>CM060935.1:269293589-270543589 GCA_030765085.1 Allium cepa | reverse complement strand
TTCTTTCTCGACAGAAAGTTGCGGACTGATAGGTGGCACAGAACACTCGTGTCCGCCCCGTGAATCCATCCAACTAAGAGAAGGAAACTCCAAACTTCCAGGCAAAAGCCCTACTCAAGGGCACACTTTCACCGTGATCTGAAATAAAACTTCACACGAGTCGAAATGTGAAAAGCCCTCTTCGGAGGCCCGCTTCCCAGCGAACAGGGAAAAGATAAAAGCCTCTCCCAAGAGGTAGAAACAAAAAGACCTCTTCCCAGAGGCACAATCAAACAAAAAGACCTCTTCCCAGAGGCACAATCAAACAAAAACCTCTCTTCGGAGGCTCAAGCAGGTTGAAGCCCTTTTTCGGAAAGCCCACTGTACTATGAAGTAAAATTGACTTGCCAAAGCAAAAGTGACTTTTTCCAAAAGTGAAGTGTAAAAACTTCGCAACAAAAAAAAAAGAGAAGACCCCTCCAATATGAAGTGCATTCTACTAAACTAGAAAAATATTTTCTTGGAACAGAAATATTATCCTATAAAGTACAAATGCAAACTTCCTTCAAATGGAAGAGTTGTTCTCTAAAGGAAGAGTACAAGTCTTCTCGAAACAGAAGAGTTGTTCTCCGAAACTTTGCCAATGTGAAAGAGATTGCAATAAACCATGGTATGGGGGCAATACAATATAGTCATCACAAAAATGAAAACAATGCTCAAGAAACATACCATAGGTTTACTGCAACTTCACATAAAGAGGATAAAGAAACTTGCATGAAAACAGAAAATAAAAGCGTTCTCAAATACAGGCAGAAATTTGTAAAAGTAAAAGAACCATTTTATTCCATACCATGAGAATTTTATACATATGCAGGTTTCAAAGTAAAAGAAAGCGGGGACTGGTACCCGCACAATCTCCAATCAACACAAGCTTATATATAAGAAAAAAGCAAAGAGCGAGATAAAAAGCAAAGGGCCAAAGTCATTATTTCTTCTTCCCTCCACCTTTTGAGCCTGCATCTGGCCGGATAACCAACTTATTACGCCGGCTTGAAAGAGTAGGGGAAGAAGGAGAAAGGGAAACAATTGGACTTGCTTCTGCTTTTTCCTCGCCGGCTGAAGCTTCCTTCTTCTTCTTTGAAACTCCACTTTTCCCCCTCTTCTTGCAAGAAGACCCACTTCCTGGAGTGAAAAGTGTGGTTAATGGCATATCGTCGGAACTAGTTGGTTCCAGAGTCTTCTCGCCTTCTTCAAATTCTCCTCCCCTATGTTCTTGTGAATCATTAGGATCATCCATGTCTCGAAGAGCTTCTATTTGCTCCTCTTGCGACCCTGGTTGAGAAACAGAAGGAGGAGTGACTGGGAGAGATGGGGGAGGAATAACTGGAGGAGGGGGAGTCTGAACAATGCTCGGCACTTTCTCTACAGAAGAAAAGAAGTTAAAATCAGTAAAGAGACGAGATAAAGGCTCGTTGAGATTTAGGAAGTAATCAAGAAGTTCATCAAACTCATGCGAAGCAAATGAGCAGTTTACTTGAGCAAGATCAGCATTAAGGTTACCTGGAGAAGTTTGCTTTCTAACGTCAATTCGCCTTCATCGCCACCCTGTGCGCTTGTAATTTCAGTTATGACTTTAGCCGTGGGCGAAGAATGCGAATCGGAGCCTATGATATCAATGTCGGCCGAAGTCGAAGGAGGGACAGGGGCAGTTAAAGGTGCTTCTTTCTCTGGATGCTCCCCTCCCATCGTTTCGGCTCGTACTTTAGCGAGCTTCTCCTTTCCTCTGGCAAGAGCGGCACGAGTTTTGTCATCAAAGTAATGCATTTCAAGTTCATCTTCGTTATAACCGGCACCACTGAGCATATCCATTACAGCCTCCCACACTTCCTCCAAAGTGATTTCATATTTAGGCCCCAAAAATGCAAGGCTGCCACGGCCCAAGACTCTTTGGACGTAAAAATCAAACAGAGTAGAGATGATGTTGGCTTTTGTCTCTTCATGAGATTGTTCAGCGGCTCTCTTTCCAGCCATGGCCTCATCATGTTCTTTCTCAGTCTTCAATAATTGAGCTTTCAGCCTCATGATTTCTAAGTCCTGGGAGTTAGCTTTCTCTCGTAGCTCTCCAAAGTCAGCACGATATTTTTCCACCGTCTTCTGTGTAGCTTCAAGTTGGGTTTCGTCATACCGTTGAGCGGCATGAGCATCTCGAACTTGCTTCTGAAGCACTTCTTCCCTTTGAGTATAAGAGGTGGAAGAAGTAGCAATCTCGTTCTTAAGTTTCTCGACCTCCGCCTTGAGCTTTTCGTCGTATTCAGCGATGTTTTTCATTTCGGTGTTGTGCTAATCAAGAATTTTCTGCCATTCAGACTTGTCGTTCTCCATCGTCATCATAGCTTCAAGGTTAGCCCCGTTCACCCTCTGAAGCTCATCAGCGAGCTTTTGCCACCCTGATAATTTCTCAATATCAAGTTTAACAGTGTCAAGATTTTGTAGCATGGCCTCTTTGTCGATGGGAACCAAGTCAAGGTCGAAGTGGACTCCCTTTAAGCACCAATACGGGAACCGACTTTGAAGGGTTGGCGGACCTCTCTCAACTCGGTACGAGGGTCTGCCGAGAAGTGTTTGAATGTCGGCTCCTTCAAGGGCAGGAGACTTTGAAGAAATTTTAAGAGAAGTGAGAGCAGCGGCCTTTTCTAAAGTTGCAGATGCGGTCTTTTCATCAAGCCTGGCCCGCTTGCTTGGGTCTCCGATGTCATGACTCTTTCCTCTATCGTCATAAGTTTTTCTTTTATGAGAGTCATCGCCTCTACGAGAAGAGTCATATTGCTCATCCCTTCTTCCGTACCTTTCTTCATACACTCTTCTTTCTTGAGCCTTTCGAGCAGCTCTCTCTTCATCAGTTTCCCTGTGGGTGGGAATTTAGCGCCTATAATCATACTGACCACGCCTTTCGTACTGTTGAAAGTCGCCATAATAGGAACCGCTACGCCCCATTGGAGAACCTGAAAATGAGAAAGAGGAAAACTTGAAAATCCTGAAAGTAAAGTGCACGAGAGTACATATAAGTTCTGAAAAATCCTAAATGTGTGTAACGTGCAGACTACGCGCGTCAAACTACGAACCACTCCTCGGTTGCGGGGAAATGACGGGTGTAGTAGCTAACGTCAACTCTTGAGTCGACGGAATCTGTTGCAAAATAGAAGTTGCTTCAACTACTGAAGAGGAAACCCTAGTGGTAACATGATCATCTTTAAAAAGCTCCTGTGAGGTGATAAACAGGTCGCTCAACCCTTCAAAAGTGTCATCCCCGCTCTGCTTGGCAGGACTTGTTTTCCCGGCTCCTCCATTACCGGACTTTCCTGAATGTTAGGGAGATTCTCGACGCTCTTCTTCTTCAATGACCGGGGCAAGTGCAAATTTGCAAGATGACCCTGCAACATCAGTAGAAATAGAGCACTTCACCAGAGAAGCCTCAGGAGCAGGTTCTTTCAATGGGGCTCCTCAGCAGAGACTGGGGCATCTGGTGCCTCGACCAGAGAATCAGGAACTTCATAAGGCTGAGTAGAGCGGGAAGAGTGTAAGAGTCCGAACTGATGAAGGAACTCGTCTCTTAGCAAAAACTTGATGCATCTCTCCTAAGCCGCCACAGCGATAAGCCTCTCAAAAGTTGACTTGTGGCTAAAATCTCTACAAGGAGGAGGGAGAACTGCGAAAGTAGAGAATGAAGTTAACATTTAGCAATTCGGACCTCGGAAAACTCAGAAAAGGAAAGAATGGGGATAAGTAAGCCTACCCCCTACTCTCCAGATAGCATAAAATCCCTGGGGGCAATGGACAAAGAAGATCTGGTTCAGGAAACCATGAGCGCTATCAGAGAGGTCAGTGATAAGCTTGCGATTTCTGGCGATTCTCACATATATAATGGAAGGATGGTCTTTATTTCTCGCAAATGTGCATAAATAGCAGATTTCTTCAAAGCTTGGGAGGCGGTCAAGCGTTCTTTTGAAGAGAACGCATAATCCCATCAAAATGGCATAGCCGTTGGGGTGCAATTGAAAAGGAGAAATAGCCAATCAGAGAAAAAGTAGTTGGAGAAAATTGTTGAAAGGAGGAATGGCACCACAAAGGCACATTTGGCGGTTAACGGCAACAAAGCCGAAGGGAGACTATCAGCAAAGTTATTTGGCCCAGGGAGAATAGCATCTGCTTCTACAATCCCAAACTGGGCGCGTAACTGGTTGAACACCCGGTGACTCAGAGTAGTTGGAGTTCTTTCTTGTGGGTTGACCAGTGGATCAGCTATCGGGAAGGCTTCTCCAGTTTGTTCTACTTCTTCCTCTTGATGAGAAGACATTCTACACAAGGAACTAGATATTCAAATATGAAGGTGCACGTTTCCTAAATGTGTGAAGTGTTGTGTAAAACTAATAAAGTGAAAAGTAAATATAACTGAAATTAAACTAATGAACATGTATCAATTGTAAAATTTCAAGACTCGTCGCTCTAAGTCCAAGTACAAGTGCAGTATTAATGCAAACAAATCAGCTTTAGTTGATTAACATTGCTTTACTACTTTACTTGAATTTGTTAACTCACAGCATTTCATACAATTTCCTTAAGTTGAGTTAATTATTCTTTATCGATTAATCTGCCTTCTGATGTGGACAGTCAATGGCAGTATATTCGTCCCGGTTCTCTATGAATATTGTAGTCAACAGGTTGTTAGCTTGTAAGCTAGTGTGATCTATGAAAGAATACAGCAAAGTTCAGACAGTTCAAAAATTCGGGCAGTTTATTCCGGCAGTTCAAATTGAGAATTCAAGTCAAAATTGTGCTTCAAGTCGTAATGCATATTGACGGAAAAAGGAGGCTCGGGTCAAGTTGTTCAAGTCCTAGGTCCTTCACTACCTAACAGGAAAGTCAGAGCAGATCTAGGTCGCAAGAAACAGTTTGACAATTGTTCAAGTCCTAAGACGTCTACACGACCTAAAGCCTAGGTCGCTAACACGGCCTAAAGAGTTAAGTCGTAACATGTCTTAGCTCGGGGACGACCTAGTCCTTATGCCGCTGATAGATAGGTCGTTGTTAAATAAGGTTGTTCTACTTTAAAGCCTAAGTCGTCCAAGCATGGTAAGTCACGAGAAAGAAAGATCGCAGGCACGCTAAGTCGTAAGCCAGTGGGTCGTTCATTTTTCCCTGGATTCCAAGAACCTTTAACTCGCTTGATCCACTAGATTGTCCCAGAGGTAGCTCAGTAGTCTCAGGCCATTTCCCCTTGGAGAAACCCTAAGTCTCATCCCTCATAACTTGCTAACCCGTTGATAATCTCCTCGCTCCCTCCAGAATCACGAATCAATTATCCTAACACACTATAACCCATCATCCTCTCATTACGAATCATCTAAAGCTAAATCAAACTACCTCCGGTCCACCGACAATCGATGTAACTGGATTCGCAGTAAAATGTGGCGTAAGAAGGTAGGTCAGAAACGGAAAATAAGATTCGTGATTCAATGATGACCGAAGATTGAACATGAAGCAAATTCACTTACGCGACGAAATATTAAGGATAATCAGTGATTGATTGGTTCGAAATTACCTTTGGGAAGCTCGAGAAATCGCTAATGGCGGAATGGATTATGGAAACAGTTAAAGGGAAAGACACGAGCTAACGGTTATATAAGGCAGAGGCAAATGGATGTGCCTTTTAAGTTATCTCTTAGGTCGATCACGATCCAAGCATGTTAAGTCGAAGCACACGACCTACGACCTAGGTATGTACTTTGAGGGGCAAGTGTTAACCTCGTTTTGAAATAACCTCACGACTTAAAATTAGGACGACTTAACTGCTTAAGGGAGTAGGCGACCTAACACATGAAGCGGCTTGCAGGAAAGGACGACCTAACGACTTAGAGAAGTAAGCGACTTAACGACCTAAAGGTGGAACGACCTAAAAGGTGTAACGACTTAAGAGGTGGAACGGTAGAACGACCTAACGTATGATCGAGCTAGGAAACACAACAACCTAACAAACAAGTACCCTACGACCTAAGAGTGTAGCGGTCCAAGCGACATAAGAAGATCAACGGTCCACGAGTTAAGACATAGAACGATTTAGAGCAGCCCCGACCTAAGAATCTACGACCAAACTACCTAAATGGGCTAAGCGACTTACTGGTCCAGCGCCTTAACGAGTCAGCGGTCTATGACCTAATGGGTTAAGGCAGTACAAGACCGCATGACTCTTCATAAGGTCGCACACGACCTAAACAGGGGCGAGGCAATTCCATAAGCGCTGCATGTTATGATATTCCTCTTCTAGGTCGCTCCACTCACCCAGAAGAGATTAGCGACCCATCTTAGGTCGCATGCAACCTGCTAACCCGCCCAGGAGGAGCCAAGTGCAACTAGAATGGGCTGTAGCTCGTTTCCTTTAGGTCGCGACCTTCGACCTGCGACCTACTTTAGGTCGCAACCTTCGACCCATGACTTACTTTAAGTCGCAGCTTCCGACCTACAACTTATGACCAAAAAAATCCTATAAATACAGCGTGAGCTCCAACGTTCGACGGATCTTTTGGCTCATTCTCGAAGCGCCGATACTCTGTCGTTTTCTCAACTCAAACAACACTTCAAGCACTCCAAACACCAAGGGTCCTACGACAAACTTCAAGAGAAAATCTACATCATTCAACATGGGTTCGAAAGATTATTCTCCATCAAAGTTTGATCTGCTAGTTTAAAGTGCGTTGTAATTGAAGAAAGTTGTATAAGTCATAATTGAGTCAGCAATAAAGAATTGAAAGTGGACGTAGGCTTGATTATAAGTCGAACCACTATAAAAACTGTGCCTTTTACTGTTTTTCTGATATTTTCCTGCTTATTTCTGATTCCCGTATCAGCGGGTGGTGCTTTCACACTTGCTTTACTTGCACCGGGGTGTTAGCGTCAGATTTTTACATTAATATAGTTTATCACTGCACATGCAATAAGGTCGTGCACACCGATATAAACTTAATAATCTTACAGGAACAGGTAAGCATAGGTCGAACCCAAATGAAAAGTTGGGTTCAACTCAAGTGCAACACAAATAGAGTTACAACTGGCGCACAAGGTCAAACCCGAGCGTTTAAGCTGGATTCTACACAAATGCAAATCAAAAGTACACATGAATGCTATGATCAAATGGCATGAACAAGATCTAAATTACAAATACACTTGCAACTGAAACTGTAGCTCAAAGTAAAACCAAAGTGTCAGTGACCAATCAAACCAGATCAAGTAAGACAAGAAGCTCCAGACAAGTTCAAACAACAAAATAGATGTTATCAAGCAACTCGAGCAATTTCAGCTACTATATGAAGTCATGAAACACTGGAATATGTAGTACAACAAAGTGACTCAAGCAACTTACATGTACACCATAAACTTAAGGCTACAACACAAATGCAAGCTGCTGAATTCCAAGAAAGGAAACTACAACACCAAGTATACATGGAGATATGCTCAAGTGAAGTTCAGGCCATACCAACTAGAAAAGAAGCAAACTCAAGTAGACAGTAGCATATGCTACAGTGATGATACAAGCACTTACACAAGCATCAGACTAAAGTACATAATGGAGCAAACCACTGACTCAAGTACCCTAGTGACACAAGTGATACAAGAAAAAATGCAGATAGTTAATACACTGCATGTACAACAGGTAATTGAAGATCCAGTGAAGCATGTACATAGGTAAACAGAAAATACAAACTGCAACAACACATTGCAACTATAACATGAAACCAAAAGCAAACAGCAAGTGGAGATCGTATCACGAGTTCAACATAATGTAACCAGATTTTGAATCTAGATAGACCAACACTAAGGTTCAAGTGATTGAAGACTCAGTGCAACAGGTAAAGGATGCAAAAATGACTACCAAAGCACATATTCAGACTCAATAAAACTATATGCAACAATCTCAATGAATTGGATGAACAAGACTCGAGTATGTATACAGAGAGTATGCAACATGACAGTAAGCAGTGCTTAGTGATCAAACATGAAAACAACTCACAATTCAATGCTACAGCGATCATGGTTCAAAACAACATACAGCAATACCAAATGACAACAGTAGATCTGACTTGATGGTATCAAGTGATACAAATGAAAATACCACAAATCCAAGACCATAAAAATAAAACTGCAAATATCCAAGTACAGCAAGCCCTTTTGCAAAGTCAGAGACCATAATCAAGCAACAACATGTACAAGTTGAGATGAATAATGTAAGTGTCGAAGTCGCGGAAGCATACCGAAGTCAACCAGAAAATCCACGAATCAAAATCGATTATGACCAAGTCAAAGTTCTAAACCGTGTTATCCAAGAAAATTGAAAAAGTCAGAAATAAATCATCAACGTTCAACAAAAATCGAATGGCCGAAAGCATGATAATGAACAAATCAGACGAACGTAATTCAAGGAGATTCGACTCCTATAAATTGTAATAATCATCATCGGCGTAGGCATCGAGTTCAAGCATTCAACTAGATAGAAAAAAGGAAAAATTACATACCGAAGCAAGGATAGAACTCGATCAACGAAGCAGCCGAAGTGAGCAACAAGAAAACGATCGATCAAGGCTACACGTGAACAATCATTGATTCGATCAATTTAAAGTCGTCATTTCGTAAAACCATAGTTTCGATCGAAGAGAATGAGGCCCTAAATTTGCAAAGAGGAACGACCGCCATTTTTCATAAAAAGGAACGGAGCAACTAAAAGTGGATCGGGTCGAATTACAAAAGGGGCCGGCCTATTTTTCTAAAGAGCATTCTCTTTTATATTAAAGGGCTTTTAATTGTTTAATTAGGCTTATTTTATTTTAAATTGTTTTAAATTTATATTTTCTTTTTAAACTGTTTTAAATTTCTAGCCGTGTAACTAGGGGACATACTACGCTGCGTAGTTTGAGAATTAACAACTCAGTGGCTGAGTTGTGGCAGGGTTTTGAGCGTAGAGTTAGGTTTAGTCGATAGCGGGTGTCGCGAGTTTACGTGTGTAAGCATCTGACTATCTAATTTCTAGTAGAAACCTTGGAAGCAGCACGTAGGCAGGGTTTTGCCAAAGCTGGGTAAATTCCGTGTCGTTCTATTTCCGCATTTTATTATTATGCTATTTTTTCTGTGCTGCTATTATTCTACCGTGAACTGTGAATTAAGTATTTTATAAGCTTCCGCAATTAATTTTAATAATTAATACCATCACCCTATTCACCCCCCTCTAGGGTGAAATCGATCCTACAAAAATTTAAGTTACTTACCTTGCAGTTTGAGCAGAGAGAAGATTTATGCCTGGAAAAATTGAGTTTTTTTTTATTTCAGGATGAATATTGGTTTCTGGTTCAATTTCTTGGATTCCAGACCATCATCCCCAGGCCGAAGACTTTGCATTTGTGTTGCTCTGCCTTTTGATATTTGCATTGAATCGGGTAAGAATTTGATTTGTTTTACTTTGATCATTTCTGGTTTGTTTGTTTTTTTGTATTTCCAGTTTTCCATTTCTTTCTTTTGTTTTAAATCTGCTTCTTTTAAGCTTGAAGATGTTTGAGTTGATATATAGGGGAGAAGTTTACAGGTTGATATTAATAAACAAGCTACATGTGATATGTTTGTACAACAAACATTGCTGAGCATCTGTGCATTATGGGCTAAGATGTTTGTACTAAATGCATGAGGTATGTTGCATTTATTGTTTAGTACTTTATGTTTTCTTTCTAGATATTTTAATCTAGATATGGTGGCTGATATCTTTGCATTTATTACTTTTTATATTATCTTAAATTTTTTTCTTGCCTGGGTAACCTTTCTTTACTTGTTTTTCTTCCAGTTCATAATTATCCAATTGTTCATATTTGTGTATTTGTTCATGCTTGAATGTAATCTACTATCTTCCTTCTCATTTAAATATATTTTGTTGTCTTCTCCTCCAAGCTGCATTCTTCTCTTATCCGTTTGTTCATAGATATTGGCATTATCTTCTTTGCTGCTTGAAATATGAGTGAATGCCATTTTTAACATATTTCTTTTGCATTGTCTTCTTACTTTATACTATAAACAATTTCCATTTTAATTACGTTGTTAAAATTTTAACTAATTTGTTTTGTGTATATTTTATATTTTATAGTTCACATTCTTACTTTGTTCTTACTTATCTATCTATTTATATTTCTTTTCTTTCACATTTTATATAACTGTAAATTTATTTGAATACTTGTTTTATATCATCACAAACTTTATTTCCCTTTAAGTTTAACTATCTACCGTTTTATAATTTATTTCCAAATATTCAAATTTATTCTCGATTATTAAAATTTAAGTAACATTTTATATAAATTTTTAATTAATTCATGATTTTTATTCAAAAAGTTAATCAACAATTTAAACTTAATTGAAATTCGAGATCGTTACAGAAATTTAATTTGAACAAATGGTTTTGAAAATTTAATGGATTCTGTAACTTTTTCTTACTTGGCAATTTCGAGGACGAAATGGTTTTGAAATTTAAATGGTTTATTTTGTGGTTCAAATCTGTATTTGAAATCAATATAATTTGAAATGATTCATTGAGAAACTAAATTGAATCGAAGTTGAAGAATAGGGATTGAATTAAATTGAAATTTTGAAATTCGAGTTGATTTGAATCGATTTGTGAAATTTGAGGAAACTGTTTTACGTTATAAAAAATTTAAATTATGTTTTATTTTATAACTTATTTTAATATAAATTATTTTAATATAAATCATTTCTAATATAAACTATTTTTTAACTATTTTATAAATTATTTTATTATATATTATCATTAATATCTAAACTATTTAAATGTTGGAAGTTGTGATTTCAAAGTTATGGTTTTCCAAAGTTGTGTTTTCAAAGTGTTATGATCTCCAAAGTATTATAAATTTTATGTTTATAATGTCGAAAGTGTTGTAACTTTGAAAGTGTTATTAATTTGGAAACGAATATTATTTTAAGTGAAAAATGATATCGTATTGATATGTGCAACGACCCAGAATTCCTGTCATTTGAAATTCGTATATTTAATTAATTTTTAATATTTGCATGTAAAATTTGTAAGTCGAATAAATTTTATTTCGAATATCTAGATTTAATTGGATAATTAAATCGATAATTTAATATTTGAAATTACAGAAATAATTGGGAATTGGGTTTAAAGTGATTAGAATTTATTTGTAAAGTTGTATCAAATCATATTAGAGTTAGAATGGTGTTATAGAACTTTTAAAATTGAATTAAAAGTTAATTTGTGGAAATTGAATATTTTAATATTTAATTGGCGAGTAAAAGTAGTCATTTTTCAAACAGTCTCAGATTTTGACGAAACCAATTTCATCGGATCCGTAATGTTATATTATTATAAGATTTCAAATTTTGTGTCAATCGGATGTATGGCTTGTCCGGGGCAAGCTAAAATGCACTAAAATCTATTTAAGTGAATTTTAAATAGTCGATTTGAAAACCTATCTTTAAAATATGATCGAATTGGCTCCCAATATATATTCCATTGCGTTTGGAATTGGGGTAAAACATTATAAACGCCTGGTGGAAAGCTTTGTTTCGAGTTCGAATTTTTTTTGGATGAATTGTGTTTTGTAATTTTCTATAAAAGGCCCCCTATTTTCACATTTTCAACAAAACTGAGCTAGGGTTTTAGGCCACCACCTCTAATTTTAATGGCCGAAATTTTGCCTTCATTCTTCTTCAATTACCTTTCAATCCACAAATCGATTCAAGAAACTTTCAACTACGAAGTTGTAGAGTACGATGAGAGCTATCAATCATACGGTTATGATTGGATTTCACATAACGAATCAATGTGAATCTGGTTGCAAAGTTCATACGTTCGCGCACGATTTTCTAGAGAAATGGGCAACTGAGCTCATCGTGGTTCCAGCTGAAGGTGGCTCTCATGATGGCCTTTCAAATGACGTTGTTTGATCATCGCTAAAATGGTCGTAGATAGTCGCAAAAATTGATGGAAAGAGGCGGCCATATGCATTATCTGCGTTCGATACTGGGAGGAGGGAGAAGAGTGAACGCGCGGCCTAGATTCTAGGGTATTGAATGCACAGCTTAGATTATTCAAAGGTTTAAAAATAAAATAAATATTGAAATTAATTGTCTTTTAAAATCGTTTAAACTTAAAAATACTTTAACTTTTTCATACGAGGTCCGTTTTGGGCGAAACGAATTGCGTTGGGTTTGTATTAACGAGCACTACGTAATGGAGCTGGATTGGAGTTGACTAGAGCTAGTGTGAATTTTGGGTAAAATTAAACGCACGTTTAATTTATTCGAAATAAAACACTGCAACTGTTATAGGAAGCAAGGTGAGAACTTCTCACTCAATCGAATTGCGTTTCGATTTAAATTTCAAATAGTTAAACTTAAAATTGCTTGATTGTGTTATTTAATGACAAATAGCAATCTGTTGGATTGAAATAGACCATATACGTCGCATATTAAGCGGAGGTTATTATATTATACACATATATCGCGATATTCGAAATTGAAGTGGAATTGGTATTATATATGTACTTGGAGTTGATTTCCCGCATTATATAGCGGATGAGACTCTATATGCACCGCATAATAGCGGATAATATTTTATATAAACCCATGTACCGCTATATTCCGTCTTGAAACGGGATTGGTATTTTGCTAACATCTGTGGATGCAGGGAAACAGGTTGGAGGAATCCAACTGGATTCCTCAACAGTATTGATTTATTTACAAATATTTGCGATATATTCTGTTGTCATATTGATATATGATGTTTGGATGTCGTGGTTGATCTACTGGTGCTGTTGCAGCATTGGGCCTATTTTTGGAGTTTTAAAAATGTCGAAGTAACGATTTCGAACTTAAAAGGATTTTCAAGTGATTTTTGGAAGTATACATTTTATTGAATTTTGAATTGATTCATTTTAAATAAATAAACGTTATAATTTTTATGTTATAAAAATTGTAATTTTTGTGAAATATAACCGAAATGTTATTTTTGAAATAAGTAGTTGATTAATTCGTAAAATGGTTTAAACTGGGATTTTTGAATTATTATAAACGGTTTATACAAAAGATTTATAAAATTGATATTTATAAATTAAAATATTGGAATTACAAAACGAGTTTTTTAATGTGTTAAAATGAAGTATAAATGGATTTCATAAGTGAATGAAATTTATAGGTTTATCAAATTAAAGTTATACAATGAATAGATTTTGTAAAATAAAAGATTTATAAGTAATTAACTTATAAATTGGATTTTGGCATTTAATGAGATATAAATAGAATTTGTTAATTAAGGGATTTTATAAGTTGAAGTTTTCAAAATATATATGTGTGTGTGTGTGTGTGTGTGAATTTATAAATGTTGTTTTATAAATCCAAAACCAATTGAATTTGATAAGTAAATATGAAAGCTTATTAAAGGAGATATATCCATGATTTTGCACAGTGGATAATCCTTTAAATTAAATATGTAGAACTGTTGAATTTGGTAAACGATTTATATTAATGATTTTGGACGATGAATAATATATTAAAGAAATGTTTTAGGAAGTGATCTTTTAAATAGAATTAAAGCGATTTGAAGTTGTTTTAAAATGTGTTAAGGATCGAGACCATAGATTTCAACATTCAATGTTGAAATAGACATTTTCGAGAAATAAGAAAAAGATGGACTATAACACTATTGTTATAGTAAATGATTTTTGAAAGGAAATGTTTTTGCAAAGTATTGGGATTTTTATATCTATCATATTTTTTAATCCCTGCGCTATTGATTTTTGGTTGTCATGACGATGTTTTACGCAACATTCGTTTTGACCCAAATAAATGTGTTTAAAGAGAACATTTTCCTTAAAATAATAAAATATATACTTAATCGTGTGTTAAGTATATTGAATATTTTCTAAGTATTGAAAATAAATAGATTTGTGAATTACGTAATGTTAAATAAGTATTTGGAAATGTTTTCCAGTGTAGAAATTGAAATGGTTTAGAGAATATGTATTTTTAAGGATAAATTGAAGTGAATATTTGGCAAGTTATTTAATTATGGAAGATTAAAAAAAGGGCCTAGTGATTGTTATGGTGCAAAATATTTGTTTGTTTGCTTTGATAATTCAATAACCGACTATCAATATTTATCTTTAAATGGGTATTTGTTGTGATTTACTTGAATTTGAATGCTTCACTTATTTTAAAATAAGCGCTTATTATTCGGTTTAGCCGGGAGTGGACCTTTGGGTCATAAATCCCATTCCGAATAGTGATACGTCGTAATGGATAACATTTGAAGACCGGTGTTGAAGACCGGATATTTTCAAAAACGAAAGGATTACCGTCGAATGTCTCTGCATCGGCTGATCCCCGATATAGAGATTTTATCACCCTTTGTGATGGGAATTCCGGACGTGATCAGTGAATATCCGGATTTGCATCGGCTTCTTTGGAAGTGCCTTCGGTTCCGTTCGATCCTGGAACATACTTGTATGGATTGTATGTCTGGCATTACATTTGGAGATGTAAAGCTGGTTTCTATCAAATACATTTCTGTTGGTGGCGGAGAATTTATTCCCTTAGCTTAACGCTCGTCTCTGAGATGTACGAGCTCACAGGTTATGTAGTTGATGGTTACTAGTGATATATTCCCAATTTGGTAACGTGGCATGCTGAGTGCTGCAGATCATTTGTTGATCAAAGCGTGGCTTTTGTGAAAAGCGTAGCTTTGTGGACGAGACTTCGTCAGAACTCACACCCCGGAAATGGTCAAAACAGGAAGAATGCAGCAAGGATATTTGGGGATAGCGCCCCCGTAGGGTATGTAGATTTCCTTCTGGATAGAGGTGGTACTGTGGTATGGAGCCCAGATACTTAACCTATGTGGTTGCTGCAAATTTATTTCTTTGTGGTTGTTGGTGAATCCCGGGTAAAGGTTGGTTACGACCGGGGGATGGCATACTCGTGTCCGTAGTTACCTAGCTAGAGGTAACCCGGCCTTATGTTGGCAGAGATCCGGGTAGGTTCTCGGGGCGTCCTTCCAGAGGCGTATCCATGTTGCAATGGTAATTTCCATAGCCTGACCATTTGTTGGAAAATCCAAAGAAACTCCAATACGCACCTTGTACGGTTTTAGTCGTACAACCTGCCATTTACTTATGGTGGATCCCCATTGTTTAGATGGTAGCTATAGTAGGCATACGATAACGGTCATATGTTGGCTAAGATTTATACCATACTTTCAAAATGTTTTCTGCACCTTGCACTTATAGTAATAATATCAAAGAAATTCAAGTTTCAAGCAAGCTTGGCTATCATAAGGAGAAATCACCTCCGATTCTGCGTTTGCATTGTGTGTGCGTGCGGGAGGCCTTATGGTAGTTACATTTTCCAAAAGCATTGCGGATCTATTTTAAAATATTTCTTTGTTTGTTTTTTTTCTTTAAAGATAAACTGTTTTAAGTTCTCACACAAGTCCCATGACTGACTTGGAGTTTACTCCCAAACTCTGGGTGCCCACCAATTTCCACACGGGCAGTCTAAATAGTTAGGGATTATTTAGATGATCAAAAAGGCATGTATTCGTCGATTTAGTGTTTATTACACTTTCTTGGTGGAGAAAATAGATGAGTCGATTTCGTCGTCGTTGCAGCATCGGGTCGCACCAGACCGGGGGAAGTGGTGCGTGGACAATCAACGAAGCTTGGGTCGGAGTCACAAGGTTCTTGGAGTCGTGACGAGGCACTGCGTGGGGTTTTTTGATGATCTATTATGGGTTCAAGTTTGACTTAAATGTTCGAAATTTGAATTTCGGCAAGTTTTGGATGATATGGGTTATCGAGAACATTGGTGAAGTTGTAGGTGACTCGTGTGTAGTCGTGAAATTAGTCGAAAGTTGCTCTGGTGATCGTGCACGTGCACGTGCACGTGTGGGTGGTTGTGTCTGTAACATCTGAAAATTGAGGAAGATGTGGAGTAACTCAGGTTCGTCTCGAAGAAACTCGTGAAAATACTTGGGGAAATGAATGTTGTGGTAAACTCGAAGTAGGGTTCGGGAGTTTTAAAATTTCGCTTTGGGTTTATAGATTTGAGCATGAAAACAGTTTTTAATCTTTAAAACTAATCAATTTTATTTTAAACAATTTTTGATTAAAAAAAATTCTTTTGTAAATGTTAATCCAAGTTTTGAATTTGGTTAAAAAAATTTAATTATTAATTTAACTTAAATGTTTTAAGATAATAAGTTAATAATGGAATTATTTCAAAGATTTTAAGATTTGAATTACAATTGATAAATAATTTATTAGTTAATAAAGGTTATTTAGAAGGATAATTACCCAATGTAATTAATGGGATTAAATATTTAATTACTTAAAGATTTATTTAATGTGATTAATTAAAGAAAAATTAATCAAGTTGATTAATTTATTTACGTGTTAAATTAAAGATTACTTAATGTAATTAATTTAAAGATAATTACTTAATTTAAAATAATTAATTAATGGTTAAAGTTGATTAAGTGATTAAGGATAATCACTTAATTTAATTAATTAAAGGTAACAAATTAATGACTAAAGTCGATTAATTAAGTAATTAAGGATAATTAATTAATTAAAGACTAATTAACAAAAGTGATTAGGGACAATCACTTATTGTAATTAATTAAGGATAATTAATAAAATGGTAGTTAATTAAGGGTTAATTAATTAATTAAGGATAATTAATTAAAGGATACAAATAATTAAAGGTTAATTATTTAATGATTAAAGGTAAATTGATTTATTAATTAAGGTTGATTAATTAATAAATTAGGTTAATTAATTTATTATTAAAGGTTAATTAATAAATGATTAAAGGATAATTAACTAAAATGGTTTGTAATTAGTTAATGTTAATTAACCAAAATAAATAATTCATAAGTAATTAATCTGGTTTAAATTAATCAGATAATTTATTAACCTTACTTATGGATGTTTGAATTGCATGGAATGCTTTGAATTTTTTGGTATCCCTAGTGTGTGATGCTCTTTGATATGAATTATTTTGATTTTAGCTACGATGAATGCAATTTATTTTTCTGTGATGAAATTGTATTATTTATCTGTGGATCTGTGAATGAAGATAAGCGTTATAGGATTATACAGCTTATCGATATTATTGTGCTTGGATTGTGATGATTGATGATGTTGCATTATTGTGTAAAACCCCTGGACTACACTATACACACACAAATATGGATTTCACGAGAAAATCAGTTAAGTAACAGATATTTGAATTTAATATTATTATATTCAAAATGTGTAACAACCCGCATATTTATCGATTTTATATTTAAATATTTTATTTAAATATTTTGTCGTTAATCAGATATTGGTCTGAAAAGCTACTTTTTGCAAACGGTCAAATTAGGACTCGAGACCACTTCCATTGAGTTCGAAATGTCGTTTACAACTTTTTTAAGTATAAACATTGATAGGTTTGGAGTTAGTGAATTTCACTTACTTTTCCCGCTTTGGACTTTGGGTTAGATTAGCCATTATAACTTAAACCCACTTCTCTCCTTCTCCTCACTCTTCATAAATTCCTACCAAACACAAACTTTAACATTAATGGTGAGTGGAAAGGGAAATTAGAAACTCCAAGCCTAGGTTTCAACTCCAACTCCATCATTCAACTCCAAATTCGAGGAAAAGCATTGGATTCAAGCTTGTAGTTGCTTCTCCATTCACCTTCAAGCTTTACCTTCATAATTTGGTGAAAAGGTGAGATTTTTATCTCACAATTCTAGTCTATAACTATATTGGACTGTTGGGAATGATTCACCATCATTTAGCATGTACATTTGCATTTGGTTTGGATTGGATTGGCGAAAAACTCTAATTTTTAGTGTTCTTGGTGAATTTCTGCACTTAGGTCGTTCTGTTTATGCTAGGTCGTTCACATGGAAAAGCCTCGGCCTGCATATTTCGTTTGCCCTTAAGTCGTAGGTCATAGGTCGCTCGGCACTAGGTCGTTGGTCGTAGGCCGTTTGGCCTTGAAATGCTCGTTCTAGTTCGATTTAGGTCGGCCTTCAGATAGGTCGCTCGACTGAGTTAGGTCGCATACCCCCTTTAGGTCGCGTGTTCCACTAGGTCACGTGGACCCTATGGTCGTTGTACCTTATTTACTATATATCTTGGACCTTTAACCCTCTAGGTCGCGTGACCCTATTTCCCTTAGGTCGTTAGACCTTAATACCGTTAGGTCGCATGTCCTTTATACCTTTAGGTCGTGTACCCTGTTAGGTCGCGAGTTTAATTAGGTCGTTCATCCTTAAAATGTTGGGTCGCTTGGCCTGTGCTTTTGTTAGGTCGCGAGTCCCTTAAGTCGCTCGCCTCTGTTAGGTCGCTCGTTTCTGCTAACTCGCGAACACCTCTAGGTCGCAACTACTAAGCCGCTTGACTCCTTAGACCCCTAGGTTGCAACCAATAGGTTGCTCGATCCTATCCTCCCTTAGGTCTTCACTAGGTCGTACCCCATAGCGGGGGTGTTGCCCCCGCACCCCCACCTTGGGGGTTGTCACCCCCCTGGACCCCCCTCCGTAGGGGATCTTATCTGAAAAACATTCAACAGAACTTGCTTTGTTGAGATGCTGAGTTGATCATTTTTCGAGACAAACTATCTTGGGCTTCTCGGTCGATTTTATGGTATCACGGCCTTGCTAAAAAGGCGGGATAACAACTTTAGAAATATGAAGGTTTCAATACTAGTAGTAAATATCAAAACTCTTTCATCAAAACGATTTTAACTCTAATTTACTACAAAGCTCTTTCCTTAAACCGTTTCCTAATCTACTAGCATATACAAACTTTTTCCTTAAAACCTTTTGTGACAATTTTCTAGTGAAGATCTACAGCTTGTTTGTAAATATTTAAGTTAAGCAAGTGGTTATGGGACATGCAGCTAAACTCATGTATTTACTGGCTTGGTGAGATTGACACTATTTGATGATCATGACGATCATTTTTGTGTTTTAGACTAGCAACTTTGCCATGTCTCTTTGTCTGCGAGGGAGACTAGACCCCGCTCTTTTGATGTTTCGCCATCGCATTTGTGTGATGTTTCGCCACCACATATGTGGGGTAGCGCCCCACGGTCTTCGAGCCATTTGTGTGTCAAAATTAATGGCTTGTAACCATGAGATAGCGTCGTGTTACACGTGTAGGTGAGTTTTCATGCTCCCATTTTGTGAGTTTTCATGCTCCTATATTGTGATTTCTGGATTTCTCATGTAGTCTTCTGGAATTTGTGCTTCACATATTTTCATGACTTTCATTGTTATGATTTTCCAGCTTTTATGTTTTGGTGAATTTGTGTGTCATCACCCTTTTTTAGGTGAATTTGGATCTTTTTAGAAGATTCTTTTGATATTATTTGATCTCTTGATGATCTTCATTTACATGCTTATCATAGTATGTCTTTATGGTTACTATATGTTCTTGCCATATCTATTGTTTTATATATCATGTTACCTGATATTTATAGCTAGATTGATCCGTTTATTATTTTCTTATAAATAATACTCTGGTCAGACCGAGATGTTACAGGTGCTTCTGCTTGACTTCTCCCCCAGGGATTTACTACTCTGACTTTTGGCTGACCATTTAGATTAGCAGTGTTGCTATTCTTTTGTGTATGTGGTCCTTTCATGACCACTACTCTGATGTACACTTTCACATGTTAGTTATATATTCATATCATTTTCCACCTTTGTGATATGGTTGTCTGTGACTGATTGTGTTATGTTTATTTCTATATCTGTTTCCGAAGATTAATTTATAGCCACCGTGTGATAGATTTGAGTTTGTATCGGTATGTCGGACTTCCTCCTTAAATGAAATGCATGCTATACTATCTGACATATCGGTGCTCGCACAAAGAAGTTACATCGATGATCGCTCCTCAACAGCCTTATTCTCCATGCTAGTTGACAGCATTACTCCGTAGTGTTCTTGGCTAGCGTGGGTATTGAGGTGGGGCGTCACAAAATGGTTTTGAAAGTTGAATTTAGAATCAAAATGATTTTGGAAATGGAATTGGGTTGAATATGAAAAGCTTTTGAAAAGGAAATTTCAAATTTGAAATTTAGTTTGAATATAATATATCCGGTTTAAGTTTTGAAATTATTTTGGAAACTATAGTTTTAAAAATGGTGATACAAGTTATAAAACATATATGGATTTCTATATCATCTTTAAAGTATTTTAAAAAGTATTATTTTGGGTATTTGAATTTAACCCATGTTTATACATTAAAGGCTATAACTTGTGTATATTTGATCGGATTTTTCCAAAACAAGAAGCATTTGTTTTCAAATGATAATGGCTTTCATATAAAGAAGGAAGTTCCAGTTTTTGTTGAAAAGATTTCAAGTTATCAATTGAAATTGTTTTGAAAGCTATAAATGAATCTTTGGTTAAAGATTGATGAGCTTTTCAGACAAAAGAGGATTCCAAAGATAGATCTTTTTGTTTAAATATTGATAATGAATCTTTGTGAAAGATTTGATGAACCTTGTTTTTTAATTAAAGAGGATCTTAAAGGTGTATCTTTTGTATAAAAGATTAGGAAATGAAATAATTTGGAAAAGTATGAATTAATCTTTGTGAAAGATTGGTGAACTTTGTGAAGTGAATCATTTTGCTTGAAAGATTGAAAATGGAAATTTATTTAAAAACCATTCAAAAGAAAGGTTTTGCACTTTAAGTTGTGACTTAACTAAGATCCTATGTATCCATGTGTTTTTAAATGCTGTGATCATTATTCGGTTTAGCGGGAGAGAACTTTGTGTCATATAACCTATTTTGTGTAAAGATACGACGTAATGGATAGCATTTGAAGACCGCTGGTGAAGACCGGGTATTTTTGAGAATGGAAGGATTTCCCGTCGAATGACTCGGCACTGAGTAGCTAAGGTATAGGGATCTCCATATGTGATAGGGAGTCCGATCGGGATTGTGAATACCCGGATTGCAAGGTTTCTTTGAAGTGCTTTCGGTTCTGTTCAAACCCGGAAAATACTTGTATGGATGTGTGTCTGACATCACCCTTTGAGATGTAAGCTGGTTTCTATCAAAAACATTTTAGTTTGGTGGCGGAGAATTTATTCCGTTAGCTTAACACACTTCTCTGAGAAGTACTAGCTCAAAGGTTATGTAGTTGATGGTTACTAATGATATATTGCTAATTTGGTAATATGGCATACGAAGTGCTGCTGATCATGTGTTGATTGAAGCATGGCTTTTGTATAAAACGTAGCTTTGTGGACGAGACTTCGTCAGGACCTCACAACCTGAAATGGTCGAAACAGGAAGAATGCAGCAAGGTTATTTAGCGGTAGCGCCCCTGAGGACATGTCCATTTCCTTCTGGATAGAAGTGGTATCATGGTACAGAGCACAGATAATTAACTTATGTGGTTGCTGCAATTTTTTTACTTTGTGGTTGTTTCTTTTTGGTTGAGGTCCCTATGATAAAGGTAGGTTACGAACGGGGGATGGCACACTCGTGTAGTAGTTACCTAGTTAAAGAGGTAACCCGGCCTTGTATTGGCAGAGGGCTGGTTAAGTTCTCGAGGGGTCGCTCTAGAGGCGTACCCATGTGGCCCAGGAAGTTCCTTTGCCTGACCATTTGTTGGAAATCCAATCACCAATATGCGCCCTTTATGATTGCAATTGTATAACCAACCATTCTTTAATGGTAGCTATAGCAGGCATAATATAATAGTACCTATGCTGGCTAAGATTAATATTGTATTTTCGAAAGGTTTTCTGCACTATGCACTAATAATAATATCCAAAAGGGATGTTTACGTATCAAGCACGTTTGACTGTCATAAGGAAATCTCCCCCCAAGTGTGCGATTGCGTGGTGTGTGTGTCGGGAGGCATTATGGTAGTTTCATTTTCCAAAAAACGTTGCGGATTTCAATTCTAAATTCTTTTGTTGTTTTTTGTTTAAAACTGTTTTCGTTTGCTCACACCATTCCCAATACTGACCTAGAATTTTTTGTTCCCTTTCTAAAATATGGATGCCTACAAATTTCCATATGGGCAGCCTAGAGTTGGTTTTTCCAGACAATGGAATAATTGGTGTCAATTCGGTAGCATCCAGCCTATGGATTTGGCGATGGCATGTGTTCAACTGGACTGACCTTGCTTAATACAACGTGATGATGGTGGTTCAAGCTCGTGAGCGTTGGAATGGAGATGCAATATTGGATTCTCAAGCTCTCTTTCTTTCTATTGAAGTTAATTTTGGTGTTCTTCTGTCAAAGATATTCTTTCCGCTGTGGTGTATATCGGATAAATGTTGATACCATTTGTATCAAGGTGTTGTATCCATTATGTATCAATAAAGTCATTCATTTTCTTCCGCTGTGTTGTTTACATAATGTTTTATAAGCTCTGGCGCGAATCGAATTTCGATGTTTGAATCTGCGGCATTCGAATACGGTTAAGTATGGTTGTCGATTTTCAGACGCTGAATTTCGGGTCAGGACAAGGGGTATCAGAGATGAAGGTTGAGTAAGAACTTTAGCTCAGGAGTATAACACATTAGGTAACTCATTAAAGATAGGGTTACAAACACCCTAGAATGAGTATCCCTAAGATATCCGTTCGTATGTTCTAACGACCCAGACTCGAACTTCAAAAATAGGCACCCGTGCTTCACTTGTACTCGAATGCCGCAGATTCAAATGTCGATTCTGGTTCGCTGGAGCTTATAACATATTAAGTATAACAACACAGCGGAAGTAAAAGATAATATCATATATCATTGATACACAATTGATGCAACATCAGATACAACTGAATATCAAATACAAATGACTATCAATATATCAAAGATAGATACAAGACAACAGCAGCGGAAAGACAATGTCTTCAATGCCAAACTCCAAAAACTAAAAATACTCGAAGACTTTCATATCCAAAACCGAAAGCTTAAAGAACTCCAATCCAACAAGCTTGATCCAACAACGATGCTGAAGTGAAGCAACTCGATCCAAAACGCGATTGGAAAAATCCCAAGATTGAATGCTATCATATCTACACCTACTATTCGATTATTTGAAAAACCCAACTCTAGACTACCCTCATGGAAAATTGTTGGCACCCAGAGTTCAGGAAGGGAACAATAAACTCCGGGCCAGTCATGCGACTGGTATGAGCAAACAAAAACAGTTTTATCTTTAAAATAAACAACAAAAGATTTTAAAATTGAAATCCACAATGATTTTTGGAAAATGCAACTACCATAAGGCCTCCCGCCACACACACCATGCAAATGTAGAATCGAAGGAGATTTCTCCCTATGATAGTAAAAAATGCTTGATACGCGAAAACCATTTAGATATTATTATTAATGCATAGTGTAGAAAACATTTCGAAAGTATAGTATTAATCTTAACATCAGAGTTACTACATTTCATCGTATGCCTATTACAGCTACGATGTTCAATCGAAGGTTACCGCCACATTCCATGCAGGTTATACAACCACAACCGTACAGGGCACGTATTGTTTCTTTGGATTTTCCAACAAATGGTCAGGCCAAGGAACTTCCCATTTTCACATGGGTACGCCACTGGAGGGACACACCGAGAACTTACCCAGCTCTCTGCCAACACAAGGTCGGTTTTGCTCCCTTCCTGGGAGTAAAAACCTAAGATATGCCACCCTCGATCATTTGAGACCTTTATCCGAGGTACATCAATCACAAAGCAACATCACACTGTAGTAAATTTACAGTGTCCACATGAGTTAAGTATCTGGGTTCCATACCATGATACCACCCTCTCCCAGAAGGAATGGACATACCCTAGGGGCGCAACCCCTGCAACCCTGCCGCACCTTTCCTGTTTCGACCATTTTCGGGTTGTGAGGTCCTGATGTAGTCTCGTCCACAAAGCTACGCTTTTTCACAAAGCCATGCTTCGATCAACAAATGATCAGCAGTACTTCGTATGCCACTTTACCAAATTGGGTATGTATCACTAGTAACCATCAATTACATAACTTCTGAGCTCGTACGTCTCAGAGAAGGGTGTTAAGCTAAGAGAATAAATCTTCGCCACCAAACAGAAATGTATTTGATAGAAACCAGCTCTGCATCTCAAAGTGTAATGTCAGGCACAAATCCATACGAGTTTGCTTCGGGTTCGAGTAGAACCGAATGTACTTCCAAAGAAGCCCTTGTACTCCGGGTATTCACAATCATGATTAGACTCCCCATTACATATAGAGATCTCTATATCGGCGCGACTCAGTGCAGAGACAATCGACGGGTTATCCTTTCGTTCTCGAAAATAACTGGTCTTCACCATCGGTCTTCAAATGCAATCCATAATGTCGTATCATTATTCAGAATGGGTTATTTGACACAAGGTCCTCTCCAGGCTAAACCGAATAATGAGCGCAATATTTAAAACATATGGATAATGGGATCTCGGTAAGGTCACAACTTGAAGTCCAAAACTTTTCTTCCAAATGGTTTAAACAAATTACCATTTCCAATCTTTTAAACAAAAAGATTCATTTCTCAAAGTTTGCTCATTTCTCACAAAGATTCATTCACATCTTTTCATAATAATTTCCTTGCCAAATTGGATTAACTCATCCAATCTTTAAATCAAAGATTCAATTCATTGCTTTCAAAATAATTTCCCTTCCGAATCTTTTATACAAAAGATACATCATTTAAAATTCACTACAATTTCAAACAAAGTTCGACTATTTTTCACAAAGATTTATTCATAGCTTTCAAAACAATTTCAACTTGAAATCTTTCAATACAAATGTAAAATCCTTTCTTTATATGAAAGCTATTATTATTTGAAAACAAATAGTTTTCATTTCAGAAAAATCCGATTAAATTTCCCCAAGTTAAAGCTTTTCAAGTATAAACTTGAGTTAAATTCAAATTCCCAAATCAATACTTTTAAAATGGTTTTAAAACCCATATAGACACCTTCATAACTTGAGTAGCCTTTTCAAACCATAATCTCCAAATATAAAATTCAATTTCAATTCTTGAATTCAAATTTATATCAAATTATTTAAATTTCAAAACTTTATCAAGTTATTCAAAATAACTTGTATCTTTTTAAAAATTCTTTTCAAAAGCTTTCCATACTTGACCCAATTCTATTTCCAAAATCATTTGGATCCAAAATTCAATTTTAAAACCATTTCAAAAATCTGTGACTTAGCCAATTTCCTTGTGCAATCCATATTTGTGTGTGTATAGTATAATCTAGGGGTTTTACACAATAGTGCAACAACAACAATCATCACAGATGCAACAATAGCAATATCGATAAGCGGTATAATCCTATAACGCTTATCTATATACGCAGAATCACAAATAGATAATATGAATTATAGATAAATAAATTACATTCATCACAGCTTGAACTAAAACAATTCATATCACAAAGCATCACACAGCAAAGATATCAAACAATTCATAGCATTTCATATAATTCAAACATCCATAAATAAGGTTAATTAATCATCTCATTAATTTAAATCAGATTAATCACTAATCATGGTTAATTGACATTAATTAATTACAAATTATTTCAATAAATTAATTAACCTCCTTCAATTATTAACTAATAAATCTTTAATTATAAATTAATCCTTAATTAATTATTCGCCAATGATTTAAAAAGTTGATTATAAATTAATCATTCCTCAATTATTAATTAATGCTTGATTAACAATTAATTAATTCATAATTAACAATTAAATAATTCCTAATTAGTTAATTAATTAATTCAAGTTATAAATCAATTTATCTTAATTAATTAATCATTTATCCATAACTAATTAACCTTAATCACCTGATAGATTAATTCTTAATTATTAATTAATCATCCACTAATCACTTAATTAATTAATTAATAATCATTGATTAATTAACCTTTAATTATTTAATTAATTAACTATTAATTATAAATTAATTAATCCTTATTTACGTAGTTAATTCTTAATTATTAATTAATTAATCCATAATTAATTAATTAAACCTTTATAAATAATTAATCCAAAATTATTAATTAATTTAGCTTTAATTAGCTTGTTAATTAAAATAATCTGTAATCATAAAAACTTAACTAACTTTCAAAATAAAACAATTTCATTAATTATGTTTTAAAAGAATACTTAAGCATTTCCCAAATTTTAGTTAAAAAGTATAAAACTTCTTTAATCAAATAGTTTTAAACATTTACCATATAGTAGTTTAAACCATTTTAAATTTAAATTTTAAAATTAGCTTAATAAAACCCTTTTTAAAAACATGCTTAATTCCGCTTTGGGTTTGACCCGCTTCTAACTCGAGTACTGACTTGTACTACTCACCTTCTTCTCTTCCTTTATGTATATTTTTTAAAAGTTAAGTTTAGTATAAACAAAAATTGCAGAAGATAACCGCCACAAGCACGAGCACGAACACGAGCCATTCCTCCACTATCCCGAGCATCACTTCAAGGCAGCCATCAACTCAACACTCTGACACAGAAGCAACGCAGCTGTGCACGTGTACACTTGGTCGGAGTACCTCGGACCTACCTCTCGACTTCCGACACGTTGCCAACAACATCGACGACAAACCCAAACACCCAGTTCGACGATATCCCCATGAATTCAAAATCGAGCTGTCGAGTTCAACCTGACACCCAAACTTCATCGTAAAAATCTCCATCGCCGACGATCCTTGTCATACGCATCAACGCCATCACGTCCGCACATTTTCCAATCTTCCTTCTTTTGATTGCTACTGGGGCGATTGATTTCAGATCCCTCACGATGCCGCGCGAACCCAATTTCCGACATCGATTTCAAGCTAAGCTAAAACCCTACCTCGATAAATTGCTGCCACCACGGTGGTATATAAATCCATTTAGCATTTTTCTTGAGTTCGCCTAACCACCCTCTACCTCATGTAACAGCCACAATGATTATTACTTCACCGATCGTCGACAATCGACGATAAAGCCAATTTTGATCAATTCACAATTTCTCTTTAAAGATAAGCTTAAATTTTTTGAGAAGATTATCAAAAATCATCGTTTTCCAATACGAATTAGATTATGAAGTTAAATCATGAAGTTAAAACCATTGATTTTTCTATTTTAATTTGATTTGCCTGTAATTGCTTATTTTCAAATATTTGCTAATTATTTTAACTTGAATTCATTTTTTAAAAAAGATGTTATACCTATACAAACCTTTTATCTCAGAGATCAATGTCTATAATCGTTTTAGTGGGATTATTCGAATTTTTGAACATGGTTTTAAAACCTGTAAACTAAGAACAGAAGTATTTCCTTCTTGTTCCCAGACATGTAAAACTCATTCACACATATACATAAGCATAATGGCATATTTCAAATCCATACAATCATTATCACCACATGTCTTTAAAATATCTATCATATGCAAACAGGTTTAGTTTTAAAAAGGGTGTAACGACCTAGAAATTTCAATCCCAAAAATTCTAGATAGTTAGGAAAAGATGAATAGAAAAGAGAAAAAGAAACAGAAACAAAACACAGATTCTCACATTAGCAGCGGATAAAATATAATCTCACACAAAATAAAAGTTATTTGAAGAAAGATGTAGTTGTTATTTTACATTTTCAATACATCAGAGTTACTACATTTCACAAAATAATGGACAATAATAATCAACATGTCCTAGATAATAATAATAATATACACAGCGGAACACTCTCCATACGTTCCTACCATCCAGCTCGCCTCCTGAGCTCCAGTACGTCCTTACCTAAAATTCTGTAATACTCTTTCTGACATGAGCATTACATCAAAGTAACACCCGGGTCAGGCTGGAAACCAGCGTGAGTAAACCTATCTTACATGAATGACCAAAGCATACAACTTATATATATAACCCGCGTAACTTGTATCAAATAAAATTCACAAATTGTTATAGACATTACTTATTTCACTCACAAAATTCTAAGTACCAAAACATCGATTAGATAGTCCAATTCACTTAAATCGTTCCATTCCAGCTTATTAATTTCACATATCAATCTATAAAGAATCGAAGTGGTTTTGGGTATTTACTAATACCCGACTCCGGTCTCTTTGAATCCAATGTCGTCCTATCCTAATTATTTAAGTGATTAAATTTTGAATACTGGATGTCACTTTTACTCGGCAATTCATCATAGATAACCACATTATCTTTGTTCAACCCAACATATCATATTACAAAAACATTTCATTTCACAAAACATCACAATAACATACCAAGACTAATAAATTATCCAAGACATTCAAATATCATTCAATCATTCATAAGCAAGATAAATTAGTCATACCATTTCTGATTAATTTAATTAACTGCCATTGAATTAAATTAATTACTTTATTACTTATAAATCTTGCTCGATTAACATTAATTAATTATATTCAATTAATTAATCATCCTTTAATTATTCATCCTGATTAATAATCATTGATTAATCATTTTCTAATTACATTATGTACTTATCCTTAATTAATTACACAAATTAATTAAACCCATAACTACTACCATTCCTCAAATAATTACATCCAGTAATT
Organism: Allium cepa; assembly: GCA_030765085.1. NCBI lineage: Eukaryota > Viridiplantae > Streptophyta > Magnoliopsida > Asparagales > Amaryllidaceae > Allium > Allium cepa. Next base: position 270,514,900 of record CM060935.1, on the reverse strand, counting down.
GCCCACTAATTGCTTTACTAAGTAATTATACTTTATAAATTAAACTAAGTAATCTTACGTAACCCATCATCCAATGATTATACAAATTAATTAAACTAATTAATTAACTTAAACTATTCACCTTAATTTAATTAAATACCTTGAGTAATTAATTCCTCTAATTACTTTCATTAAGTAATTATTTATTAACAACCTTAATTACAAATTAATTAATCAATGATTTGTAACGACTCAAAATTTATATTAATTAAAATTTGAATATTTAATTAATTTTAAATATAAATAAGGGAAATTTATAAGTTGAATAAATTTTAGTTCGAATAATTGGATTTAATTGAATAATTAAATCGATAATTTAATAGTTGGAAATACAGAAATAATTGAAATTTGGGTTAAATATGATTAAAATTGATTTGTAAAATTTTATTATATCATATTGACGTTATCATGATGTTATAGAACTTTTAAAATTGAATTTAGAGTTAAATTGTGAAAATTGAATATTTTATTATTTAATCGACTAGTGAAATTAGCCATTTTTCGAACAGTCTTAGAATTGGACGAAACTAGTTTCATTGGATCCGTAAGAGTTAGATATTACCGGATTTCAATTTTTGCAGCAATCGGAGTTGTCGTTTGACCGTGGCAGCTCGAAACGCATCGAAATTGTTTTAATATTAATTTGGCGAGTTAAAATAGTCATTTTTCAAACAGTCTCGGATTTCGACGAAACTAGTTTCATCGGATCCGTAATGTTATATTATTGTATGGTTTCAAATTTCGTGTCAATTGGATTTAACGTTTGTCCGGTGCAAGCTAAAACGCCTAGAAAATCGTTTAATCGGTTTAATTTAAAATTGAACGTTTATTGCCATAACCCACACATATGACCGAATTAGCTTCCGAAACCTGTTCCATTGTGTCCGGAACGCGGGATAAACCCGAGAAACGCCGGTCACCGTGCGTAAATCGGAGTTTTGAAAAGCTGAATGAATAGTGTCGTTAAAACTTCTATAAATAGGCCCATTCTCTTCACAAAAAACAAAAAAAAAAATATAAACTAGGGTTTAAAACCCTAGCCGCTGGCTATGAAACCAAAGGCCAGAATTCAACGATCTTCTTTCCAATTTTTCCTTAAATCTATGCATCGATTCAACAAACTTTCAACATGAATGTTGTAGACGACAACGTGACCTTCGTATCCAACGGTTGTGATTGGATTTTGTGCGATAGATCGACATCAAATTGGCCGCGTTTGCCCCACGTTTGGGCACGAAAATCGAGAGCTACAGGGAGTCGAGCTCGCCGTCGATCACGGCGTGGGGGGAGTCAAGGGTGGCGGTTCCAGGGGTGGTGCCTGATCGAGTGCTAGTTGACCGAGGAGGCGTGCGAAATTCAATACATTCGGCGGCCGTGGGTTCGAGCTCGAACGTGATGAACCTGGAGGATATGATAGTAAGGGACGACATGGATCTCAGGGACGAAATCGTGCGGTCCAGATTAGTTTAGGTTTGAAAGTATAAAAGAAATGTTAATTTAATTTTGTTTTAAATTCCTGAAAGCTTTAAATTAACGTATCTTTTTCGTACGAGATCGAAAATTGACGAAACCAGTTGCGTTGGAATCGTATGGACGAGCACTATGCTATGGAATTGGATTGGAGCCGTTTGGAGTTAGTGAGAATTTCGAGTAAAATTAAACGTCCGTTTAATTTTATTCGAAATAAATCGCTAAAACGGAATTGAAATCAAGGTGAGAACTTCTCACTCAATCGAATCGGTTTCGATTTTAAAATTCTTGAATGTATGTTTGAATGATGATTGTTACCTATTGATTGTTAAAATAGACATTATGCGTCGTTTGTAAGCGGAGGTTATTTATTAAAAACATATACCGCGAATATTTCACAGTATAGTAAAATTGGTATTATATATGTACTTGGAGTTGATTTTCCCGCATTATATAGCGGATGAGACCCTATTACGCCGTCTATTAAGCGGATAATATTTTAAATCCTATATACCGCGATAATTTCGTACTAGAACAGAATTGGTATTGTGCTAACATCTTTGGATGCAGGAAAACAGGTTGGAGGGATCCAACTGGATTCCTCGACAGTATTTATTCGATTATGGATATTTTGATATTCGTTGATTATCATATCGATATATGATATTTGGATGTCGTGATTGACTATTTGGTGGTGTTGCATCATCGGATCCATTTCTGAAGTTTTAAAATAATGATTTTTGGTTTTAAATGGAATTTTAAAGTGATTTTCATAAGTATACGTTTTATTAAATTTTGAATTGTTTAAATAAATAAACGTTAAAATTTTATTTTCATAAAAGTTATGATTTTTGGAAAATAATGCTTAAGTATGATTTTGAAATATATAAGCTTTAAATAACGATTTTTAAGTTATTAAAAGAATAAATTGGTTTAAATTTGGATTTTTGAATTATTAAAAACGATGTATATAAAAGACTTATAAAATTGATATTTTATAAATTAAAAATATTAGAATATTAAAACGAGTGTTTTTATAAGTGTTAAAAGATGAAATAAAAAATGGATTTCATAAGTGAACGGAATTTATAGATTTATAAATTGTGAAGTTATAAAATGAATAGATTTTGTAAAATAGAAGATTTATAAGTAAATATCGTATAAATCGGATTTTGGCATTTAAATGAGATATAAATGGAATTGGTTAATAATGAGATTTATAAATCGAAGCTTATAAATAGAAATGTAATTTATAAACATTGTTTATAAATTCGAAATCAATTTAATTTGACAAATTGAATATTGAAGTTTATTAAAGGAAATATATTCACGATTTTGGACAGTGAATACATTATTGAATAAAATAGTCATGTTTGGCAAAATGAATATTATAGAATGAAGTTAATTATTTTAAAGATGTTTTAAAATGTATTATGAATCGAAACCATAGATTTCAACATTATTGTTGAAATAGACGTTTTCGAGAAAGAAGGAAATGGTGGACTATAATACTGTTGTTATAGTAAATGATTTCCGAAAGGAAATGTTTTATATAGTATTGGGATTTATATATCTATTTAAACTTCGAATCCCTATACTAGTGATTTTGGGTCGTCGTAACGATGTTTTACGTAACATTCGTTTTGACTCAAATTTATGTGTTAAGAAATGATTTCTTAAAGAATGAAATATGTACTTAATTTCGATTTAAGTATATTAGATATTTTCCAAGTGTTGAAAGTAAATGGGTTTGTGAATTACTTATTATTAAATAAGTATGGAGATGTTTTCCAATATGAATTGAATGTTTTGGGATTTTATCTTTTAAAGATAAATTGAAAATAAATATTAGAAGTCGATTAGAAAATCCTATTTTCATAGATATTTTGGAAATGTAAATTCGCTATGGAATTTATAAATGAAAAGGCGAATTTGTTTAAAAATAAACGTTGATTTATTTTTGAAGTGTGGGAATTAATTTACGGATTTGGAACGTAAATATAAAGTAAATCGTTAAGGATTTATTTAATTGGTTTAAATGAACCATGTTGAAATGAAAGAAATTCCACGTAAAGAAAATGATTGAAATTTGTTTTCAACAGTGATAAAGGTGAAAAGTGATTTGAAATTTGTTTTCAAATGGTTGAAGTGTGGAAAATATATATCTAGTAAAGGTATTTTGGAAAGCAAATAATTTAGGAAATTATTTGGATTTGGTGATGTTGAACACGCCTATTGATAGTTAAATATCCGACTATCAATCTTTACCTTTAAATAGGTATTTGTTGAGATTTGTTTGAATTTGAATGCCACACTTATTTTTTGAATGAGCGCTCACTATTCGGGTAAGCCGGGAAAGGACCTTGGGGTCGTATAACCCATTCTGAATATGTGATACGTCGTAATGGATTGCATTTGATGACTGGTGTTGAAGACCGGATATTTTTGAAAACGGAAGGATTACCATTGAGTTACTCTGCATCGGCTGATCTCCGATATAGAGGTTTTATCACCCTTAGTGACGGGAAGCCCAGACGTGATTAGAAATTATCCGGAATGCAAGGACTTCTTTGTAAGTGCCTTCGGTTCTGTTCGAGCCCGGAACAGACTTGTATGGATTGTATGTCTGACATTACAAGTTGAGATATAAAACTGATTTCTTTCAAATATATTTCTGTTGGTAGCGGAGAATTTATTCTCTTAGCTTAACACCCTTCTCTGAGACGTACGAGCTCAGAGGTTATATAGTTGAAGGTTATTAGTGATATACTTCCAATTTGGTAGTGTGGCATGTTGAGTGTTGCTGTAAAATGATCATTGTTTGATCATTTGTGATAGGATCATTTATTTGATCATTTATCTTTGTGATTATTTCTATGATCATTTGTTGACCTAAAGCACGGCTTTTGTATAAAGCGTGGCTTTGTGGACGAGACTTCGTCGGACCTCATACCCCGGAAATGGTCAAAACATGAAGGATGCAGCAAGGTTATTAGGGTTAGCGCCCTTTAGTGTATGTCATTCCTTCTGGATAGAGGTGGTATCATGGAATGCAGCCCAGATACTTAGCCTATGTGGTTACTGCATTATTATACTTATGTGGTTGTTGGAAATCGAGGATCCTTGGATAGATCGGTTACGATCGGGGGATGACATATTCGTGTCAGTAGTTACCCAGTTAGGGGTAACCTTGCCTTGTGTTGGCAGAGATCCGGTTTGCTTCTCGGGACGTCATTCCAGAGGCGTTTCCATGTGGCAATGGGAAGTTCCTTGGCCTGACCATTTGTTGGAAATCCAAAGAAACAATACGATCTTGTACAGTTTTAGTTGTAGAACCTATCATTCACTTATGGTGGCGCCCCACTGTTTGAATGGTAGCTATAGTAGGCATAAGTGCAGAATGCCTATGCTGGCTAAGATTTATATCTTTATTTTCGAAATGAATTTTTCCTACACTATGCACTAGTAATAATATCAAACGTCTCTTTTAATGTGTATCAAGCATCTTTGACTATCATAAGGAGAAATCTCCTTCGATTCTGCGTTTGCATTGTGTGTGTGTGCGGGAGGCCTTATGGTAGTCTCATTTTTAAAAGCATTGCGAATTGACTTTAAGAAAAAAATATTCCTCTATTTTGATTTTTTAAAAGAAAAATAAACTGTTTTAGTTCACCCACCAGTCACATGACTGACTCGGAGTTTATTGTTTTCCTTCCTAAACTCTAGGTGCCCACCAATTTCCACACGGGCGTCAAGAGTTAAGGTTTATCATGATATTCTGGAATTCAGGAGTTGCAGGAGGCAAGCTGGATGGCATGGAGTATTACTAGTATATAATATTTCTTTTCCGCTGTTGATGTTGTTTGTTGTTGTACACTCTGATGATGTAATGTAATGTAATAACTGATATAGTTCTTTGTTTAAAGATTATTCATTTATGTATTATATGTTGTTCCACTGCGAATTGTGAGATTCTGATGTTGTTCTGTTATTTCTTCTGTTCTGTTCTATCTTTTTCTCTCTTCTTCTACCGTTTTCTTTTTCTTAAACCCTAACGGTACGGTTTTTCGGCTTTCGATTGCTCGGCAGTTGATACAGTGGACTTATTGATGTCGGCGTTCGTGGACGAAAAATCGCGTTCGTTACATTTGGTATCAGGGCTTATGGTTAAGCGACAACCATGGCTCTGTTGGGAATTACTCATTGGAGATAGGATCAGTAGTACTCTAGAATGAGTGTAATAATAGATACGAGTGTGTATTTGTTAGTGAATATGAAATTGTTTTATATTTTGATGATTGGTTTGTTGAGTGGTATATGGATTCTGGTCGGTATAGTCCATACAACTCTATCGATAGGGATCTCTAAACACTTACTCAAAACAATTCGGCACGATATTGTTTTAAGCTGGGTAAATGAATTAATTTTACCTTGATTATATTTTATATATAAAGGAATAATTTTTTCAGAATTATTAAAAGTGTATATGAATTGATTGTTTTGTTGTTGAATAAGTTAAATAAAAACAACAGCTGAGACAGAATGAATGGTATATGCAAATGAATTATAGGTATGGAACTCGAGGATCCTCGGATAGATCGGTTACGATCGGGGGATGACATATTCGTGTCAGTAGTTACCTAGTTAGGGGTAACCCGACCTTGTGTTGGCAGATATCCGGTTTGGTTCTCGGGACGTCATTCCAGAGGCGTTTCCATGTGGAAATGGGAAGTTCCTTGGCCTGACCATTTGTTGGAAATCCAAAGAAACAATACGATCTTGTACGGTTTTAGCTGTAGAACCTATCATTCACTTATGGTGGCGCCCCACTGTTTGAATGGTAGCTATAGTAGGCATAAGTGCGTAATGCCTATGCTGGCTAAGATTTATATCTTTATTTTCGAAATGAATTTTTCCTACACTATGTACTTGTAATAATATCAAATGTCTCTTTTAATGCGTATCAAGCAACTTTGACTATCGTAAGGAGAAATCTCATCCGATTCTGCGTTTGCATTGTGTGTGTGTGCGGGAGGCCTTATGGTAGTCTCATTTTTAAAAGCATTGCGAATTGACTTTAAGAAAAAAAAATATTCCTCTATTTTGATTTTTTAAAAGAAAAATAAACTGTTTTAGTTATCACACCAGTCACATGATTGACTCGGAGTTTATTGTTTTCCTTCCTAAACTCTGGGTGCCCATCAATTTCCACACGGGCAGTCAAGAGTTAAGGTTTATCATGATATTCTGGAATTCAGGAGTTGCAGGAGGCAAGCTGGATGGCATGGCGTATTACTAGTATATAATATTTCTTTTCCGCTGTTGATGTTGTTTGTTGTTGTACACTCTGATGATGTAATGTAATGTAATAACTGATATAGTTCTTTGTCTAAAAATTATTCATTTATGTCTTATATGTTGTTCCGCTGCGAATTGTGAGATTCTGATGTTGTTCTGTTATTTCTTCTGTTCTGTTCTATCTTTTTCTCTCTTCTTCTACGTTTTCTTTTTCTTAAACCCTAACGATATGGTTTTTCGGCTTTCGATTGCTCGGCAGTTGATACAGTGGACGTATTGACGTCGGCGTTCGTGGACGAAAAATCGCGTTCGTTACGTGATTAAACAGTTAATCAATCCTTAATTACTTTTGATTAATCTTTAATTACCCTTGATTAATCTTTAATTACCCTTTTTAATTTATCACTCTTGATTAATTACTCTTTTTAATTAATCACTCTTGATTAATTACTCTTTAATTACATCTAGTAATTAAGCCTTAATTATAGATCAATTATCCTTTAATTATTAATTAATCATTTAATTATTTTCATTAATTAATGATTACTTTATTACTTTTATTAATTAATTATGCCTTTACTTAATTACTTTAACAAGTAATTAATCACATTATTAATTACCCTTAATCTTTTAATTAATTATTCTTTAATTAATTAATTAAACCTTTAATTAATTATATTAATTTATTCTTTAATTAATAACACTAAGTGATTAACCCTTAATCACTACCAGTTAATTACTTTCATAAAGTAATTAACCTCCAATTCTTTATAAATAATTAGTCCTTCTTAATTACTTATACTTAAAAGATCTCAGTTAAGAAATTCATTTATCTTAATTAAATTATTAACTACTCTTAAATAGTTAAATTATCCCTGTTAATTTCACATATTAAAAATCTTTAATTAATCAAAATCTCTTAATTATTTAAAGATAAACTCCTTATTATAATTGATGGATTAAATTCTTATCATTAAACTTTATTTAAAAATAAAATATTTCAAAAATCAATTATAATTAAAACAATATAAACATCTACTTTAACTTTCAAAATCTTTAAAACTTTCCAAAGTTATTAAATAAATTTTATTACAAAAATCATTTTGAAAATCTACTTTTCTATCTTTTATAACTTATCCATTAAATATATAAATCTTGTTAAAATATTTATTCTTTGAAAACAATTTATTTTCACAACATAAAACTTGTTTATCTTTGTTTAAAACTTGAATTATTTAAATTTTTTTTTAAGATTCTTCATTTTAAAAACTAAATGTCTCCTGTACAATACTTAAAGCCTACTCATCACAAGAAACCCGAGTAAGCACCCACAAAACCCGATCAATACTCTAGATTTCCTACCTTCTTCCTACTTTGAGTAAAACGCGAGAACTCTCAAACTAAAACCCGAGCTTACACATGTCTCTCAAAAAAAACCATCCAGATGCACGAAAAGTGTGCACGAAAAGAGTGCACGACGACCACGATTACCGACGAACTCCTCTCTGGCCTTCGACGAATTGTCTTGGACCTCGGCAACACCACGCGGTCACCCAAATGCCACGATTCGATCGAGAATCGAATTCAACGAAGAAACCCACACAGCCTGGAAACCTATAACCGGAAAACCTCTTCCCTCCGATGATCCCTGCCTCAAGTCCCCACGCTATTCTCACCGTATCTTCGCCACGCCCTCCAGCGCCTATTGCATGTCTCACGATTGCCACCGATCATCTTTCGACATCTCGAAACCCGATTGAACACTCACGACAAACTAAGGGAATAAAACCCTACATCGTCGATTTCTGGCCATCACGACCAACAATAAATCACCATAGTATTTTTTCGATGATCCTTGACTTCTCCTCGACCTTCAAGCCCAATTATGTCAGCCAGTTCATCGTTGATTGGAGAAGATTGCTCAAAACATCATAAACGTTCAACTCGAGTAAGCACACTGATTTTCAAACTAAAAAAACGAGATATACCCATTAACATTCATGACTTTCCATCACGAATTCAACCATGGAATCAAATCTTAAAATTGAATTGGTAAAATTTTGACCCAAATTACAAATATCACTGTTATTTTTAAAGTTTCCAAACAAATATTCAATATAAATTCCTAAAATGAATATTAATAGTGTTATTGCATGATTTCAAATACTTTTTATTTACAAATCATAAGCTAACTATGATTAAATGGTGAGATATTGAATTAAATGGAGAAATCCAAACCTGTTAAAAACAACAGAGTTCATTTTTGCAGATATACAGGCATTACACAGGCATCAAACACTCATATTCATACATGCATTCATATTTTAAGCAAGCATGCATACATATTGTTAACTCCGCTTTGCAAACGACCTAAGAGATAACACGAGTTAACAACCTAAAAGTATAACGACTTAGCGAGTTAAGGTATTGAGCGACTTAACGACTTAAAGAAGCCACGACTTAACAGTTTAAGAGGATGGACGACTTAAGGGAATGACAACTTACCAACTTAAAGAAGCCACGACTTAACAGTTTAAGAGGATGGACGACTTAAGGGACTGACGACTTACCAACTTAAGGAAGCTACGACCTAAAGGCCTAAGAAAATAGACCAACTCAATACCATAAAGAAGTTGCCGACTCAGAGTACTTTACGACCTAAGGCATCCACGACTTAAGGTTTCTACGACTCAAGGGAAACAACAACTCAACGGACCAAGAAGTCTACGACTTAAAGCCTCTGCGACTTAAGATATGTCATGTCTCAGGGGAGGTGCACGAGTTAAAGAGCCTGCGAGTTAAAAGCTTACGAGTTAAGGGACTAACGACCTAACAGAATTAAGACCTAAGCGACTTAGGGAATGTCACGACTTAAGAAAGTCCACGACTTAAAGACGTTACGACCTAAGACTTGGAGAACAAGTTCAATACCATGTCGTAATAAGATGACTCGTAGACGACTTACGACCTAGTTTAAGTCGTACATGACCTAAAACCGCAGAGCCAAGATTTTAGTACTGCCTCACTTTAAACCGTGACCCCTTAACTCGCGAACGAGTTAGGACTTGTATCCAAATGAACAAAGAAAAGCTCAGAACCACTTCACTTACTCCACTGCCTGCTGACTCTTGAACCTTGAGTCGAATGCGACTTACGACTCTCCATGAGTCGTGCACGACTCATGACTTGAGTGAAAAACTGCCGCCCAGAATCACACCTATAAATACGCGACCACCTCCAACATTTAAGGGACTTTTGGTTCATTCTTTCCAAACACCGATACTCTGCTACATTCCAAACTAACTCAACACTCAAAGCTTTCAAGACACGTAGAACGCTATCAACAACTTCAAGAGGAAATCTCATGCATCCGACATGGATTTGAGGACTTTCACTTACATTGAAGTTTAAGCTACTCGTTCAAAGTGTTTAGTAGTTCAAAGTGTATTGTACTTGGGAAGAATGATATCAACTTGTAACGGAATCATCAATAAAGATATTCAGAGTGGACGTAGGCAAACTATTGAGCCGAACCACTATAAAATCATTGTCATTTACTGCTTTTTCTGTGGTTTTCTGCTTATACTCTGTTCCCGAATCAACAGGTGGTGCTTTCACAACTACACTTTACACACCGGGGTGTTAGCGTTCAAATTTTAGCGTTAACATTTTTGGTGCTTTCACTAAGAACTGAACTCAGGCGAATTATCATCCTTACTCCACGAAAGTTTGTTGAAGTAATCTCTCTGACGACTAGAAGTTTATCTGAAATCATGGTTCCGGGGAGAAGGAGTAGGTCTGTTAGATCTGGAAATGTTCAAGAGGGAACCTCTGCTTCCCCAGTACCTAATCAAGCCACTCCACCTGTTGGGGTTACAAAAGCGGAGTTGGATGCTGTAATCTTAGGGCTGAACCAGCAGATAAATGCCCAAAGTGCACAATTGGAGGCTCAGAATGCCCAAAATGCCCTAATTTTGAATAAGTTGAACGATTTGCTTGGGGTAAACCGTCAACCAACGGGTAATGAAAGGAACTTTGCTGGCAACATTCATGAAGCTGAAGAAAGAAACATTCCTGAGAGGGCTGCCATCCCCTTTGAGCCGACATTTCCTAAAGTTGGTGGATCTAAAGCTCGAAATGATGAGGGGTATCTTTCTGAAATGGTTCGACAAATCATGAAAGAAAGCATGAAAGGGAATGAAAACGAGAAAGAATGGGGTTTCGCTCCAAGTAAAACCCCGTTTACCGAAAGGATCTTAAAGGCTGAGTTCCCAAGGAAGTTCATCCCTCCAACTATCCCAGCTTACAAGGGAACAAGTGATCCGAACGAATTCTTGTATAAGTATGATTGGCACATGACAGGTGCCAGAGCTTCTGATGAAATAAAGTGTCGATATTTTCCTGTATATTTGGAAGGTGTAGCTCTGCTTTGGTTCACCAAGCTACCAATTCGGTCTATAGATCAGTTTTCTGACCTAACCCGAAAATTCAAGGAGCAGTTCAAACTATATGCTTCAAAAGCCAAAGATATCATGTCGCTGTCAAGTTTAGAACAGAATCCAGGGTAAACTATCAGATCTTTCTTGAATCGCTTTAATATAGCGCTGGCCGAGGTAGACAATGCAGAACCACGGATGATCTTGACCTATCTGATGAGGGCCATCGACAAGTCGAGCGAATTTGGAAAATGGCTTAACATGAAGGAACCAAATTCCCTTGAAAAATTCTACAAGAAAGCAGATGAGTTCATACGCCTGGAAAGCCGTCCTGTACCGTAAAGGAAGTATTGGAAAAAGATGAAGATAACATTGCTGCTCCACGCAAGAATGAATCTGTAGGATAGAAAAGGGAAAATAACGATGGGAAGAAACGGAAAAATCTGAAGAAGCCTCGTTCCTTCAAGTCATCGGAATATATCCCTTTATCAGATACACTGGAGCACATTTACCTTGCCACTAAAGATTCTGTCGATTATCCTAAACCTCCTGTTTTGAGAACCGGGAAAAAAGCTGTACAAAGCGGGAAGTTTTGCCGCTTCCATAGTCAACCCGGTCATGATAACGATGAATGCCGCCAATTGAAAATTTTGATTGAAGAATTGATAAGGGAAAACAAGCTGCAGCAATTTGTGGAAAAGAACAGCAGCAATCCCGCTTCGTCTAGTCAGGGGCAACGAGCTCCTGCTCATCAACCTAGGACAAGCGAGAAGACTGCAGGGCATGAATCCGGAAGGCCTGTTATCAATGTCATTACGGGAGGACCTCACCCAGCAGGCATGAGCTGGGGTGAGATGGAAAGGTATAACCGAGCTTTGAAATTTGCACTGGCCGAAGAAGATGTCTTTGTTTTGGAAGATGCTGCGGCCCTGAACAACAAAGAACTTTCAATGATGATATTGTGTTCAGAGCCAGGGATTCCACAGGTGTTGAAGCTCCTACCTTGGATCCCTTAGTCATCTCGGCTGGTATCGGGCCAGCTATTGTCAGAAGAGCTCTCATTGATTATGGCGCATCTTGTAATATCCTCTTCAAGAAAACATTCGACCAAATGAAGATCCCTATGGCTGATGTGCAAGCCTCGTCACAAAAAATCGTTGGCTTCACTGGGGAGCCAAAACAGCCAATAGGAACCATTGATTTGCTTGTAGAACTCGGAGAGGGAGAAAGAAAAGTAGTCCGCAAGCAAACTTTTGTGATTGTCGACGAATTTTCTGCTTATAATGCTTTCCTCGGCCGTCTAACTCTCGCAGCGTTCAAAGCTTTTCTGGCCCCATGGTGCCTAACCATTAAATTCCCCACAGACAATGGAGTGGGAATTATAAAAGGGGATCAGAATGCTGGGCGGGAGCGTTATCTGACAGAGCTGTGAGAGGCAAGGAAAAGAGAAATGGGAAAGGATGCGGCAACCCCAGTCCGCATCAAAGAACCAGCCTTGTAGCAATTACAGGGCGGACCCTGCACTGGCGAGCACAACGGAGCACGAAAAGAGATGGATCCTAGAAAAGCCAGTACAGGGGAGAATAGAGTGGTACCAGTGGAAACGACAGTACCAGTACTTGTCGACCCAAAGGACCCAAACAAGGTGTTGAATGTGGGTTCACAACTTAACGTGTCAATTCAGAATATCTTAATATCTTTTTCAAAAGCAAATTTGGATGTTTTTGCTTGGACTCATGCCGATATGTGCGGAATATCCCCAGAAGTTGCAGTACACGCTCTGAATATTGATCCAAAATTTACACCTGTGAAACAGAAAAGGAGAACTCAAGGTCCAGAAAGGTCAGCAACATTAAAAGAAGAAGTTGATCGGCTCATGGAGAATAACTTTATCAAAGAATCTACCTATCCGAATTGGGTTTCGAATCCAGTGCTGGTTAAGAAAGCCAACGGAAAATGGAGAGTGTGCATCGATTTCTCAGATCTAAACAAGGCCTGCCCCAAAGACTGCTTCCCGTTACCCAGGATCGATCAACTGGTAGACGGAACAGCGGGACATGAATTGTTATCTTTTATGGATGCCTACTCCGGATATAACCAGATCATGATGCATGAGCCAGATCAGGAGGACACGAGCTTTATCACCGATGTCGGTCTTTACTGCTACAGAGTTATTCCCTACGGGCTGAAGAATGCGGGGGCAACCTACCAAAGACTTGTTAATGTTATGTTCAAACCGTAATTGGGCAAAACTATGGAAGTCTATGTCGATGACATGTTAGTAAAGTCTAAGAAAGCAGTGGATCACATAAAGCACCTAGCAGACATGTTCGCAGTCCTCCGAAAATACGGAATGAAGCTTAACCCTTTAAAATGTTTATTTGGAGTGGAATCCGGAAAGTTCTTAGGTTTCATCATGAGCGCTAGGGGCATTGAGGCTAGTCCAGCTCAAATTACCGCCTTAAAGGAAGTCAAAGCTCCTAGAACGAAGAAGGAATTGCAAAGTCTCAACGGAAAAGTCGCCGCCTTGAGTCGGTTCATTTCCAAAGCCACTGATAAATGCATCCCATTCTTTGACGCCCTAAAGAAAGGAAAGAAAACTTTGATTGGACTCCCGAATGCCAAAAAGCCTTTGATGAATTGATTCGCCATATGGAAACGCCTCCAATACTTTCTAGGCCCGACGATGGTGAGGATCTTCTTATATACTGCCAAGTATATAAGAAGACAAGAGGATTCAACATCCGGTTTACTATATCAGCAAAAGACTCACTGGCGCAGAGATGAATTACTCAAAGTTGGAAAAAACTCGCCTATTGCCTACTGATTGCATCGAGGAAGTTGAGGCTATATTTTCAAGCTCATCCTATCAGAGTCCTCACTGATCAACCTTTAAAGCAAGTCCTATTTCGCCCTCAGACTTTGGGTCGTCTTCTAAAGTGGAACATTGAACTCAGTCAATATGACATCACTTATCATCCCCGAAAGGCAATCAACGGACAAGCTTTAGCGGATTTCATCGTAGAATTCACAGATAAGGGTAACAGTGAGGAGGAAACGATCGATGATTTCCCAACCCGATGGAAGTTATATGTTGATGGCGCGAGAAATGACTACTGTTCTGGAGCCGGAGTTGTACTTGAGACCCCTGAAGGTCGGTCATTATGCTACGCACTGAGATTGGAATTTCCTTAAACGAACAATGAAGCAGAATACGAAGCTCTTATCGCTGGCTTGAGAATTGCTAAGGAACTAAACATCCGAGCATTACAGATCTTCAGCGATTCTCAGCTTATTGTATGCCAAGTCAAGAAGGAATTCCAAGCGAAAGGAGGAAATCTGCCTGCCTACTTGTTAAAGGCTTGGGAACTCCTGTGTGACTTCGATCATTACCCGATAAGTCATATTCCTCGAGAAGAAAACACGAAAGCAGATTCTCTCGCAAAGTACTCTAGCACAGGCGAAGCTCAATTTCTAGGGTTGACTCCAGTAGAAGTCTTGTCGGCTCCAAGCATTGATGAGATGGATGTTGATTGGATCATGAGCGTGTCTCAAGAGCAAGAATCATGGATGACTACAATAACAGAATATCTGCTCAATGGCTCTTTACCGGAAAATTCAAAAGAACGACAGAAGCTACTGAGGAAAGCCTCTCGCTATATAGTCCAGGATGGCCAATTATACAGACGGGGATTCTCAATGCCGTTACTTCGATGTGTATCCAGGGAAGAGTCCAAAACAATCCTAGTTGAGGTGCATAGGGGAGAATGTGGTGATCATTTAGGTGGTCAAACTTTAGCAAAGAAAATTCTCCGATACGGATATTTTTGGCCAGAAATTAATCGAGATGCAGCAGACTATTCCCGAAAATGTGACAGATGCCAAAGATTCGCAAAAATTCCTAGAGCACCTTCTACTGAACTCACACAGATGGTCTGTCCATGGCCGTTTGCAATATGGGGGATATACTTTGTAGGACCGTTACCAACTGCCAAATCTGGAATTAAATATGCCATTGTTGCTATAGATTATTTTACTAAATGGGCAAAAGCTGAACCACTGGCTACTATCACCTCTAAAAAGATGATAAGTTTTGTGACTAAAAGTATCATTTGCAGGTATGGTGTGCCTCAAAAGATAATTACAGACAATGGTACTCAGTTCGAATGTGAAGAATCCCATGATTTTTGCAAACGATTCAAAATCCGAAAAAGCTTCTCAGCAGCAGCTCATCCGCAGGCAAACGGGCAGGTGGTAGCAGTAAATAAAATTATCAAGTCAACCATCAAGAAGCAACTTGAAAGAGCAAAAGGTGGTTGGGTCGATAAGCTACCGCTAGCACTATGGGCATACAGAACTACCCACAAAACTGCGACTGGGCATACTCCATTTTCATTGGCATACGGGTCAGAGGCAATGATTCCGATAGAAACAGAGGTCCCTTCACATAGAAGAATCCATTTCGATCAAGCGGAGAATGAAAAACTACAGCTTGAGGCACTAGATCTCCTTGATGAAAAAAGAGAAGAGGCTGAGCTCAGAATCGCAGCTCATCAGCAAAGGATAGCCAGACATTTCAATTCCAAAGTTCGCCAACGCAGCTTTGAGATTGGAGATCTAGTCCTAAAGAGAATTATGACGGCGACAGGTGTGTTTGGGCCAAATTGGGAAGGACCATATGTCATAGGTCAGAAACTTCTTGACGGCGCATTCAAACTCACTACTGTCGAAGGAGATCAAATTCCAAGGGCTTGGAACAGCAATCACTTGCGCCCATACTTTACTTGATAGCTTTGTTGAAATATTGTAAAAAGAATTGTGAATGTATGATTCCTGTAATTGAAAGCGATTGTAAAACCGATGCAAGTGAATAATGAAAGACTATAAAGTGGATGTAGGCCCAAATTCTTGGCCGAACCACTATAAATCTTGTGTTTCTTATTATTATTACATGTTTGCTTTATTTTCGATATGAAAAGTACATTAAATGTATTGCTGAAATGTCGATTTGAATTTTTGCAGACAACGAAAATAAAACTTGCACATTACAAGACCAAGTGATTCTGGTTATCATTCAGCAAACAAATTTCGAGTCACAAAAGCACAAAAGTCCCGAATTCAAATCCTAGATAGGAAGTGCTTCAATTGAACGGCCAATGATTTCGCCGGAAATGGGCCATTGCTCGTAAATTGTGATCGTTTGAACAAACAAACATCCAATTAAGAAGCTTATGCCCGTTCTCGTGAACTTGCCTAACAATGAAGTACACTTCCTTGGATTAAACAAACTACTTATAAGAAAAGGGAGTGCAAGCTTGAAAAGGAAAAATAGAGAATCGCTGAAAAGACATAAGCAAGTGGACAAGGAACAACTAAAGCCCTCTTCGGAGGCACAAGTCCTCTTCAGAGGCACAACTCTTCGGAGGATAAAGACCTCTAACGAGGCATATGCCGCAAAAAAGAATGTTCTCTACTTAACCAAAAAAGATTGGAGGAGTCATGACCCTCCAAACATGAGAGAGTAACTTCCAGACAATCCACGGAGGCACATTTCACCAGGAGTTGAAGTGTGACAGCCGCTCTTCGGAGTTTCACTTCACCGGAGTTGAAATGTAAAACAAAATAAAAGCCCTCTTCGGAGGCCCATTTCACCAGGAGTTGAAGTGCGACAGCCGCTCTTCGGACTCTTCGGAGGCCCATTTCACCAGGAGTTGAAGTGCAACAGCCGCTCTTCGGAGTTTCACTTCACCAGAGTTGAAATGCCAAAAAAAAATAAAAGAGAGAACCTCTCCCAAGGGGCAGAAACAAAAAGACCTCTTCCCAGAGGCACAATAAGACAGAAAGACCTCTTCCCAGAGGCAGAAATGAAAAGACCTCCTCCCGGAGGCACAATCAAGCAGAAAGACCTCTTCGGAGGCACACGTTTCACCAAGATTGAAATAAAACTTCCAGGTGTTGAAACGTGAAAAAGTCTTCCTCAGAGGTGCAACTTTTCAAAGAAACAAAAATCAAGAAGCCCTTTACTGTTGCAAGTTAAAAAAAAATCCTCAACAAAGGCACACTTTAACTTCCAAAGGAAGAATGAATTACTTATTCTAGAAAATTCTCTTCCTCAAAAAAAAGTTGAAGTACCTTTCAAATACCCGCTTTACCACATAGAAGATTTCATTCAGTAAAATGTGTATATGCACAAAATAAAAAGTGATATCTTCGAAGGATGAAGCGTAGAAACTTGTTTGTACTCTGTTTTTTGACAAAATAATATTCCTCCAAATGTGGAATAATTATTCTCTAGAAAATAAAAGTACAAGTTCCTCATAAAATAAAATATTGCAATGAGCTTATAGTATAGGGGCAATATGGTATAACTACATCGGTAAAATTGCACTCAAACATTATATACCACAAGCTCACTGCAATATCGCACTGCAATATCGTACAAAGAAACTTGTACAAAAATGAATAATAAATGCATTTTCAGATACAGACAGAAGTTTGTACAAAGAAAAAGAATCATTTTATTCAACACTATTAGAATTTTATGCAGGTACAGGTTCCAAAGTAAAAAGCAAAAGAAAAGCTGGGGGCCGGTACCCGCACAATTCCCAACCAATACATAAAAAAAAAACGAAAAAAATCTAAAAACTGGAATCTTCATTTCTTCTTGCCACCCTTGGACCCTTTACCCGGCCGGATGGTTAGCTTCTCGGGTCGATCTATAGGCATGAGGGAAGAAGGAGAGGGAGGTACAACTGGTTCAACTTCCGGTTCCTCTTCAGTAGCAGTAATACTCTTCCTCCTCCTCTTTGATGTTCCGTGCTTCTTTCTCCTCTTTGAAGAAGATTCACTTCCTGGAGTAACAAGTTTAGACAAAATTATGTCATCAGAAGGAGTCCGCTCCGGGGATATCTCACCTCCCTCAAATCCTTCGTCCTTTTTCTCTTGTGAAGCAGCTGGGTCATCCAAGCCCCGTAGGGCACCTATTATTTCTTCCTGTGATCCCGGGTGAAGAGTAGGAGTGATTGGGGAGGGCAGAGGAACAATAGCTGGAGGTGAAGAAGTTTGAATGACGCTCGGCGCTTTCTCTACAAAGGAAAAGTCAAAAATGTCAGTGATTCCCATAAAAAGAGGAGACAATGGCTCGTCGAGATTCAAGAAGTAGTCAAAAAGCTCATCAAGCTCGTAAGAAACAGATGAGCAGTCTACTTGGGCAAGATTGTCAGCAGGGTTACCTGCAGAAGTCGGTTCCCTGACGTCAACTTCGTAAGCCTACGCCTCAGCACTCTCGCCGCCTTCATCTCCACCTTGTATGCTTGTGATCTTGGTGGTAACTTTAGTAGGAGATGGGGAATGAGAACTAGAACCGATAATGTCAATTTCGGTTGAAGGAGAAGGTTGAATTGGAGCAGTTGAGATGATTTTTCCTGAATATTCTCATGTCGCTGTTTCGGCCTTTAATTTTGCAAGCTGTTCTCTCCCCCTAGCGAGAGCGGCACGAGCATCATCATCAAGATAGTGCTCCTCAAGAGCTGACTCAGCATAGCCAGCGCCGCTACCACCGAGCATATCGAGTGCGGCCTCCCAAACTTCAGCCAGTGTAATTTCATACTTGGGACCTAGAAAGGCGAGGCTACCGCGCCCCAAGATGCTATGCAGATAGAAATCAAATAATGTTGAGCGGATGTTGGCCCTCGTTGCCTCGTGAGATTCTTCAGCTGCAATTTTGCCGGCAACGGCCACATCACGCTCCATTTCAGCTTTAGAAAGTTGAAGCTTAAGCATTTGAATCTCCGCCTCTTGGGAGCTGTTCTTCTTCCGAAGCTCTTCAATATCAGCAACATAGCCCTCACTAATTCTTTTCTGCACTTCAAGCCTGTCTTCGACATCCCTTTGGCTGGCATGAGCATCTCTCACTTGTTTTAAGAGCACTTCTTCTTTTTGAGAATAGGAAGTAGAGGAAGCAGCAAGCTCTTGTTTCGGTTCTTCAACTTTTGCTTCAAGCTCTTCATTATGAGAAGCAATGCTCCTCATCTCAGTGTCATGTTGCTCAAGAACTTTTTGCCACTCGGCTTTATCGTTTTCCATCGTGAGCATGGCCTCTATGTTTGCACGATTAACCCTTTGGAGCTCGTCAACAAGTTTTTGCCAGTTCGACATCCTCTCAATATCAAGCTTGACGGCATCGAGGTTTCGTAACATAGCAGACTTGTCAATGGGGACCAAGTCAAGATCAAACCTTACTCCCTTCAGACACCACTGTGGAAACCGACTCTGCAAAGTGGCCGGACCCGGTCCGACTTGGAATTTGGGCCTACTAATTATTGTTTGGATCTCTGTCTTCCCGAGAGTGGGTGAGCTGGAAGGAATATCAAGCGAGGCAGGGGCAGTAACCTTTTAAGGAGTTGTAGAGGTGTGCTTCTCACCATGTCGGTCTCGCTTGCTCGAATCTTCAACCATATGACTTTTTCCTATGTCATCATGGGATTTTCTTTTATGGGAATCGTCGCCTCTCAGCGAAGAATCGTGGCGCTCTTCCCTCTCTCTTCTTTCATAACACTCCTCTTGAACACTCTTTTCTTGAGCCTTTCGAGCGGCTCTTTCTTCATCAGATTCTCTGTAAGAGGGGAGGTAACGCCTGTAATCATACTGGCTATGCCTCCCGTAGCGCTGGAAATCATCATAGTAGGATCCGCTGCGCCCCATCGGAGGATCTGAAATAAAAAAGAGCTAAATCTTAGAATTCTTCAAAGTACAAAAAGTCAGAAGCATAAAAGTGCCTAAAAAATTCTAAGTGTGTGTGACGTGCAAACTATGTGCATCAAACTACGAACCACTCTTTAATTGAGGAGTGGTTGTGGGTGTAATAGTTAGCGTCAACTCTTGAGTCGACGGAGTCCGTTGCAGGATAGAAGTCGCTTCAACTAATGAAGAAGAAACCCCGGTAGTGATAGGATCATCTTTAAAGATCTCTTGCGAGGTGGCAAAGAGGTCGCTCAGCCGTTCGAAAGTATCGTCCCTGCTCTGCTTGGCAAGGCTAGTTTTTCCGGCCTCTTCGCCAGATTTCTGTGACAGTCGGGGAGATCCCTGGGGCTCTTCTTCCTCAATAACCGGGGCAAGTTTGACAGATGGCCCCGCAACATCAACAGAAGTGGTGCACTTCACTAGGAAAGCCACAGGAGCAGGTCCTTTTGGTATGGATGTGTCTGTAGAAACCAGGGCATCTGAGGCTTTAGGTGGGGAGTCTGGAACCTCGCAGGGGTGTGTGGAGCGAGAAGGGTGAAGAAGTCGAAACTGGTGAAGGAATTCGTCGTTCAGCAAAAATTTCATATCCCGTTCTTCAACCGGTACTGCTACAAGCCTCTCCAGGGTTGGCTTGTGGCTGGGATCTCTACAAGGAGGGGGAAGCGCTGGAATAAAAGAAAAGAAATGATGACGAAGTTAACGCTTGGCAATTCGAACTTCAAAAGACTCAGAATATAAAGGAGGTAAAGGTAGGTGATCTTACTTCCTTCTCTCCACACAGCATAAGACCCCGGGGGGCAACGGACATAGAAAAATTGAGTCAAAAACCCATGAGCGCTGTCAGGAAGACCGATGATCAATTTACGATTTCGAGCACTTCTCACGACGGTAATAGAGGGGTGATCTTTAGTCCTGGTGAAAGAGCATAAGAAGCAAATCTCGTCAAAGCTTGGGAATCGATCAAGCGTCCTCCTAAACAGTACACACAGCCCCATTAAAATGGCATAACCATTAGGGTGTAATTGGGACGGGGCGATGGCCAATTGATGAAGAAGTTGTTGGAAAAAGTCATTGAAAGGAGGAACGCCCCCACTCAGGCACATTTGTCGATTGACCGTTACAAAGCCAGGGGGTGCTATGTCAGCAGTGTTGCTTCTCTCGGGAAGAATGGCATCTGATTCAGCAATGCCAAACTGAGCGCACAATTGGCGAAAAACTCTGTACGATAAAGTAGAAGAGGCTCTTTCGGGAGGATTGACTAGTGGAGCCGGAATAATAGTTGCCTCTCCAGTCTGAATCGTTGTATCTTCTTCCTGAGAAGTCATTCTACACAAGCAACTGGATATTCAACTGTGAAGGTGCACGTTTCCTAAAAGTGTGAAGTATCGTGCAAAACTAATAAAAATAGCAAGTAAATATAACTGGAATTAAACTAGTCGATGATTGATCGATTACAAAATTTCAGAACTTGTTAATATAAAGTTCAAGCATAATATTAGTGCAGGCTGGACAGTTTCAATTGACTATTTCAGTATTGCTTTAATATTTTACTTGAAATTGATGAAAGCACTTGGTTCACACAATTTATTCGAGTTAATTATCTGTTATTAACTAATCTATCATTTGACGTGGGCAGTCGATGGCAGTATATTTGTCCCATTTTTCTGCAAGTGTTGTGTTCAACAGGTTGATAGCATTAAAGTTAGAATAATCTGTAACGAAACGCAACAAAGTTCGGGCAGTATATTTTGGCAATTCAAATTCGAAGTACAATCAAGTTTTGCCGACATCTTGAAGTTTACAAACTTTTGTTCAAGCCATTTAGTCACAGTCCAAAAATCCTTTAAGCCCTAAGTCATTCACAACCTAACAGAGGGATGAAATTTGCTTAGGAAACAATTCGGCAGTAAAAGATTGTCCATGAGCTGAGTCGTCCACGAACTAAAGGATAAGTCATCCACGACCTAAAGGTTAAAGTCGCAAAGCTTCAAATCAAGATAGTATGAATCCGGCTAAGTCCTAAGTCGTCAGGAAATTAACACGACCTAAAAGTTGAGTCGTGTATAACCAAAGTCGGTCGATTCGAAAGCAAGCTAAGTCGTAAGAATTTCAAGTCATCCCCTCAACTAAGCTTGTTATCCATTCACCCCATCAACTCATCAAACATCGATCCAAATCATCATGAAGCTGCCATAAGTCTAGTATGGTACTGTAATCTTATGAATCGCGATGGCAACGTAGCTAACGGTGATTGTAATCGATCGCAACTTGACTCAAAAACTAGGCAAGGCGTGCGAAGATGATTTAGGGTCAGGGGGTAAAAGATTGGCATTTCAGCAATACTCGCAGTTGGTTTAGGGATCAAGTTCACTTACAATGTAATGGAAAAGATGAACCGTTGATCGATTATCTTGGATTTGTCTTCAAAAACTTGAAAAGTCACTAATGGCGGAAAAGGATATTGAAGCAGTAAAGAAGGAGGAAACGGGTTAATAGGCTATATAGAGGAAGAAGAGGAAAGTGAATGGACGCACGAGTTAGCCAATCCCTTAGGTCGTTCACGACCTTGCAGAATTAAGTCGAAGCACACAACCTACGACCTAGGTGTATGCTCCGAGGGGCAAATGTTAACTCCGCTTTGCTAACGACCTAAGAGATAACACGAGTTAACAACCTAAAAGTATAACGACTTAGCGAGTTAAGGTATTGTGCGACTTAACGACTTAAAGAAGCCAGGACTTAACAGTTTAAGGAGATGGACGACTTAAGGGCTGATGACTTACCAACATAAAGAAGCCACGACTTAACAGTTTAAGAGGATGGACGACTTAAGGGACTGACGACTTACCAACTTAAGGAAGCTACGACCTAACGGCCTAAGAAAACAGACCAACTCAATACCATAAAGAAGTTGCCGACTCAGAGTACTTTACGACCTAAGGCATCCACGACTTAAGGTTTCTACGACTCAAGGGAAACAGCAACTCAACGGACCAAGAAGTCTACGACTTAAAGCCTCTGCGACTTAAGATATGTCATGTCTCAGGGGAGGTGCACGAGTTAAAGAGCCTACGAGTTAAAAGCTTACGAGTTAAGGGACTAACGACCTAACAGAATTAAGACCTAAGCGACTTAGGGAATGTCACGACTTAAGAAAGTCCACGACTTAAAGACGTTACGACCTAAGACTTAGAGAACAAGTTCAATACCATGCCGTAATAAGATGACTCGTAGACGACTTACGACCTAGTTTAAGTCGTACACGACCTAAAACCGCAGAGCCAAGATTTTAGTACTGCCTCATTTTAAACCGTGACCCCTTAACTCGCGAACGAGTTAGGACTTGTATCCAAATGAACAAAGAAAAGCTCAGAACCACTTCACTTACTCCACTGCTTGCTGACTCTTGAACCTTGAGTCGAATGCGACTTACGACTCTCCATGAGTCGTGCACGACTCATGACTTGAGTGAAAAACTGCCGCCCAGAATCACACCTATAAATACGCGACCACCTCCAACATTCAAGGGACTTTTGGTTCATTCTTTCCATACACCGATACTCTGCTACATTCCAAACTAACTCAACACTCAAAGCTTTCAAGACACGTAGAACGCTATCAACAACTTCAAGAGGAAATCTCATGCATCCGACATGGATTTGAGGACTTTCACTTACATTGAAGTTTAAGCTACTCGTTCAAAGTGTTTAGTAGTTCAAAGTGTATTGTACTTGGGAAGAATTATATCAACTTGTAACGGAATCATCAATAAAGATATTCAGAGTGGACGTAGGCAAACTATTGAGCCGAACCTCTATAAAATCGTTGTCATTTACTGCTTTTTCTGTGGTTTTCTGCTTATACTCTGTTCCCGAATCATCGGGTGGTGATTTCACAACTACACTTTACACACCGGGGTGTTAGCGTTCAAATTTTAGCGTTAACACATATATTTAAACATGCATCAAAAAATTTCCGTCCAACATTTCCACATACATCAATTTAAACTGTTTTAAGTTTAAGTTTACTCACCTGTATATAATATAAACGGAGAAGGCCTAAAATAACTAAAAATAGGAAGTTTTTTATTTTGCCACTTGATACAAGAAACTTGAATTTGATCTGAGTTGTTAAATCTCCTTTTTTAATTTGTCTAGCTTGCTTCAAGATCGAATTTGTGGAGAGATAGATAGTTGTTTGCTTTTCTTAGATTTTGTTCTGGTTTCATTTTTATCTCTTTGTTTTCCAGTTTGAAAAAAAGGGAAATGAGAAGAGCTGAGAAAAAAATGAGTATAGCCAGATTTATTTTGTTAATTCATTGTTTAAAATTATTGTGACACTTGTAAATTTGAGTGTTAATATCTTAACACTTGTAAATTTAAGTGTTAATATCTTAACACTTGTTGTCCTCCACAAGAATATATTTTGACAAATATTTACAAGTCTTATTCTTATGATATATGTGTATTCAAACCCTTTTCATTTTTATGTTTATATATATATATATATATATATATATGTTTTCAAATTTATATTCATACTTTTCCTTAACAAAATATTGATAAAATTTAAAGAAAATAATTTAAAACTAACTATACATAAATAAAAATCTTATATGTATATTTTTAAGTCTAGTTTATTTTGAAGGTATTTTGTTTTTAAATTTAAATTCAACTCAAATCACATAGCAATGGCTTGGGTAAAATAATAGCTTCCCCTATATATAGACACACACACCTGTATATAAACACACTTAAATTTTCAATAGAGTTTGCATTTGTCTACTAACATATTTTTAATTTATCATAAGGTTTATCATCTCCAGATATTATTATTTTTATTTATTTATCATAATTCCATTTATTTATTCAAATAAACTAGTAAATTACCTAATTATTAGATGTTCAAAAATTCGGGTTATCACATTCCTCCCCCCTTAAAATCTTTTCGTCCCCGAAAAGGAACAAAGCCAGAATTTGTTAAAATACGTAATATAAGTAAATTGCTTTTGATCATTTTTTTTTAAAATACTTTAAAATCTATATAATATTTCCAAAATAGTTTTATAAAAATACTTTTATAACTCGACGTTTCAACAAATCCATCATCGTTCTCACAGAAATTCGGTCATACGTTTATCAGGCGTAAGATCGAAATCTATAAGTACTCAGCAGACCCGATTTCAACACCTAGTGAAAATTCTTGGAAAATAATTTTATTGAAAATATTGAAAACATTTTTTTTTAAATGGAGGAAATATCTTTGGTGAAAATGCTTTGGAAATCATCACCCCCATCCATGGTCGCAGTTACATCCTGGGTTACATTGCCATCGCAGCGAAAGTCCATGCAATTGTAGGTACTCCGTGCCCCTCTATTACGCCATGGAACCAACAATAGATCACAGTAACATTCCTGGGTTACGTTTCCATCACAGCAAAAGCCCATTAACAGTAGGCATCAGAGCCTTCAATTTTCACTGCCAAAAATGAAACTTCTCGACTCCCACATAGGTCGTAGTCTACCGATGTAAAATCAAACTCAGACTATTGGCTCTCAGCGGCACACACGACTTTCACTATGTTACCATAAGTCGCGGTCCACCGATATAAAATCAAACATAGACCGTTGGCTCTCAGCTGCACACATGACTTTCGCTAGGTTATCATAGGTCACAGTCTACCGACATAAAATCAAACATAGACTGTTGGCGCTCAGCGGCACACACGACTTTCGCTATGGTCTACAGTAGATCACAGTGACATCGAATTAAACTGTCGTCACAGCATAACCCAAATGCCTCTGTAGGCCTCAATGCCTTCGACTTTCGCTACACACTACACATAATCCCTAGGAACTAGTTTTGTCCAGACTCCTCACAGGATCAACTTTAGAACCCCCCTTAGGTTTAAAGGCAGTACAACCCCGTGGCACTCCTGAGAAGTTCATTTCAAGGGAGCGCCTTTTTCTCCGGAGCCATTTTCAAAACACTTTATACTATACACATATAGTATCTTCGAAATCATACATCCAGTATGAATCTCATATAAATCTCCTTTTTTCAAAATCGATTATCCCAAAATCGATATTCTCAAACTTGGTTTTCCAAATTCCAATATTGATTTTACCCAAAATTCATAAAGCCTTTCCAAAATCCAAAAGGTTCCAAAAACCATTCCTCCAAAATCATTCTCATAAGATCCTTTACACACACACACACAGATATATATATATATATATAACTTTTAAAAATCTTTGGATTACTTCAAACTTGTATAAATTCCCTTTTATACTTCAAACACTTTCAAAAATCTTTTCCTTCTGGCAATAGATTTAACATGGGAGAATTATCTTATATAACAAAGATATATAACTTTGTTTATTTTAAATCAAATATTCAAATTTGATTACTGTTTAAAGTCACTTACCAAATTAATTACTTCCATAAAGTAAATTTTTACCATAGAAATGTTCAGTTTCACTTTTATTCAGTGTATATTCCATAAAATATACTTTTCATTTCAAAAATCACTTCACATTTCTTATCCAAAAATTCCCGGTATCAATTTTATTCAAACCCGTACGATGTACACATATCATCCGTACGCTATACCAATCTGATCGGTCACTCGATCACATAATTTCACATCCGAACTAGTATTGTCCACCCGACTTTCTAGTGCGGACTCAGATCTAGTTTCTTGATCAAAAACCGTCATTCTCCTTGTATAGCCATAACTATGATAGAGAATATCCAAAAACAATCAACAATCCATATCCTGGTTCGCCGTTGAAAATCAAGCGAAAAATCCCAACTCGGATCGATATACTATCTCGAAATTCTATGCTCGAATCTGGATCAAATCGCTATGCGAATAGAATAATATACGTACATCCTACGCATTTATCCTCATTAATTATTAGCCAAATCAATCTCCTTTCTATTCACATTCAATTTAATTTCTATTCTCCTATTCACATTTTCTTAAATCCTCATTTGGATTATCACTTCAATTCTTACTTCAAATGGATGTTTAAATCTTAAACAGTTTGAACTCTGCCCAGTTTAAATTTACAAAATAGCATGAATTTTTTTAAAATAGATAAGTATTTGAAAAATAATTATTAGTTTGTAAAATATCTGTAAAACAGTTAAGTAATGATAAAATAGTTATAAAATATTTAAATAATTATAGAAATTTTTAATAATTTTAAATAATTATAAGATAGTAATTAGTTTATAAAATAGTTGTAAAATAATTAAATAGTTCCAAAAGTAATTGCAAAACAAGTATAAGATAGTTTGGGATATTCTAAAAAGGAAAGTTGTATAGTAAATAGATAGGAAAATAGATTTAAAACAGTTTATATTAAAATATTTTTTTTGCAAAAATAGTTCAAAGCCAAACTGTTCAATTCCCAATCTCCATTCCAATCAATGCAATCTAAATCTCCACTTTCATTGAAATTGACTCAATTCCAACTTAAATAACTTAAATTTCCATTGTAGTTGATTTATCCCCAATTCAAGTTGAATTATTCCTCCATTTTTTTTCTAAATTCAAATCAAATTCCATTTTTAAGCCATTCCGAATTATATAAATTTAAGTTCAATTTTTACATTTTGATTTAATCCTTTAAATCAAATCAACTTATATCTTTAAACCATTTAATTCTGAAACCAAATCCCATTTTTAATCCTTTTTCAAAGTTCAAATATTAATTCAAATCCTTTTTTAAACAACTAAATCTTAGAAATACAATTTATCACCAAATTTCAATTTTGAAACCAAACCTTTGAAGTTTTATCTTAATCATTCAAACTTTAAGTCCAAAGTGATTCCATATCCTTAATTTCAAATTAAAGTTTAATTTCCCTTTTATCTCAATAATGGATATATCACCACAATCCATTTCTTTATTTATTTAAACAAATCCAATTTCAGCTTAGAGATTATTAATAACAACAGGATGGTATCATTCAAATTATTTTAAAATATCCATCCATTTCAAATTTTCAGATCTTGAACCTATTTTGAGATCGCACATACTCCCAATTCAACTTAACCATTTTAACTTCCCATGTTAAATTCCAATTTCATCTTGAAATTTCCATTCAGGTTTTTTATTCAAACTCATTTAACTTCTTCTAAGTTAAATTCAATTTAAATCTCGTTAACCTTACTCAAATTTTAGTTCCCACTTTATTTCAAAAAAAATTCCCACTTATAAGTTCAAAATTTATATCATTTTGGGTTTTCTCATCTTATTCCAAATAAGAATTTAAAACTCAGCACATAGAGTTTATTTCAAATCATCTTTGATACTTAACTATATCCACACATATATGCATATTTTATTTCTTAGCCCACCATGCCATACTTTAAATTTTAAACCACCTTTGGTTTTTAACTCAAAACAAATTTCTTTAAAGTTTCCAAACAACTACTATTTTAAATTAAGATCACATTCAAAATAATCTGAACAGTATCATTTATTCTTTCTTTTAATATTTTGAAACAATTTAAATGTTTCGAGACTTAGGTTTCAAAAGTTCACAATTTAAAACCTACTTTAATTTAGAAGTTATACTGAACTAAGTTTAATTCCTTAAAACTTTTCATTATTTTAGGATAATAACCAAGGTTATTAGAACTAGAATCCAATTGATTATTATCTTATTCTGAAAACACTTCTCCAAATTTAAGATTTTAATTTCAGTTTTAATTCATTTCAAACTTAGCTTCATTCAATTTTAGTTTGGTTGTATTTTTATTACCACTTAGTTCTTAGTATTTTTATTTGAATGAAATATTGCTTTATATATCAAAATATAATCTTATATAAAATAGTTTAAAATCTTTAAATAAGAAATAACAGGTACGCTCTCATATATACATATACACTCAACTCATTCTAGGGTTCCATTGACCCTATCCTTAATGAGTAATCCCACTAGAGCCAAGGTTCTCGCTTAACCTTTAGCTCTGATATGAAATGTAACGACCCAGAATTTTTGATTCCAAAAATTCCAAATAGTTTGGAAAAGAAGAAAGGAAAAGAGAAGAAGAAACAGAAATAAATCGCAGATTCTTACATTCGCAGCGGATAAAATATAATATCACATAAAATAACAATATTACGTAGATAGCTGTAATTGTTATTTTAGATTTTCACTACATCAGAGTTACAACATTGCACAAAATACTGGACAGTAATAATCAACATGTCCCAGATAACTATAATAATATACACAGCGGAACACTCTCTATACGTTCCTGCCATCCAGCTCGCCTTCTAAGCTCCAGTACGTCCCTACCTGAAATTATGTAATACTCGGTCTGACCCGAGCGTTACATCAAACTAACACCCGGGTTAGGTTGGAACCAGCGTGAGTAAACCCTTCTAACATGAATGACCAAAGCATACAACTTATATATATTACCCGGGTAACTTGTATCAAATACAAATTCACAAATTGTTATGGACATTACTTATTTCACTCACAAAATTCTAAGTACCAAAACTTAGATTAAATAGTCCAATCCACTTAAATCATTCCATTCCTGCTTATTGATTTCACCTATCAATCTATAAAGAATCGAAGTGGTTTCGGGTGTTTACTAATCACCGACTCCCGTCTCTTCGAATCCAATGTCATCCTATCCCAATTATTTAAGTGATTAAATTTTAAATACTGGATGCCACTTTGACTCAGTAATTCATCATAGATAACCATATTATCTTTGTTCAACCCAACATATCATATTACAAAAACATTTCATTTCACAAAACATCACAATCACGTACTAGGAATGACAAATAACCAAGGCATTCAAATATCATTCAATCATTCATAAGCAAGATAAATTAGTCATACCATTTCTAATTAATTTAATTAACTACTGATGAATTAAATTAGTTACTTTATTACTTATAAATCTTGCTTATTTAATATTAATTAATTATATTCAATTAATTAATCATCCCTTAATTAATCATCTTGATTAATAATCCTTGATTAATCATTCTCTAATTACATGATGTAATTATCTTTAATTAATTACAAGAATTAATTAAACCCAAAACTACTACCATTCCTCAAATAATTACATCCAGTAGTTACCCACTAAATACTTTACTAAGAAATCATACTTTATAAATTACACTAAGTAATTTTACTTAACCCATCATCCAATGATTATTTAAATTAATGAAACTAATTAATTAACTTAAGCTAATCAAATTAATTTAATTAATTACCTTGAGTAATTAATTCCTCTATTTACATTCATTAAGTAATTATTAATTAACAACCTTAATTACAAATTAATTAATCCATGATTAAATACTTAATCAGTCCTTAACTATTAAATATATAAATATTGTTAAAATATTTATTCTTTGAAAACAATTTATTTTCTTAACATAAAACTTGTTTATCTTTGTTTAAAACTTGAATTATTTGAAAAAAAATTAAGATTCTTTATTTTAAAAACAGAATGTCTCCTGTATGTTAACTCCGCCTCGGTTTGGACTCAGCGACTTGAAACGATACCGACCTAAGAGATGCCGACCTAAGGCCTAAGGGGTATGCCGACCTAACACTTCAACAAGTATGCCGACCTAATACTTTAAAAAGGGTACCGACTCAACATAGATACCGACCTAACAGTCTAGGGAGATTGCCGACTTAACTGGTTGCCGACCTAACTGCCTTAACAGGAATGCCGACCTAAGGCCGAAAGGGGATACCGACTTAAGAGAGGTGCCGACCCAATGCTCTAGCATGTATACCAACCTAAGACTTAAAGAACGCCGACCCAAGATAGCTACCGACCTAAGTCGCGGCCGACCTATGACCAATGTTAAGACGGTCACGACCTAAGCAAAGGAAGGTAAGTTCAATGCAGCTACTTGGCACAGTGGCCTCTTAACTCGTACACGATCCAGGACTTATCATTTGGACCGTGACTTGCGACTTACCAAGTTAACTCGTCCACGACCTAATATAAACCCGAGGCCGTATTACTAAGGAGGGGTGGTGTTGACTCGGAGGCGACCTAGGACTTGTACAAGTGAACTCCTGTGAAGCCATGAAGGGGCCAGATGGACCGGCCACGACTCATATTAAGTCGGCTGCGACTTAACTTAAATCGGCCACGACTTAGGACTTGGCAATAATTCCAGGCCGAAACTCTCTATAAATAGGCACCCACCTCCAACATTCAAAGGACTTTTGGGACATTCTCTTCATACACCGTTACCTTGCTGCATTGAGAACTTCATCAACACTTAGAGCTTTCAAGATTAGAGGAATTCATCAAAGAAATTCACGAAGAAACCACACATCTTCAACATGAATCTAAGGACTTTAATCGACATTGAAGCTTAAGACTTGTTCCAAATCACTTGTAACTTGAAGTATATTGTACTTGAGAAGAATTGTATCAGCTTGTAACGGGATTATTAATAAAAGTACTTAGAGTGGACGTAGGCTATACTTTTAGCCGAACCACTATAAAATCGTTGTTGTTTACTGCTTTTCTGCTATTACTTGCTTGTAATTCTTTCCCGATCTATCGGGTGGTGCTTTCACAACTACACTTCACACACCGGGGTGTTAGCATTCACATTTTAGCGTTAACATTTTTGGTGCTTTCACTGAGAATTGAACTCAGGAAAACTGTCATCATTGCTTCGCAGAGATTTGTAGAAAGAATTTCTTTAAAAACCAGAAGTCTATCTGAGATTATGGCTCCTGGAAGGAAAAGTAGATCTGTCAGATCTGGAAACATTCAAGAGGGAACCTCCGCTTCCCCTGTGCCTAATCAACCCACTCCATCTGTTGGAGTTACGAAAGCGGAGCTGGATGCTGTGATTCTAGGGCTAAACCAGCAGATAAACGCCCAAAATGCACAATTAGAGGCTCAAGGTGCCCAGAATGCTCTGATTCTGAATAAGTTGAACGATTTACTTGGGGTAAACAATCAACCAGCTGGTAATGAAAGGAACTATGCTGGCAACATTCATGACGTTAGCGAGAGAAATACTCCTGAAAGGGCTACTAGTCCCTTTGAGCGGGCAGTACCTGAGGCCGGTGGATCTAGAATTCGGCATGATGAGGAATATCTTTCTGGAATGATCCGGCAGATCATGAAAGAAAGTATGCAAAGGGTTGAAGATGAGAAGGAATGGGGTTTCGCCCCAAGTAAAACTCCGTTTACTGAAAAAATCTTGAAGGCGGAATTTCCAAGGAAGTTTGTCCCTCCAACTATTCCAACTTACAAAGGGACAAGTGATCCGAATGAGTTCTTGTATAAATATGATTGGCACATGACAGGTGCCAGGGCCTCTGACGAAATAAAGTGTCGATATTTCCCCGTATACCTGGAAGGTGTGGCTCTACTATGGTTCACCAAGTTGCCAGTCCGATCTATTGATCAGTTTTCAGACTTGACCAGAAAATTCAAGGAGCAGTTTAGACTATATGCTTCGAAGGCCAAGGACATTATGTCACTATCGAGTTTAGAACAGAATCCTGGTGAGTCTATCAGATCCTTCTTGAACCGCTTTAATATAGCGCTGGCTGAGGTGGACAATGCTGAACCACGAATGATATTGACTTATCTGATGAGGGCTATTGATAAGTCAAGCGAATTTGGGAAATGGTTAAATATGAAGGAGCCAACCTCTCTCGAAAAGTTCTACAAAAAAGCAGACGAATTCATTCGCTTGGAAAGCCGTCCTTTACCAGTAAAGACAGTGTTGGAAAAAGCAGAAGACAACACTGTCGCTCCACGCAAGAATGAATCGGTGGGGCAAAAAAGGGAGAATAATAATGGGAAGAAACAGGGTAGTCTGAAGAAGCCCCGATCCTTTAAGCCATCAGAATATACTCCATTATCACATACACCGGAGCACATCTACCTGGCCACTAAAGATTCCGTCGATTTCCCTAAACCTATCCCTTTGAGAACCGGGAAAAAGCCATACAGAGTGGGAAATTCTGCCGCTTCCACAATCAACCCGGTCATGAGACTGATGAATGCCGCCAGTTGAAAAATCTGATTGAAGAGTTGCTAAGAGAAAACAAACTGCAGCAATTCGTGAAGAAAAATAGCAACAATCCTGCATCGTCAAGTCAGGGGCAACAGGTTCCTGTTCATCAGCCTAGGTCAGGTGAGAAAGCTACGGGACATGAATCTGGAAGGCCCGTTATCAATGTCATTACAGGAGGGCCTCACCCAGCTGGCAAGAGCTGGGGTGAGATGGAGAGATATTCCAGGGCTTTGAAATATGCTCCAGCTGAAGAAGACGTCTTTGTTTTAGAAGACACTACGCCCCTGAAACAACAGAAAACTTTCAGCGATGATATTGTTTTCAGAGCCAGAGATTCCACAGGTATAGAAGCTCCTACCCTAGATCCCTTGGTCATCTCGGCTGGTATTGGACCGGCCATTGTCAGAAGAGTCCTCATTGACTGCGGAGCATCATGTAATATCCTCTTCAAGAAGACATTTGACCAGATGAAAATCCCTATGATCGACGTACAAGCCTCATCACAAAAGATCGCTGGCTTCACTGGGGAGCCAAAACAACCAATTGGGACCATTGATCTGCTTGTAGAACTTGGGGAAGCAGAAAGGAAAGTGGTCCGCAAGCAAACATTTGTGATTGTCGATGAGTTTTCTGCTTATAATGCTTTTCTTGGCCGTCCAACACTCGCAGCATTCAAAGCTATCCTAGCCCCGTGGTGCCTCACTATTAAATTCCCTACTGACAATGGAGTAGGAGTTATAAAAGGGGATCAAAATGCTGCGCGAGAGTGCTATTTGACAGAGCTGCGAGAGTCAAGAAAAAGAGAAATGGGGAAGGATGCAGCAACCCCAGTCCGCATCAAAGAACCAGCCTTGTAGCAATTACGGGGCGGACCCTGCACTGGAGAGCACAGCGGGGCACGGAGAGAAATGGATCCCAGAAAAGCCAGTGCAGGGGAGAATAGAGTGGTACCGGTGGAAACGACAGTTCCGGTACCTGTTGACCCGAAGGACCCAAATAAGGTGTTGAATGTGGGTTCACAGCTTAATGTGTCAATTCAGAATGTCTTGATATCTTTCCTGAAAGCAAATCTGGATGTCTTTGCTTGGACTCACGCCGATATGTGTGGAATATCTCCAGAAGTTGCAGTACACGCTCTGAATATTGACCCAAAGTTTACGCCAGTTAAACAGAAAAGAAGAACCCAAGGTCCAGAAAGGTCAGCAGCATTAAAAGAAGAAGTCGATCGACTCATGGAAAATAACTTCATCAAAGAATCTACATATCCGAATTGGGTTTCAAATCCTGTGCTGGTCAAGAAAGCTAATGGAAAATGGAGAGTGTGCATCGATTTTTCCGATCTAAACAAGGCTTGCCCCAAAGATTGCTTCCCGTTACCCAGGATCGATCAACTGGTAGACGGAACTGCGGGACATGAATTGTTATCTTTCATGGATGCCTACTCCGGTTATAACCAAATCATGATGCACGAGCCGGATCAGGAGGATACAAGCTTTATCACAGATGTTGGACTTTATTGCTACAGAGTTATGCCCTTCGGATTGAAAAATGCAGGGGCAACCTACCAAAGACTTGTTAATGCTATGTTCAAACCGCAATTGGGCAAAACTATGGAAGTCTACGTCGACGACATGTTAGTGAAGTCCAGGAAAGCAGCAGACCACATTGAACACTTAGCAGAAATGTTCGCAGTCCTTCGGAAATACAGAATGAAACTTAACCCTCTGAAATGTACATTTGGGGTCGAGTCCGGAAAGTTCTTAGGTTTCATCGTCAGTGCTAGGGGCATTGAGGCTAGTCCAGCTCAAATTACTGCCCTGAAAGAGGTTAAAGCTCCTAGAACAAAGAAGGAATTGCAGAGTCTCAACGGAAAGGTCGCCGCCCTGAGTGGGTTCATTTCCAAAGCCACTGATAAATGCATCCCATTCTTTGACGCCCTGAAGAAAGGAAAGAAGAATTTTGAATGGACTTCCGAATGCCAAAAAGCCTTCGATGAGTTGATCCGTCATATGGAAACGCCTCCAATACTTTCTAGGCCAGGCAATGGTGAGGATCTTCTTATATACTTGGCAGTATCATCTCATGCTCTAAGTGCAGCGCTGATACGGGAAGACAAAAGGATTCAACATCCGGTTTACTATATCAGCAAAAGATTCACTGGGGCAGAGCTGAATTACTCCAAGTTGGAAAAACTCGCCTATTGCCTACTAGTTGCATCAAGTAAACTGAGGCAATATTTCCAAGCTCATCCTATCAGAGTACTCACTGATCAACCCCTAAAGCAAGTCCTATTTCGCCCTGAAACTTCGGGTCGCCTTCTAAAATGGAACATTGAACTCAGTCAATATGACATCACCTATCACCCCCGAAAAGCAATCAACGGACAAGCTTTAGCTGATTTCATTGCAGAATTCACAGAGAAAGATAATGGTGAGGAAGAAACGATCAATGATTCCCCAATCCAGTGGAAGATGTATGTTGATGGCGCAAGAAATGACTACTGTTCTGGAGCCGGAGTGGTACTTGAAACTCCTGAGGGTCGATCATTATGTTATGCATTAAGATTGGAATTTCCTTCAACAAACAATGAAGCAGAATATGAAGCTCTTATTGCAGGTCTGAAAATCGCTAAAGAGCTAAACATTCGAGCATTACAGATCTTCAGTGATTCTCAGCTTATTGTATGCCAAGTCAAGAAGGAATTTCAAGCAAAAGGTGGAAACCTGCCTTCCTACTTGTCAAAGGCTTGGGAACTCCTATGTGAACTTGATCACTATTCAATAAGCCACATTCCTTGGGAAGAGAATATGAAGGCAGATTCCCTCGCAAAGTATTCAAGTTCTGGTGAAGCTCAACTATTGGGATTGGTCCCTGTAGAAGTCCTTTCAGCACCAAGTATAGACGAGATGGATATAGACTAGATTATGAATGTATCTCAAGAACAAGAGTCATGGATGACTCCAATACTGGACTACCTACTCAGAGGTTCTCTGCCAGAAAATTCGATAGAAAGACGAAAGCTACTAAGGAAAGCCTCTCGCTATGTAATTCAGGATGGCCGATTGTACAGACGGGGATTCTCAATGCCATTGCTTCGATGTGTATCCCGGGAAGAGTCCAAAACAATCCTAGCTGAGGTGCATGGAGGAGAATGTGGTGATCATTCAGGTGGTCAAACATTAGCAAAGAAAATTCTCCGATACGGATATTTTTGGCCAGAAATTAATCGAGATGCTGCAGATTACTCCCGAAAATGTGACAAATTCCAAAGATTTGCCAAAATTCCTAGAGCACCTTCTACCGAACTCACACAGATGGTCAGTCCATGGCCATTTGCAATTTGGGGAATGGATCTCATTGGGCCGCTACCAACTGCTAAATCAGGGATTAAATATGCTATTGTTGCAGTTGATTACTTTACTAAATGGGCTGAAGCTGAACCATTGGCTACTATCACTTCTAAGAAAATGATAAGCTTTGTGACCAAGAATATCATTTGCAGATACGGTGTGCCTCAGAAAATAATCACAGACAATGGTACTCAGTTTGAAAGCGAGGAATTCCAGGATTTTTGCAAACGATTCAAAATCCAGAAAAGCTTTTCGGCAGTAGCTCATCCGCAGGCAAACGGGCAAGTGGAAGCAGTGAACAAGATCATCAAATCAACCATCAAAAAGCAACTCGAAAGAGCAAAAGGTGGTTGGGTCGATAAACTACCACTTGCACTATGGGCATACAGAACTACTCACAAAACTGCAACTGGGCATACTCCTTTTTCGTTAGCATACGGATCGGAAGCAATGATCCCGGTTGAAACAGAGGTCCCTTCACACAGAAGAATCCATTTCAATCAAGCAGAAAATGAGAAGCTACAACTTGAAGCGCTGGATCTCCTTGATGAAAAAAGAGATGAAGCTAACCTCAGAGTTGCAGCTCATCAGCAAAGGATAGCCAGACATTTCAATTCCAAAGTTCGTCAACGCAGCTTTGAAATTGGAGATCTAGTCCTGAAAAGAATTATGACCGCGACAGGTGTGTTTGGGCCAAATTGGGAAGGACCGTATGTAATAGGTCAGAAGCTTCTTGACGGCACATTCAAGCTCACCACTGTTGATGGAGTTCAAATTCCAAGGGCATGGAACAGCAACCATTTGCGTCCATACTTTACTTGAAAATTTTGTTGAAACATTGTAAAAAGAATTATGAATGTATGATTCTTGTAATTGAAAGCAATTGTGAAACTGATGCAAGTAAATAATGAAAGAATATAAAGTGGATGTAGGCCCAATTTCATGGCCGAACCACTATAAATCTTGTGTTCCTTATTATTATTATATGTTTGCTTTGTTTTCGATATAAAAATACATAAAATGTATTGCTGAAATGTCGATTTAAATTTCTGCAGACAATGAAAATAAAACTTGCGCATAATAAGACCGAGTGATTCTCACCATCATTCAACAAACAAATTTCAAGTCATAAAGGCCCCGAATTCAAATCCTAGATAGGAAATACTTCAATTGAACAGCTTATGATTTCGATAGAAACGAGCCCTTGCTAATAAATTGAGATTGTTTGAACGAACAAACATCCAATTAGGAAGCTAGTGCCCGTTCTCACGAACTTGCCTGACAATGAAGTACGCTTCCTTGGATTAAACAAGCCACTTGCGAGAAAAGGGGAATGAAAACTTGAAAAAAAAAAAAAAAGGAGGATCGCTGAAAAGGCATAAGCAAGTGAACAGAGGAACAACCAAAGCTACCATCAGCAGCACAAGTCCTCTTCGGAGGCGCAACTCTTCGGAGGATAAAAGACCTCTAATGGGTCATACGCCACAAAAAAGAAAGTTCTCTACTCAACAAAAAAAGATTGGAGGAGTCATGACCCTCCAACCATGAGAGAGTAACTTCCAGGCGATGAAAACCCTCTCTGAGGCACATTTCACCAGGAGTTGAAGTGTTATGACCGCTCTTCGGGATTTCACTTCACCAGAGTTGAAATGCAAAAAAAATAAATAAAAGCCCTCTTCGGAGGCCCATTTCACCAGGAGTTGAAGTGTTATGACCGCTCTTCGGGATTTCACTTCACCAGAGTTGAAATGTAAACAAAATAAAAGCCCTCTTCGGAGGCACATTTCGCCAGGAGTTGAAGTGTAACAACCGCTCTTCGGAATTTCACTTCACCAAAGTTGAAATGCAAAAACAAAATAAAGACCTTCCTGAAAGCCCACGTTTCACCGAGATTGAAATAAAACTTCCAAGTGTTGAAACGTGAAAAGGCTTTCTTCGAAGGAACAACTCTTTGGAGGTACACGTTTCACCAAGATTGAAATAAAACTTCCAAGTGTTGAAACGTGAAAAATCCCTCCTTAGAGGTACAACCCCCTCCCGGGGACACAATTCAAAGGAAAGACCTCTTCGAAGGCACAATCAAGAAGAAAGACCTCTTCGGAAGCCCACGTTTCACCAAGATTGAAATAAAACTTCCAAGTGTTGAAACGTGAAAAGACTTTCTTCAAAGGCACAACTCTTTGGAGGTACACGTTTCACCGAGATTGAAATAAAACTTCCAAGTGTTGAAACGTGAAAAATCCCTCCTCAGAGGTACAACTTTGTATAAAATAAAATCTTCATCAAAAGCGTACTTTAACTTTCAAAGGAAGAGTAATTTACCTACTATGGAAAATGATCGTCAAAAAAAAAAAAAAAGAAAAAAGAAAAAAAAAAGAGAAAGAAAAGAAGTTAAAGTACCCTTCAGAGGTCCGCTTTACCACATAGAGGAATTCACTTGGTAAAATATGCACATAAGCAAAAGAAAAAAGTGATTTCTTCGAACGACAAAGCGTAGAAACTTATACGAAGGGAGTTGTACTCTACAAAAATTTTCTTTAAAGAATAAAATAATTATTCTTTAGCAAATAAGAGTGCAAGTCCCCTCGAAGTATAAAATATAGCAGCAAGCTTAAGGTATGGGGGCAACTTGGTATAATAGTATAGCTGCATCAGTAAAGTAATACTCAAACAACATACCATAAGCCCGCTGCAATATCATATAAATAAACTTGTGCAAAAATGAATAATAAATGCATTCTCAGATTCAAACAGAAGTATGTACAAATAAAGAATCATTTTATTCAATTGCAGATATTGCAGATACAGGTTTCAAAATAAGAAGCAGGGGCCGGTGCCTGCACAACATCCGACCATTACACAAAAAAGGAATCAAAAAGCTCAACTCTTCATTTCTTCTTGCCGCCTTTAGACCCTTTACCCGGCCGAGTGGTTAGCTTTTCGGGTCTTCCAGGTTGGTCTGAAGGCATGAGGGAAGAAGGGGAGGGAGGTACAACTGGCGCAATTTCCCGTTCCTCTTCAGTGGTGATAATTTTCTTCCCCCTCCTCTTCGATGTCCCAAGCTTCTTTCTTCTCTGTGAAGAAGACTCACTCCCCGGAGTAACGAGAGCGGACAAAACTACGTCGTCAGAAGGAGTCCGCTCCGGAGAGATCTCGCCTCCTTCGAGTCCCTCATCTTTTTTCTCCTGCGAGGCAACAGGGTCATCCAAACCATGAAGAGCCTCAATTTTCTCCTCTTGTGACCCAGGTTGTGAAGCAGAAGGAGGAGTCACCTGAAGAGATGGAGGAGGAATAACCAGAGAAGGCGAAGTCTGCACGGCACTTGTTGTTTCAACTGCAGAAGAAGAAAAATTGAAAATGTTAGTATCTTCCCGAAAGAAGGGAGATATGGGTTCATCGAGATTCAGGAGGTAATCGAGAAGCTCATCAAATTTTTGAGGAATAAGCAGGCAATCCACCTGAATCGGACCAATGTCGAAATTACCTGAAGATATTGGCTTTGTCAGTTCAATCTCATAATTCTGAGCCCCAATGTCCTCCAAAGCCTCTTCATCAGTAGGGGTGATTACCCCAGTTCTTGTAGGAGGCGGCAAATGAGCACTAGGGCCTGTAATGTCCACCTCGGGAGAAACTAGAGGACGTTCGGAGATGGTAGGCGGTACTTCTTTTTCAGAACGCTCCTCTTCCGCCATCCCGGCCCGCGCTCTGGCAAGCTGCTCCTTACCCTTGGCAAGAGCGGCACGGGCTTCGTCATCAAGATAATGCTCTTCAAGGGCTGACTCAGCATATCCAGCACCTTTACCATCGAGCATATCAAGTGCTGTCTCCCAAACTTCAGCCAGTGTGATTTCATACTTGGGGCCTAGAAAAGCAAGGCTTCCACGCCCCAAGACGCTGTGCAAGTAGAAGTCAAATAATGTTGAGCTGATGCTGTTTTTAGTCGCCTCATGAGATTCTTCAGCTGCGATTCTGCCGGCGACAGCCTCATCACGCTCCCTTTCAGTTTTGGCAAGCTGAAGCTTAAGCATTTGTATCTCCGCCTCCTGGGAGTTGTTTTTCTTTCGGAGCTCAGCAATATCAGTAGCATAGCCTTCACTG
This sequence comes from Allium cepa, assembly GCA_030765085.1. Lineage (NCBI taxonomy): Eukaryota > Viridiplantae > Streptophyta > Magnoliopsida > Asparagales > Amaryllidaceae > Allium > Allium cepa. The sequence continues at coordinate 270,474,406 of CM060935.1, read as the reverse complement.
ATTCTTTTTTGTACTTCTAGCCTGTCTTCGGCATCCCTTTGGCTAGCGTGAGCGTCTCTCACTTGTTTCAGGAGCACTTCTTCTTTTTGAGAATAGGAAGTAGAGGAAGCAGCAAGCTCATGTTTCAATTCCTCGACTTTTGCTTCAAGCTCCTCATTGTAAGAAGCAATGTTCCTCATCTCGGTGTCGTGTTGCTCAACGACCTTTTGCCATTCGGCCTTATCGTTTTCCATAGTAAGCATGGCCTCTATGTTGGCACGGTTAACTCTTTGAAGCTCATCGACAAGCTTCTGCCAGTTTGACATCCTCTCGATATCGAGCTTGACGGCATCAAGATTGCGCAGCATAGCAGACTTGTCGATGGGGACCAAGTCTAGGTCGAACCTCACCCCCTTAAGGCACCATTGAGGAAATCGGCTCAGCAGAGTGGCTGGACCCGGTCCAACTTGAAATTTGGGCCTGCTAATTATCGTTTGAATATCTGATTTCCCAAGAGCGGGAGAGTCAGAAGGAATGTCGAGTGAGGCAGGAATAGTAACTTTCTCAGGAGTAGTAGAGGCCTGCTTTTCACTGTGACGGGCTCGTTTGCTTAAGTCTTCACTCATGTGACCTTTTCCTCGATCGTCATGAGATTTTCTCTTGTGGGAGTCATCGCCTTTTTGCCAAGAATCATGGTGCTCTTCTCTCTCCCTTCTTTCACGATGTTCTTCTTCAGTCCTCCTTTCATGAGCCTTTCGGGCAGCCCTCTCTTCATCCGACTCTCTGTAAGAAGGAAGGTAACGCCTGTAATCATACTGGCTACACCTCCCGTAGCGCTGGAAATCGTCATAGTACGAGCCGCTGCGCCCCATAGGAGAATCTGGAATTAAAATAATAAGCTTTAGAAATCTTTAAAGTGCAAGAAGATAAGTGCATAGAAGTGATGAGAAATTCTAAGTGTGTGTGTTGTGCAAACTACGCGCATTAATCTACGAACCACTCTTTATTTGGGGAGTGGTTGTGGGTGTAATAGTTAATGTCAACTCTTGAGTCGACGACGGCTGTTGCAAAATAGAAGTAGCTTCAACTACTGAAGAAGAAATCCCGGCAATAGTAGGGTCATCTTTGAAGATCTCTTGTTAAGTAGCGAAGAGGTCGCTCAATCCTTCGAAGGTATCGTCCCTGCTTTGCTTGACAGGACTGGATTTCTTAGCCTTTTCACCAGATTCTTGTGAATGGTGAGAGGATCCCTGAGGCTCTTCTTCCTTGATAACCGGGGCAAGTTTACCAGATGGCCCCGCAACATCAACAGAAGTGGAGCACTTCACCAGCGAAGATTCAGGAGTCTTTATCGGAGAATCGGGGACTTCCGTTGGAACTTCATGAGCATGCATAGAGCGAGAAGTGTGTAGAAGCCCATGTTGATGTAAAAATTCATCCCTCAACGGAAATTTTATGCTCCTCTCTTCTATGGCCACGGCACTCAACCTCTCAAAAACTTGCTTGTGAATTGGGTCTCTAGAAGGGAGAGGAAGTGCTGAAAGGAACAAAGAATGAAATTAGCAACTGAAAGTTCGGATCTCGAAAAAGTTTCAAAACGGAAAAAATAAAAACACTAATCTTACTTCCTACTCTCCAGATGGCATAAAACCCTGAGGGACAGCGGGCAAAGAAAAACTGGTTCAAAAATCCATGAACGCTTTCAGTAAGATCGGAAATGAGCTTGCGGTTTCTGGCACTTCTCACAATAATGAGGGAAGGATGATCTTTACTCTTTGCAAACGAGCACAGATAACGAATTTCTTCAAAACTCGGTAGGCGATCAAGGGTTCTTCTAAACAAAACACATAACCCCGTCAAGATGGCATAGCCATTGGGACGAAGTTGAAATGGAGAGATTGTCAACCGAAGGAGAAGAGTTCGAAGGAAGTCGTTAAAAGGAGGAATCGCCCCACTTAAGCACATTTGGCGATTGACTGCAACAAAGCCATAGGGAGGATTGTCAGCAGTATCACTTGGCCCAGGGAGAAGAACATCACTTTCAGCAAAGCCAAATTGAGTGCGCAGCTGGACAAACGCTCTCGAAGTTAGAATAGTCGAGGTTCTCTCCGGAGGATTCTCTATGGGAACAGCTATCGGAAAAGTTTCTTCCTCTTGAGTTACCGCTTCTTCTTCTTGGTGGGAAGTCATTCTACATAAACAACTGGGTATTCAAACATGAAGGTGCACGTTTCCTAAAGTGTGTGAAGTGTTGTGTAAAATCAATCAAGCAGTGAACAAATATAACTGGAATGAAAACTAGCAAGCATTCGTTAGTTATGAAATTCAGGGACTATTGTTTTAAGCCTAAATATGCAAGTAAGATGTTGATGCAGATAAATCAGTTCAGATTGTTGATACTTTGCATTAATGTTTAACTTTAATTGATTGATTCACAAACATTTCATGCAGTGTAATTAAGTTGCTTGTCTTGTCTTGACTAATATGTCATCTGACATGGGCAGTCAATGGCAGTATTTTCGCCTTGGTTTTCTTTGTTTGTTATTTTCAGCAGGTTAGCAGCTTATAAGTTAATGCGATCTGTGAAATAATATACTGAGATTCAAGCAAATTTAAAGTTGGGGCAGTTCAAAATTTAGGCAACTTAGTTTGGCAGTTCAAGAAACTCAAAGTGGATCTATGCTCTCAAAAAGTCAGCATGCCCAAAGCTTAAGTGTTAACTCGGCAGCGGTTTAAGAGCCAACTCGGTCACGGTCTAAGGGCTTAGCTCGGTCACGACTTAAGGGTTAACTTGGCTGCGGTTCAAGGTTAAATCAGTAGAAGGTTAAATCGGCAGATTTCCCCAAGGATTAACTCGGCCACGGTATAAGGCTTAGATCGGCAGAAGAATAGGTTGGCAGATTTCCCCCAAGTGCTAACACGGCCACGATTTAAGGATTGGGTCGGCCAAAAGCTAAGTCACTTCAAATCACCGGGTCGCATCTAAATCAATACCTCGCCCCACTCAACGCGTTAACCCGTTAGCCACTCCCTCAACCAAGAAACCCTCATTTCATTTATGCTATTTCATGCTATCGGATCATCCACTAAGTCAGTTCAAAATCACCCAAATTCAATGCTTAGCCATCCTAATGCAAATCAAAATCAACTAGCCAGAAGCAGTACACCATCTCCATCATCTCGTTGATCATTTAGAGCCAAAACCAAGCAAACTCGAGCTCACAAACTACTGGCGCAATGAGGATCGCAGTAAAAAAGCGCGCAAGAGGTGGGTTCGATTTGAATAGAATTCGTGAATCGATGACAATAAGGGATCAAGAGAAGAGCAGGTTTTACTTACGTGATGAACAACAAAGATTATCGGTGATTGTTTGGAATGGAATCGCCTTTTGGAGCTCGAGAAAGTCTTTAATGGCAGAAGCAAGAGAGTAAGTAATGAGAAGAGAGGAGAGAATATGCGACTTATAGTAGAGAGACCTGAAGCGGCGCGTGTGACCAAACTGCTAGGTCGTAGAGGACCTACCGACCTAAAGAGTGGACGAGTTAGAGGATATCGAAGCACACGACCTAACCAGTAGGCGTATACTTCGAGGGGCAATTGTTAACTCCGCCTCGGTTTGGACTCAGCGACTTGAAACGATACCGACCTAAGAGATGCCGACCTAAGGCCTAAGGGGTATGCCGACCTAACACTTCAACAAGTATGCCGACCTAATACTTTAAAAAGGGTACCGACTCAACATAGATACCGACCTAACAGTCTAGGGAGATTGCCGACTTAACTGGTTGCCGACCTAACTGCCTTAACAGGAATGCCGACCTAAGGCCGAAAGGGGATACCGACTTAAGAGAGGTGCCGACCCAATGCTCTAGCATGTATACCAACCTAAGACTTAAAGAACGCCGACCCAAGATAGCTACCGACCTAAGTCGCGGCCGACCTATGACCAATGTTAAGACGGTCACGACCTAAGCAAAGGAAGGTAAGTTCAATGCAGCTACTTGGCACAGTGGCCTCTTAACTCGTACACGATCCAGGACTTATCATTTGGACTGTGACTTGCGACTTACCAAGTTAACTCGTCCACGACCTAATATAAACCCGAGGCCGTATTACTAAGGAGGGGTGGTGTTGACTCGGAGGCGACCTAGGACTTGTACAAGTGAACTCCTGTGAAGCCATGAAGGGGCCAGATGGACCGGCCACGACTCATATTAAGTCGGCTGCGACTTAACTTAAATCGGCCACGACTTAGGACTTGGCAATAATTCCAGGCCAAAACTCTCTATAAATAAGCACCCACCTCCAACATTCAAAGGACTTTTGGGACATTCTCTTCATACACCGTTACCTTGCTGCATTGAGAACTTCATCAACACTTAGAGCTTTCAAGATTAGAGGAATTCATCAAAGAAATTCACGAAGAAACCACACATCTTCAACATGAATCTAAGGACTGTAATCGACATTGAAGCTTAAGACTTGTTCCAAATCACTTGTAACTTGAAGTATATTGTACTTGAGAAGAATTGTATCAGCTTGTAACGGGATTATTAATAAAAGTACTTAGAGTGGACGTAGGCTATACTTTTAGCCGAACCACTATAAAATCGTTGTTGTTTACTGCTTTTCTGCTATTACTTGCTTGTAATTCTTTCCCGATCTATCGGGTGGTGCTTTCACAACTACACTTCACACACCGGGGTGTTAGCGTTCACATTTTAGCGTTAACACTGTACAATACTTAAAGCCTACTCATCAAAAGAAACCTGAGCATGCACCCACAAAACCCAATCAATACTCGAGTTTTCCTTCCTTCTTCCTACTTCGAGTTAAACATGAGCACTCTCAAACAAAAACCCGAGCTCACACATCCCTCTCAAAAAAACCCAACCAGATGCACGAAAAACATGCACATTCACATGCACGATGACCACGATCGCCATCGGACTCCTCTGCGGCCTTCGACAAATCGTCTTGAACCTCGGCAACACCACGCGATCACCCAAGTGCCACGATTCGATCGAGAATCGAATTCGATGAAGAAACCCACACAGCTTGAAAACCCTTCACCGAAAAACCTCTTCCCTCCAATGATCCCTGCCTCGAGTCACCATGCTATTCTCACCATAGCTTCGTCACGCCCTCCAGCGCCTATCGCAGGTCTTGCGATTGCCACCGATCATCTTTCGACGTCTCGAAATCCGATTGAATACTCACGACAAACTCAGGGGATTAAACCCTACATCGTCAATTTCTGGCCATCACGACCAATGATAAATCACCATAGTATTTTTTCGATGATCCTTGATTCCCACGACCTTCAAGCCCAACCATGTCAGCCAGTTCGTCGTTGATCGGCAAAGATTGCTCAAAACATCACAAACGTTCAACTCGAGGAAAATAACTGATTTTCAAGCTAAAAAACGAAAGGTAGCCATTAAAGTTCAGGATTTTCCATCACGAATTCAGCCATGCAATCAAATCTTAAAATTGAATTGGTAAAATTTTGAACCAAATTACAGATTTCACTGTTATTTTTAAATTTCCAAACAAATATTCAATATAAATTCCTGGAATGATTTTTAATGGTGTTATTTCTTGATTTCAAACACTTTTTATTTACAAATCATAAGCTAACTATGATTAAATGGAGAAATCCAAACTTGTTAAAAGCAACAGTGTTCAATTTTGCAAAATATAGGCATTACACAGGCATCAAACACTCATATTCATACATGCATTCGTATTTTAAGCAAGCTTGCATACATATATTTAAACATGCATCAAAAAATTTCCATCCAACATTTCCACATACATCAATTTAAACTGTTTTAAGTTTAAGTTTACACACCTGTATATAATGTAAACAGAGAAGGCCTAAAATGATTAAAAACTGGAAGTTTTTGATTTTTCCACTTGATACTAGAAACTTGAATTTGATCTGAGTTGTTGAATCTCCTTTTTAAATTCGCCTAGCTTGCTTTAGGATCAAATTTGTCGAGAGATTGATAGTTGTTTGCTTTTCTTAGATTTTTTTCTGGTTTCAATTTTCTTTCTTTGTTTTCCAGTTTGAAAAAAAAGCGAATTGAGACGAGTTGAGAGAAAAAAAAAGAGTATAGCCTGATTTATTTTGTAGATTCATTGTTTAAAACTATTTTGACACTTGTAAATTTAAGTGTTAATATCGTAACACTTGTTATCCTCCATAAGAATATATTTTGATAAATATTTACAAGTTTTATTCTTATAATATATATGTCTTCAAACCCTTTTTATTTTATGTTTATATATATATATATATATATATGTTATCAAATTTATATTCATACTTTTCCCTTAACAAAATATTGATAAAATTTAAAGAAAATAATTTAAAACTAACTACACATAAATAAATATCTTATATTTATTATTTTAAGTCTAGCTTATTTTTAGGCATTTTATTTTTAAATTTAAATTCAACTTAAATCACATAGCAAGGGATTGGGTAAAATAATAGCTTCCCATATATATATCTATACACTAGTAAATATACACACTTAAATTTTCAGTAGAGTTTGCATATGTCTACAAACATATTTTTAATTTACCATAAGGTATATCATTACCAGATATTATTATTTTTATTTATTTATCAGAATTCTATTTAATTATTCAAATAATCCAGTAAATTACCTAATTATTAGATGTTCAAAAATTCGGGTTATCACAAAGGGAGTTTGCTCACCTATCCTAAAGAAAACCCAAGCCTGAAATTTGCAATTTTGAAAACTGGAATTGATGTTTTGATCTGTGAATTTGTTTGAATCTAATTTATAATTGCTCTTGATTTTGTTTTGCTCCAGATCCTTGTTCCAGATTCGGAATTTTTGATTTAAACTTTCTCTTTCTGGTCTTCAAGTTGATTTTTAGGCTTTTATTTTGCTTTTGCGGTGGTTTTGATTTTCCATTTTAATCTCCATGTTTGAGATTTTGATTCCCAGATTGAAATCCAGACTTTGATTTGGGACTATGATAATTTTTTTACTTGAATTGTTTCAGGTTTTGGCATAATTTCAAGAATTGTTTGTTTTTCTGATTTTTTTCTTTTTTTCTTTAGTTTCTGATTTCGAATTTAGGCATGAAGATGAAAGGAAATTTGATAAAAGTTTATAGCCTGGTTACTCTCCATGCATTATGTTTTTATTTTTTTAAATTTTCTTAAATGAATCTTGCCACTTGTTGTTATTAAGTTACACTTTTAAAGTGTGTAGTTCCTTATGAAACATTTGTCACAAATATGTATTTTATGCCTAAACCCCTTCGTTTATAATTTATGTTTATATCCTTATATAATTTTTTTTACGAATTATGTTTTAAACCCTTGCTTTAATAAATTTATAAATCATGTTTTATATATATACAACTTAAAAAGATAATGGTTTAATACTAATGTATATATCTATAACTTTCAAGGAATTGTTTTTAAAAATCTAATTATACTTTAATAAATAAACACACATATTCATTACTAATACTTATATAACTTTATAAAAGAAAGATGATTTAGAAATCAATTATATATAATCTTAAACAAGTTTTCCAAATCAATATATACATGTATCCACTAAAATTAGAAAACAATGTTCATTACATCTAAAATGTAGAGTTTCCAAATTTAATTTATTTTCAAAACGTTTATTATTGAATCCTAATCCAAAATTCTATTTTATAAACAAATACTTTAATTTATTCTAGAATTTTCAAATCAATTCATCACTAAATTCATAATTTAATTCCAAAAATGAAATAAATTATCATATTAATTTTGACTCAAAAATGGGATTGTTGCATATGCCTCAGTAAATTCTCTTACTATCCACCGATAGTGAGTATGAGTGTAAGAAGAGACGAGGTAGGGGACAGGGAAGTACCCCTACATATGGTCGATACCCTACGACAAACCAAACAACTTTATATCAATCTCTTTGATCATTGTACACTTCTTCGATTGCTTCGTGGCAGCTACAAGAAGAAGCTTTGGGGTGTGATGGTGGCCTTGCGAATCGTTGTAGGAATGATCCCTAATTCATATTCTCTTCAACAATTTTCTATCAGCTTTTCATTTTAAACTTTGATGAATTCGGAATTTAAGTTGAAATAATTGGTTAATAAAATATAAAGACAAATTAAATTGTATCCATTTGTCTATTCTTTTGCGGTCTAGATATATTCTATGAGTTGTTAGTTATCCTTTCAGATTAACCAATGCCCTGCATATTTCGCAGATCTGGTGACCCGAGTGTCTTGTATAGTATTGAATGAGATCGTTCTCATAATTATTGATGATATTTTGATTTGGTAAGTCAAATGCAGAATAGATATCCAGTTTGATCTGGTAAAACATTCTTCATCTGTTCTTCGTTTGTCTCCATGTCTAGCAAATTTCAAGTACGAAATTTTCTTAAGGGGGAATCTATAACATCCCCATTTTTAAATCAAATTTAAATTGGTAATTAGTTTAATTTTTGAAATTTAATTGTGAATTAATTTTGTATTTCCCAAATTAAATAGATATTTGTTTGTTTATCAATATTAATGTATATAATTATGTTTTTAAATAGAATTTCTAATTGGAAATTCAAAAAGAAATATTTCGAATAACATATTAATTATAAATTTAATTATGGATTAATTTGAAATATGGAATAAATATATTTATCAAAAGATTGTAAATAAAGGAACTGATTTGAAAATTTAGTAAATTGCGAATAGAATTTTGATTTGGAATTTAAAAATAAATATGCATACAAGATTATTTATTTGTGTATAATTATATTTTAAATCATTTATTTAAAAAATTATATAAATGTAAATAATAAAAAATGTATGAATATAAATGTAAAGTCAAAAATAAACAAAAAGAAGTTTAATATATACATAGTTCTTTTGAAATTAAATAAGATTTATCATCTCTTTTAAAATAAATAACAAGCTTTACTATGCATATATTTATATATACCTTTCAAAATAAAATAATTCATAAACAAGGGATTAAAACATGAAATTACAAATTAACATAACTATGCTTTGTGTGTGTATGTGTGTATATATATAAAGATATTCTTCTCTTTTACATAACACATTTGTGGACATACTACATAAAACCTAAAATTTATATAGTCATGTAAAAAACTTTAAGATTAAAGGGTTTAAAATGAATTGTATAAATTAAATAAAATATAGGGTTAAGCACAAAATGTTTCCACGTTAAAATTTGTAAGCCATGTAAATTTAAAAATTAACAAGTGTAACTTAAATGGATTAACAAATAAACAAGTGTCAAACTTGTTTTTCTTTTTAAATTTGGATTTTTATAAAAGTATATTTGAGAAAGAAATCAGGCTCACTTTTCTCAAACCTAAAAACGAATCTGGAAATAAAAAATAGAAAAAATAAATCAAAACAAAAGTCTATGATCAAAAGCATTTCAACCTTGGAAAAAAAGTAATAAAAAATAAATAAAAAACTTGTAAACCAAACCAGTGCAAAAGAAAATAAAAACTAGAAAACAAAGGCAGACAGCTTCTAGTTTTCAAATTTTCAAACTTTCAAATTAGAGCAAAGCAATTCAAATAAATCAAATAGCAAAAATTAGATTCAATTCAACAATCAAGTAGCATCAGATTTAAAATCAAATTCTAGATTATCAAAATCTACTTCCATGCTCTGTCTATCTCTTTTATCATCAATCAGGCGAGCAAAATTTTAATTTTTAAAACTTTAAAGAGAGTGTGTGTGTGTGTGTATGTCTTGATGTTTGGACAAAGGATTGAAGTTGCTGTGAGATTTATTTGTGGAAATGTAAATATGTCTGTGTCAATATATATACATATATTGTTGTATGCATGTATGATCATAGACATTTATATATCTCTGTTAACATTTTCAGGCTAAAATCTATCTAATAATTCAAACTCTCTTCCTATAATCAATAATTGGTTAGGATCCTTGAAGATAAAATGTGAATAAGGAAGAAATATTACTTTTAAAAATAATTCCAAGTAGAAAATATTCAAGAAATATTTAGAAATTTGGGTACTATAGTAAGATCTCTTCAAACTTGAAAATTTAATGATTTTATTTTCAGGTTTTGGTTATATAATTATTTTTGTGTTTACAAACTATAATTTTTAAAATACAAATCAGGATTTTTAGCTTTGATTCGAGATAGAAATCTCCAGATGAACGGAAAGCACCTTTTCGCCATTTGTCGACGATCGACAAGGCAATCACGGTCATAATTGATGTTGAAGATAGATTGGAGGCAATAGTCCAATGGAAAAAAGTTAGTGATTTTTCAGATGAACAACACGGCGAGGGTTCGTCGATTTAGGGTTTAATATGCTTTCTTGGTTGAGAGGATAGATGAGTCAATTTCGTTGTAGTTGCAGCAATGGGTCGCACAAGACCGGGGGGAAGCGGTGCATAGACAATCGACAAAGCTTAAGTCAGAGTCGTAGGGTTCCGGCGTCGTGATGAAGCAATGCAGGCATTTTTTGATGACCTTTTTTGGGTTCAAGTTTGATTAAAATGTTCAAAATTATATTTCCGGCATGTTTTGGATGATCAGGGTTATCGAGAACATTGGTGACGTTGTAGGTGACTCGTGTGTAGTCACGAAATTGGTCGATAGTTGCTCTGGTGATCATGCACGTGCACGTACGTGGTTGTGTCCGTAATATCTGAAAATTGAGGAAGATGTGGAGTAACTCAAGTTCGTTTTGAAGAAACTCGTGAAAATACTCGGGGAAATGAATGTTGTGGAAAACTCGAAGTAGGGTTCGAGAGTTTTAGAATTTGGCTCGAGTTTATATATTTGAGCATAAAAACAATTTTTAATCTTTAAAACAAATCAAGTTTATTTTAAACAAATTTTGGTTAAAAAAAATTCTTTTGTAAATGTTAATCCAAGTTTTGAATTTGGTTAAAAAATGTAATTATCAATTTAACTCAAAGTTTTAAGATAATAAGTTGATGATGAATTTATTTCAAAGATTTTAAGATTTGAATGATAATTAAATGATAATTTATTAGTTAATCAAGGTATTTAGAAGGATAATTACCGAGTGTAATTAAAGGGATTAAATATTTAATTACATAAAGATTTATTTAATATGATTAATTGAAGAAAAATTATTCAAGGTAATTAATTTATTTATGAGATAAACTATAGATTACTTAAGGTAATTAATTTAAAGATAACTACTTAATTTAAAAGTAATTAATTAATGGTTAAATTTAATTAAGTGATTAGGGATAATCACTTACTGTAATTAATTAAAGGTAATTAATTAATGGTTAAAGTTGATTAATTAAGTAATTAAGGATAATTAATTAGCTAAAGATTAATTAATGAAAGTGATTAGGGATAATCACTTATTGTAATTAATTAAGGACAATTAATTAAATGGTAATTAGATGAGGGTTAATTAATTAATTAAGGATAATTAATTAATTAAGGATAATTAATTAAAGGATAGTTAAATAATTAAAGATTAATTATTTAATGATTAAAGGTAAATTGATTTATTAATTAAGGTTGATTAATTAATAATTAAAGTTTAATTCATTTTTTATTAAAGGTTAATTAATAAATGATTAAAGGATAATTAATTAAAATGGTTTGTAATCTGTTAATGTTCATTAACCAGAATTAATGATTCATAAATAATTAATCTGGTTTAAATTAATCAGATAATTAATTAGCCTTAATTATGGATGTTTGAATTGCATGGAATGCTTTGAATTGTTTGATATCCCTGGTGTGTGATGCTTTGTGATATGAATTATTTTGATTTGAGCTGCGTTGAATGTAATTTATTTATCTGTGATGAAATTATATTAATTATCTGTGAACCTGTGAATAAAGATAAGCATTATAGGATTATACCATTTATTAATATTACTATGCTTGGATTGTGACGATTGGTGATGTTGCACTATTGTGTAAAACCCCTGGACTACACTATACACACACAAATATGGATTTCATGAGGAAATCGATTAAGTTACAGATATTTGAATTTAATATTATTACATTCAAAATGATTTTGAAAGTTGAATTTTGAATCAAAATGATTTTGGAAATGGAATTGGGTTGAATATGAAAAGCTTTTGGAAAGGAAATTTGAAATTTGAAATTTAATTTGAATATAATATATATGGTTTAAGTTCTGAAATTATTTTGTAAACTAAGGTTTGAAAAATGGTGATACAAGTTATATAATGTATATGGATTCTAAACCATCTTTAAAGTATTTTAAAAAGTATTATTTCGGGAATTTGAATTTAACACAAGTTTATATTTTAAAGGCTATAACTTGTGTATATTTGATCGGATTTTTCCGAAACATGAAGCGTTTGTTTTCAAATGATAATAGCTTTCATATAAGGAATGAACTTCCAGTTTTTTGTTGATAAGATTTCAAGTTATGAATTGAAATTGTTTTGAAAGCTATTAATGAATCTTTGATTAAAGATTGGTGAATTTTTCAAACAGAAGAGGATTTTAAAGATAGATCTTTTTGCTTAAATATTGAGAATGAATCTTTGTGAAATATTTGATGACCTAGTTTTTAATTATAGAGGATCTTAGAGGTGTATCTTTTGTATATAATATTTGGAAAATGAAAAATTTTGGAAAACAATGAATTAATCTTTGTGAAAGATTGATGAACTCTGTGAAGTGAATCTTTTTGTTTAAAAGATTGAAAGTGGAAATTTGTTTAAAAACCATTCAAAAGAAATGTTTTGGGCTTTAAGTTGTGACTTAACATAGATCCCATATATCCATATGTTTTTAAATATTGTGCTCACTATTCGGTTTAGCCAAGAGAGGACTTTGTGTCATATAACCCATTCCTAATAAAGATACAGCATAATGGATAACATTTGAAGACTGGTGGTGAAGACGGGTATTTTCGAGAACGAAAGAATTACCCTTCGAATGACTCTCTGAGTAGCTACGGTATAAAGATCTCCATATGTGATGGGGAGTCCGATTGGGATTGTGGATACCCAGATTGCAAGGGCTTCATTAAAGTGCCTTCGGTTCTGCTCGAACCCGGAACAGACTTGTATGGATGTGTGCTTGGAATTACACTTTGAGATGCAAAGCTGGTTTCTATCAAACACATTTCTATTTGGTGGCGGAGAATTTATTCTCGTAGCTTAACACCCTTCTCTAAGACATACGAGCTCAGAGGTTATGTAGTTGATGGTTACTAGTGATACATTCCCAATTTGGTAATGTGGCATACAAAGTGCTGCTGAGCATGTGTTGATCGAACCATGGCTTTTGTATAAAGCGTAGCTTTCCCGGAATGGTCAAAACAGGAGGAATGCAGCGAGGTTATTTGGGGGTAGCACCCCTTGAGGGTACGTCCATTTCCTATAGAAGTGGTATCATGGTATGGAACCCTGATACTTAACTTATGTGGTTGCTACAAATTTATTAATTTATGGTTGTTGCTTTGGGTTGAGGGCCCTAAGATAAAGGTTGGTTACGACCGGCGGATGGCATACTCGTGTAGTAGTTACCCAGTTACAGAGGTAACCCGGCCTTATGATTGCAGAGAGCTGGTTAAGTTCTCGAAGCGTCCATTCAGAGGCGTAACCATAGGGCCCAGGAAGTTCCTTTTCCCGACCATTTGTTGGAAATCCAATCACCAATACGCACCCTGCAATTGTATAACCTGTCATTCTTAAATGGTAACATAGCAGGCATAATATAATGATACCTATGCTGGCTAAGATTAATATTATACTTTCGAAAGGTTTTCTGCACTATGCACTAATAATAATATCAAAAAGGGATTTTTTCATATCAAGCATGTTTGACTATCATAAGGAAAAATCTCCCCCAAGTGTGCGATTGCATGGTGTGTGTGCCAGGAGGCCTTATGGTAGTTTTGTTTTGCAAAAAGCGTTGCGGATTTCAATTCTAAATTCTTTTTTTGTTTGTTTTTGTTTAAAACTGCTTTCATTTGCTCACACCAGTCTCATGGATGACCTGTAGTTTATTGTTCCCTTTCTAAACTCTAGGTGTCCAAAATTTCCTCGCGGGTAATATAGAGCTGGATTTTTCAGATAATCGAATAATAGGTATAGATTCGATAGCATCTAGCCTTTGGATTTGGCGATAGCATTTGTTCACTTGGACTGACCTTTTTTAATATAACGTGATGATGGTGGTTCGAGCTTGTGAGCATTGGAATGGAGATGCAATATTGGTTTCTCAAGCTCCCTTTCTTTCTATTGAAGTTAGTGTTTATAACAACCCTTGTTTGGCGATTACCTGTAAATATTAAATTATAACGGTAGTTATAATTTAATATTATGAATTAGAAATAAATTTGAGAGATAAAAATTTGTTAAAATTGTTTATTTCAAATAAACAATGGATTTGGAATAAATAAAATAGAATTAAGATAGATCGGTTCGTAATGAAGTCTGAATAATGGTAATATGTTGATTTGGGGATTAATTAAAGTGAGTAAAGATAAAATAATTTAAATCAACATTATTTTGTTGTAAATAAAAATAAAATGTTGAAATAAAGTTTTAAAAACTTTATTATGTTAGTTTGTAATAAAGATAAGCATTATATGGATTTAATTTGATGAAATGCAATAATTTTGGAAATTATTGCCAAACGTTGAATTTTGTTAATTTTTTATTTAACATTTGAATTTAATATGGATAATAATATAAATAAATAAAAAAGTGGAAATTTATTTAAAAAAATAATATTTGGATGTAAAAATAATTTTATAAGGTTTGTCACATTTAATTGTACAAGAAAATATTTTTGTGTAAATTTTGGTGTTAAAAATAGTGTTTTATGTAATTAAAGGTGTAACTTGAAATATTTAAATAAAAATAAGAATTTCATGTTGAAAAATAATTTTAGACGGCTATAATATCTTTTATGCATTGATAAAATATTTTGTTAAAAATAAAGTGTGTTAGTGTTATTTTATAAAGTTGAAATTATGTAAATATAAGTTGTTTTGTTTAAAATGTAAGTGTTTTGGTGATAATTAGCGTATTAATCAAATTACTTTCTTATTGGATTTAAGCCTAGTTACAATTTACCTAAGAGAAGCTTCTTCTCCTTAAACTAATTTTTGTACGTACTGTAAAACTTACAACCAAAAGAAAATTAGGAGAAAGCTTCCTCTTTCAAAACCTAAGCTCCAAATCCCCAAATCTCTTCAATTTTTTTGTTGTTGCTAATCAAATTAAAGCTATTTTCCACAGGTAATCGCTACATAAAAAATTCTATTCCATCAATTTCAGATTTCGAGAAAGTTGATTGTATGTAATTTGTATTTTTGGGTTTGCATGTCCTTGTACTACTGTTTTACAGGTTGTTGAAGCTCCCTCTAGCCAAAAGCCTTTAACTTTTTCTAAGTTTGCACAAATTTAATATTCTTTTTGCTCAGATGAGTGCTAAACTCGAAAATATCTAACTGATACAAGAGTTTGATAGCCATAAAATGCTAAAATTCCTTTTTTATGTTGATTTTCTTAGTGAAAATGCCTCCTGGGTCTAACTTTGAGACATCATATCTATTTCATGCTTTGTATAAATTGCATAATTCTTGGTGCAGTTTAAATTCTTATTGTTGATCATTATCCTTGTTAAATTCCAGGTCATTTCGACCTATATAACTTATACAAACATGCTTTCGAACATTGACTCGGTGCATGTTTTTGCCCAGATTTTACAATGAAAACACTGCATGGGTCTAATTTTGGGACATCATATCTATTTCATGCTTTGTCTAGATCGCATAATTCTCTGTGAATTTTAAAGTTTGGTTGTTGGTGTAACGACCCATAAAATTTTAGCAATTTTTAATTGGTATTTAACGTATTGAATTGGATTTTGAGAAATTATTAATAATAAAATTTTGAAAAGAAAAAAAAAATATGTTATGTATATTAATGATTTGTAGTACGAGCTGTGTACATATATTTTAAAGTTTGGTTGTGGTTATACCTATAAGATCTAGTACAAAAACTTTATAAACTATTATTTATACTATAATATAAGTTAAGTTTGATGTAAATTTGGTAGCATAGTTCATTTCTATTGGGTATAAATATCAATAGCGTGGGTAATAAATTTACGGTCTCCTTTTGCTTTTCAGCAAGGTGTGTAAATTTTAAGTATGTTGAGTACGTTCCATATATAGTTATTTTGGAAAACCACTGTATATGTATGATGGTCTATTTGAAGTGTATATATAGTAAAGCGTATTTATACCAAGTTTTATTTAATTTATACGTGTTATAATAGCTATATATATATGTTAGTCTTGATACTAGTATATAGTTTTACTGAAGTTTGATTTCTAGTCATGTTAAATATATATATATATTTGATTTTGGGTTTTTGTGTCACCATTTCCAGTTTATTTTAGTGCATATTTAGTATATCTATACATATGTCGTCAGCTATAAATACGATAGTTAAGGGTTTCATATATCATATGAACCAAAGAAGAAGAGAAGTATATACTATATTTAACTACATATATGAAGTATATGTTTTAAGGGTTGATTTAAGGTCTGCATTAAAAAAAAGTAGTTGTGATTACCATTATTTCATATTGTACCTTCTATATTCCTGACTGACTTTCAGCGTTCATTCATTCATTTTTAATTGTGGGTTTTTCTTTTCTCTCTCTTTTCTTATAAATAATTGTACGCATTCATCTCTTTCCCTTTCTTATATTTTGTCCCTTCATCATCTTTTAGCCGTTAATTTTGTTTCGAAAATCAAGAAAATTTGTATACGTTTTATTCTTTTTGAACGTCTAGTAATAAAGATAAATCTGCATAGTATAATCAGATATGAATTGAGATCTAGGAAATAAATAAATATAAAAACGTATAACATGCCACTAATAATAAATTGCTTTAATAGCTTCTCAATTAGCGTACAGCTGTTTCCATCCCATGCCATGTCAAAAGTTTGAAACGTAATAAATGCTATATGATTATTTCGCATTTTTTTTTTCCTTTATTATTTCCTGTACGTTTTCATTCCAATCTAAATTATAACTTTTTGATTTCCATGCCTTTTCGGATCTCAAACGCGCAGCCCAAGGAATATTTCTTTAATAATTTTCCTAAAAATCAGCTTTTGGCCGTTTTATTGCATTGATTTCAAATTGTGCCCGTTTGTTTTTCTCATTCCTCTCATACATTACCACCTTTATTTATGCTCGGGACACAGCTCATTTTTTTTTCCTTCGTTCCCTTTCTTTTATTTGCTTCCTTCGTTTCCATCGGTTCAATTATATAGATTTTTATATTCGTTGCACGTTTACATTCATTTATTTTGACCAGTCCTTTCCTTTGTTTTTCCCCTAATTTTGTGCGTTACTTTACCATAACCAATGCTTCGTATTTATTCGCTTTAATCTTTTCAGCTGAATTTGACCATTACTATTCAAATCAATTCATATTTATTGTATACGTTTCGTATGCAACGGTTCTTTTCTTTATTTATTTTGCCTTTATAACCTTGTTTGACTTCGTTTCTTTCATATTGCAAACTGCTGTCACTTCCAATCTCATTCCTCATTTTAAGTTTTCTTCCTCCTCCTTCTTCCATTTTTCTTTCTACAGATCCACCTATTTTCTCCCTTCTTTTACCGTGCTTCCACCTCCCATCGCTTCGTCACCCACCACATCCAACTCATCCCACTCCCTCCGCGTTTTTCTCTCCTCCTCTCATGCACATATCTCTCTACACGTGTTGTCATCGCCTGCATGCTCAGCCATCCTCAGAGCCTTCACCATCAACAATCATGCCACATGCTATCTTTGAGTAATAGGTTAGCATATATTTATAATATATATGTGTTATTGTATATTTTCTATAAGTCTGTATTTGGAATATGTGATCTGTCCTACATGATTTTAAATTCATGTTAGTTATGTATCATATGGTATTATATATATGAGTTCATAACAGTATTCTTTTTTTTTTTTTTTCGTTCATAGTGTGTATGATATTATACTATGTATAGAGATTTGATAACTTGATTGTTTTATACTTTATGTGTCACGTTGGTATTCAATTTTAAAAGTTTGAAGGTTATATATTAGTTAATATATAGTTTAATATATGTCAGTAATGTATATCTATGCAGTAATATTGTATGTATTATAGCAAAGTAAGTTTTTTTTTTTTTTTGATTTAAGATATCATATATACATCTTATAAATATAGTACGGTTCCAAGTATGAAATGTTTGCAGTTTTCAGATTCTATATAATATAAAATTTTGTTCGCATGTTATAAAATTTGATAAGTGTATATATAAATATTATATAAAAAGTTAGTACATATATAAAACGTACAGCATACTCATCTTATCAGTCGATTGTATATGTATTTAAATATATGATATGTTTAAAGCTATGTATTTTGTGAATAACTGGTTATAAGTATATATATACACATTTGATTTAAAGTTATAAAGGTATGCATATTGTGAATTAGACTATATTAATGGTTAGCTTACAAATATTTATATAGTTTTATAGGGAAGTACGAGCTATGTGGGTTATATTTTTAGCAAGCGTATTGTTACCACTTTAAAATGGGTGAAGTTTTACAGTTTACGGTCTATTTGTGTAAGTGTGTAATGTATGTTTAATTTAATAAAGTTATGATAGTTTTGTATAAAATGTTTAACTATTTATATATCTGATATAATGATAGTTTCATATCTGATATAGCTTATATATTATAAAGTTACAGGATACGTTAGTTTTATACGCTAGTTAATATATATATTTAATAATTGACTAAAATGTTTTCAGTGTGAGTTTACTTTTTTTTTAGTGTTGGATTTTATACGGCATAGTATGTATACTTGTTCACAGTCTATATAAATATATGAGTGCATGTGTCATTATAAGTATTTTGTTGTTTATAAATCTCGAGACATATATATGCGTTTAGGTGTTTGTTTCAGACTTACGTAATATATATATATATATAACCGAATATAGGCTATGCATTTGGAATTTCTATATATACATTTTTATTATGAACATATATAGGTTGCTTTCATGGGTTTTTTTTTAAGTAATATATATTACAATAAGTGGTTATATTGTTTTTATAATAATTATTGACTATAAAATATAATACAATGGTTTTTTTTTGGACGAATTATGTTTAAATTACATATAGGTATATATAGATTTTAAATATACATTTTTAATTTGAAAATTGGTTTTGGGAGAATTAATATCATAATAATTTATATTTTTTTCTGTAATATCAAAATTGATTCGATTCATTCTCATCGATTTCCCATTATCAGCCTTGTCCGTCGTGCCTATTTTCTACATCAAATCTTGTCCATCCAGCGTTGCTTTGGATTTCGTAGCTTATTTCATCATCATATATCTCTAGCCTCGAAAGGTGAGCAATCACTCACGATTAACGTTCTTTTATTTATTAAATTTAATTTCAATTGAAATGACAATTGAAATATGCTGCTGTTAGATTTAAATTGTTATATATGCTTTTATCGGTAACTGTTCACTTATGGGATATGATACCATATCTTATTGTTTATATTTATTTTGATGATATATGCTTGTTGTTATTATTATTTTCATATCTGTTATCACTCTGCAAGTTCCCTATTAGTATAGAAATCACTATGGGTTGAAAAGATACATACCCGAACGGACTTTAGAATAGGATAATTTCGTTACGGGTTGAAATGATAGACCCAAGCGATTTTTGATTTAATTTAAAATTTTGGATTTCGGGTTGAAATGATATCCACCCGAATATATTTAGTGTACGGATTGAAATGATAAATATCCGTAGCACTTGACTATATGGTAGGAAATATATATACAGACACCGTTGGTCCATATAAATATTTTGAAATTATTTCTATAATTTTGGAAAGAAATATACGGTTTAATAAATTTTGATTCTTAAGATATTATATAAATGGAAATTTTATATATAGATTTAGTCGTAATATTTGATTTAAATTAGATTGATTTAATACATATAATATAGTTGAGTATCTATGGAAATCTATATTTCAAATAGATCTTTCTCGTAATAAATTGAAAAAAATAGGATTGGGAGGTACATTTGGGTTTATTAAAAATGGTATATAAATAAGGATTTATTTAATTAAATCGACTTGAATTGAACTTGTAAATATTAAAGCTTTGAGCTATATTGGAATTTAAATGGCGATTTCGAGATTTAGATCTGTATTTGAAATAAATATAGTTGAATTTGTTATTTAGAAACTAAACTGAATTAAAATATAAATTTAGGTTGAACTAAATTTGAATTTATTATTTAGAAGCTAAATTGAATAAAAATTAGTTTGAAACGTTGAATACTTAAAGTTTGAAATATATTGGAATATAAAGGGGGTATTTTGTGATTTCAAATTTGAATTTGAGATTGATAAATTGGGATTTGAATTTAATTTGAATGGGAAGGTTGGGTTAATGTTGAAACGATTTGTTAAGTTGAGGGAATTGAAAATACTTTACTGTATAAATTATTTAATATATATAAACACTATTTGGGAAATATAGAGATATTTGGAGTGAAAATGATGTTTTGGTTTTGAAGTATAAATTAAGATGAAAGAACCACGGTGTTATAGTGTATATTTCTACCCTGTAGATAGTTCCATGGACCCTTAGAGGATGGTTATTCCAAACATTCTTTGAGTTAATTATATTTCAGTTGATATTTCACTTGAGTTAGATTTATAGATATAAGAATGTTAATCCTGACTCGAGTGTTTTGTGTTTTGCTTTACGCTCGGGTCAGACTGAGTGATACAGCATTTGAGACTCACCTTCGAAGTTGGAGCCTTGCTTGAAGATCCAGCTATCTATCCTTTCAGTCATCCTGTTGATTTGTTCAGAGAAGTCATCTGCGCATACTGGAGACTTCACTATATCTAAGATATTCAATTGTATTTATTTCTATCTCCAATGTATATAGTAGCTTCATAAACTACTATTCTTTATCTATTCCGCTGCATTGTATTACTCTGTGTAAGTGATCTATGATTGATTTATTTACTGTATATTTTAAGTTTTGCCAAATTTTATTAACAATTCGGTATTTTGAACTATTCAAGTCGGACATGTACGGTTTTATTGTCGAATTTGAATGGTCCAAAATAGCGGGTCGTTACAGTTGGTATCAGAGCTTTGGCTCTAGGCAAAACTTAGCATATATGGTAAATTTATTTACAGAATCACTTTCGTTCGAGTTGAATCTCTTCCTTTTTGACTCAATTTCCTTTGAGTTTTGGAATGTCCCTCGGTTTCGAAATTCATTCTGTCTCTCCCTATTTATATTCGTTTGATTCTGGAGTATCCCATAACTCCATTGAATGATTTGTAAAGGGGGTGAAAACTCCTTTTCAATTGGCATTGACTCACCGAAGATTCCTGTATCCTCGGTTTACGATGCTGATATATCTTGTTATGTCGAATTCTATATCTCCGACGATCGAATGTCGAATTCTATATCTCCGACGATCGAATGTCGAATTGCCTCAGAATTCTACACCGATCTAATTTTGGAATCACGGTTGACAGGTAAAGGTCGCCCGCGATTTATAGAAGTATATCCATCTTCTATTTTGTAACTTAATTATCTCATCTTCGATCGAGTCTATCTTCGAATCAGGATTCTATTGATTAGAGTTCCTTTAAATTAAATCTCTATCTTTGTTTTGAAATCCATCCTTAAATCATCCTTTGAAAATCGGGTTTTGTTTGTATTTTAGAAATTGTTTATACCGAAATTATTATTTTGATAACTATGATTTTATTCTATATATATAAAGAAAATGTTTTCGGTAGAGATTATATACCTATATATAAAGCAAATAAGAAATGTTATTCTATATAAAAAGGGTTTTGAAAGGATTTGAAATTTTGAAAAAATTATAAGAAATTGATTTATATAAAAATGATTTATAATTGAAGTGTTAAATTTGAAATTCGAGAATTGAATTCCGGCATTTTGAAATTGGTTTTAAGATTTTGGAAATTATATATAAATAATACGATTTAAAAGTATTTTTCCGAATAAGAAATATTTCAAATGAATTCAAATGAATTCCAATAATTTTGAAGAAATTTCAAAGAAGTTTTCAAGAAAATAGAAGTCCAGAACTCACTTATGTCGCTGGAGAATAATTTCGGTGATGAGTGCACGCATCATCGACATTGATTTTCGAGTTTCAGAGTGGGGGAGAGGCCACTTTAATAGCTTCGCTATGCGAGTGATTTTGTAAAACCGTTTTTGATTTCAAATTCCGAAGTATAATTTGATATTTTCGAAAGATATATGTATATATTTGAAACAATTTGAAGTAAGACCGGTGTTCAGTCCTCGAGTTTTTGATTTGACTTAGAATAACTCTATTTATAAAAATTGATTTCCATCTCTTGGATTTGAAATTGATTTTCACCGACTATTTTGAAGGTTCGAGCACTTCCAAATCAAGGTTTAAAGGTTTAAAAACCAAGATATTTCGAAAGGTATAAAATATTTGATAAAGTATGCAAGTTTTGTTGTATGAGGTTAAACCTTTTATTAAGTAAGAGAATATGGCTATTTTAATTATACTAATATGGAATTTAGTTTTTAAATGTTTTGAAAGAATTTTAGTTTTAAATAATGGTTTTCAAAAAGGTAAATTGGATATTTCAAATCGAAGTAAATAGTTTAAAGGTTTTAAAGGGATAATTATAAATTTGGAAACCATTTTGAATATAATTGATTTTGAGAAAAATATTTGGTTTTGAAAATTAAATTGAAAAAAAAAAACCCAGTACTTATATGGTGATTTTGGAAATGAATTTGTTTGACTTGAATTATTTTAATTTGGAAACTGGGATAATTTTCTACACCTATTATTTTGGGAACTTTGAAATTCAGACATTTAATTTGGAAGAAAATTTGGTGAAATCATATATGATTTTGAAACTGAATTGGTATTGAAATAATTTGAAATTGAGAACCTTAGATTACTAAGCACTTGATTTGGGAGTGGTCGAACTTATATAAAATGGATTGTATAAGTATGAGGTTGATTTGAAATCTATTGATTTGAAAGGTACTCAATTTGGAAAGAGATTTTATTTAATCGAAATCTATATAAGTATGATTTGATCTACTATTGATTTGGAAAGTATTCGATTTGAGAAAGGAATCCTATATATATGGACTTTATATAAGTACAATATTTGAAAGTGATTTGAAAAGGTACTATATGATATATATTTTCGAAGTAAAGATATGGAAAGTGCCTTCTGCTTGATATCCGCTTTGTGGCCACATCGTGGATTCATTCTATCGATATTATTCTCTCTGATTTTCGGTTTTCCGGATGTAATACTCGAGTGTTTCCCACCGTGGCGTAACCCATGGTTTTTTTTCTCTCATGAATGCACAGCGCAATTGCCTGGCTGAGTCTTGCCTAGGGGTACGGATTGTTTCCTGGGGGATCCAGGCGTAACCATTGTGTATCCTGCAATCTGTGTAGGTCGCGAATAGTAGCGCAAGTGCCTGGCTGAGTCTTGCCTAGGGGTACGGATTGTTTCCTGGGGGATCCAGGCGTAACCATTGTGTATCCTGCACTCTACTAGTCATCATGGCATAACTCGCAGGGCTGAGAAAGCTTACGGATATGGATTGTTTCCTGGGGGACCCAGGCGTAACCATTGTGTATCTGCGAACCATGATCGGACAAAGGTTTTGGTTTGGTTGTTTTGTTTGGATTGTACTTTCCATATCTGTTTTTAAAGTTTTTTTCAAGTATTTTCACTGGTTGTTGAAACAGGTCTACTAAGTACTTGAAGAATTCTAGCTTTGCGCCTGATCAACGCATGGCCAGAGTCTGCAAGAACGAGGATAAACTTGTTGAAACATCGAGTTATAAAAATATTTTTGAAAGAAAAGATTTATTTCGATATAAAAGGTATTTATTATAAAAGTATTTCCAACAAAGAAATTTTGTGTTAATATTTGAAATTGAAACTCTCATGGTTTGAAATGTACGATTCTTGCCCGATTCTATTCTTTTGAATCTACCTTATCTGCCCTGCTTTATTTATTCAACTATATTCTCTTTTCCAAATCTATCTTCTTTCCTTCTTTCCTTCTTTTGAATATATCCTTTAAAACATTGTTTATTTATATTCTACCTGGTTTAATAAGAGAGAAAAATTAGTGTTTTATAAATAATTGATCTCATAATTAATTGAATGGATTTGATAAAATGAGTAATCTATTAAATATTAATCAATTTAAATAATAACAAAAGAAAAAGTATATGGTTTTAAATAAATTTTTTTAATTTGTTTTTCAAAGTCTAAATTTTTCATCTGGTTGTTTCTATTCTCCTACTTTATTCCTTTTCGGGGACGAAAAGTTTTGAGTGGGGGAGAGTGTAACGACCCATAAAATTTTAGCAATTTTTAATTGGTATTTAACGTATTGAATTGGATTTTGAGAAATTATTAATAATAAAATTTTGAAAAGAAAAAAAAATATGTTATGTATATTAATGATTTGTAGTACGAGCTGTGTACATATATTTTAAAGTTTGGTTGTGGTTATACCTATAAGATCTAGTACAAAAACTTTATAAACTATTATTTATACTATAATATAAGTTAAGTTTGATGTAAATTTGGTAGCATAGTTCATTTCTATTGGGTATAAATATCAATAGCGTGGGTAATAAATTTACGGTCTCCTTTTGCTTTTCAGCAAGGTGTGTAAATTTTAAGTATGTTGAGTACGTTCCATATATAGTTATTTTGGAAAACCACTGTATATGTATGATGGTCTATTTGAAGTGTATATATAGTAAAGCGTATTTATACCAAGTTTTATTTAATTTATATGTGTTATAATAGCTATATATATATGTTAGTCTTGATACTAGTATATAGTTTTACTGAAGTTTGATTTCTAGTCATGTTAAATATATATATATATATTTGATTTTGGGTTTTTGTGTCACCATTTCCAGTTTATTTTAGTGCATATTTAGTATAAATATACATATGTCGTCAGCTATAAATACGATAGTTAAGGGTTTCATATATCATATGAACCAAAGAAGAAGAGAAGTATATACTATATTTAACTACATATGTGAAGTATATGTTTTAAGGGTTGATTTAAGGTCTGCATTAAAAAAAAAGTAGTTGTGATTACCATTATTTCATATTGTACCTTCTATATTCCTGACTGACTTTCAGCGTTCATTCATTCATTTTTAATTGTGGGTTTTTCTTTTCTCTCTCTTTTCTTATAAATAATTGTACGCATTCATCTCTTTCCCTTTCTTATATTTTGTCCCTTCATCATCTTTTAGCCGTTAATTTTGTTTCGAAAATCAAGAAAATTTGTATACGTTTTATTCTTTTTGAACGTCTAGTAATAAAGATAAATCTGCATAGTATAATCAGATATGAATTGAGATCTAGGAAATAAATAAATATAAAAACGTATAACATGCCACTAATAATAAATTGCTTTAATAGCTTCTCAATTAGCGTACAGCTGTTTCCATCCCATGCCATGTCAAAAGTTTGAAACGTAATAAATGCTATATGATTATTTCGCATTTTTTTTTCCTTTATTATTTCCTGTACGTTTTCATTCCAATCTAAATTGTAACTTTTTGATTTCCATGCCTTTTCGGATCTCAAACGCGCAGCCCAAGGAATATTTCTTTAATAATTTTCCTAAAAATCAGCTTTTGGCCGTTTTATTGCATTGATTTCAAATTGTGCCCGTTTGTTTTTCTCATTCCTCTCATACATTACCACCTTTATTTATGCTTGGGACACAGCTCATTTTTTTTTCCTTCGTTCCCTTTCTTTTATTTGCTTCCTTCGTTTCCATCGGTTCAATTATAGAGATTTTTATATTCGTTGCACGTTTACATTCATTTATTTTGACCAGTCCTTTCCTTTGTTTTTCCCCTAATTTTGTGCGTTACTTTACCATAACCAATGCTCCGTATTTATTCGCTTTAATCTTTTCAGCTGAATTTGACCATTACTATTCAAATCAATTCATATTTATTGTATACGTTTCGTATGCAACGGTTCTTTTCTTTATTTATTTTGCCTTTATAACCTTGTTTGACTTCGTTTCTTTCATATTGCAAACTGCTGTCACTTCCAATCTCATTCCTCATTTTAAGTTTTCTTCCTCCTCCTTCTTCCATTTTTCTTTCTACAGATCCACCTATTTTCTCCCTTCTTTTACCGTGCTTCCACCTCCCATCGCTTCGTCACCCACCGCATCCAACTCATCCCACTCCCTCCGCGTTTTTCTCTCCTCCTCTCATGCACATATCTCTCTACACGTGTTGTCATCGCCTGCATGCTCAGCCATCCTCAGAGCCTTCACCATCAACAATCATGCCACACGCTATCTTTGAGTAATAGGTTAGCATATATTTATAATATATATGTGTTATTGTATATTTTCTATAAGTCTGTATTTGGAATATGTGATCTGTCCTACATGATTTTAAATTCATGTTAGTTATGTATCATATGGTATTATATATATGAGTTCATAACAGTATTCTTTTTTTTTTTTTTTTCGTTCATAGTGTGTATGATATTATACTATGTATAGAGATTTGATAACTTGATTGTTTTATACTTTATGTGTCACGTTGGTATTCAATTTTAAAAGTTTGAAGGTTATATAGTAGTTAATATATAGTTTAATATATGTCAGTAATGTATATCTATGCAGTAATATTGTATGTATTATAGCAAAGTAAGTTTTTTTTTTTTTGATTTAAGATATCATATATACATCTTATAAATATAGTATGGTTCCAAGTATGAAATGTTTGCAGTTTTCAGATTCTATATAATATAAAATTTTGTTCGCATGTTATAAAATTTGATAAGTGTATATATAAATATTATATAAAAAGTTAGTACATATATAAAACGTAAAGCATACTCATCTTATCAGTCGATTGTATATGTATTTAAATATATGATATGTTTAAAGCTATGTATTTTGTGAATAACTGGTTATAAGTATATATATACACATTTGATTTAAAGTTATAAAGGTATGCATATTGTGAATTAGACTATATTAATGGTTAGCTTACAAATATTTATATAGTTTTATAGGGAAGTACGAGCTATGTGGGTTATATTTTTAGCAAGCGTATTGTTACCACTTTAAAATGGGTGAAGTTTTACAGTTTACGGTCTATTTGTGTAAGTGTGTAATGTATGTTTAATTTAATAAAGTTATGATAGTTTTGTATAAAATGTTTAACTATTTATATATCTGATATAATGATAGTTTCATATCTGATATAGCTTATATATTATAAAGTTACAGGATACGTTAGTTTTATACGCTAGTTAATATATATATTTAATAATTGACTAAAATGTTTTCAGTGTGAGTTTACTTTTTTTTTAGTGTTGGATTTTATACGGCATAGTATGTATACTTGTTCACAGTCTATATAAGTATATGAGTGCATGTGTCATTATAAGTATTTTGTTGTTTATAAATCTCGAGACATATATATGCGTTTAGGTGTTTGTTTCAGACTTACGTAATATATATATATATAACCGAATATAGGCTATGCATTTGGAATTTCTATATATACATTTTTATTATGAACATATATAGGTTGCTTTCATGGGTTTTTTTTTTAAGTAATTTATATTACAATAAGTGGTTATATTGTTTTTATAATAATTATTGACTATAAAATATAATACAATGGTTTTTTTTTGGACGAATTATGTTTAAATTACATATAGGTATATATAGATTTTAAATATACATTTTTAATTTGAAAATTGGTTTTGGGAGAATTAATATCATAATAATTTATATTTTTTTCTGTAATATCAAAATTGATTCGATTCATTCTCATCGATTTCCCATTATCAGCCTTGTCCGTCGTGCCTATTTTCTACATCAAATCTTGTCCATCCAGCGTTGCTTTGGATTTCGTAGCTTATTTCATCATCATATATCTCTAGCCTCGAAAGGTGAGCAATCACTCACGATTAACGTTCTTTTATTTATTAAATTTAATTTCAATTGAAATGACAATTGAAATATGCTGCTGTTAGATTTAAATTGTTATATATGCTTTTATCGGTAACTGTTCACTTATGGGATATGATACCATATCTTATTGTTTATATTTATTTTGATGATATATGCTTGTTGTTATTATTATTTTCATATCTGTTATCACTCTGCAAGTTCCCTATTAGTATAGAAATCACTATGGGTTGAAAAGATACATACCCGAACGGACTTTAGAATAGGATAATTTCGTTACGGGTTGAAATGATAGACCCAAGCGATTTTTGATTTAATTTAAAATTTTGGATTTCGGGTTGAAATGATATCCACCCGAATATATTTAGTGTACGGATTGAAATGATAAATATCCGTAGCACTTGACTATATGGTAGGAAATATATATACAGACACCGTTGGTCCATATAAATATTTTGAAATTATTTCTATAATTTTGGAAAGAAATATACGGTTTAATAAATTTTGATTCTTAAGATATTATATAAATGGAAATTTTATATATAGATTTAGTCGTAATATTTGATTTAAATTAGATTGATTTAATACATATAATATAGTTGAGTATCTATGGAAATCTATATTTCAAATAGATCTTTCTCGTAATAAATTGAAAAAAATAGGATTGGGAGGTACATTTGGGTTTATTAAAAATGGTATATAAATAAGGATTTATTTAATTAAATCGACTTGAATTGAACTTGTAAATATTAAAGCTTTGAGCTATATTGGAATTTAAATGGCGATTTCGAGATTTAGATCTGTATTTGAAATAAATATAGTTGAATTTGTTATTTAGAAACTAAACTGAATTAAAATATAAATTTAGGTTGAACTAAATTTGAATTTATTATTTAGAAGCTAAATTGAATAAAAATTAGTTTGAAACGTTGAATACTTAAAGTTTGAAATATATTGGAATATAAAGGGGGTATTTTGTGATTTCAAATTTGAATTTGAGATTGATAAATTGGGATTTGAATTTAATTTGAATGGGAAGGTTGGGTTAATGTTGAGACGATTTGTTAAGTTGAGGGAATTGAAAATACTTTACTGTATAAATTATTTAATATATATAAACACTATTTGGGAAATATAGAGATATTTGGAGTGAAAATGATGTTTTGGTTTTGAAGTATAAATTAAGATGAAAGAACCACAGTGTTATAGTGTATATTTCTACCCTGTAGATAGTTCCATGGACCCTTAGAGGATGGTTATTCCAAACATTCTTTGAGTTAATTATATTTCAGTTGATATTTCACTTGAGTTAGATTTATAGATATAAGAATGTTAATCCTGACTCGAGTGTTTTGTGTTTTGCTTTACGCTCGGGTCAGACTGAGTGATACAGCATTTGAGACTCACCTTCGAAGTTGGAGCCTTGCTTGAAGATCCAGCTATCTATCCTTTCAGTCATCCTGTTGATTTGTTCAGAGAAGTCATCTGCGCATACTGGAGACTTCACTATATCTAAGATATTCAATTGTATTTATTTCTATCTCCAATGTATATAGTAGCTTCATAAACTACTATTCTTTATCTATTCCGCTGCATTGCATTACTCTGTGTAAGTGATCTATGATTGATTTATTTACTGTATATTTTAAGTTTTGCCAAATTTTTATTAACAATTCGATATTTTGAACTATTCAAGTCGGACATGTACGGTTTTATTGTCGAATTTGAATGGTCCAAAATAGCGGGTCGTTACAGTTGGTATTTATGCTTGTTAAGTTTCAGGTCATTTCGACCTATATAACTTATAGAAACATGCTGCCGAACATTGACTCGGAGCATGTTTTTGCCCAGATTTTATAGTGAAAACACTGTCTGGGTCTAATTTTGAGACATCATATCTATTTCATTCTTTGTCTAAATTGCATAATTCTCTGTGAATTTTAAAGTGTTGTTGTTGGTCTTTATGCATGTTAAATTTCAGGTCAAATCGACCTATACAATTTATAGAAACATGCTGCCAAACATCGACTCGGAGCATGTTTTTGCCCATATTTTACAGTGAAAACACTGCCTGGGTCCAACTTTGAGACATCATAACTTACTCACAATTTATCCAAATTGCATAATTCTTTTTTCGTTTGAAAGCTGTAGTTTTGTATTATAGGAATTACAATTTTTAGCTTAATCGGATCAAATTGGCTACTCTGTTTCATGCCTGGAATTTGAACCCCAGAGGGTTTTCAGGCCTGTGCATTTTTGGTTTCTGAACTGTTGCAAACGTGGCTTGAGTCCATGTTTGAGAGGGCATAATTTTTCCATTTCCAGTCGTAATTCACTGCTTCTTTTTGTGTTTGGAAGATGATGTTTTCTAGTTTGTGTACACTAATTTTTAGCTCAATCGAATATCGTTCGGCCACCTGTTTTATATCCAAAAGTTGAATCCAGAGAAGGTTGCAGACCTGGTATTATTTTGGCCAAGTGTTTTATGTTCTTTTTCCGTCCGATTTTTTACTTACACTTCATGTTTTTGTGATATTTCTAAAACGTTTTGAGGCCTATGATGCTTATCAATAGGCTAGCCGAGTTTTATGAATTTGAAATTTAAGTCTGATTTATATTTGAATGACGGTTTTAAGTGATTTCTTTGATTTCGAGCACAAATTTTTCCAAACAATTTTGAATTAATTTTTAAAAATAAGTTGGCATTTATAATAATTATTATGTATAGTTTTTAAATTATTTTAAGCTTTAAAATATTTATTCCCTATAATAATGGAATTTTCGAATATCGTTATCAAAATTGATTTCGGAAAATGGTTTTAAAAGCTTGTTTTCTCAAATCAATTATTTTATATATAAAATACACACTTTTATACTATTCGAATGTGTGAGAAAGAGAATTAAACGATTTAGTAAAACACGTGGTATGTGACTACGTTTACTATATCGGTTTATTTCGGCCTTGTACGATCGAAGCTATTTGAGATTATTGATTCTGAGATGTTTTGCCATTTTATGGCGTATTTTGAGTTTAATAATTTCTATTTATTGGAATTATTTAAGATGGCCAATATTTGACGAGTATTATGGTTTGAGATCTCCTATGCAGGAGTATGATCGATGAGAACCATCACGATGTTTTGTTTACTTGCCAATGATATAAGGCAAGTCTTGAGTTTATGATTTCATATTTTAAGATTTATGGTTTATGAGAAACCATCATGATGTTTTCACTTGTCGATGAGATGAGACAAGCTACGATGCCATTTAATACATATCGATGAGATGAGAC
Organism: Allium cepa; assembly: GCA_030765085.1. Lineage (NCBI taxonomy): Eukaryota > Viridiplantae > Streptophyta > Magnoliopsida > Asparagales > Amaryllidaceae > Allium > Allium cepa. The sequence goes on along the minus strand of CM060935.1, from coordinate 270,442,948 downwards.
AAGTATGGTATCTCTTTATCACTCACCAATGATGTTTTTAGTGTGGCATCGACTAATGGCTAGTAAACCGCTAAGTGTGAATGTGTGGTATGGGACACACGTTAACACTTTTCGTGTTCCTATCCATGAGTTTGTGACACATTCACGATGATTTACCTAACAGAACTGCTTTGAGAGGTGTTAGCGACCTTGTAATGAGGACGAACTGCCTTGGGAGGTGTTAGTGACCTTGTTAGGATTGAAAAAATGGCTTGGAGAGGTGTCAGCAACCTTGTCATGAGGACGAACTGCTTTGGGAGGTGTTAGCGACCTTGTTAGGGCTGACAAAATGGCTTGGAGAGGTGTCACTGATCTTGTCATTAGGATGAACTGCTTTGGGAGGTGCTAGCGACCTTGTTTGAGGCTTCGACCGTTTGATTTTATCACCTGCAATATTGCTTCGGCATTACAATCGGGGATTTGGCCAATCCGTATTTTCTGAGTTTTTGGTTTTATTGTGATTTTACCTTTTTAATATGTTTTATTACACCGATAGCCTAGTGCTATATGAGATGTTATATATAAGGTGATTTCAATTGTAATGTTTTGAACTCTTATCGAGTTCCTTGAGTTATAAGTTTGGATACTTTCAGGATTTTATAGGATATCCTGGGTTTTGCCTTTTTGGCGAGTTGAAATTGAGATTTATATTCATTTATACTGATGAGATGAGGTATAATTGAATTTGGAGATTCATCTTTAATTTAGTTTTGGATCATCCTATTTGAATATGTTTTATGTTTTCCATTTTGGCAAGAGTTTGTATTGATGTTTCTCCTTTTGAGCAGATACGGTTTATGGAACCCCATCGACATTTTGGGATATCGACGATGATATGGGGCACTTGTGTTTGATTTGAGTACTGATTTTGAGTTACCTCCTTCGAGGTATTTTTTCACTTAAGTAGCGTTTGTTACTTAAGTGTTGAGCTTATGAGTTTATCGATTCATTCTTCTCTTTCGAGAAGAAGTATCTTCATGTCTATTCTGCTTCATATTACTGATATTGACTGTTTATGTAGCTAGACTGACCTGTGTATTTATACTCGGGTCAGACCGAGTTGTTTCAGGTATCATCTATTGGACTTAGCTTGAAGTTGATGTTGGATATCAGCTCTCTTTTCTCTTGAGCAATTTATGTTCTTCCACATACTTTGATGTATTTGATTCAATGTATATGGTGTAGTCGAGTACCACCTTTATTGTATTCATATTATATTGTACTAAACATGTATCAGTGTATATGTATATATATGATGTTGATTACTGTTCTCTGATGTGATTTACATTTAGTTATTGTATTTCGTTCTGATAGATCCATTATCCACCTATAGTTTTGGATCAAGCATTTACTGTGTATGTCGATCCATTGAGATAGAAAAAAAATCATATTGCATTTGTCGAAGTATTCAGTATATGTTTGAGACAAAATTATAGATGGTCACCCTTAACCAGCCCTATTCTATGCTTTAGTAGACGGAATTACTCGTTTATTCTCTTTGTTAAGGTAGGTCTCGGGGTGGGGCGTTACAGCATAGTACCAGAGCTGTGGTCAGAACAAAGTAGAATAAACATAGAACGGTACATATATCACGACACATCGAAGTACAATACGAATGAATCATTGTCCTTTATTCGGGCTTGTTTTCGAATCGTGCTATGATTCTTTTTCGAGTATTGGGATATGTGGCAGTGGAATATGTCTAGGAATATATATTGTATTCTATAGTATTCCATAATTGAGTTTGATGTTATCTTATCTTATGAATAATCTTATTTGGGATTATTCTATTCTTATTTTTGTCGATGCGAGTGAGTTCGAATCGATGAAGGTTATTGATTCCTTAGAGTATTCTTATTGTGTTCCTTTGAGATTTTGAATCGTATTGAGGGGATCCACAACGATTGGATCATTGTGAGCATTCTGAGATTTCTATTTGATGTTTCTTTTGTGAGTATTTGTTTGTTACTCACAATATTAAGATGCATTTGATTTGAGATGGATTGACTTATTTAATATTAAGTCTAATCATTTGTTTTATAGGATCCTATTGTATATTTAGGTTTCCTATTTTGACTCGTTTATTAGTTTTATCACTTCGAAACATTAATGATGATTCCGAAGTTTCTGAATTCACTCTTAAGTATCGAGATGTTGATGATATAATTCGAATTCCAGTCAAGGTGACTTTGTTGAGTTTTGATGAGTCCGTTTGGATTTGATATCCAATCGGGCAATCGAGTGTTGAATTAATCTTATTCCTGGCTTTTAGCCTTCAGCTATCCTTCCACAAGGACATCCACTAAGGAATGATGTGAGTTTCCATATATTATTTTTTCGAGTTTGATTGAGCGTATCATTCAGTTTCTTTGAGTATTCCTTTTCAGATTCTCAAGCGGTGTTATCCTTTGTAGCATTACTTCATTTGAAGTAATAGTTTGTTGTTTGTGTGCTTCTACTCCTTCGAGAAGAATATCTTGCTTATCTTATGTCTTGATGATTTCTGAGAGTGGCTCGTCATCTTTTAGGAGTTGACGAACACTCCATCTCCTTCTGTTGATTTTGTGAATCGAGTATTCTAGGAATATCTCGATGCATTCTCTTAATGTTCGTAGTTTGAGTTTTAGAAGCTACATATATATGAGTTTTAAAATAAGAAATTGGAGTTTAGAGATATTTAAAAAATCAAAGAATGTTTTGAGAATATATTTATATGAGTAGCATTCTTTCATAGAAATAATTTGAGAGTGTTGGGTTATCCATCGAGTAGTTAAGAGTTCTTGTCGATACGCCTGAACAACTTTATCGGTAGGAATCTCCTAAATGCTATGATGAGGCAATCAGACACGATGATTTGTGTTTTAAGGATTGAGATTTTGAAAATAATATATTGAGATTAAGTATTAAGTTTATTTTTGAATGGTAATTGCAGCCATTGATTTAGAGATGAGTAATAGAGCGGGGAGGCAGTTTTGATCGTTCGGCCAACTATGCAGCCAACTGATATAATTATTTATTAGAGACCCAAGAGTGAGGCAATGCCATTTATTTTTAAATTATAAAGATGAGAATATAAATGAGATTATTTTTACGCTGTGCTTTATTGGAAGTATATTTTGATATTTTAGAATCTATATTATGTACACTGGATTTTTAAGGGATGAGTATAATAAGAAACCCTTAATTTATTTTGGGGGATATTATTATGGATTTACAAAATTCTTTAGAAATTAATTTTGAAGTAAGAGAAGAAATTTGAATTTTCACTTTGAGCTTTAAATTACTTACTAAGTAATATAGTAAAGAGTTTGAGAAATTCTCAAATGTTGAAAATTGAGATTTAAAAGTTTAAAAGATGTTAAGATTTAAAATTCTAAATATCTTGGATTAAAAGATTATTCGAGCTTATATCCTTGTTCTTGAGCATATTCTATCTTTGGGCTATTATCAACGACGTGCATTGTTCGCGGTCGTTCGAGTTTGGTGGCCTTGTGAGAAGCCATCTTGTGATTTACCTGTCCTGTCTGTTGTGTCTATCCTGTTGTGGGGATGTTCCTTTCGTATATTTATGTAGAAAATCTTATTGACGATCTACTTTATTGCTTAGAGTTCGGGTTCAAGTGACTTTGATCCCGACTCTATTCGTAGAGTTTTTCTTTGAAATCAATCATTTTAGATTGATTAATTATTGATCAACTTATTGAGTGTTGATTCGAAGATGGGATATCTTCGAAATTCTTTCGAGATACTTGGAAAATTCGATGGTTTGCTAATCACTATATTAGCATTTGATGGGCCATTGGATTAACCAAGTGAGTTTTTCTTTGTTTCTCTCTACCATTCTATGTTGGGAATCTGACTGGTTTGAGTTTCGAGCTTGCCTTTTATCATTTATTGATTGAATTTTTGTGTTATCTACGACTCTTTTTCTAGAAAATTGCCGGGACGCAATTTTTGTAAGGGGGAAAGTATGTAACAACCCTGGTTTGGGTGATTACCTGTAAATATTAAGTTATAACAGTAGTTATAACTTAATATTATGAATTAAAAATAAATTGGAGAGATAAAAATTTGTTAAAATTATTTATTTCAAATAAACAATGGATTTGGAATAAATAAAATAGAATTAAGATAGATTGGTTGGTAATAAATTGTGAGTAATGGTAATATGTTGATTTAGGGACTTATTGAAGTGAGTAAAGATAAAATAATTTAAATCAACATTATTTGTTGTAAATCAATATAAAATGTTGAAATAAAGTTTTAAAAACTTTATTATGTTAGTTTGTAATAAAAATGAGCATTATATGGATTTAATTTGATGAAATGCAATAATTTTGGAAATTATTGCCAAACGTTGAATTTTGTTAATTTTTATTTAACATTTGAATTTAATATGGATAATAATATAAATAAATAAAAATATGGAATTTTATTTTAAAAAATAATATTTGGATGTAAAAAATAATTTTATAAGGTTTGTCACATTTAATTGTACAAGAAAATGATTTTTGTGTAAATTTTGGTGTTAAAAATAGTGCTTTATGTAATTAAAGGTGTAACTTGAATTATTTAAATAAAAAAAAGAATTTCATGTTGAAAAATAATTTTAGACGGCTAAAATATCTTTTATGCATTGATTAAATATTTTGTTAAAAATTAAGTGTGTTAGTGTTATTTTATAAAGTTGGAATTATGTAAATATAAGTTGTTTTGTTTAAAATGTAAGTGTTTTGGTGTACTAGTGATAATTAGTCTATTAATCAAATTATTTTCTTATTGGGTTTAAGCCCAATTACAATCTTACCTAAGAGAAGTTTCTTCTCCTCAAACTAATTTTTGCACGTACTGTAAAACTTACAACCAGAAGAAAATTAGGAGAAAGGTTCCTCTTTCAAAACCTAAGCTCCAAATCTCCAAATCTCTTCAATTTTTGTGTTGTTGCTAATAACATAAAAGCTATTTTTCACAGGTAATCACTACATAAACAATTCTATTCCAACAATTTCAGATTTCGAGAAAGTTGATTGTATGTAATTTGTATTTTTGGGTTCGCATGTCCTTATACTCTTGTTTTACAGGTTGTTGAAGTTTCCTCCAGCCAAAATTGTTGTAATAAATAATTAAATTGTAGATCTGAATACATATAACCCATATTGATTCTATCGAGAAACAAATATATGAAATTAAATAGTTCAGTAGAAGTCGTACCTGAATCCATTGATGTTTGCAAAAGGAAGATCAACTAGGATTTAGATCTTCCAAATTGACACAAGATTAGATCTGAAAATTCTCTTTAGAAGAGGGTGGAGAGAATATGATAAGACTTGTTTAATGTGGGGACCATAACCCCATATATTGTGTGACATTTTTCAGTTCGGCCCTTCAACAAACTAAAATTGTCACTCTGGTATCCACACATTATAAATTTACATGACGAATATACCCCTTAAGTCTTGTTGTACTTATTCCAAATAGATCACATAATTAAACTTAATCCCTAGATAGCCCATACATTCAAATATTAAAACATGTGGCCCCATAATGCTGAATTATTCCAACAATCTCCCCCCGGGCCACATATGTAACCTTATAGAATGTGTTTAACTTTATGAGCTCTCAAATAGCTATCTTGACAATATGGTATATCCAAAACAATCTCGTCCATTAATTGTGTTAACATAGGATCAAATCGGTTTTCATTATCATTAGTGTAACTAAACCCATCAATGGTCACGTATATCGATACAATCAAATGACATAGATCAATCATGCATGTGTAGCATGGAAATTACATGAAATGTGATTTTATATGTCTATTTCCAACTGGTCCTACTTTACTTTAATGAGATAAAAAATCTAAACATATAAAAATAATTTGAGTGCAATTAAGAAAAAACTTTATATCTGATCAGAAAAAACTAAAGCATATCCACAATCAAAAAACATAGAGCAATGTTACAAAAAAATTGACTTAGTACAAACTCCCCCTAAACCAAAATATTCTTACATAAATGATACACCCATTTTAGCAATATGCTTATGAAAGACCTTGGTTGGTAATGCTTTTGTAAGTGGATCCGCTAACATGGAATTTGTCCCAATATGCTCTATGGATATTAACCCATTTTGCACTCTTTCCTTCACAACTAGAAACTTGATGTCAATGTAATTTAACTTACTTGAGCTTCTATTGTTATTAGAATATAATACTACTGATCTATTGTCACAAAACAACTTTAGTGGTCTTTCAATATTATCTATAATGCGCAGCCCAGTGAAAAATTTTCGTAGCCATTTTCCATGATTAGATGCCTCGTAGCAAGCCACAAACTCTCCTTCAATAGTGGAAGAAGCTATAAGCGTTTGCTTAATGCTCTTCTATGATATAGCCCCTCCACTCAACATAAATATGCATCCTGAAGTGGATTTTCTGCTATCCGGACATCCAGCAAAGTCAGAATCAGAATACCCAATGATCTCCAACTGATCTGATCTTCTATATGTAAGCATATAGTCCTTTGTTCTTTGAAGATACCTCAAAACCCTTTTTGCCGCTTTACAATGATCTATTCCAGGGTTACTAAGGTACCTGCCTAACACTCCTACAATGTACGCAATATCCGGACGCATACATACATGAGCATACATTAGACTCCCTATAGCAGATACATAAGGGATCTTCTGTATTTCATTAACTTCAAGGATGTTATTAGGTCATTGTATGAGACAAAACTTATCTCCTTTAGCGACAGGGGTATCACCTGGTTTAGAATCTTACATGCCAAATCTCTTAAGCACCTTTTCTATATAGTTCTTTTGTGACAATCCAAGAATGCCTCGTGAACGATCACGATGTATTTGGATCCCTAATACAAAAGAGGCATCACCAAGATCTTTCATTTCAAAATTATTTGAAAGAAATCTCTTAGTTTCGTGCAAAATATTTAAATCATTGCTGGCAAGCAATATATTATCAACATATAAAATTTAAAATATAAATTTACTCCTATTAAACTTGTGATACACACAGTTATCAATGATGTTCGCCTCAAAACCAAAAGAGGTAATTATATTATGAAATTTGTGGCACCATTGACGAGAAGCTTGTTTCAGTCCATAAATGGATTTCTTTAGTTTGCAAACCATATTCTTTGGATGTTCAACCACAAAGTTTTCCGGTTGCACCATATAAATTGTTTCCTCAATGTCTCCATTGAGAAATGCAGTCTTAACATCCATTTGATGCAACTCAAGGTCAAAATGTGCAACAAGTGACAAAATTATTCTAGAAGAGTCTTTTGGTGAAACCGGAGAGAAAGTCTCTTTGAAATCAATGCCTTCCTTTTGAGTAAAACCTTTCGCTACAAGATGAGCCTTGTATCTTTCCTCTTTACATTTTGCATCCCTCTTGGTTTTAAATATCCATTTACAACCAATGGGATTTTTACCTTCAGGTAAAGGGACAAGATCCCAACTTTATTGTCTTGCATTAATTTATACTCTTCATTCATAGCTTCAATCCACTTTTGAGAATTAATATCTTGCATGGCTTGGTGAAAGTTGATAGGATCATCTTCCATCATTCCATTATTATCCTCTAACTCTTGAAGAAATACAACAAAATCATCCGGAATAGCATTTCTTCTTTCCCTAGTGGATCTTCTTAATGGTAATTCATTTTGAGGTTATTGAATTTGTTCTTGTGGAACATTAACTTCAACTTGAAGAGGATTTTCTTCAACATTGTTTTGTTGGGGTTCTGGATTCACTTCTTGATCAACGACAGGAACAATAATCTACATGTTGTCCGAAGAAGTAACTGTAGAAGGAATCATAGACGATGATTCCTCCTTAAAAACAATGTTCCTTACTTCATTTCTCCTCTCAACTCAACATCCTCAAAAAATGTTGCATTTCCCGTCTCAAATATTTTCCTCAGTATGGGATCATAAAATTTATAGCCACTAGATCGCTCAGAATAACCAATAAAGTAGCTATTCGGTATTTTGGAGTCCAAATTTCTTTCATTTGGCCTATATGGCCTTGCCTCAGCTGGACATCCCCAAATGTGAAAATGCTTTAGACTAGGCTGTTTGCCTGTCCAGAGCTCATAAGGTGTTTTAGTAGCTGCTTTAGTGGGTACTCTATTAAGGATATAAACTGCTGTCTTTAATGCCTCTCCCCAGAGTGATTTTGATAAGGTAGAATGACTTATCATACTCCTTGCCATGTCTTTAAGAGTCCGGTTTCGTCTCTCAGCAACACCATTCATGCTAGGTTAACCTGGCATAGTGTATTGTGAGACTATTCCACATTCCTCTAGGAATTTGGAAAATGGTCCTAGACATTGTTCACCTGATCCGTCAGATTTACCATAATATTCATCGCCACAGTCAGATCTGATAGTTTTAATCCTTTTGTTGAGTTGGTTCTAAACTTCTACTTTAAATTTCTTGAACATGTCTAAGGATTCTGATTTATCATGAATAAGATATAGGTAGCCATATCTTGAGTAGTCGTCTATGAATGTTATAAAATATTGTTGACCATTCCATGATGTCTCAGGGAATGGCCCAGAAATGTCCGTACGTATTAATTCTAAGACGTCAATTGCTCTATTGGCACCTATTTTCATATGTTTGGTCTGTTTTCGCTTGATACACTCTACACAGACATCAAGGTCTGAAAAATCAATGTATTCCAAAATGCCATCTGACATGAGCCTTTGAATTCTATTTTTAGATTTATGACCTAAGCGCTTGTGCCACAATGTGGCTAAAGTTTCCTTATTTGCTTTTCTTTTAGTACCACGTGACTCTACATGCAAGGCTTCATTATAAGAGTTATTAACATCAAGCATATATAAGTTATCATAAACATTAAGAGAACCAGTTCCAATAAGAGTTGAATTCATTGATAAACTAAAAGTACCATTCCCAAATGAACAAGAATAACCAAATTTGTCCAACTTAGAAACAGAAACCAAATTCCGTCTAAATCACGGTATAACAAAAGTATCAAATAAATCCAAATAAAACTGAGTTCTTAATAACAACTTAAAATGCCCAATAGCCTCCACTTTTACAGATTTTCCATCGCCCACATAGATGTATCTTTGTGCATCAGTTGGATTTCAGTAGCTCGGGCAACCCCGCATAGAAACACTTATGTGAGTAGAAGCTCCAGAATCTAACCACCAAGTGTTTCCATGTACTATAGCTAAATTTACTTTAGAACAGACCAAAGCGAAGATGTACCTTTCTTAACACGCCATGCATGGTATTTGGCACAATCTTTCTTCAAATGTCCAGCCTTTTTGCAAAAGTAACAACCATCGGTCTCCTTTTGTTGTTTCTTTTCAGTCGGACCCTTAGCAGTTTCTTTATCCTTCTTTCTCTTTTTGTCCTTTCCCTTAGAGGTGTATGCTAAATGAGCACTTTCAGCCTTATCATGCTTCAATCTCTCTTCTTCTTGTACACAATACGAAATGAGCTCATTGAGAGTCCATTTCTCCTTTTGACAGTTATAACTGACCTTGAACTGGTTGTATTGTGAAGGAAGAGAGATTAATACCAAATGCACGAGCAAATCATCTGAAAGCTCAAGCTTAAGTGCCTTAAGTTTTGAAGCAGTGTTAGACATTTCCATAATGTACTCCCTTATGTTTCCTTTGCTTTGATACTTCATGGAAATCAAGCGTTGCAAAAGCGTGCTTGTTTCCGCCTTATAGCAAAATGTTTTTCAATCTCAGCAAGGAAATCTTTAGCATTGGTTATCTTTTCAGATACCGCACCCCTAAATGCCTACGGAATGCCACGCTTTATGATCATTAGACTCATGCAGTTTGAGCGATGCCACCTCTCAAAGTTCTTTATAATACCAGAAGAACTTTCATCCATAAGAGGGGCGTGTTCATCTATCCTAAGAGCAAGGTCAAGATCCATGCAGCCAAGAACAAGAAATATGTTCTCTTTCCAATCCTTAAAGTTTGTTCCAGTCACATAGGAATGTTGTTCAGATTGGCAGATACCGTAGTCAAATAAGCTGTAATTTTTTAAATTAATCAAATATGCTTACATTATAAAACAGCTATAGTAAATTTAAAATAATTGGTAAGCCTTTGCTCAAGATACCTAGCACAACATTAATATCAAGTCTTTGGACAGTAATATTAATTGTAAGTGGTATTCTTGTTGTAATCATCAAATATTAACAATAAATTCAAGTCAAATAATAATCTTCCTTTGGGCCGATTAATTATTTTCTTGTAAAACGTTATATTTTTTACATATTTATCATCACACATGTGTATCTAATTTGGCCAGATATTAACCTTCCTTTGGGCCGACTAATATTCGCATAAATAAATACACACAAATATCTAACATTTTTCATGAGCAACTAAAATAAGAGAGGTCACTTTGGTGACATATTATTTCAATTAGTTCACTTGTAATGTAGGATATTCACAATCAATTTGCAAAAGACGCCAAGTATATAAATTTATGTTAACTCCTTTATTTATAAATTTTCCATAAATATCAATGTCAAATTTGACATCAAGGAAACTGTAATAATACATAAATGAATAATACTTGCAATATATAACAAATGGTATTTGCAATAACAATTAATGATAAAATATTACATATTTTATTTAACTGTTAATATTCAAGGCAGAAGAAAAAACAAATTTTAACATAGCATGGTCCATACATGTGATATTATACTACAGAAAGTGAAATTTTTTGTAATTAGCGGGCCGTACATATAAATATATGAATTTATAAAATATAAGTGCATTAAATAATCAACAATATGTCCTTTCTTATTCCAAATACAAGCATGCTGTATCGTTAAATTTATTGCAACCGACGCATTTACTTCATTTATGATAATAAATTAATTAATTTATTACTATAACAGCCACATTTAATGCAATTATGATAAAAAATAAATGCAATTGACCGTTATGTGATCCAATACATATTACAGGAACATTAAAAGGCATGAATATACTTCCATATGTGTGAAAACAAAACTTAACATGGTAAGCATCTATAGCAATAAAAAAAATTGTATAGTCATAATACCATTGACAATAAAATATGAATAATACAAGTAGAAACAATTAAAGGCATCAGATTTGAACAAGCGGAATTAATTCATGAATTATTTATATAGATCTGAAACAAAGGCATCAGATGAATCAAGAAGAAAATAGCAAATTTCACAGATCTGAAATAAAGGCATCAGAATAATCAACCAAAATTGTAAATCCAAGAACCCTAATTTCATATGTTCATAAAATCAAAGAATTTCTCAATAAAATCAATGAAGGGTGGCTCTAATACCACTTGCTGTAATAAATAATTAAATTTTAGATCTGAATACATACAACCCATATTGATTTTATCGAGAAACAAATATATGAAATTAAATAGTTCAGCATAAGTCGTACCTGAATCCATTGATGTTTGCAAAAGGAAGATCGGCTAGGTTTTAGATCTTCCAAATTGACACAAGCTTAGATCTGAAAGTTCTCTTTAGAAGAGGGTAGAGAGAATATGATAAGACTTGTGTAATTTGGGGACCATAACCCCATATATATAGTGTATGACATTTTTCTGTTCGGCCCCTTAACAAACTAAAATTGCCACTCTGGTATCCACATTATAAATTTATATGACGAATATACCACTTAAGTCTTGTATTTATTCCAAACAGATCATATAATTAAACTTAATCCCAAGATAGCCTATACATTCAAATATTAAAATATGTGGCCCCATAATGCTGAATTATTCCAACAAAAAGCCTTCAAATTTTTCTAAGTTTGCATAAATTTTATCTTCATTTTGCTCAGGTGAGTGCCAAACTCACAAATATCTAGCCGAGACAAGGATTTGATAGCCATAAAATGCTAAAATTTGTTTTTAATGTTGATTTTCTTAGTGAAATACTGCCTGGGTCTAACTTTGAGACATAATATCTATTTCATGCTTTGTTTAAATTGCATAATTCTTGGTGCAATTTAAAGTCTTGCTGTTGGTCTTTATGCACGTTAAATTTCAGGTCATTTTGACCTATATAACTTATAGAAACATGCTGCCGAACATTGACTCGGAGCACGTTTTTCCCCAGATTTTACAGTGAAAACACTGCCCGGGTCTAACTTTGAGACATCATATCTATTTCATGCTTTGTCTAAATTGCATAATTATTGGTGCAGTTTAAAGTGTTTTTGTTGGCCTTTATGCACGTTAAATTTCAGGTCATTTCGACCTATATAACTTATAGAAACATGCTGCTGAACATTGACTCAAAGCATGTTTTTGCCCAGATTTTGCAGTGAAAACACTGCCTGGGTCTAAATTTGAGACATTATATATATTTCAGGCTTTGTCTAAATTGCATAATACTTGGTGCAGTTTAAAGTGTTGTTGTTGGCCTCTATGCATGTTAAATTTTAGGTCATTTTGACCTATATGCATATAGAAACATGCTGCCGAACATTGACTTGGAGCATGTTTTTGCCCGGATTTTACAGTGAAAACACGGCCTGGGTCCAACTTTGAGACATCATAAGTTTTTCACAATTTATCCAAATTGCATAATTATTTTTTTATTTGAAAGCTGTAGTTTTCTCTTATTGGCGTAACAATTTTCAGCTTAATGGGATCTAATTGGCTTCTCTGTTTCATGCCTGAAAGTTGAACCCCCGCGGGTTTTCAGGCCTGTGCATTTTTTGTTTCTGAACTGTTGCAAACATGGCCTGAGTCCATGTTTCAGACAGCATAACTTTTCCATTTCTAGTCATAATTAATTGATTCTTTTTTGTTTGAAAGATGATATTTTCTAGTTTGTGTACACTAATTTTTATTTCAATCGAAGATCGTTCGGCCACCTGTTTTATATCCAAAATTTGAACCCAAAGAAGATTTCAGACCTGGGCATTATTTTGGCCAAGTGTTTTATGTTCTTTTTCCGTCCGATTTTTGACTTGTACTTCATGTTTTTCTGATATTTCCAAAATGTTTTGAGGGCTATGATGCTTACCAATAGACTAGCCAAGTTTATGAATTTTAAATTTAAGTTTGATTTGAATTTGAATGACAGTTTTGTGTGATTTCTTTAATTTCAAGCACAGATTTTTTTCAAACAACTTTGAATTAATTTTTAAAAATAAGTTGGCATTTAAAATAATTATTATGTAATATTTTTAAATTATTTTAATCTGTAATATATTTATTCTCTATAATAAGTGAATTTTCGAGTATCGTTATCAAAATTGATTTCGGAAAATGGTTTTAAAAGCTTGTTTTCTCAAATCAACTATTTCATATATAAAATACACACTTTTATACTATTCGAACGTATGAGAAAGAGAATTAAATGATTTTGTAAAACACATGGTATGATACATTTGCGTATACTATTTCGGTTAATTTCGGACTTGTACAATCGAAGCTATTTGAGATATTTATTTTGAGATGTTTTGCGATTTTATGGCGCATTTTGAGTTTAATAATTTCTATTTATTAGAATTATTTAATATGGCCAATATTTGACGAGTATTATGGTTTGAGATCTCCTATGTAGGAGTATGATCGATGAGAACCATCACGATGTTTTGTTTACTTGCCAATGAAATAAGGCAAGTCTTGTGTTTAAGATTTCATATTTTGAGATTTATGGTTTATGAGAAACCATCATGATGTTTTCACTTGTCAATGAGATGAGACAAGTTACAATGCCATTTAATACTTGTCGATGAGATGAGACAAGTATGGTATGTCTTTATCACTCGCCAATGAGACTAGGCGAGATATAATTTTCTGAGTTTTATAACGTTTCTAGTGTGGCATCGACTAACGGCTAGTAAACCGCTAAGTGAAAATATATGGTATGGGACATACGTTAACACTTTTCGAGTTCCTATCAGTGAGTTTGTAATGCATTCACGATGATTTACCTAACAGAACTGCTTTGAGAGGTGTTAGCGACCTTGTCGTGAGGACGAACTGCTTTGGGAGGTGTTAGCGACCTTTTCAGGGCTGACAAAATGGCTTGGAGAGGTGTCAGCGACCTTGTCATTTGGACGCACTACTTTGGGAGGTGTTAGAGACCTTGATAGGGCTGACAAAATGGCTTGGAGAGGTGTCAGCGACCTTGTCATGAGGATGAACTGCTTTGGGAGGTGCTAGCGACCTAGTCTGAGGCTTCGGCCGTTTGATTTTAGCACGTGCAACATTGCTTCGGCATTACAATCGGGGATTTGGCCAATCCGTATTTTCTGAGTTTACGGTTTTATTGTGATTTCACCCTTTTAAGATGTTTTATTACATTGATAGCCTTGTGCTATATGAGAGGTTATATATATGGTGATTTCAATTGTAATGTTTTGAACTCTTATCGAGTTCCTTGAGTTATGAGTTAGGATATTTTTAGGATTTTATAGGATATCCTAGGTTTTTCCATTTTGGCGTGTTGAGATTGAGATTTATATACATTTATACTGATGAGATGAGGTACAATTGAATATGGAGATTCATCTTTATTTTAGTTTTGGATCATCCTATTTGAATATGTTTTATGTTTTCCATTTTGACAAGAGTTTGTATTAATGTTTCTCCTTTTGAGGAGATACGGTTCATGGAACCATATCGACATTTTGGGATATCGACGATGATATGAGGCACTTGTGTTTGATTTGACTATTGAGTTTGAGTTACCTCCTTCGAGGTATTTGTTCACTTATGTAGCGTTTGTTACTTAAGTGTTGAGCTTATGAGTTTATCGATTCATTCTTCTCTTTCGAGAAGAATTATCTTCATGTCTATTCTGCTTCATATTATCGATATTGACTGATTTATGTAGCTAGACTGACCCGTGTATTTATACTCGGGTTGGACCGAGTTGTTTCAGGTATCATCTATTGGACTTAGCTTGAAGTTGATGTTGGATATCAGCTCTCCTTTCTCTTGAGCAATTTATGTTCTTCCACATACTCTGATGTATTTGATTCAATGTATATGGTGTAGTAGAGTACCACCTTTATGGTATTCATATTGTATTGTACTTAATATATATCAGTGTATATGTATATATATGATGTTGATTACTATTCTGTGATGTGCTTTACATTTAGTTATTATATTTTGTTCTGATAGATCCATTAGCCACCTATAGTTTTGGAATATGCATTTACTGTGTATGTCGATCCATTTAGATAGAAAAAAATCATATTGTATTTATCGACGTATTCAGTATATGTTTAAGAGAAAGTTACAAATGGTCGCCCTTAACCAGCCATATTCTTTGCTTTAGTAGATGGAATTAATCATTAATTCTCTTTACTAAGATGGGTCTTGGGGTGGGGCGTTACAATTTTGGAGTTCTTCTGTCAACAATTTTCTATCTGCTATTGTGTATATCGGATAAATGTTGATATCATTTGTATCAAGTTGTTGTATCCATTGTGTATCAATAAAGTCATTCATTTTCTTCCACTGTGTTGTTTACTTAATGGGTTATTAGCATCGGCGCAAATCGAATTTCGACATTTGAATCTGCGGTATTTGAATACGGTGAAGTATGGATGTCGATTTTCATACGCTGAATTTCGGATCGTGACATAAAATCTATTCTTGTATCATCAAGTAAGGGAGAGTATTTGTAATTAATATAAAAATGTTTTATAGTGTGCTGTTTGAGTTCTTAAGTTCAAATTTTGGTTTCGTTCGATTCATCTGATCAACTCTATCGATAGGAATTCCAAAACACTAAAACAAAGCAACCGACACAATATTGTTTACAAATTCAATAAATTTTGTATGACTATATTATATATATACATATATGTATATTTTCTAAAATCGAATAGCTAAATTAAATGGTTGTTAGAAATGATAATGCTAAAATTTTCATTTATTGTTTTCTTAACATTTCTAAACTATTAACTATTATTGTATATTATAGGGTAATGAAATTTAAAGCATGATTTATAAATTATATTCGAAAATGTAATCAATTTAAAATAAGGATTTGAGGA
Source organism: Allium cepa (assembly GCA_030765085.1). Classification (NCBI taxonomy): domain Eukaryota; kingdom Viridiplantae; phylum Streptophyta; class Magnoliopsida; order Asparagales; family Amaryllidaceae; genus Allium; species Allium cepa. The sequence continues at coordinate 270,426,852 of CM060935.1, read as the reverse complement.
TCAAATTCCCGATACATTTTAAAGTTTGTTTTTAAGGTTTTGAAAAGTATTATTACATAAAAGTATTTTCAAATAAAAATTGTTTCAAATAAATAATTTTAAAGGAATTAATCTATACTCTCCTCTTTTGTTGCTGGAAAATAATTTCAGTGATGACTGCAACATCATGGACATTCAATTTCTAGATTCAAAGTGGAGAAATGAGTAGTAGCTTTGCTACACTTTTGTTTTGGAAAATGGATTTGATCTGAAATTCTTGAATATGATTGGATATATATAAAATATATATGTATATAATTATTTCAAAATTGTTTGAAATTAAACTGGGAATTTGAATCTTAAGTTCTATATTAAAAAAAATGTTTCAACAATTTAAATAAATTGAAATTTTTGGATAATTTGAATATCTAAAATGATAAATGAAATTTAACCAACTTGAAATAGTTTAATTTGAATAAAAACTTATTTATATAATACTAAATAGCATTCTAATATATATAACTTACTTAAATTTTTCAAAGAGTTAAAATGTTTTGATATAACAAAGGGTTGTACAAGAAGAAAATTAAAGTAATAAATTGTTCAAACTAAAATCTAGCTTAATATAAATAAAAGAAAATTTGTATCATGTTTAATTACACTCATAAACATATATATAACTTACATAGAAAGTTTAAAAGTAATTTGAATGTAATTGGGTAGTATACACTATGATATAAACAATAGGATATCAAAAATGATATTTTGTTAAGGGAATTTATTGATAATAAATTGGATAAATAAAAGAAAATTTTGCTTGTTGAATAATACGTGGTTATAAAATGTTTATACACTTCATGTATGTTGAAATATGTTATGTGAAATAAATTTAAAACAATAAAACAGAAGACTATTTAAGGAGATAAATATGAACTTGAGAAGAGTGAACTTGAAGTTTTGTGGAATCAACATAGCTAAAGATAAATGGATAAAATAAATGAGTTAATTTAAAAATGAATCTGTTTGAAAGAAAATTTGATAAATGGAAGAAAATCAATTTTAAATTTAATGACTATTTATTGAACAAAATGGATTGAATCAAATTGTTGAATATTATTTTATCTAAAATTGAAATATATGATTTTGAATTATTGAAGTTGAATGTTGAGGTGGAATTAACTATGGTTGATCGAATAAATTTAATAAGCGAGTAAAATAAAACAAATTTTGTTGTGAAAAGTTTGCAATCTATTACTTATAAAGGAAAGCAGAAACCAGCAAAGTCATTTGCTGCCACGTGTTTTTCTTCATTGACTCGCTGTCGTTTTCAACTTCTGTTCCAAAATTGTTTTCCTTTTCCTCCCACCCAACTTCTGGCCCTTTTCCTCCCCATTACCATTCTCTTCCCCATCCCTCTTTGCCTGCTTCTTTTAGCACCTACCCACCGTTCATTCACCTAATCTTTGCCCCTTACTCCTCTCCTCCCTTCTTCCCCCTTGTAAGAGTCAGCCCGGCTATCAATTCCTCTGCTGTCCAGTTTGCCCGTGCCGTAACCTTCGCCCACATCGTAGGTCAGTACTCTTTTGATATCATTTTTTACGTTTTAGTGCTTAATTGTAAATTCGTCAACGATTTACCCACTCTCAGCCTTACGCACCACCCAATGTATACGGTTTTATGTTAACCACCTTTCTGATGTTATGACTTACGTCGCAGTCACCACACCGTTGTTCACCCTTACCCTACGTTGTACCAAACCAACCGTATAACGCTATTTCTGTTTAATTTCACTTGGGAGTCAGGAAATGTGGTTTGTTGACGCAGACATCCTATTGCGTACAGTTTGACCACCATATAGCACAGTATGTTCATACTTAGTGCGACATAATGTTTTTCCCCTACGACCATCTACTACGCTTACGTCCCCTAAACGCCGTTTTTGGTACAACATCATTGCAACATCGCAAATGTCATTGACTCGGTTTCCTTTTTCTTCCAACACAACATTTTACCGTTTGAAAACTACATATGTTGCGGGTTTATGAAGCATGTATGACGTAATTTAGGAACACGACGTTAGTTAACTGTGGGGAAAAAAATGCTGTTTCAAAACAGTGGTTGGAAATTATCAACCAATCTTTGTTCGCCTACAATCTCTACTTTACATACTGTGACACCCTCATCATACAAATTTAACATGCGGAAGGATTATCAACTTATGTGGTCATTGTTGAAAGCCCGTTCGTTCATGCTGTACATAGTACTGTTAGCAGATGTTAGGCAAGTCATATACATAACGCTGCCAACATGATGCCTACCACTCATGTTCACGTTTCATGTTTGTTCGTTTATATTTCTTCTTACTAGATGTGCCATCACAGTTAATCAAAATGTGGTATGCAGCACGGTATGCTGTCCAACATAGCACATACACCCTGCTAAATTGCTCTACCCTGACTTCTGCAGGAAGTAAGTGGGATGATACTGTCTGCGCTGTACGAAGGATGGTTGACCGCAGGAAAGGTATTACGCCGTTGACCCATTCCCTCTGATTGTCTTTGTACTCTTTTTTCATCTCCAGTACCTACTGTTTAGCTTGGTTACTAAGTCACACTGTCAGATGACTAGCTGTTATTCAGTGCTTACTGCTGTTAACCCATTTTATACTTCCAAGATTATTATTTTTTCCCTTCCCCACTTCCCCTTCGTATTATCTGCCTCTTATCAGCGTCACACTGTTATTTAGACAGTCACATGCACATCCCCACACATATATGGAGACATACAGACAGCTGCAACTTAGTTTGTTCCCTATTTGTACTGTTCAATAAATATGACACATGGTTAGTAAGAGTTTTCGTTGATCGCGTGATGTTGTTCAAATCAAAATGCTATTAAATTTAGGGTGTAGTGCGCACGTTAACTCTGATTCTTTGCTGTCCCCTGGTCATGGTTTATTTCAAACATTTTCCTCCGATTCGATTCAACTAAATCAGTCAGTATTGCAAAGTTATGAACATGGCTAAACACATTTTGTTTCAAATTTGTTCTCATTTTTTTACACGTCACACTCTACTGCGATGATAATGCTGTGATTTAATCTGATTATGCCGATAGAATATATATGTGATTGCAATTTTTGACCACTTATTATTTTTGACGTACATAAAATGAAGACTTTGATAAGTGAGTGAAATATAGAGTTAGTCCCACTTAGTACATTATGACAAACTGCTTTTATATTAGTTTGAATTGTAGCAGGTACCGTCAGGTATTTGTATGCCATACGACTTCACGGACGTTGTTTTATAAAGTATTAAGTACTGTACGTAATATGTAATATTTTACAGAATGTCTATTCGACTTGAGAAAGTAGTCCTTGATGTTCCCTAGTCCAACTGCCGCCAGCTCATTAGTTTTACACTTATAACCTAACATCGATTTAACTTGATTTTAATATTTGGTGACCTTAAGCAATAACGGTGAGCTTTGCCCAAGCTGTCATTCCTGTCGGTGAGATAGCAGTCAGTTATGGCCTATGGTGCTAAGTCAACTTTTTTTTTCTCCTTTTCTCCTTTAACAAAGTCAATTGTCCCTCCTATTTTTTTCTAAAAAACCTTCTGAAAGAAGCAATTTTGTTTTAAAACAAAACGTCCATTTTTTGCACGCTGAATTTTTTACAACCAAATAGTTGACAACTTCCTTCTCCTCATCTACCAATCGTTTTTCCACCATGTGTAATCGGTCTTCCTTATTTTTGATTTACGTAAACATTTTTGGTTTTTCGTAATTCATTTCATGCAATGTCGGATAACGAAAGTTTTGTACATTTCATCTTATTGGTTTCAACGCTTTTTTCTGTACACACTTGCTTCCTGTGTAGTCCACTTTTAGGTTTCTTATCCGTTGATTTTACTAACCATTTGTTGTAAGTATTGCCTTTTAACCTCTAAACGTACCGACTACTTATCCACTGTTTGTGAATATGTAGTACCGCGTGCAGTTAAAACAGTAATTTAAGTTTCCACAAGTGTATTATTTTTGATATTCCGGTATGTGCGCTGTTTTTAAAGCAAATGTTATTTATGGTATTGTTCTTGGCTTCTCTACGTCAAATACATGAACACACATTGTTCCACCTGTATACTGGTAGGATGACATTGTGTTACAAATACATACTCCTGTTTAAGATTTAAGTGCTGTGCTGTCAGAAGTGGTAAGACATAAAACTAGCCATAATACAAGTTTGTGCGTGGTTTAACAATGAGAAATAAATGTAAATGGTTGCCTGTTGCATTTCAAGAGTCATGTCCACAAGAAATATGCTTTATTTTACTGCTGTTCAGACCGGAGTAATAGTTGTGTACAATGCAGTGTTGAGCTATTTTTTTTTGTTGTATGAAGCTGTAGTTTGCATTACATGTGAAATTAAAATATCCTGTCTGGTATAAATAATAACAGTTTACTATTCCAAAGAATTGTAAGAAAAATGTTTCGCATGATCTTGAACATTGTTATTTCTATAAATAAAACACTGATGTTGATTAAGATATAGAGTTAATTAATTAATTTGGAGATCTATTAATTAGTTAAACCGTGGTCTGAGAAGGTTAATAAGAAAATTCATGTGTGCAAGAAGGTATAATGTATAAATTACTTTTGTTCTTAAGACTTATGAAACTCACAAGATCATATGTTAAGCAGATATAACACGATCAGTCAAATATGTTATGGCTGCTATTTTATCGTTCTGCACATGTGGAGTTAACCTGAAAAGAAAGTTTTAGCATATTATTATATCATATAATAGACTACATAAACAAATCCTACTGAAGTTAAACTATAAACTGGGCGTAAGAACGGAAAGTAAATATAAAATAAGAACTTTATCCTACTGAAGTTATGTCGTAGGATAAACAAACGTGTCAGAATAAGCAGTTGAATATATAACTAGACTGAAGTTATGTTTGTCTTTGCTTTGCCATGAAATACAATTGTCTGTTGTAGCCTTAAATTATAGCCTTGAAGAAAATTTGATGTGGATGTCATGTGTCTCATAACTCTGTTTGTGAACGCTTATTTTCGTCCGTTATTGTAATTTGGATGTTTCAATTGGTCGATTGTGGTTATTTAAATCCTTCACTGTTGACAAATGTTTACATACTTTATGAATGCTTATGTTCGACTCACATGAGGCTGGCAGTTAACTTATTGTTCGGTAGACTTTGCGTATTTGAACTGTAATTACTTTGATGTTATCAATTAATGTGAGAGCGCTATTTGTTAAAATATATATGTATTTATTACTTCCTTCTTATTGAATCGAACACTTACAGCCATATATCATTCTGTAATTAGATAGATAAAATTAGTTACTACAAATTTGAAGAATTCTTTAAACTATTACCTTTGAAATGCCATCAGTTGTCAAAATGAAGAGGCGTCAGACATTTTGAGCAAGCAAAGTTAGTAGTGAACTATTAATTTTGGCTACCAAAATCATTTGTATCTTGGTTCTGTATATATAATTGCATCCTTAGTCTGTTTGTACTGAAAGCTCATAACTTACCTTTTTTCAAATGAACTTTGTCCATCTGTGATTTCATAATAACGAACATTAGTACATACAATTTACTTCCGTATGTACACTAACTATTTTGGGACACTTTTACTTTGGACGTAGCTTTAATTTTGGTTTATAACCGAAAATAGTCAAATGCATAGAATATAAAAGATGTTCATTCAATAATCGTATGTTTAAATTTTGAGTCATTGTGCAATTCACAATAACGGTTTTGCATTGCACGATACATAACTCCATCATAATTGTCCCTCCTTTCCATTTGCAGACAGCAATAACGTGGATCCTTGATAATTGCATCGCTTCGGTGCTTACAATGCCTTGCTGATTCCTGTTTCTAAAGTTGGTAAGATATAAGTTGGTCTAATTTTATGTTGTAACTGTTACTGTTACGCGTTTATTTATTACTGTATTCCAACTGACTATATGTTGGATAGTGGTACCGTAATTTTGTTACAGTTATTCTTCTTCCAAAACCAGTATACTGTTCGCCTTCTATGTTCGTACGGCCTACTGCTAACCGTACGGACATGGATGTACCTACTGATCGTATAAATCAGTAGGTAGACCAACTGTACGTAAAAGCTTAGTGATGATATGTCACTACAACTACGAAGCAGAAGAAATTTTTAAATTTCAAATAGGAGTGCTAATTTTATCAAAGCAATGTGACAACCTATTGGCAAGTTCAGGATGTCGTAACGATCGTAAATTTGATAGACAGGGTGTAGTGGGGGGAAAAAAATAAAGCATAAGTGTACATTTAACAATTTCCCCTGTCAATTTCATAAGCGAGTATACATCAAATCTATACTTGATGAATATTATTACTTGAATAGATTAAGACTTTTTAAATTCTGTGCTCTATGCTAATCCTTTAGCTGTACTGTTTTATAATTTCAGATGGTTATTGTCATATGACCAACTGTTTTCAGCTTTCTTCACTACACACCATATAGCAAGCTACATTTCACCAACCATTGTTAATTACTAATTCTCTTTTCTACCTACATAAATACTATTTGTTTGCGGTTAAACTAAAAGTTATCTATAGGATGATGTTGTGCTAAGAGGATTAAACCGGTGTAAATCTTGGTAAGGAAATTGTAGTTGGAGGTTGAAACATGGTAGATCGCTAATTTGATCACGGATGTGGGAAGTAATCATGTGTAACAGCAATAAGTGTATGAATACGACTGTACAGACGTAGAATATAATTTGCTCAGCTTTCCTCGCCCTGCACACTTTGCATCTTAGCTGATTACTGAAGTAACATCAACACAGCTGTCATAGGATTTCATTTAGGTTTTCACGTTTTGTGGTTAGTTAACTGTTTAACTTCCTGTTGACGTTTGACTCCCGTGTCAGCTACTCCCATTTTCTGACTCTATGGTAGATTGAAATGTGAATGTTCAGTAAGGAAAGTGGTAGCTGTACTTATAAATTTTTATTCCAACTGTCTGTGGCTTCACTATTCTGTTCAAACCATATAATCGAGTTGTTTTCCTTATGACGTATCATGACGAAAATAGTGACTGTATTGTACAACCAAACTACTAAACATTGTTTTCTGCTACACAACCCCTGCTGATCATATTTTTGTGTAGAAGCCCGTTGGCTAAATATATTTTTTTGTCCTCTACGATTGATTGATGGACCACACGACCTGTATGTAATTAAGCATTTTGATTGCTATCCCTAACTACTGTCACCGTTTACACAATTTGTAGTGAAGTAGTACCATATTGATTTTTAATCAGTACCTACCGATAGTTACTACCACTGATACAGGCTGTACATACTACGTACTGTCCACCCGACGAGTGTAAACTCTTGCAGTTCATTTGGTTAATCAGAAATTATGGATACCACAGCTGTGGCTAGGGATGCTAGAGCTGAAAGAAGAGGTGAATTGAATGTGAGAAAAAGAAAAAGGTCTACAGTTTTACAGCAACAGGCGACAACGATGGAAGATACAAGCACATCCTGTGGACATGCGTCATATTGGCCAAAGACAACTTCTGGACGAACTCGCCGTAACGGTACGTTATGCCGGTTCACATACTGTTGTTTAATTCACAAATTAACACACCACAATTACTGCTTTACACTGTAACATAAACAGGGAAGAAAGAAAATGGACAATATTCCTCACCGAGTTCGCGCAGCAGTGTGTTTGCAAAAGTAGGCACATGTAATGGTGTACTCTTATTCTTTCTCTCTCTTCTAAACCGTAATATAACCAGGAATAACCCATTTACCTGCTGAGTTTTCCACGTATTTACATTTGCTACTATCAACTTTACATACTGTATGGTTTACCCAATACAGTTCACTTTGCTGTTAATCTTCCTTACGTCCATTCCTCTGCCACTTTGTTTTTTCCTGGCATGTTTTCGTTACGCATTTGTGTTATGAAAGCTCACGGCTAAAATTTTAGAACAGGAGCTGTAGTGCAGCCATGGAATTTTGGTGGTCCTACCTATGTTTGCTCAAGTTGTAATGCAGCAGTTTGGTACGAAGAGAGGAACAGGAAGTCAAGAAGACCCGTGAATCCGAAGTTCTCTATTTGCTGTAAGGGCGGTAGAATTAGGTTACCAGGGTATAAAAAATGCCCTGACTATTTACATAACCTCCTTGATTACAATGGTGGCCGTGACAGTTCTAATTTCAGAGAGAACATTCGGGTATACAATGGGATGTTTGCATTTACATCTATGGGTGGCCGGATTGATAATTCAGTGAACATGGGTCGGGGTCCTTATGCATTTAGAATTAGCGGGCAGAATTATCATAAAATAGGCTCTATGCTACCCACCGAGGGGCAAGCTAAATTTTCACAACTATATATCTATGACACAGCCAATGAGGTTACAAACAGAGTTAATGCGCCGGGGTTGTCAGCTAACCACTCTACAAACCCTCTTATTATTAAAAATTTAATATCTATGTTCAACGACTGTAACAAGCTGGCTAAGGTGTTCCGGATGGCCAGAGACAGGTATGAGAGTAGTAGTTTGACCAATGTTTCGCTTCATTTGTTTGAAAGGAGGGGTAGAGATGGTAGGCAGTACAATATACAAACAACTTCGGAGATTGCAGTGTTGGTTACAGGGAATGGTAGCCGAAGTGAAGGTTATAGGGACATCATAATCGAAGAGAGAAGTGGACTGCTTAAGAGAATTAACGAGAAACACCCCAGTTTTATGGCCATGCAGTATCCCCTCTTATTTCCCTATGCAGAGGATGGTTATAGACTAAACATACCTTATCAGTCCATCGACCCAGCTGATATCCGCAAGGACGACATGATAACCATGCGTGAATATTATGCGTACATATTGCAATATAGAGAGGGCGATGGTAATACCTTGCTTTATGGTGGGAGATTGTTCCAGCAGCTAATAGTTGATTCATAATGCTGCATTGAGGAGGACAGATTGAATTGGATTAGAAATAACCAACATAACATCAGGTCTGAATTGTACAAAGGGCTGAAGGATGCGGTTGCAGCATGTGACACATCGGCGTTGTCTGTTGGGAGGAGAATGGTTTTACCTTCCTCTTTTACTGGTGGGCCTAGGTATATTATTCAGAACTACCAAGATGCAATGGCAATTTGTCGATGGGCTGGTTCTCCAGATTACTTTATCACATTTACATGCAATTCTCACTGGCCAGAGATTAAGGAGTGCTTAAAAACAATTCCAGGTCAACGGGCCGAAGATAGACCGGATATAATTTCACGCGTTTTTCACATCAAGTTGCAGCAATTGATGCATGACATAAAGGAGAAAGAACATTTTGGAAAAGTAAATGCAGGTCTGTCACATCATCCACTAAAATTTTGTTTAAAATAGTTACATGCACAGAGATTATTGATTAATTGTGGTAAATTTTTTAGCAGCTTTGTACGCTATTGAATTTCAAAAGCATGGCTTGCCTCATGCACATATCTTACTGTTTGTATGGAAGGAGGACAGACCAAAAACGACGGCCGAGGTGGATAAGGTCGTTAGTGCAGAATTACCCGACCGTCACGCAGATCCTATTGCATACCAATCAGTCAGCCAGTTTATGGTACATGGACCATGCGGCGTTTATAATCCTAACTGCCCATGTATGGTAAATGGTAAATGTTCAAAGCATTACCCAAAACGGATTAATCATGAAACAACGTATGACAAACATGGTTTTCCAAATTACAGAAGACGAAACAACGGTAACTTTGTCACCACATTATCTGGGGTTAATTTAAATAATTTTTGGGTAATACCACATAATGTGAGCTTAGTTGTGAAGAATTAAGCACACATTAATGTTGAGATATGCAATCGTGCGAAGTCTGTTAAATGTTTGTTCAAGTACATTCACAAAGGCCATGATAGGGCTGCTGTTGTAATTGAGGAAAACAATGTAACGGACCACAATTTTGTTTGCGCTGTGGATGAAATAAAGACATATATAGATTGTCGTTACATATCAGCTTCAGAAGCAAGTTGGAGAATTTTCAAATTTGATATTCACTATCGAAAACCTGCAGTCGAACGATTACACTTTCATTTACTTGAAGAGCAAAACGATGTTTTCCACGATGACGATAATTTGGCTGAGGTAGAATGTCAACCTGCTGTTAACAATACTATTTTCACTGAGTGGATGGAAAATAATAAACTTAGTCAGGAGGCACGAGACCTAACATATGTAGATTTTCCTACAAAATGGTTATGGAAAAAAAAATTGGCAAGTGGACAGCACGGAAGAAAGGGGACATAATATGCAGAGTTTATTTCGCTCACCCAACATGCGGCGAAAGATTTTATTTACGTCTACTACTAAACATTCTCAAAGGACCAACCTGTTACGAAGAGATTCGAACCGTTAATTCGGTTGTTTATGATTCTTTTAAAAGTGCATGTGTTGCACGTGGATTACTTGAAGATGATAATGAATGGAACATAGCATTAACTGAGGCGTCACGTTGGGCAACTGCATCGTCGCTACACGAACTTTTTGTCATGTTGCTGCTCTTCTGCGAAGTATCCAACCCACTACAACTTTGGAATACAAATTGGAAAATGTTGGCGGAGGATATCGAATGGCGTTGCCTTCACACGTATGAACAACAACCTGATTGTGTTGATGACTGTCAACTGAAGATGGAGACAGTACGTGAATTAGAGAATATATTCAGCAGAAGTGGTAAATCTGTAGCAGAATTTAACTTCATCCCTCCATCAGAACTTATTCCAATTTTCACAGGTCACTGTGGCTTACCAGCAACTGAAGCTGGTTATGATATGGAAGTGTTGAAAGCCGAGTCACAACCACTTCTGTCGTCTTTAAATTTTGAACAACGAAAGGTATTTAAAAGTGTATGTGATTCTGTTGATCGTAACGAGGGTGGTTTCTTCTTTGTTTACGGAAGAGGGGGTACAGGGAAAACTTTTCTATAGAAAACCATTATCACTTACTTCAGGGCAGAAGGGAAGATTGTTCTAGCTGTCGCTTCTTCTGGTATAGCATCTTTACTTCTACTTGGCGGTACAACCGCCCATTCAAAATTCAAAATTCCACTTACTGTGGATGATAATTCAACATGTAATATATCAAAACAGTCTCCTTTATGGTAGTTGCTCAAATCTACTGATTTAATTGTTTGGGATGAAGCACCTATGGTGCATCGTAATGCTCTTGAGGCCATTGAAATTTTTTTACAGGATATAATGCAAGTTGGTATTGATGCCGGACCCTCCAGGCTTTTTGGAGGAAAGACGGTTTTACTTGGAGGTGATTTTCGACAAACTTTGCCGGTAGTTCGTAAAGGTACTAGAGATATGGTGGTCTCTGCTTCCATCTGCAATTCATATCTATGGGCAAACTGTAAGGTTTTCACCCTCAGAAAAAACATAAGACTACAACGTTCAACATGCACCTCCCACGAAATGGAGAAAGTTGAGAAGTTTGCACAATGGGTGCTTGGCATTGGAGATGGAAATGTTGATGCAGTTTCACTAAACAGTGACGATGATCCTTCTTGGATTACCATACCTTCTGAATATCTTATCGACGCTGGAGATTGTGGTCTTCAAAATATGGTTAACATGATATACCCTAATTTGCATAATAGGTTAGCGGACAAAGAGTATTCACGCACATGGTGCGTGCTCGCTACAACTAACGAATTTGTTGAGGAAATTAACTCCTACATCCTTTCTCAAATTAACGGTGAATTAAGATCCTATTTCAGTGCTGATTCCATTAGTCCTACGTCTGAACAAGTGGACGATCAACATACCCTTTATCCTATCGAATTTCTTAATAGTCTAAAAATATCTAGATTACCTAACCACAATCTACAGTTGAAGATAGGATTTTCAATTATGTTGTTACGAAATTTGAACCAGAGGTTAGGGCTTTGCAATGGAACACGGTTAATTGTAACTCATCTTGCTGAAAGGGTTATTGAAGCAGAAATACTTACTGGTACTAATATCGGTACGAAGGTACTGATTCCTCGCATCATCCTTACATCCGCGGATACAAAATGGCCATTTGTGTTGCATAGGCGACAATTCCCTGTTAAGGTTTGTTTCTCGATGACGATAAATAAAAGTCAAGGGCAAACTTTGGACAATATAGGCATATATCTGCCCCTCCCAGTTTTCAGCAATGGTCAGTTGTATGTTGCCGTATCAAGAACATCTTCATATCAGGGTGTAAAAATTTTAATTGGTCAATTAAAGGGTGGACGTCGTGGGCTAACCAAAAACATTGTATACAAAGAAGTTTTCAACGGTTTATTAGGTAATCACACCTTACATCGTTTTCTACATCCATTTCCGTCCTGAATTTCACAAGCACTTCTCTTAACTCTCTTCCCTCTGCTTTCAGGCTGAAGTTACGGAGGAAAAAAAAGCGGTTACATGACCACATTCTGCTGTAACCCCTTTTATGGACTACCATCTACTGGGCTGCACCCTGCAACTTAATTTATCACTATTTCCTGCACAATTTATCATCAGTACTACTATCTGCATTTATATTGCTTTTTTTTACAACTTTGATGTTTGTAACCTGGTGGTATGATTTATTCATTCTTAACACCGCTCATTAAATGTACTTGTTGTTTTCTCTCCAACACCTACAATTTCAACTTCTTTGTGCACGACGACCATACTTATAGTTACATACTACACTATCACTGGCGTTACCACTACTACCTCACTTTCTGTTGTCTCTCCTTTTTTCCCCTGAGCTTGGATATTTGTAACTAAGTGGACTTATGTTTTCACTGTTAAAATGGCTCATTCTCTGGTTTTCCTGTTTTCCCTTCCACACCTACATGGCCAAAGGGACAGTTTTATGTCTCACTTAAACAATTCTAATTATTGGTTGACAGTATGCAGAAAATAATCGGGGACTAGAGAATCGACCTCCTCAGGAGTATCATTTGCTACAGTGATGTTTACGTTATACAACTGTTTCCCTTATTTTTTCCCCCATTATTCGTTACAGTAATAACACTTGAACACTAACTTTGACACATTTTAATTACAAGTAATCAGCACAAGCATTAAGCAGTGGTTATTTATCAATTATGCTCCATACCACCAATAAAGTTAGTTAAAAATCGAAATTTAATACTGATTACTACTCAAACAATTTACTGCACTGTTACGCACATTTCTATACTGTGAAGTTCAGTTTAGCCTTCATTAACGTGTTTGACTGCTTATTCGCAGCAATTTGCTTCAACCTGTTTGTCTACCACATTACTGACTACTTTTTCATGTTTTGCTTTTACTGCTGGACAGCCAATATTAATTTGTCTTACACAGTTTAAAATACTGAACGATTTTGAAGTGATGCTCTTCACATCCTAGCTGAACTCAGTTTGGATGTTCGTTAACATTCACATTGTATGTTAAAAAATGCAGGGAAATTTTTTCCCAACTTTGTTATATTGTCTTATATAAACACTTACAGAACAATACGGTTTAGGAAACGAAGTTTACACATTTGACGTATGAAATAAATTAAGTATACGACATTCAGTTAGTTACAACCCCGTGGCTTCAACAAATCAACAGCTTATTACTGTCGAACAAGTTCTTCCCACTTAACAACACCTTCACTTTTCCATCCTCCACACTGTTTCGTTGTCAGGTTCTTCTTTTGTTATTTCCTCCTCATTTGATGCATGTCAACGCTTGGAACTGCTCCAAATTCAAGTAAAGACAGGTTTTTATTCTCATATTTCATCTACCTGTCGTTTATTTCATCGTGTTTGTAACGTACTTGCTTAGCATAACAATTTTTTAGACTGCAGATTATATTTTAAATTGCAGTAGTTCACAGTAAATTGAGTAGAAACAACGCGGGAAGATATAATCGCCGTTTATTTAAACCTGTGATGTATCCAAATTTTTCCAGCATAATTTTCCCTGTTGACCTTATAATTCTCATTACATTCTTTCTTAGAACAACAGCTTTTACATCCTTCGTCCATTTTTTTTCCACATATATGATGCTGTCCTCATTTCTAAACACTTAGTACAAATTTAAGTCCACAATCCATTGCACTGGCTGACTACTTATTCGTATCAATTTACTTCAACCTCTTTGTCTGCCACACTATTCACTACTGTTACAGGTGCTACTTTTAATGGAATATTTTCAAATTAACTTCATCTTCCATTGTTCAAAATACTCAGCAACTCCGAAGCTTTGATCTTCACATCTTATGTTCACTAAGTTTGGATGTTCGTTAACATTCAAATCGTACGCAAACAAATGCAGGGAATATTTTTTTCCCGTATATGATACTGTCCTCCTGTATAAACACTTGCAAACCAGTACTGTTCAGACAATGAATTATACGTAAATTTAATCTGTGAAATAAATTAATTATACGACACTCATTACATTACAATCCCGTGGCTTCAAATAATTATCAATTTATCCCTATCAACGTTCCTACCACTTAACCACGTCTCCACTGTTTATTTCATCACGCCGTTTCTTTCTCACGTTCTTCGTCTTTTAGAATTTTACTTCTCCTTCCTTTCATTCTTCGAACAACATTTTTTACATCCTTCATCCTCAGTTATTATCCATATATTGAAACAACATATAATACACATTTACAAGTTATGGCAATTCATCGTCTACACTCTCACAATAACATTATGTTCACTTTTGAACAGCAGGCACACCTTCGTACTGTACGACAATTTGTGTCCATTTTCAACTTAAACTGACAAATTTTTTCTTCATCAACTACTTTTGCTAAATTGCCACGAAGAGGGACTGTTCAAGATAAGGATTTGGCAACCAGTCGTTCGGACACTGTTATGCTCCTCCAGCACTCAATGCTTAGCGGGTGTTTTTAACATTTGGCCATTCGAAATAGAGAGCGAACAGTAAACGTAGTATTGCATACAAAATAACTGATACTAGGTGCACTTGTCCCAGCTTGAACTTATCTGCAGTCAACCAATGGATTCACGAAGTAATCTATTCAGCAGCCGTATGCCACCAGGTCATTTTCAAATTTCGAATAAACTATTCTGGAACTTTCAATACTTCGGCTTCAAGTATGCGATCCAATAAACTGTATGCTTATTTGCATCAATTTTCGTCACCCTGTTTCTCTGCCACAATACTCAGTACAGGTAGAAGTTGTTCCTTTAATGTTATGCAGTCCATATTTACTAATCTTCTGCGGAAGACAATTTTGCGCTCTTATATACATAGATGCTGCAATTTATTTTAACCCAAACATTTTTTTTTCATTTACCAATTCGGCTCATTAACATTTTCCTGTACGTTGATGTTGGCATGAGTATCAGAGGCTTGCCTGCAAATTGATCGAGTTGATTATATCTTTCTGATCGGTTCAACTTGATCATCGACCCACGGACAACAGAATTCTGTTCGTTGTTCATCATCAGGTACGGTTTCGTAATATATGACAATTTGTGCCCATTTCCAACTTAAACGGAGAAATTTGTTTCAGACTGTACAGATTATCTACTACACCAGAAACGTGTTTTAACATTTAGTGGACTGCACAATTTAATTAACATTTTTTTCCACCATCACATCGTGATTTGAAGATTGTAAATCGTTGGCAACTATTTCCTAAATATTTCTATAACTGCGTTTTGAGTCGTAGGTTATTATTGGAAAAATAAAGGAATTTAGAAAATGCACGTTATTCATTTTTAGGCTGACCACAGACATACAAGGCCAAGCACAATATGTAAGCAGTAATACTCTTTATTTAAGTACATGAAATTATTTGGGTACTCAATTTACAATATTTGATTATTACATCTACAGTGTTTTAACAGTTTGTGTTAAGTACTCTTACTGTTCTTTTCCATACAAGTACTGTCTACAAATTTAATGTATCTGCGATACTGCTTCTAGCTTAAGTCCTAATACAGATAGCTTTACCCTTCTGTAAATTACTACACTTTCGCATATGGACTTACATAAACTGCCCATCTCTTCTAAAGAGCAAATTACAGACTGTACATTGGAGCCATATTACATTTTCTTCCACAATTTACACCAGTTTTTTTATGCTGGTGGATAAATGTAAAGTAAACAAAAAGTAGATTATCAGAAAATAAGGTAAAAGATCATAGCACTGTTTACATTTACCATAAACACAATGTCAGATAAGATTTTATGCCAAATGTTGTTGAAGTTATTGTATTGGCACACCCACACAATCATTTAAAATTTATTAATTTCTTCGTACAGTTTTAATTTTGAACCACTTTCCTCACATACTAAACTTGCACAAACTGTATTACAAACAGTTTTTGCAAATGCATAACATAAACAGTTTACACAAATGGGAAGGTAGTCGTTGCGCACTGCCATATACATAACGAACTATATGACAATGTATACCTTTTATATTCTCACTCATTATTTCCCATGTAATAAAAATACAAAGTTGGTATCAATGATCCATGTCCAACTTATTCTACCTACATTCACTGGAAGAAAGAAAGTGTGAACTCAAACATCATTTCACATTGAGCAATGCTACTTCACACTTTTGAACTGCGGAAATGCCCAGGCGCGTACCGCGGTCCTCTCATCGAACAATAACTAATTGTTTTAACATTTCATTTCCTGTACACACCACCTACAGTCAATTTGTTAAGTCAATGTCTGATTAAACAATGAACATATCCACAGTTATATAACCTTCCTCCTGCTCTTTATTAGAAATATACTAATATGGTGTTCATTGCAGCACGACTGTCCATGGCTAATCTGTACAACGCTGCTACTCGCTGTGTTACAAAGACTGTACATAACATCGACATCATGATGCATCCCCTCTGACTGTAGATTTCATGTCCAGACTGTCCCCTTCTCCAATCAACATCTGTCAACACCCTTCACGGTAATACTATACACTGTCTGGTATGCTTTCAGTTGACGTCCACAGTTTGCTCTCCATATTTAATCAGTTGAAGACGGATTAAACGTACGCCGGTTAACCTTGGAAGCAGTTTGGGCAACAACATGAAGAAGAAGGCGCCCAGACGGTGGACACACCTCAAATAAGTCGTCAACGTCTCCACTCCTCCGCCTTTCTGTATTATTATCAGTAAATGAGATGAACGTGTATTATATGTCCCAATATGTTTTTTCTTAGTTGCCACAAACGTTGAAAATGTGTTGCCCCAGTACTATAGGTCCCGGTATTATATGTATGCATTATACGTACTGATTCAATTGTTTAATCATCCAGTTACAGTACGTACGTGGATACCAATTTGTATAGCACATCAAATTTAATATCACTACTCTTATCTTCATCTGCCTGCTGTATACATTATTTACTTTCATAAATACAGAATTCATATTCGGAATCCTATTATATGATATTGATATTTGCACTAATATATCAATGACTACAGTGATATTTTAATTCTAAATTCTCTTACGTCCTGTATACGTTCAAAATCAGTTGTCCCATCATCTTTCATGCACTACAATTGCTAATGCAGGTTATAGTACACTCTGTTACTTTTTTGCTGCATGTTTCATGAGCAGACACATACTACATCACTCTTACCGTCATTCTCCATCAGCGGCTGTACCACTTTGCCCTCTGTGAACGTACTAACTGACCCCTGCTTTACATTTTACTCCATCTTCAGTACAAACAACATAATAAATATAACGTACTTACTTTATGGTGTACAGAGACCTGTACTACACCCATGAAGTCCAAACATTTCACTAACGTTAAACTATTATCTCCACGTACTAACCCTTTGAAATGCACCTAATTTTTTGACGGTTGCAACTATCCTTTGGATAAACTTACTTTCCCACAGTCAACCAATCAACCCCACTTCCTATGGTAACTACATCCACTACAAACATGTACAAACGACCTACTGCACACGTGTTCAAACAACGTCTTCTCTTAACTGCCCATCACTTACAGTCTTAAGTTTCCAACTACAAATAATTCATCAACTTCATTTCCTATCCGCCCTACATCTCATCAAACTATTATCTACCACTCTACGGTACCACCCAGGTACTTCCTTGGCTTTAAACAAAATAACATTCATTCAGCGCCTTCTACGCAACCTACCCCACTTCATACGTCAATTTCTATCCTTTTCTACTATTATTCTGCTTACCACTATTGTTAACCTTTCCTCAATTTCCTACGACAGATATCAGAATGGGGAACGAATATCAACTACTGTCTGATTTAAAAGTTGGTCCTAACTGGGATCGCATACATGTACGACTGTCCAGGATGTGGAATTTAATCTCCAAACCCGCAAAGGAGATTTACTCTACAAATCTACATCTTCTAGACGTAAAGGTAAGCCGTAAACCAATTTAATATCTGAACATTTTTGTTTACCGCCGATATCCATGCGGCAAGCAGATCTCAGCTTACTTTACGCCAGGGCAACCAAAAGCATGCGGTCGTGCCAAAGAGTTTGGTGGACAAATACTCAAAAACGTTTGAAGAACAATGTTTATACGAGATTGAAACATTCAACGTCTACCCTACGCAACATACGTACCGCCCTATAGATGACGAGTTCATGATCATCTTTCGTACTGACACGAAAGTCAGATAGCTGCCACAAACACTGCACGATATTCCTAGATACAAATTTGGTTTTGTCGACAATGAAACTCTTGCTCAACGCATAGATAAGGTGGCTCAACTTACAGGTGTACTCAATCATCGTGCTACGACACGCACTACCCTATCGCTCTACCATTTCCCCTTCCGCTACTAATCAAATTTGTTTTACATTCCTCCTTTTTCGATTTTCCTACCAGATGTTGCTGGAGTGGTGCGAGGTGTTTCAGATGTTGTCCAGTTGACAACAAGGACCGGATGACAAACATCTAAAAGAGAGATTAATGCTTACACTGCAAGGTTTAACATTTATCATTGTCTCACATTTACGTCTACATATTCACATGCTAACAATCTCCATTTCAACTTTTACACGGTTTAAAAAATACAACTATTAATTTGTGGGCTGACAAAACAGACCTCCTACATGTGACTGCTATTGAATCAGAAAAACAACCACCGTCTGTCATATTCACTTCTCTGATAGTCAAACTATTCAAAGGTAAACTGTCTTTACTCCTTCATATTTCCCTCATGAATATCGACCTTATTACTAAACTAATACTTACAGGCGAGTTTACATTTTCGTCAACTAACGCTACACAAATATACTTTAGCACTGACTGTCCAGAGATAGAAAAATTGCTTTCCAGGTATACCACCAATGCATTTGTACCAACTATTGCTGATGCGCAATCTTCATCCACAACCTTATTCCTGCCATATTACTTTCAGCGTCACAACTAGCGAAGGCAGTACCGTTACATCGACAGAACGTCAACAGCCCACATCTTCGACTACTTACGGCCGGGAAATTAGAAGTACCATAGCTAATATGTTAGACGACATACGCTCTAATGACTGCCACGTAAATCAATTTATTTTATTCCTATCATTAATTTACCTTTACTTTTTTATTAACATTCTTCTTTCTCACCCTCCTCTGCAGTTAAAGAAGTATGTCGTAAATGCAACATTGATGAGAATTAACACATCATCAGGATGGAATTATCTTTCATGTCCCATTTGTAGGAAGACGGTGACAAAGGAAGCAACCGGTTTTAGCTGCTCTAAATGCAATAACAATATTACTCATCCACTTAACAGGTGCGCACAAGTAAGTTTACCGTTGAATTTCAACTCCCTCACATTATGTTATATCCTCACAGGTACAGGATATCTATGGAAGTTTTCGACCACACCGGTACTGCGACTGCTTTCGACAAAGGTGTTGCCTACCTCCTCAAACGAAGCGTCGATGAGATGATGGATATATCCAAAACGGTACACATCTTAACCTACACTTTTTATATCGACTGACATTACTAACTTCAAACTGTGTAACCTTACCATGCAAATGTTGTCCCCCTCCATCATCCATTGCCTCACCCTGCATGACACTAATGTTTCTTTATCTATAGACCAACGGTGACGAACTGATTGGGAAAATGTTCACTAGCTTGATGGGTACGGAAGCTCAGTTTGAATTTAGACCATCTAAGTACAACGTAATGAATTACGGAAAATATCTCACTGTTAGTAGAGTTTCACATATTCAATACCGTAACAACTCACTGCCTGATCAACCTGAATCCCTTGAACTAAAGGATACAAATAAAGGTGATGGTACACAGCTGACTACGGAATCCAGCAACGTCACAAAAATAGGTACGGCTCTTTATACAACCTCTGTCTACTCTTCCTAACATATCTTCCATACATTTTACCTACCAAAAACTTGCTTTTCTTACTCAGGTGTGACAAACATAGAACTGATTATAGTTAAACAGGTCAGTATTCCACCCCATATATCGTTCTTCTTTCCACATAACAGAACAAATAACACATACACCCCATCTGCCTGCAGCAAGCTGAGGAATGTTTACAACAAAGCAACATTACCGACCTCACCAAAGGACATGACAATGAACCAACCTGTCACATGCTGCCTGCTTGTAGGCAGAGGAAACGTGGACAACAAACTGGTAAGAGGAAGAAGTAAGCAATATGTTAGAAACTGCAAGCCAAACCACCATACGTCCGCAACAACATCCTACCTCAGTGTTCCCCAGTCATGAATTTGGTGTTCTGTTTGCAATTGTACATCTTCCTCTATTCCTGTACCTATTTCTGCCTACATGTAAAAGGTTTAAAGGCGGTTCTATTTACTTGCCGTATCTGCTTATGTTTGTTTAAAGATGTGTACTGCTGTTTGTTTGTCCCACTGTATTTTTAAGCATTGCAGTAAATGACGTACTATTACACTGTCCACTCTGTTTCCTTCACACACTTCACTTCACTACTACACACTGTTCATATAAACATTCTACACAGCTACAAACACTGTTCCCCACCCCTACCTCCCACTACAGTCATTGACCTCCTCTTTAAATCAACTATGACTGCCATTTTGCATTTATCACAACTTGAGCTTCCGTCTGCACCACTATACGACACGTCACCCATTTGTTAACTACTAAATGTACTCTATGTAACAACTACTACTGCGATGATTCAGATATCGAAATCATATCCACGGAGTAATCAAGGGACCATTATCCAACATATGTTAACCTTTGGCCTGTTTGTTTTTACTCCCTCATGGCCCTCATTTTATATTATACCATGTCCTATTATTTACAGAAAAGAATATTGTGGAAATGATTATAAGAAAATGAAGTGCCTGACAGTTCTTTGCCAATCATATTGTGGTTACGTTGTTATGCATGCATTATGTAAACAAAAGATCAACCTACTATCTTCGCTTAATGTTTTGTTTGAACAAAATTGCTTAATCTAAACTGTTAAAGGTATTTACATCTTATTAATATCCTATTTCAATTTTTTAGATGGCAAAACATATTACTTGGAAGAAAGATAACGCATAGCTACTACATTCAGCATTAGGCTTTTGTTCCTATATACCGTTCATAGATAATGACCTAAACGCTATATGACATTTACATGGGCCTTTACAGAGTAATTGCCAATAAACATTTAGCTTTGCTTCCCTGTGAGGCAATGTAAAAATTGTCAACTTCCCACTTGAATGGGAAGGTGCAAAAAATATATTATAATTATCAACTGTTAATTTTCTCTCTTCAACATGCATCATCATTTCTTTTTTAACCAAGTTTCATTAGTTATATAATAATGTTTCAGCTGTTTTATCATTTGAAGTTCATGGAATGGGTGCTTTAGTTTTAATAAAATCATTCTTTGTTTTATTTTCCTTTAATTTTTTTGAGTGAGAATGGAGGGGATTTGTTTGCCATGTTTTTTAATTCTCTTGGTTGTTCAGATCATCATTTCATTATGCTTTCTTTCTCTATTTACTTAAATCATTTTCTGCCATTTCATTTGAACTTATCTGCAGCCTATGTTTTTCTTTTTCTTTCTCAATTTCATTTAGCATTTGTATTGTTGTATTTGTCTAAAAGATTCACGTTGAAATTCATCTCACGAAATAAAAGTAATTAATCATACATGGATCGTTTCTAAGGTAGATGATAAATATCAATATTCAGCCTATGTTTTATGTTTTTCTTTTTTTCAAGAGTTTGGGTATGATGTTGAAGCAGAGGAAGTTGTATGGGTGATAGGCAGGAGGTGCAGTTTGCGGTAGATGGATGGTATGTGATGGTTGGTTTGTGCCGCGATGTGATAGTGGTAATGTGATGGAGTTGAAGGGGATAGTTGTATTGCTTATCAGAAGTGGAAATGGGACTGTGTTCACTGGTGGTTTGGAGGTGGCAGGGGATTTGATGACTGTTGAGTCAAGCTATGTATGCAGTTTGGCAATGGTGGTGACTGGAGTGATGTTTACTTTGGTTCATGTCAGAAGTAAAGATGTTGTGAAGTAGGTTGATGAATGCAGGTTGTTGAGTGGTTTTTGTTGTAGTTGCTCAAGTAGTGAAATGATGAATGACAGGCGGGAGATGGTTGTGATGGTTGTTGTAGTAGCAGTGAGGCTACTGGTTGATGAATAGGCAGTAGTAAGATGATGAGCAACTGTATGAAATATATGAACTTGCAAGAAGTGTGGTGATGTCTTGATAGTTATGTAACAGTTACGTAGTGAAGAGTTTGGTAGAGAGTTATGTAGAAGTGCACAGAGGCAGTTTGTATGGTGAGGAGATGTCTGGTTGGAGGAACATAAGTGTATGTAACAGGTTGTAGATATGATATGCAGTGGCATGAACATGCAGAGGTAAGTGGTTTGTATGAGAATGTGGAACATCTGCGCTTTGTTGCCAACAGTTAACAAGTTTCTTTTATTCATACATGCATTCCGATGTTTTTTTGTCAACTACGACTGTGAATTTTTAATGTCTGGCCTAAAAATTTCAACCAAATGGTTTGCGTACCAATTGTAAAGTTGTATTTTCTAAAAAAAAAATCAAAGTTAAGAATAATTTGACGGTGAATGATGATTTATGTCTATGGTTTCACTTAATGTTGGTATGGTTCAAATGTGGTTTGTAATATGTTGTTATGTACTCACGGCTATCCATATGATTTATCCACTAACTATCGGTGTTGCATACATTACCACTGTACCTACATACCATGTTTGTGTTCACATATAAATTCGATTTACACTGTCCGTTAACATGTATATGCAATATATGATCACTGTTCCGTTCTACGATCATCTTTCCACTACTGTAACTATAATTAACGGATTATGACAATGCCCGTGTGCGAAGCATGGTCCACCTTTCAATTTTTATATTCGTTATAACAGGTATCTGTAATTACTGTTACGTCTACTATCAATCGAAGAAAATATCGCAAGCATTATTTTAATTTTAGGCAATTAACAATAATGAATTTACTATTACTATTCAACACATTATATTTGAATATTTTACCTGTTCCAATTTTTCGCGTAATACAACACTACTGTCATAAACTCAAATAAGAAATTATAGGAAAGTAAAATAAAAACACCATGCACCTTTATGTATATGGTGGCACACTAAATAAAATATATAAATTCAACAATTTAAGCATTCAAACATTGGACAATATGACTTAGGACACATTCGCATATCACATACACAACAGATACAAAATAACAAAAACGAAATTTTGGTAAAAAAAATTAGATAAAAAAGAAACAATACCTCATTTCAAAAGTACCGACCGTACAATCTGAACCCAAAACGGTTATTTCCACTACTCATTTGCGCAGCACAAGCCACACAGTTTCACCTGCCCTTCACCAGGATGCTAAATTTACAGTCTTCCCAAACGATTTACGACAACTTATAATACCCAAATGAAAGTGCTGCTGGAATATCAAAAAAAAAACAACAAAAATATTCATCATTCCTGCACAAGGGACAGTTTGAACATATGTATGTCTGTGCACGCAAACGTTTTGAACTCTTTTCCGGTCAAACGTGGTAGATCCAACGACACAAGCTAAACAATACTTCAAACTATTTTCACCACTGTGCGGTACTCTACAACAGAATTATTTTTATACCTTAAACAATTAAACATGTCTTTACCACCAACATAGATTCCTAACCTTTTAATAACACACATGCCCGTGTGCGTAGCACGGGCGATGCACTAGTAAATGTTAATAAATGGGAAGCAAATCAATTGAATGAAAGTATATGAAAATGAAATCAATCAAATGTGAACACGATAAATTTGATTGATTAAATAAATGAATTGGAATAAACTAACTAATATAAACCAATGTTAAAATAAATGGATTCTATATTGTTTTGAATTAATTCTTGTATTTGATATTTCAATATATTTTTCTTTCTGGTTGTTCTATTATCCTACCTCGTTCCTTCTCGAGGATGAAAAGTTTTGAGTGGGGGAGAGTGTAATGACTCGAAAATTTAAATGTTTTATTAACTTACCTAATTGAATTTTAGTGAAATTTTAAATAATAATATTTTGAAATAAAAATTTAATATTTGGAATACGTCTAATTAAACATAGCAATTGGTAAATTTTCATCTGACAATATAGAAGTTTATTTTCTTGTATAATTTTATTTCAATTTAAACCAGTTATAATTGATGATAATAAAATATTTTCCAAACCTGAATATTTTTATATAATTGTTAACTCCTCTTTTTTAAGCGACCAAACGACCTATGGGGAGAAGCGACCCAACGACCTTTGGGAAGAAGCGACCTAACTACCTATGGGATGAAGCGACCTAACTATCTATGGGGTGCAGCGACCTTAAGTGAGAAGCGACCTAGTAGCTAAGTGGATTTACCGACCAAACGGATTAAAGAGCCTAACGACCTAATGAGCTAACGAGTTAACAACCTAAGAACTTAACGACCTAGCGAGCTATACAAAATCGAGGTAACTTGTCTTCCTTATGTCGTTCCTTCCCTTGGTCTCCCACGACCTATGACTTGCTCAAGTGATCAAGGGCGCTCCTGTTAGGCCGTAAACCGTGTCTGCTAAGTCGCCCACGACCTATTCCTAAGTCGCCCACGACCTACGACCTATTCCTAAGTCGTCCACGACCTACGACCTAACTCCGAACTCTCCTATAAATACCCCATCTACTCCAACTGAAAGATGATCTTTTGGCTCATTTCTGGAACGCCGATACTCTGCTGATTTCTCGACTCACTCGACACCTCAAACATGAAAGACATCTCAACGAACTTCAAGAGGAAATCTAACACAATCGACATGGATTCAAAGAATTCTTATACATCGGAGTTCTAGCTGTTTGTCCAATCAGTGTTGTAATCGAAGATTGTTGTAAAGTTGTAATTGATTCAGCAATAAAGAAGATTAAAGTGGACGTAAGCTTAACATGAAGTCGAACCACTATAAAACTGTTGTCTTCTTACTGTTTTTCTGTGACTTTTCTACTTGTTTCTAATTCCTGCATTTACGGGTGGTGCTTTCACTTAATCTCTACATACACCGGGGTGTTAGCGTTCAATTTTAAGCATTAACAATAATAAATTTGTAAATCGCCTTCTGAGTGAGACGTCCTCTTTCATTTTCCCAAATTTGGACTGCTATTGCTCCGTTTATCCTATTTCTGACATTTTAGCAGCATTTCTGATACCAATTATCGACTTTTGATAGGATGATCGTATCACCAATATCTGTATACCATTCTGTTCGCCTCGTCGTGCTGATCTCCACAGTATTCTTTATTTTGAGGTCTAGTACGTGATGGAACGGTAATAGCGGTTCGTTGAAACAGTACAGTTTCCGTGATCTTTTGTTTTCTATTGCCTTTCAAACTCCACTCGTGTCATCCATGCGACAATTAGTTGCTTTAAATTTTCAGTTCAATCATTGTGTGACTGCGGCTATTAAAGTTACTGCTTTTCTAGTACATATTCATTTCTAGCTTTTACCATTGCTCTATTGTCATTTTTCTGGTACATTTCCTTTTCCTTTCATTTTTCTTTTGCTTCTTTATTCATAGATCTTGTCTTTCTCTCCCCTTTTCCTCTGCCCACGCTTCCTTTTCTTCCTTTCACTTTCTTTTTCCCTTCACCACTTACCTGGCGCGAGCTCCACCTCATCAACCCCACGTTCACGGACCCAAGCACACAGCTCGTCGTAGGCCACTTCTTCAAGCGCTTCATCTTTCTTTTCCTCCACCACTCCCTTGCTTGCTGCGCCACTTGCCAGAGCCCTTCTGCCAACCTCCAACAACCACCCTGGCTAGCCGAACTTCTCAATCACCTCTCCTCTTTTATATTATAGAGGTGATGTTATTGTTATAGTATATATTATAGAAAAATATATATATAATAGATGATTACAGCTATGCATATGTTGTATTGTATGCGTTATACAATTTATACAAGTATTGTTTGATTATATGTATTTATATCATATGAGGTTTGAGATTTGTCTATGTCTATTATATAAGAATGTAAAGAAGTATTTCGTACGTTGCAACAATATATAAGTTTATATATATATATATATATATATATATATATATATATATATATATATATATATATATATATATGTATGTATATGTATATATATTCTATACAAGACAGTTACGAATGTTTATATATATATATATATATATATATAGATTTAGATTTTTCTAATATATATTATAAAGGTTGTTTTAAATATGTGTTTTATTTCTTTTTCCTATAAGATATGTTCTTATGTATATTAGTGTAATGACCCACAATATTCACACAACTATGATATTGTGATTCAAACAAGTATAAAGTATTGAAGTATATTTGTGCACACATTTGGACTTGGGGGTAAATTTGTGATTTCCCATCTATTAAAACCCTAGCCGTGAGTGGATTATAAAAAAAAGAAGGATGTGGCCGCTGTTTTCATTTAACTCTCTCGTTACAAAACAAAAATAAAATGGCCGAAGCCCTAGAAATCAGATTGGGGGAAAATTATTTTGCCGTATCAAATGGCGCTGGATTCGTGAGAAAAAGGGGGAAAGCTACGGCAATATCTAGGGGATCGACATCTCATATAGCTACGTGAGTGTTCTTAATCATGATTTGGCAATAAGACCTATCTCAGGCAGCCGTGGTTATATTTTCCGTAAATTAATTTGTGTGTATGGATGCTTTGCGTGTATTGATGCTTGTTAATGATTGTTTGATCTTGGTTGCTTGCGTATTCATATATTGGGGATGATTAAGTCTGATTATGCTCATATCTGTACTGAGATGATATTTATTCACTATTAAGTCACGATACACTGATTTAACACTTGTATTACTGCCAAATGAATTGCTTAAGCACACTCATACCAGACGTATCATGTCTGACCCTGTTGATTGTCTCGACAATCTCCTGGGGTGTCTCATTCAACGAGGCAGTTCGGGATGATGTTTTTACAGGTTGCTATGCACATATTGATGAGATGATGATTTAAGAGATGGAGTTAGAATGATTTATACTGCATGTAGATGATATGAAGAAAGTATTTAAGTATTTTCATTGTCACTTCATATGTATTGCTGAACTAAAATATGTATGTAATGCCCTGAATAGTGAACCATTATGTGTTAGATTGATTTGTATATAATCTTGAAAACTGTATTGTCTTATATGTAATTGCAAGTTAAAATTGAAACACTTGGATTATTCAGTTTGTATATATTTTCTGAAATCTGTATTTGGAGAAATAACTGGTGTCAAGGCAGTATACACAAGTGTTTACACTTGTGTATATGTGCAGACCCATAGATTTGCTGAGTTTTATGATTTAAAGGATTTTTATGGATTTTGTTCAAGTTTCCTTTCAGAAGTTTTTGGGAAAACTTTTATAGACTTATTTTGATGGATTATTTCTATATTTATGCATAAGCATATATGGATCTGGAGTTTGATTTTGTATGTAATTATCATATCTGAGAATATGTATATATATATTTATTGTTTTTGGCAAGTTGAATGCCTTGAATGGGAAAAGCAAAGATGAGGTATACATATATATATATTTCTCTATGTTATGTTTTTTTTGAAATCAAGTTACTTATGGGTTTGGGAGAATATATGGATCTGAATCCCCACTTTTGAAATATGATCTTTCATCTGAGCATCTGAGTTTTTAATAGATATGTGTTTTTTTGATATAAGATGTTTATTCTGGAAAAATGAAGTTTTATGTGGAATTTGGATTTGTACAAGAATTTGAAATAATTTCTGAAATGAGTTTGAGAACTTACAGCCTCATGGCTTTATAAATCTGAAATGTATTTAGTGGCTTTAACAGTATGACTTACAAGTCTGAACTTTATTCATATGTTTTGGCATATTTGATGCCGTAGACTTTTGAAGGAAAGATGGATTTTTAATGCTTTCAAATGCATAATGATTTGGGAAATGAAATTTTTATGCTAAGTGGCTGTTGCTATTCGAATCAGTATATAGCATATAGCTAATATATGTTCATGTGATAGATTCTTGAATTATATTGAGCACTTGCCATATAAATTAAAATACGTGCATGCCTTTACTTTACATTTCTAAAATGAATAAACACAGTTTTGGATAAGTTTTGCAAAAGAAAGTAAACTGTTTTATATTCATAAGTATTCTAGAAATGGATTACAAGTCCATGTATTATCTTGAGATTTTTATAAAAGGAACTTGTTAGTTTCCAATTGTTTGTGTTAAAAATATTTGTATGATGCAGAATAGCTTTTGTTCTTGCATCAGTGACATATTTTTGTTTTAAAGAAGGATAGTTGATGTAAATTCATCTTTTATGTCTGAATATAACTTGCATAAATGAGGAAGAGGAAACTCGATGACCTCATTTTTATATAGTTGGATTGGTGATCTTTTGTTTATACATATAATTATTAATATTTTGTTGGTGCCAAGGCTTCATTGCCTATTCATTAATATCATTGCTTGAGCTTGTGTGTTGGCGAGGCCGTGCACACATGTATTTATATGTGTGTGTACGCGCAGCCACACCTATAATTGTGCTATAGCAAGAGTTGAGTTAAGTAAAGGATCTCTATGATTTTTATGATATACTCAGGAATCCTGATATTTCCTGTCTGCTTGTGTATCTTTTGTGTCATATTGAAAATGATTTTTATGAAATGGGTTTATCTTTATATTAAAATGCTATGTGTGAATGCTTTAGCTAAATTTTCTTAAACTCTGATTTAATAACTAAAGAGATTGGTATATCTTCATATATACTAATCTATGTTTTAAGAATATACCAATATTTCTATATTGGTAATAGTGGATCCTGGTTTTGGTTTTGAAGGTAGATGACCCTGTGTTTTCATTTAGCATATATTTCTTTATGCAAAAATTAAAAAAAAACAAATTAGCCCATGATTTGGCCACTAGAAAAGTAGGGTCATCTCATTTGGTATCAGAGCTATGTTGACAGATAACATAGCAAAAATTTAATTTGTGTGAATTTGTTTGTATTGACTGCTTTGGTTGCATTGTTTGAATTGATTGCTTTGGATGATTTATTTGAATTACATCAATGTTAATGATGTTTCTCCTTTCTATTACTTTGTTTTGAAAATTGTTTAATCAATCACATAACCTGATTACAGAAATGAGTTTATGACCCAGTTTTTATAAGAAAATAATCTGATTAATTTACTGAGAAGTAGGGTATTGAATAATAATGGATTAGGCAGTATGAACAGAGAGGTTTATGCTCATGTCTAGTTCATTTAAATTTGCTATGAACAAAGAGGTATTATAAAAATTATTTAAATTTCTGAAGTGGTTATTATGGATGAGATGGATGTTTGTTTGTGCATTTCTATTTGGAGTTTTGTATGTCAGTTTTCCAAGTTAAAATGGTTTGAGCATTTTTATTACTCTATTCTTACTATTGTCAAGTATGGATTTAAATTATTTAGAACATAGGCAGCAAGATAGAAATCTGGCTCATGCTTATTTTCTAAATAATAAGATATGAGGTTTTCTGGGTTTTTGGTGAAATTTTCTTAACAAACACCTCTGTCCATATTTTTACAATAATATAGTAGAATCATGAATGCCTAAATTATTTTGGAAAGCCCACAAACCTATTGTAAATCCCTGTAGTAAGAAATTTAAAATGAGAGAATTTGAATTTATGAATGTTTTCTAATACAAGAAAAGTTGGATTAAGACACCTATGTTTATATCTGATCTAAAAGATGGCTAAAATTACAGTTTTACTTCTTTGTGGACTTCATGGATGTTTCTTTGTTTCAATGTAGATGGTGTATTTATTTATTTTGATTTAAATCTGAAATCACCACTGTTACACCATAACTAATAAGTATATGTTTGAGAACTTGATAAACACAATAATGAGCTGATGCAAGTGATGTTGATATTTGGAAAAAATTTCAAAAAATAAAGAAATATCAAATGCCAGTATCAATTGCAATAGGTCATTATATGACTAAACATTGAAAAGTGAATTGTCTGATTTGGATGCATAATTGTTAAGCTGCATTTCTTGAATATGTTTGATAACTGCATATAACTTTGTGATGGAAGTTTATAAAACAGGTCCCTTAGAGGAAGATAAAGTTTCTTATGAATATAACCTGAAGAAAAAAAATGGATTATATAATCATTACAGTCAAGTGTGATCTAAGATTGGTTAAGTACAAGGCAGTAAAAGGAGGGAAGTTCTTTTGCTTATGTCTGGTATTTAATAAGGGGATAAGAGTGCAATGGTTTGACCATGTGCTGAGCTCTAGTTGCCTAAGTATTTCCTCAAAAAAAAAA
This sequence comes from Allium cepa, assembly GCA_030765085.1. Classification (NCBI taxonomy): domain Eukaryota; kingdom Viridiplantae; phylum Streptophyta; class Magnoliopsida; order Asparagales; family Amaryllidaceae; genus Allium; species Allium cepa. Next base: position 270,395,899 of record CM060935.1, on the reverse strand, counting down.
AAAATATACACATATAAACATCTCTGGTCACATGTTGATTGTAATATAAAATATGAAAAACATAAGAATTTTCTGATATGCAAAATCCCTGTGCTTTACCTGCAAGTTCATATAGCACAATGACATAAGTGAAGACAAAAAGGAACACTTATAGCTACTTATGATTAGGTGTATGTTAGTTTTATATGAATGAAAATAAGTTTTGTTAACCACATATGTGTTGGATGAGTTTCTTTGTGGTGATATAATCTATGTGAAATGTTTGGATGCCTTGCTGGTTGTTAGATCTTGTTACTGGAACCACAGTGGTATTTTATGTCCAAAAATATTTGATCCATGCTTTAGTCAAAAGCCTGTCTCTGAACAAAAATTGGCTTGAAATGATGTACAGATGTGATTAATTGATTGTTGAAATGTATGAATGGATGAATGTTTCATGGATGCATGAAAACTGTTTGCATTTATTGGTTATGTACATAAAATTTTTGAGCATGATGCAGTATTGTTGAGACCTGCACACATGAAAGGAAAACTTAGTAATTAAACTAAGAAAAATGGGTCACCTCTACCAGGTTGGGTATGAGGGAAGTGGGTATGACATAGTGGTTGGCTTGCATCAAGGGTGGGGTGTGAGTTTGCACATGGCATGTTCATGTCCAAATAGCTTGTAGTGTGCTGGAAATCAAACTGATGTTCCAGGCAGTGTGCACCAGTGCAACCATGAATGTGATATTGGACCTTAAAAAAAATGATATGAAATGAACCCACAAGCAGAGGTGATTAGGCTAGGGGTATAGGGAGTTCTGGTATGCAGACTCAGTTTTGATGCCTTAGCTCAATGATGTGGGTTTTGCTTGTTCATATTTATGAGATGCTTGTGTGATTTGAGTGATGTTTGAATACATGGGTTACTGAATGGTTGATGGATGTATAAAACTGCTTGTATGCATTGATTAGGGGTACAACAGGGTGGGGCATGACACTGCATAGGTAATAGGGGGTCATGGGAAAGAATTTAGTAATTAAACTCAAGGCATGGGTCACCTCTATCGGGTTGGATATGAGGGAAGGGGGTATGACATGGTAGTTGGCTTGCATCAAGGTTGGGGTGTAAGTTTGCACATGACATGTTTATGTCCAAAAGCTAGTGGTGCACTGGAAAATCAAACAGTAGCTTCCAGGCAGTGTGCACCAGTGCAACTACAAAATGTGATACTGGACTCTTAAAAAAAAAATGTGTTATGGATTGATAAGCAAAGATGTATATGCTAAGAGTATGGTGAGTACTGGTATGCAGACCAGTTTTGATGCTTTAGCTAAATGGTAGGAGTTTTGCTTGTTCAATGGTTATGAAATGCCTGTGTGATTTGTATGATGGCTGCTATGAATTCTTGAAATAAGAATTTATGCTAAGGAATTGGTTTAAGCACTTATACATGCATTTAACAAATCATTCATTTCACTGTAAAGACACAACAAAAATGTGTACCCGATGAAAGAGGTTAACAATTTTGGGTTTTCTTTTTGGAATTGAGGAAAAATACCAGTATTAAGTGGTTTTTTGTTGTTTGTATTGATTGAGTATTATTTGTATAAACTTAATTCATACATATGTTTATGATATTCTTCTTTGATTGCCAAGAATGGGGTCTATTTTGGATTAAAAATTCATTTAAATAAAGACAGATTGTATAAGGGTATTGATCTCTATTTTGATTTGCATATAGATGATATGTTTTACCTGAAGATGGTGTGTATAGCCATGGATGAATGAGCATTACATTTAAAATGACTTCAATATGAATCATGAGTAGGAATGCATTTGTAAGCAACATATAACCTGATGACAAAGTATATGAACTGTTACTGAATTAATATTTGTTTCGTTCTGGTTGAGTATGCTTGGTGTATAAATATGTTTGAGACATTAGAATTGCTTTGAAAAGCAGAAAGTAAAATCTATATCGATTCTAAAATTTTCTAAACCAATTTGCTAATAGGGTTTAGTTTAAAACTGAATGTGATCAATATTATGATGTATGCAATGGCACTGTTTCATGCTCTCACTTGTACACTGCCATATTTGTACATATTCACTTCATCCTGTGTGCACCCCTGAGTTACACTGTATGCATAGATTTGGTCCAAACACTGTTGCATCTGAAATCTGCTGTTGCACTTGAGATTTTAGACTTGACTTTGCTGTTTGCATGCAGTGGCAGTTCCATATATATATATATATATGTCCATGTACTTGAAACTACTAGATGCTGCACACTTGTGCTTTGTCTTGATCACTTCTGCTGTAGTCATTTTGTGTTGCCTTGTATTTGCCAAGTCTATGTGTAAGTTCCCATACGTCCATCTGAGGTTGCTGTTTTCAGATGCACTGAGTTGTTGAATATGTTGCTTTCTTATTTATGTGTTGTCTGTATGACAGTTGCAGTTACCCTTGTGCTGGTTCATTTGATGATGAAACATGTTGATTGAAATTTGCTGGTGCACTCGAGTTGGCAAGGCAGTGCACACGTGTATATTTATACATGCATGTATTGCAGCCACTCCGCAAAATTTAATGAATATTTGGGATGCTAAAACGAGTAAGAGTGAATTGTGAGGACACAATTCCAAAAAGGTGGGGTATTTGTAATGACCCACAATATTCACACAACTATGATATTGTGATTCAAACAAGTATAAAGTATTGAAGTATATTTGTGCACACATTTGGACTTGGGGGTAAATTTGTGATTTCCCATCTATTAAAACCCTAGCCGTGAGTGGATTATAAAAAAAAGAAGGATGTGGCCGCTGTTTTCATTTAACTCTCTCGTTACAAAACAAAAATAAAATGGCCGAAGCCCTAGAAATCAGATTGGGGGAAAATTATTTTGCCGTATCAAATGGCGCTGGATTCGTGAGAAAAAGGGGGAAAGCTACGGCAATATCTAGGGGATCGACATCTCATATAGCTACGTGAGTGTTCTTAATCATGATTTGGCAATAAGACCTATCTCAGGCAGCCGTGGTTATATTTTCCGTAAATTAATTTGTGTGTATGGATGCTTTGCGTGTATTGATGCTTGTTAATGATTGTTTGATCTTGGTTGCTTGCGTATTCATATATTGGGGATGATTAAGTCTGATTATGCTCATATCTGTACTGAGATGATATTTATTCACTATTAAGTCACGATACACTGATTTAACACTTGTATTACTGCCAAATGAATTGCTTAAGCACACTCATACCAGACGTATCATGTCTGACCCTGTTGATTGTCTCGACAATCTCCTGGGGTGTCTCATTCAACGAGGCAGTTCGGGATGATGTTTTTACAGGTTGCTATGCACATATTGATGAGATGATGATTTAAGAGATGGAGTTAGAATGATTTATACTGCATGTAGATGATATGAAGAAAGTATTTAAGTATTTTCATTGTCACTTCATATGTATTGCTGAACTAAAATATGTATGTAATGCCCTGAACAGTGAACCATTATGTGTTAGATTGATTTGTATATAATCTTGAAAACTGTATTGTCTTATATGTAATTGCAAGTTGAAACTGAAACACTTGGATTATTCAGTTTGTATATATTTTCTGAAATCTGTATTTGGAGAAATAACTGGTGTCAAGGCAGTATACACAAGTGTTTACACTTGTGTATATGTGCAGACCCATAGATTTGCTGAGTTTTGTGATTTAAAGGATTTTTATGGATTTTGTTCAAGTTTCCTTTCAGAAGTTTTTGGGAAAACTTTTATAAACTTATTTTGATGGATTATTTCTATATTTATGCATAAGCATATATGGATCTGGAGTTTGATTTTTGTATGTAATTATCATATCTGAGAATATGTATATATATATTTATTGTTTTTGGCAAGTTGAATGCCTTGAATGCGAAAAGCAAAGATGAGGTATACGTATGTATATATATATATATATATATATATATATATATATATATATATATATATATATATATATTTCTCTATGTTATGTTTTTTTTTGAAATCAAGTTACTTATGGGTTTGGGAGAATATATGGATCTGAATCCCCACATTTGAAATATGATCTTTCATCTGAGCATCTGAGTTTTTAATAGATATGTGTTTTTTTGATATAAGATGTTTATTCTGGAAAAATGAAGTTTTATGTGGAATTTGGATTTGTACAAGAATTTGAAATAATTTCTGAAATGAGTTTGAGAACTTACAGCCTCATGGCTTTATAAATCTGAAATGTATTTAGTGGCTTTAACAGTATGACTTACAAGTCTGAACTTTATTCATATGTTTTGGCATATTTGATGCCGTAGACTTTTGAAGGAAAGATGGATTTTTAATGCTTTCAAATGCACAATGATTTGGGAAATGAAATTTTTATGCTAAGTGGTTGTTGCTATTCGAATCTGTATATAGCATATAGCTAATATATGTTCATGTGATAGATTATTGAATTATATTGAGCACTTGCCATATAAATTAAAATACGTGCATGCCTTTACTTTACATTTCTAAAATGAATAAACACAGTTTTGGATAAGTTTTGCGAAAGAAAGTAAACTGTTTTATATTCATAAGTATTCTACAAATGGATTACAAGTCCATGTATTATCTTGAGATTTTTATAAAAGGAACTTGTTAGTTTCCAATTGTTTGTGTTAAAAATAATTGTATGATGCAGAATAGCTTTTGTTCTTGCATCAGTGACATATTTTTGTTTTAAAGAAGGATAGTTGATGTAAAATCATCTTTTATGTCTGAATATAACTTGCATAAATGAGGAAGAGGAAACTCGATGACCTTATTTTTATATAGTTGGATTGGTGATCTTTTGTTTATACATATAATTATTAATATTTTGTTGGTGCCAAGGCTTCATTGCCTATTCATTAATATCATTACTTGAGCTTGTGTGTTGGCGAGGCCGTGCACACATGTATTTATATGTGTGTGTACGCGCACCCACACCTATAATTGTGCTATAGCAAGAGTTGAGTTAAGTAAAGGATCTCTATGATTTTTATGATATACTCAGGAATTCTGATATTTCCTGTCTGCTTGTGTATCTTTTGTGTAATATTGAAAATGATTTTTATGAAATGGGTTTATCTTTATATTAAAATGCTATGTGTGAATGCTTTAGCTAAATTTTCTTAAACTCTGATTTAATAACTAAAGAGATTGGTATATCTTCATATATACTAATCTATGTTTTAAGAATATACCAATATTTCTATATTGGTAATAGTGGATCCTGGTTTTGGTTTTGAAGGTAGATGACCCTGTGTTTTCATTTAGCATATATTTCTTTATGCAAAAATTAAAAAAAAAAAAACAAATTAGCCCATGATTTGGCCACTAGAAAAGTAGGGTCATCTCAATTAGATCTGCATATGTTAGCATGCATATAATATATAGATATTGTTTCTTATGCAACTTGCTGCTTATATATATATATATATATATATATATATATATATATATAAACTTTTGGATTCGTTGGTTTTATTTTATAAGTATTTTATAATATGTTATATAAGTTGTTCTGGACAATCGGTAGTTCACAGTAGGTTTATATGCATCGGCTTTTATATTTGTTTATATACAGATACCTTGATTCATTATATGATATGTTTGTGTGTAAATATTTTATACATGTTATAGTATTGTATTTTAAGTCTACATGTATAGATCTAAAATATATTAGAGTGTGTGCGTGCGTGTGTATATATATATATATGAGTTTATAAGATTTTGTTTATTATTAGTGTATATATATGTATGTAAAGATAGATTTTTAGATATGTATTGGTTTTAAGGGGTAGGTATAAAAAAATTATGTTGCAGTGTGTATTATTATAACAGAAGTTTATATACGTGTGCTTAATTAAAACAATGGCTTTTAATTATATATATGCTAAATAATATTTGTTTTAAATTAAATATTGATTTTATGGAATAATAATAGTAGGAGCAGTAATAATAAAAAAAATATGTTAATTTGTTAATTTCTAATGTACGGACACACAATTTTATATATATATATATATATATATATATATAAATATGTTTGACTTGTATATTTGGGTTTTGGTGTAAACAATTATTTTTCAACTACATGTGTGTATGTGTATATATATTGTTAATATGTGTTCGAAATTAGAATGACTTTGTGTGTGTATATATATATACCCACAACTTTATATGTTATGTCTATATCAGTCCATTTATATCAATTATCTTCATTGATCCAGTTATGGTTTGATTTCGTCAATTCCTATTTATCATCTTCGTTCGTCAAATCGTGTCCATCTGGCATTGCTTTGGAATTCGTAGCTCGCCTCTTTGTCAAATATATCTAGCCTTGAAAGTTGTGCAATCGCTCACGATTAACGTTTTTATATTCACTAAATTTGATTTCAATTGAAACGATAATTGAAATATGCTGCCGTTAGTTATTTACGTTGCTACATATATATATGTTATTATCAGTAACTATTCACCTATGGGATACGAAACCATATCCTGTTTTTATATTTTATTTAAACACTAATGATATATGCCTGTATTTTATCGTATCTTTTCTTACTCTTCAAGTTCCCAGTTCGTATTGAATTTCCAATAGGTTGAAATGATACATACCCGAATGATCTATAAAAGAAGGGAAAATCGATATGGTTTGAAATGATAAACATAAGTGATTTTCCTTGAATTGAAATTTGGATTGTGGGTTGAAATGACATATACCCGTATATAATTTAAATTGCGGATTGAAATGATAAATATCCATATCACTTGATCATAGGATAGAAAATTATGTACAGACACCGTTGGTCTATATTTATATTAAATGATTTCCAAGGTTTGAAATGAATATTTTGGTTTTAATAAATATTGATTTTAAGATATTATATAGATATAATTTTATAAGGGTTTAAAATTTAAATTTTTAAATTTATACGTTTGAAATTTTTTAAGATTATAAGTTAGTTATAGAATTATATTTTAAGATAGATTTATAATGATTTTGATAAGTAAGGTTAGGATGGTAAATTTGAATTTATTTGAAACATTATTTAATTAAGAATTTTGTTTAATTATATTGATTTGAAACTTATCGAAATTAAGATTTTAAATGATATGATTTTATAAATTGATTTTGGTCTAAGGTAATTAAATGAATATGTGAAGTTTTGATAAATTGAAGGAAATATTTAGTTTATTTGTAATTTGGGGTTTTATTTAAATGATATTGGATTATTAAGTAAACATTTCAAAACTAAATAATAACGAATTTAAGTTTTGATATATATGAAATTTTCAAATCTAGTTTTGAAAATGCTTGAATAATAAAGCTTTGAAATATATTGAAATTTAAATGGTTTATTTTGTGGTTCAAATCTGTATTTGAAATCGATATAATTTGGAAAGATTTATTAAGAAACTAAATTGAATCGAAGTTGAAGAATTGAGATTGAATTAAATTAGTATTTTAGAAGTCGAGTTGATTCGAATCGATTTGTGAAATTTGAGGAAACAGTTTTATTTAATAAATTTTTATAAATTATATTTTACTTTATAAACTATTTTAATATAAACTATTTTAATATAAACCATTTTTAATATAAACCATTTTTATATAAACTATTTTGTAAACTATTTTATTATATATAATTATTAATATCTAAACTGTTTAAGTGGTGGAATTTATGATTTCAAAATTATGGTTTTCCAAAATTGTGTTTTCAAAGTGTTATGATTTTCAAAGTATTATAAATTCTAAGCTTATAATGCCAAAAGTTTTATAACTTTTAAAGGAAATTAATATTATTTTAAGTGAAAAATGATATAGTATTGATATGGTTTTGAAATGGAAATGGTATTTTGGTTTTGAAGTATAAGCTATTTTGAAATGACCGCGGTATTATAATAATGATTGGTTGTCAAAGACACCGGGATCGGATATTGTCATACCCTCTACCAATACCAAAAACAACTTTAACAATTGTGCATGCGGTGGAGATTCCACAATGAAACAGGTTTGTTTTGTGACGATTCTATATGTTATTTGATGGCCCTTACTCCCGTGAGTCAGCTTGATGTAGCCAAAATAGGAGCTATACCAAGCCAAGTTAGATCATTCCTCCTATCAGATGCATTTCTTCAATACCATTCTATTGCTTTTGTGATGTGATTGGGTACCCTTTGATTTGGGAGTGTGCCCACGAGGTGGGCGGTAGTAACTACTATGAGTTACCACCAGTCCGGGAGTGCAAATGGTATATCTACCCTGGCATTGCCTTGAGTGTCGTGTCACATGCCCTAGCGTGCCTTCTATGGGTTTGTTTTGTACCATATATATGGGGTGCCCTCTACCTAAACCTCTCGGAGGAGTGTACGATACTGTATAGACTATGTGAATATGTAAAATGTGTTAAGGGGGATATGGGTAACGCCTTAATTCTATTTTAATACCTTTACGTTGCTTTAGACATTATTATAATAGCGTATATTACTACATAATGGATAGTTCCATGGATCCTTAGAGGATGGTCATCCCAAACATCCTTTAAGTTACCTGTATTTTAGTTGATATTTCACTTGAGTTGGATTTATTGATATTAGAATGTTACTCTTGACTCGAGTGTTTTTTGTTTTTCTTTACGCTTGGGTCAGACTGAGTGCCACAACATTTGAGACTCACCTTTGGAATTGGAGCTTCGCTTGGAGATCCATCCTTATATATTTAGCTTTCAGCTATCCAGTTGCTTTGTCCAGACACATCAGGGGTTTATGTTTTAGAGTTTCATCTGTATTTGAGATTCTGTTGTATTTTATTCCAAACTCTGATGTTTTATATAGTAGCTTCATGAACTACTACCTATCTATTCCGCTACATATATAATACTCTGTGTTTGTGATTCCGTGATTTATTTATTTACTGTATATGCTGAGTTCTGCAAAATATATACTAACAATAAGATATTTTTAGTAATTCAATTCCGACATGTGCGAATGCGAATGGCTCGAATATTTGGTCATTATGGGAACAAATCATCAACGTTTATTAAAGTATTTTCAATATTTAAATAATAACTTAGACAAGTTGTAACGACCCGTATTTTTACGGATCGAAGGATCGTAGAACTGTTGTCATTAGGTTGTTAGTGTTGTTAAGTCGTTCAGAATTTAAGTTGTTTGGAGCTTAAGTCGTTCAGAGATGAGTCGTCCAGGGTAGAGAATGGAGCGACTTAAGGTAGGTGACCGACCTATAGTGGTGACCGACCTATAGGAGTGAGCGACTTAGGGGTTTGGCCGACCTAAGGGAACTAACGACTTAAGGGTTAACTGCTTAAGTTAGTGAGCGACTTAAGGAAATCTTGTGTTGAGGCTTAGGTCGTGAGTTGGATTAGGGGGTGAACGAGTTATGGTTAGGTCGGCTATGCCGTGTTATAGTTAGGTCGTTCGAGCGACTTAAGGCAATAGGATGAGTCGTTGAGTCGTCTTCTGTGTTGAGTCGGTAGGTTGTTAAGTCGTCCAAACGGCTTAAGTAGGAGCGCACGTATGTGTTAGGTCACTAAGTAGTATCCTGTTGAGTCGTTGGGTCGTGTTTGAGCTAGGCCGCATAGAGGGTTGAGTCGGTAGGCCGTGGGGATTGATGAGTCGTAGGTCGTGAGGCCTTGTTAAGTCGTGACCGACTTAAGGGGGCGAACGACTCATAGGTGCGAACGACTCATAGGTTTGGCCTATAAATAGGAGTGCTTATCTCACTTTTTGGGATCCGGATTTTGAAGCGACGAAGTCCTGCCATTTTGAGAGCCCGAGTGCTACACTTCTTTTCTCTTCTCTAATCTAGTGCTTCATTCCATCCAAGATTGAAGATCAAATCGAAGATCCAAGAGCCAAAGTTGAAGATCTCCATCCATCGAAGAGAGATTTCATCGTTTGAGGGAAATCTTGTCGGATCAAGATAGATCCTTTGTTGTCCAGATCTGAAGTTAGTTGCTTTTGAAGTGTTTAGGTGATTCGGTGAGTGGTGGTTATCTCTCACACGGACCCAAAGGAGTATATTGGATCGGTGGCTTGTTTGTGTGTTAAAGATAGTGATTTCATGCATTTTCCTTAAGTCTGCATGTAGATCCATCGTTCATAAAGTTTTGATATCCACTTTACTACATGTTAACCTATGCTAGTTCATTCATCAAGATATTACTTAGAAGTCATGCTTGTTAGATTTGGGCTCTTTATTTACGAAATTGACATTATTATTATAACTGTTTATTTACATCTTGTTTGAATGATTGATTATTTGGATTAATGATTGATTTGATTGATTATTATAAATTAGTTGATTTATGATTTGATTTGGAAAAGTTGGTCGAAGATGATTCAAAAGCTAAGTGGAAAGGCTCTTGAATAAGGAAAGCTGCTCGTGGCATATGAAGCGGATGATAAAGCTCATATGGATAGATTTGATCATGATGTTGAGATGGGACTTTGCTATGATGCAATGAAGCAAAGCATGATATGAGATAGCCTTGGTTTAATCCAGACGGGATCATCCCAAGCATGTTGATAACTCGGTGATATGGTTCGAGTTTATGGATAATGGTTGGCTTGAGAGGCACTTGAGCTAGTATGGAAATAGTCGTTGAGGAGGATGACTAGAAGGCTGAGATCTCATTGTTGTTGAAGGTTCTAGCAGGCTCAAAGCAAGAGTACGCTGGGCAGATTCGATAGTCCCAAGACTAATAGTTGATGATCTAGTACTCTAGGCAGATTCGATAGTCCTAGGAACGGGTCACGATGACGTGCGGTGTTCTGTCTAGAACCGGGGTTATCATTAGCCCATGACGGACGGATGAAAGAATGAGCCGTCACTCAATTAACGGTGATATCGAAGCAATGATAATAGTGATAGCCATAGTCATGGAAGTTTGGATGCTTTTGTTGTATCGTCACTCGGTCTCAAGAGCGATGTTTTGTGGGTGCTTATCTGACCTTGGTTTAGGCCTTGGGTGTTTGTACTTGGAAAACATCGACCTTGACTCGAGTGATAATTGCTTTACTTTAAATGTCTGCTTTTCTATGTTTATTTCTGCTTAGTGGGTCTAGGGGCTATCACTGTAGAAAGAGGCGGAGTGAGATGGTTGGGTTCCTATTCCTTTTTACCCTTTATGCTCGTTTGGTATGTTTGATAGATTATTTACAACTCACTAGGACTTTTATCTGACTCAAGGTTTTCTGTTCAACTCTTATTACCTTGGGCTGTTCATCCGTTTTGGGATGGGCAGACTAGGTAGCAGGTGACAGGTGCTGCTCTTAGTGACCAACGTTGATGATGACGAAGACGAGCTGGAGGCTTTTGCATATTATTCTCTTACTATATGTACTGGATGTTCCGCTATTTGTATGATTCTCTAAGTGTTATGTAGTGAGGCTTGACGTATTGACTATTCAGATGTTTGTATCAAATTGTTTTGTAGTGTATGATGAGATTCTGTTCTATGGAGCTTTGTTATGTATACTTTTCTATTGTATTTTATCCCTGCGCTGTGAGTAATACGATAGAGTTTATTATTTTACCTTACCTTGATGATCATCCATGGCTGCCTGGCACTCTTTACAGCGCACTATTTCCTTATTTAGTGAAGGAGACATGGGCGGTCGTCACATTTGGTATCAGAGCCTTGGTTCATCGATTTTAGCCAACGCTCGCTGACGTAACCACGTATGAGAGACGTAATTGTATTTTGATGGATGATTACTATATATAATATAGTAGCTTTGAAGGATTTGAACCCTTATCGCAGTTGTTCTTAAGGTACTAATCATTTTCTTAATAGATATTAAGAATGAGTCGAAGAGGGAGACCAGCTGCTAGGGAAGGTCGTGCTGTTGAGTGGGCTGCTGATTATGCTTCTATGTTCGAGGCTATGATGACTTCGATCATGATAAGAATACCAGCTCCAGGGCCATCAGTAGATGTTGGAGTTCAGGTTCAAGCCCCAAAACCAGTTGATTTTGCTAAGTTGTGCAAAGACTATACTGCTCTTGGAGGAAAGGTTTTCTTGGGAACAGAATCAACCATTGAAGTTCAGAGGTGGATAGATGCTTGTAGAAGGATCTTTGGTGATTTGGGAATTGAGGATGCAACTAAGAGGAAGCTTGCATCAAGACAGCTTTAAGGGAGAGCTTCTGATTGGTGGAACTCTATCACCGTTGATACTCAAGAGGAAGAGATCACTTGGGTGCAATTCCAAGATAGATTTGAGGCTAAGTTCATTTCTACAGCTCAGAAATCTGTTCTGTTTAAGAAATTTGTGGAACTCAAGCAAGGTAAAATACTAGTTCTTGAGTATGTTTCAGAGTTTGAAGCCTTGTCCAAGTATGCTCGGTCGTATATTGAACCTCCCTATCAGAAGAATGAGAAGTTTGTGACAGGTTTGGACACTTATCTTGGGAGACAGTTGGTGGGATCATTTGGACGATCCGTTTGAGAAGCTTGTGGAGAAGGCTCTCAGGCACGAGAATCTGTTTCCTAAGGAAGGATCTGTTGTTGCTGTGACTAAGGAGGAATCTAAACAACATCAGGGTGGACACAAGAAGAGAAAGCAGCAGCAGCGGAAGCGTAAGGATGGCCAGAAAAAGCCGAAGGTTGAAGTGACCTGCTACAACTGTCAGCAGAAGGGTCATCTCTCTAGAGATTGTAAGAATCCGAGAGTGTCGGTGAATTGCCACAACTGTGACAAGCTGGGGCATATCAGGAAGATTTGTCCGGAACCGAGGAAGGACGAGCAGATTGTGCAAGCTTATGCTTTGGGGGTTGTGCCATCGTCTTCGAAAGCTCCTATGGCGGAAGGGAAAGGAAAGAGTGTGGTGGTTCAAGGTACTCTTTCCATTTGTGGTATTCCAGTTAGAGTGTTATTTGATACTGGGGCGTCGCACTCCATTGTTTGTAGTGAACTTGTAGGTCGGTTGGGTTTGGTACCGGATATTGTTGATAGACCATTGGTTGTGACTAATCCAGTTGGGGGTTCGTCTTGTTTGTGTATGATATGCCGTGGTCTGGTTGTATCGAGTCATGATTTCTCTTTTGTATGTGATTGTTTTGTTCTGAACTTTGCAGGGTTCGGAATTATTTTGGGTATGGACTGGCTTAGGAAGTATGCGGCAAGGGTTGATTGTAAGAGGCTGGAGGTGAAAGTCGAGAATCTGGAGGGGCGAAGGGTTGTGATACGATGTAAGCATGAAGAAGGCGTCTTCATGAGCTTCATGTATTCGCTGGTTGTTCCACGGGATGGACTGTCATCGGTGCCTATTGTGAATGGATTTAAGGATGTCTTTGATCAGGTCAAAGGGTTACCGCCGCATAGAGAGATCGAGTTTCGCATCGATCTAGTTGAAGGAGCCAGACCTGTTGTGATGCCTCTTAGGCGGATGGCGCCTAGGGAACAGCATGAGTTGAAGGTGCAAGTTGATGACCTTTTACAAAAAGGATTCATTCGGCGTAGTGTGTCCGAATGGGGTGCACCAGTTGTGTTTGCAACCAAAGCGGTTGGATCGTTGAGGTTGTGTGTGGATTATCATGAGCCGAATAAAGTGACTAAGAAGAACAATTATCCATTGCCGATAATAGATGACTTGTTTGATCAGCTTCACGAAGCTAAGGTGTTTTCTCAGATGGATTTGGCAACGGGATTTCACCAATTAAGAGTGGCAAAGGATAGTGCGCTGAAGACTGCTTTCAGGACACCATCTGGTTTCTATGGGTGGCTTGTAATGCCGTTTGGATTGACCAATGCACCAGCATATTTTGTTAATCTTATGAATAGAGTGTTCAGGGATCAGTTGAACAAGTTCGTACTTGTGATCGTGGATGATATTTTGATTTACTCCAGTAATAAAGAAGAGCACAAGACACACTTGCGGATTGTTTTGGAAATCTTGCGGAAACAACAGCCGAGGGCTAAGTTTTCGAAGTGTCACTTCTGGAAGAGCGAAGTGAGGTTCTTAGGCCATGTTATCTCTGGAAATGGAATAGCGGTTGATCCCGCCAAGGTGGCAGCAATCCAGGATTGGATTTGACCTAAGAATGCATCTGATGTGAGAAGTTTTCTTGGATTAGAAGGATATTATCGACGGTTTATCAAAGACTTTTCCATGATAGCTGCACCATTAACAGGATTGATGAAAAAGAACCAAGTGTTCAGATGGGATGCTAAGTGTGAACAAGCTTTCGGAATCCTGAAAGAGCGACTAACTAGTGCTCCTGTTTTGACTATTCCAAGTGGAAATGATGAGATGGTGGTTTACACCGATGCATGTGGTACTGGACTTGGAGCAGTACTGATGCAGAAGGTTAAAGTTGTTGCATATGCAAGTCGACAATTGAAGCCGCATGAAAGGAATTATCCGACTCATGATTTGGAGTTAGCAGCGATTATATTTGCTCTGAAGATGTGGAGACATTATCTTTTGGGAGTTCGGTTCGAGTTGTTTACAGATCATAAGTCATTGAAGTATCTTTTCTCCCAAAAGGATTTGAATCTTCGGCAGCAACGATGGCTAGAGTTTTTGGCATCATATGATTTTGGTATAGCCTATACTCCGGGAAAGGGTAACGCAGTGGCAGATGTGTTAAGTCGAAGGCATGCAGGATTGGGAGCCATGTTTTCGGGATGGAAGAGTCTCGAGTATTTGGCTGGATTTGACTTCAGGCCTAGATGTGAATTGGAACCTGAGTGTTGGCAAACTTATCGATCAGACCTACTCTGGTGGAAAGAATTGGCGAGAGCCAAAAATGAGACGATAAGCTTGTCAAGATTATCCGTGATTTGGAATCTGGATTGGACCCAGAAAAGGATAAAGGATTCGAGATCGATCGAGAGGGTTGGCTTCGGAAACAAGGACGACCGGTTGTTCCCGATATAGATGAATTGAGGAATGAAGTTCTGAAGGAGAGTCATCACTCGAAGTTAACAATTCATCCAGGTGGAAATAAGATGTATCGGGATATGAAAAGAACCTATTACTGGGAAGGTATGAAGAAGGATATTGGACATTTTATTTCCAAATGCTTGAACTGTCAGTTGGTAAAAGCCGAACAGAAGAAGCCCAGTGGATTGCTTCAGCCATTAGAAGTTCCTACATGGAAGTGGGAGCAAATATCGATGGATTTTATCGATGGACTACCTAGAACCATAGGAGGAAATGAAGAGATTTGGGTCATCATAGACCGTTTAACTAAGAGTGCAAGATTCATTCCTGTTCGATCAACCAGGACTGCATCGAAATTGGCTGAGCTGTATATTAAGTGGATAGTTCGATTCCATGGTATTCCGAAGAGTATAGTGAGCGATCGAGGCCCATTGTTCACTAGTGGATTTTGGAAGAGCTTCCTGGAAGTTTTGGGAACTGAGTTGTGTTTGAGTACAGCTTATCACCCCCAAACAGATGGTCAGACCGAGAGAGTCAACCGAGTTTTGGAAGATCTCTTCAGAGCATGTGTTTTGGACTTCGGAGGATCATGGGAAGATCATCTTCATTTGGTGGAGTTTTCATATAATAACAGTTACCAGTCAAGTATTGGTATGGCACCATATGAAGCGTTGTATGGAAGACCTGTAACTCTCCGACATGTTGGTTGGAAACAGGAGAAAAGTTAATACTTGGGCCAGAAATGATTCGACAAACTTCGGATTGCATAGAGATCATTTGGCGACGAATGAAGGCAGCCCAAGACCGTCAGAGAAGTTATGCCGATAAGCGTCGTAAGGATTTGGAATTCGACGTATGTTAACGTGAAAATCGGACGCTAACACCCCAGTGTGATAAAGCGAGTGTGAAAGCACCACCCGTTCGCACGGAAATCAGATTTAAGCAGGAGAAATTACAGAGAAAACAGTAAGAACACAACGTTTATAGTGGTTCGGCTCCCAATTGAGCCTACGTCCACTTTAATTCTTTTTTATTGCTGGATCAAATACAATTCTATAACAATCTTCAATTACATCACTTGGAAAGACAAGTAGCTAAAACTTCGATACGAGAAAATCCCTTGAATACATGTCCAATAAGTTGAATCTCGAGTTGAAATTGATTGAAGCGTCCTAAGTGTTGCAATTGTTGATGAAGTAGCTCAGCAGAATGTAGTTCCTTCCCAGAAGAATAATTCCAAAAGCCCCCCTAAGTGTTGGAGTTCGAGGGGTATTTATAGGAATTTTCGGTGTCAAGTTATAAGTAGTGGCCGACCTAAAATAGGTCGTAGGTCGTCACCGGCTCAGGGTAGATCATAGGTCGCCCTCTCTTTCCCATGCATGGCTTACGGCTTAAACGGGAACTGTATGCTCTTCGGGATTCAAATCACACGTCCCAAGTCGCCGCCGAGTTAACAGGCTGCGTGCTAAGTAGCTGCACCGGATTCTCCTTCGTTGCCTGGGTCGGGAACGACCTAACATAGGCCATAAGTCGGTCACGACTCAAGTGTAGACCGTGAACCTATTCCGAGCAGTTAGACCGTCAGCCTTCTTTGGTATTTAGATCGGTATCCTCCTTAGGTAGGTATCAATCTTAAACCTTAGGTCGGAATCCCTCTTAAGTCTGCTGAGCCGGCATCCCCGTTAAGTCTTAAGTTGGTAACTGTTAAGCCTTAAGTCGGTAACTGTTTTAGGTCGCTGAGTCATGGCCAAGGTGGAGTTAACATTTGCCCCTCGAAGTATACGCCTAATGGTTAGGTCGTGTGCTTCGATATCCTTTAACCCATCCCCATTTAGGTCGGTAGGTCGTACGCGACCTAACAGTTAGATCGTATGTGCCGCTTCAGGTCCCTCCACTGCAAGGTATAAGCCACACATCTTCTTCTTCCCTTTCATTACTTACTCTCTTGCTTGATTCTGCCATTAAAAATTTTCCCGAGCTCCAAAAGGCGATTTCATTCCAATCAATCACCGATAATCTTTGCTCTCATTGCGTAAGTGAACCTGCTCTTTTCTTGATCCCTTATTGTCATTGATTAACGAATTCCATTCAAACCTAACCCACCTCCTTGTGCACTGCTTCATTGCGAATCTCATTACACCTATATTTTATGAACCCGAGTTAGCTTGGTTTTGGCTTTAAATGATTGATGAGATGATGTCGATGGGTTACTGCTCCAGGCTCAATGATTTCTGATTTGCGTTAGGGTGGCAAAGCATTGATTTTGTGATGATTTCAAACTGTTTTATTGGATGATCCGATATCATGAATAAAATGAAGGCCGTCGTTGATGGAGCGACTATCGGGTTAACGGGTTGAGTGGAGTGAGATATTTGTTTGGACGCGACCCAGTGACTTTGGGTGACCTAACTTTTGGCCGATCTAATTTGATGCGACCTAAACCTTAAGTCGTGGCCGAACTAGCACTCGGGGAAATTTGCCAACCTAATCCTTAAATCGTGGCCGAACTAGCACTTGTGGAATCTTGCACTACTTTTTGAACCGGAGCCTTTCTCCTTACTACTCCTCACGACTGAAAGAACCACCGATTTAAGGAATCAGAAACTTAATCTTAACTCGCGAGAGATTCCTTGGGTCGCAGCCGAGTTAACATTTGGATGCCCAACTCGAATTCTCACTTAAAAGCATAATTCCAGTTTGAATACTTAACTCGATCTGCTGGACAGAATTGCTTAAATCCTTGATTGTTTTAACTTTGTTGCCTTACTTCACAGACCATATTAACTTATAGGCTAACAACCTGCTGAAAACAACAATCACAGAAAACCTAGGCGAATATACTGCCATTGACTGCCCACATCAAATGACAGATTAGTCGACATAGAGTAATCAACTTAAATACACTGTATGAAATGTTGTGAACCAATCAACTAAAGTGAAGTATTAATGCAAAGCATCGCTAACTTGAACTGATTTGTTTGCATCAACATTACACTTGCATATTAAAACAACGAACCCTGGACTTTATAACTGACAAATACTTGCTAGTTTTTATTCCAGTTATATTTGCTTATCGCTTGATTGGTTTTACACAACACTCCACACATTTTAGGAAACATGCACCTTCATGTTTGAATATCCAGTTGTTTGTGTAGAATGACTTCCCACTATGAAGAAGAAGTGGTAGCTCAAGCGGGAGAGACCTTTCAGACAGCTGTTCCCATAGAGAATCCTCCAGAGAGTACTTCGACTATCCTAACTCCGAGAGCGTTTATTCAGCTACGTACTCAATTTGGTTTTGCTGAAAATGATGCCCTACTTCCCGGGCCAAATGATACTGCCGACAGTCCTCCTCCCGGTTTCGTCGCAGTCAATCGTCAAATGTGCCAAAGCGGGGCGATTCCTCTTTTTAACGACTTCCTTCGAACCCTTCTCCTTCGGTTGACAATCTCTTCGTTCCAACTTCATCCTAATGGCTACGCCATCTTGATGGGGTTGTGTGTTTTGTTTAGGAGAACTCTTGATCGCTTGCCAAGTTTTGAAGAATTCGCTACTTATGCTCGTTTGCAAAGAGTAAAGACCATCCTTCCCTTATCATTGTGAGAAGTACCAGAAACCGCAAGCTTATTTCTGATTTTACCGAAAGTGTTCATGGATTTTTGAACCAGTTTTTCTTTGCTCGCTGCCCCCAGGGTTTTATGCCATCTGGAGAGTAGGAAGTAAGATTACCTGTTTCTATTTTCTTCATTTTCAAACTTTTTCGAGATCCGAATTACCAATTGCTAATTTCATCCTTTGCTCTTTTCAGCACTTCCTCTCCCCTCTAGAGATCCAAGCCATAAGCAAGTTTTTGAAAGATTAAGTGTTGTGACTGCTAGAGAGAGAAGTATAAAGTTTTTGATGAGGGATGAATTTTTGCATCAGTATGGACTTTTACACGCTTCTCGCTCTACACACCCCCATGAGGTTCCAGACTCCCCGCCTAAAGCATTAGATACCCCAGTTTCCACTGTCGAACCCATACCAAAAGAACCTGCCTCCGAGGCTTCTCTGGTGAAGTGCTCTACTACTGTCGATGCTTCGGGGCCATCCGGCAAATCGGCACTTGCCCCAGTTATTGAAGAGGAAGAATCTCTTCGTTGCTCTGAAGATGCGGCTGGTCTGGAAGCCGAAAAAGATACTTCTGTCGAACTTGGCGGTGATGATACTTTCGAGGGGCTAAGTGACCTGATGATAACTTCACAAGAACTCTTTAAAGATGATGTCCCTAAAGCTTCTTCTCCTGCTGACGAGGCGATGTCAACTTTTCAACAAATTTTGACGCCTACCACTCAAGTCACTACCACCGCTGTGTCGAAAAGCGGTTTGTAGCCTGATGCGTGCAGTTTGCACACCACACACACATAGGACTTTTTGGCACTTTCATGCACCTAATTCTTTGTACTTTGAAGATTCTAAAGTCACGTTTTTTTTCTCTGAAGGCTTTTAAGACTTGTCTTTTTTTTAGAAATTTCAGATTCTCCTGTGGGACGCAGCGGCTGTTACTATGATGACTTTCAGCGCTACGGGAGGCGTAGTCAATATGACTATAGGCGCTACCTTCCCGTTCACAGAGAAACCGACGAAGAGAGAGCCGCTCAAAAGGCTCAGGAGAGGAGGGCTCAAGAAGAGCGTTATGATAGAAGAGAAAGGGAGGAGCACCATGATTCTTCCCAGAGAGGTGACGACTCTCACAAAAGAAAGTCGCATGATGATCGGGGTAAAAGCCATATAGTTAAGGACCCAAGCAAGCGTGCCCGGCACGGTGAGAAGCATGCATCTACAACCCCTGAAAAGGCCACTGCCCCTGTCTCATTTGACATCTCTTCTGGCTCTCCTGCTCTCGGGAAGACAGACATTCAGACAATAGTTAACAGGCCTAAATTTCAAATTGGACCAGGCCCAGCCACTCTGCAAAGCCGGTTTCCACAATGGTGCTTGAAGGGTGTTTGCTTCGATCTCAACTTAGTTCCAATTGACAAGCCTGCCATGCTGTGAAATATCGATGCTGTCAGACTTGATATTGAAAGAATGTCGGGCTGGCAAAAGCTTGTTGACGAGCTTCAAAGGGTAAACCGTGCGAATCTCGAGGCCATGCTTACTATGGAAAACGACAAAGCTGAATGGCAGAAGGTTCTTGAGCAGCATGATACCGAGATGAGGAACATCACTACTTATAATGAAGAGCTTGAAGCAAAAGACGAAAATCTTAAAGAAGAGCTCGCCACTTCTTCTACTTCCTACACTCAAAAAGAAGTGCTTCAGAAACAAGTGAGAGATGCTCATGCCGGCCAAAGAGACGCCGAAGACAGGCTCGATGTGCAAAAAAGAATCAATGAGGGCTATATTGCTGATATTGCAGAGCTTCCGAAGAAAACCGACTCTCAAGAGGCGGAGATCGAAATGCTTAAGCTTCAACTCTCCAAAGTTGAAAGAGAGCGTGATGAGGCCGTTGCCGGTAAAATTGCAGCTAAAGAATCTCATGAGGCAACGAAGACCAGCATCAGCTCGACATTATTTGACTTCTACCTGCATAGCGTCTTGGGGCACGGTAGTCTCGCCTTTCTAGGTCCCAAATATGAAATTACTCTGGCTTAGGTGTGGGAGGCCGCACTTTATATGCTTGGTGCTAAAGGTGCTGGCTACGTCGAATCAGCTCTTGAGGAGCATTACTAGGATGACGAAGCTCGCGCCGCTCTCGTCAGGGGAAAAGAACAACTTACGAAATTAAGAGCCGAAATGGCAGAAGGGGAACATTTAGGAAAAAATACTTCAACTAATCCAGTTCAACCTTCACCTTCGGCCGAAATCGACATTGTCGGCTCTAGTTCTCATTCTCCATCCCCGGTTAAAGTTACAACTGAGATCACCAGCACACAGGGTGGAGATGAAGGCGAAGAGAGAGCCGAAGCATAGGCTTATGAGGTTGATTTCAGGAAGCCGACTTCTCCAGGTAACTCTACTGTTAATCTTGCCCAAGTAGTCTGCTCATTTGCTTCTTATGAGTTTGATGAGCTTCTTGACTAGTTCCTGAACCTCAACGAGCCTTTATCTCCTCTCTTTACTGACTTTAACTTCTTTTCTTCTGTAGAGAAAGTATCGAGCATCGTTCAGACTCCCCCTCCTCCAATTATTCCTCCTCCGCCTCTCCAGGTCACTACTCCATCCGCCTCTCAACCTGGGTCGCAAGAGGAGCAAATAGAGGCTCTCCGAGACTTAGATGATCCTAATGCTTCATAGGAACACAGGGGAGAAGGTCTTGGAGAAGGCAATGTGTCCCCGGAGCGAACCACTTCTGATAACATAAAATCGTCTGCTCTAGTTACTCTGGGAAGTGAGTCTTCTTCAAGGAGGAGGAGGAAGCGTGTCACTTCCAAGAAGAAAAGGAAAGACATTCTTGTTTCTGAAGAGGAAGCGAAGGTTGATCCGGTAGTAACCCTCTCTCCTTCATCCCCGATTCTCCCAAGCCGTCCTGAAAAGCTGCCTATTAGGTCGGGTGAAGGCTCTAAGGGTGGTGGCAAGAAGAAGTAAGGGGCCCTGCTTCGATTTATTTTTACCTTTTGCTTTTTGCATGTACTGGTCGGAGATTGTGCGGGTACCGGCCTCCGCTTTTGTTTTTCTTTTTATTTTGAAACCTGTACCTGTACAAAATTTTGACAGCATTGAATAAAATGATTCTTTTTGTTTGTACAAACTTCTGTCTGTATTTGAGAATGCATTTACTATTCTTTTTTGTACAAGTTTCTTTGTACTATATTGCAGTGGGCTTGTGGTATGTTGTTCGAGCACAATTCTTACCAATGTGGCTATACCGTGCTGCCCCTATACCATAAGCTCGTTGCAATATTTTCAACTTTGAAGGGACTTATACTCTTATTTTCTGGAGAATAATTATTCCATACTTGGAGGAATATTACTCTGCTCACAATAGAGTACAGCTCGTTTCATATGAGTTTTCACACTCTACCCTTCGGAGATATCACTTTTTCTTTTGCATATATACATTCTTACGAAATGAATTCTCCTATGTGGTAAAGCTGGCCTCTGAAGGGCACTTTAACTTTTTTTTTGAGGAAGAATGGATGAACCAATCTTCTTTTGAAAGCTAAAGTGTGCCTTTAAAGAGGGCTTCTTTTTTTTCTTTTTATATTGCGCCTCGGGGGAGGGATTTCTGATCTTTGCTTTGCATTTCTGATGAAATGCTTCTTTGAAAAGTTGTACCGCTGAGGAGAGCTTTTTCACGCTTCAACACTTGGAAGTTTTATTTCAATCTCGATGAAACGTGTGCCTCCGAAGAGTTGTGCCTCCGAGGAGGGCTTTCCACGTTTCAACACTTGGAAGTTTTATTTCAATCTCGGTGAAACGTGTGCCTCCGAAGAGGTCTTTTCTGTTTGATTGTGCCTCTGGGAAGAGGTCTTTTTGTTTGATTGTGCCTCTGGGAAGAGGCCTTTTTGTTTATGCCTCTGGAAAGAGGTCTTTTTGTTTCTGCCTCTGGGAAGAGGTCTTTTTGTTTCTGCCTCTTGGGAGAGGCTTTTATTTTTTCCCTGTTCGCTGGGAAGCGGGCCTCCGAAGAGGGCTTTTCACATTTCGACTCACGGGAGTGTATCACCGATCACGGTGAAATGTGTGCCTCTGAGTAGGGTTTTTTACTGGAAGTTTGGAGTTTCTTTCTCTCGGTTGGACGGATTCAAGGGAGTGTATCACCGATCGGTCCGCAACTTTATGTCGAGAAAGAACTCTCTTTTTCTGGTTAGGCCCGCTCGAGGTCTTTTAGCATTTCAACTGTGGTGAAATGGGCCTCCGAAGAGGGCTTTTCACGTTTCAACACTTGGAAGTTTTATTTCAATCTCGGTGAAACGTGTGCCTCTGAGTAGGGCTTTTGCCTGGAAGTTTGGAGTTTCTTTCTCTCAGTTGGACGGATTCACGGGAGTGTATCATCGATCAGTCCGCAACTTTATGTCGAGAAAGAACTCTCTTTTTCTGGCGAGGCCCGCTCGAGGTCTTTATCCTCCGAAGAGTTGTGCCTCTGAAGAGGGCTTGTGCCTCCGAAGAGGTCTTTTGCTGTTTGATGCTTGCTCGCCCATGTCTCTTTGCCATCTATTCATGTCGGCGATCCCCGTTATCTTTTGCAAGTGTCATCCTTTTTTAGGTGCCAATAGTTTTCCTTATCCAAAGAAATATACTTCATAGTTAAGCGATTTGGTGGTGGTAGACACAGGCTATTTAACTGGATGCTTGTTTGTACAAACATTCGTAGTTAGTTAGAAATGGTCCACTTCCATCCACATTGCTAACTTTTGTTCGAAGCACTTCTTTTGTAGGATTTGAGTATGAAAATTTTGAATGGTTTAGCGTTTGCTTGCTGGGTGACGTCGGAGATCGCTTGGTCTTGCGATGGGTAAGCTTTGTTTTTATGGCCTGCATTATTAAATCGACACTTTAGTAACACAATTAACGTATTTTAAATGTCGAAATAAAATAAAGCGGTTTATAGTAGTAGAGAACACAAGATTTATAGTGGTTCAGCCAAAAGCCGGGCCTACTTCCACTTTATAGCTTTTCATTATTCACTTGCTTTACAATTGCTTTCAATACAAGAATCATATATTCATATTTCTTTTACAACATTTCAACAAAGCTCTTAAGTAAAATATTGACGCAAGTGATTGCTGTTCCAAGCTCTTTGAATTGGTTCTCCTTCGACAGTTGTGAGTATGAATGTGCCATCAAGAAGCTTCGTGCCTATGACATATGGCCCTTCCCAGTTTGGCCCAAACACCCCTGTGGCTGCCATAATTCTTTTCAGGACTAGGTCCCCAACTTCAAAGCTGCGCTGACGAACTTTGGAATTGAAGTGCCTGGCTATTCTTTGCTGATGAGCTGCAATTCTAAGTCTAGCCTCTTCTCTTCTTTCATCAAGGAGGTCAAGTGCTTCCAATTGCAATTTTTCATTCTCAT
Source organism: Allium cepa (assembly GCA_030765085.1). Classification (NCBI taxonomy): domain Eukaryota; kingdom Viridiplantae; phylum Streptophyta; class Magnoliopsida; order Asparagales; family Amaryllidaceae; genus Allium; species Allium cepa. The sequence continues at coordinate 270,371,946 of CM060935.1, read as the reverse complement.
CTTGATCCAAATGGATCCTTCTGTGTGAGGGGACTTCAGTTTCCACTGGAATCATCGCTTCTGACCCGTATGCCAATGAAAATGGAGTATGCCCAGTCGAAGTTTTGTGGGTGGTTCTGTATGACCATAGTGCAAGCGGTATCTTATCGACCCAACCACCTTTTGCTTTTTCCAGCTGCTTTTTGATGGTTGATTTGATGATTTTGTTTACTGCTTCCACTTGCCCGTTTTCCTGCGGATGAGCCACTACTGAGAAACTTTTTCAGATCTTGAATCATTTGTTGAATTCTTGGAACTCCTCACTTTCAAACTGGGTACCATTGTCTGTGATTATCTTTTGAGGCACACCATACCTGCAAATGATATTTTTAGTCACAAACTTATCATTTTCTTAGAGGTAATAGTAGCCAATGGTTCGGCTTCAGCCCATTTAGTGAAGTAATCAACAACAACGATAGCATATTTAATCCCTGATTTGGCAGTCGGCAAAGGCCCAATGAGATCTATTCCCCAGATGGAAAACGGCCATGGGCTGACCATTTGTGTTAGCTCAGTGGAAGGTGCTCTAGGAATTTTGGCGAATCTCTGGCATTTATCACACTTTCAGGAATAATCAGTAGCATCCTGATTAATTTCTGGCCAAAAGTATCCATAACGGAGGATTTTCTTTGCTAATGTTTGACCGCCTGTATGATCCCCACATTCCCCTCCGTGTACTTCAGTCAGAATTGTCTTAGCTTCTTCCTTTGTCATGCATCGGAGTAATGGCATTGAAAATCCTCGTCTGTACAAACGACCATCTTGAACTATATATCTGGAGGCCTTCCTCATCAGCTTCTGTCCTTCTTTTGAACTTTCCGGCAAAGAACAATTGAGTAAATATTCAAGTATCGGAGTCATCCATGATTCTTGCTCTTGGGATACATTCATAATCCAATCAACATCCATTTCTTCTGTGCTTGGAGCTGACAGGACTTCGACGGGAACTAATCCCAATAGTTGAGCTTCACCAGTGCTTGAATACTTTGCGAGAGAATCCGCCTTGATGTTCTCTTCGCGGGGTATATCGTTTATTGAATAACGGTTAAAATTTTGAAGAAGCTCTCAGGCTTTTGATAAATAGGCGGGTAGATTCCCTCCTTTAGCTTGAAATTCCTTCTTGACTTGGCAGACAATAAGCTGAGAATCACTTAAGATCTGCAATGCTTTGATGTTTAGTTCTTTAGCGATCCTTAAACCAGCGATGAGGGCTTCATATTCTACTTCATTATTTGTCGAAGGAAATTCTAGCCTCAGTGCATAACATAGCGATCGCCCTTCTGGGGTTTCAAGGACAACCCCTGCTCCGGAACAGTAATCATTTCTTGCGCCATCGGCATACAATTTCCATTGGATAAGGACGTTATCAGGGACTTCTTCCTCACTATCACCTTTATCCGTACATTCTGCGATGAAATCTACTAAAGCTTGTCCATTGATTGCTTTCCGGGGATGATAAGTAATGTCATATTGGCTGAGTTCAATATTCCATTTCAAAAGACGGCCCGAAGTCTCGGGACGGAATAGGACTTGCTTTAGAGGTTGATCAGTGAGGACTTTGATGGGATGAGCTTGGAAATATGGCCTCAATTTTCTTGATGCGATCAACAAACAATAGGCGAGCTTTTCCAACCTTGAATAGTTCATCTCTGCCCTAGTGAATCTTTTGCTGATATAATAGACTGGGCGTTGAATCCTTGTGTCTTCCCGTACCAATACTGCACTGAGAGCATGAGATGAAATTGCCAAATATACGAAGAGATCTTCACCATTGTCAGGCTTTGAAAGTATCGGAGGCACTTCCATATGATGAACGAACTCATCGAATGCCTTTTGACATTCAGGAGTCCACTCAAAGTTTTTTCTTCCTTTCTTCAGAGCATCAAAGAATGGAATGCATTTGTCAGTGGCTTTCGAAATGAACCGACTCAAGGCAGCAACCTTTCCATTGAGACTTTGCAATTCCTTCTTCGTTCTAGGAGCCTTGACCTCACTCAGGGCAGTGATCTGAGCTGGATTAGCTTCAATGCCCCTAGCGCTCACAATGAAACCCAAAAACTTTCCAGACTCCAGTCCAAATGAACATTTCAAGGGATTAAGCTTCATTCTGTACTTTCGGAGTACTGCGAACATCTCTGCCAAGTGATCCATGTGGTCCACTACTTTCTTAGACTTCACTAGCATATCATCAACGTAAACTTCCATTGTCTTGCTAATCTGTGGTTTAAACATGGCATTAACAACCCTTTGGTAAGTTGTCCCTGCATTCTTGAGTCCAAAAGGCATGACCTTGTAGCAGTAGAGTCCAACATCTGTGATGAAGCTTGTATCCTCTTGATCTGGCTCATGCATCATAATCTGGTTATATCCGAAGTATGCATCCATAAAAGATAACAATTCATGCCCTGCCGTCCCAATCACCAACTGATCGATCCTGGGCAGCGGGAAACAGTCTTTGGGGCAGGCTTTGTTCAGATCTGAAAAGTCAATGCATACTGTCCACTTTCCGTTAGCTTTTTTATCAAGCACTAGATTTGATACCCAATTTGGATAAGTAGACTCTCTGATGAAACCGTTCTCCATGAGCCGATCCACTTCTTCTGTTAACGTTGTCGTCCTCTCAGGACCCTGAGTTCTTCTTTTCTGTTTCACGGGTGTAAACTTTGGATCAATGTTCAGAGTGTGTACTGCAATCTCTGGGGATATTCCACACATGTCAGCATGTGTCCAGGTGAATACATCCAAATTTGCCTTCAAAAATGAAATCAGAACATTCTTAACTGTTGTGTTGAGTTGTGAACCCACATTTAGCACTTTGTTTGGGTCCTGTGGCTCAACGGGTACCGGCACTGTTACCTCTACCGGTACTACCCTATTCTCCCCTGCACTGGCTTTCCTTGGATCCATCTCTCTTCGTGCGGCACTACATTCACCAGTGCAGGGTCCACCCTGTAATTGCTACAAGGTTTGTTCTTTGGTGCGGACTGGAGTCGCCGCACCTTTTCCCATCTCTCTTTTCCTTGATTCACGCAGCTCTGTAAGATAACATTCTCACCCCGCATCTTGGTCTCCTTTAATCACGCCAACTCCATTATCCATGGGGAATTTAATAGTAAGACACCACGGGGCAAGAACAGCTTTAAATGCAGCAAGAGTTGGTCGGCCTAAAAAGGAATTGTAGGCAGAGAATTCTTCAACAATTATAAAGGTTTGCTTTCGAGCCACCTTCAACAAATCTATGGTCCCAATTGGTTGTTTGGGTTCTCCAGCAAACCCAGCAATCTTAAGTGATGAAGCTTGAACGTCAGCCATTGGAATTTTCATTTGATCAAAGGTCTTCTTGAAGAGAATGTTGCATGAAGCTCCACAATCAACCAGAACTCTTCTCACAGTTGTCGGCCCAATACCAGCGGATATGACCAAAGGATCTATGGTCGGAGCCTCGATAGCCAAAGAATCTCTGGCACTGAATACAATATCATCTGTGGAAGTCTTTTGTTGCTTTAAAGGTGCCTAATTTTCTAAAACAAAAACATTCTCTTCAGCTGGTACATGCCTCAAGGCCCGGGCATACCTTTCCATCTCGCCCTAGCTTTTGCCTGCTGGGTGAGTTCCTCCAGTTATTATACTGATGACAGGTCTTTCTGATTCATGTTCTACGGCCTTCTCACTTGAGCCAGGACGGTGAGCGGGAACTTGTTGTCCTTGAGTCGACGAGGCTGGGGCATTTCTATTCCTTTTCACATACTGCTGGAGTTTGTTTTCCTTCAAGAGTTATTCAATTACCTCTTTCAACTGACGGCATTCGTTGGTGTCATGGCCGGGTTAGTTGTGGAATCGGCCGAACCTTCCACCTTTTTCCATCTTATTCCCAACTCTCATTTTAGGTGGTGTCGGATAATTGACATCATCCTTGGTCGCAAAGAAGATGTTCTCAGGGGTATCGGTCAAGGGCGTGAAATTGAAAGGACGGCCTTTCTTAGCATCTCTCTGTTTCTTTCCACCATCATTTCCCCTTTTCTGAGTGTTAGGTTCTTTCTTGTTCGAAGCAGCACCATCGTTCCCTGCTTCTACTGATACCACCTTAGCCGGTGTTTGGAGGCTCTCCATGCGCATGAATTCATCCGCTTTCTTATAGAATTTGTCAAGAGAGTTTGGTTCTTTCATTTTCAACCATTTTCCAAATTCACTCGATTTTTCAATCGCCCTTATCAAGTATGTTAGGACCATGCGTGGCTTAGCATTATCTACCTCAGCCAATGATATGTTAAAACGATTCAAAAATGATCTGATGGATTCTCCAGGATTTTACTCTAGACTTGATAGCGACATTATATCCTTTGCTTTTGAAGCATACAATTGAAATTGCTCCTTGAACTTCCTGGTCAAATCGGAGAACTGATCAATGGACCTGACCGGCAGCTTTGTAAACCACAATAGAGCAACACCTTCCAGATAAACCGGGAAATATCGACACTTGATTTCATCAGACGCTCTGGAACCTGTCATATGCCAGTCGTACTTGTACAGAAACTCGTTAGGATCACTCGTCCCCTTGTAGGCCGGAATAGTAGGGGAACGAATTTCCTTGGGAACTCTGCCTTCAGGATCTTTTCAGTAAATGGAGTTTTGCTTGGAGCAAAACCCCACTCTTTCTCATCATTATCTCTTCGCATATTTTCCTTCATGATTTGGCGAACCATACCCGAAAAATATTCTTCATCATTTAGAGGCTCTAGAGGGAAAACATTAGCCACTCTCCCTGAATTCTGCCTTGACAATCGTTCACGAAGGGTCGGCTGCGGCCCTGATCCTCCCGCTTGAGGAGGAGTCCTTTGTACAGCGTTTGCGGCTCATTGAGAAATGTTCCCTTCAACATCCTGAACTCCCACAGCAGGGTTCCCATCATTATTAACTGGTTGACAGTTTGCCCCTAGTAGATCATTCAACTTACATAAGATCAGGGCGTTCTGGGCATTCTGAGCTTCCAATTGTGCATTCTGGGCAATCAATTGTTGATTCAACCCCAAAACTACAGCGTCCAATTTTGCTCGCGTAACTCCAACAGTTGGAGCTGCTTGACTTGAAGGAAGAGAGGTAGCAGTATTCTCTTGAACATTGTCGGATCTTACAGAACTTCGTTTTCTCCCAGGAGCCATTATTTCCAATAAACTTATGGTTTTAAAATAAATCCTTTCAATAGACCTTTGCGGAGCAATAATGGAAGTACCCTGAGTTCAATTCTCGGTGAAAGCACCAAAAATGTTAACGTGAAAATCGGACGCTAACACCCCAGTGTGATAAAGCGAGTGTGAAAGCACCGCCCGTTCGCACGGGAATCAGATTTAAGCAGGGGAAATTAGAGGGAAAACAGTAAGAACACAACGTTTATAGTGGTTCGGCTCCCAATTGAGCCTACGTCCACTTTAATTCTTTTTTATTGCTGGATCAAATACAATTCTATAACAATCTTCAATTACATCACTTGGAAAGACAAGTAGCTAAAACTTCGATACGAGAAAATCCCTTGAATCCATGTCCAATAAGTTGAATCTCGAGTTGAAGTTGATTGAAGCGTCCTAAGTGTTGCAATTGTTGATGAAGTAGCTCAGCAGAATGTAGTTGCTTCCCAGAAGAATCATTCCAAAAGTCCCCCTAAGTGTTGGAGTTCGAGGGGTATTTATAGGAATTTTCGGTGTCAAGTTGTAAGTAGTGGCCGACCTAAAATAGGTCGTAGGTCGTCACCGGCTCAGGATAGATCATAGGTCGCCCTCTCTTTCCCATGCATGGCTTACGACTTAAACGGGAAGTGTATGATCTTCGGGATTCAAATCACAAGTCCCAAGTCGCTGCCGAGTTAACAGGCTGCGTGCTAAGTAGCTGCACCAGATTCTCCTTCGTTGCCTGGGTCGGGAACGACCTAACATAGGCCATAAGTCGGTCACGACTCAAGTGTAGACCGTGAACCTGTTCCGAGCATTTAGACCGTCAACCTTCTTAGGTATTTAGATCGGTATCCTCCTTAGGTAGGTATCACTCTTAAACCTTAGGTTGGAATCCCTCTTAAGTCTGTTGAGTCGGCATCCCTGTTAAGTCTTAAGTAGGTAACTGTTAAGCCTTAATTCGGTAACTGTTTTAGGTCGCTGAGTCATGGCCGAGGTGGAGTTAACAATGTAGGTGATATGGTTTTTGTGAAGATTTCTCCACTGAAGAATGTTGTTCGATTCGGGAAGAAAGGGAAACTAACTCCGAGATTTGTTGGACCATTCCCGATCATCGAGCGAATTGGAAAGCTCACGTATAAATTAGAGTTACCGGAAAAGATGGCGAGTGTGCACAATGTTTTTCATGTATCGTATCTACGAAAGTATGTGCATGACTCTAATACAGTGGTTACTGCTGATAGCTATGAAGATTTAGAAGTTGATCCAGTTGTTAGAAGACCTCATGAGCCGCTTCGTGTTGTGGAAACTGACACGAAACAGCTTAGGAGGAAGGTAGTCAGGTTGCTCAAGGTATAATGGAGTGATGATGTTAACGACTGTACATGGGATGAGGAAGAGAGGATGAAGGCAGCTCATCCTGAACTCTTCGAGGTATGGCCCTAAGGTGTCGTGACATCTCATGAACTTGTAACTTGTTCTAGTTTTAGAATTCTGCATGCAAGGTTAGTAATTGGATGCATGGTTTGTTGATTGCTATGGATGGTAGGCATGCAGGATAGTTTTGGTTGCTCTTGTTTGTTTGGAATTTCGAGGCCGAAATTCCTAAGGGGAGAGAATGTAACGACCCGTATTTTTACGGATCGAAGGATTGTAGAACTGTTGTCATTAGGTTGTTAGCGTTGTTAAGTCGTTCAGAATTTAAGTTGTTTGGAGCTTAAGTCGTTCAGAGATGAGTCATCTAGGGTTAGGTCGTGTCGTAGCATAAGTCGGTGGAGCGACTTAGAGGATGGAGCGACTTAAGGTAGGTGACCGACCTATAGTAGTGACCGACCTATAGGAGTGAGCGACTTAGGGGTTTAGCCGACCTAAGGGAACTAACGATTAAAGGGTTAACTGCTTAAGTTAGTGAGCGACTTAAGGAAATCTTGTGTTGAGGCTTAGGTCGTGAGTTGGATTAGGTCGTGAACGAGTTAAGGTTAGGTCGGCTATGCCGTGTTATAGTTAGGTCGTTCGAGCGACTTATGGCAATAGGTTAAGTCGTCCAAACGGCTTAGGTAGGAGCGCGCGTATGTGTTAGGTCGCTAAGTCGTAACCTGTTGAGTCGTTGGGTCATGTTTGTGTTAGGCCGCGTAGAGGGTTGAGTCGGTAGGCCGTGGGGATTGATGAGTCGTAGGTCGTGAGGCCTTGTTAAGTCGTGACCGACTTAAGGGGGCGAACGACTCATAGGTGCGAACGACTCATAGGTTTGGCCTATAAATAGGAGTGCTTATCTCACTTTTTGGGATCCGGATTTTGAAGCGACGAAGTCCTGCCATTTTGAGAGCTCGAGTGCTACACTTCTTCACTTCTTTTCTCTTCTCTAATCTAGTACTTCATTCCATCCAAGATTGAAGATCAAATCGAAGATCCAAGAGCCAAAGTTGAAGATCTCCATCCATCGAAGAGAGATTTCATCGTTTGAGGGAAATCTTGACAGATCAAGCTAGATCCTTTGCTGTCCAGGTCTGAAGTTTGTTGCTTTTGAAGTGTTTAGGTGATTCGGTGAGTAGTGGTTATCTCTCACACGGACCCAAAGGAGTATATTGGATCGATGGCTTGTTTGTGTGTTAAAGATAGTGATTTCATGCATTTTCCTTAAGTCTGCATGTAGATCCATCATTCATAAAGTTTTGATATCCACTTTACTACATGTTAACCTATGCTATTTCATTCATCAAGATATTACTTAGAACTCATGCTTGTTAGATTTGGGCTCTTTATTTACGAATTTACCATTATTATTATAACTGTTTATTTAGATCTTGTTTGAATGATTGATTACTTGGATTAATGATTGATTTGATTGATTGTTATAAATTAGTTGATTTATGATTTGATTTGGACAAGTTGGTCGAAGATGATTCAAAAGCTAAGTGGAAAGGCTCTTGAATAAGGAAAGCTGATCGTGGCATATGAAGCGGATGATAAAGCTCATATGGATAGATTTGATCATGATGTTGAGATGGGACTTTGCTATAATGCGATGAAGCAAAGCATGATATGAGATAGCCTTGTTTTAATCCAGACTGGATCATCCCAAGCATGTTGATAAATCGGTGATATGGTTCGAGTTTGTGGATAATGGTTGGCTTGAAAGGCGCTTGAGCTAGTATGGAAATAGTCGTCGAGGAGGATGACTAGAAGGCTGAGATCTCATCGTTGTTGAAGGTTCTAGAAGGCTCAAAGCAAGAGTACGCTGGGCAGATTCGATAGTCCCAAGACTAATAGTTGATGGTCTAGTACTCTGGGAAGATTCGATAGTCCTAGGCACGGGTCACAATGACGTGCGGAGTTCTGTCTAGAACCGGGGTTACCATTAGCCCTTGACGGACGGATCAAAGAATGAGCCGGTCATTCAATTAACGGTGATATCGAAGCAATGATAATAGTGATAGCCAGAGTCATGGATGTTTGGATGCTTTGGTTGTATCGTCACTCGGCCTCAAGAGCGATGTTTTGTGGGTGCTTATCTGTTCTTGGTTTAGGCCTGGGGGTTTGTACTTGGAAAACATCGACCTTGACTCGAGTGATAATTGCTTTACTTTAAATGTCTGCTTTGCTATGTTTATTTATGCTTAGTGGGTGTGGGGGCTATCACTGTAGAAAGAGGTGGAGTGGGATGGTTGGGTTCCTATTCCTTTTTACCCTTTATGCTCTTTAGGTATATTTGATAGTTGATTTACCGCTCACTAGGACTTTTGTCCGACTCAAGGTTTTATGTTCAACTCTTATTACCTTTGGTTGTTCATCCGTTTTGGGATGGGCAGACTAGGTAGCAGGTGACAGGTGCTGTTCTTAGTGACCAACGCTGATGATGACGAAGACGAGCTGGAGGCTTTTGCATATTATTCTCTTACTATATGTACTGGATGTTCCGCTGTTTATATGATTCTCTGAGTGTTATGTAGTGAGGCTTGATGCATTGACTATTCAGATGTTTGTATCAAATTGTTTTGTAGTGTATGATGAGATTCTGTTCTATGGAGCTTCACTATGTATAATTTTCTATTGTATTTTATCCCTGCGTTGTGAGTAATACGATAGAGTTTATTGTTTTACCTTACCTTGATGATCATCCATGGCTGCCTGGCACTCTTTACAGCGCACTATTTCCTTATTTAGTGCATGAGTCATGGGCGGTCATCACACAAGTTTTAAAAATAGAGTTTAAATTATTTACAAACTCTCTCGAGATGTGGAAATGGATATGATTTTTAGTAGTTGTAAATGAATAGACGAGATTATAAGTGAGTATGATCAATTTTGGAAGATGTAAAAGAATTTAATATAAATTTCGAAAAATGTAGGAGATAAGATAAGAAAATTCATAAGTATCGATATTTGAAATGATTTTGGGAAATGTACTTAAATTATTTTCTCAAGTGCGGAAAGGAAAGGTTTTTGGAAATATTAGAGACAAGGGGTTTATATCGAGATATTTTCTAAGTAATGGATTATAAATCAAAGTCGGAAATATTTTACTAAATGCTGAAGTGAGGTATAGATGAAAATATCCTATTATGGAAACAACTGTTTGGAAATATTTTCAAATATTAAAAAAAATTGAAAGTGGTTTGAATATATATTATAAAGATATTTTGAAAATAATTTTTGGAAAATAAATAATTTGGCCCGATGTCTTCTTATAGATGTTTTATTGACAGTTAAATAATTGACTATCAATTTCTGCCAAATTCATTGATCGTTTCAAAGAGACCAGCATGGTGGTTTAATTATATGAAAACCACTTCGATCTAGTTTGAACATTACGAATGGTGAAATCGTGAAGATGCTGAAGGCGGTGATTTGGTTTGTGCAGATCGACACCTCATATGGATTAATGCTATCAGAACATCGTCATTGGAGGACGATAGCATTCTAATTGGAATTGTCCTTGAAAAGTAAACTTTAGCCTCAAGCTTCATCAACCGAGAATGACTAAAACAGGGAGATGCAGCATGGCTAAGTGGATCGTACCCAATTAAGATACCCTTGAAAATATATATATAAATTGTGGATATGGTTGTGCGTGAAAAAGTGAGCGCTCGATTTTAAGGGTGGGAACAGCCGGGTTGATAGCATATTCGATTCTATCTAGGTCAGGGATAGGGCTGGTCTTACGCGGTAGGGGATCCAGGTGAGGCCCTCGATAAATTTTTCTAGAAGTGTACTGTAATGGGAAGTACCCCAATAGCCTAGTTATTATATGGAATCCATTCTCTAATAAGCACCGTACGGTTTTGATTGTGTTCAACTATGCTGAAACGTGAGATGCAAGAATTTCAGCTATTTTCTATTTACTTTGTTTAGACACTATTATAATATCAAATGATTTTGATAAAGATGTTTTGGTTATCGTAAAGGAAAAACCATCGTGCTTATGTGTGACATGATTTTATGAGATACCTTTGTTTTTCAAAGGATTTTGATAACTTTAATAATTCAAATTGAGTTTGTTTTCTCATGTTGATTTTTCCAGACTGACTCATGTGTTATTTAATTATAATGCTCAAGTCAGACCGAGTATACAGTTTCAGGATAGGATGCTTTAGAACTAAGGATATGAGCTGGATAACAGAGGCGTATCTCCGTACATGGTTTATATTTCCACTGTTTGAGGAAAAGTTATTATAACAATCCAGATTGATTGTTGTCTATTGTATTCTGATAATGGTATGTATATTAATAGTATAGTTCTTGTATTAAAAATCCATTATTATATATTATATTTTGTTCAACTCCAATTGTGAAATTCCATGTTATTGTTTTCTATTTCTTCTTCTACCTTTTCTTCTTCACCCTAGTAATCTATGTTTCCAGCACTTGAATATTTGGCATGTTATACAGTGAACATATAAATGTTGATTTCCAATAGTTGAAAATCTCAGGTTGCTACACTTGGTATAAGAGCTAAAGGTTAAGCGAGAACTATGGCTTTGGTGGGGATTAAACATTATAGATGGTCGGTGGTACCCTAGAATGTGTTTGAGTGTATTAATAGATATGAATGCGTATTTATTAGTGAATATAAACTATTTTCTATTGAGTTGCCTTATCGGTTGAGTAGCTTATATATTCTGGTCGAGTAGTGGGATGCCACTAAATCGATAGGAGTTTCTAAACACATAAACCAGGTGAACCGATACAATATTGTTTTGAAGCGGGTAAACGAAATAATTTTACCCAAATTAAATTTTTGATATAAAGGGTATAATTTCTTGAAAATTATTATAGTATAATTGATGTATTTGGTTGTTATAATTACAATAGGAACAAGATTATATAATTGAAATGGTTATATATAACCAAATGAAATTTGTACAAAAATGAATTATATGAGTGAATTATAATTAAAATGGATTCAAACCCGAATTCAAAAATTTAAATCCCGGAAGGTTTGAATAATATTTTCAGAAGTGATATAGAAATGAAATTGGGGTTATTTTGGAAATGTTTTTGAAATAAATAATGGTAATATTGTTGTGGAATCGTTGTTAATGAGTAAATTGTTTCAAATGGATTTTTGAGGTGATAAAGCACTAAACTCACTTTAGTCCTTGGAAAATTGCTCCGATGATGATTGCGACATCATTAGCGATTTTTGAGTTTCTAAGTGATGGCTTGCTACCATAGTAATTTGATATGATGATTTCGTTTGAAAAAAAAAGTATTATTTTGGAAAGGAAATTTGTATTGGATAAATCCAAATTGGTTGTGAAAATTTCAAGGAATGGTTTGTTAAGACGAAGAAAGAGCTATATATTTGATTTCAAAATTAATTAAATTAAAACGGATGCTTGGATTCTGAAATCCTCAGTTATATGGTTTGTGAATCCAGAAGAATAATAAGTTTTTAGATTTATAACTTGGGAAATGTGAATTATTATATGAAATAAAGTTTATCTTGGGTAGAGTTAAATAAATCGAGTTAATAAAAGAAAGAAGTAAAAGTTGAATTTTTGAATAAAATTTTAACTGGAGTAAATATTTGAATGGAATTTGACTCAAGTAAATTAGAACTGAACTAATTGAGCTAATTAATTAGAGAATTAAATTTGAATTGGAAATATTAAACTATCAAAGTGACTATGAACATAATTTTCAAAGGAGTGTATAAACTTAAGAGATGGTATAAAATGTTTATAACAAGGCATAAGAAATAATTGTGATAAATTGGTTTTTGAAATAAACTAAACGCAAGTAGAGGAAATTAATGTGAATACAAGAAGTGTTATATGGAATTGAAATTGAGGAAGGTAAGTAAGGAAATTGTAAATTTTGAAATTTGAAATTGAATTTTGACTTAAGTAAATTAAAATGGATTGAAATTTAATGTAAGATAAATAAAAATTGAATTGGAATTAGAATTATATCGAATTTACTAAATATATTTTGAATTATTGTCGAATAAAATAGAAATGGATTGAAATGGCGATGACTTAAGTTATAAATAAATTCAGTTTAAGCATATATAAATTGAATATGCTTCTTGAGTCCACAATTGAAAACTGAATGATAAGCTCGTGGAAATGTCATTACAAATTCTCCTACATTCTGCAAGCATCTATATAGAGATTCTTTTTTAACAAAGAGGAAGAAAACCAGTAACCTACAAATAGTGTTGATAAATTCAGGATAAAAAATATTTGCATATCTGTACATATTACATAAATCTACAAATTATCTATATTCTAAATACAAAGACTAAACATCTAGATTATATGTTTATGTCTTTGTATGCTTGTGTAACGACCCGCTATTTCGAATCATTCGCTTCCACACATGTCAAACTTGAATTGCTCAAAATAAAAAATTGTTAATTTACAATTGGCAAACTTATCATATACAGTAAATAAATCAATCACTGAATCGCAGATATGGAGTGATATAACAATAAGCAGCGGAATAGATAAATAGTAGTTCATGAAGCCACTATAAAACATCAAAGATTGAAATAAAATACAACATAATATTTCAAATACAATGTAGTCTTGAATAGAAATAGATGACTAGTCTAAACAAAAACAACTGGCAAAGTTGAATAGATAAGACAGATCTTAAACCAAAGCTCCAATCATCAAATGTGAGTCTCAAATTCTATGACACTCAGTCTGGCCCAAGCATAAAGCAAAACACAAAATGCTCGAGGCAGGATTAACATTCTTATATAGTAAATTCAAATCAAGTGAAAGGTCAACTGAAATACAAGCAACTTAAAGGTTGTTTGGGATTTCCATCCTCTAAGGATCCATGGAACTATCTACTATGTAGTAATACACTCTATTATAATATGTCTATAGTAAGTAAACAATTCAAATAGCATTAAGATGTTTCCCATATCCCCCTTAACACATTTTATATATTCCCATGGTCTATACAGTACCGTAATCCTCCGTAAACTGGAGGGCTGTCAAAGGGCACTCTATAGGTATGGTACAAACAAAACTCGTAGAAGGCATGATAAAGCATATGACAAGGCATTCGAGGCAATGCAAGGGTAGATTGTCCCGACCCGAATTTCAGCGTTCGAAAATCGACATTTATACTTCACCAGTATTCAAGTGCCGCAGATTCAACTGTTGAAATTCGATTCGCGCCGGAGCTTATAACACATTAAGTATAACAACACAGAGGAAGAAAATGAATAACTTTATTGATACACAATAGATAAACCGACTGATACAATGAACGCCAATGCTATCAAAGATACAAGACAATAGCGGAATAACAATGGTGGAACAATAACACAAATCTGATCTTCTAAAAGAGCACAACAACAACATCTCCAATCGATAAAACTCCAAAGTCGTAGCTCCACACTTCAAGTCGAAGAACCACGGCTTGTATTAAGCAAGGTCGGTCATCTAACGAACTAAATGCGATCGCAAAATCCAAAGGCTGAAAGCTATCGACTCTATACATACGATTTGATTATATGAAAATCTAATTCTAGGCTACCCATGTGGAAAATTGTGGGTACCTAGAGTTTAGAGAGGAAATAATAAACTCTAGGTCAGTCATTGGTCTGGTATGAGCAAATGAAAACAGTTTCATTACATAAAACAACGAAAACATTTAGAATTGAAATCTGCCATGCTTTTTGGAAAATGAAACTACCATAAGGCCTCTCGGCACACACACCATGCAACCGCACACTTATGGAAGATTTCTCCTTATGATAGTCAAACATGCTTGATATGGAAAATCCTTTTGATATTATTGTTAGTGCATATTGCAGAAAACCTTTCGAAAGTATAATATTAATCTTAGCTGGCATAGGTACCATTATATTATGCCTTCTATAGCTATAATTTGAGCATGGCAAGTTATACAACTGCAATCTTAAAGGGCGTGTATTGGTGATTGGATTTCCGACAAATGGTCAAGCAAAGGAATTTTCTGGGCCGTACGGGTACGCCTCTGGAGGGACGCCCCGAGAACATAACCAACTCTCTGTCAACACAAGGCCGGGTTACCTCTGTAACTAGGTAACTACTACACGAGTATGCCATCCCTCGGTCGTTACCGACCCCTATCCGAGCGCTTGAAACCAACATCCACAAAGTAATAAATTTGCAGTAACCACATAGGTTAAATATCTGGGAACCATACAATGATACCACCCTTTTCCAGAAGGAAATGGACATACCCTCAGGGGGCTCTATCCCAAAATAACCTTGCCCATCCTTCCTATTTCGACCATTCCGGGTTGTGAGGTCTGACGAGGTCACATCCACAAAGCTACGCTTTACAAAAAAGTCATGCTTCGATCAACACACGATCAGAAGCACTTCGTATGCCACATTACAAACTTGGAATGTATCACTAGTAAATATTAACTACATAACCTCTAAGCTCGTACGTCTCAGAGAAGGGTGCTAATCTAAGAGAATAAATCCTTCGCCACCAAACAGAAATGTATTGATAGAAACCAGCTTTACATCTCAAAGTGTAACGTCAGACATACATCCATACAAGTCTGTTCCGGGTTCGAACAAAACCGAAGGCACTTCACAAAGAAGCCCTTGCAATCCGGATAATCCTTTATCACCTCCGTACTCCCCATCACAAAGGGTGCTCATATCTCTATTCCAGGGCCATTCGGCGCAGAGACATTCGACAGGAAATCCTTTCGCTTTTGAAAATATCCGGTCTCCACCACCGGTTTTCAAATGTAGTCCATAACGTCGTTTCACTTATTCGGAATGGGTTATATGACACAAAGTCCTCTTCCAGCTAAACCGAATAATAAGCGCAATATTTAAAAACATATGGATATTAGGATCTTAGTTAAGTCACAACTTAAAGCCTAAAACCTTTCTTCAGATGGTTTAAACAAATTAACATTTTTAAATCTTTAAACTAAAAGTTTAACTTCACAAAGTTCACCAATCTTTCATAGAGATTCATTCATAGCTTTCAAAACTATTCCATTTCAAATTTGAAACCCCTTTCAACAAAAACTGGAAATCCTTTCTTTACATGAAAGCTGTCACTGTTTGAAAAACAAATACATTTTGTTTTGGAAAAATCTGATCCAATATACCCAAATTATAGCCTTTAAAAGTATAAACCAGAGAATCAATGAACTGCCATATTATTAGCAAGTTCTAATTTAAATTAAATTCAAATTTCCGAAACAATTTACTTAAATTAGTTTTTTATTCATATACAGAAATTGTATAAACCTTTTAACTCATGATTTCAAAATAATTTCAAATAATATTTAACAGTATATAGTATATT
This sequence comes from Allium cepa, assembly GCA_030765085.1. Taxonomy (NCBI): domain Eukaryota; kingdom Viridiplantae; phylum Streptophyta; class Magnoliopsida; order Asparagales; family Amaryllidaceae; genus Allium; species Allium cepa. The sequence continues at coordinate 270,355,957 of CM060935.1, read as the reverse complement.
AAAAAAATAAGTTTCAATTTCAAAACTTCCCTTTCAAAGGCTTTTCATATTCCATTCAATTCCATTTCCAAAACCATTTGGATTCAAACTTCAACCTTTAAACAAAATATTATTTAAATTAAAAATGTCTATAAGTTAAGGATTTCCCGCGAAATCCATAATAGTGTGTGTATAGTGTAGTCCAGGGGTTCTACACAATAGTGCAACATCATCAATTATCATAGATTCAGTCATATTAATATCAATAAGCGGTATAATCTATAACACTTATCTTTTATTCATAGATTCACAGATAAATAATATACATTCATCGCAGATATATAAATTGCATTCATCATAGCTCGAATCAAAATAATTCATATCACAAAGTATCATACATCAAGGATATCAAAAGATTCAAGGAATCCCATATAATCCAAACAACCATAATTAAGGTGAATTAATCATCTAATTAATTGAAACCAGATTAATCACCTATGATAATCCGGATTTTCGGGCATTAGCTAATTGAATAATTATCTAATTTAAATTGAAATACTAAATTATAGATTAAATAAATAAATGTGATAATCTCCTTTATAAATTATTTAAAATTGGAAACGCTTTATTTAGTTCAAAACAATATTTTCCCATTCTTCAATTTCATTTCTCAACTCAAAACCAGTTTCTCTAAACAAATCTGAAAACCAAATCTTCAACTTGAAATTTCTCAAAACAATTCGAAATCATCCCTCAAAACAAGAAATGTAAATCACAAGATAGATATTTTAAAAAAAAAATTGGGTTTAAAAATATATGTATAAGCTTTTATATATATAATTGGTTTTATTTTCTTAAAAGAAAAAAGAAAAGAAATTAATATGGATGTATTTATATAAGCATTTATAAAATTGTAAATTAATATATAAGCTTTCATTTAAACATTTGAAATAAATATTTGTTACTTAAAGGACAAGTGTTAAATTAGTAAGTATATGTAAATGACAAATGGAAGACATGAAATAATCAAGTGGCAATAGCTTATATTTCTTTTTAGTTGATAATGTAAATAATAAATAAAAAGGAAACATGTTTTCAATTCTTCTTTCGAAAATCTGGAAGTTTAAATCAGAGAGAAACCTAGGCATTTGAATTTAGTTCAAAGTTTTACAATCCTCAATTCTTTCTTCTGTTTATCTTCCAAACTAAAACCCAGAACTGAGAATGAAATAAAATCAAGCAACAGTTTTCAAAATTTTAACCTGAGCTTAAGTACAAGATAAAGTAAGGAATACCACTCAACATCAAGTACAGTTCAAAGTCAGTCGCTATTCCAGCCTTTGAGAAATCAAATAACAAGTTCTAGACTCAAAAAAAAATTCCAGATTTCAAGTTGAAACAAAATAGCAAATAACCATAGGAAGAAGCAAACAAACTAAGCAAAGTTCATTCAAGTTTTTGAAACTTAAAAAGCAACTCAAGATCTACAATTAGCTCAAGATTCAGATCGGAATAAATCAGTTCCTGATCTAATGCAAACCCTGTAACTATTTCAAAACAAGCTTTCTCTGTTTCTAAGGAGAACAGGTGAGTAAACCTAAGCATATACCAATTTTTTTTATTTCTGATGGTATATGAAATATTTGATGAAATCTTGTGATGAATGTTTGAAAATATGCATGCATGTTGATTTTAGTTTTGAATATAGGTATATATGACTGTGAAACTTTCTATGTCATCTCTGTTCTGGATTTCAGAAGTTTAAAAAAAAAACTGAAATTGTTTGAATTGGCATATGGTAAATTCTTGTAATATGATATAAATCATGTGTGTATGGTGTTAAGAAATGACTGTGTATATATATGAGTTAGTATCTATGGCCAAGCCCGGAACAGGTTAACAAGCCTCTGCTGTTAACATTTCAGCTTTCAAACCTGAATCAATAATTCAAATCTCCCTCTCAAACGATGTTAGGTCCTGATTTCTGAATAAAAACTTGTTTCATGTTAGCAACATCCTTTTTAAAATTTGATTCAGGAAAAGGGTGTAGCAAATACCTCAGAAATTTTATATCACAGTGGGAAACATAGGAATGTCAAAATGTTGAACTTCATATTTGCATGTTTTGATTTTGTAACCAAGTTCGATTTTGAAATTGATGGATTTTAAAAGTAATATGATAATTTTTAAGATAGAGGATGTCGAGCGTTTTGAGGTTGAATGGAATTTTGTTTATTGTCAATCTACAATGACCAATGGCAGAATGAGTATCGCGATTGTTATGGATGGTAGCTTGGATGTGGAAGCCCTCAAGAAAAATGGTGGGTAAAATTTCCATAGCATGGATGAATGAGGAGGGGTCGATCTAGGGTTTAAGGGTTGAATTAGGTGGAATCCGGTTTTTGGGCAACTGCGAAGCGAAGGGGGAAAACGAGAGATGCGGTCCTAGGTAAGGAGGAGGAGTGTAGAATGGCGAGTAAATCTGGAAGTTTTGGTAGTAGATGGACCACGGTGGTGGTTCGTCGTGGAGGTTTAAGTCCACTGTTCGTTGTTTCATCCAAGTGGGAAGTAAGCGTTATTTTCGATCGTGGCATGGGTTTCGAGTTTCTTTAGGGGAGAGTGAAGGGGCGGTCGCGTTCGTTGAGGGACGTCGATCGTTGGTGAAATTCGATTGTCGGGCTTTGGATTCAGGTGCGCGCATTCGTGCACGCTTGTGCACAGGAAGATGTGAAAAGAACGGGAAGAATGGTAAAAGGGGGAGGAATGTAGAAATTGGGCCGAAGATTTGATTGGGCCTGCTAAATTAATAAGAAAAAAATTGCAAGTAGAGAGAAAGGGATTGGACTATCGGCTCGGATATTTGTTTGGCCTGTAGCTTAGTTGATTTAACCAAGTATTCAAATAAATTGTGTGTTTTTATAATTATAAATAGGTTAATTATATGATTTTATTTCTATGTGTCATTTCAAATGAAATTTTATAATAATTTGATTAAGTAGTTAATTAAGATTTTGGTTTATCTTAAATTTTAATTTTGGTTCTTGATTTATTAATAGATGAGTAATCAATTTAATTCATGAACAACAATTAATTAGGGTAATTATTTAAAAAGATTAATTTAGGATAATTGATTAAAAGTATTTAAGTGAAAAATAATTATTTAAGAAGAATAATTAAGGATTGTTAGTATAAGAAATTTAAAGTAAATTATTTAATGAGGGTGATTATATGATTAAAGAATTAATTTCGATAATTAATTAAAGGATAGTTTAATTTCTTAAGTAAATAATAAGGTAATTGCTTAAATTTGGTTAATTATGGAATAATTAAGTAATGAAAGCAATTAAATTTTAATTAATAGTAGTATAATAAATTAATGTTAAATTTAAGGTTGATTAGTAATTTCATTTATTAATTAAAATAATCTGTTAGTGTAGATAAACTGGATAAAAAGTTAATTAATTTAATTTCTTTGGAGATTAAATTAAATTAATTGGGAATTGAACAACCAATTAATCATGCTTATGAATGATTAATTATATTAAATATCTTGAACTGATTGATATCCTTGATATGAAATGTTTTGTGATACGAGATTATTGGGTTGAACAAATAAAATGTGGTTATCTATCAATGATGAATTGTTGTGTATAAGTGACATCCTTATTTAAATTTTATTGTATTTAATGGAATAACTTGGGGCAAGATATCATTGGACTCGAAGAGACCGGAGTCGAGTATTAGTTAATACCCGAAACCACTTCGATCCTTCTAAGATTGATATGTGAAATCAATAGGCTGGTATGGAGTGATTTAAGTGTATCGGACCATTAATCTAATTTTTAGTTCTTAGAATTGTTGTGTATAATAAGTGATGTCTATAACAAATTGTGAATTTGTAATTGATATAAGTTACCCTGGGTTTATGTAAGTTGTATGCTTTTGATAGATGGATTTACTCACGCAGGTTTTCAGCCAGACCCGGGTGTTACTTTGATGTAATGCTCGGGTCAGACCGAGTATTACAGATTTTTCAGGTAAGGACGTTCTGGGGCTCGGAAGGCGAGCAGGGTGGCAGGGACGTATGGGGAGTTTTCACTGTGATATCGTAGTCTCTGGATGTGACGACCTGGAATTTTCTAGCAATATCAATTTAATAATCTGCATTAAATATTAAATTGATGTGATATATTTTTGATAATTTAAATCTGAATTGATACTTTTCTTTTAATAAATATTCAATTGATAAATTTTATCTGTTAGAAATTAATTGTTTGCTTTCTATTTATATATGTATATATTTGTATACATTGTAAATAGATGAATTTGTTTTAAAATTTAACTAATAAATTTTGTTTTAAATACTAATATATATTTTAGTGAATTAGAAATTATGTTTTATTTAATATAAACTCTTCAAAGGCTAAATAAATAAATAAATACAGGGTTTTAAATATATAAGTAAATGCTTAAATAGTTCAAGACTCATTTTAATTTAAGTTTAAATTAAGAATTATTAACAAAATGATTTGTTTTCTTTTCTTTTTAGTATAGTTTGATTTAAAATATGAATTTAAAATATATATGAGTTTAAATATATTTTTGTCAATAAATACATTAACATACATAATAAAATAGGTAGTTTATAATAAACAGATAATCTATTTTATCTATCATTTCAAAGTGATAAATATGTTGTTGTAAAATAAATAAAATTAAAATATGCATATAGAAATATAAGTAAGTACATAAGTTAAATCATAATAGCATAATAACTATAAAGTTAAATTAGTTTTCAAACATAGACATGAAACAAAATATACATAATGCTATAAAATTAGAAGTTAACATACTGTATAAGTTACATAAAAGTAAACATATAGGATACACTATCAAGAACAAATGTTGAACCTGAAAATCAAGACAGTAACAAAATCTAAAATATATGCAAGCTACTGAACAATAGTAAACTGCAGTATATAAATATATGTATATGTTTAAAAAGCATTTAGTAACAATAGTGTATGCAGGCCGAATTGTATGAAATAAAACAAAGACAGCAACAAAATGAAAGATATAAAAATCTATGTGTACAGGCTGAGACAAAATAAACAACTGCATATATATCTGAAGCTTGCTTAGGAAGACATCATTAAATATCTTAAGCTAACAAACAAAAAAAGTAATTAATGTAAAAATCTTTTTAGTACACTAAGTATTCATATCAGCTACCATTAAAGAAAATATCTCTGGAAACAAAACTGTACAAACACAAGACTGTATACATTATTGTACAGTTTCATCAAACATAATCATATTACCTATCTGCATATGCTCTGTGTATTTGTTTATAAATTAGCTTCATCTGCATATCAGTTCAAACTGAGCTAAAACTAAAATAAACTTCATTAAAACCCAAACAAACATTTAACAACAACTTAGCAAACAGTGGATCAAACAGAGGAGATTTTCAGTTGCTTCAGGTTCCAAATTTAAGGCCTGTTCCAAATTTGTAGCCTTTGTTCTTCCATTTTCAAGGTGAGTAACACTTTTCAGATTTACTTAAGTTTAAATTCTGATGCATGCCTATATTTGAATGCTTAAATAAATTATGTGAACATTTATATACTCATTTTCTCAGGATATTTGTAAGATGGAGTTCTGCATATCTCAAGCCTGCATACTGTGTTTTCTATTTGCTGTGAGTAACTCATTTTTTTAAGGAATTAAATTATAACTTAGTTTGAAGTTATTGCAGTGATAAATATTGTATGGTTGTGTGTTTATATCTGTGAAATCTGGAAGTATGATTGTGTTCAGGTATTTAAACTTGCAATGTGCTCTGTTTCCAGTATTGTCCATTTAAATTCAAATTTTTGAATTAATCCTTGTTTAGCCTTAGGATTTAAATGAAATCTGTAGTTTCATTTCAAAACATTAGTTAGGAATTTACTTAAAACAAGTAATGTATATATAGGACTCAGGAAACCAAGAAAAAAAGAAAACAAGACTTAGCATCTCTATAATATTAAAAATTCAAATATCTTAATTTATGAATTCAAGTACATGGATCGAATCATTTAACCAAATTATGATTTTTAAAAGGAATTTGGGGATTTTTAGTGGAGGGAATGAGGTGCAGTTCGTGTTCTTCTATTTTAGGCATTTTAGGTTGTCGTGGACGATCAAATAGATCTGGGGAGTCAAGCTTCGGTCTGGTGGTAGAGGAGGTTGCCGTGGAGTTGGGAAAAATTGAGGATGGCGACGCAGATGATGGTAGAAGCGTCGGCAATGGTTCCAAGTCCCTAAACCTAAGTTTTACTGTGCTTGAAATTTCGAGCACCGCGGCTAGCATAGGCGACCGAGTGTCGCATGTTTTTGCAGGGAGGTAGGGGAGAGATGGTCGAAGGAGTAGCCGGAGTTTGGTGGCCTCCGGTGGTGGGACCGCCGCGTGCGTGCCGTTGATAGGTTGGGAAGGAGTGGTGTTGGTGTTTTCCAGGTTTTGTGTTGTGTTCCTTTATTTGTTTTGCGCGCCCTGGGAAGAACTCGAAGCAACTTGATTATTTTCTCGGGGAAACTCGCGTATAACTCGGAGAGAGCGTAGTGGGTGCTCGTGATTTTCGTCGTACAGGCTTTAAAACTGTAACAGTTTTATTCACAGTATTTGACATTCTTTTCTTCAAATTTAAATTAAAGTTAAACCTAGTTTTTTTTAAAACAAGTTTAGAAAGTGACTTTAAATCGGTTTTGAAGATAAAGCTGAGAATAATAAAGACCATAATTTAACTTATTTTAAATAATTTAAAAGTGCTAAATGTTTAAGTTTATTCAAAAAGAAGTAAAATTTAAAAAAAAAAATTATAATGGCTAAAGAAAGTATTTGGACAAGTTAACTCCAAGGAAATCAGGTCTCAGTTAGGAAAAGCTAGATTTGGGAACTAAAATTAAAGTTTTATAAATTAAATTTATTTATTCAAATAAATTTTAGGTGTAATTAAATATGTAAGTTTAAAAGGGGTTTGAAAATAAATTAGTGTAAAAAAATTTTACGAAGATAAAAATTGAAATTTATTGAAGTAAATGTTTAAACATATTGGAAATAAGGATTTAAATCAATTATAAGAACAATTTACTTTAATTCACGAAGTCTTGGAATTTTATATGCATTAACTTTTAAGATTTATTAAGCAAGAATGCTTAATGAGGATATTAATAAAATTGGTAATTATAAGTAGTAATTAAAGTTAATTAATAAGTTAATTAACTAATGTGTGATTTAGAACTATAGATTAGATTTTTAAATTAATAATGGTTAATTAACTTATAATTATTAATAATTAATATTAGTTGATTATGTTAGGAGGAAATAATTAAATAATTATTAATGAAGTTCATTAACCAGATATGATTGATTTTGTAATAAATTAATTAGATTAATTAATTGATTCAATAATTTAAATGAAATTATTTATTGAGAAGTAATTAAGAAATTAATTACTTATTAATTATGTAAATTGATTTGAGTTAATTAATTTAGTTTTATTAACTGATATTTTGGAATTGAATTACTTAGAGAAGTAATTGAAGGATAATTACGGGATGAAATTAATTGGGTGATGTTGTTAATAGAAGTAATTAGAATATAATTACTTGAAATTAATCAGGGGATTAATTAAGAGTGTTATTGAGAAGTAATTAATTATGAATGATTAATTACTGTATATATTAATCAAGAGGATTAATATTTGTGTTTTGAAGGTGTGTATTCTTAATATAATTAACAAATGAAAATGTAAATTAGAAATCATTAATTAAAATAATTAATGATGGGAATTAGAGAAATTGATTTATTCGAGAATAATAAATCAACAAGATAATTAAATGGAAATAAATCGATATAAATGTAACTAATGTAGCATAATTACTCAGAATAGTAATTGGATGATCATTACTTGATGAAGTTAATACAAGATGATTTGTAAGTGAAGTAATTTGAGTAATTTCCTTTGAAATTCATCAAAGGATTGATTTATGAAATTAATTAATCATGGAATGATTAATTTGTTAATAAGTAATTAAGGATAGTAAATTACTGGTTTGTTATTAATCAAGAGTGATTAATAATTATGTTTAAATAAAGACTAAACAAATAATATAATTAAATATAAATTGAAGATCATTAATTAATATAATTAATGACGTAATTAAGAATTGTAAATTAAGGAATAATTAATGGGTAAGTAATTGAATGTTAATCTGCTATAAATGATTTAGAATAATTCATTTGAGAAATTAATTAAAGACTAAATTATTTCTTTTAATTAGAGAATGATTAATTAATTTGATTAATGATTGTGAGAGCAGGATTTATGGAATGAGTAATTAATCTAATTTATTTAAATTAATTAAAGATGGAAGTAATTAATTTAATTCATTTTAAATTAACTATAGCTTGTGATTCATAAATCATTGCTTATGGATGGTATTGATATTTCATTGTTTGATTGTGATCTCAGAAATGAGTTGGATGATGTCTATGTGATATGGATGTATAGTTTAAGTATGATAATGTTTAATTATCTGTTTGGATGATGATATTAATTATCTGTTTATGATGATGATGTGAATATCTATTATGAGATGTGAACTATCTATCTGTGTATATTGATGAGATTAAATTCACTGTTAAGACTAAATAGACAACTTGGCCTTAAAAGACGCGCTTTGGATTTCGATGAGACCGGGATCGGTTTTTCGCATTAGGAATATCCGAAAACCACATCGATTCAAAATTAACGATAAGTCGTGAATCTGAAGTGAAGATGAAGACTCAGAACGCAAGGGTTATCATCATTAACTCTGAGGGTGATTCCAAAATGAGTGTAACGAGATGATGTCTTCGGTTTCGTTCGAACCCGGAACGAACTTGTATGGATTGAATGCTTTCAACACATCGTCAGGCGGACGATGAGCATTCTAAGAAACATGTTCTATAAAGGTAATCGTAACCTCAAGCCTCATCAAACGGGAATGGCTAAAACAGGGGACGTGCAGCAAGGTTAGGTGGGTCATGCCCAAGCAGGACGAGGTATACCCATGTCTAGATGTCCCTTTATTCGGCTGTGTGGGCGATTGGTCTGCAGCCAACTGCGGGGTTATCTTGTTCGGGACTGTTCAGTAAGGAATGGTTCCGGCCTTGTGTTGCAGGGGAGTTAGGGTGGCTCCTCGGTACTGTGATCTAGACCACGTACTGTGACGGGCGGTATCCCAGTAGTCCTGCCATTGTATGGGATCCAATTTCCAATAAGCGCCGTACGTTTTGATTGTGCCCAACTATGTTGAAATATGAGATGTTAGCATTTCAGCTATTTCTGTATTTTACTTGAAAACCCTAGATATTATTATAATATCACTGGATTTCCTATAAAATGTTTTGGTTAGCGTAAGGTAAAAACTTTTCCATGTTTATGTGTGGGAAGTCTTACGTGATACCTTTTGTTTTCAAAGGATTTTTCAAAGTTAAGCAACTTTAACCTGTTACTCATACCAGACCCATGTCTGACCCGAAGTTTATTTTTGTTTTTCATAAACTCTCGGGTACCCAAATTTTTACGGGTAGCCAAGGGATTCAGGTTTAGCTTTGACGAATTCTGGAGGAGCAATGGAGCAGGAGGCTTCAGCGTTATATATATATATATATATATATATATATATATATAGTTCCGCTGTGTGGTATCTCTGTGATGTATTGTGTATTGAGTTGTATTAACTAGACATGTGTCTATAACTGTCTAGTATGTGATGTATTGTCTGTATAATTCTGATTGATGTTATATATTATGTAAATACTTATGTGATTAATATATTTTATTCGTTCCGCTGTGAGATTCTGATGTTGTTCTTTCTTCTCTATCTTTTCTATTTTCTCACCTCTTTCTTTCTTATTAACGATACTACTTCCTGAGAGTAGGAAGTGGGGTCGTTACAGTGGTATCAGAGCGCTAGGTTGAGTGAATACCTAGGCTCTTAAGTGATTTCTTTCCTAAGAGAGCGTATTTGTAATTTTGATATATATATATATATATATATATATATATATATCTCTATCTATTTGTTGGATTACCTGTCCGGGTTTTCCAATATAAGTATAAGGGTAGATTGAGTAGTGGTGTGTGTAACACGACTACCTGTGGTTGGAAGTATATTTGACGAGACTGTTGACCTAATACCGTCTCGAGTGAATTCATGGCATAAGGATTTCACCAAATCTCTTGAGGAAACCTGTTAAGATTTGGAGTCCATTTGTTGTACAAGAGTGGATGAGTAAAATTTGGATTGTGCGAGTTGGGCAGAAGCTGGAAATATTATCTTGGTAACTCAAGAAGTAATAGTTGTGTGTTGAGATGCAGTAGCGATGGATTGTTTCCGAAGAAGTTCTCAAGGATCTTTGGATAAGGAAGTGTGTCTGCATTAGTTCTGAGATTGAGTTCAGTTGAATGTCGTGTTTGGCTTTGGGGCCTGAGTTTCCGAGGAATTTTGGATTAAGAATTTTTGGCATCAGTAGCGGTGTTGCAGCTCAGATTGTTCTGCCGGCAAGCGAGGAGGTCATTTGTCAGCAGTTCTTTAGAGGTGAATTTCAGAGGCAGTTTTGTGTATCCTTTTCTTCAATGGATTGGCTGAATAAGCTTAAGCTGTTCAGATTGGTAAGGAGAGTATAGTTGTCTTGGGATATTAGTCTGGGTTGATCGCAAAAGAGACTTGTGATAATTAAGTGTTCTCTGGGATGGCAGAAATTTTTCTGAATATCTTTGAAGAAGTCGGTGGTTTGCCTTAACATCTGAGGAATTGAGTTTGGTATCGACTGGATTTCAGAAAATAGTACCGATGGTTCAGCTTAGTAATAGAATAGTTTCTAGAGAGAGAAATTGGTAAAGCGACTCAAGTTTTGGAGGAACTTCTAAGTTTTATTATGGATCTGTTAAATCATATTTTTGTAATGTGTTGTCCAGTTTGTGCTTATGTGTATCATCAGCATTTTCATCTATCCTAGGTCAGAGTTGTGCAGCGGAAGCAGTTGGTTGTGCATCTGTTTTTCTTTTCTGGGAAAGAGAGGATGTTTTCTACTGATGATAGTAGAGGTTGAGTTCTTGGTTTTGGTTGGTTTTGAGGAAATTATTCTACTGGATTGTTTTTGGATTCGGATTGTTTTAGGAGTTATCAGCGAAGGTTGAGCTGATCAGTGGGTTGAAGGCAGCTTTGGACTGTCAGATGTATTTGGTGGATAAGAGACGAAGGAATTTGGATTTGGGAGTCGGAGATTTGATTTTGAATGGATTTTCTCTGATTCAAAGGAGTTCTATAGATTAGTAGTATAGACTATTTGGATTCTATAGATCGAGTATTCCGGTATTATACTGGGAAACTCGAGGGAGCTCTATCCAGAATTTTATCTGGAAAGTTTGCTTTGTTGATTTAGTAGATTGGTTGTGATGGCTGTTAGCATGTGATTGATATATGCTTATAGTTTAAAATTAATTTAAAGTCTTAAATATATTATTAAATTACCTTTGCTTTTAAATTTCGGGGACGAAATTCTTTTAGGGGGGGAGGAATGTGACGACCCGGAATTTTCTAGCAATATCAATTTAATAATCTGCATTAAATATTAAATTAATTTGATATATTTTTGATAATTTAAATCTGAATTGATACTTTTCTTTTAATAATTATTCAATTGATAAATTTTATTTGTTAGAAATTAATTGTTTGCTTTCTATTTATATATGTATATATTTGTATACATTGTAAATAAATGAATTTGTTTTAAAATTTAACTAATAAATTTTGTTTTAAATACTAATATATATTTTAGTGAATTAGAAATTATGTTTTATTTAATATAAACTTTTCAAAGGCTAAATAAATAAATAAATACAGGGCTTTAAATATATAAGTAAATGCTTAAATAGTTCAAGACTCATTTTAATTTAAGTTTAAATTTAGAATTATTAACAAAATGGTTTGTTTCTTTTCTTTTTAGTATAGTTTGATTTAAAATATGAATTTAAAATATATATGAGTTTTAAATATAATTTGGTCAATAAATACATTAACATACATAATAAAGTATGTAGTTTATAATAAACAGATAATCTATTTTTTCTATCATTTCAAAGTGATAAATATGTTGTTATAAAAGAAATAAAATTAAAATATGCATATAGAAATATAAGTAAGTACATAAGTTAAATCATAATAGCATAATAACTATAAAGTTAAATTAGTTTTCAAACATAGACATAAAACAAAATATACATAAAGCTATAAAATTAGAAGTTAACATACTGTATAAGTTACATAAAAGTAAACATATAGGATACACTCATAGATTAAAGCTAAGTATAGATACTTTTCAAATTTACAATAACAAGACAACAATAAATAAACTAGAAACAAAATCATTTTTTTTAAGTTTGTAAACAATTATCAATGTACTGCAGCTTATGTATATGTTTAAGCATCAAGAACAAATGTTGAACTTGAAAATCAAGACAGTAACAAAATCTAAAATATATGCAAGCTACTGAACAATAGTAAACTGCAGTATATAAATATATGTATATGTTTAAAAAGCATTTAGTAACAATAGTGTACGCAGGCCGAATTGTATGAAATAAAACAAAGAGAGCAACAAAATGAAAGATATAAAAATCTATGTGTACAGGCTGAGACAAAATAAACAACTGCATATATATGTGAAGCTTGCTTAGGAAGACATCATTAAATATCTTAAGCTAACAAACAAAAAAAGTAATTAATGTAAAAATCTTTTTAGTACACTAAGTATTCATATCAGCCACCATTAAAGAAAATATCTCTGGAAACAAAACTGTACAAACACAAGACTGTATACAATATTATACAGTTTCATGAAACATAATCATATTACCTGTCTGCATATGCTCTGTGTATTTGTTTATAAATTAGCTTCATCTGCATATCAGTTCGAACTGAGCTAAAACTAAAATAAACTTCATTAAAACCCAAACAAACATTCAACAACAACAACTTAGCAAACAGTGGATCAAACAGAGGAGATTTTCAGTTGCTTCAGGTTCCAAATTTAAGGCCTATTCCAAATTTGTAGCCTCTGTTCTTCCATTTTCAAGGTGAGTAACACTTTTCGGATTTACTTAAGTTTAAATTCTGATGCATGCCTATATTTGAATGCTTAAATAAATTACGTGAACATTTATATACTCATTTTCTCTGGATATTTGTAAGATGGAGTTCTGCATATCTCAAGCCTGCATACTGTGTTTTCTATTTGCTGTGAGTAACTCATTTTTTTAAGGAATTAAAAGTATAACTTAGTTTGAAGTTGTTGCAGTGATAAATATTGTATGGTTGTGTGTTTATATCTGTGAACTCTGGAAGTATGATTGTGTGCAGGTATTTAAACTTGCAATTTGCTCTGTTTCCAGTATTGTCCATTTAAATTCAAATTTTTGAATTAATCCTTGTTTAGCCTTAGGATTTAATTGAAATTTGTAATTTCATTTCAAAACATTAGTTAGGAATTTACTTAAATCAAGTAATGTATATATAGGACTCAGGAAACCAAGAAAAAAAGAAAACAAGACTGAGCATCTCTATAATATTAAAAATTCAAATATCTTAATTTATGAATTCAAGTACATGGATCGAATCATTTAACCAATTATGATTTTTAAAAGGAATTTGGGGATTTTTAGTGGAGGGAATGAGGTGTAGTTCGCGTTCTTCTATTTTAGGCATTTTAGGTTGCCGTGGACAATCAAATAGATCTGGGGAGTCAAGCTTCGGTCTGGTGGTAGAGGAGGTTGCCGTGGAGTTGGGAAAAATAGGGGATGGCGGTGCAGATGATGGTAGAAGCGTCGGCAATGGTTCCAAGTCCCTAAACCTAAGTTTTACTGTGCTTGAAATTTCGAGCACCGCGGTTAGCATAGGCGACCGAGTGTCGCGTGTTTTTGCAAAGAGGTAGTGGAGAGATGGTCGAAGGAGTTGCCGGAGTCTGGTGGCCTCCGGTGGTGGGACCGCCGCGCGCGTGCCGTTGACAGGTTGGGAAGGAGTGGTGTTGGTGTTTTCCAGGTTTTATGTTGTGTTCCTTTATTTGTTTTGCGCGCCCTGGGAAGAACTCGAAGCAGTTTGATTATTTTCTCGGGGAAATTCGCGTATAACTCGGAGAGAGCGCAGTGGGTGCTCGTGATTTTAGTTGTACAGGCTTTAAAACTGTAACAGTTTTATTCACAGTATTTGACATTCTTGTCTTAAAATTTAAATTAAAGTTAAACCAAGTTTTTTTTAAAACAAGTTTAGAAAGTGACTTTAAATCGGTTTTGAAGATAAAGCTGAGAATAATAAAGACCATAATTTAACTTATTTTAAATAATTTAAAAGTGCTAAATGTTTACGTTTATTCAAAAAGGAGTAAAATTTTAAAAAAATAAATTATTATGGCTAAAGAAAGTATTTGGACAAGTTAACTCCAAGGAAATCAGGTCTCAGTTAGGAAAAGCTAGATTTGGGAACTAAAATTAAAGTTTTATAATTTAAATTTATTTATTCAAATAAATTTTAGGTGTAATTAAATATGTAAGTTTAAAAGGGGTTTGAAAATAAATTAGTGTAAAAAAATTTTATGAAGATAAAAATTGAAATTTATTGAAGTAAATGTTTAAACATATTGGAAATAAGGATTTAAATCAATTATAAGAACAATTTACTTTAATTCATGAAGTCTTGGAATTTTATATGCATTAACTTTTAAGATTTATTAAGCAAGAATACTTAATGAGGATATTAATAAAATTGGTAATTATAAGTAGTAATTAAAGTTAATTAATAAATTAATTAACTAATGTGTGATTTAGAACTATGGATTAGATTTTTAAATTAATAATGGTTAATTAACTTATAATTATTAATAATTAATATTAGTTGATTATGTTAGAAGGAAATAATTAAATAATTATTAATGAAGTTCATTAACCAGATATGATTGATTTTGTAATAAATTAATTAGATTAATTAATTGATTCAATAATTTAAATGAAATTATTTATTGAGAAGTAATTAAGAAATTAATTACTTATTAATTATGTAAATTGATTTGAGTTAATTAATTTAGTTTAATTAACTGATATTTTGGAATTGAATTACTTAGAGAAGTAATTGAAGGATAATTACGGGATGAAATTAATTGGGTGATGTTGTTAATAGAAGTAATTAGAATATAATTACTTGAAATTAATCAGGGGATTAATTAAGAGTGTTATTGAGAAGTAATTAATTATGAATGATTAATTACTGTATATATTAATCAAGAGGATTAATATTTGTGTTTTGAAGGTGTGTATTCTTAATATAATTAACAAATGAAAATGTAAATTAGAAATCATTAATTAAAATAATTAATGATGGGAATTAGAGAAATTGATTTATTTGAGAATAATAAATCAACAAGATAATTAAATGGAAATAAATCGATATAAATGTAATTAATGGAGCATAATTACTCAGAATAGTAATTGGATGATCATTACTTGATGAAGTTAATACAAGATAATTTGTAAGTGAAGTAATTTGAGTAATTTCCTATGAAATTCATCAAAGGATTGATTTATGAAATTAATTAATCATGGAATGATTAATTTGTTAATAAGTAATTAAGGATAGTAAATTACTGGTTTGTTATTAATCAAGAGTGATTAATAATTATGTTTAAATAAAGATTAAACAAATAATATAATTAAATATAAATTGAAGATCATTAATTAATATAATTAATGACGTAATTAAGAATTGTAAATTAAGGAATAACTAATGGGTAAGTAATTGAATGTTAATCTGCTATAAATTATTTAGAATAATTCATTTGAGAAATTAATTAAAGACTAAATTATTTCTTGTAATTAGAGAATGATTAATTAATTTGATTAATGATTGTGAGAGCAGGATTTATGGAATGAGTAATTAATCTAATTTATTTTAAATTAATTAAAGATGGAAGTAATTAATTTAATTCATTTTAAATTAACTATAGCTTGTGATTCATAAATCATTGCTTATGGATGGTATTGATATTTCATTGTTTGATTGTGATCTCAGAAATGAGTTGGTTGATGTCTATGTGATATGGATGTATAGTTTAAGTATGATAATGTTTATCTATTTGGATGATGATATTAATTATCTATTTATGATGATGATGTGATTATCTATTATGAGATGTGAATTATCTATCTTTGTATATTGATGATATTGAATTCACTGTTAAGACTAAATAGACAACTTGGCCTTAAAAGACACGCTTTGGATTTCGATGAGACCGGGATCGGTTTTCCGCATTAGGAATATCCGAAAACCACATCGATTCCAAATTAACGATAGGTCGTGAATCTGAAGTGAAGATGAAGACTCAGAACGCAAGGGTTATCGTCATTAACTCTGAGGGTGATTCCAAAATGAGTGTAACGAGATGATGCCTTCGGTTTCGTTCGAACCCGGAACGAACTTGTATGGATTGAATGCTTTCAACACATCGTCAGGCGGACGATGAGCATTCTAAGAAACATGTTCTATAAAGGTAATCGTAACCTCAAGCCTCATCAACCGGGAATGGCTAAAACAGGGGAGGTGCAACAAGGTTAGGTGGGTCATGCCCAAGCAGGACGAGGTACACCCCTGTCTAGATGTCCCTTTATTCGGCTGTGTGGGCGGTTGGTCTGCTGCCAACTGCGGGGTTATCTTGTTCGGGACTGTTCAGTAAGGAATGGTTCCGGCCTTGTGTTGCAGGGGAGTTAGGGTGGCTCCTCGGTACTGTGATCTAGACCACGTACTGTGACGGGCGGTACCCCAGTAGCCCTGCCATTGTGTGGGATCCAATTTCCAATAAGCGTCATACATTTTGATTGTGCCCAACTATGTTGAAATGTGAGATGTTAGCATTTCAGCTATTTCTGTATTTTACTTGAAAACCCTAGATACTATTATAATATCACTGGATTTCCTATAAAATGTTTTGGTTAGCGTAAGGTAAAAACTTTTCCATGTTTATGTGTGGGAAGTCTTACGTGATACCTTTTGTTTTCAAAGGATTTTTCAAAGTTAAGCAACTTTAACCTGTTACTCATACCATAC
This sequence comes from Allium cepa, assembly GCA_030765085.1. Lineage (NCBI taxonomy): Eukaryota > Viridiplantae > Streptophyta > Magnoliopsida > Asparagales > Amaryllidaceae > Allium > Allium cepa. Next base: position 270,338,797 of record CM060935.1, on the reverse strand, counting down.
CCATGTCTGACCCGAAGTTTATTTTTGTTTTTCATAAACTCTCGGGTACCCAAATTTTTACGGGTAGCCAAGGGATTCAGGTTTAGCTTTGACGAATTCTGGAGGAGCAATGGAGCAGGAGGCTTCAGCGTTATATATATATATATATATATATATATATATATATATATATATATATATATATATATAGTTCCGCTGTGTGGTATCTCTGTGATGTATTGTGTATTGAGTTGTATTAACTAGACATGTGTCTATAACTTTCTAGTATGTGATGTATTGTCTGTATAACTCTGATTGATGTTATATATTATGTAAATACTTATGTGATTAATATATTTTATTCGTTCCGCGGTGAGATTCTGATGTTGTTGTTCTTTCTTCTCTATCTTTTCCATTTTCGCACCTCTTTCTTTCTTATTAACGATACTACTTCCTGGGAGTAGGAAGTGGGGTCGTTACACTGGACATGATTGTTTTGTCCAATGTTTATGTATGTGTGTAACTCTGATGTATTTAAATGTAAATTTACTAATATAGTTTCTTTGTATAACTGCTATTTTATTTGATATTATATTTGATCCGCGGCGAATGTGAGGTTTCTGTGTCTTGTTTTCTGTTTTCTTCTTCTTTCTCTTTTCTTCTTTTCTTAACTATCTGGAAATTTCGGGATCGAAATTTTCGGGTCGTTACATTTGGTATCAGAGCTGAAGGTTAAGCAAGAACTTTGGCTCTGGTGGGATTACTCGTTAAGGATAGGGTAAGTGGTACCCTAGAATGAGTTGAGTGTATATATATATATATATGAGAATGCGTACTTGTTATTTTCTTATATAAAGTTTTTTAAATGATTTCAAAGGTAAATGAATCTTATATAAGAAATAGATTATCTATTATATTAAGGAAATTGGTTGTAGTATTAAATAAAATAAAAGTAATAGTAAGAATCAAGTGGTAATAGATTACAACCAAATTGAATTAAATTAAAGATAAGTTTGAAATGGATTCAAACATAAATTAAAATCTTAAAGTTGAGGAAGAATTTCAAAATAAGATGAATCAGAATTGGTTTCAAACCAGGAAATTGAATGGTTATTGTGTTTAATAATGGGATGATTGTTTTAAACACTAAAATGTTTCAAGGAAACACAACCAAACTGAAATTTGATCTTGAATTCGGGAAAGGTTTCAGGATAAGGATAATCAATTAATTTAGGTAATTAATTAAACTTTATTTAATGAGATTAATTAATGGATAATAATTGGAAATGATAAATAAAGAGGGAGTTACTTAATGAAGTAACTAGAGTTAAGTAATTTAAGGATAATTACTTAATGAAGGTAATTAAGAAATAAGTTAATTACCGAGTGTGATTAATTAGAATTAATTAATGACATAATTAATTTAAAGAAATAATAAATAATATTATTTAATGCATTTGAATGAAATGACCCTATTCGAACAAAGAGTTGTTTGAAACTTTAAAAGAAATTTGGTTTGAATTAAAAAAAAAGGTGGTTTAAAATTTTAAAGTATAACTTAGTATGTAAAAGAAATTAATATGTATATATGTGGATATACATAATATCAAAGGTGGTTTGAAATAAACTCTAAATATTGAGTTTTGAATTTGGAATAAGATATGATACCCAAAGTGATAAGGTTTTGAACTTATAAGTGGGAAAAGTATTTTGAAAATTTGGAATGGAGAATTCAAATTTGAGTAAGGTTAAATGGGATTGATTGAATTTAACTCGGAGGAAGTTAGATAAGTCCGAATGAACAATCTGATTTGGAAATTTCAGGATGAAATTGGAATTTAACTTGGAAAGTTAAAAGGTTAATTTGAATTGGGAGTTTGTGTGATCTCAAAATGGGTTTGAGATCTAGAAATTGAAAATGAATGGATGTTTTAAAATAGATTAGATGATATCATTCTATTGTTGTTAAAAATCTTTAAATTGTGAGTTGAATTTGTTTAAATAAATTAAGAAGTGGATTGTGGTAATATATCCATTGTGGATATAAATAAAATCTAACTTAAATTTAAAATTAAGGATATGGAATTCCTTTGAACTTAAGATTTGAAAGATTGTTAGAAACTCTTACTTGAACCTTGTAATGAGTTAAGTAAAGATAATTTAAAATGGAATTTTGAAATCTTAACTCATAATTGAATTGTTTAAAAACTTTAAAGGAAAATTGATTTAAAGGAACTAAATCAAGATTTGAAGTATTAACTCGAATTTATATAATTCGAGATTTGAAATTTGAATTAGTTCAAGTTGAATTTGATTTGAATTAATTGAAATTGTGATTAAAGATGTATGAGTATAAGATTCAAATGGAAAATTTGAATTGGATTAATTTGAAACAATTTGAAATTGAAGTGGTTCAATTTGGAATTAGTCCGGATTGATTTGAATAATTCGGAATTGAAATTAAAATTGAATAGATTTAAAATTCAAATTGAATTTGGATTTAATTTGGGAGGAAATCAAGAATAATTCAACTTGATTTGGAAATGGAGTTTAAAATTGGGTTTAATTCAAACTGAAGTTGAAATGAATTTAAATTGGATCTAGTTCAATTCAAATTTATTTGAATTAGTAGAATTTGAGATCAAAATTGAATAAAGTTAAATTTGGAAAGAAACTGAGGTTAATTCAACTTGAATTGGGGTTGAATCAATTTCAATAGAAATTGAAGTTATTTAAATTGGAATTGGGTCAATTTAAATGGAAGTGGAAATTTAAATTGAATTGTTGAGAATGGAGATTAGGAAGTGAACAGTTTTGACTCTGGACTATTTTTAATATAAAACTGTTATAATATAAACCTATTTTTCAAAGCAATCCATTATATAAACAGCCTTCCTTTTAAAAGCCAAAGTATCTTGTATTTGTTTTACAATTATTTTTGAAAACTGTTTAACAATATTTCAACTATTTTACAAAACTAATTACTATCTTACTATTATTTTGCAATTATCTAAAATTTCTATAATTATTTTAACTAGTTTCTATCTATTTTACACCTATTTTACAAACTAGTAATTATTTTCTAACTAATTATCTATTTTTAAAAATTTTCAAACTATTTTCTAAATAAATTGGACAGAGTTTTAAACTGTTATTGGTTAACTACCCAATCGAGATAAGAATAGAGGTGATAATTTAAATGGATTGAAGCAATTGTGCGTTAGTGAATGAAAATTTAAGTAAATGTGAATAGGAAGAGAACTAATTTGGCTAATAACCAATAAAGATAAATATGTAGGGTGTATGTATGTTATTCTATTCGCATAGTGATTCGATCTAGATTCGAGCACAGAATTTCGAGATAGTATGTCGATCCGAGTTGGGATTTTTCACTCGATTTTCGACGGCGAACCTGGATATGGATTGTTGATTGGTTCTGGATATTCTCTATCATAGTTAAGCTATGCAAGGAGAATGACGGTTTCTAATCAAGAAATCTGATATGTGTCCATACTAGGAAGTCGGGTGGACGATACTAGTTCGGAAATGAAATTGTGTGATCGAGTGAGCGATCAGATTGGTACAGCGTACGAATGATATGTGTACATCGTACGGATTTGAATGAAATTGATACTGAAAAGAGTAATCAAATTTGAATATTTGATTTTGAGTAAACAGAGTTAAGTATCTTTGTTTTATAAAATGGTACTCCCATTGTTGAATCTTTTTCCAGAAGAAAAGGGTTTTTGGATATATTTGAAGTATAAAAGGAGTTTATACAAGTTTGAAATGATCCAAAGTTTTAAAAGATTTTATATATCTGAATATGTATACATATATATAAAGGATCATATGAGAATTTTGGAAAAAGGTTTTGGGAACCTATGGATTTGGAAAGGTTTTTGATTTTTGTGTAAAATCAATATTATATTTGAAAAGCCTAGTTTGAGAATTATCGATTTGGAATAATCGATTTTGTGTAAAGGAGCTTTGTATGAGATCATACTAGGTGTATGATTTAAAAATACTATATATGTATAGTATAAAATGTTTTGATGATGCTTTGGGGGAAAAGGCGCTCCCTTGGAATGGACTTCTCAGGAGTACCACCGGGTGGTGCTGCCTTGAGCCCCAAGGGGGGGTTCTAAAGTTGATCTTGTGAGGAGTCCGGACAAACTAGTTCCTGAGGATTATTGGGTAGCGAAAGTCGAGGGCGCCGATGCCTAGAGGGGCATTCGGGTTATGCTGTGACGACAGTGTAACTCGATGTCACTGCGATCTACTGTGGGGACCATAGAGAAAATCGTATGGAGAATGAATGCCAACGGTCTACACTTGATTTTGTCGGGAAGGCAACGAAACATCGATAGACTGCGATCTATGGTCGAGTGGAGTGGAGAAGTTTCATTATTTTGGCAGCGAAATTCGAGGGCGCGGATGCCTACAGTTATATGGGTTTTTGCTGTGATAGCTACGTAACCCCAGTTGTAGCTGCGATCTGTAGCGGGTTCCACGGTGTAATCGAGGGGCGTGGAAGCCTACAGTTATCTATGGATCTTGTCGGGATGGCAATGTAACCATCGGGTTAACTGCGACCATGGATGAGGGTGATGATTTCCAGAGCATTCTCACCAAAAGATATATCCTCTATTTTCAAAAATTGTATTCTATATTTTCAATAAAATTATTTTTCAAGTATTTTTACTGGGTGTTAAAAACGGGTCTGCTAAGTACTTATATAATTTCAGTCGTACGCCTGATCAACGTATGACCGAATTTCTGTAAGAACGAAGATGGACTTGTTGAGGCATCGAGTTATAAAAATATTTTTATAAAAACTATTTTGGCAATATTATATAGATTTTAAAGATGTTTGAAAAATGACCAAAGAATATTTTAACTGGGTTTTAAATATTTAATAAAATCTGCTTTCGTTCCATTTCGAGGACGGAAAGATTCAAAGGGGGGAGGAATGTGATAACCCGGATTTTCGGGAATTAGATAATTGAATAATTATCTAATTTAAATTGAGTTACTGAATTATAGATTAAATAAATAAATGTTATAATCTCCTTTATAAATTATTTAAAATTGGAAACGCTTTATTTAGTTCAAAACAATATTTTACCATTCTTCAATTTCATTTCTCAACTCAAAACCAATTTCTCTAAACAAATCTGAAAACCAATGCTTCAACTTGAAATTTCTCAAAACAATTCGAAATCAACCCTCAAAACAAGAAATGTAAATCATAATATAGATATTTTAAAATAAATAAATATTGGGTTTAAAAATATATGTATAATCTTTTATATATATAATTGGTTTTATTTTCTTAAAAAAAAGAAAAGAAATTCATATGGATGTATTTAGATAAGCATTTATAAAATTGTAAATTAATATAAAAGCTTTCATTAAAACATTTGAAATAAATATTTGTTACTTAAAGGACAAGTGTTAATTAGTAAGTATATGTAAATGACAAATGGAAGACATGAAATAATCAAGTGGCAATAGCTTATATTTCTTTTTAGTTGATAATGTAAATAATAAATAAAAAGGAAACATGTTTTCAATTCTTCTTTCGAAAACCTGGAAGTTTAAATCAGAGAGAAACCTGGCCATTTGAATTTAGTTCAAAGTTTTACAATCCTCAATTCTTTCTTCTGTTTATCTTCCAAACTAAAACCCAGAACTGAGAATGAAATAAAATCAAGCAACAGTTTTCAGAATTTTAACCTGAGCTTAAGTACAAGATCAAGCAAGGAATGCCACTCAACATCAAGTACAGTTCAAAGTCAGTCGCTATTCCAGTCTTTGAGAAATCAAATAACAAGTTCTAGACTCAAAACAAACTTCTAGATTTCAAGTTGAAACCAAATAGCAAATAACCAGTGGAAGAAGCAAACAAATTAAGCAAAGTTCATTCAAGTTTTTGAACTTAAAAAGCAACTCAAGATCTACAATTAGCTCAAGATTCAGATCGGAATAAATCAGTTCTTGATCTAACGCAAACCCTGTAACTATTTCAAAACAAGCTTTCTCTAATTCTAAGGAGAACAGGTGAGTAAACCTAAGCATAAACCAATTTTTATTTATTTATTTCTGGTGGTATATGAAATATTTGATGAAATCTTGTGATGAATGTTTGAAAATATGCATGCATGTTGATTTTAGTTCTAAATATAGGTATATATGACTGTGAAACTATCTACGTCATCTCTGTTCTGGATTTCAGAAGTTTAAAATTAAAAAAAAATAAAAAAAATCTGAAATTGTTTGAATTGGCATATGGTAAATTCTTGTAATATGATATAAATCATGTGTGTATGGTGTTAAGAAATGACTGTGTATATATATGAGTTAGTATCTATGGCCAAGCCTGGAACAGGTTAACAAGCCTCTGCTGTTAACATTTCAGGTTTGAAACCTGAATCAATAATTCAAATCCCCCTCTCAAACGATGTTAGGTCCTGATTTCTGAATAAAAACTTGTTGCATGTTAGCAACATCCTTTTTAAAATTTGATTCAGGAAAAGGGTGTAGCAAATACCTCGGAAATTTTATATCACAGTGGGAAACAAAGGAATGTCAAAATGTTGAACTTCATATTTGCATGTTTTGATTTTGTAACCAAGTTCGATTTCGAAATTGATGGATTTTAAAAGTAATATGATAATTTTTAAGATAGAGGATGTCAAGCGTTTTGAGGTTGAATGGAATTTTGTTTATCGTCAATCTATGATGACCAATGGAAGAATGAGTATCGCGATTGTTATGGAGGGTAGCTTGGATGTGGAAGCCCTCAAGAAAAATGATGGGTAAAATTTCCATAGCGTGGATGGATGAGGAGGGGTCGATCTAGGGTTTAAGGGTTGAATTAGGTGGAATCCGGTTTCTGGGCAACTGCGAAGCGGAGGGGGAAAACGAGAGATGCGGTCCTAGGTAAGGAGGAGGAGTGTAGAATGGCGAGTAAATCGGGAAGTTTTGGTGGGAGATGGACCACGGTGGTGGTTCGCCGTGGAGGTTGAAGTCCACTGTTCGTTGTTTCATCCAAGTGGGAAGTAAGCGTTATTTTCGATCGTGGCATGGGTTTCGAGTTTCTTTAGGGGAGAGTGAAGGGTCGGTCGCGTGCGTTGAGGGACGTCGATCGTTGGTGAAATTCGATGGTCGGGATTTGGATTCAGGTGCGCGCATTCGTGCACGCTTGTGCACAGGAAGATGTGAAAAGAACGGGAAGAATGGTAAAAGGGGGAGGAATGTAGAAATTGGGTCGAAGATTTTGGTTGGGCCTGCTAAATTAATAAGAAAAAAATGCAAGTAGAGAAAAGGGGATTGGACTATCGGCTCAGATATTTGTTTGGCCTGTGGCTTAGTTGATTTAACCAAGTATTCAAATAAATTTTGTGTTTTTATAATTATAAATAGGTTAACTATATGATTTTATTTCTATGTGTGATTTCAAATGAAATTTTATAATAATTTGATTAAGTAGTTAATTAAGATTTTGGTTTATCTTAAATTTTAATTTTGGTTCTTGATTTATTAATAGATGATTAATCAATTTAATTCATGAACAAAAATTAATTAGGATAATTAATTAAAAAGATTAATTTAGGATAATTGATTAAAAGTATTTAAGTGAAAAATAATTATTTAAGAAGAATAATTAAGGATTGTTAGTATAAGAAATTTGAAGTAAATTATTTAGTGAGGGTGATTATATGATTAAAGAATTAATTTCGATAATTAATTAGAGGATAGTTTAATTTCTTAAGTAAATAATAAGAATTGCTTAAATTTGTTTAATTATGGAATAATTAAGTAATGAAAGCAATTAAAGTTTAATTAATAGTAGTATAATAAATTAATGTTAAATTTGAGGTTGATTAGTAATTTCATTTATTAATTAAAATAATCTGTTAGTGTGGATAAACTGGATAAAAAGATAATTAATTTAATTTATTTGGAGATTAAATTAAATTAATTGGGAATTGAACAACCAATTAATCATGCTTATGAATGATTAATTATATTAAATATCTTGAACTGATTGATATCCTTGATATGAAATGTTTTGTGATACGAGATGATTGGGTTGAACAATGAAAATGTGGTTAACTATCAATGATGAATTGTTGTGTATAAGTGACATCCTTATTTAAGTTGCATTGTATTTAATGGAATAAATTGGGGCAAGATATAATTGGACTCGAAGAGACTGGAGTCGCGTATTAGTTAATACCCGAAACCGCTTCGATCCTTTTAAGATTGATATGTGAAATCAATAGGTTGGTATGGAGTGATTTAAGTGAATTGGACCATTTAATCTAAGTTTTAGTTCTTAGAATTGTTGTGTATAATAAGTGATGTCTATAACAAATTGTGAATTTGTAATTGATATAAGTTACCCCGGGTTTATGTGAGTTGTATGCTTTTGATAGATGGATTTACTCACACTGGTTTCCAGCCTGACCCGGATGTTACTTTGATGTAATGCTCGGGTCAGACCGAGTATTATAGATTTTTCAGGTAAGGACGTTCTGGAGCTCAGAAGGCGAGCAAGGTGGCAGGGACGTATGGAGAGTTTTCACTGTGATATTGTAGTCTCTGGACATGATTGTTTTGTCCAGTATTTATGTATGTGTGTAACTCTGATGTATTTAAATATAAATTAACTGATATAGTTTCTTTGTATAACTGCTATTTTATTTGATATTATATTTGATCCGCTGCGAATGTGAGGTTTCTGTGTCTTGTTTTCTGTTTTCTTCTTCTTCTTTTTTTCTTCTTTTCTTAACTATCTGGAAATTTCGGGATCGAAATTTTTGGGTCGTTACATCACCAATCCTGGTTAATTAATAATAATTAATTACAATTTATTTTAATTAATTAAATATATTAATTATCTTTCAATAATAAATTAATTAACCTTTAAAACATTAATTAATCAACCTTAATTAATAAATGAAACAACCTTTAATCATTAAATCATTAGCCTCTAATTATTGAATTACTCTTTAATTAATTAATCCTTTTAATTACATCAATTAATTAACCTTTAATTAGTTGTCATTTAATAATTATCCTTAATTAATTACAGTAAGTGATTATCCCTAATCAATTTCATTAATTAATCTTTAATTAATTAATTACTTGATTAATCAGCTGTAATCATTATTTAATTAACTTTAATTAATTACTATAAGTGATTATCCCTAATCACTTAATCAACTTTAACCATTAATTAATTACTTTCAAATTAAGTAATTATCTTTAAATTAATTACCATAAGTAATCTTTAATTTATCACATAAATAAATTAATTACCTTAATTAATTTTTTCTTTAATTAATAACATTAAATAATTCTTTAAATAATTAAATATTTAATCCCTTTTATTACATTGGGTAATTATCCTTCTAAATCACCTTTATTAATTAATAAATTATCAATTAATTATCATTCAAATCTTAAAAATTTTGAAATAAATTCATCATCAACTTATTATCTTAAAACCTTTGAGTTAAATTAATAATTAATTTTTTTTAACCAAATTCAAAACTTGGACTAACATTTACAATAGAATTTGTTTTAACCCAAAATTGTTTAAAATAAACTTGATTTGTTTTAAAGATTAAAAACTCTTTTTATGCTAAATCTATAAACCCAAGCCAAATTCTAAAACTCACGAACCCTTCTTTGATTTTTCTACAACATTCATTTCCCCGAGTATTTACACGAGTTTTCTTCGAGACGAACCCTAGTTACTCCAAGTCTTCCTCAATTATCGGATATTATAGACACAACCACTCACACATGCACATGTACGATCACCAGGACAACTTCCGACCAACTTCTCGACCACCCACCAGTCACCTACAACTTCACCAATATTTTCGATAACCCAGATCATCCAAAACTTGTCAGAAATCGAATTCGAACATTGTAATCAAACTCGAACCCAAATAGTCATCAAAAAATGCCACGTGCTGCCTCGTCATGACGTCAGGAACCCACGACTTTGACCCAAGCTCCGTCGATTGTCCATGCACCACTTCCCTCTAGTCCGGTGTGCGAGACAATGCGGCAAGGACGATGAAATCAACTCATCTATCATCTCGACCAAGAAAAGATACTAAACCCTAAATCAACGAACCCACGACGTCTTGATCATCTGAAAAATCCCTAACTATTTTTCCATTAATCTATGACCTCTAATCCATCTTCAACATCAATATTGACCATAATTGTCTTGCCGTCTCGGTAAATGACGAAAAGGTGTTTTTCGTTCATCTTGAGATTTCTATCTTGAATTAAAGCTAAAAATCCTGATTTTTATTTCAAAAATCATAGTTTGTAATCTAATTATGCAACCAAAACTTGAAAATAAAATCATTGAATTTTCAAGTTTGAAGAGATCTTACAGTAATGCCTAAATTTCTAAATATTTCTTGAACGTTTTATACTTGGATTTATTTTTAAAAATAATATTACATCCTTATTCACATTTCATCTTCAAGGATCCTAACCAATTATTGATTATAGGAAGAGAGTTTGAATTATTGGATAGATTTTAGCCTGAAAATGTTAACACAGATATATAGATGCCTGTGATCATACATGCATACAACAATATATGTGTATATATATACACATAAAGACATGTTTATATTTCCACAAATAAATCTCAAAGCAACTTCAATCCTTAATCCAAACATCAAGATATGTATATATACACTTTAAGTTTTAATGATTAATAATTTGCTCACCTGATTGATGATAATAGATATAGACAAAGCCTGGAAGTAGATCTTGAAAATCTAGAATTTGATTTTAAATCTGAAGCTACCTGATTTATTTGAATTGAAACAAATCTCTGCCTTTTGATTTATTTTAATTGTTTTGCTCTGATTTGAAAATTTGAAAACTGGAAGCTGTTTGACTTTTTTTTCCAGTTTTGATTTTCCTTCGCACTAGTTGGTTTATAGGTTTTTGATTTGATTTATTTTTTTTTCTTATTCTTTCTTTTCAGATTTGTTTTCAAGTTTGAGAAAATTGAGCCTGATTTCTTTCTCATATATACTTTTATAAAAATTCAAATTTAAAAAATAAAAAAACATGTTTGACACTTGTTTATTTGTTAATCCATTTAAGTTACACTTGTTAATTTTTTAATTTACATGGCTTACAAATGTTAACATGGAAACATTTTATGTTTAACCCCATATTTTATTTAATTTGTACAATTTTTTTAAACCCTTTTATCTTATATTTTTACATGATTATATAAATTTAAAGTTTTATGTAATATGATCACATATTTGTTACGTAAAATAGAATAATATCTTTATATATATGTATATACAAAGCATAATTACGTTAATTTATAATTTCATGTTTTAATCCCTTGTTTATAAATTACTTATAAATTTGCATACATATCATTTTCATATATATGTTTTATATTTTCTTATTTATATTTTCTATTATTTTAAATCAATGCATCCCTTTATGTATATATTTACGACTTTTAAAGAAGTTGATTAAAAATAAAATTACACCTAAATAAATAAACACAAATATGTATATATCATATATATTAGTCTTTTATATAAATTTGACTTTAAACTACTTTTGAAAATGTTCAAATTATAACATTTAAATTACAAGGCATATATATATTTTGCAATATAAAACTTAACTTTCAAATATGATGTAACTCAGGCCAGAGAAGAAAATACGCAAACAATAATTTTGCAAGAGATAAGTCGTACATGACTTATGGAAGAGTTAAGTCGTCCACGACTTAAAATGGAGGCTATAGGTCGTCCACGACCTAAGGAAGAGGCGCTAAGTCGTGCACGACTTAACAGGGTGAAGGGTAACGAGCTAGAAAGGGGAGATGACATCATGGAAGGCAAGGAAGGCCGCTCACGACTTAACAAGCAACGACCTAAGTCGCTAAGTCGCTACCGAGTTTGCTGCAGTAAGTCGTCTGTGTATAAGTGTTGTATCTGATTAAGTCGTTACCGACCTATGTTAGGTCATGAGTCATTGTATCTTGAGTTGTTTGTGATGTGTTGTAACGTGTTGATTATGCCGACCTATGTTAAGTCGTAAGTCGTTAGGTCGTATACGACCTAGGTATTGTAATATGTGTTGTGTTGTAACATGAGTTGTGAGTCGTGAGTCGTATCGCCTTTTGGGTTGTGTGACTGTAATGCCGTGTGGTAACTCGTTGAGTCATTGGTACTTATGTGTGTAACTCGTAAGTCGGCATACAGTTAAGTCGGCCATCTGCGTGATAATGATAGGTCGCCGCCGACTTGTATAAGTCGTAAGTCGCTCAACGACTTAGTGGTCCGGTTGTAGACTATAAATAGGCAAGTGTTGGTCATTTGTAGGTGGTTGATTGTTGAATAAAATTTCGTTTTGATTGCTGTGTGCTTTCATCTAAATTGGTAGTTGAGTGTAATCTTCTATCTCCACTTTCGGTTAATCGAGTGCGCTCGATTCAACGATTGTTGAAGCCAATTCACGGTATCAAGTGCGCTTGATCAACGTTTGAAGAATTGTAGATCTTCTTTCACGGTATCGTGCGCGATCAACGTGTCGAAGATAGCTAGAATTCGGTATCTATGTGATTAACGAATTTGGGCATTTCAGTATCTTCAATCCACCGTTTGCTACTTTCATCGATCTATATCGATTTGTTATTATAGATCGAAAACTGACGCAGCGGATAATAACAAATCGATATAGATCGATGAAAGTAGCAAACGCTGGATTGAAGATACTGAAATGCCCAAATTCGTTGATCACAAAGATACCGAATTCTAGCTATCTTCGACAAGTTGATCGCGTACGATACCGTGAAAAAAGATCTACAATTCTTCAAAGGTTGATCAAGCGCACTTGATACCGTGAATTGGCTTCAACAATCGTTGAATCGAGCGCACTCGATTAACCGAAAGTGGAGATAGGAGATTACACTCAACTACCAATTTAGATGAAAGCACACAATAATCAAAACGAAATTTTATTCAAAAATCAACCACCTACAAATGACCAACACTTGCCTATTTATAGGCTACAACCGGACCACTAAGTCGTTGAGCGACTTACGACTTATACAAGTCGGCAGCGACCTATCATTATCACACAGATGGCCGACTTAACTATCTGCCGACTCACGAGTTACACACACAAGTACCAACGACTCAACGAGTTACCACACGGCATTACAGTCACACGACCTAAAGACGATACGACTCATGACTCACAACTCATGTTACAACACAACACATATTACAACACCTAGGTCGTATACGACCTAATGACTTACGAGTTAACATAGGTCGGCATAATCAACACGTTACAACACATCACAAACGACTCAAGATACAACGACTCATGACCTAACATAGGTTGGTAACGACTTAATCAGATACAACACTTATACACAGACTGTAACGCTTCGAAAATTTTCGACTTTCGAAAATTCAACATCGATACTCACTTTATCGACTACCGAGAAATCGAAGGCCAAAAACCCGAAATGTTATGGTTTAAGAAAAAGAAAGACAAAGAAAAGAAAAAGAGAGAAAAAGGTAGAATAGGGAGGAGAGAAAACAGAAGATAGAAAATTTTAAAAATAGAAGGAAAAGAGAATAGAGAACATAGAACGGAACAGAAAACAACAGAACAACATCAGAATCTCACAATTCGCAGCGGAACAACATATAATAAATAAATGAATAATCTTTAAACAAAGAACTATATCAGTTATTACATCACATTTTATTACATTACATCAAATCATCATATCATCAGAGTGTACAACAACAAACAGTGCAGCGGAAAAAGAAATACTATATAACTAGTAATACGTCATGCCATCCAGCTTGCCTCCAGCAACTCCAGAATATCCTGATAAACCTTAACTCTTAACTGCCCGTGTGGAAATTGGTGGACACCCAGAGTTTAGGAAGGAAAACAATAAACTCCAAGTCAGTCATGTGACTGGTGTGAGAACTCAAAACAGTTTATTTATCTTAAAATCAAAATAGAGGAATATTTTTAAGTTTAATTCGCAATGCTTTTAAAAATGAGACTACCATAAGGCCTCCCGCACACACACACATGCAAACGCAGAATCGGAGGAGATTTCTCCTTATGATAGTCAAAGATGCTTGATACACATTTAAAATAACATTTGATATTATTACTAGTGCATAGTGTAGAAGAAATTCATTTCGAAAGTAGAATATAAATCTTAGCCAACATACGACCATTATCGTATGCCTACTATAGCTAATTATGTTCAATAGCAGGTTACCGCCACATTCCATAGCAGGTTATACAACTAGAACCGTACAAGTTTCGTATTGTTTCTTTGGATTCCCAACAAATGGTCAGGCCAAGGAACTTCCCATTGCCACATGAGAATGCCTCTGGAAAGACATCCCCGAGAACCAAACCGGAACTCTGCCAACACAAGGCCGGGTTGCCCCTAACTGGGTAACTACTGACACGAGCACGCCATTCCCCGATCGTAAACGACCTTTCTCACGGGATCCCGAAAACCAACAACCACAAAGTAATAAATTCGTAGTAACCACATAGGTTAAATATCTGGGCTCCATACCATGATACCACCTCTATCCAGAAGGAAATGTACATACCCTAAAGGGTGCTACCCCTCATAACCTTGCCGCATCTTTCCTGTTTTGACCATTTCCGGGGTGTGAGGTTCGACGAAGTCACGTCCACAAAAACATACTTTATACAAAAGCCATGCTTTGGGTCAACAAATGATCAACACAATGATCACCAAGATAGACGATCAAATAAACGATCCTATCACAATAATCAACACAATGATCATTTCAGCAACACTCAGCATGTCACATTACCAAATTGGGAATATATCGCTGATAACTTCAACTATATAACCTCTGAGCTCGTACGTCTCAGAGAAGGGTGTTAAGCTAAAAGAATAAATTCTTCGCCACCAACAGAAATATATTTGAAAGAAATCGGCTTTATATCTCAACTTGTAATGTCAGACAAACAATCCATACAAGTCTGTTCCGGGCTCGAACAAAACCGAAGGCACTTACAAAGAAGTCCTTGCAATCCGGATATTCACAATCCTGATCGGATTTCCCATCACTTAGGGAGTCTCTATACCGTTGCAACTCAGTGCAGAGACAATCGACAGGTCATCCTATCGCTCTCGCAAATACCGGGTCTTCAACACCGATCTTCAAATGCAATTCACAACGACGTATCACATATTCGGAATGGGTTATACGACCCCATGGTCCTTTCCCGGTTAACCCGAATAGTGAGCGCTTATTCAAAAATAAGTGTAGCATTCACATTCAAACAAATCACATCAACTACCCATTCAAAGGGAAATATTGATAGTCGGTTATTGAACTATCACTGGATATGCACACATCACCAGATTCCAAATAATTTTCCAAATTATTTATTTTCCAAAATATCTTTACAAGATATATAATTTCAATATTTCAAAAATAAATCAATATTTATTTTTCTAAACCAATCCCACTTTCTTTTATAAATTCCTTAGTGAATTTACATTTCAAAATATCCATGCATGTGATTTCAATAATTCATTTCAATTTATCTTCAAAAAGATGAATTCTAAATATCACTTCATATTGGAAAACAATTCCATACTTATTTAATAAGTAATTCACAAATTTTATTTATTTTCACCCTTGGAAAATATTCAATATACTTAAATCGAAATAAGTATATATTTCATTCTTTAAGGAAATCATTCTCTTAAACATATTTATTTGGGCCAAAACGAATGTTACGTAAAACATCGTTACGACAACCCAAAATCACTAGTATAGGGATTCGAAATTAAAATAGATATATAAATCCCAATACTATACAAAACATTTCCTTTCGGAAATCATTTACTATAACAACAGTGTTATAGTCCATCATCTCCTTCTGTTTCTCGAAAACGTCTATTTCAACAATAAATGTTGAAATCTATGGTTTCGAATCTCAACACATTTTAAAACATTGTTCGATCGTTTTAATTCTATTTAAAACATCCAAATCCAAAACAATTTCTTTAACATATTATTCACTATTCAAAACGTGAATATACTTCATTAACAATTTCGTCCTTTTATTCATTTTAATTCAAAGGATTATTCACTATTCAAAAAATGTGAATATAACTCCATTAATAGGTTTCAACAAATTTTCTTGTCAAAATAAGTCATTTGCGAATTTATAAAACAACGTTTATAAATTCCATTTCTATTTATTTATAAAAACTTCCTTTTTATAAATTCTTTTATTAACCTATTCCAGTTTATAACTCGATTATAAACTAAAAGTTCATATTATAAGTTAAATACTTATAAAACGATTATCTTACAAAATCGTTCCTTTTTAACTTCCTAAATTATAAATCTTATAACTTATAAGATTCATTCATTTATCCAAAATCATTATTTTAATAACTTAATAAATTTTATAAACCTACTGCTTATAAAATTCCATTTATAACTTCACCGTATAAAATTCTATAAATTCCATTCAATTATGAAATTCATTTTCACTTCATTCAAACACTTATAAAAACTCGTTTTATAATGTCCATATTTCAGTTTATAAATATCCATTTATAAATCTCTTAATATAATTCAATTTATATTATTCTTTTAAAACGTCTTTAATTTCCTTTATAATTTCACCATTTTGATTCATAAAATAATTAAATTTTATAAATCCTATATTTAGACTTTTCACAATAAATTCTAAAATCCCGATTAAACTATTTTATAAAATCATTGGCATTATATTCTCAAAAATCAGTTTTTAACTATATTTCCCAAAAATCATAATTTTTATAACTTTAAAAATTATAACGTTAATTTATATAAAATGGATCAATTCCAAAAATATTTTATATTTTCAAAAATCACTTTAAAAATCATTTTAAAAATCCCAAAATTTGGGTCCAATGATGCTACACACCAAATAGTCAATCACGACTACAACGACATCATATATCGATATGATAGTCCATCAAATATCAAAATATCTGAAATCAAATAAATACTGTTGAGGAATCCAGTTGGATCCCTCCAACCTATTTTTCCTGCATTCACAAACATTAGCACAATACCAATTTCGCTCCAGTACGAAATTATCGCGGTATATGGGATTTAAAATATTATCCGTTTAATAACGGCGCAATAGGGTCTCATCCGCTAAACAAAAAATGCGGGGAATCAACAACTCCAATATATACATATGCCAATATATATATATTGCTATTATATATAATACCAATTTCACTGTTTATGAAATATTCGCGGTATATGTTTTTAATAAATAACATCCGCTTACTAACGGCGTATAATGTCTATTTTAACAATCAATAGATATCAATCATCATTCAAACATGCATTCAAATATTTTAAATCTAACTATTTAAAATAAAATCGAAACTGATTCGATTGAGTGAGAAGTTCTCACCTTGATTTTATTTCCGTTTTAGCGATTTATTTCGAATAAAATTAAACGTAATTTTACCCAAAATTCTCACTAACTCCAAACGACTCCAAACCAACTCAATCGCGTAGTGCTCGTCCATACGATTCCAACGCAACTGAGTTTGCATTTTTTTGACCTCGTATGAAAAAGTTATGAATTATTGAAGTTTGTACACGATTTTTATAATT
Organism: Allium cepa; assembly: GCA_030765085.1. Classification (NCBI taxonomy): domain Eukaryota; kingdom Viridiplantae; phylum Streptophyta; class Magnoliopsida; order Asparagales; family Amaryllidaceae; genus Allium; species Allium cepa. The sequence continues at coordinate 270,321,068 of CM060935.1, read as the reverse complement.
AAATTTACAACATTTACATATAAATTTCAACATACACAAACACCAGCCCTTGGATCCAACGTGCTTGAATCTCCACCGTGCGTTCCACTCCCTCCCTCTTCTTCATCTCGTGCATGCGTCCCCTGAAGAAGCCGAACCCAACATAGATATTAGGGTTAATCGCCGCACCACCATCTCTCATCTATATTCGATCATCTCCTCACCATCGAAGCGCCATCTCCCCCTCAACACTCGGCCCAAACCATGAAGGACTCGGTTGTCCCTGTAGCGCGCGGTTCGAGGCCGAACTCCAGGCCTTTGGGCGAGATTTGTCGCCAATCCGAAGCACATCAGACGATCTCCATCGTTGGATATGGAGTACTTGATGTGCTCTACGATTTCTTAGTTTGGAGTTTGTGATAAAAGTGAATGGATTTCGATTTCGAGATCTGAGAGGGGGAAGAAGAAGAAATGCTGGCCGTTCATAATAGGGTGGCGGCTAGGGTTTGTTAGGTTTTTTTTTTTTTTTTTTAATTTGTGAGGGAGAGAGGGCTATTTATAGAATTTTGAACGAACACTATTCATCCAGAAATTCCGAACTCCGATTTAGGCGCCGAAACTGACGTACCTAGGGTTTATCCCGCGTTCCGGACACAATGGAATAGGTTTCGGAAGCTAATTCGGAAGTATGTGCGAGTTATGGCTATAAACGCTCAATTTAAATTAAACCGATTTAAATCGATTTCTAGGCGTTTTAATTTGTACCGGACAAACGGTACATCCAATTGATACGAAATTTGAAACCTTACAATAATATCACATTACGGATCCGATGAAACTAGTTTCGTCGAAATCCGAGACTTTTTGAAAAATGGCTATTTTAGCTCGCCAAATTTAAATTAAAAACGATTCGATGCGTTTCGAGCTGCCACGATCAAACAATAACTCCGATTGACACGAAATTTGAAATCCGGCAATAACTAACTATTACGGATCCAATGGAACTGGTTTCGTTCAATTCTGAGACTATTCAAAAATTGGCTATTTTCACTAGTCGATTTTAATATTAAAATATTCAATTTTCACAATTTAACTTTTAAATCAATTTTAAAAGTTCTAAAATATCATTCTAACTTCCATATGATAAAATAAAATTTTGCAAATCATTTTCAATCATATTTAACTCAATTTTCAATTATTTCCATAATTTAACATATTAAATTATCGATTTAATAATCCAATTAAATTCAAAAATTCAAATAAAAATTTATTTGACTTATAAATTCACTTATTAATATTTAAAATTAATTAAATATTCATATTTTAATTTCTAAAAATTCTGGGTCGTTACAATCTTCCCCACTTAAAAGAATTTCGTCCTCGAAATTACAAGTAAGAAAAATTATATAATCTATTAATTTTCCAAAATTCATAGTTAATTTCTTACAATAACTTTACTAAGTTTTCAAATCATACTTAGTTATCTTTTCAAAAACAACTACTATTGTTTAACTTTCAATTTAAAATCAAAGTTTAAGTTTTCAAAAATTTTCCCAATTTTCTCAAATTTTTTCTAACGCCTTAAATTTTCGAAAAAATTCGCCATAGTCTCCTTTGCGCGGCTCGATCCAAAAAGAAATGACAGTATATATATCACAAATATACATCTCATCAAGTAATGAGGCATCCCGCAGGGAAAAAAGTGTAAAAGTATGATATTTAATCCGAGATATGTACCTTATATTTTACTAGCAAGCATATACGGCTAATATAGCGCGAAAGCGAGCTCCAAATGCGAAGCAAACGCGATCCGCACCTACTAATCACTCAACAAACAACATGAGAATCATGCATATAGATAATAATCTCAATATACAACATATAGCAACTGATACAAAAGCAACAAATGCAACCATCAATCAACTAAATATTCATAACCAATATATATTCATTCATATTCTCATTAATATTAATGAATTGGTTTTCAATTTAATTTATTCTCAACTAGTTTATATTTACTAATTCATATTCAAGCTGGTTCACTTCCAAATCAAATTCAATTCTATTCAAGTTTCACTTAACTTCCAATTGAATCCCAATTACTTTAGTTTTCAATTTCATTAATTCTTAATGAATTATATACAATCAATCAACAATCATATAACAATCAATGTATATATAATTACAACCAAATTCCTTTGCTTATCAATTGGTTTAAATTAAATTGATTTTCATTCTAATATTCAACTTCCAATAACATTAGATTTTAAATGAATTAACACTTATATTCATTATTTCACATCAATTATTCACATTTAATTGGTTAATATTCAATCCATTTCAATTTCTAAAGTTGAATTTCATTTATATAACTCAAGTTCACATCCACCACTTAACTTTATTAATTTACTTTGATACTAATATCAACTTCATTCAACATAATTTAAGTTATATTTCCATTTCTAAAGTAAATTTCCATTTAACTTTAAATTCATTTTCATTTACAACTCATATTCATAAATATATTCATTAGTTTCACTTCTTATATATATAAGTTTATTTCACAATTGTAAATCACTTTAATTATAATTCCATTCTTATAATTCTTTTTACCTATACAATTATTCTTTTATTTAGATTATTCAAACAACTAAACAATCAACTTATATACTTTAATAATTCTGAAAAATTATTCCTTTATATATAAAATATACTTAAGGTAAAATTATTTCATTTACCCAATTTTAAAATCATACTGTGCCGAATTGTTCTATTCAAGTGTTTAGAGATCCCTATCAACAACGTTAATTACTCGTATTAACCAGAATCTATATACCACTCAACAAACCAATTATCACAATATAAAACAATTTCATATTCACTAACAAATACGCTCTCATGGCTATTATTACACTCAAATTCATTCTAGAGTACTACTGACTCTATCTCTAATGAATTATACCCAACAGAACCATGGTTGTCGCTTAACCATAAGCTCCGATACCAGATGTAACGCTTCGAAAATTTTCGACTTTCGAAAATTCAACATCGATACTCACTTTATCGACTGCCGAGAAATCGAAGGCCAAAAACCCGAAATGTTATGGTTTTAGAAAAAGAAAGACAAAGAAAAGAAAAAGAGAGAAAAAGGTAGAATAGGGAGGAGAGAAAACAGAAGATAGAAAATTTTAAAAATAGAAGGAAAAGAGAATAGAGAACATAGAATGGAACAGAAAACAACAGAACAACATCAGAATCTCACAATTCGCAGCGGAACAACATATAATAAATAAATGAATAATCTTTAAACAAAGAACTATATCAGTTATTACATCACATTTTATTACATTACATCAAATCATCATATCATCAGAGTGTACAACAACAAACAGTGCAGCCGAAAAAGAAATACTATATAACTAGTAATACGTCATGCCATCCAGCTTGCCTCCAGCAACTCCAGAATATCGAGAATATCCTGATAAACCTTAACTCTTAACTGCCCGTGTGGAAATTGGTGGACACCCAGAGTTTAGGAAGGAAAATAATAAACTCCAAGTCAGTCATGTGACTGGTGTGAGAATTCAAAACAGTTTATTTATCTTAAAATCAAAATAGAGGAATATTTTTAAATTTAATTCGCAATGCTTTTAAAAATGAGACTACCATAAGGCCTCCCGCACACACACACACATGCAAACGCAGAATCGGAGGAGATTTCTCCTTATGATAGTCAAAGATGCTTGATACGCATTTAAAATAACATTTGATATTATTACTAGTGCATAGTGTAGAAGAAATTCATTTCGAAAGTAGAATATAAATCTTAGTCAACATACGACCATTATCGTATGCCTACTATAGCTAATTATGTTCAATAGCAGGTTACCGCCACATTCCATAGCAGGTTATACAACTAAAACCGTACAAGTTTCGTATTGTTTCTTTGGATTCCCAACAAATGGTCAGGCCAAGGAACTTCCCATTGCCACATGAGAATGCCTCTGGAAAGACATCCCCGAGAACCAAACCGGAACTCTGCCAACACAAGGCCGGGTTACCCCTAACTGGGTAACTACTGACACGAGCACGCCATTCCCCGATCGTAAACGACCTTTCTCACGGGATCCCGAAAACCAACAACCACAAAGTAATAAATTCGTAGTAACCACATAGGTTAAATATCTGGGCTCCATACCATGATACCACCTCTATCCAGAAGGAAATGTACATACCCTAAAGGGTGCTACCCCTCATAACCTTGCCGCATCTTTCCTGTTTTGACCATTTCCGGGGTGTGAGGTTCGACGAAGTCACGTCCACAAAAACATACTTTATACAAAAGCCATGCTTTGGGTCAACAAATGATCAACACAATGATCACCAAGATAGACGATCAAATAAACGATCCTATCACAATAATCAACACAATGATCATTTCAGCAACACTCAGCATGTCACATTACCAAATTGGGAATATATCGCTGATAACTTCAACTATATAACCTCTGAGCTCGTACGTCTCAGAGAAGGGTGTTAAGCTAAAAGAATAAATTCTTCGCCACCAACAGAAATATATTTGAAAGAAATCGGCTTTATATCTCAACTTGTAATGTCAGACATACAATCCATACAAGTCTGTTCCGGGCTCGAACAAAACCGAAGGCACTTACAAAGAAGTCCTTGCAATCCGGATATTCACAATCCTGATCGGATTTCCCATCACTTAGGGAGTCTCTATACCGTTGCAACTCAATGCAGAGACAATCGACAGGTCATCCTATCGCTCTCGCAAATACCGGGTCTTCAACACCGATCTTCAAATGCAATTCACAACGACGTATCATATATTCGGAATGGGTTATACGACCCCATGGTCCTTTCCCGGTTAACCCGAATAGTGAGCGCTTATTCAAAAATAAGTGTAGCATTCACATTCAAACAAATCACATCAACTACCCATTCAAAGGGAAATATTGATAGTCGGTTATTGAACTATCACTGGATATGCACACATCACCAGATTCCAAATAATTTTCCAAATTATTTATTTTCCAAAATATCTTTACAAGATATATAATTTCAATATTTCAAAAATAAATCAATATTTATTTTTCTAAACCAATCCCACTTTCTTTTATAAATTCCTTAGTGAATTTACATTTCAAAATATCCATGCATGTGATTTCAATAATTCATTTCAATTTATCTTCAAAAAGATGAATTCTAAATATCACTTCATATTGGAAAACAATTCCATACTTATTTAATAAGTAATTCACAAATTTTATTTATTTTCACCCTTGGAAAATATTTAATATACTTAAATCGAAATAAGTATATATTTCATTCTTTAAGGAAATCATTCTCTTAAACATATTTATTTGGGCCAAAACGAATGTTACGTAAAACATCGTTACGACAACCCAAAATCACTAGTATAGGGATTCGAAATTAAAATAGATATATAAATCCCAATACTATACAAAACATTTCCTTTCGGAAATCATTTACTATAACAACAGTGTTATAGTCCATCATCTCCTTCTGTTTCTCGAAAACGTCTATTTCAACAATAAATGTTGAAATCTATGGTTTCGAATCTCAACACATTTTAAAACATTGTTCGATCGTTTTAATTCTATTTAAAACATCCAAATCCAAAACAATTTCTTTAACATATTATTCACTATTCAAAACGTGAATATACTTCATTAACAATTTCGTCCTTTTATTCATTTTAATTCAAAGGATTATTCACTATTCAAAAAATGTGAATATAACTCCATTAATAGGTTTCAACAAATTTTCTTGTCAAAATAAGTCATTTGCGAATTTATAAAACAACGTTTATAAATTCCATTTCTATTTATTTATAAAAACTTCCTTTTTATAAATTCTTTTATTAACCTATTCCAGTTTATAACTCGATTATAAACTAAAAGTTCATATTATAAGTTAAATACTTATAAAACGATTATCTTACAAAATCGTTCCTTTTTAACTTCCTAAATTATAAATCTTATAACTTATAAGATTCATTCATTTATCCAAAATCATTATTTTAATAACTTAATAAATTTTATAAACCTACTGCTTATAAAATTCCATTTATAACTTCACCGTATAAAATTCTATAAATTCCATTCAATTATGAAATTCATTTTCACTTCATTCAAACACTTATAAAAACTCGTTTTATAATGTCCATATTTCAGTTTATAAATATCCATTTATAAATCTCTTAATATAATTCAATTTATATTATTCTTTTAAAACGTCTTTAATTTCCTTTATAATTTCACCATTTTGATTCATAAAATAATTAAATTTTATAAATCCTATATTTAGACTTTTCACAATAAATTCTAAAATCCCGATTAAACTATTTTATAAAATCATTGGCATTATATTCTCAAAAATCAGTTTTTAACTATATTTCCCAAAAATCATAATTTTTATAACTTTAAAAATTATAACGTTTATTTATATAAAATGGATCAATTCCAAAAATATTTTATATTTTCAAAAATCACTTTAAAAATCATTTTAAAAATCCCAAAATTTGGGTCCAATGATGCTACACACCAAATAGTCAATCACGACTACAACGACATCATATATCGATATGATAGTCCATCAAATATCAAAATATCTGAAATCAAATAAATACTGTTGAGGAATCCAGTTGGATCCCTCCAACCTGTTTTTCCTGCATTCACAAACATTAGCACAATACCAATTTCGCTCCAGTACGAAATTATCGCGGTATATGGGATTTAAAATATTATCCGTTTAATAACGGCGCAATAGGGTCTCATCCGCTAAACAAAAAATGCGGGGAATCAACAACTCCAATATATACATATGCCAATATATATATATATTGCTATTATATATAATACCAATTTCACTGTTTATGAAATATTCGCGGTATATGTTTTTAATAAATAACATCCGCTTACTAACGACGTATAATGTCTATTTTAACAATCAATAGATATCAATCATCATTCAAACATGCATTCAAATATTTTAAATCTAACTATTTAAAATAAAATCGAAACTGATTCGATTGAGTGAGAAGTTCTCACCTTGATTTTATTTCCGTTTTAGCGATTTATTTCGAATAAAATTAAACGGACGTTTAATTTTACCCAAAATTCTCACTAACTCCAAACGACTCCAAACCAACTCCATCGTGTAGTGCTCGTCCATACGATTCCAACGCAACTGAGTTTGCATCTTTTCGACCTCGTATGAAAAAGTTATGAATTATTGAAGTTTGTACACGATTTTTATAATTAAACTTACAACATTTACATATAAATTTCAACATACACAAACACCAGCCCTTGGATCCAACGTGCTTGAATCTCCACCGTGCGTTCCACTCCCTCCCTCTTCTTCATCTCGTGCGTGCGTCCCCTGAAGAAGCCGAACCCAACATAGATATTAGGGTTAATCGCCGCACCACCATCTCTCATCTATATTCGATCATCTCCTCACCATCGAAGCGCCATCTCCCTCTCAACACTCGGCCCAAACCATGAAGGACTCGGTTGTCCCTGTAGCGCGCGGTTCGAGGCCGAACTCCAGGCCTTTGGGCGAGATTTGTCACCAATCCGAAGCACTTCAGACGATCTCCACCGTTGGATATGGAGTACTTGATGTGCTCTACGATTTCTTAGTTTGGAGTTTGTGATAAAAGTGAATGGATTTCGAGATCTGAGAGGGCGAAGATGAAGAAATGCTGGCCGTTCATAATAGGGTGGCGGCTAGGGTTTGTTAGGTTTTTTTTTTTTTTTTAAATTTGTGAGGGAGAGAGGGCTATTTATAGAATTTTGAACGAACACTATTCATCCGGAAATTCCGAACTCCGATTTAGGCGCCGAAACTGACGTACCTAGGGTTTATCCCGCGTTCCGGACACAATGGAATAGGTTTCGGAAGCTAATTCGGAAGTATGTGCGAGTTATGGCTATAAACGCTCAATTTAAATTAAACTGATTTAAATCGATTTCTAGGCGTTTTAATTTGTACCGGACAAACGGTACATCCAATTGATGCGAAATTTGAAACCTTACAATAATATCACATTACGGATCCGATGAAACTGGTTTCGTCGAAATCCGAGAATTTTTGAAAAATGGCTATTTTAGCTCGCCAAATTTAAATTAAAAACGATTCATTGCGTTTCGAGCTGCCACGATCAAACGATAACTCCGATTGACACGAAATTCGAAATCCGATAATAACTAACTATTACGGATCCAATGGAACTGGTTTCATTCAATTCTGAGACTGTTCAAAAATTGGCTATTTTCACTAGTCAATTTTAATATTAAAATATTCAATTTTCACAATTTAACTTTTAAATCGATTTTAAAAGTTCTAAAATATCATTCTAACTTCCATATGATAAAATAAAATTTTGCAAATCATTTTCAATCATATTTAACTCAATTTTCAATTATTTCCATAATTTAACATATTAAATTATCGATTTAATAATCCAATTAAATTCAAAAATTCAAATAAAAATTTATTTGACTTATAAATTCACTTATTAATATTTAAAATTAATTAAATATTCATATTTTAATTTCTAAAAATTCTGGGTCGTTACACAGACGACTTACTACAGCAAACTCGGTAGCGACTTAGCGACTTAGGTCGTTGCTTGTTAAGTCGTGAGTGACCTTCCTTGCCTTCCATGATGTCATCTCCCCTTTCTAGCTCGTTACCCTTCACCCTGTTACGTCGTGCATGACTTAGCGCCTCTTCCTTAGGTCGTGGACGACCTATAGTCTCCATCTTAAGTCGTGGACGACTTAACTCTTCCATAAGTCGTGTACGACTTATCTCTTGCAAAATTATTGTTTGCGTATTTTCTTCTCTGGCCTGAGCTGCATAATCCTCCCCAGGTTGAGAAAAATTCGTCCTCGAATTTGTAAATTCTTCCACATCGGATTGTTCATTCCCATAATATGGCACGAGATGTTTAACATTGAACACGTCAGAAGTGTACACATCTTTTGGTAGCTTCAACTTATACGCATTTTCATTAATCCGTTTCACGACTTCTACAGGACCAATTTTTCTGGCTTTCAACTTGTTATAAGCGCCCCCTGGAAAACGATCCTTTGTTAACACAACATATACCAAATCTCCTTCATTAAACTCAACACTTCTTCGCTTCATATCTGCGGATCTTTTATACTTCTTATTTGCTTTCTCCAATCGCTCCTGAACGATTTTTTGATATTCAGTTAATTCATCAACAAAATCAACTGCCCGTTTAACCGTCCCCTTTGGTTGTGGTATTACCGCCAAATCCAACGGTCCCCTTGGCAAACTTGAATATACAATCTGAAATGGGCTGAATCCCGTACTACGATTCACTACATGATTATGAGCAAACTCTGCTTGGCATAACTTCATGTCCCAACTCCTCAGATTGTCCTTCACAAGACATCGCAACAAATTTCCCAACGATCTGTTAACAACTTCTATCTGTCCATCTATTTGCGGATGATAAGCGCTGCTAAAGTTTAACTTCGTTCCCACCATCTTCCACAAACTTAACCAAAAGTGACTCAGAGAACGAGTATCTCTATCCGAAATAATAGACTCTGGTAGTCCATGTAAACGATAGATCTCTTTAAAGGACAACTGTGCGACATGAAAAGCATCTGCCGTCTTCTTACAAGCAATAAAATGTACCATCTTCGAGAAACGATCCACCGCAACATATATAGAATCGTTACCCCTTTGAGTTCTCGGCAAACCCAACATGAAATCCATGCCAATGTCTACCCATGGTTTTGTTGGAACAGGTAACAACATATACAATCCCGCATTTGTAGCTGTCCCTTTCGAAACCTGACAAACATGACATCTACGCACAAACCTTTCAACTTCCCTTCTCATTGACGGCCATTAATAAGACTGGGAAATCGACTGCAATGTTCGATCTCTACCCACATGTCCTTGTTCGTGCAACTCTTTCACAATTTTCATTCTCAAGCTGCAATCTGGTACACATAATTGATTCCCTTTGAATAAGAATCCATCTACCAATACAAATTCATCAGTACTCCCGTCCTTGACTTTCTCAACAACCTTCATAAAGTAAGGATCTTCTTTAATCAATTCTGGCAACAATTCAAACCCTATCACCTCAACCTTCATTGTAGTCAACAAGTGATTCCTTCTACTCAATGCATCTGCTACACGATTCGTAATTCCTGATTTATGTTTCACAACAAACGTAAATTGCTATAGATAATCAATCCACGATGTATGCCTTGCTGAAATCTTATCCTTCCCTTGTAAGTGCTTCAACGCTTCATGATCAGTGTAAAGAACAAACTCCTTCTGAAACAGATAATGTCTCCAGTGCTTCACAGCTTGAACAATGGCGTAAAACTCAACATCATAAGTACTATACCTCAACTTAGCTCCAGACAACTTCTCACTGAAATAAGCAACTGGTCTTCCTTTCTGACTCAAAACTCCACCAACCCCAACCTTCGATGCATCAGTATGTAATACAAACAACAACTGAAAATCCGGTAAAACTAGAATTGGTGCTGTCGTCAATAGTGTCTTGATCTTCTCAAAAGCAACCCCTGCTTTCTCTGACCACTCAAACTTCTTTCCTTTCATGCAATCGGTTACTGGTGCCATCACACTACTAAAATGTGGAATGAACCTTCGATAGAAAGATACCAATCCATGAAAACTCCTCACTTCAGTAATTGTCTTTTATTGTGGCCAACTCCTGACAGCTTCTACTTTACTTTCATCCACTTGAATTCCTTCCTTCGATAGAACATATCCCAGAAATAAAACACTGTCCGTCATAAACACGCACTTCTTTGCTGCTGCATAGAACTTCTCTTGACGTAGTATCAACAGTACTTCACGCAAATGTTGGACATGCTTTTCCATACTCCCACTGTAGATCAAAATATCGTCAAAGTAAACTAATACAAACTTCCCAACGCATGGTCTGAAAATCTGGTTCATCACTCTCATAAAGTACTTGGTGCATTCGATAAACCAAACGACATAACCAACCATTTGTATAATCCTTCCCTGGTTTTAAAAGCAGTCTTCCACTCATCACCCGGTTTAATACGAATCTGATGATATCCACTCTTAAAGTCAATCTTGGAAAACACAACAGCTCCACTCAACTGATCTATCAAATCATCAAACCTTAGCATAGGAAATCTGTACCTCACAGTGATCTTGTTCAGAGCCCGACTATCTGTACACATCCTCCACGAACCATCCTTCTTAGGCACCAATAAAGCAGGCACTACACAAGTACTCAAGCTCTCCTGAACACGCCCCTGTTCTAACAACTCCTCCACCTGCCTCCACAGTTCCTCATGCTCCTTAGGACTCATTCTGTAATGTGGCCTGTGTGGTAATACTGCCCCTGGCACAAGATCTATCTGATGTTGAATATCCCTCAACGGTGGTAACTCCGATGGTAACTCCTCAGGAAACACATCTCTGAATTCTTCCAATACCGGTTTTACTTCCTCTGGGACTTCACCAGATTCAGTCGTTTCACGTCCAATCAACAAAAACACCTCTGGACTCTCCTCTACTTCTTCGATGAATTCTTTCAAAGTCAACAAAGTCTTCAGCTCCTCAATTTCTTCTGACTTGCTTTCTTCTTGTTGTCTTTTCTTTGGAACCAAAATGATCTTAACACCTTCAAACATAAAATTATAACTATTGGTCCGACCGTCATGTTGTACTGCTCGATCATACTGCCATGGTCTTCCCAAAAGTAAGTGACAAACATCCATCTCCATAACATCACACCAAATCTCGTCTTTATACTTCTTTCCAATAGAAAATGGAACTCGAACTCGCCTCTCCACCTTCATCTCTCCTCCTTTTCTCAGCCACGCTAACTTGTAAGGATTAGGATGTTTCTCCGTTTTCAGCTTCAACTTTCTCACGGCTTCGGTAGAAATAATATTGTCACAACTTCCAGCGTCAATCACAAATTTACAAACCTTTCCTAGAATAGTGCATGTTGACTGAAAGATATTGCTCCTCAACCAACTAGCCTCTTCTTCTTGCTTCGGTATTAAACAAGACCTCCTCATCATTAGATTACATCCTTCATCTCCTGACGCAATATCCTGTTCATCCTCCTCAACTGGACTAGGATAACCTTCCCCAACATCCTCACCTTCAACTTCAGCAATCATAGTTCGTTTCTTCGGCTTTGGACATTCATTACTCTTGTGACCCACTTCCTGGAAATTGTAACATTTGAAACTGTTGTTGACCCTTTCCTTCGCAACTTCATTCACAACTGGTTTACTGACAGCTTTCGAAACATTGGGACTCCCACTAGCACCTTTGTTCTGAATATTGGAACTTGTAAACACACCACCTCCACGTCTAACCTGCTTCTCCCAAGCCAACGCCTTCTGATGTGCTTCTGCTACAGTTCTAGGATCAAACATATTCACCATATCCTGAATCTGCATCCTCAACCCTCCAACAAACCTAGTAGTCAATTGTTCCTCTGTCTCCATAATGTCATTTCGTGCAATCGGTTGATAAAATTCATCAGCATAATCATTAACTGACTTCGTCACTTGTCTCAGATTCTGCAACCTCTGATACTTAAGTGATTGATAATTTTAAGGTAAAAATGTAGCTTTCATCAGTTTCTTCATCTTCTCCCATGATTCAATCTTTGACTTTCCCATTCTCTCCCTTGTAAGTTTAGTTTGCTACAACCTTGCTAAAGCTCTACCTCTCAATCTAGTAGCAACCAACTTTACTCGACGATTCTCCGGAACCTCTTTGAAATCAAAGATCTCTTCAACATTAGACAACCAATCCAAAAATTCTTCTGCAACTATTCCACCCTTAAACTCTGGAATTTCCATTTTCATACCCGATTCCCATCGACGATCATCATCTACATCCACATATTGATTCCGCATTTGACCTCGATCTCGATAATGCATACTACTTCTATCACCATCTTCATCAAAATCAAATGTACGTCAATATCGATCTCGTCTTTCTTCATCTCTATAATCATGCATGGTCCTTCTACCCGGTATTTCCATATCGGGATGTGTTTCATTTTCAAACTCACGTGGAGTTCTTCTCTCTTCATGTCTGTAGTCATGGTGATCTCTCCTTGATGAAATTGATGTTTCTCTTCTTCCTCTAAACGATTGCGGTGATACCCTTCTCGCTTCCGTAACCGATGGCGAAACTCGGTTTCCTCCATGGTTCGAGATTGGTGATCTCCTCCTTTGATTTTGATTCAAATCATTCATCAATTTCTCTAACTTTCCAATGCCTTCATCAAATTTCTCATTAATGTGTTGTTCCATTTGCTCGGCTGCTTCTCTTCTATACAAAGCCTCAACATTTTGATGACGATTAGCTCTCCTTGGCGGCATGATTGAACATCACAACACTTCAGCAAATACTTCAAAAATCTTCAACACAAGTCCAACAAGCACGGCTCCAACTCGACTTGGCTCGGCCTCAACACCTTTCCAACTTTGGTCCAAAACGAAATGGATCGAAAGCTTCTAACTTGTTGCAACTTCAAGATGAACACGATGAACACCAACTTCAAACTCCTTGGCTCCAAGACTCGGCTGAGCTATGATTGGCTAAGTCTAGCTCTGATACCAAAAACTGACGCAGCGGATAATAACAAATCGATATAGATCGATGAAAGCAGCAAACGGTGGATTGAAGATACTGAAATGCCCAAATTCGTTGATCACAAAGATACCGAATTCTAGCTATCTTCGACATGTTGATCGCGCACGATACCGTGAAAGAAGACCTACAATTCTTCAAACGTTGATCAAGCGCACTTGATACCGTGAATTGGCTTCAACAATCGTTGAATCGAGCGCACTCGATTAATCGAAAGTGGAGATAGGAGATTACACTCAACTACCAATTTAGATGAAAGCACACAGCAATCAAAACGAAATTTTATTCAACAATCAACCACCTACAAATAACCAACACTTGCCTATTTATAGGCTACAACCGGACTACTAAGTCGTTGAGCGACTTACGACTTATACAAGTCGGCAGTGACCTATCATTATCACACAGATGGCCGACTTAACTGTCTGCCGACTCACGAGTTACACACACAAGTACCAACGACTCAACGAGTTACCACACGGCATTACAGTCACACGACCTAAAGACGATACGACTCATGACTCACAACTCATGTTACAACACAACACATATTACAACACCTAGGTCGTATACGACCTAACGACTTACGACTTAACATAGGTCGGCATAATCAACACGTTACAACACATCACAAACGACTCAAGATACAACGACTCATGACCTAACATAGGTCGGTAAAGACTTAATCAGATACAACACTTATACACAGACGACTTACTGCAGCAAACTCGTTAGCGACTTAGCGACTTAGGTCGTTGCTTGTTAAGTCGTGAGCGACCTTCCTTGCCTTCCATGATGTCATCTCCCCTTTCTAGCTCGTTACCCTTCACCCTTTTAAGTCGTGCACGACTTAGCGCCTCTTCCTTAGGTCGTGGACGACCTATAGCCTCCATCTTAAGTCGTGGATGACTTAACTCTTCCATAAGTAGTGTACGACTTATCTCTTGCAAAATTATTGTTTGCGTATTTTCTTCTCTGGCTTGAGCTGCATCAAAATAGCTTTTGGAATTCAAAATAAAACTTCCAAATATAAATATACATATATATATATATTAAAATTAGAATTTTTTTATTAATATAATGTTTCTTAAATTCAATTTACTTTTCAAAATATTTTGTTTTAAATTCCAAATCAAAATTTTATTCATAATTTATTGAATTTTCAAATCAATTTCTTTATTTACAATCCTTTGATATATATTTATCCCAAATTTTCAAATTATTCCACAATTAAATTTATAATTAATATATTATTCAAAATATTTATTCCCGAATTTCCAATCATAAATTCTATTTTAAAATCATAGTTATATACATTTATATTAATAAACAAACTAATATCTTCTTAAATTGGAAAATATCAAATTAATTCACAATTTAATTTCAAAAATTAAATTAATTAGCAATTTAAATTTGATTTAAAAATAGGGATGTTATGGATTCCTCCCTTAAGAAAATTTCGTCCTCGAAATTTGCTACACAGGGAGACATACGAAGAATAGATAAGAAATGTTTTACTAGATCAAACCGAATATCCGTTCTGCATTTGGCTCACCAAATCAAAATATGAATAAATTTGACAATGAACTCAATCAATACCTCACAAAGTACGCAGGTCATCCGATCTGCAAAATATGCAGTGGTATTGGTTAGTCCAAAGGATAACTAACCATTCATAGAATATATATCTGGACCCAACAGAACAAACAATTGAAACTTAATCCAGGATGAAATTTCCTAAAGTATACACCAACTTGTCCCCCTTCGGACTTTGATCCTCACATGAAATCATTTTATTTATACCATCCAACTTTACTTTATATATGTTAGTCAATTTATTTCAAATAGAATTTTAAATTCATTAAGGTTAAAAACAAAAAGCTGATAAGAAACAGATGAAGAGAATACAAAATAGAAATATATCTTCAACGATTCGCAAGGCCGCCACATCACCAAAACTTCTTCCTGGAGTTGCCGCAAAGCCATCAAAGAATTTATATTGGATGATGATCAAAAGAAGATTGATAGAGAAAATTGCTTTCGTTTTTGCAGGGTATCGACCATAGTGGTACTTACCCGTCCCCTACCTCATCCTTTTCTTGCACTCTTTCTCACTATTAGTGGATAGTAAGAGAATTTACTGAAGCATACAAACAGATATCTTAGGGATATACTCATTCTAGGGTATTTATAACCCTATCTCTAATGAGTTACCTAATTTATTATACTCCTGAGCTAAAGTTTTTATTCAACCTTCAGCTATGATACCACTTGTCATGACCCGAATTTCAGCATTCGAAAATCGACATTCATACATCACCTGTATTTGAATGCCACATATTCAACCTTTGAAATCTGATTCATGCTGGAGCTTATAACACATTAAGTACAACAACACAACGGAGAAAATGAATAACTTTATTGATACACAGTTGATACAACATTCGATACAATGAATGCCAATGCTATCAGAGATACAAGACAACAGCGGAATAACAACGGTGGAACAATAATAGCAATCTGGTCTTCTAAAGGAGCACAACAAGAACATCTCCAATTGCCAAAACTCCAAAGCCATAGCTCTAAACTTCAAGCACGAACCACCATCAGCTTGTATTAAGCAAGGTCGGTTATCTGATGAACTAAATGCGATCGCAAAATCCAAAGGCTGAAAGCTATCAACTGTACACCTACTATTTGATTATTTGAAAATCTAACTCTAGGCTGCCTGTGTGGAAAACTGTGAGCACCTAGAGTTTAGAAAGGGAACTATAAACTCCAGGCCAGTCATGGGACTGGTATGAGCAAACGAAAATAGTTTCTTTACACAAAACAACAAAAACATTTAGAATTTAAATCCACAATGCTTTTTGGAAAACTGGACTACCATAAGGCCTCCTGGCACTCACATCATCCAATCGCACACTTGGGGGAGATTTCTCCTTATGTTAGTCAAGCATGCTTGATATGCAAAATCCTTTTAATATTATTACTAGTGCATAGTGCAAAAAAAACCTTTCGAAAGTATAATATTAAACTTAGCCAACATAGGTACCATTATATTACGCCTGCTATATCTACCGTTTAGGAATGGTAGGTTATACAACTGCAATCGTAAAGGGGGCGTATTGATGATTGGATTTCCAACAAATGGTCAGCGTATTCCTAAGATGAACGAAACTCGATTTCTGGTCAATTTTCAGTAACCAATAACGAATTGATGGTCGTGTTATTGTCGAATATAGTATGAAGGATGACGATCATGGAAAAATTAAGCGGAGTTGTTATAGGTGGACGTGGTGGTTTGCATTCATCGATTTAGGGTTTAAGGTTTTAGTCTAGACGAAGTGGTTGACGAGGTAAGTTCATTGACTATGGTGGATCGTAATTGATTGCTTGTAGAGGAGTTGATGCGTGGTTTCATGGAGAAGCCTAGTCAGAGTGTCGGGTCGTCTAATGGCTTGAGGTTGTCATACGAAGGGGTTCTCGGTCGATTTCGTCAACCTGCGTGGTTGTGCTGATAGGCGAGGTCGTAGATGGCATGTAGGTGTTCGGAGAGATGATCGAAGAAGCCTCGATCACCTTTGCAAGTGCATGCGTGTATAAGTGATGTCTAAGTAGTTAGATCAGGGAAGAGGAAGAAAATTTCTCTGATTTTTGTTCATAATGGATCGTATTTGACTTGAAGATGAGAAAAGAAGATGGAAACCTGAAGTAAGGCTCGGGTTAAACCAGTGTTCGACTCGGGTTTGTAATGTTATAGTTTTAAAAATTTAAAATAAGCTAGTTTTTCATTTAAATCAAATTTTAAACCTTTTTTCTTGATTATTTTTATAAGATAATAAATGTTTATCTTTGGTTTTTAATAAATTAATGGTTTTAAAATATTTTTAATCAAACTTGAAGTGTTTTAATCCTTTATTAATTCTCAAATTTATTTTCAAATAAATATAATAGTACAATTAAGAAATTAATTAAGAAGATTAAATGTTTGTTTATCTTAAAGATTTTAAGTTAAATTAGGTGATAATGATAATTTTTCTCAAAGGATATTGAAAATAAGATTGAAATGTTGATTTTGTGATTAATAAATATAAATAGTTTATCTTTTAAATTAATTAAGGTCTTGAGTAATTTCTTAATAAATTTAAAAGGTAATGTTAATTACTTAATGTAATTAATCAATGGTTGATTATTTGATGTGATTAATTAAAGGTAAATTTACAAATTGATGTTATTGTAATTACTTAATTAAAGAAGAATTAATTAACAATAAGTAATTAAAGGTTAATTACTTAATGAAATTAATTAAGTATAATCGTTTAACGTAATTAATTAAGAAAAATTACTTAATGTGATTAAGTTAAATGTTGATTAACTAATGTAAGTAATTAAAAGTAATTAATTACTTAAGGATAATTACTGGATTAATGAAGTAATTAATTAATGATTAAACTTGACTAATAGAATGATTAAAGGATAATGACTCAATTAATTTGTGATTAATTAATGAAATTGATTAGGAATAATCACTTAATATAATTAATTAAGGGTAGTTAACTAAATAGTAATTAATTTAGGTTAATTAATTATTGTAATTAATTAAGAATAATTAATTAAAGGGTAATTAAGTAAATAAAGGTCAATTATTTAATGATTAAAGTTTAATTAATTTATCATTAAAGGTTAATTTATTCAAATAATTTGTAATTAATTAATGTTAATTAACCAGGATTAGTAATTTATTCATAATTAATTAATCTAATTTAAATTACTCAGATGATTAATTAACCTTACTTATGAATGTTTGAATTGCGTGGAATGCTTTGAATTGTTTAATATTCCTTGTGTGATACTTTGTGATATGAATTATTTTGATTTGTGTTGTGATGAATGTAATTTATTTATTTGTGATGTATTTATATTATTCATCTGTGAATCTGTAAATAAAAATAAGCATTATAGGATTATTCTGCTTATCATTATTGTTGTGTTTGAATTTGTGATGATTGATGTTGTTGCACTTTTGTGTAAAACCCCTACACTACACTATACACACACAACTATGGATTGCACGAGGAAATCGGTAAAGTCACATATATTTTGAAATATAAATATTTTTTGTTTAAAAATTGAAATTTGAATCCAAATGGCTTTGGAAAAGGAATTGAACATGAACAGCCTTTGATAGGGAAGTTTTGAAAATTGAAATTTTGTTTTGAATATACTATATCTTGTAAAATATTATTTGAGGTTATTTGGAAATCATAGTTTGAAAGGTTTATACAATTTATATATGGTTTTAAAAATATTTTAAATAATTTTTTTAGGAATCTCATTTAATTTAAATTAGAACTTGACACTTCTAGGATCGATTTCACCCTAGAGAAGGGGTGAATAGGGTGATGGTATTAATTATAAAAATTAATTGCAGAAACTTATAAAATTATTTCAACACAGATCACAAATTAATAGCAGCATAGAAAAATAGCAGAATAATAAAATGCAGAGATAGAACGACACAGAATTTACCCAGCTTCGGCAAAACCCTACCTACGTGCTGCCCCCAAGGTTTCTACTAGAAATTAGATAGTCACACGCTTACACACGTAAACTCGCGACACCCGCTACTGACTAACCTAACTCTACGCTCAAAACCCTGCCACAACTCAGCCACTGAGTTGTGAATTCTCAAGCTACACCACGTAGCCTGTCCCCTAGTCATACGACTAGCAAATACAACGGTTTGAAAAGAGTTTTAAAATTAAAAACAAATTTAAAACAAAAAATAAGGTAAAGCCCTTATTTTAAAAACTAAATTACTTATTTAAAAAACTATAGCCCTTATTTAAAAAAAACAAAAACCTTAATTCTTAAAAGCCGACCCCTTTTCTCTTTTTATCTATTTGAGTTCGGCTAGGTGTTTCTTGAGATAGCGGCGGCTCTTCATTCGTTCCTCTTTGTAATTTTCAGGGCTTCGTTCCTTCGATCCAATTTAGGGTTTGTTGTAGCAGCTTGTTCGATTCGATGCTATTTGACTTGGCTTGCCGATTGTTTCTTCTAGCTCAGCTTCAAACGTGATCGAGACTGATTACGAATTTGGTATGTGTTTTAGTGCTTTTGATTTCTGGTTTCGATGCTTTTTCAATTGCCGATGATGACGATTGGGGGTTTTAATGTTTGAACTCGACCGATGGATATTGCCAATGATGATTGTGGGTTTATATATGGATTTCGATTTCCTTTAATACGTTCGTCTGATTTGTTCAACATAGTGCTTCGGCCATTTGATTGATGTTGGACGTTGATGATTTATCTGACGAATTAAATTCGAATAATTTCCTTTACTTTACAGTTACGGCTTTAACTCGAGATTATTCGATCCTTTCTTGATTGTTACGGCAGCTACTTTCCTATTTTATTTTTGACTTTTTCAATTTCGTATATTCTGACACCTGCGTCCCACGGCTTTGGTTTTTAACTCGGTCAATTGCCTTTGCTATCACGGTTTCCAATTTGAATTGTTCTATGGTGATTTTACTGTGACTTCGGTTTTGACTAACTTGATTTTTTACGTGATCAACCTTGATGTTGAACTCCGTCTTCACTGATCGTGTTTACTTCAGCCATTTGATTTCTAAACTTCTGTATATGGATTGAAACTATACACTTGCTTGCTTTGGCTGCTTCGTTTTCATTGACTTGTTTACCTCGGCTTTGATTTTGTGGCTTGTACTTGTATACTGTTGTTATTGGCTTCACTTGATTATGAAAATGGTTTTTACTTTGTACATTGACATTCATATACATGTTACAAATGTTCATGCATGGTTTCGTTTTTGCTGTGTCATTTACTTGGCGAGTCTTCGAGCATTGTTGTGAGTAGTTTGAATCACTGTCATTTGTTTTCGAGTACGAAACTTGTAAGTTGTATCATTGTGATGTCTGGTTGACACTTGATGGTCTTCATATTCATATGTGTCTTGTTCAATGGAGTCAGTGGTTTATGATGCACTTGTTTTGTACTTCACTGTACTACATATTGGTCACTATCTTGCTGTCTTCAAATTGTCACTTGCTGTTTGCATTAAAGTTGTATTTGCTGTATTCGGTCGCTGCTGTGCATGGCTTGAAGTATGGATGTATGAGTCTGGGTTCTTCTGCATTGTATACGCATACATACATACATACATACATACATACATATATATATATATATATATATATATATATATATATATATATGAACAGCTGTGCATTGAGCATTGTCACTTGTACCTTGGTCTTGAGCATTGCTGTGTTATTAAGCATTGCTGTGTCCATATTGCATTCGATACTGTTGCATTGCTACTGTGTTATGTAGTAATCTAGTTTCTGGCCACTGGTTCATTTCTTTGGTTGGGTCTGCACTTTCACCTCTTGTATTGTTTACTTGATTACTTGAGCTTGCATTTGATAGTGATGTTGTACTTCACTATTTCCTGGTCTTGTTTGTTCGATCACCTTGATGTTCCATGGTCTATTTGGTGTTTTGATCATTTGAGACATCTTAGATGTGGGTCTAGTTTGCCTTCGATTCATGCTGTACATATTGAGTCTGAGTTGCTCCCGACCGTTGTTGCATTTGTACATTTGGATTTTCGTTTTATTCACTTTGGAATTTTCTGTTGCACTTTGTATCATTTCTTTGGTTCAGTGCTTATATATGCACACTGATATACATGTCTTCAAGTGTATCGCACTGAATCTTTTTAGTTGAGACTGTGTTGTTGTTTGTCGAGTCACTTGTATTTGATAGTTTTGTATTGCACCTGTGTTGAATCCAGTTTCACAACTCGGGTTTGACCTTGTGCTGATGTCGAGATTTTATTTATATTGCACCTGAGTTGAACCCGTCTTTTTATTTGGGTTTGACCTTGTGTTCACATGTCCCTGTAGCATTATCAAGTGTATATCAGTGTGCACGGTCTTGTGGCATGTACAGCGATACACTGTGCATGTCACATTGTTCATGTGCGATGAATTCAAATATAAATCATGACGAACAACCCAAATATCTGAGGCATATCTTATTTCCAAAAATTCACATTTTATTTTATTTTGCAAAAATATTTCTTTTTCAATTTTGCTGCGTTAGTGAATATTTTTGTAGATTACTCAGATGCTGGATTCTAACAGGAATGAAGTTGAAGATAAAATGTGAATTAAGTGAATGAGTGATGTGTAGTGAGGTTAAATGTAAATATGAAATTGTGATGTATTTGTAATCAAAATTGTATATGTATAGTGAGAGCTTGAATTTGTACTATTCAAAAATGTAATAAATATTTGTTTGAATAAAATTTCTGTTTGAATTCAAATTTTGTGTTATTTAATTTATTCAGCAAATAATTATTTAATCTGTGAAAAATAAAATAGTACATTAACAAATACATTTAAACGAATGTATATATGTTTATTATCATCAAGCAAAAATCATATAAGTTCATATTCAACAATCTCCCCCTTTTGATGATAACAAACATATATTTAAGATTTTGAATATGTTAAATGTATTTGATCATTGATAAGATCTAATTGCTCCCCCTATATAAATTATTCCTCTCTACACAAAGCTCCCCCTATATATATGCATACAAATAAAAATATGCAAATGAGCCTAGATGCAAATAGAAAATTATTTTACATTTGCTTGATTTTATTTGACAAAATCTTAACTTTTCTCTCCCCCTTTTGTTATCAGCAAAAGAATAATAGTGTTAGAGAAAATAGAGATAAAGTGATCAATATTAATTCAGCATTAAAACTCAATTGAATATAAATATTAAATTTCAATAAAAAATCAAACAAAAATCATAAATACCCTCGTTAGGCGCATATTCCACTTTTAGAAGTAATGGAAATGATGTCATCATATAAAACCATAGAGTTGTATCTGTTTGTGGTACATTTATATCAGGAATTTGAATATCTATTAGTCATGCATAACTGTTAGGACTTTTAAATGAGATTTGTAGTATTCCAATTTAATTTAAAAAATGAATTCAAGTATCTTCTAATCACACATAACCGTGAGGACTTTTAAATGGGATTAGAATCAACTTGTTTATCTAATAAATAATTTTTGACATGCTTTCCATACATGCATAACCGTGAGGACTTTTAAATGAGCATGGAAGCACATAACAAATTCCAAGTCATTCACCCATGCGTAACCGTGAGGACTTCTAAATGAGAGTGAATACTTTGGATTTTACTTTGTTTTATAAAATGAAAAATGAATGATTCCTATCTAAAGTACCACATATCGACAAACTATATTGAATTTTTGATGAGCGATGGTTGATAGAAATATGATAGACATAGAAATGGTTATGGAATCTTTACCCAACAAAATGTTTTATCTCTTGTTTGAACTTCTAAAGAAATTTACTAATTATACCGCCTCGAGTCATAATATATGATCAACATTAGCACTCATCACTCTTTCAATCACTATTCATCTTTTTGATAATCATAGGGATTCAGATTAGTCAAAATAGCCATTTGAAATCAAATTCAAACATAATTATGAAACCAATTTTTCAAAATGACTAATATGAAAATATGGTCAAAAATGATTTTCTCGAGGGGTTTTTATAAGAAAATTTTCTGCTATTTGAAAATTGTATGAAATGAAAAATATGCAGATATTTTCTTTGAAAAACGATGCAGTAACTAAATATCTCAAAAATCACGTTCAACTAGTAATTTTTCTATCAACTAGATTACTAGTGTAATCTACATTTGAATTTCTTTTTCACTCAAAATTATCATTAATTGAATTTGATTGACCAGACCATGAAGTATGCAACAAAATATCTCAAAATCAAATCATCTTTTCAAATGACATTCTCTTGAATTTGAAATGAAGCTGTGTAAATAATCAAAAAACCATGAATATAGAGTTAGCCAAATTATAACCAAATGTATTAATATCCAACAAAACACTATTTTGATCCAACCTAATATAATCAAAAAAATTAGAGAATTTTATAGTGTTTTTGGCATAAATATAATCGACCAACTATGCTGAACAAGTCAGAATCAAAATCATCATCTCTTCACCATCTCAATATTGGATGATTTTAATTCAGACTATGGTGCGGATCATACATTTAATATATCGTTCAAATAAATATACCATTACCTGTTTTACCTTTACGATACTTTTCGTTGTTTATCCATTGTGATTCTGTCACATTTATAATAGGCTAAGGAACTTTGCTTTGTCGCCCGTTGTGTTTCTGGAACAGCCAAAAATCCAGAAAACACTGTTGTTGTTCTTTAGCCTGCCACCACACCTACACGGGAAAAGATTTATGTGACCTATTTGTTTTTATAGGTCCATGGTTGTTAGTGGCAGAAGATTTAGAAAACTAATTTTTTGGAGACACAAAACTGTTTATATATGTTCCTTTAGGCACCCAAATTTGTTTAACTTTGAGAGATTTTATATTTGTGCCTTGTGGAACCCAAATTGGTATGGTTTTCACATGTTTGGGTCTATACCAACAATTATTGTGATCGTGTCCATATTTTTTACAAATTGTGCACATGGAATTTTCTTGATTAATATCGCTTTCATCATTTTCAGATTGATTATATCCAAGTCCTTGTCTAGCTGTATTAACAGTTTGCTTCCCTAACAGCAGATTCAACGATTTCTCACTTTTTGAAAATTTAACTAAAGTTATTGACAATTGTCCTAGTATTTTCGTTCTCTTTCAAAATCAGAATTTCATTTTCAAGTGATTTTATGTTAATTTCTGATTTTTTAATTTCTTCTTCGAATGTTGGACACTTATCACACTTAAGGATCCTACTTTGATAGGTTTTAACTAATTGGTCAAGTTATTTATTTAAATCTATCAAAGTATCTTTTTGTGATTCAAGTTTGGCATACTTCTCCCTAAGTCGTTCAAAACAACCATTCACTTCGTGCAAATATATAAGTAATTCCGAATGAGAAAGTTTTGATACCTCACTTGGCTCTTCATCATCACTGTCAGTTATTTCACCATGAAGACACAAGTCTGCTTTTTCATTCCCACTGTTAGCACTTTGACTATCTTCATCACTTGTATTCCATGTGGCAGCAAAACTTATCCTTTTTTATTTCTTTTCAAAGTCGCGTCGAGTTTGAGGACAATTGGGCTTGATGTGTCCGGGTTGGTTGCACTTATGACAGATGATCTTCGGTTCTTCTGGATTGTCTAATATTTTATTTATTCTGCTTTTCAATCTTCAATTTAGAGTTGGATTTCCATATTTGTAATTCCACCTTTTT
Source organism: Allium cepa (assembly GCA_030765085.1). Taxonomy (NCBI): domain Eukaryota; kingdom Viridiplantae; phylum Streptophyta; class Magnoliopsida; order Asparagales; family Amaryllidaceae; genus Allium; species Allium cepa. The sequence goes on along the minus strand of CM060935.1, from coordinate 270,296,026 downwards.
ACTTTCTTTATTATCAGCTCCAATTCTGCTGCTCCGTCATCATCACTATCACTTTCTGTTGTTCCTTTAAGAGCTATTGATTTCTTTCGAGTATCACCTCCTTCACTTTCTTCCTTGAATTTCATTTCTAGCTCATAAGCGGTGAGATTTCCGATGAGTTCTTCGACTTTCATTTGTTTCAAATCTTTTGATTCTTGAATGGCAGTCACTTTGGCTTCAAAACTTCGTGGAAGGACTCTGAGGATCCATGCATCTCTTTGACATTTTCTTCTTTTGCCATTGTGAAATTCTCGTATTCGCTTCTTAGCATGGCAAGGTGAAATTCTTTGACTTGAGATGTTCCTTCGTGAGTCACTTCTAGTGTGTGACATATTTCCTGTGCAGTTAGACAATGTGAGACACGATTAAATTCAAATTGATCCAATGAACAGATAATAGAATTCAGAGCTCTAGCATTAGCATTTTGTAATTTATTTTCTAGTTCTGTCCATTGATCCATCGGTTTATCTATTTCCTGATTATCTACAATTATAGTTGGTGCTCTATAACCTGTCTCAACAATGTTCCAAGCGTCGATGGTTTTCAGAAAATTTTCATTCTATTTTTCCAATAAGCATATTCATCATTGTACATTGGTGGTCTAACTATGGACTCACCATCAACAAAAGCATTATTAAAAGAAGCCATTATAAAAATTCAAACTTTTAAACGAAAACTGATTTTTGAAAAATGAATTTTTAAAACAATAAAAATTGACTTCTATTCCTAGGTCTGATACCATTTGTAGGATCGATTTCACCCTAGAGGGGGGGGTGAATAGGGTGATGGTATTAATTATAAAAATTAATTGTAGAAGCTTATAAAATTATTTCAACACAGATCACAGATTAATAGCAGCACGGAAAAATAGCAGAATAATAAAATGCAAAGAGAGAACGACACAGAATTTACCCACCTTCGGCAAAACCCTGCCTACGTGTTGCCCCCAAGGTTTCTACTAAAAATTAGATAGTCACACGCTTACACACGTAAACTGACGACACCCGCTACTGACTAACCTAACTCTACACTCAAAACCCTGCCACAACTCAGCCACCGAGTTGCGAATTCTCAAGCTACGCCACGTAGCCTGTCCCCTAGTCACACGACTAGCAAATACAACGGTTTGAAAAGAGTTTTAAAATTAAAAACAAATTTAAAAATAATAATAAGATAAAGCCCTTATTTTAAAAACTAAAGCCCTTATTTAAAAAACTAAAGCCCTTATTTAAAAAAACAAAAACCCTAATTCTTAAAAGCCGGCCCTTTTTCTCTTTTAATCTATTTGAGTTCGGCCCGGTGTTTCTTGAGATAGCGGTGGCTCTTCGTTCGTTCCTCTTTGTAATTTTCAGGGCTTCGTTCCTTCGATCCAATTTAGGGTTTGTTGTAGCAGCTTGTTCGATTCGATGCTATTTGACTTGGCTTGCCGATTGTTTCTTCTAGCTCAACTTCAAACGTGATCGAGACTGATTACGAATTTGGTATGTGTTTTAGTGCTTTTGATTTCTGGTTTCGATGCCTTTTCAATTGCCGATGATGACGATTGGGGGTTTTAATGTTTGAACTCGACCGGTGGATATTGCCAATGATGATTGTTGGTTTATATATGGATTTCGATTTCCTTTAATACGTTCGTCTGATTTGTTCAACATAGTGCTTCAGCCATTTGATTGATGTTGGACGTTGATGATTTGTCTGACGAATTCAATTCGAATAATTTCCTTTACTTTACAGTTACGGCTTTGACTTGAGATTGTTCGATCCTTTCTTGATTGTTACGGCAACTACTTTCCTATTTTATTTTTTACTTTTTCAATTTCGTATATTCTGACACTTGCGTCCCACGGCTTTGGTTTTTAACTCGGTCATTTGCCTTTGCTATCACGGTTTCCAATTTGACTTGTTCTGTGGTGATTTTACCGTGACTGCGGTTTTGACTAACTTGATTTTTTACTTGATCAACCTTGATGTTGAACTCCGTCTTCACTGATCGTGTTTACTTCAGCCATTTGATTTCTAAACTTCTGGATATGGATCGAAATTGTACACTTGCTTGCTTCGGCTGGTTCGTTTTCATTGACTTGTTTACCTCGGCTTTGATTTTGTGGCTTGTACTTGTATACTGCTGTTATTGGCTTCACTTGATTATGAAACTGGTTTTGACTGTGACGCCCAACCTCTATACCCACGCGAGCCAAGAACACTACGGTGTAGTGCCGCCAACTAGCACGGAGAATAAGGCTGTTGAGGAGCGAACCTCCATGTAATTGCTTATCACACGGTGGCTATAAATAATCTTTGGAAACAAACATAGAAAAAAGCATAACACAAATCAGTCACAGATATCCATATCACAAAGGCGGAAGAAGATATGAATATATAACTAACACATGAAAGTGTACATCAGAGTAGTGGTCAAAAAGATCCACAATAATACAAAAGAATAGCGACACGTGCTATACAAAAGAATACAACCATGAGTCTATATCTCAAGTGTATACAACAAAAACTGCTAATCTAAATAGTTAGCCAAAAGTCAGTGTAGCAAATCCTGAAAAGAAGTCAAGCAGAAGCACGTGTAACATCTCGGTCTGACCCGAGTATTATTTAAGAAAATAATAAACAGATCAATCTAGTTATAAATATCAGATGACATGATATAGAATAAAAGATATGGCATAAATATAAAATATCCATAATGACATACTACTATAAGTATGCAAATGATGATCAACAGAAGATCAATCAATAAGAGATAAATCAATATCACCAGAATCTTCTCAAAGATCCAAAGAGGGCATCATACCCTAAACTTGTACTCATAACAAGTCAATGACATAAATTCCAGAAATCAACACAAGAAATCCAGAAATCACAGAAAAAGGGAAAGAGGCCTATCACATGACGGTCCGAAGACCATGGCGAGCTACCACATATGGGTGAATCGGAATCACGTAGATGAGGTCTAGGCTAACCAAAAAGCAAAAAGGTATATGTGAGCGGAATCACACAAATGATGTCTAGCCTAACCTCGCAACAAAAAGGTATGTGTGAGCGGAATCACACAAATGATGTCTAGCCTAACCTCGCAACAAAAAGGTATGTGTGAGCGGAATCACACAAATGATGTCTAGCCTAAGCTCACAACAAAAAGGTATGTGTGAGTGGAATCACACAAATGGTGTCTAGACTAACCTTGCGGACAAGGAGATATGTGTGAGTCGGAATCACGCCAATGAGGTCCAGTCTAACCTTGCAAACAAAGAGACATCACACAATTGCTAGTCTAAATCATAAAATGATCGTCATGATCATCAAGAAGTGTCAATTACACTAAGATAGTAAATATAAAAGTTTAGCTTCATGTCCCATAACCACTTGCTTAACTCAAATATTTACGAACAAACTATAGATCTTCACTAGAAAATTGTCACAAGAGGTTCAATCGAACAAGTCCAAGAATTAACCGACGAAGTGAACGCAAGCGTTTCATACCACTTGTTTTACTAAACCATTTAATTAGATTTCTCATCCGAGTGAGGTAAAGGTTTGTATATACTAGTAGATTGGAAAATGGTTTAAGAAAAAAGCTTTGTTATTGAAAATAGAGTTGAAATCATTTTGTTGAAAGAGTTTTGATATTTACTACTAGTATTGAAACCTTCATATTTTAAAGTGACAAATCATAGAAGTGATTGTAGAAACAATCAGTCACAAAAATTCACATACGAAGACGTGAATTAAATCCAAAGAAACCGATAAAGAATCCATCGAAATAGATATTCAAAAATCCATAAAATTGACCAAGAGGCCTAAGATAGTTTGTCTCAAAGAATGGTCAACTCAGCATCTCAACAAAGCAAGTTCTGTTGAATGTTTTTCAGATAAGATCCCTTACGAAGGGGGGGTCCAAGGGGGTGGCAACCCCCCAAGGTGGGGGTACGGGGGCAACGCCCCTGCTACGGGGTCCGACTTGCCCGGTCAGGTCACGGGGTCCAGGGTGCAGCGCCCCCGGCGGGATGCGGGGCAGCATCCCGTCCAAAACGGTACGATCTAGTGAAGACCAAAGGGAGGATAGGATCGAGTGACCTATTGGTTGCGACCTAGGGGTGTTCGCGAGCTAGCAGAAACGAGCGACCTAACAGGGGCGAGCGACTTAAGGGACTCGCGGGTTAGAAGTGGCGAGCGATTTAAGGGAGTACGCGACCTATCGAGGTTCGCGATCTAATGAGTCATACGACCTAAAGGAAATAGGGTCCAACGACCTAAGGAAAATAAGGTCCAATGACCTAAAGGGATGGGGGTGATGAGACCTAAAGGAGTATGCGACCTAAAGAGGTGCGCGAGCTAAATGAAGGCGGAACAACTCAGGTCTAACGACCTAGGGGCCGACCTAAGGTCTAACGACCTAAGACCAAGAAGACGTTTCCAACAGAGAGAACGACTTAACGACCTAAGCCTAACGACCTACGATCCAGTGACCTTTCGACCTAACTCCGAGGCGACATTTCGTGGCCAAACGACCTGTGACCTACGACCTAAACCCCATACAACTTAACGTGAAACGACCTAACTCCAAAGTGAAAATTCAAGGCAGTGCGACCTAGCGCGATAACACGCGAGCGACCTAAGGGTTAGGTCGCGAGCGACCTAACCCCGAACACAGAAAAATGGCCAGAATGACCTAAGTGCAAAAAATTCACCAAAACGCTAAAAATTGGAGTTTTTCGCCAATCCAATTCAAACCAAATGCTAATATGCATGCAAAAATGATAGGGAATGATTCCGAACAGTCCAATATAGTTATAGGCTAGAATTGTGAGATAAAAATCTCACCTTTGCACCAAAAGTCAATGAAAATGAAACTTTGAAGCAAAGCAAGAATCAATCCACTTCATTATCAACCCAAGAAGCTTGAATTCAATATCCTCTCTTTGAATTTGGAGTTGAATGATGGATTTGAAGTTGAAACCTAGGCTTAGAGTTTTAATTTCTCTTTCCACTCACCATTAATGCAAAAGCTAGAGTTGTTAGAAATTTATGAAGAGTGAGGAGAAGGAGGGAATTGGGCTTGAGTTATAAAGGCTAAACTAACCCAAAGTCCAAAGCGGGAAAAGTTAGTGAAATTCCACTAACTCCATACCTATCAATGTTTATACTTAAAAAGATTACAAATGTCATTTTGAACTCAATGGAAGTGGTCTCGAGTCCTGATTTGACCGTATACAAAAAGTAGCTTTTTGGACCAAAATTCGACTAACGATAAAAGATTTAAATAATAGATTTAAATATAAAAATCGATAAATATGCACGTTGTTACAACTTTGTACACTGACATTCATATACATGTTACAAATGTTCATGTACGGTTTCATTTTTGTTGTGTCATTTACTTGGCGAGTCTTCGAGCATTGTTGTGCGTAGTTTGAATCACTGTCATTTTTTTTCGAGTATGAAACTTGTAAGTTGTATCATCGTGATGTCTGGTTGACACTTGATGGTCTTCATATTCATGCGTGTCTTGTTCAATGGAGTCAGTGGTTTATGATGCACTTGTTTTGTACTTCACTGTACTGCATATTGATCACCATCTTGCTGTCTTCAAATTGTCACTTGCTGTTTGCATTAAAGTTGTATTTGCTCTCTTCGGTCGCTGCTGTGCATGGCTTGAAGTCTGGATGTATGAGTCTGGGTTCTTCTGCATTGTATACGCATATATATAAATATATATGAACTGCTGTGCATTGAGCATTGTCACTTGTACCTTGGTCTTGAGCATTGCTGTGTTATTGAGCATTGTTGTTTCCATATTGTATTCGATACTGTTGCATTGCTACTGTGTTATGTAGTAATCTACTTTCTGGCCACTGGTTCATTTCTTTGGTTGGGTCTGCACATTCACCTGTTGTATTGTTTACTTGATTACTTGAGCTTGCATTTGTTAGTGATGTTGTACTTCACTATTGCCTTGTCTTGTTTGTTCGATCACCTTGCTGTTCCATGGTCTATTCGGTGTTTTGATCATTTGAGACATCTTAGCCGGTGGTCTGGTTCGCCTTTGATTCATGCTGTACATATTGATTCTGAGTTGCTCCCGACCGTTATTGCATTTGTACATTTGGATTTTCGTTTTATTCACTTGGAATTTTCTGTTGCACTTTGTATCATTTCTTTGGTTCAGTGCTTATACATGTACACTGATATACATGTCTTCAAGTGTATCGCACTGAATCTTTTTAGTTGAGACTGTGTTGTTGTTTGTCGAGTCACTTGTATTTGATAGTTTTGTATTGCACCTGTGTTGAATCCTGTTTCACAACTCGGGTTTGACCTTGTGCTGATGTCGAGATTTTATTTATTGCACCTGAGTTGTACCCGTCTTTTTATTTGGGTTTGATCTTGTGTTCACCTGTCCCTGTAGCATTATTAAGTGTATATCGGTGTGCACGACCTTGTGGCATGTACAGTGATACACTGTGCATGTCACATTGTTCGTGTGTGACGAATTCAAATATAAATCATGACGAACAACCCAAATATCTGAGGCAAAAATTATTTTCAAAAATTCACATTTTATTTTATTTTGCGAAAATATTTCTTTTTCAATTTTACTGCGTTAGTGAATATTTTTGCACATTGCTCAGATGCTGGATTCTAGCAGGAATGAAGTTGAAGATAAAATACGAATTAAGTGAATGAGTGATGTGTAGTGAGGTTAAATGTAAATATGAAATTGTGATGTATTTGTAATAAACATTGTATATGTATAGTGAGAGCTTGAATTTGTACTATTCAAAAATGCAATAAGTATTTGTTTGAATAAATTTCTGTTTGAATTCAAATTCTGTGTTATTTAATTTATTTAGCAAATATTTATTTAATCTGTGAAAAATAAAATAGTACATTAACAAATACATTTAAACGAATGTATATATGTTTATTATCGTCAAACAAAAATCATATAAGCGCATATTCAACACCAATAATACAGCAGTTGGTTGATTCTCTGGTTGATACTTTTAAAGGCTATAATATGTGTGTATTTGATTAGATTTTTTTCAAAACAAAATATATATGTTTCCAAATGATAATAGCTTTCAAAATAAAGAAAGGATATCCAGTTTTTATTGAAAGGGGTTTCAAATTTGAAATGGAATTATTTTGAAAGCTATAAATTAATCTTTGTTAAAGATCAGTGAACTTTGTTTCCAAAATAAAGAGGACCTTAAAGGTGTGTCTTTTGTATAAAAGATATTAAATTTAAATAGTTTTGGAAACTATGAATGAATCTTTATGAAAGATTTGTGAACTTTGTGAAGTGAATCTTCTTGTTTAAAAAATTTGAAAATGGAAATTTGTTAAACCAATTGAAGAAAGGTTTTGGGCTTTAAATTATGACTTAACTAAGATCCCATGTATCTATATGTTTATAAATATAGCGCTCATTATTTGGTTTAGCCAGGAGAGGACTTAGTGTCATATAACCCATTCCGAATAATGATACGACAAAATGAAAAGCATTTGAAGACCGGTGGTGAAGACCGGGTATTTTCGAAAATGAAAGGATTGCCTGTCGAATGTCTCTGCACTGACTCGCGCCGGTATAGGGATCTCCCTATGTGATGGGGAGTCCTATCGGGATTGTGAATACCGGGATTGGAAGGGCGTCTTTGAAGTGCCTTCGTTCTGTTCGAACCTGGAACGGACTTGTATGGATGTGTGTCTGGCATTACACTTTGAGATGTAAAAATGGTTTCTATCAAATACATTTCTGTTTGGTGGCGGAGAATTTATTCTCTTAGCTTAACACCCTTCTCTATGATGTACGAGCAAAGAGGTTATGTAGTTGATTATTACTAGTGATACATTCCCAATTTGGTAATGTGTCATACGAAGTGCTGCTAATCATGTGTTGGTCGAAGCATGACTTTTGTTAAAAGCATAGCTTTGTGGACGTCACCTCGTCGTACCTCACAACCCATAATGGTCAAAACAGGAAAGATGCGACAAGGTTATTTGGGTGTAGCGCCACCTGAGGTTACGTCCATTTCCTTCGGGGAAAGGGTGGCATCATGGTATGGAGCCCAGATATTGAACCTATGGTGTTACTGCAAATTTATTACTCTATGGTTGTTGGTGTTGAGGATCCTCGGATAAAGGTCGGTAACGAGAGGGGGATGACATACTCGTGTAGTAGTTACCTAGTTGCACAAGCAACCCGGCCTTGTGTTGGCAGAGATCTGATTAGGTTCACGGAGCGTCCCTCTAGAGGCATACCCATATGGCCCAGGAAGTTCCTTTTCCTGACCATTTGTGGGAAATCCAATCACCAATACACGCATTGTATGGTTTTAGTTGTAGAACCTGCCATCTAACATGGTAGCTATAGTAGGCATACTATAATGGTACGTATGCTGGCTAAGATTGATATTATACGTTCCAAACGTTTTCTACGCTGCACTCATAATAATATCTAAAAAAATTCTCTTGTCAAGCATATTTGACTATCATAAGAAGAAATCTCTTCCAATTGTGCGATTGCATTGTGTGTGCGGCGGGAGGTCTTATGGTAGTTTCATTTTCCAAAAGCATATCGGATTTCTATTACAAACTATTTTTGTACAAACGACTATTTTTGTTTGCTCACACTAGTCCCATGACTGACCTGGAGTTTATTGCTCCCTTTCTAAACTCTAGGTTCCCACAATTTTCCACACGGGCAGTCTAGAGTTAGATTTTTCAAATAATCGGCTAGTAGGTATGGATTCGGTTGCTTCCAGCCTTGTATTGGAAGTCTTTTTAGCCTTTGGTCCTTGGACCTTTGGAGTTTAGCGATTGCATTTCGATAACTGACCTTTCTTAATAAAACGTGATGACGGTATTTTGAGTTTCTAGATTGATCTGAGATTTGGCAATGAAGTTTCACATGTTGGATTCTCTTTTGGAAGACCGTTTGGTGATATTGTTCCGCTACTATGTCTTGTATCTCTGATAGTACTAATATCATTTGAATCAGTTGTTGTATCAAATATTGTATATCAATGATACTATTCTCTTGTTTCCATTATGTTGTATTTATCTAATGTGTTATAAGTTCCGACGAACCAGATTCAACGTTTGAAGCTATGGCATTTGAATACAGGTGATGTATTCGGTGCCGATTTTCGAAGGTCGAGGCAGGGACGTTACATTTGGTAACATCCCCGCTTTTAAATCAAATTTAAATTGGTAGTTAATTTAATTTTTGAAATTAAATTATGAATTAATTTGGTATTTTCTAAATTATATAGATACTTGTTTGTTTATTAATATAAACGTATATAAATATTATTTTAAATAGAATTTCTAATTGCAAATTCAGAAATAAATATTTTGAATAATATATTAATTGTAAATGTAATTGTGGATTAATTTGAAAATTTAGGATAAATATATATCAAAAGATTGTAAATAAATAAATTGAATTGAAAATTCAATAAATTATGAATAAAATTTTGATTTGGAATTTAAAAATAAATATTTTGAAAATAAATTAGATTTAAAAATCTTATTTTAAAGTTTTTGGGAATTTTTTTTCTAATTATAATATATGGGTATGTATATTTAAAAGTTATGATTTTGAGAATTAATATAATAAATTTCAAGAGGGTAATTTAAGTTAAATCCTTATATATATATATATATATAAGAATGAATGTGATTACTTATTAGTATATGATTAGATTTTAAAAAAAATCATTTTACTTAGAGGTTTTATATATAGTTGTATATATATGTATATATAAAAGAGATAAACATCTAAAAATATAAAACGTATATATGAAAAGCTAAACTGAATATATATGTGTTTGTATATATATATATATAAACATAAATACTAAAAATAAATGGTTTAAAACATATTTGTAAATTAAAATAAAGCAAGGTTTTAAACACAAATTAATTTCATTTAACATTTGTAAGACATGTAACTTAAGATTAGCAAGCGTAACAATTTTAATTTATGATGCTAACAAGTGTCATATTCTAAAAATTCTTTTCATTTTAAGTTTAATAAATAAGATAAAAACAAGGAAATATATATTTATACTTCTCCTACTACTTCCTTTTCTTTCATATTTTTCATAAGCTACAAAAGTAGTAAAACAAACAAATCTGAAAATAAAACCAAAGGAATTCAAAGTATAGCAACTTCAACTACTTCAAATTAAAACCAGGAAACAACCCGGAGAAAGTTTTAATCAGAACTGGAATCAATTCATCTCAAACCTAGAAAACGAATCAGGCTTGGATTCAAATCAATAACAGATCAAACTCAAGAAAATAAATTTCCAGTTCAAAGTCAAAAACCATTTCCATGCAAAAGAATTTTGTCCTTTGTCTTAATTTCCGAGGTGAGTAAACAAATTGTTTTAAAAGTTTAAATCTAGTTTTGCCCATGATATACATGATGAAATTTTGCAGTAATATAGTGTAAAATGTTTGCACGAATGATGGCTGCAATTTGCAAGTTGGTTAATTGGATATACCTGTGTATATATGTTCTGAAATATGTATCTCGTCTTTTTGAAAACAGGATCCAAATCCATTTGCAAATTCATATTTTCTAAATAAAATAATTTCATACCTTGATCTTTAATGTGAAGATGATTATAACAATGTAAACTAATTTTTAAAAATAGTTCAAGAATTTAAGATTTGGTTTTATTTCGAAAATAGGATTATAGTAAAGTCAATTATATGTCAAAAAATCGATCATGATATTCTTGAGATTTGATTATAGAATCTGATTCGTAGTACTAAGTATGAATTTTAATATGGAAATCACAATTTTTAAGACTGTATTAATTGCGATATAACGTGATGAACGGTTGTTGTACTTTCGTCGATTGTCGACGTTTGGCGAAGAGTTAGAGGTTGGGTTTGTTGTCAGAGGAAGCTGGAAGGATAATGGTCGTGGGAAAAATGGTCGGATGATTTTTAGATGACCGTGGAGGCGGGTTGACAACCAAATTGCGTTTTGACATCTGTTTGGGTAGTCTTTGATTTCGAGGCCTTGCATCGTCGTTGGATCATTGGAGGAAATAGCGATGGTGGAAAATGATGTTGGGGTTCGTGACAAGTTTTGATGGGGTCGGCATGGGCTCCGGTGTCGTATTCGTCATAGGAGTACAGGTTGATGTTCGAGAGTTTTTCTCCAGGTTCAATCAACTAGTTCGATTTTGATTTGGGGTAGGATTGTAGGATCGGGGTGGTTGTGTGTGACGGCGAGGTGATGGTCGACTTATGGAGGACTACGACGTTGATCGTTGATAGCCAGAATGTTTGTACACGTGCATGTGTGCACGGTTGCTTCTTATGTGTTCCTTATGATCGGGAAGAAGCAAGAGGACTCAGGACGATATCGAGTTTGTAATGGAGTTGGTCTCGAAGGAGTTGAGGGATGAGAGTTTTGCTCGAGAATTTTGGTGTAATGACTCAAGATCGTGTTCGAGCTTTTGTGGCTTTGGTTCGGGTTGGTTTTTGGTGTTGTAACCTGTTTTAATTTTAAGTTAAATATGTACAGGTTTGAAAAGCTAAAGTATTTTAAACAAATTTATGTTTCAAATTGAAATAACTATGTTCTAAAGTTTTAAAATGTTTTAGTTTCAAAAGAAATGTTACTAAGTTTTAAAGAGCATTTTAAATAAATATGATTTTCAAAGCTAAGGTAAATCCAATTTTAAAATATATATTAACTAGCTTTTAAAAGAAATAAAATGGAAGTTTTTTTAAGTAGCTTCAAACAGAGATTAGTATGAATTTAGCTTCCAAAGAAAAATATTTAACAAAGTTTTATACTGGTTTTCAAATTTTGAATTGTTAAAGTTAATGATTTATATTTATTTTAAAAGTAACTATATTAGTTATGTAATTAACTAACAATGATTAAAAAAAATTAATGATGTAATTAAGTAATTTATGAAGATAAAGAATTTATCTTTAATTAAGATTGTTATTAATTAAAGATAATTAATTATTGGAATTAGTTAAAAGATAATCACTTAATGGGATCAATAAAGGTAAATTTATTGATGGTGATAATCAAAGAATAATTACTTAGTAAGTAAATGGTGAATAGTTAATGAATGTAATTTAAAGATCATTAACGAGTAATTATGAGATGATTAATTAATGTAATTGTGACGACCCATAATTTTTGTATGTTTAAAATTGGAATATTTAATTGATTTTAAATATTTAAAAAGTTAATTTTTAACTTGAATTCAAATATTATTATTTAGCAATTAAGTTATTGGATTTAATAAACTGAAATTGGGTAAATTATTGAATCTTCAGTTTTAAGCCTATTAAAAATAATTTGAAGGCTTGTAAAATATATATTGATAATAGTGAAGATCGTAAAAGTGTTAAAATTGAATTTAAAGGTGATTTGTTCAGTGTTAAAATATATCGTTTAAATCAATATTTAAAAATAGCCTTTCCGACGCACAGACTCGAAATTCGACGATACCAGTTTCATTGGATCTGTAATATTGTAGTATTATCGGATTTCAATTTTCATAATGTTTAGGATTGTTGTGTGAGCGTATGATATATAAACGCGCTGAAATTTATATCGAAATTTAATATAATAACTGGGTCCAAAAAGCTATCTTATCCATACGAACGAATTAGGACTGGAAACCTTTTCCATTGTGTTCAGAATAGGGGTTTAACATTATTGACGCCTGGCGGCACACAACGATAGGAGGTCGATATTTGGAGTTACCTAATTTTTGACAATTTACAATTTAAATAATATACATATATATTTGATTGACTATTTTCAACATCACCCTACATTCATTCCCATCATAACTTTTCCCTTTCACCTTCGAAGTACTGTAACCCTTCTCTGGCACGCAACCGTTTTTTCAACATCAATCTGGCCCCTTATCTCGTTTATATCACGACCTTCCCTTTCTTTGTTTCCTCAATTCAAAAGTAAATCCAGTAACCCCCTTTCTTTCCGCTCAAGTTCAAAGCAAACAAAAGGGAGTGGGCCGAACGAAATCATCTCTCATATTCTGCCGTCGCTTTCTCTTCATTCGAGATTGAATTCGAAAATTTGTATAAGGATCACGAGGCGAGTTAGGGTTACGAGCATGCACATCGGTGGGGGGAAAGCTCACTTCGTGGGTGGTAGACACGGTGGCATGGATGTGGGGGCGACGATAGTAGGTTTTCGACAGCTTGAGGTCGTCGGCACCAATTGGAGGAGAACTTCACATCGTTCGATGGTGCTTGAGTTTGAACGCGACGGGGGCGTGTGTTCTCGATGGTGACAGAGTTCGTGAGGGGTGGGCAAGTAAGGGGGAGCTCGAGTTAGGGCTTTGGGTTCGTGATGGCAGCAAGGTACATGTTTTAGTTTAATATTTAACAACACGCTTGTGAATATGTGCAGAAAAGAAAATACAGTGAGATGTATGTATGTGTGTGTGTGTCTATATATATATGCAGATTATTTTCAATTTATATATATGTACAGATAACAGAAAAGAAAATATTTTATAGCAAAACAATTCCGTTTTAAGGCGTAGGTTTGAAAGAAATTTTTATTGGAATTTAGTGTGTACATATAGGTAAGCAGAATATATATATATATATATATGTATATATATATATATGTATATATATATGTATATATATATATATATATATATAAGATTTTGGGAGAAATCGGAATTTTAGAATGTATAACATAAAGATTAGATTTTTAGGTCTTTACAGGTTATTTTCAAAAGAAAAATAAATAAACATATACACACATTTTTACTTGCTTGTTAATTAAATTAACTGGATCAAGTTAAATTCTAAGAGGGAAATTTATTGATTGGATTTATTTCGAATATTGATAAACCGAATAAATGGTTGTTACAAGGTCTAAAAATCGTGATGAAAACAAGTCGAGATGGAAACGGGTTACAACAAAGCAAAGGTGAGTTAATCTCACTCTTCTGGAATGCTATTTAAATTTAAATAGTTAAATTTAAATATTTGGTTGATTGATTTAATTGATTTAGTGTTCTATATTATATATAGTAGTATATAGTATATATTGGAGTGATTGATTTCCCGCATTTTATGGCGGATGAGACCCAATGAGCCACATAATAGTGGATGATATTATATTTAAAATCCATACACCGTGATTTTCCACCTCAAAGTGGAATTGGTATTTTATATTGTGCTAACATTTGTGGATGCAGGGAAACAGGTTGGAGGGATCCAACTGGATTCCTCGAAATATTTAGACTTGTTCTAATAATTCTGTGTTGTGATTATTTGATAGGCGGTGATGAATTATATTGGTAATTGGAATATTGGATACCATGGTTTGATTTAATATATTTCGGTACACTGAGACATCATAGAATTGGATTTATGAAAGAAATATAAGAGTAAATTTTGAAGTGAAATAATTATAGAATAAAAATAAGAATGAATTGGAAAGGAATAAGAGCTGATAAATTCCGGGTATGAAAAAGGGATTTTGAGTAATCAGAGTAATAATGAATTTTAAACTTAAGTGATGTTATATCAAGAAATAAAGAATTTATTTTAAAATTCAAGGTTTGAATTTATTTGCAAGAATAAAGAAGAAATTTGCAGAATATGAAATTGGTATTTTCAATTAAAAAGATTTTAAATCATAATTAAGAAATAAAACCTGAAGTTAATGGGTTTTGAATAAATTGATTACGTAAAGGAATTTATATCAAAATGGAGTAATTTGGAAATCAATTTGAAATTGATTTAAATTATTAAAACTGGAATTTTAAAAGGGAAATGAGACAATGGAATTTATTAACAGGGTTTATAAAAGTGAAGTAATATACCAGTGGATATTTGGAAGAATAAATTGACGGTGGGAATTTATTAAAGGAGTGGGTAAATTTTTTTAAACATAAATAGTGATCTATTTTTAAAGATGTGAAAGAGAAGCGTATTTCCCTTGATAGCCAAGTACGTTTTCAAAGAAAATTTTATTATAAGTTAAAAGCTTTAAAGCCGTTTTAAAAAGCATGTTTTAGAAAATTTATTATTTCTAATTTTTTTAATTCTAAAGTAAGTATTTTCTTTTAATCTATTATAGCAGGAATTATTTAAAGGTGGCTTGGTATTATGTTTTGAAAGTTAGAAATTCAGTTTTATATTGTACAATGTAGTTTTATTTTAAATATTCTTAAAGTATATATTTTGAATAAGTGTTAAAGCAATTTTTAATTTAAATGTTCTAAAGGATATTGTATAATAAAGTGTTCTAAATTATTTTTAAAATATAAAGTATTTTACATGATGTCTTAAGTGGAAATAAATAATTGGGAATTCATTCCATGTGGAGAGTTAGGTTCGAAACTGTTTTCAAAAGGGTTGAAAATAGAAATTTATCTTGCGAAGATATTTTGAGGATTAATAAATAATTTGGTGAAATTATTTATGTTGGATGGTTGTTTGTGAACGTTGATTGATAATTAAATAAATGACTATCTATATTGGCCAATGCGATGATCATTTCGAATAGAACGGGATCAAGATTAATTGCTCGAAAACCACTTCGATCGAGTTTGAAGGTTTTCATGTGGAAAACAAGAGTTTGGATTCGAAGGTGGAGCAGTGAAGTGCAAGGGCTAGTCGCTACTAATCCTGAGGATGATTCCAAAATGGATGTAGTGGGAGTAGTGCATTCGGTTCCGTTCGAACACGGGATGGACTTGTATGGATGAATGCTTTCGGAATATCGTCAGATGGACAATGGGCATTTAAGTGACTTGTTCTGAAAAGGTAACGCTTAGCCTTCAGCCTCATCAACCGATAGTGACTGAAAGTCAGGGGTTATGCAACAAGGCTAAGTGGGTAGCACCCATTAGGGTGAGGTCATCCCTGTCTAGATGTCCCTTTTATTTGGCTTAGTGGTGCGGTTGCTGATCCTAACCATGGAGTCATCTTACTCGGGATTATCCAGTAAGGGGTAGTCTCGGTCTTGTGTTGCAGGGGAGTTAGGGTGGCTCCTCGGTACGCTGATCTAGACCAGGTATTGTGACAGGTGGCACCCTAGTGCCTACTAATTAGTAGGAAATCCATTCTCCCTACGCGCCTGTACGGTTTTGATTGTGCCCAACTATTGCTGAAACATTAGATGCAAGCATTTCAGCTAGATTTTATTTTACTTTCTATAAACACTATTATAATATTAGAGGATTTTAATATGGCTATCGTAAGGTAAAAAACCCGACATGTTTATTTGTGGCGTTGTCTTACGAGATGCTTTTGTTTTCAAAAGAATTTTGAAACATTAATAATCAATTTGAGTGTGGTTTTCTCACGCTTGTATACCAGACTAACTCGGGTGTTGTTTCACTATAATGCTCGGGTTAGACCGAGTATTATAGATTACAGGAAAGGATGTAGTGGAGCTCAAGAGATGAGCTGGATGGCAAAACATACTTCCGTATTTGTCATAAATAGTCTGCTGTGTATTCAGATTTTGAAGACATGTTATCATTACTATCTAGTTGTGCGATATGTATACTTTGATGATGTAACATATAAACAGATTTGTTTTTGTGTAAAGATCATTTATTATCTATTATATTTATTCCGTTGCGATGGTTAAATTCTGATGTTGTTTCCTATTTTCTCCTTCTGCTTCTTCTTCTTTAACCCTAACGGTTCGGTTTTTCGGGCATCGAAAAATCGGGTCGTGACATTTTGGTACCAGAGCGGAAGGTTTAGCGAGAACCTATACTCTGGTGTGGTTTACTCATTAGAGATGGAGTCAGTAGTACTTTAGAATGAGTTTGAGTGTATTAATAGATATGAGCTCATATTTGTTAGTGAATATAAATTGTTTTAATATTGTGTGACTTATTGGTTGGGTGCAATATGAATTCTGATCGGGTAAGCTGGCAGCTGTTCGAGAAGAATTTATAAACACCTGACACGATAAATTGACACGGTATTGTTTTAGAGATGGATGGATGAAATAATTTTACCTAAATTTATTTTGATATAAAAGAAATATTTTCTTAAATTGTTATATAACTTGGATGTTTGGATGCTAATACTTTACACAAATAAGTTAAATAAAATTGGAATGACTTGGACAATCAAATGGGACTTTGTATGAGCATAAATTATACAAATAAATTATAGTTAATATTTGATTTAAGTCAAAATTTGAAAATTTAAAAGACCGATGATTTTGGAAGTGTTTTGAAGACAAATAATAGCATCTTTTTTGAAGTATTTCTTAAAGGAAATTGTATCAAATAAATTTTGGGAAGGAATATAGCATTGAACTCACTTCAGTTGCTGGAAAATAACTTCGGTGATGACTACAGCATCATCGATGTTCATTTTCGAGTTTCTAAGTGACGGACTGCTACCAAATTGATTTGTTCAGGAGAACTAGTTTGTTTTGAAATTTCAGAGGAAATTAGTTAGGGGTAAAAACTAAGATTGGTTTAAAAATTTGAGAAATGATATTTTGGGATAATGGTGATTTCAAATGATTTGAACCGAAAGCCGGGTGTTTGAAATCCTGAATTATTATTTGAATTAAGAATCCTGATGAGGTAAGTTATAAACTTCGAAAGTTGAGATGATTTTTAAATAAGGATGGAAAATATGAGCTTTTAATGTTGGAATAAAAATTTAAAGTGAAAAGGTTAAATAAATTTAATTTGGAGAAATTAAATTGCGGAAAATTTAATGGATGATTGGAAGAAATAATTAGAAAATCTTGAATGTGATTGGAATGGGAAAAATAAAAATTAAATTTGGATTGGGAGATAAATTTAGTTGGATTGAATTAAATTGAATTAAACTGAAAATAAAACCCAGTTGTATTTGAATTAAGTTGAAATTGAATTCAAATGAAATAAATTGAGATGTAGATGATATTGAGTGAAAGTAAGTTCTTAGTTAATTTAAATTTAAGGGGATTTAATGGATTAAAGAGAATGGTATGATGCTAGATTTAATTTAAGTTAAGTTAAATAAAATTGAATTGAAATAAATTCAGTTGGGCTATAGATAATATTAAATGGAATAGAATTCTTACTTAAATAAATAAGTGTAAACTAGGAGCTTATAAAAGAATTGAAAAGCATTGAAATAAAAATATAATCCCTAGTTAAAGTAAAGTGAAAATGTGATTGACTATAAATGGATGCAGAAGTATGAATATTAATAAGTGAGTAGCTTATAAAAATGTAAAAAGGGAATATATAATGCAAAATAAAAGTGTTGGAATTTCGGAAAATGAAAGAAAATCCAAACTAGAATTATAATTAAAAAAATTGAACTCAGGAAAATTTAATAAAGTGATTTTTGTAATAAAATCGATTATTGGTTTAAAAGTTGGAAGTAAGCTAATTAGCTAAATGAATTATTTGATAGAGTATATTAATAAAATTTAACTCGGTTAAATAAAATGGATTGTAAGTTAATAAAGAAGTTTGGACATAAACTCGAATTGTAAATAGAATTTGACTTGGATTGATAATGAAATAAAATTAGTGGAGATTTTGTAAAAATAAAATGGAATTGGATTATAATAGAAATGATTTGAGTTACAAATAAAATCAATTCGAGTATAAATGATTCAAGTATGTGCTTGGAAATTATTTTAATAAATTGGGAAGGTGAATTAAAATTAAAGTGGATGGGCTAACTAAATTAAATGGAATTTGATTAGATGAGAATCAAATTAAATGGAAGTGAACTTAAGTTTGAAGTTGGAATAAATTGAAGTAAATTAACTTAAGTTAAGAATAATGAGAAGCTCGACTTCGAGTAGGAAGGGTGGACCATTAAATAAAAGCTTGGGTTGAATTAATTTGGGAATGGTTAGTAGTATACAAGCATGGAATGTGTCGAGCTAAATAAAATGGTTGTGAGTGAATTAAAATGAAAGGAATTAAATATAAATTGAGCTGGAATCAATTTAAAACGGTTATAAGCTTAAGTAATTATTTATTCACATGAATATAGTCGAATTGCGTAGAAAATAAATTGTCGTTTGATGAAAACAAGATTAAATAAAATTCTATTTACTGATATAAGTGAAATAAAATTGACTTTGAAATCAATTGAATTGAATATAAGCTTGTTTGGTGTTAACCCTGTTCTTCCAACGAGATGAAACTTGGGCCGACTCATCCACTTAAGGTCTTTAACGACTCATTGGATTTACGACTCAAGGGGTCTAAGCAACTTAAGGAAAGGACCGACTCAGCGGGTAGCGACTCAATTGGCTGACGAGCTAAGGCTCAAGGCGACTTAGAGGAATGGAACGACTCATGGAGGTTAGCGGTTCATGATACAGGCCGACTCATTGAGTTACCGACTCAACGAAGTTCACGGCTCATACGAGACGACTCAGGAAGCCTCACGACTCATCATAAGAAACGACTTAAGAGGATTGACGACCTAAGAAGATAAGTCCCTAAGTCGCTTTACCTATGCACCGCTACCTGATAAGTCGTCAACGACTTAACGACTCATGATTCAGAATGACTCGTCCGCGACTTAAAACCATTGAATCATATTCCATTACCACAGTACCTATTCCTATGAGAATTGACTCGTAGGCGACTCATGACTTGGAATTCTGGAAAGCGAACTATTGAGAGACCAAAGGCTTAAGCAGATAAACCGGCCACGACTCAACTTGACTCGGCCACGGCTTAGCATAAGTCGGTCACGACTCAGGACTTGGACGAAAAACTTCTATCCAGATTTGCCTATAAATGCATGGCCACCCCCAACATTAAAGGGACTTTTGGCCGATTCATTTCAAGCGCCTTTACTCTGCTGCATTCTAAATTACTTCAACACCTTCAAGAAACTTCACAAAGAAATCAAACATGTCAAACATGTGTTCAAAGATTTGGATCGACATTGAAGTTTAGGCTACTTGTTCAAAGTCACTTGAAACTCAAAGTGTGTTGTAATCAAAGTGTAACTGCATTGACTTGTAATCAAATCGCCAATAAAGATATTCAAAGTGGACGTAGGCTATCTCTCAAGCCGAACCACTATAAAATTGCCGTTGTTTACTGTTTTTTCACTATTATTTGCTTATAATCTGTTCCCGAGTTATCGGGTGGTGCTTTCACGATCTCACTTTATACACCGGGGTGTTAGCGTTCAAATTTTAGCGTTAACATTTTTGGTGCTTTCATTGAGAGCTGAACTCAGGCGAGTTATCATCATTGCTTCACAGAGGTTTGTAGAGAGAATTTCCTTGAAAACCAGAAGCCTATCCGAGATTATGGCTCCTGGAAGGAAAAGTAGATCTGTCAGATCTGGGAATATTCATGAGGGAACTTCCGCTTCCCCCATATCGAATCAAGCCACTCCAGCTGTCGGAGTTACAAAGGCAGAGCTGGATGCTGCAATCTTAGGGCTGAACCAACAGATAAACGCCCAAAATGCACAATTCGAGGCTCAGAATGCCCAGAATGCTCTAATTCTGAATAGGTTGAACGATTTGCTTGGGGCAAACCGTCAACCAGCAGGTAATGAAAGGAATTTTGCTGGCAACATTCATGATGCTGAAGAAAGAAATGCTCCTGAAAGGGCTGCTAGCCCCTTTGAACAAACGCTTCCAGAGGTTGGCGGATCTAGAGCTCGACATGATGAGGAGTATCTTTCTGGAATGGTCCGACAAATTATGAAAGAAAGTATGCAGAGGGTTGAAGACGAGAAAGAATGGGGTTTCGCGCCAAGTAAAACTCCGTTTACTGAGAAAATCTTAAAGGCTGAATTCCCAAGGAAGTTTGTCCCTCCAACCATTCCAGCTTACAAGGGGACAAGTGATCCGAACGAATTCTTATACAAGTATGATTGGCACATGACAGGTGCCAGAGCTTCTGATGAAATAAAGTGCCGATATTTTCCTGTGTATCTCGAAGGTGTAGCTCTGCTTTGGTTCACCAAACTTCCAGTCCGATCTATCGATCAGTTTTCTGACTTAACCCGGAAGTTCAAGGAGCAGTTCAGACTATACGCCTCAAAAGCCAAGGATATCATGTCACTGTCAAGTTTGAAGCAGAATCCAGGAGAGACTATCAAATCTTTCTTAAACCGCTTTAATATAGCGCTAGCTGAGGTGGACAATGCAGAACCGGGAATGATATTGACTTATCTGATGAAGGGTATTGACAAGTCGAGCGAGTTTGGGAAATGGCTAAACATGAAGGAACCAAATTCCCTTGAAAAGTTCTATAAAAAAGCAGATGAATTCATACGCTTAGAAAGCCGTCCCGTACCGGTAAAGGCAGTGTTGGAAAAAGCCGAAGATAACACTGTTGTTCCACGCAAGAATGAATCTGTAGGGCAAAAAAGGGAAAATAACAACGGGAAGAAGCAGAGTAATCTGAAGAAGCCCCGATCCTTCAAGCCATCAGAATATACTCCTTTATCAGATACACCGGAACGTATCTACCTCTCCACTAAAGATTCTGTTGACTTTCCTAAACCTCCTCCTCTAAGGACCGGGAAAAAGGCTATACAGAGTGGGAAGTTCTGCCGCTTCCATAATCAACCCGGTCACGAAACCGACGAATGCCGCCAGTTGAAAAATCTGATTGAAGAGTTGCTAAGGGAAAACAAACTACAGCAATTTGTGAAAATGAATAGCAACAATCCTGCTTCATCTAGTCAGGGGCAACAGGCTCCTACTCATCAGCCTAGGACGACTGAGAAGGCTGCAGGGCATGAATCTGGAAGGCCCATTATCAATGTCATTACAGGAGGACCTCACCCAGCGGGCAGAAGCTGGGGTGAGATGGAAAGGTATACCCGAGCTTTAAAGTATGTACCGACAGAGGAAGATGTATTCGTTTTGGAAGGTGCTACGCCCTTGAAGCAACAAAGAACTCTTGATGATGATATTGTATTCAAAGCAAAGGATTCCGCCGGTATTGAAGCTCCTACCTTGGACCCCTTAGTCATCTCGGCTGGTATCGGGCCGGCTATTGTCAGAAGAGTTCTCATTGATTGTGGTGCATCCTGCAATATCCTCTTCAAGAAAACATTCGACCAAATGAAGATCCCTATGGCTGATGTGCAAGCCTCATCGCAGAAAATTGCTGGTTTCACTGGGGAGCCAAAGCAGCCGGTAGGGACCATTGATTTGTTTGTGGAACTTGGGGAAGGAGAAAGAAAAATGGTCCGCAAGCAAACTTTTGTGATTGTCGATGAATTTTCTACTTACAACGCCTTCCTTGGTCGTCCAACTCTGGCAGCGTTCAAAGCTGTTCTTGCCCCGTGGTGCCTCACTATTAAATTCCCTACAGACAATGGAGTAGGAGTTATAAAAGGGGATCAAAATGCTGGGCGAGAGTGTTATCTGACAGAGCTACGAGAAACTAGAAAAAGAGAAATGGGAAAGAATGCGGCAGCCCTAGTCCGCATCAAAGAACCAGCCTTGTAGCAATTACAGGGCGGACCCTGCACTGGCGAGCACAGCGGAGCAAGGAAAGAGATGGACCCTAGAAAAGTCAATGCAGGGGAAAATAGAGTGGTACCAGTGGAAACGACAATACCAATACCTGTTGACCCAAAGGACACAAACAAGGTGTTGAATGTGGGTTCACAACTTAATGTGTCAATTCAGAATATCTTAATATCTTTTTTAGAGACAAATCTGGATGTTTTTGCTTGGACTCATGCCGATATGTGCGGGATATCCCCAGAAGTTGCAGTACATGCTCTAAATATTGATCCAAAATTTACACCCGTGAAATAGAAACGGAGAACTCAAGGTCCAGAAAGGTCGGCGGCATTAAAAGAAGAAGTTGATCGGCTCATGGAGAATAATTTTATCAAAGAATCTACCTATCCGAATTGGGTTTCAAATCCAGTACTGGTTAAGAAAGCCAACGGAAAATGGAGAGTATGCATCGATTTTTCAGATCTAAACAAGGCCTGCCCCAAAGACTGCTTCCCATTACCCAGAATCGACCAACTGGTAGACGGAACAGCGGGACACGAATTGTTATCTTTTATGGATGCTTACTCCGGATAAAACCAGATCATGATGCATGAGCCAGATCAGGAGGATACGAGCTTTATCACCGACACTGGTCTTTACTGCTATAAAGTTATGCCCTTCGGGTTGAAGAATGCAGGGGCAACATACCAAAGGCTCGTTAATGCTATATTCAAACCGCAACTGGGCAAGACTATGGAAGTCTACGTCGATGACATGTTAGTAAAGTCTAAGAAAGTAGTGGATCACATAGAACACTTAGCAGACATGTTCGCAGTCCTCCGGAAATACAGAATGAAGCTCAATCCTTTAAAATGTTCATTTGGAGTGGAATCCGGCAAGTTTTTAGGTTTCATCATGAGCGCTAGGGGCATTGAGGCCAGTCCAGCTCAAATTACTGCATTGAAAGAAGTCAAAGCTCCTAGAACAAAGATGGAATTGCAAAGTCTCAATGGAAAAGTTGCCGCCTTGAGTCGGTTCATTTCCAAGGCCACAGATAAATGCATCCCATTCTTTGACACCCTAAAGAAAGGAAAGAAAAATTTCGATTGGACTCCCGAATGCCAAAAAGCCTTTGATGAGTTGATTCGCCATATGGAAACGCCTCCAATACTTTCTAGGTCTGGTGATGGCGAGGATCTTCTTATATACTTGGCAGTATCATCTCATGCTTTAAGTGCAGCGCTGATACGAGAAGACAAAAGGATTCAGCATCCAGTTTACTATATCAGCAAAAGACTCACTGGGGCAGAGATGAATTACTCTAAGTTGGAAAAACTCGCCTATTGCCTACTAATTGCATCTAGAAAGTTGAGGCAATATTTTCAAGCTCATCCTATCAGAGTCCTCACTGATCAACCTTTAAAGCAAGTCCTATTTCGCCCTGAGACTTCGGGTCGTCTTCTAAAGTGGAATATTGAACTCAGTCAGTATGACATCACTTATCATCCCCGGAAAGCAATCAATGGACAAGCTTTAGCAGATTTCATCGTAGAATTCACAGATAAGGGTAACAGTGAGGAGGAAACGGACGACGATTCCACAATCCAATGGAAGTTATATGTTGATGGTGCGAGAAACGACTACTGTTCTGGAGCCAGAGTTGTACTTGAGACCCCCGAAGGCCGATCATTATGCTATGCGCTAAGATTGGAATTTCCTTCAACAAACAATGAAGCAGAATACGAAGCCCTTATCGCTGGCTTAAGGATTGCTAAAGAATTAAACATCCGAGCGTTGCAGATATTCAGTGATTCTTAGCTTATTGTATGCCAAGTCAAAAAGGAATGCCAAACAAAAGGGGGGAATCTGCCCGCCTACTTGTCAAAGGCTTGGGAACTCCTGGGTGATTTCGATCATTACATGATAAGTCACATTCCTCGAGAAGAAAACATGAAAGCAGATTCTCTCGCAAAGTATTCTAGCACAGGCGAAGCTCAATTTCTTGGGTTAACTCCGGTGGAGGTCCTGTCGACTCCTAGCATTGATGAGATGGACATTGATTGGATCATGAGCATGTCTCAAGAGCAAGAATCATGGATGACTCCGATAACAGAGTATCTGCTCAATGGATCCTTACCAGGGAACTCGAAAGAACGACAAAAGCTACTGAGAAAAGCCTCTCGATATATAATCCAGGATGGCCGATTATACAGGCGGGGATTCTCAATGCCATTACTTCGGTGTGTATCCAGGGAAGAGTCCAAAGCAATCCTAGCGGAGGTACATGGAGGAGAATGTGGTGATCATTCAGGTGGCCAAGCATTAGCAAAGAAAATTCTCCGATACGGATATTTTTGGCCAGAAATTAATCGAGATGCAGCAGAGTATTCCCGAAAATGTGACAGATGCGAAAGATTCGCCAAAATTCCTAGAGCTCCTTCCACTGAACTCACACAGATGGTCAGTCCATGGCCGTTTGCAATATGGGGGATAGACCTTGTTGGACCGTTACCAACTGCCAAATCTGGAATTAAATATGCCATTGTTGCTGTAGATTATTTTACTAAGTGGGCAGAAGCTGAACCACTGGCTACTATCACCTCAAAGAAGATGATAAGTTTTGTAACTAAAAACATCATTTGCAGATACGGTGTGCCTCAAAAAATAATTACAGACAATGGTACTCGGTTTGAAAGTGAAGAATTCCAAGATTTTTGCAAGCGATTCAAAATCCGAAAAAGCTTCTCAGCAGTGGCTCATCCGTAGGCAAATGGGCAAGTGGAAGCCGTGAATAAAATTATTAAGTCAACCATCAAAAAGCAACTTGAAAGAGCAAAAGGTGGTTGGGTCGATAAGCTACCACTGGCACTATAGGCATACAGAACCACTGACAAAACTGCGACTGGGCACACCCCGTTTTCATTAGCATACGGGTCGGAGGCAATGATTCCGGTAGAAGTAGAGGTCCCTTCACATAGAAGAATCCATTTCAATCAAGCAGAAAACGAAAAGCTACAGCTTGAAGCGCTAGATCTCCTAGATGTAAAAAGAGATGAGGCTAATCTCAAAATTGCAGCTCATCAGCAAAGGATAGCCAGACATTTCAATTCCAAAGTTCGCCAACGCAGCTTTGAGATTGGAGACCTAGTCCTGAAGAGAATTATGACGGCGACAGGTGTGTTTGGGCCAAATTGGGAAGGACCATATGTCACAGGTCAGAAGCTTCTTGACGGCACATTCAAACTCACTACTGTTGAAGGAGATCAAATTCCAAGGGCATGAAACAGCAATCATTTGCGTCCATACTTTACTTGAAAATTTTGTTGAAATATTGTAAAAAGAATTAAGAATATATGATTCTTGTAATTGAAGGCAATTGTAAAACTGGTACAAGTAAATAATGAAAAAATATAAAGTGGATGTAGGCCCAATTTCCTGGCCGAACCACTATAAATCTTGTGTTCCTTATTATTATTACATGTTTGCTTTATTTTCGATATAAAAAGTACATAGAATGTATTGCTGAAATGTCGATTTAAATTCTTGCAGACAATGGAAGTGAAACTTGCACATAATAAGACCCAGTGATTCTCGCCAAATTTCAAGTCACAAAAGCTCCAAATTCAAATCCTAGATAGGAAGTACTTCAATTGAACAGCCTATGATTTCGACAGAAACGGGCCTTTGCTAATAAATTGAGATCGTCTGAACAAACATCTAATTAAGAAGCTGATGCTCGTTCTCACGAACTTGCCTGGCAATGAAGTACATTTCCTTGGATTAAACAAGTCACTTGTAAAAAAAAAAGGAGGATCACTGAAAAAGCATAAGCAAGTGGACAAGGGAACAACCAAAGCCATCATCGGCAGCACAAATCCTCTTCGGAGGCACAACTCTTCGGAGGATAAAGACCTCTAATGGTTCATACGCCACAAAAAAGAAAGTTCTCTACTCAACAAAAAAGATTGGAGGAGTCATGACCCTCCAACCATGAGAGAGTAACTTCCAGGCGATGAAAACCCTCTTTTAGGCACATTTCACCAGGAGTTCAAGTGTAACAACCGCTCTTCGGAATTTCACTTCACCAGAGTTGAAATGTAAACAAAATAAAAGCCCTCTTCGGAGGCCCATTTCACCAGGAGTTGAAGTGTAACAACCGCTCTTCAGAATTTCACTTCACCAGAGTTGAAATGCAAACAAAATAAAGACCTCTTCGGAGGCACATTTCACCAGGAGTTGAAGTGTAACAGCCGCTCTTCGGAATTTCACTTCACCAAAGTTGAAATGCAAAACAAAATAAAGACCTTTCTGGAAGCCCACGTTTCACCGAGATTGAAATAAAACTTCCAAGTGTTGAAACGTGAAAAGGCTTTCTTCAAAGGCACAACTCTTTGGAGGTACACGTTTCGCCAAGATTGAAATAAAACTTCCAAGTGTTGAAACGTGAAAAATCCCTCCTCAGAGGTACAACCCCCTCCCGGGGACACAATCAAAAAGAAAGACTTCTTCGGAAGCCCACGTTTTACCGAGATTGAAATAAAACTTCCAAGTGTTGAAACGTGAAAAGGCTTTCTTCGAAGGCGCAATTCTTTGGAGGCACACGTTTCACCAAGATTGAAATAAAACTTCCAAGTGTTGAAACGTGAAAAATCCCTCCTCAGAAGTACAAATTTCTACCTCAAAAAAAAAAAAAAAAAAAGAGGAAGAAAGTTAAAGTACTCTTCAGAGGTCTGCTTTACCACATAGAAGAATTCACTTGGCAAAATGCGTACTTAAGCAAAAGAAAAAAGTGATTTCTTCGAAAGACAAAGCGTAAAAACTTATATGAAGGAAGTTGTACTCTACGAAAAATTTCTTCAAGAATGAAGTAATTATTCTTCAGAAAATAAGAGTGCGAGTCCCCTCAAAGTATAAAATATTGCAGCAAACTTATGGTATGGGGGCAACATGGTATAGTTACATACAAAATGGTATAGCTACATCGGTAAAGTACGCTTAAACAACATACCACAAGCTCACCGCAATATCATATAAATAAACTTGTGCAAAAATGAATAATAAATGCATTCTCAAATTCAAACAAGAGTCTGTACAAATAAAGGATCATTTTATTCAATTGCAGATACAGGTTTCAAAATAAAAAAGCAGGGGCCGGTGCCTGCACAACATCCGACCATTACACAAAAAAGGAGTCAAAAAGCCCGAAGTTCGACTCTTCACTTCTTCTTACCACCTTCGGACCCTTTGCCTGGCCGAATGATTAGTTTTTCAGGTCTATCTATAGGCATAAGGGAAGAAGGAGAGGGAGGTGCAACCGGTGCAACTTCCGGTTCCTCTTCAGTAGTGATGATTTTCTTCCCCCTCCTCTTCGATGTTCCGTGCTTCTTTCTTCTCTTCGAAGAAGACTCGCTCCCTGGAGTAACAAGAGCGGACAAAACTACGTCATCAGAGGGAGTCCGTTCCGGAGAGATCTCGCCTCCTTCAAGTCCCTCGTCCTTCTGCTCTTGCGAAGCGATAGGGTCATCCAAGCCATGAAGAGCCTCAATCTGTTCCTCTTGTGACCCGGGCTGTGAAGCAGAAGGAGGAGTCACCTGAAGAGACGGAGGAGGGATAACCGGAGGAAGTGAAGTCTGCACAGCACTTGGTGTTTCAACTGCAGAAGAAGAGAAATTAAAAATATTAGTATCTCCCCGAAAGAAGGGAGATATGGGTTCGTCGAGATTCAAGAAGTAATCGAGAAGCTCATCAAATTTTTGAGGAGTAAGCAAGCGATCCACCTGAATCGGACCAATGTCAAAATTACCTGAAGATGTTTGCTTCGTTAGTTCAATCTCATAATTCTGAGCCCCGATATCCTCCAAAGCCTCATCATCAGTAGGGGTGATTACCCCGGTTCTTGTAGGAGGCAGCGAATGAGCACTGGAACCTGTAACGTCCACTTCGGAAGAAACTAAAGGACGTTCAGAAGTGGTAGGTGGTATTTTTTTCTCAGAACGTTCCCCTTCCGCCATTCCGGCCCGTACCCTGGCGAGTTGCTCTTTTCCCTTGGCAAGAGCGGCACGGGCATCATCATCGAGATAATGCTCTTCAAGAGCTGTCTCAGCGTAGCCGACACCTTTACCACCTAGCAAATCGAGTGCTGCCTCCCAAACTTCAGCTAATGTAATTTCATACTTAGGGCCTAGAAAGGCAAGGCTGCCACGCCCCAAAATGCTGTGTAGATAGAAATCAAATAATGTGGAGCTAATGTCAGCTTTGGTTGCTTGATGGGCCTCTTCGGCCGTGAGTTTACCAGCAACAGCCTCGTCACGCTCCTTTTCGGCCATAGCAAGTCGAGCTTTTAGCATCTCTATCTCCAAGCTTTGAGAGCCGGTCTGTTCTCGCAGCCGTAAAGTTTCAGTGCGATATTCTTCTATGACCTTCTCCTTGTGTGTAAGCTTATCTTCGACTGCCCTTTGACTGGCATGTGCATCTCGTAATTGTTGTTGAAGCATGCTTTCCTTTTGAGAATGGAAAGTAGATGAAGTAGCTAATTCTTCCTTAAGCTTTTCTACTTCCGCTTCCAGCTTTTCGTTATAGGAAGCAATACTTCTCATTTCGGCGTCATGCTGTTCGAGAGTCTTCTGCCACTCAGCCTTATCGTTCTCCATTGTGAGCATGGCCTCGAGATTGGCTCGGTTAACCCTCTGAAGCTCGTCGACAAGTTTTTGCCAGTTCGTCATTCTTTTAATATCGGTCCTGACAGCGTCAAGATTTCGTAGCATAGCCGATTTGTCAAGAGGAACCAAGTCGAGATCAAATCGAACCCCTCTCAGGCACCACTGAGGGAATCGACTTTGAAGAGTGGGAGGACCTTGCCCAACTTGGTATGCGGGCCGGTTGATGATTGTTTGAATGTCGGAACGAACGGGGGCAGGAGATTCAGCAGGAACATTTTGAGAAACTGTCGGCATTGTTTCTTCAGTAAGTTTAGCCCGCTTGCTAGAAGAATCGTCCATGTGACCTTTACCTCTCTCATCGTGAGTCTTTCTTTTTTGGGTATCATCATCTCTGTGGGGAGGGTCATGTCTTTCTTGTTCTCTTCGGTGACGTTCTTCATATGCTCGTCTCTCGTCTGCTTTCCTGATGGCCCTCTCTTCATCCGATTCTCTGTAAGAGGGGAGGTGATGCCTATAATCATATTGGCTACGCCTCCCGTAGCGCTGGAAATCATCATAGTATGAACTGCTGCACCCCATTGGAGAATCTGGAATAAAAATAGTAAGCTTTAGAAATCTTTAAAAGCATAAGAAGATGAATGCGTAGAAGTGCTGAAAAATCCTAAGTGTTGTGTAACGTGTAAACTACACGCATCAAGTTACAGACCACTATGTGGAGTAGAGGTAGTAATAACTTGAGTGGAAGGAGTTGACATTTGTTGTAGAGAAGATGTCGCCTCAATTACAGAAGAGATAGTTTTGGAAATATCATCTTTGAAAAGTTCTTGAGAAGTCACAATTAAATCGCTCAACCCCGTCGAAAACATCATCACCATCATGTTTTATGGGACTGCCTTTCTCAACTCCTTCGTCAGCAGATCTTCCGGGAGATCGTGGAGTTTCTTCCTCTTCGATAACTGGGGCAAGTGCAGACTTGTCAGACGGCCCCGCAACGTCCTTCGGAATTGAACACTTCACTAGTGGATTTTCTATAGAGGTTCCTCCCTGTATGTGCTCTTTAGTAGAGACCGGGGCATCAGGGGTTTCCGCCGGAGAATCGGGAATTTCAGTTGGGACTTCACGAAGCTGAGTGAAGCGAGAGGAATGAAGAAGCCCATATTGATGTAAAAATCCATCATTTAGCAAGAACTTTATACTCCTCTCTTCTGACGCCACGACGTTCAATCTCTCAAAAATTTGTTTATAGCATGGATCTCTAGAGGGAGGAGGAAGTGCTAAAACAGGAAAAAAAGAAGCCAAGTTAGCGTTTAGCAACCCAGATTTCGAAAAGCCCAAGAATGGAGAAATAAAAGTAGGAAAATCTTACTTCCTACTCTCCAGATGGCATAAAACCCTGGAGGGCAACGAACAAAGAAATACTGGTTTAGAAATCCATGAACACTTTCAGGAAGATCGGTGATGAGCTTGCGGTTTCGAGCACTCCTTATAACTACGATAGAGGGATGATCTTTAATTTTTGTGAATGAGCAGAAGTAGCAGACTTCCTCAAAGCTCGGTAATCGGCCCAGAACTCTACTAAATAGCACACATAACCCCATCAGAATGGCATGACCATTGGGGTGCAATTGGAATGGAGAGATAGATAGTCGAAGCAGGAACTGCTGAAGGAAGTCATTGAAAGGTGGTATGGCACCGCTCAAGCACATTTGGCGGTTGACAGCAATAAAGCCAGAAGGGGGCCTATCTGCAGTGTCATTTGGCCCCGGCAGTAAGGCATCAGCTTCGGCAATGCCAAACTGGATGAGCAATTGGTTAAACACCCGCTGATTCAGAGTTGTGGGAGTTCTCTCTGGAGGGTTATCCAACAAGTTGGCTACTGGGAAGACATCTTCAGCCTGGCCCATTGGTTCTTCTTGTTGAGATGTCATTCTACACAAGCAACTGGGTGTTCAAATGCGAAGGTGCACGTTTCCTAAAAGTGTGAAGTGTTGTGCAGAACTAATGAAAATAACAAGTAAATATAACTGGAATTAAACTGGTTGACGATTGATCGGCTATGGTAATTTCAGAACTTGTTAATTTAAAGTTCAAGCATAATATTAGTGCAGGCTGGTCAGTTTCAATTGACTATTTCAATATTGCTTTAATATTCTACTTGAAATCGATAGCACTTCGTTCACACGATGTGTTTAAGTTAATTATCTGTTATTAACTAATCTGTCATTAGATATGGGCAGTCGATGACAGTATATTCGTCCCAGTTTTCTGTGAATGTTGTATTGAACAGATTGTTAGCCTGCAAGTCAAAATAACCTGTGAATGAATGCAATAAAATTCAACAGTCCAAAGTTAATGCAATGGTCCAAAGTTCAAGCAGAATTCACGCAAGTCCTAACTCGTTAACGGCTCAAAAAATTTGAGTCGGCAGTGCCCTAAGTCGTAAGTCGTCGTATAAAAAGGGAGAAGCTCTGGTTCAACTCAAGGCTTAGGCCGTAAGTCGTGAGTCGTGAGTCGTGAGTCGTGAGTGGTGAGTCGTAAGCCGTGAGTCGTAAGTCGTATCTCGGCCACGACTCAAGGCTTAGGCCATGGGGCATGTTGTGTCGGATCATGGTTATTGGATCATACAAAAATGACCGAGTCGTACCAAAAGCAGTATTCGAATCAATCTGACCAACTAATCACCTAACTCCTAACCAGGTTACCTTCTAACCCATAAACCATTTCACTCCTAACCCGTTAATCTTCCAACTTTTAACCCATTAACCCAATAAGATCTCAATCAACAATCCTAGCTCTATCGCACCACTAAACCGCCTCGAATCGTAAACCATCAGAACAGATAACCCTAAGTCCATTGACGACCAGAGCAACCAAATTCGCAGGGCTCAAAGGGGCAAATCGAAGATGAAGATGGGGCGCATAAGCTAGGGATAATCGAAAATCATAAGGAGAGCGAGATCGCTTACGCTATATGATGATAGGGATGATCGATGGAGAATTTGGTCGAAGTCGCTTTTGAAAACTTGAATGCGCGTTAATGGCAGACACGGTTTAAAGGATAGGGAATGAAAAGAAAAGGTGAACGACTCAGGTTTTTATAACGTTGGGCAGTAGAGTTTGAGTCGGCACACGAGTTAAGATAAGTTGAAGCACACGACCTACGACTTAGGCGTGTACTTCGAGGGGCAAATGTTAACCCTGTTCTTCCAACGAGATGAAACTTGGGCCGACTCATCCACTTAAGGTCTTTAACGACTCATTGGATTTACGACTTAAGGGGTCTAAGCAACTTAAGGAAAGGACTGACTCAGCTGGTAACGACTCAATTGGCTGACGAGCTAAGGCTCAAGGCGACTTAGAGGAATGGAACGACTCATGGAGGTTAGCGGTTCATGATACAGGCCGACTCATTGAGTTACCGACTCAACGAAGTTCACGGCTCATACGAGACGACTCAGGAAGCCTCACGACTCATCATAAGAAACGACTTAAGAGGATTGACGACCTAAGAAGATAAGTCCCTAAGTCGCTTTACCTATGCACCGCTACCTGATAAGTCGTCAACGACTTAACGACTCATGATTCAGAATGACTCGTCCGCGACTTAAAACCATTGAATCATATTCCATTACCACAGTACCTATTCCTATGAGAACTGACTCGTAGGCGACTCATGACTTGGAATTCTGGAAAGCGAACTATTGAGAGACCAAAGGCTTAAGCAGATAAACCGGCCACGACTCAACTTGACTCGGCCACGGCTTAGCATAAGTCGGTCACGACTCAGGACTTGGGCGAAAAACTTCTATCCAGATTTGCCTATAAATGCATGGCCACCCCCAACATTCAAGGGACTTTTGGCTGATTCATTTCAAGCGCCGTTACTCTGCTGCATTCTAAACTACTTCAACACCTTCAAGAAACTACACAAAGAAATCAAACATGTCAAACATGTGTTCAAAGATTTGGATCGACATTGAAGTTTAGGCTACTTGTTCAAAGTCACTTGAAACTCAAAGTGTGTTGTAATCAAAGTGTAACTGCATTGACTTGTAATCAAATCGCCAATAAAGATATTCAAAGTGGACGTAGGCTATCTCTCAAGCCGAACCACTATAAAATTGCTGTTGTTTACTGTTTTTTCACTATTATTTGCTTATAATCTATTCCCGAGTTATCGGGTGGTGCTTTCACGATCTCACTTTATACACCGGGGTGTTAGCGTTCAAATTTTAGCGTTAACATTTGGGTTAAAAATAAAGTGGATGTAAGAAATTGAATTGTACACCATTAAAATTGAATAAAATGGCACATGAGTTGGTTGAAAGCAATTGAATTGTTTTGAAACCATATAAATTGCTCATGGAAAGTGTTTGGTGCATGTTGCTTATGAAATGCATGTGTTTAGCTATTGAAAGTAAGTGAAATGTTAATAAATTTCGTATATTTAGTACTTACATGTTTGAATTGAGTAAGTACTGGTACGGGAAACCGTTTAGCTGGATTTGATTGCGCTAATTGCTAAAATAATAAGCCGCTTGCTTAAAAATGCTAAATAAAGGTACGCCAACGTAATAAAAATAGGAAATATGAACTGTTTTTGTTTTTCTGACCGTTTGGGTCGATGTATGTATATTTATATCTCTTTTCAAATTGCAAAAGCTCCTTCGTACAAAAGAGACTCTGCCAAAAAAATTCGAAAATTTTGAGAGCTAGAAAGTTTTTGGAATATTTTTTTAGCGGCAAAATGGTTTCAAATTGGAATTGAAATAAGGGATTTTGGAAATTGAAATTGAAACTAATTGTTTAGTTGGAACTAAAGTATTAGGAAAGTGAATTTGGGATTTTTGATTTCAAAGGATAGACTGAAATTTTCTCGGCAAAGGTATATATTTAAATTTCGATATGAAATTTGATGATTTTCTAGTCTAGTCACTTGGCTTTTGTTTTCTTTTGAAATCTTGGGACCCGTAGAGGCATTTTGTAGTTGTACCGAGCTAGCCGCACAAAAGGGATGCTGGCGATTTTTTTATTTTTTATTTTAGAGAGTTAGAAATAATTGAGAAAGTTTTGATAATCTAAATTTGGATTGAAATTTAAATTTGAATAAGTGGAGTAAATAATATTGTTGGAAACTATGAAAGGTTTTCGAAAGCTGGTTGAAGTAATAGTGGGTCTTTAATAAAAGATATGTCATGGCAAAATGATAAAACTGTTTGGTTTTGGAAAATAGTAATGGGTATTAGATCATTTTTCTTAACTAGCAATTTCAGGGACGAAATTCTTTTAAGAGGGGAGGAATGTGACGACTTGGAATTTCGAATGTTTGAAATTGGAATATTTAATTGATTTTAAATATTTAAAAGTTAATTTTTAACTTCAATTCAAATATTATTATTATTATTTAGCAATTATGTTATTGGATTTAATAAACCGAAATTGGGTAAATTATTGAATCTTCAGTTTTAAGCCTGTTAAAAATAATTTGAAGGCTTGTAAAATTTATATTGACAATACTGAAGATAGTAAAAGTGTTAAAATTGAATTTAAAGGTGATTTGTTCAGTTTTAAAAGTATACCGTTTAGATCGATATTTAAAAATAGCCTTACAAGGCATAGTCTCGGAATTCGACGAAACCAGTTTCATCGAATCTGTAATATTGTATTATTATCGGATTTAAATTTTCGTAATGTTTTGTGTTGTTGTGTGAGCGTACGATATATAAACACGCTGAAATTTATATCGAATTTAATATAATAACTGGGTCCAAAAAGCTATCTTCTCCATACGATCGAATTTGGACTCGAAACCTTTTCCATTGCTTTCAGAATAAGGGTTTAACATTAATAACACCTGGCCGCACACCACGGTAGGAGGTCGAGATTTGGAGTTATGTAATTCGAGATAATTTACAATTTAAATAATATTTATATATATTTGATTGACTATTTTCAACATCAGCCTACATTCTTTCCCATCATAACTTTTCCCTTTCACCTTCGAAGTACTGTAACCCTTCTCTCGCACGCAACAGTTTGTTCAACATCACATCTTGCCCCTTTTCTCATTTATATCATGACCTTCCCTTTCTTTGTTTCCTCGGCTCAAAAGTAAATCGAGTAATCCCCCTTTCTTTCCACTCAAGTTCAAAGCAAACAAAAGGGAGAGGGCTGAACGAATTCATCTCTCATATTCTACCAGTCGCTTTCTCTTCGTTCGAGATTGAATTCAAAAATTTGTTTAAGGATCGCGAGGCGAGTTAGGGTTACGAGAAGACCCATCGGTGGGGGGAAGCTCATGTCGTGGGTGGTAGGCATGGTGGCATGGACGTGGGGGTGGGGACACTAGGTTTCCGATAGCTTGACGTCGATTGGCATCAATTGGAGAAGGGCTTCATATCGTTCGATTGTGCTTGAGTTTAATGGCGATGAGGCCGCGATTTCTCGATGGTGACGGGGTTCGTGAGGGGTGCGCAAGTAAGGGGAAGCTCGAATTAGGGCTTTGGGTTCGTGATGGCAGCAAGGTACATGTTTCAATTTAAAATTTAACAACACGTATGTGAATATGTGCAGAAAAGAAAATACAGAAGAAAATACGGAGAGATGTATGTATACATATATATGAAGATTATTTTCAATTTATATATATATACACATATAACAGAAAAGAAAATATTTTACAGAAAAACAATTCCATTTTAATACATAGGTTTGAAAGAATTTTTTTATAGAATTTAATGTATATATATAGGTAAGCAGAATATATATATATATATATATACATATATATATATAAGATTTTGGGAAAAATTGGAATTTTAGAATGTTGAACATAAAGATTAGATTTTTGGGTCTTTACAGGTTGTTTTAAAAAGAAAAATAAATATACATATACACACATTTTTACTTACTAGTTAATTAAATTAATTGGATTAAGTTAAATTCTAAGAGGGAAATTTATTGATTGGATTTATTTCGAATATTGATAAACCACATAAATTGTTGTTACAAGGTCTAAAAATCAGGAAGAAAACAAGTCAAAATGGAAACGGGTTACAACAAAGCAAAGTTGAGTTAATCTCACTCTTTTGGAATGCTATTTAAATTTAAATGGTTAAATTTAAACATTTGGTTGAATGATTGAATTGATTTGATGTGCTATATTATCTATAGTAGTATATAGTATATATTGGAGTTGTAACGACCCGACTTCCTACACCCAGGAAGACGTATCGTTTTTAAAGAAAGAAAAGGGTGAGAAAATAGAAAAGATAGAGAAGAAAGAACAACAACATCAGAATCTCACAGCGGAACGAATAAATTATATTAATCACATAAGTATTTACATAATATATACATCCAACAGAGTTATACAGATAATACGTCACATACTAGACAGTTATAAACACCTGTCTAGTTAATACACCTCAATACAATACAGCTCAAACAATATGACTCAGAGATACCAACACAGCGGAACTATATATATATCTACAACGCTGAAGCCTCCTGCTCCATTGCTCCTCCAAAATTCGTCAAAGCTAACCTGAATCCCTTGGCTACCCGTAAAAATTTGGGTACTCGAGAGTTTATGAAAAATAAAAATAAACTCCGGGTTAGACATGGGTCTGGTGTGAGTAACAGGTTAAAGTTTCTTAATTTTGAAAATTCTTTGAAAACAAAAGGTATCACGTAAGACTTCCAACACATAAACATGGAAAAGTTTTTACCTTACGCTAACTAAAACATTTGATAGGAAATCCAGTGATATTATAATAGGTCTAGGGTTTTCAAGTAAATAGAAAATAGCCAAAATTGTTACATGATTAAATTCCAGCTACTAGCCACAAAAGTGGGTAATACAATCAAAACCATTGGCACTTATAGGATTGTGGATTCCGTACAATGGCAGGGCTACTAGGGTACCGCCCGTCACAGTACGTGGCCTAGATCAACGTACCGAGGATCACTCCCGACCCCCTGCAACACAAGGCCGGAACCATTCCTTACTGAACAGTCCCGAACAAGATAAACCCCGCAGTTGGCTGTAGACCAACTGCGCACACAGCCGAATAAAAAGGGACATCTAGACAGGGGAATATCCTTGTCCTGCTTGGGCATGACACACCTAACCTTGCTGCACCTCCCCTGTTTTAGCCATTCCCTGTTGATGAGGCTTGAGGTTACGATTACCTTTATAGAACATATCTCTTAGAATGCTCATCGTCCGCCTGACGATATGCTGAAAGCATTAAATCCATACAAGTTTGTTCCGGGTTCGAACGAAACCGAAGGCATCATCTCGTTACACTCGTTTTGGAATCACCCTCAGAGTTAACGACGATAATCCTTGCATTCTGAAACTTCATCTTCACTTCAGATTCACAACCTATCGTTAATTTGGAATCGATGTGGTTTTCAGATGTTCCAAATAAGGAAAACCGATCCCGGTCTCATCGAAACCCAAAACGTGTCTTTTAAGGCCAAGTTGTCTATTTAGTCTTAACAGTCAATTCAATATTTTCAATATACACACAGATGGATAATTCACAATATCATAATAGATAATCATATCATTATCACATCCGGATAATCAATATTATCATCCAAATAGATAATTAAATATTATCATACTTAAACCAATCATCCATATTTCATAGATATTACTCATATCATATCTGAGATCAGAATCAATCAATGAAATATTAATATCATCCATAAGCAATGATTTATGCATCACAAGCTATAATTAATTTAAAATGAATTAAATTAACTACTTCCATCTTTAATTAATTTAAAATAAATTAAATTAATTACTCATTCCATAAATCCTGCTCTCACAACCATTAATTAATTATAAATCAAATTAATTAATTATTCTCTAAATACAAGAAGCAATTTAGTCTTTAATTACAATTGAATTATTTTAAATCATTCATAGCAAATTAACATTTAATTACTTCCTATTAGTTATTCCTTAATTAAACAATTCTTAGTTACATCATTAATTATATTAATTAATGATCTTCAATTTATATCAAATTACTTTATTTAAATTAATTATATTATGTGGTTAATCTTTATTTAAACACAATTATTAATCACCCTTGATTAATAACAAAACAGTTATTAACTACCCTTAATTACTTATTAATCATCCCATGATTAATTATTTCCATTAAGTAATTATCATCTAATTACTTTCCTAAGTAATTATACCCCATTAATTACATTAAGTAATTACACATACCAAATCATCAATTAATTAACTTAATTTAAATCTTATCATCAATTACTTATATATTCCAATTAATCGTCTTTGATTTAAATATCTTTTGGTGCATTCCAGTAATTTCCTCAATTTATTTACAGAAATTAATCATGAATAATCCATTAATTGATTAAATTAATATAGATCTATTACCGTTTAATTATCTTGTTGATTTATTATTCTCAAATAAATCAATCTCAAATACCATCATTAATTATATTAATTAATGATTCCTTATTACATTTTCATTTGTTATTAATTATATTAAGAATACAATCTTCCAAAACACAAATATTAACCCCCTTGATTAATAACATACAGTAATTAACTGTCCTTAATTAATTACTCCTCAATAACACTCTTAATTAATCCCTTGGTTAATTTCAAGTAATTATACTCCAGTTACTTCCGTTTCCCATCATCCAATGATTTCATCAATTACTTCACTAAGTAATTTACTTCCAAAATATCAGTTAATTGAACTAAATTAATTAACTCAAATCAATTTACACAATTAATAAGTAATGAATTTCTTAATTACTTTCCAAATGAATAATTACATTTAAACTATTACAATGATTATTATTGAATTAATTAATCCAATTAATTCATTAAAATCAATTACATTAATTAATTATAAAATAATCTATTTAACGATCTTCA
Organism: Allium cepa; assembly: GCA_030765085.1. Lineage (NCBI taxonomy): Eukaryota > Viridiplantae > Streptophyta > Magnoliopsida > Asparagales > Amaryllidaceae > Allium > Allium cepa. The sequence goes on along the minus strand of CM060935.1, from coordinate 270,256,905 downwards.
TTAACACTTATTTAATTATTTTCTTCTAAAATAATTAACTTATATTAATCATTATTAATTACAAGTTTGATTAACTATAAAGTTTTATTAATCTAAATAAAAATCTAATCTATGATCCTTAATCGCATATTAATTTCTTAATTCATTATTCAACTTTGATTAATACATTTAAATTCATAATTACTAATTTAAATAATGTCAATCATTAATTATTCATACTTAATTAACTTAAAGGTTAATGCATATAAATTCTAAATCTTCATTAGTTAAAGTAAACTGTCTTATTATTGATTAAATTTTCACTCCCAATATGTTTTAAACATTTATTTCAATTTACTTTCTAAATAAATCCCAATTTATCCTTAATAAAGTTTTAACACTAATTTATTTTTTAATTTTTTTTTCAAAATCCTTTGTAAACTCACATGTTCAATTGCACTTAAAACTTATTTGAATAAATTTAAATTATAAAACTTTATTTTATTTCCAATTCATATCCAAGTCCTGATTTCTATTTTTGGAGTTAACCTGTTTTTAATCTTTCCTTAACAGTTTTAAATTTTCATTTGAACTCAACTCTAGTTTGAAAATACTTTAATTATTAAACACTTTTAAGTTATTAAAATAGTTTAAATTTTGAAAACTTTATTATTTCCAACTACATTTCGAAACTAACTTAAATTCACTGTTCAAACTTGAGTTAGAGCTAGTGCTTGACTTTGATTACATTTAAAACCAAGATTCAAAACTGTAAAAAAAAAACAGCTTTAAAAATCTGAATCACAACACCCCGAGCCCCCTCTGGTTTACTTCGAGTAAACATACGAGTTTCCCCGAGAAAATCAACCACTTGCTTCGAGTTTCCCCTGGCGCGCAACAACCACTTCAAAACCAGACACTTCCCAGTTACTTCGAGACCAGCCCCATAGTCTTCGAACCAATACCCGAGAGCACCCTTCCTGAACCCACTTCTTCCCAATTTAACATCACCTGATACCGATGATGTCGCGTGCACGTGCACCACTCCATGGTGACGCTTCCACCATCGAGACTGGCCAGATAGGTCGGCAATGACCTACTGACGCAGCGGATATTAACAAAACGATAAAGATTGATGAAAGTAGCAAACGGTAGAATGAAGATACTGAAATGCCCAAATTCGTTGATCACAAATATACCGAATTCTAGCTATCTTCGACACGTTGATCGCGCAAGATACCGTGAAAGAAGATCTACAATTCTTCAAACGTTGATCAAGCGCACTTGATACCGTGAATTGGCTTCAACAATCATTGAATCGAGCGCATTCGATTAACCGAAAGTGGAGATTACACTCAACTACCAATTTAAGATGAAAGCACACAGCAATCAACAAGAAATTTATTCCAAAAAAATCAACCACCCAAAAAGTTTCAACACACTCCCTATTTATAGCATTTTGACCCAGACCCTTAAGTCGTTGCCGACCTAGTTCACCACGACTCACGACTCATCCTTAGGTCGTACGCGACCTAATACACCACACACATACACGACTCAAAACAGTTACATCACAACAGCCTTCGGCCGACTCACCACTTGAATGACTTATGGAAACACACAAATATACAACACCTAGGTCGTGTTCGACCTAACGACTTACCATATGTCGGTAATGACTCAACACGTTACAACGACTCAACATCATATACGACTCAAAACACGAACGACTTAAAAGTTACAAACAACTTATGTCCATAGCGGCTTACGACCTATTTCCAGAAGCGGTTTAACATTAGGTCGGTCCTTGCCTTCTTCCTTAGGTCGTTGCCGACCTAACCTACTTCCGTAGGTCGTAACTCTTTAGCTCGAGACCCTTTAGGTCGTAGCTCCCTTTCCCTTGCGTTGTTAAGTCGTAGCTCCTTTTCCCTTGCGTTGTTAAGTCGTGGACGACTTAGAACCATGCCGTTAGCTCTGACATGACTCATCCATCCCGAACGACTTAAGCCCCCGTTAAGTCGTAACTCCTTTTTATCTTCTTTGTTAGGTCATGGTTCTTTCTCACGGACTTTGTTAAGTCGTAGACGACTTAAGACCGCCTTCTTAGGTCGTGGTCGACTCAAGTCTTGAAGGTTTGGGCCTTGCACTGCTCCAACTCTGTCCTGGACTGCATCATCCTCCCCAGGTTGAGAAAAATTCGTCCTCGAATTTGCAAATTCTCCCACATCGGATTGTTCATCCCCATAATATGGTATAAGATGCTTAACATTGAACACGTCAGAAGTGTATACATCCTCCGGCAGCTTCAACTTATAAGCATTTTCATTAATCCGTTTCACAACTTCCACAGGGCCAATTTTTCTTGCTTTCAACTTGTTATAAGCGCACACTGGAAAACGATCCTTGGTTAACACAGCATAAACCAAATCACCTTCGTTAAATTCAACACTTCGTCGCTTCAAATCTGCAGTTCGCTTATACTTCTCATTTGCTTTCTCCAATCGCTCCTGAACGATTTTATGACATTCAGTCAACTCATTAACAAAGTCTACAGCTCTTTAATCGTCCCTTTTGTTTGTGGTACTACCGTTAAGTCCAACGGTCCCCTTGGTAAATTTGAATATACAATCTGAAATGGACTGAATCCCGTACTACGATTCACTGCATGATTATGAGCAAACTCTGCTTAGCTTAACTTCATGTCCCACCTCTTCAGATTGTCCTTCACAAGACATCGTAACAAATTTCCTAACGATCTGTTAACAACTTTTGTCTGTCCATCTGTTTGCGGATGATAAGCGCTGCTAAAGTTTAACTTCGTTCCCACCATCTTACACAAACTTAACCAAAAGTGACTCAGAAAACGAGCATCCCTATCCGACACAATAGATTCTGGCAATCCATGAAGTCGATAGATCTCCTTGTAAAACAACTGAGCGACATGAACAGCATCCGCCGTCTTTTTACACGCAATAAAATGTACCATCTTCGAGAAACGATCCACCACAACATATATCGAGTCATTTCCCCTTTGCGTTCTCGGCAAACCCAATACGAAATCCATACTAACGTCTACCCATGGTTTTGTAGGAACAGGTAATGGCATATACAATCCCGCATTTGTAGCTGTCCCTTTCGAAACCTGACAAACATGACATCTACGCACAAACCTTTCAACTTCCCTTCTCATCGATGGCCAATAATATGATTGAGAAATCAACTGCAAAGTACGATCTCCACCCACATGGCCTTCTTCGTGCAACTCTTTCACAATTTTCATTCTCAAACTGCAATCTGGTACACATAATTGACTCCCTTTGAATAAGAATCCATCTATCAAGACAAATTCATCAGTACTCCCATCCTTGACTTTCTTAACAAATTTCATAAAGTAAGGATCTTCTTCAACCAATTCTGGCAATAACTCAAATCCTATCACTTCAACCTTCATCGTCGTCAACAAATGATTCCTCCTGCTCAAAGCATCAGCTACACGATTCGTCACCCCTGATTTGTGCTTAACAACAAAAGTAAACTGTTGTAGATACGCGACCCGTGAAGCGTGCCTAGCTGAAATTTTGTCCTGCCCTTGCAAATGCTTCGAAGCTTCATGATCCGTATAGAGTACGAACTCCTTCTGAAATAGATAATGTCTCCAATGCTTAACTGCTTGAACAATTGCGTAAAACTCAACATCATAAGTGCTATATCTCAACTTAGCTCCTGACAACTTCTCACTGAAATAAGCAACTGGTCTCCCACTCTGACTCAATACTCCACCAATCCCAACTTTAGATGCATCAGTATGTAGCTCAAATAACAACTAAAAGTTCGGTAAAACTAGAATCGGCGTCGTCGTCAACAGTGTCTTGATCTTCTCAAACGCAACCCCTGTTTCCTTTGACCATGAAAACTTCTTCTCCTTCATACAATCAGTAACCGGTGCCATCACGCTACTGTAGTGTGGAATGAATCTTCGGTAGAATGATGCCAACCCATGAAAACTTCTAACTTCTGTAATTGTCCTCGGCTGTGGCCAATTTCTGACTGCTTCAACTTTATTCTGGTCCACCTGGATACCTTCTCCTGACACAACATACCCCAGAAATAAAACACTCCTTGTCATAAACACACATTTCTTTGTTGCGACATAAAACTGCTCTTCTCGAAGAATAATTAACACTTTCCGCAAATGTTCTACATGCTCCTCTATACTTCCACTATAGATCAGAATATCATCAAAATAAACTACCACAAACTTCCCAATGTATGGTCTGAAAATTTGATTCACCACCCTCATAAATGTACTCGGTGCATTCGATAGACCAAACGGCATAACCAACCATTCATATAATCCTTCCCTCCTCTTGAATGCTGTCTTCCATTCGTCTCCTCGTCTATTTCGAATTTGATGATATCCGCTCTTCAAATCAATCTTCGAAAATATAATAGCCCCACTCAACTGATCTAGCAAGTCATCCAACCTCGGCATTGGGAATCTATATCTCATAGTAATCTTATTCAATGCTCGACTGTCAGTGCACATCCTCCATGTTCCATCCTTCTTTGGTACCAACAAAGCTGGCACAGCACACAGACTCAAACTCTCCTGCACTCGCCCCTGTTCAAGCAACTCTTCCACCTGCCTCCTCAACTCTTCATGTTCCTTCGGACTCATTCGATAGTGTGGTCTATGCGGTAATACTGCCCCCGGAACAAGATCGATTTGATGTTGAATGTCTCTCAGCGGCGGTAACTCCTTAGGCAACTCTTCTGGAAATACATCCTCAAATTCTTTCAAAACTGGCTTAGCTTCTTCTGGAATTTCAACCTCTTCACTGCTCTCACGCCCTATCAACAAGTACACATCAGGTTCCTCTTCAGCTTCCTTAACAAACTCCTTCAAAGATAGCAAAGTTTTCAGCTCTTCAATTTCCTCCAACTTGCTTTCCTTCTGTTGTTGCTTCTTGGGAACTAAAATAATCTTAGTACCTTCAAACATGAAACTTTAACTATTAGCACGACCATCGTGTTGTACTGCTCTATCAAACTGCCATGGTCTGCCCAACAACAGATGACACACATCCATGTCTACAACATCACACCAGATTTCATCTTTGTACTTCTTCCCAATTGAAAAATTCACGCAAGCTCTTCGTCCAACTTTCACTTCACCACCCTTCCTTAACCATGCTAGCTTGAATGGTTTAGGATGCTTCTCAGTTTTCAAGTTCAACTTCTTTACTGCTTCTGTAGAGATAATATTATCACAACTCCCAGCATCAATGACGAACTTGCAAACCTTTCCCAGAATAGTGCATGTAGACTGAAATATGTTATTCCTCAACCAACTGTTTTCCTCTTCCTGTTTCGGTGCCAAATAACTTCTCCTCATCATCAAATTACACCCTTCATCTCCGGACAACTCTTCTTCATCCTTAACATAAGGTGAATTAGAACATTCAGCTTCCACATCCTCTTCTTCAATCTCTGCAACAATTGCTCTCCTCTTCGGCTTCGGACATTCGTTGCTTTTGTGACCCAACTCCTGACAATTGTAACATTTGAAACTACTATTAACCTTTGCCTTCTCAACCTCCTTCACAACTGGTTTTGTGACAGCTTTAGGAACATTAGAACTTCCACTAACACCCTTCACTTGATTGTTGGAATTGGTAAACACGCCACCTCCATGCTTTCCCTGCTTCTCCCAAGCTAACGCTTTCTAATGTGCCTCCGCCACAGATCTTGGATCAAACATATTAACCATATCCTGAATCTGCATTCGCAACCCTCCAACAAATCTAGCAGTCAGCTGTTCTTCCGTCTCCATAATATCATTTCGAGCAATCAGTTGATAAAATTCATCAGCATAGTCATTAACAGTCTTCGTCCCTTGCCTCAGATTCTGCAATCTCTGGTACATAAGTGATTGATAGTTGTAAGGTAAAAATGTAACTCTCAACAACTTCTTCATCTTATCCCAAGACGCAATCTTCGACTTTCCCATTCTCTCCGTTGTAAGTTTAGTTTGCTGCCACTGTCACGATCCAAATTCCAGCGTTCGAAAATCGACATCCGTACTCCACTGTACTTGAATGCCGCAGATTCAAACGTCGAAATTCGAGTCGTGCCGGAGCTTATAACACATTAAGTAAATAACATAGCGGAAGGAAAAGAATATGCATATCAAAATACAACATTTGATACAATAACCGATACAACATGAATGATACAACAGAATGGTACAATAGATATCAACATTATCAGAGATACAAAGAATAGCAGCGGAAATAAAAGATAACACCAGCAGCGGAACAAATCTCCAAAATAGTCTTCAAGGAAGAACTCCAGTATCGGTAATCTCCAAAGCACCAATCCAGAATAGCTCGAACTCCCAAATCAAAATGAAGAGAAGCAACTCGATCCAAATGCGATTTCCAAATCCTAAGGCTGAAAGCTATCGAATCTACACCTATTACTGATTATCTGAAAACCCCAACTCTAGACTGCCCGTGTGGGAAATAGTGGGCACCCAGAGTTTAGGAAAGGAACAATAAACTCCAGGTCAGTCATGGGACTGGTATAAGCAAACAAAAACATTTGGTCTTTTAAAACAAACAAAAGAATTTAAATTTGAAATCCGCAATGCTTTTTGAAAAATGAAACTACCATAGGGCCTCCCGGCACACACACAATGCAAACGCACACATGGGGGAGATTTCTCCTTATGATAGTCAAATATGCTTACTACGAGAAAGATTCTTTGATATTATTACTAGTGCATAGTGGAAAATATTTCGAAAGTATAATATAAATCCTAGCCAGCATAGGTACCATGATGCTATGCCTACTATAGCTGCCATGTTAAATGGCAGGTTCTACAACTGAAACCGTACAAGGCACGTATTGGATGAATGGATTTCCAACAAATGTTCAGGCTAAGGAACTTCCTACTGCCACATGGGATCGCCTCTGGCGGGACGTCCCGAGAACTAACGTTACGGTTAGATCTCTGCCAACACAAGGCCGGGTTACCCCTGTAACTAGGTAACTACTACACGAATATGTCATCCCCCGGTCCTTTGGGACCTTTATCCGAGCGCTCGCAACAACCACAAAGTATCACAAAGTAATAGATCTGCAGTATCCACATGAGTAAGTATCTGGGCTCCATACCATGATACCACCCTTTACCAGAAGGGAATGACATACCCTAAAGGGCGCGACCCTCATAACCTTGCCGCATCTTTCCTGTTTCGACCATTTCCGGGGTGTGAGGTCCTGATGCAGTCTCGTCCACAAAGCTACGCTTTGTGCAACAAAGCCATGCTTTGGGTCAACAGATGACCAAAGCAATGATCACAAAGATAAATGATCAAACAAATGATCATATCACAAATGATCAACCAATGATCATCAACAGCAGCACTCAGCATGCCACACTACCAAATTGGGAATATCACTGATAAATATCAACTACATAACCTCTGAGCTCGTACGTCTCAGAGAAGGGTGTTAAACTAAGAGAATAAATTCTCCGCCACCAAGCAGAAATGTATTTGATAGAGATCAGTTAACATCTCAAAGTGTAATGTCGGACATACAACCATACAAGTCTGTTCCGGGTTCGAACAGAACCGAAGGCACTTCCGAAGAAGCCCTTGCCAACCCGGGTATCCACAATCCCGATCGGACTTCCCATCACTAAGGGAATCTCTATACCGTAGCTACTCGGTGCAGAGACAATCGATAGGTTATCCTAACGTTCTCGAAGACACCCGATCTTCAACACCGGTCTTCAAATGCTATCCATAACGTCGTATCACTATTCGGAATGTGTTATATGACACAAGGTCCTCTCCCGGCTAAACCGAATAATGAGCGCCATATTTTAAAACATATGGATATGGGATTTTAGTCAAGTCACAACTTATAAAATCCATAACTTCCTTCCAAATGGTTAAACAAATTACCATTTTAAATCTTTAAATAAAAAGATCAATCTCACAAAGTTTTACCAAATTTCACAAAGATCTATCCATAGATTTCAAAACAATTCCCATCCAATTTGGATTAACCAAATTAAATCTTTAAAATTAAAGATTTATAGCTTTCAAACCCATTTCCAAAGATTTATCTATAACTTGGAAAACAATTTTCCTTTTAGACTTGAAAATCCTTTTAACACAACTTGGAAGTCCATTTCTTATGAGAAGCAAATCAAATTTATACAAGTTGAAATCTTGAGTTGAATTTAAATTTCAAAACATCACCTTCAAAAATGGTTTAAAACCCATATAACCCATTTGTAAGTTGAATAACTTTTTAAACAATAGTTTCCAAGTCATAGAATTCAATTTCAAATATTGAATTCAAATTTAAATTAATTTATTTACATTTCAAAACTCAATCAAGTTATTCAAATAACTTTTATTTTTTGAAAACTCATTTTCAAAAGCATCAATTCTAATTCCAAAACTATTTTGGAAAAAATTCAATTTTAAAACGATTTTTAAAATCTGTGACTTAACCCATTTCCACGTGCAATCCATATTTGTGTGTGTATAAGTGTGGTCCAGAGGTTCAACACAATAGTGCACAACATCATAATCATATTGATAAGCGGTATAACCCATAACGCTTATCTATATTCACAGATTCATAGGTAAATTAAACTATCAATCACAAAGATTCACTAATACGATTCGATGTGGGTTTCGGATAACAAACTGAAATCCGACTCCCTGTCGCATCGAAATTCAAATGCCGTTTTACGGGTCAAAGGGTTTGCATAACAATATATATATATCTCAGATATGACAGCTTAGCACAAAACATCACATAGCATCACATCACATATCAAATATATCAATCCATCACAGAACATTCATTAACAATCAAACATCTTTAATTAAGATGAATAAACCGTGTGGTTATAAATTTATTACCCACAAAATTTCTTTTATTTGAAATCTTTAAACCAATTATTAATTATCATTAACTATAATTAATTATGTCTTAACCATCTTCATTTATTAATCATTTATTAAATTAATTATCTTAATTAATTATCCTTTAATTGTAATTAGTTAATCTTACTTATTCCTCAATTAATTACTTGAAATAATAAACTTTTAATTATTGATTTATTTAAATCTTAGTTAAAATTAATTGTCCTTAATAAATAGATTTATTATTCCTTAATTAATTTTCAACAATTACTTATTCCTTAATTAATAATAATTTCTTAGTCACGTTAAGTTAATTAATCTTAATCAATTTAGTTATCTTAATTAATTAACCACATTAATTAATTTTTCTTTAAAGTAATTAACCTCAAATATTTGATTAATCAACCCTTAATCTTTAATTATCTTCTCTTAATTACTTTTACTAAGTAATTACCACTTTCATTTGATTATTTATTAATTACCTGATAAATTAACCTAATAATTTAATGAATCCAAAACATTAAATTCTATTTATTTAAGATAAAACATCTCTTACTTAAATAAAGCATTTAAAAATAATTTGCTTTCAAATTTAACTTAAATTTCATTTTAAATTTAAGATTTAAAATGGATACAAATTTAACTTAAACAAAATTTTTAAAATATATTTCAAACCCTTTCTATCCTACTTAAAAACATTTCTGTTCAATATTTAAAACTTCAACTTGATTTGAATTCAAATTGTTTCAAAGTAAAAACTGAGATCATATTTGATTTGATTTCAAAACCAAATTTAGATCTGTCTTACAAAAGGTTTCATTTTAAACTTTGAATTCAAACTTAAAACCAATTTAAATCTTCACTTAAATTTAAATCCTGTTTTAAATATTGAATTCTCATTTAAAAAAGAACAAAACTATTTTAATATGAAAACCTGGTTTTAAAAAAAACCTGAACTATATTTACATAGTTTCCAAATTTGAATTTAAACCTTGAATTAAATTTAAATTTATCATTTTAAACTTTTGAGTTCATAAGCTCAATTGAAATTAATTCAAACCTATACTTAAATTTAAATCATAGCTTTTAAATTTTTAAAAGAACAAAACAGTTTTTAAAACAAAAATCTGGATTTAAACCTGAAACTATATCTTACTGTTTCCAGATATAAATTTAAAACTAACTTAAATTAAAATTCATCATTTAAACTTTTTGAATTCATAAACTTATTTGAATTCAATTCAAACTATTCTTAAATTTTACTCATAGCTTTTAAACATATGGGTTTTCCAGATTTTAAAAAAAAAAACAAAACTCAGGCTATACCCTGCACAACTAACCCGAGACCATGACTAAAGTACTTCGAGTTAAAACCTCTCCCACTTCGAGTCAAAATCAAAACTGCACGGGAGCATCTCCGAGTCACCAAACCTGCACCACCAAAACTTGCACCAGAGTCAACAAAACCTGTCATCCATCATCACAACTCACTCTGGTAATCTTATGTCCTCTAACTCCGGCCACTGCTCCTCATATACACCCACTGAAAAACCCCAAAATCCCATGCTACTCGAATCACCACAAAGATCAGAGACTTACAAAATCTCTGCTACATTAAAACTGGGAATTCAAACTTGGGAAAAAACTATTCTTGCCATCTCCACTACTCTCTGACCACCTGCCCCTAATTTTCCCACTCTCTTCATAACTTTCCCTTATTCTCCAAGTTCCAGAATTTACAAAATAGTCATATATACCCAAAATCCCAAAATCCATTTTATAATTAGTATCCTCAAAATACTGCACAGTCTAATTACTAACCCACAGAAGCTTTTAAAACTGATGCTTGTGTTTAATAATCATGTTTTAATATCCATGTTTAAACATGCATTAAAGTTTTGAACCTGTTTTGAATAATTTTACGATGTTTGATAAATTTTACTTTTGAACTATTGTTTGTTGTTATTTGATTTCAACAGTACAGGTTTTTAATTTTTTTCTAAATTAAATTTTTACAGGCCCTAATCTATGTTAAACACAATTTATTCACACCATACTTCCTAACTAAGATTCATACATAAACAAATGGATTTGTTTTTAAAATCCTAATAAAAACAGTAGCAAATCTGTAGGAATTCTCATCACAACTATTTGCATATACAAAAATGTATGCAGGCAAAATCTCACAATATTCACATCATACTTCTCTGCATACTCAAGCATAATCACACATCAATCAAGCATGTACTCAAACTCATGCACAAATAAAATTTCAACAACTTATAGAATTTGAGATCACTTACTAAGGAGAAGTACAAACAGTCTTAATTTTTTCTGTTCAATTTGTTTGTTTAAAAGGCATTGTGTATTAAACATTAGATTTCTGCCAATTTCTTGATAACTTGGATTTTTTTTTTTATAGTAGTAACTGTTTTTAAAACATTAATTTACTCACATATCAAACCATAAGAATGTGTTCAAGTGTGTTTGCTCACAGACATACATACACTAAATCTATGTATACATTCAACATGCAGGCATATTCAAAACCATACCAAAACACTATCACATGAAATCAAGATGTGAACCAGATTTTAAAGACTTGGGGTGTAATTTGCTCACCTGGACTTCAGAAGACAGAGAGGAACAGAGGCAGCAGAGAACAAGGAAGGCAGAGAGGAGTTTTTTTGAGCCTGAACATTTTTTTCTTTCCTTTGATTGCTTTGCATTTCTTTTTCTTTTGATTTGTTCAAGTGCTTTGAAACTTTGGATTTCCTTCTGTTAACTGATCAAACATGATTGTTTAAATATTTGTTTTAATACTGATTAACAGTATTTAGTTCAAATTAAAAAAAATGTTACTTGCCTCAAATTGATTTTTCCAGATTTTCAACTTGCTTCAGGTTGAATTACACTTGAATGCTTGAATGCTTTGAATTGGTTTGGTTTGTTTCCTGAACTCTTGGTTTTCTTTACTCCTGAACTAATAAATACAATTGTTTTTAAATCTTTGTTGTACTTAATTTATTATATACATACAATTTCATTTACTTACAGGTTTGCAATACTGTTATTCACAGAGAATGCTTCTCTTTTTTTTTTTTCTACAGTTGAAATCCAGAGATGGATTAAGTCTTTGATCTTTATCTTGTTTTCCTGCAACTTGTTAAATAAATTTGCTTAGCTTCTGATAGATTTGCTTACTTAATTTCTCAGCAACGAATTCAAATTCAAGCTTACTTACAGTTTTGTTTTATATTATATAAAATCAGAGAAAAAGCCTGTGATCTTCTTGAACTGGATTTCTACCTTGCACTCTATTTTCTTCCTGCTACTTATTAATAAAATAGTTTAAATTCTTTTGTTTTTGTTACTGATCCACAACTCAAAAATTCAATTCTTAAAAAAAAATGACTTGCCTTTGAAACTGTTTCCAGAGATTGATTTTAAAACCATACTTGGTTTGTACTGCAGTTTGAATTGGTTGAAGCTTCAAGTTTGCTTTTGCATTGCTCTTCATTTTTTTTCCTTTCTGTTTTTTTCAGGTTCTACCATTTCTTTCTTTCTATCTTTTTTTTTCTACTTTTGTATTGTTGTTTTGAGATGTTCAAATCTTTCTACTGTTTTCTGTTCAGACCTGGCCGAGTTATTTTATGATTGTGCATAGGAAAATGAAGAGTTTTGTAATTTTTTAATCTTATTATTATATTTTATTAGATATGGTGAATGACATTTGTATAAAATCATTATAACCTTTTGATTTTGTTAACTCTTACACTCCATCTCCCATGTGCATGTATACTTCCTTATGCATATATTCACATTTAAAATTTTCAAAGACAAAAGATTATTATTATTATTTTTTTTTATATTTATTTTTTCAAAACAAAATTTTATTTCAATTATTGCTTACACTTAATTTTTTTTTCATAATGTTCATATACTTATATATTTTTACAATTTACATTCATACATTTATTTATTTATTTATTTTGTACAACTTTTAACAGAAAAGAAGGATGTAAAATTTTTTGATTTCATATTAACAAAGGTCACATTTGTTTAGATAAGAGAATTAAATCCTAAAAATAAATCCTTTTCTGAAATTTATTATATCTTCCAAATAAAATTAATATTTTAGAAAACAACTATCACTGTCATTTTATTAATCTCAAGCTTTTAAATTCTATTTTTATTTTTAATACATTATATTTTGAAATTCAATATTTATTTTATAAATCACTATCCTTAAATTTCTAATATAAATTACTATTTAAAATCAAAATTATTTATTTATCCTAGAAAATTTTCTAATTAATTCACAATTTATTTCCAAAAATAAATTTAATTGCCAATTTAAACTTGATGAATTTTCAGGAATGTTACAGCCACCATGCCAAAGCTCTTCCTCTCAATCTTGTAGCAACCAACTTCACTCGACGATTCTGTGGAACCCCCTTGAAATCAAAGATCTCTTCAAAATTAGACAACCAATCAAGAAATTCTTATGCTACCATTCCACCCTTGAGTTCTTGAATTTCCATCTTCATACCCGATTCCCATCGACGATCATCATCAACATCCCTATATAAGTTCCAAACTTGGTCTCGATCTCGATAATGAATGCTTGCTCTATCAGCCTCTTCATTAAAATCAAATTTATGTCGGTATCGATCTCGACCATCAACATCCCTTCGATCACGCATGTCTCTTCTACTATGTCTCTCTTCATCTCTATATGGCTCATCTTCAAACTCACATGGAGTTCTTCTCTCTTCATGTCCACAGTCATGGTGATCTCTTCTCGACGAAATTGATGTTTCTCTTCTTTCTCTAAAAGATTGCGGCGATACCCTTCTCGCTTCCGTAAACGATGGCGAAACTCTGTTTCCTCCATGGTTCGAGATTGGTGATCTCCTCCTTTGAGTTTGATTCATATCAATCATCAACTTCTCTAACTTTCCAATGCCTTCATCAAATTTCTCATTAATGCGTTGTTCCATTTGCTCGGCTTCTTCTCTTCTATACAATGCTTCAATATTTTGATGACGATTAGCTCTCCTCGGCGGCATGGTTGATTCAACACAATCTTCAAACTTCACAACTCTTCAACTCAAACTTGAACAACAAGTCACGGCCTCCCACTAACTCGAACAACATGCAACGACCTAAGGCTTTGGTCGTTTCAACTCTCTTCACCTTGGCGCACAAAGTCCACGGCCAAATTCAAACAACTTCCGGACTTTGATTCGAAATGAAATGGATCGAAAGCTTCTAACTTGTTGCAATTTCAAGATGAACACGATGAACACCAAACTTCAAACTCCTTGGCTCCAAGACTCGTCTTAGCTATGATTGGCTAAGTCAAGCTCTGATACCAAAAAATGACACAGCGAATATTAACAAAACGATATAGATCGATGAAAGTAGCAAACGGTGGATTGAAGATACTGAAATGTCCAAATTCGTTGATCACAAAGATACCGAATTCTAGCTATCTTCGACATGTTGATCATGCACGATACCGTGAAAGAAGATCTACAATTCTTCAAATGTTGATCAAGCGCACTTGATACCGTGAATTGGCTTCAACAATCGTTGAATTGAGCGCACTCGATTAACCGAAAGTGGAGATAGGAGATTACACTCAACTACCAATTTAAGATGAAAGCACACAGCAATCAACAAGAATTTTATTCCAAAAAAATCAACCACCCAAAAAGTTACAACACACTCCCTATTTATAGCATTTTGACCCAGACCCTTAAGTCGTTGCTGACCTAGTTCCCCACGACTCACGACTCACCCTTAGGTCGTACGTGACCTAATACATCACACACATACATGACTCAAAACAATTACATCACAACAGCCTTCGGCCGACTCAACACTTGAACGACTTAAGGAAACACACAAATATACAACACCTAGGTCGTGTTCGACCTAACGACTTACCATATGTCGGTCACGACTCAACACGTTACAACGATTGAACATCATATACGACTCAAAACACGAACGACTTAAAAGTTACAAACAACTTATGTCCATAGCATCATACGACCTATTTCCAGAAGCGGTTTAACATTAGGTCGGTCCTTGCCTTCTTCCTTAGGTCGTTGCCTACCTAACCCACTTCCGTAGGTCGTAACTCTTTAGCTCGAGACCCTTTAGGTCGTAGCTCCCTTTCCCTTGCGTTGTTAAGTCGTAGCTCCTTTTCCCTTGTGTTGTTAAGTCGTGGACGACTTAGAACCATGCCGCTAGCTCGCGTACGACTCATCCATCCCGAACGACATAAGCCCCCATTAAGTCGTAACTCCTTTTTATCTTCTTTGTTAGGTCGTGGTTCTTTCTCACGGACTTTGTTAAATCGTAGACGACTTAAGACCGCCTTCTTAGGTCATGGTCGACTCAAGTCTTGAAGGTTTGGGCCTTGCACTGCTCCAACTCTGTCCTAGACTACATCACCTACGCCCCCGCTCCCGATCATCAAAATGATGAAAACAACATCAAGGCAAAATCGAGAAATCCAACTCCTTCCATAACCCAAACCCATCACCTAAACCTCCCTCGCCCAGGCACTTCCCATCACCGGCACCTCTAAAATTCCGGCCACAACACCGCAGCCCTCCCATGCAACCGTCCCCCTAGTTGCGATCGCTTCCGGTGATCGATCGTCAACGAACTAAGCTCCCAAACCATCGACCAAAAACACCCCTTCGAACCCTAGTTCGCCTAATTCCGACCACCTCGGCCAATGATAAGTGTCTCGAGCATTTTTCCCATTACCATCCACCTTCCAGCCTCCTTCAACCCCAAGCTCGACGCCGACCACCGCGTTGATCACAAGAAACCATCCCATATGAAAAAACTGAACACACTCGAACTGCTTCCATAGTCAAACACTAAAAATTATGATTTCACTCCTAAAATTTATGTTTTTGGATAGAGATTCAGATTACATGCACAAAACAATTAAATTAAGATGTTGCATTTGAACAAAACTTAAGCTTGCTCTGTTCTACTTGATTTTTCAGAGCATTTCAATTTTAATTTACTTCAATAATTTTTAAACTTAAATTCTTGATTAAACAAACAAAATTCGTTT
Organism: Allium cepa; assembly: GCA_030765085.1. NCBI lineage: Eukaryota > Viridiplantae > Streptophyta > Magnoliopsida > Asparagales > Amaryllidaceae > Allium > Allium cepa. The sequence continues at coordinate 270,240,864 of CM060935.1, read as the reverse complement.
GAGTCCTAAGTCCTAATAGTGCTTGGTTCAAGAGATAATGAATTTTATCAAAATCTTAGTTTAAAAACAAAAAAACAGGCAAGAACAAATACAACAGCGAGCATTCATCTATACAACAAATTCAATCATATACATACACACAGTACATACTTTACTTTCAAAAATCTATATGCAACCAGATATTCATACTTAAGATTTCTATGCTTTTTAAAACTGATGATGTTACTCACCAATTTGCAGAGAAGAACAGAGGCTCCTTTATTCAGCAACAGGCCTGAAATTTACAGGCTAACACTCTTCTTTAATTATCAGTGGTATAGAATCTTGGTTGATGTTCAAGTAGAAGCTTTGTTTGAGTTTGAAATAGGTTTTTTAATGAAGTTTATTTTAGTCTTTACCCAGCTCGAACTGAAATGAAGATTTATATAAAAGGAAGAAGACAGGGATATATAATTATGTTCATAAAACTGTAACAATATTTGTACAAGGCAACATAAAAATCTTGTTTGTATAGATTTTAAAACAAAGATATTTTAGATGGAGGCTGATATGAAATACATTGTGTGCTAGATAGATTTTACCTTAATGACTTTTGTTTGTTTGCTTAAGAATGCATAATACTGTCTTCTCTAGCAAGCCTTCACATATTATTTTTTTCATTTTTTTTTATCTTGCTTTCCAGATACATTCGAACTGATATGAAGATAAGTTGATATACACTTGCATCTACAGGTTATAATATCATGATATTTGTACAACAAAACAAAGATATTTTATTTGTTGGAGGCTGAGGTGAAAACATTTAATGTATATGTCCTTTATGCTTGTATGTGTTCAAAGACATATCTTATATTTGCCTTGCATACTTATTTGATTTTGCTTCTAGATGTTATTTGTTTCCCTTTGTACAATCTGATATATTTGTTTTGGTTAGTCAGTTTACAAACTTGAAGGCTCTTTTGTTTCTAGTTTTATTATTGACTTGTTATTATATTTTTGAAAGGTATGTGAATGTTATCATTTTTGTTTTGTTGTTTGAAAACTAAATGATTTTATAGTTGTTAAGCTATTATAATTTAACCAATGTACTTACTTTATATTTTTCCCAATTTATCTTATAGTCTTGTATGTTTATATGTACAGTTTAATTTTATTTATGTTATAAAAACACATTTATCACTTTGACATGGTAGATAAATTAAATTATCTTTTTATTATAAACTACATATTTTATAATATATGTTAAAGTATTGTTTGACAAAATTATATTAAAACTCATATATATTTTTAAATCCATATTTCAATCAAGCTATACTAAAAAGAAAAGAAAACAAATCTTTTATTAATAAATTTAAATTTAAACTTAAGTTTAAATAAGTTTCAAACTATTTAAGCATTATCTTATGTATTTAAAATCACATATTTATTTATTTATTTAGCTTTGAAAAGTTTATATTAAATAAATCATAATTTCCAATTCACTAAAATGTATATTAGCATTTGAAACATAACTTATTAGTTAAACTTTAAAACAAATCTCATCTATTTACAATGTATAAAAATATATACATATATAAATAGAAAACAAACAATTAATTTTAACAGATATCATTTACCAATTAAATATTTATTAAATATCATTTACCAATTAAATATTTATTAAAAGAAAAGTATCAATTCAGATCTTATTAACAAAAATATGTCAAATCAATATAATTTTTAATGCAGATTATTAAATTGATATTGCTAGAAAATTCCGGGTTGTCACAGGAGTGATTGATTTCCCGCATTTTATGGTGGATGAGACCCTATGCTCCGCATAATAGCGGATGATATTATATTTAAAACCCATATACTGCAATATTCCACCTCAAAGTGGAATTGGTATTTTATATTGTGCTAACATCTGCAGATGTAGGGGAAAAGGTTGGAGGGATCGAACTGGATTCCTAAAAATATTTAGATTTGTTCTAATAATTCTGTGTTATGATCATTTTATATGCTGTGATGAATTATATTGATAATTGGAATATTGGATACCATGGTTTGATTTAATATATTTTGGTACACTGAGACATCAAAATATTTAGAATTGGATTTTTGAAAGAAATATAAGAGTAAATTTTGAAGTGAAATAATTATAGAACAAAAATAAGAATGAATTGGAAAGGAATAAAAGTGATTTTTTTTTAAAAATCCTTATAAATTCCGGTTATGAAAAAGGGATTTTGAGTAATCAGAGAAATAATGAATTTTAAACTTAAGTGATGTTATATCAAGAAATAAAGAATTTATTTTAAAATTCAAGATTTGAATTTATTTGCGAGAATAAAGAAGAAATTTGGAAAATATGAAATTGGTATTTTCAGTTAAAATGATTTTAAATCATAATCAAGAAATAAAATCTGAAGTTAATGGGTTTTGAATAAATTGAGTAAGTAAAGGAATTTATATCAAAATAGAGTAATTTGGAAATCAATTTGAAATTGATTTAAATGTTTAAAATTGAAATTTTAAAAGGGAAATGAGACTATGGAATTTATAAACTGGGTTTATAAAAGTGAAGTAATATATCTGTGGATATTTGAAAGAACGAATTCACGATGGGAATTTATTAAAGGACTGGGTAAATTTGTTTAAAAATAAATAGTGATTTATTTTTAAAGATGTGGAAGAGAAGCATATTTCCCTAGATAGCCAAGTACGTTCTCAAAGCAAATTTTAAATATAAGTTAAAAGCTTTAAAGCTGTTTTGAAAAGACTGTTTTAGAAAATTTATAATTTCTAAATTTTTAAATTTTAAAGTAAGTATTTTCTTTTAATCTATTATAGCAGTAATCATTTAAAGGTGGCTTGGTATTATGTTTTGAAAGTTAGAAATTTGGTATTATGTTGTACAAAGTAGTTTTATTTAAATATTCTTGAAGTATATATTGGAATAAGTATTAAAGTAATTTTTAATTTAAATGTTTTAAAGGATATTGTATAATAAAGTGTTTTAAATTATTTTTAAAATCTAAAGTATTGTACTTGGTGTCTTCGATGGAAATAAATATTTGGGAATTCATTCAATGAGGAGAGTGTGGTTTAAAACTGTTTTCAAAAGGGTTGGAAATATAAATATATCTTGCGAAGATATTTTGAGGATTAATAAATAATTTGGTGAAATTATTTATGTTGGATGGTTGTTTGTGAATGTTGACTGATAGTTAAATAACTGACTATCAATATTAGCCAATGCAGATCGTTTCGAAGAGACCGGGATTCGGATTAATTTCTCGAAAGCCACTTCGATCCGGTTTGAACGTTTTCGTGTGGAAAACCAGAGTTTGGATTTGAAGGTGAAGCAGTGAAGTGCAAGGGCTACTCGCTACAAATCTCGAGGATGATTCCAAAATGGATGTAGTAGGAGTAGTGCCTTCGGTTATGTTCGAACCCGGGACGGACTTGTATGGATGAATGCTTTTGGAACATCATCAGGTGGAGGATGGGCATTCTAAGTGATATGTTCTAAAAAGGTAACACTTAGCCTCGAGCCTCATCAACTGGGAATGACTGAAAATCAGGGGTTATGCAGCAAGGCTAAGTGGGTAGCACCCATTAGGGTGAGGTCATCCCTATCTGGATGTCCCTTTTATTCGGCTTAGTGGCGCGGTTGCTGATCCCGATCGTGGGGTGATCTTACTCGGGATTATCCAGTATGGGGTAGTCTGGGTCTTGTATTGCAGGGGAGTTAGGGTGCTCCTCGGTACGCTGATCTAGACCAGGTATTGTGATAGGTGGTACCCCAGTGCCTAGTCATTAGTAGGATGTCCATTCTCCCTACGCGCCTGTACGTTTTTTCGGGCATCGGAAAATCGGGTCGTGACAGTAATTAATTTAGATAATGGAATCAATTAATTAAAGATGATTAATTTCTTAATTAATTAAGGGTTAATTAATCGAAGTAATCAAAGGTAATTAATTAAAGAGTAATTAATTAATGGAAGTAATTAAAGGGATTAATTAGTCAATGTAATTAATTAAATTAATGTGATTAATTTAAGTTAATTAACTATATTAATTAATTAGAGATAATCATTTGGTGATTGATTAAGTATAATTACTTAATGTAATAAATAATATGTAATTGCTTGGTGTATGTAATTCACGGGTAGTTACTGGATGCAATTAATAAAAAAGGAATTACTTAATGGAAAGTAATTAGAGGATAATTACTCAATAGGAGTAATTAAAGATTAATTACTTAGTGTAATTATTTAAAGAATTTATAAATTAAGAAGTTAATAAATTTATGCAAGTAATTAAATGAAATGATAGTTAATTACTGGATGTGATTAATTAAGATTAATTAATGAATGTGATTAATTAAAGATTACTGGTTAAAAACAATTAAATAGAAATAGTAACTAATTAATGAAAGTAAGTAGAAGATCATTAGTTAATGTAACCAATTAATTAATTAATGAGAATAATTAAAGGTTAATTAATTTATCATTGAAGGTTAATTAATAAGTGATTAAAGGATGATTAACAAAAATGGTTTGTAATTAATTAATGTAAATTACCTTGGAGTAGCGATTAATCTGGTTTCAATTAATCAGATGATTTATTAACCTTACTTATGGATGTTTGAATTGCATGGAATGCTTTGAATTGTTTGATATCCTTAACGTGTGATACTTTGTGATATGAATTGTTTTGATTTGAGTTGTGACGTATATAATTTATTTATCTGTGATAAATTTATATTACTTATCTGTGAACCTGTGAATGAAGATAACCGTTATAGGATTATACCGCCTATCGTTATTGCTGTGTTTGGATAGTAATGATTGATGATGTTGCACTACTGTGTAAAACCCCTGGTCTACACCATACACACACAAATATGGATTGCTCGAGGAAATCAGTTAAGTCACGGATATTTTGAAATCTAAAAATTATTGTTTAAAAGTTGAAGTTTGAAACCAGAAGGTTTTGGAAATGGAATCAAATTGATTATGAAAAGCCTTTGAAAGGGAAGCTTTGAAATTGAAATTTAGTTTTGAATAAATTATAACTTGTTAAATATTATCTGAAATTATTTTGTAAATCATGGTTTGAAAGTTTTATATAATTTTTCTCTATGAATTGAAAATAATTTTAAATAAATTGTTTTGGAAAATTGAATCTAATTTAAATTAGAACATGCCAATAATACGGCAGTTCGTTGATTCCCTGGTTTATACTTTTAAAGGCTATAACTTGTGCATATTTGACCAGATTCTTCTGAAACAAAATGTATTTGTTTCCAAATGATAATGGCTTCCAAATAAAGAAAGTATTTCCAGTTTTTGTTGAAAGGGGTTTCAAATTTGAAATGAAATTGTTTTGAAATCCATATATGAATCTTTATGAAAAATTGGTGAAAATTGTTTTCAAATTGAAGGGGATCTTAAGGGTGTGTCTGTTGTATAAAAGATTTGGAATTGGAATAGTTTTGAAAACTATGAATGAATCTTTATGAAAGATTGGTAAACTTTGTGAAATGAATCTTTTTGTTCAAAAAGATTAAAATGGAAAATTAGAAAGGTTTTGGGCATTATGTTGTAATTTAACCAGAGATCCTAATATGTTTTTAAATATTGCGCTCATTATTCGGTTTAGCCGGGAAAGGACTTTGTGTCATATAACCCATTCTGAATAATGATATGATGAAATGGATTGCATTTGAAGACCGAGTATTTTCGAGAACGAAAGGATTAACCTTTGAATGTCACTGCACTGAGTCGTGCCAGTATAGAGATCTCCATATGTGATGGAGAGTCCGATCGGGATTGCGAACACCCGGATTGCTAGGGATTCTTTTGAAGTGCCTTCGGTTCTGTTCGAACCCGGAACAGACTTGTATGGATGTATGTCTGACGTCACACATTAAGATGTAAAGCTGGTTTCTATCAAATACAATTTTGTTTGGTGGCGGAGAATTTATTGTATTAGCTTAACACCCTTCTTTGAGACATAGAAGCTCAGAGGTTATGTAGTTGATGGTTACTAGTGATACATTCCTAATTTGGTAATGTGGCATATGAAATGTTGCCGATCATGTGTTGATTGAAGCATGGCTTTTGTGTAAAGAGTAGCTATGTGGACGTGACCTCGTCGGACCTCACAACCCGAAAATGGTCGAAACATGAAGGATGCGGCAAGGTTATTTGAGGGTAGCTCCCCTTGAGGGTATGTAAATTTCCTTATGGAAAAGGATTTTATCATGATATGGAGCCTAGATATTTAACCTATGTAGTTGCTACAAATTTATTACTTTGTGGCTGTTGGTATTGAGGATCCTCATATAAAGGTCGCTAACGACTGGGGGATGGCATATTCGTGTAGCAATTACCTAGTTACAGAGGTAACTCGGCCTTATGTTGACAGAGAGCTGGTTAAGTTCTCGGGGCGTCCCTCCAGAGGCGTACTCATGTAGCCCCGGAAGTTCCTTTGCCTGACCATTTTCTGGAAATCCAATCACCAATACGGACCCTTTATGGTTGCAGTTGTATAACATACCATTCTTAAATGGTAGCTATAGCAGGTATAATATAATGGTACCTATGCTGGCTAAGATTAATATTATACTTCGGAAAAAAATTCTCCACTATTCACTAATAATAATAACAAAAGGTATTTTTTCGTATCAAGCGTGTTTGACTATCATAAGGAGAAATCTCCCCCAAGTGTGAGATTACATTGTGCATGTGCCAGGAGGCCTTATGGTAGTTTTATTTTTCAAAAAGAATTGCGGATTTCAATCTTAAATTCTTTTGTTGTTTGTTTTTGTTTAAAACCATTTTCATTTGCTCACACCATTCCCATGACTGACATGGAGTTTATTGTTCCCTTTCTAAACTCTGGGTGCCTACAATTTTCCACACGGTCATCATAGAGTAAGATTTTTAGATAATCAGCTAGTAGATGAAGATCTGGTAGCCATCAGCTTTCTGTTAGGAAATCTTAGAGTCTTTGGATCTTGGCGATCGCATTACTGACTGAGTTACCTAGTTTCCTTCATTACAACTTGATGGTGGTTAGAGCTTCTTGGGTTGGAGTTTTCGAGTTTGGCATTGAAGACATTGTCTTTCCGCTGTTGAGCTTTTTGTCTTCTGCTGTTGATTCTTTCCGCCGTATGTTGTCTCTGATAAATGTTGATATCATTTGTATCGATGTGTTATATCAAATGTTGTATATTTATATAATCATTCATTTTTCTTTCGCTGTGTTGTTGTACTTAATGTGATAAGCTCCAGCGAACCAGATTTGACGTTTGAATCTGTGGCATTGGAACACAAGTGATGTATTCAGTGACGATTTTCGAAGGTCGAGTTTGGGTCATTAGATTTGGTATCAGAGCTGAAGGTTGAACTTTAGCTCAGAAGTATAACACATTAAGTGACTCATTAGAGATAGGGTTGAAATTACCCTAGAATGAGTATATCACTAAGATATCCGCCTGTATGCCTCAGTAAATTCTCTTACTATCCGCTGATAGTGAGTATGAGTGCAAGAAGAGGACAAGGCAGGGGACAAGGAAGTACCACCACAAATGGTCAATATCCTACAACAATGGAAACAATCTTTCTCTATAAACCTCTTTGGTTCATGATCTAATCTCAATTCTTTGATGGCTTCATAGCAGCTCGAAGAAGAAGCTTTGGTGCGGTGGTGGCCCGGCGAATCATTATAGAAAGAATGTTCCTATTTCGTATTCTAATTTTCAATTTCTTATCAATCTTTTCTTAACTTTAATGAATTTGAAATTTGAAATTTAAATAGATTGGTTAACAAAAATACGAAGATAGATTAAATTGTATCAATAAATCGATTTCGGTCAAAACCAAATTTGAAATTTTTTTGTTGTAATTTCTTGTGAGGGTCAAAGTTGGAAGAGGGACAAGTTGGTGTATACTTTGGAGTATTCCGACCTAAGTTTGGAATCTATTTGAGAATTGTTGAAAAAATTGTATCCTTTTTTCTATTCTTTGGGTCCAGATATATTCTACGAACGGTTAGTTATCCTTTCGAACTAATCAATGCCCCTGCATTTTTCATAGATCTGTTGAACTGAGTATCTTGTGTAGTATTGAATGAGTTCGTTCTCATAATTATTGATGAAATTCTAATATGGTAAGCCAAATGCAGAATAGATATTCAGTTTGATCTAGTAAAACATCTCTTTATCTATTGTCTCCCTGTCTAGCAAATTTCGGGGACGAAGTTTTCTTAAGGGGAATCTGTAACATCCCCGTTTTTAAATCAAATTTAAATTGGTACCTAGTTTAGTTTTTAAAATTAAATTACGAATTAATTTGGTGTTTTCCAAATTAAATAGATATTTGTTCGTTTATTAATATAAATAAATATAAATATGATTTTAAATAGAATTTCTAATTAAAAATTCAGAAATCAATATTTTAAATAATAGATTTTTATAAATTTATTTTTGGATTACTTTGAAAAGTTGGGACAAATATACATCAAACGATTGTAAATAAATAAATTGATTTGAAAATAAATAAATTATGAATAGAATTTTGATTTGGAAACTAAAAATAAAGATTTTGAAACTAAATTGGATTTAAATATCTTATTTTAAAGTGAATGAAAATTTATTTTCTAATTATAATATATTTATATGTATATTTTAAAGTTATTATCTGCGAATTAATATAATAAATTTCAAAAGGGTAATTTAAATTAAATCCTTATATATATAAGAATGAATGTGATTACTTATTAGTATATGATTAGATTTTAAAAAAATAATTTTTCTTAGAGGTTATATAGATAGTTGTATGTATATGTATATATAAAAGAGATAAACATCTGAAAATGTAAAACATATATATGAAAAGCTAAATTGAAATTATATTTATAAACATAAATACTAAAACTAAAAGGGTTAAAACATATTTGTAAATTAAAATAAAGCAAGGATTTAAGCATAAATTAATTTCATTTAACATTTGTAAGACATGTAAATTAAGATTAACAGTGTAACTATTTTAATTTATGAAGTTAACAAGTGTCATGTTCTAAAATTTATTTTCATTTTAAGTTTAATAAAAAAAATAAAAAAAAGGCAATATATATATCTATACTTCTCCTACTCCTTCATTTTTTTCATATTTTTCATAATTTGCAAAACTAGTAAAACAAAGAAATCTGAAAACAAAACCAAAGGAAGTCAAACTATAGCAACTTCAAATGCTTCAAATTAAAAACTAGAAACAACCCTAAGAAAATTCAATCAAAACTGGAATCAATTCATCTCAAACCTGGAAAACAAATCAGGCTTGGACTCAAATCAATAGTAGATCAAACTCAAGGAAATAAATTTTCAATTCAAAGTCAAATACCATTTCCAGGCAAAAGAATTTTGTCCTCTGTCTTCATTTCCAAGGTGAGTAAACAAATTGTTTTAAAAGTTTAAATCTTGTTTTGACCTTCATACACATGATGAAATTTTACAGTAATATAGGGTAAATTGTTTACAAGAATGATGGTTGTGATTTGCATGTTGGTAAATAGGATATACCTATGTATATATGTTCTAAAATATGTATCTCCTCTGTTTGAAAACAGGATCCAAATCCATTTACAAATTCATATTTTCTAAATAAAATAATTTCAGAGCTTGATCTTTAAAGTGAAGATTATTATAACAATGTAAATTAATTTTTGAAAAATAGTTTCAAGAATTTAAATTTGGTTTTATTTTGAAAATAGGGTTTACTGTAAAATCAATTATATGAAAAAAAATCAATCATGATATTCTTGAGATTTGATTGTAGAATCTGAATCGTAGTACTAGGTGATGAATTTTAATATGGAAATCATAATTTTTAAGTCTGTATTCATCGTAATATAACGAGATGAACGGTTTTTGTACTTTCGTCGATTGTCGACGATTAACGAACCGTTAGTGGTTAGGTTTATTGTCAAAGAAAGCTAGAAGGACGATGGCCATGGGAAATATGGTCGGATGATTTTATGTGATCGTGGAAGCCGGTTGACGGCCAAATAGGTTTTCGACATCTGTTTGGGTAGTCTTTGATTTCGAGGCTTTTGCATCTTCGTTGGATCATTGGAGGCAATCGCGATGGAGGAAAATGAAGCTGGGTTTCATGACGAGTTTGATGGGGTCGGCATGGGCTCTAGTGTCATATTCGTCATCGACGATGAGGTTGAAGGTCGAGAGTTTTTGTTCCAGGTTCAATCGACTAGTTCGATTTTGATTTGGAGCGGGATTGTAGGATCTAGGTGGTGGTGTGTGACGGCGAGGCGGTGGTCGACTTATGAAGGACCACGACATTAATCATTGATGGCCGGAATGTTTGTGCACGTGCATGTGTGCACTGTAGTTTCTGATGTGTTCGTTAGGATCGGGAAGAAGCAGGAGGACTCGGGACGATATCGGGTTGTAATGGTGTTGGTCTCGACCGAGTTGAGGGATGAGAGTGTTTCTCGTGAATTTTGGTGTTATGCCTCGGCATCGTGTTCGAGTTTTTGTGGCTTGGCGCGTGTTAACGCTAAAATTTGAACGCTAACACCCCGGTATATGAGTTATAGTTGTGAAAGCACCACCCGATAACTCGGGAACAGATTACAAGCAGATAATAGCGGAAAAGCAGTAAACAACGACAATTTTATAGTGGTTCGGCTTAAGGGTATAGCCTACGTCCACTTTAAGTACTTTTATTGATGATCTCGTTGCAAGCTGATACAATTCTTTCCAAGTACAATACACTTTGGATTACAAGTTACTTGGAACAAGTAGCCTAAACTTCAATGGAGATTAGAGTCTTCAAATCCATGTTGGACGTGTGTGATCTTTTTCTCGAAGTTGTTTGTAGCGTTCTTCGTGTCTTGAGAGCTTTAAGTGTTGGATTGGTTTGGAATGCAGCAGAGTAACGGCGCTCGAAGAGAATGAGCCAAAAGTCCCTTGAATGTTGGAGGTGGCCATGTATTTATAGGCAAATTTCTAGGCTGGAATTGTTTAAGTCATGAGTCGTGACCGACTCAGGATGAGTCGTAAGTCGCGACCGACTTAAATATCACGGCAGCGACATAAGGGAAGCGGCATTGAGTTTGCTCCTTGTTGCTTAGGTCGCCAACGACTTATAATAGGTCATTAGACATCTTAAGTCACTTAAGTCGTTTGAAAACTTAAGTCAGTCTGCCACACGAGTTGTTAACTCCATGAGTCGTTAACCCATTGAGTCGACCGTTACTTTTAAGTCGCTAAGGCTATAACCCGGTGAGTCGCTGTCCCTCCTGAGTCGCTGAGTTGTAACCCTTCAAGATCGTTGAGTCGTAACCCTTCAAGGTTGTTGAGTCGTAACCCTTCAAGGCCGTTGAGTCGGTAACTCCTTAAGGACGTTGAGTCGGACTATTCTCTTAAGCTGCTAAGGTTACTAAGTCGTTTGCCTGTTGAGTCGTAACTAGATAGGTCGTTGATTCGGTTCATATGTTAGGTCGGTAATCAGTTGAGTCAGTGTTAACTCCCTTGAGCCGTAACCCTTTAAGTCGCTTTGAGCTTTAGGTCATTAACTTAGTGAGTCGGTGACTCGATGAGTCGTGAGGCTTCCTGAGTCGTAGATCCTTCCTGAGTCGTTAAACACCTTAAGTCGTGGCTCACCCCAGGCCTTAACTCGTTGATTTCTTTGACTCGTGAGCTGGAACGGGGTTAACAGCGCGGGTTGGTTTTTGGTGTTGTAAGCTATTTTAACTTTTAAATTAAATATGTACAGGGCTTTAAAAGCCAAAGTATTTTAAATAAATTACATTTCAAATTGAATTAACTAAGTTTTAAAGTTTTAAAATGTTTTAGTTCCAAAAGAAATGGTACTAAGTTTTAAAAGAGAAATTTAAATAAATATGATTTTCAAAGCTAAGGTAAACCTAGTTTTAAAATATATAAAAATATGTAATGGTCTAGGCTTTTCGACCATCGACAGCGGCCACTCTCCGCCATGGCATACAGTGGTACCTCGAATTTTCTTTTATGGCCAGCCTTTCGACTCGCGACCAACCCATTATGGCCTTATACCACCTTTTATGGACATGTAGGGGTAAGAGTCTCCCGTTCGCCACCAAACGCGGCATTCGAATACGGGTGAAGTATGAATGTTTATTTTAAAACGTTGAAATCCGATTCATGCCACAGCTTGTAACACATTAAGTACAACAACACAGCGAAAGAAAATGAATAACTTTATTGATACACAATTGATACAACATCTGATACAATGAATATCAATGCTATCATAGATACAAGACAACAGCGTAATAACAATGGTGGAATAATAACACCAATCTGATCTTCTAAAAGAGCACAACAACAGCATCTCTAATTGCCAAATCTCTAAAGCCATAGCTCTAAACTTCAAGCTCAAAGAACCATCATCTTGTGTTAAGCAAGATGGGTCATCTAATGAACTAAATACGATCACCAAATCCAAAAGCTAAAAATTATCGACTCTACACCTACTATTTGATTAATTGAAAATTTAACTCTAGGCCGCCTGTGTGGAAAATTGTGGGCACCCAGAGTTTAGAAAGGAAACAATAAACTCTAGGTCAGTCATGGGGCTGGTATGAGTAAATGAAAATAACTTCTTTACACAAAACAACAAAAACATTTAGAATTGAAATCCGCAATGCTTTTTGGAAAATGAAACTACCATAAGGCCTCCCGGCACAAACACCTTGCAATTGCACGCTTGTGGGAGATTTCTCCTTATGATAGGAAAACATGCTTGATACGCAAAATCTTTTTGATATTATTATTAGTGCATAGTGCAGAAAACCTTTCGAAAGTATAATATTAATCTTAGCCAGCATAGGTATGAAGACCCAGGATTTTGACAATATTATTTTAATAAGTATTTAATCTGATTAATTTAAAATACTATTTATCATCTTACAAACAAATAAATAATAAATAAGATTTTAGCCTCCACCATTAATCTATACACATACATACATATATATATATATATATATATATATATATAAAACTATGATTTAAAAACTCAAGAAAATATTTCAAAATATTTAAAATAAAATCTATCTTATTAAAAGCTCTAAATATTAAACATAAGTATAAAAATATATGAATATTAATGGAAATGAAAGTAAGGGTTATGCTAGAAATAATGGGTTTGTATGTACGCAACATAAATAAATACATAAGTTAAGATTATAAATAAATAAATAAATAACAATGTTGTATCAAGCAAAGAAAAATTAGACAAGATAAGTATGTATGTGGATTTTATATATGTATGCAAGAAGAAACAAAGTATCTATGTACATATTAAATAAAATAAAATATAATAATAAGTATGTAAGCTTGAAAGGAAGCATATGCATTTCAGCACAAACACATGTCATTTCAACTTTAAAAAAAAAGACAAAAATCTGACCAAAGAAAAGCAAACAAAAGCTTGCTGCAGAAGGCAGCCACTTCTCTACATATAACTATGCATATCCTTATCAGGTTTATATCATTCGAGACATTCAAAATAAATATATATATATATATATATATACACACACAAAGCTTGTAACAAACCAGTAAGCCGAAGACCTAGATCGAGGAAGTAGGATTAAAATCAAGGTAGGCGAGTGATCTGACTATTTTACTCTGTTCCTTTTCTTTTTTCTTTTATGCCTATGAATAAACCTCACTTAGTTTTATTTTGAATATGGATGTACGGATGAATCGTAGAAGCTTGATGTAAAATTGTTGCAGGATGATATATTGTGTACACATAAATGTAAACTATGTGCATATGTTAAGGGATCAGTGTTCTTCACTTTTTAAAAAGTATAGAGCTTAAAATATTTGATCAAAATCCAAAATCCTTTTAATCTAGTCGATGGGTATTTAAATAAATTATGTTTATCAAAACATAAGTTAAAGTTGAAAATTTATTTTAGAGTTAAATCAGTTGTAGATATTTGAAATTTTAAAATTTGACAGTAAAGGCTAAAATTTGTAAAAATTTGATTTGTACAATTTAATGATTCATATATATACTCTGAATCATCATAAAAATCTAGGATTTTTGAAATTAAAAACATATTTTTTAGGCTTTGGGTTGTGAAGAATTTTTAAGACGATCTGAATATGAAATTTCGTCTATTTCCGACGAATGGAGAAGTATTAGGAGTCGCGGTCAAGGTGGAAGGTAGTGTGCAGTTGGTTGAACGTGGGAAAAATAGGGGTAGGGCTTATTATCGGCCGTGGTGGTCGGAGTTTGGAAGAATAGGGTTTTACTGCTTAGACGTGTCGTCGATGTTCTGAGGGGTTTCACGATGCCTAGTGGGGATCGGAATCAATCGCGCATTGAGAAGCAACGAAGAGAATCGTGAGGGCTCTCGAGTGCTTAATCGCCGGTGGTGGTCGATAATTTTCGGTGAGCTCATTTCCAGGTTGATGGGTGTTAGAGTCATTTTTGATTTTGCAATGAATTGATGTGATAGGTCGATCTCGTGAAGTTGCCGTGGTTGTTGTCGACTCGTTTAAGGGTAGGGCGAAGATCATCGACGATCGGAGGCGTTGTGCATGTGGATGTGCACGTTTCGTGCATCGGGAGAGTGGGCTTAGGGGAAGATGTTATACTCGGGTTTAAGCACGAAGGAGCATGGGTTTTCGCTCGAAGTAGAAGATAAGGGTCGTGTCTCGTGTTTTAATCGGGTTTGAAGGATTTTTGCTCGGGTTTCTAGTGATGGTCCAATTTATTTTGTATAGGAAATGTTTTAGAATGTGAACAATGACATTTTGATCTTTGAAAATGTTTCTAGGTTAAGAGAAAAGTAAACCAAGTTTTACTCATGGAAATAATTCGTTTACAAAGAATAAATGTTTAAAAGTTTAAGTAGATTTTAGGGAATAGTATAAGTAGATTTCAAAATGATTTCTTTGTTAAATTTTATTTAATAACTTTGAAAAATTTCAAAGATTGTAAAGGTAAGAAAAATTGATGTATATATTATTTAAATTTATAATTGATTTATAAGACGTTTATTTTTAAATAAAGTTAAAGATAAGAATTTAGCGAATCAATTAAAATAAAGAGTTTCTTTAAGTGATTAAGAATTTTGGTTAATTTAAGATAAGTAAATTTCTTAATTAAGAATCTTTTAAGCATAAGCAATTAAGAAATTATTTAATTGATTTTAAATCAACTAAGTAATTAATTAGTGATTAATTAAAGATAATCACTTATAAATTAAGTAAGATTACTTACTTAATGAAGTAATTAAAGGATTAATTACTTGGTGAACTTAATTAAGAATGTGATTAATTTTAATTAATAAATTAATTTAATTAATTAAAAAGGATTACTTGATGATGAGGTTAAGTACAAGTACTTAATGCAATTAATGGAGTGTAATTACTTAGTGAAGTAATTAACGAACAATTACTAGATGTAATTAATTAACGGAAATTGCTCGATGGATATTATTTAAAGGATAATTATTTGAGGGAAGTAACAAAGTGGTGCTTACTCAGTGTAATTAAAGGATTAACTAATGGAAGTAATTAGAGGATCATTAATTAATGTAATTAATGGAAAAGATCAATCTTGCCTATGAATGATTGTATAATGATAAATGCTTTAGATTGGTTGATATCTCCGAATTGAATTACTTTGTGACATGATAAGTTGGATGGACCGTGATTATGAGATTATCTATCAATTATGAATTGTTGTGTAAAGGTGTTATCTGGTAATTAAAGTTAAATTTTATTAAAATAAATAACTTTGGTTAAGATGACATTGGATGCCTCGAATGAGATTCGAAGAGACCGTGGTCGGGTATTAGGAAATACCCAAAACCACTTCAAATTTACACAGATTGATATGTGAAATTTATAGGCTGGAATGAAGTGATTTAAAGGAATTGGACTATATAAATCTAAATCTTAGTACTTAGAAAATGGATGTATGGAATAAGTGATGTCTATAATAATTTATGGCTTTGTGAATTGAATCAAGTTACCCCGGGTTTATATGAACTGTATGTTTTGTATTCCATGTTAGATGGGTTTACTAACGCTGGTTTCCTGCCTGACCTGGGTGTTACTTTGATGTAATGCTCGGGTAAGACCGAGTATTACAGATTTTCAGGTAATGACGTTTTGGAGCTAAGGAGGCGAGCTGGATGGCTAGAATGTATGGAGTGTTTCCGCTGTATTATATTGCTGTATATCTATGACATGGTAATTGTGTATATCCAGTGTCTGTATAAATGTGTAACTCTGATGTATTACAAATGTAATTGATAGATACATAATTCTTTTGTAAACTGTTATTATTTATTATTATATTTTATCTGCTACGAATGTGAGATATTTATGTTTCTGTTCTTCTTCTTCTTCTATCTCTTTCTTCTTTTTCATAACTATCTGGAATTTTCGAGATCGAAAATTCCTGGTCGTTACAGTTGGTATCAGAGCTGAAAGGTTGAGCGAGAACCTTGGCTCTGGTGGGGATTACTCATTGAATAGATTCCGTAATACTCTAGGATGAGTTGAACATGTATATATGAGAGCATACCTGTTATTTTCTTATATAATGGTTTTAAATGATTTTATATAAAAATGTATTTTGATATATATATATATATAGCAATATTTCCTTCTAAATATTAAGGTGACCGGATGCCAAATTAATTGAATTAAATTAAGAAGTAATATAATACAACCAAATTGAAATCTTGAATTGGAATTAAATTAAGTAGTAATAGAAATACAATTAAATTAAAATTAAATAAATGAAAGTTTGAAATGGATTAAAACGGAAATTTAATCTCGAATTTATAGAAGTAAGAATAGTATAACAAGGAATTGGTATATAGATATGAATACCTTGGGTATTGTCAGAAATAATTATTGTGTTTAATAATGATGTATTTTTATTAAGTAAGCTAAATGAAGTAAATTTATAAAATGAGTATAACTTCTAAATTAAAGTAGGTTTTAAAATTGTGATGTTTTGAAACCTCAGTCTAGAAACAATCAATTGTTTCGAAGAGTTAAAGAAAATAATAAATGATATAATTCAGACTATTTTGAATATAGTCTTATTTTCAAACAAGAAGTGTTTGGAAGATTATTAAGGGATTTGTTTTGAAATTAAAACCAAGGGTGGTTTAAAATTCAAAGGTAACCTGGAGTGTAAAGGAAATAAGTATGAAATTAACTCTAAGGTTGAGTTTTGAATTTTATTTGGAATGTGATGTGATACCCAAGGTGATAAGTCTTTGAACTTATAAAATTATTAATCTGAAGTTTTAAATTTGAATTGGAATACAAATTGTGTAAATTGACTGAATTAAGTAAATTGAATTTAACTTTGGGAAAGTTAGACAATTTAATAAGCAACATGAATTAGAAATTTCAAGATGAAATTGGAATTTAGCTTGGAAAGTTGAATGGTTAATATGAATTGGGAATTTGTGTGATCTCAAAACGGGTTTGAGATCTAGAAATTGAAAATGGATGGATGTTTTTAATTAAATTGGATGATATCATCCTATTGTTGTTAAAAGTCTTTAAATTGTGGATCGGATTTGTTTAAATGAATGAGAAATGAAGTGTGGTAATATATCCCCTATTGTAATAAAAGGAAAATCTAACTTTAATTTGAAATAAAGTATAAGGGATTACTTGGAACTAAAAATTTGAATAATGGCACTTGTAAATTAAAATTGTTTAAAGAACTGGTTTCAAACTGGAAGATAAAATTGAGTAATAAATTAAATTTTGAAGATAAAATCGTTTTGAACTCTTGTTTGAACTTTGGAAAAAAGTTAAGTAAAGATAATTTAAAATGGAATTTTGAGAATTTGACTCAAAATTTAATTGTTTAAAGATTTAGGTTATTGATGTAAAAAAAGGTTAATTTGGTTTATGGGGTTGAACCAACATTGGGGAATTTATCTCGAATTTATATAATTCGAGATGGTTTACAATTGAGATTTAAATTACGTTAGTTCAAATTGTATTTAGTTTGGAATTGAAGATGGATAAGTACAAAAATTCAAATGGAAAATTTGAATCGGATTAATTTGAAATAAAATCGAAGATTTAACGAGTTCAAATTCAAATGGGAATTGGGACGAATTCATAGAAATTGAAATGATATGAAATTGAAGTGGATTCAATTTGAAATTTGTCTAAGTTAATTTGAATAATTTGGGATTTGTAGTGAAGGTGAATATGTTTATATCAAATGGAATTTGATTTGAAGTTGGAAAGAAATTGATAATTAATTGAACTTGGATTGGAGACAAATCAATTCCAATGGAAATTGGAGTTATTTAAATTAGAATTGGGTCAATTTAAATGGAAGTGGAAAATTTAAGTTGAATTGATAAAAATGGGGATGGGGAATTGAACAGTTTGGCTCTGCACTATTTTCAGGATAAATGGTTTTAATATAAATCTATTTTTCCAAACTACTTACTATACAATCTTTCTTTTTCAAAGCCAAACTATCTTATACTTATTTTACGATTATTTTTGCAACTATTAAGCAACTTTTCAACTATTTTATAAACTAATTAATATTTTTTAACTATTTTACAAATTAATTACTATTTTACAACTATTTTGTAATTAGTTAAAGTTTCTGAGACTATTTAACTATTTTCCAACTATTTTACAATTTGTTAACAATTTTGCGGCCATTTTGCGAACTAATAATTATTTTTCAATTACTTCTCTATTTTTAAAAATTTCAAGATATTTTCTGAAAATAAACTGGTCGGAGTTCAAACTATTATTGATTAAATACCCAACTGAGGTAAAAATTGAGGTGATAATCCAAATAGGGATTAAGGAAATTGTAAACAGGTGAATGGAAATTAAAGGAAATGTGAATAGAAAGAGAAATTATAACGACCCATAAATTTTCGATGTTTAATTTTTGTTATTTTAATAATATTTTATGAGTTAATATTGAAAGAAATAAAATATTGCAATTTTATAATGGAATGAAAACTAAATTTAGACTGAAACAATTTTAATACAAGTCAATTGTCAACAGTCTAAATGAAACTCCAATTCATTTTATTTAAGCATGATACGTTTGGTTATAAAACTAAATATAAGTAACAAATGTAAACATTTAATTATTGTACAAAATAGATAGTTAATGGTAATCAAATAAGATTAGTATTGTGTAAGGAATGATAATATGGGTGGTATTAATGGTTACACTGATTTATAGTGGGATGTAAAAGGTAATAAATTTATGTATAATTTGGGTAATAAAATAAGTTTATTTATGGAGTTAGATTGGTTATATTATCTTAGGCTATAAACCAAATGGAATAGAATAAGCGTAAATCTTAAGAGTATAATAACAATTATTATATATTACCTAATTTATTGGTCAATCAATTTATTTGAAATAAAGTCCTCTTCAATGTTAAGTAATTTTAATACTGTTATGGAGGAAACGTTACTTAATGATAGTTAATTTTAGTAACGGAAGAGTAAATGAGAATTTACAGAGAACATAAATTATTTTTAAGTAAAAATGAGATATATTAAACAAATTTATGATAACTGGATAATGCAGTGTTATTGGAAATTAATTAGTGTTATATATGGGATTTATACCTGGGTGGGCAAGTAGTAAACTTATAAATGAAAGAAAGTGAGTAAGTGACCCTTTATTTAGGTTATTTACTCATTTAGTATGTTAAATAAAAATTTGGGAATCAGTTCTCAATTAAGGAAATTAAGTGTACGTTAATTTGAAATAAAATCTATTAAATATTACATTTATAGGGAATGCAGTACGAATGGATAGGGATTGTCAAATTTGATAAAAAGGGATTGGACTTAGGAAACTTTGTTAATTGATTTTAAAACCTTAATTAATATGCGTAATTGACAAGATTCACATTTTTTTAAAAATATAACCGTTGATACAAATCTAAGATGTATACAGAAGTATTAATGTAGTGAAAGATAAACAAATACTAACTATGTTATTTGTGTAATTAATGGATAGGAATACGAAGGCTAATTGTAGTAAGGAATATAAGTTGTAGAATAATAAAAATTTATGATTTTATTTTTGTTAACATTTGTTAAGAGATATGTTTATGGTCTTAATTTGAACTGCTACTAATAACACGTATTACAGTAAGATAAAAAAAATGATAACATACGTCAGGTGTATTTAATGACATTGTTTGAATGTAATTAATAACGGTGATTATAATAATAAATATTAATAAAGAATAAGAATTTATAAGTTTAGTAAAAGAGTTAGCATTCATTTACTAAAAATGTTTAGCAACTGAAACATTAATTATAGAGATGAGAAACTATTATTTAGTAAGAAATATATATAATTACTGTTTGTAGGGAATAGTGTATTAATATGTTTAAATTACTATTTGATAGAAAATAATTGTTATACTTTCCATTATATTCATTTAGTCCATTTTGAAACTTAATCAACTGAAATTAATGTAATTAAAAATTTCCAATTAATAGGAGGGAGAATACTAATTGTAAATTAATAGGTGTAAATAAAAGCAGCAAAAGTTTTGTGAAAATATAGGGAAAGTTTGATTTAATAAAAAGAAAATTTTACATCAAATAAAATGAATGTTTCATCTGTGAATGTACGTTTAATTTCATTAAAATAAGAACAGAAAGATTGATTTTAAAGAAAGAAATATATGTTTATTTGGACTGTGTTTTAGCTTACAGACTGATTACAAGAATAGGAAAATAATCTATTTATTACACTTGTGTATAAACAATAAATTTATAAACATGTTTAAATAAACAATTGTTCTATTTATCCATTTTAGTTGTCTATTTTAAAATCTAACTTTGTAAGTAACTGCAATTAATGTAATTCAAATATTTCAATTAAAAAGAAAGGGAACGTTGATTGCAATTAATTGATTTAATAAAAGAAACGCACGTTTTGTGTTAAACAAAAAGGGTGTTTTAATGGAAATAAAAGATCATTTTGAGAAAACAAAATTGAAAGTTCTAATTTTTAAGGTAAGTATAAATATTTTATTTTGCGTAGATAAAAACCTAAGGCGTACAAAATTCTACTTTCGTTTGCAAACTTTCCATTCCTACGTACATTCCCTTATCTATTATTAATGTCTGAAGCTTTAATAATAAAACGTGACATTTATTTTTGTCCCTCCACATTCATTTCCTAATTACAAATAACCTACATCTTTTTCTTCTTCTGCATTTTGTTTCTCCTATCACCTAATATTCAAAAGCTCTTATTCTTGCAACTCCAAAAGCATTCTTTTATAAAAATGATTTTTTTTTATTTTTCATACTGAAGAAGAATGAGGTCATGTAGCGTGCTAAAGCTTTTGCTGACGTGGCTTATATTTTTGTTAGGTATGTTTATTTGTTTGTTTGAATTAATTTTTTTTCAAGCGATTTAACACGTGTAACTTTCTCATACGACTCCGTTTCACACGCGATTTTTTGTTAGGATCGTAATAAAATTCCGGATCTTTTGACGCTCGTTTGGACGAATTTGGTGACTGTCCAATTTTTGGGTTTAAATTGAATTTTAATTCAGTTTAAATTCAAAAAGGTGAGTGTTTTAACCCACTCACAACTTTTAAGTTTTCTTATGTTGGTTAAATTGATTAAAGATATGAGTAGAAATTTGCTTTTGACTGTTTGCATATTTTCTTTTCATCATATTAGTTAAATCGCATTTATTTAATTTAACTTTTAATTAATTTTATTATTGCATATAAATTGACGGTTAAAATTTATTTATTTTTCATATAAACTGCTAGTTAAAGAGTTATTTATTTATTTATTTATTTAGAATATAAATTGTTCATTGATACCTATTATATTTTATATGCTCTATTGATGTTTGTTTAAATTGATGATGATTGAAATAAAATTGGTTGATGATTGATATTGGGTGAATGGATGGTGTGTTCTATATTATATAAACAGCAAGGTATTATGCATTCTCATTTCATTCGAGATTGCGGTTCAAAATGATATACAACCGCATTTTTTTAACTTTAAATTTGCGGATTGAAATGATAAATAGCCATATCACTTGACCATAGGATAGAAAATTATACACAGGCACAGCGATATATATAAAATTATTTTTGAAATGATTTCTATGGTTTGGATAGGATGCGGTTTAATAAGTATTAATTTTGATCTTATATAAAATCTTATTTTATATATACATATATAGTTAAATTATTGAATTTAAGCTATGTATGAATTTATTAAATGGAAATAAATAAGTTGAAAAATGGAGTTTGATAATTTATATTTATGATTAAGTACAGGTTTAAGAAATGGTGTACATATATATAGAGTTTTAAATAGTTCAAATCAATTAAGATTGGAAATTAAATTGGAAATTTATTTGGAATTGGGCTTATTTAAAAATTAAACTCCACAAGTTGGTGTAACTTATTAATCTTGGAAATTTTAAAGCTATGATATTTATAACTGGATTTTATTTCCAGATAAATTAAATGAATAATTCTGGTATAAATAAATTGAAGGAAATATTTAGTGTTAATAAATTGGATTTTATTTTAAATGGTTATGGATCTATCATGTAAACGTTTCAAGACTAAATAATAGGACAATGAATTGTTGAATAGAAATTCCTAACCATAGTTTTGAAATTTATTAAATACTCAAAGTTTGAAAATATTGAAATCAAAGTGTTTTTATTCAAACTGAAAGTGAATCTAAAGGTTATGGGTTTAGACTGAATTTAAAGTAAATAAAATTGTAAAGGTGTGGAAATTATTTACTTTATAAAGAAATTTTAAATTCAACCATTTTATTTTATATACTGTTGAATATCCAAACCACTTAAGTTTTGAAAGTTATGTTTTTAAAGCTATGAATTTCAAAGTATTATGTTTTGAAAGTTATAATTCAAATGTTTGGTTTTCAGATATTATAAATTTTAAAGCAGTATGACTTTGGAAAAGATATATGTGAAACAAAGATGATATTATACTAATTTGGGTTTATAAATGATATCAAATTTATTTGGTTTTTAAAACGAAAAATGGTATCGTATTATATGGTTTTGAAATGGGTATATATTCTGGTTTTGAAAGTAAAACTTTTTTATAAGACCGCGGTGTTATAATAACGTTTGGTTGTTGAAGAGACCAGGACCGGAAGTTGTCTTACTCTCTGCCAACTCCAAAAACCACTTTAACAACCGTGTACGGGGTGGAGATTCCAGAATGAAGTAGTATTGTGGCAGTGTTTCCTTTGAGGTAAATACGTGGACCCGACTCCCGTGAGTTGGCATAAGGTGGCTAAAACAGGAGCGATTCTCGGGCCAAGGGGGTTAGCACCGTTTATTGGACACATCCCTTCGATACTATACCCCGACTTTGGATTGATTCGGTGGCCACCTTTATTTTTTTGATTTTTGGGGTGTTTGTTCGAGGTGGGTGGTAGCTGCGGCTATGCGTTACCACCAGTCCAGATAGCAATTGGTATATCTACCCTGGCATTGCCTAGTTTTACCGTGTCACCTACCTTAGCGCGCCTTATACGATTTTGGTTTTGTACCATACCTATGGAGTGCCCTCCGACGACGCCCAGAACGGGGGAGATTACGGTACTGTATAGACTATGGGAATATATAACTGTGTTAAGGTGGAAAATGTAAAGCCTTAACACTATTTAAAAGTAAGTTTATTTTACAATTAGACACTAGTATAATTGCGAAATATACTACATAGTAGAGAGGTTAACGGATCCTTCGGAGATGTAACTCCCGAGCATCTCTTAAATTACTACACTCATATTTATCTCTATTGATTTAACTTATATAAGATCTTTTAGTTCTGACTCGAGTATTTTGTCTTTTCAATTCACTCGGGTCAATCTGAGCGTTTCAGGATTTGAAGATTTTATTCTGGAGGACAAAGACGAAGATTTGTAGTATTACTATCTATTATATTATTCCACTACACCATTTGATTCCGCTGCATTGATATTTATTGGTATGTGAACTTTGATATTTATTGTGTAAAGAAAAATCAAATGTTTTGTAAATAGTTTTATGAACTTTATATTTATTGTTATATTTTATAGTTCCGCTGCAAGATTCTATTTTTTTTCTTCATTCTTTATCTTCTCTGTATTTATCTTATTTACCCCATAACAATCCGCCCTTCCATATGGTTCGAATTGGCACGTGTGTCGATTTAAAGCGTGTGAAAAGGCGGGACGTTACATTTGGTATCAGAGCTTTGGTTAAGCGATAAACCTTAGCTTTGTGGGGTTTGAATTTTTACTAATAGGGTAGTAATACCCTATGGGAGTCGGCGAATGTATATATATGAGAGAGCGTATTTGTTAGTGTTATAAAAAGGTTTTAATATTGTGTTAATCTGTTCCGTTTTGTATTTATAAATTCTGGTTGGTGCATGGGACGCTATGACGTCAATAGGGATTTCTAAACACTTAATAGGACAAACCAACGTAATATTTGTTTTTAATATAGGTGAATGAAATAATTTTGCCTATTATATTTTCTATATAAAATAAAAATTTTCAAATGATATCTGTATTTGGCTGCAATAGATTGGTTGTTAGGTAATAGAGTTCATAAATAATAATAGAAATAAGACTAAAATATAAAATAAATGAAATTTGGGAAATTTAGAACTTAATATCCAGGGTTTTGAAATTTCTTTCGAATAAATTTTGGCATATAATAATATTGTTTATAAGTACTTTCTAATATAAATATTTATTATAATTCGGAAGAATTGTTTTAAAGAAGATTTTGGAGAAAATAAGTTTCGTACTTTCCTCTCTGTCGCTGGAAAATAATTTTGGTGATGGCGGCCGCATCATCGACTTTCATTTTCGAGTTTCGAAGGGGGAAGGCCACTATAGTAGTTCTACTGCAGATTCATTTTTGAAAAATATATAAATTTTGAATTGTTTTAAATTTAATTAGAGATATATAAGTTGTAAGAATATATTTATCTATTGTTTTAAAATAAATTGAAAATTTAACCCGGTATTAAATTCTTAAATTTCCATTAATTAATTGCTTCAATTATTGTACTGAAATGAAAGGTATGTAATTAATAATTGAAATCTTTAATTTAGTTAAGAGATTTAACGCTAAGTTATAAAGGAAATAAAAAGGAAGTTGAAATTGTAACTTATAAGGAAAAGGTAAAAATTTATTGAACAATGAATTAATTAAAAGAAATGAGAAAACTTGTATAACTTTCAATTACATTCTTTAAAAGCATATATATAACTTACCAAATATTAAAAGTTGAAATGTTAATAAGAAAATGTAATAGATATTGTACAAGTAATAAATTTGAGGTAATGAAAGTAATTAATGAAATTCCTTAATAAATAGGAATTTGATGTTGTAATATTATAATCTTAAGTGTAATTGAAAAGACTACTAATTGAAATAGAAAGGTAGGTATTATAAATGGAAGAAAATAAATAAAATTAAGTATTATATATGGAAGATAATAAACTTAAGTAAAGGATTGAAGCTATTTATTAATAAAATAAGAAGAAAAGATGAATGCAGTAAATATATAAGTGTAGACTTAAATTAATGTATTAATGTGCTAAGAAATTGATTTGCACATGAATACTATAAACAAATGAAGTTATGCAATATGAAATGAAAAGAGAAAAATGAATTATATATATATATATATATATATATATATATATATATATATGTGTGTGTGTGTGTGTGACGACCGCCCATGACTCCCGCACGGAAACAAGGGAATGGTGCGCTGAAAGTGTGCCAGGCAGCCATGAGTGACCGTCAAGGTTAAAATAAACATCGCAGACTCTATCGTAAAACTCACAGTGCATGGATAAAATACAATAGAGAAATATAATATAGTGAAGCGCCCATAGAACAGAATATCATCAGCTAATCATAATAGCTTTATACATGGTCTGAATCATGAATACAAGAAGCCTCACTACATAGCACTCAGAGTAATCAACAATCAGCGGAATATCCAGTACATAGAATATGAAAATAATATGTAAAGCCTCCTGCTCGTCTTCGTCATCATCAGCGTGAGCCACTAAAATCAGCACCTGCCACCTGTCACCTAGTCTGCCCATCCCAAACATGGATGAACAGCCCAAGGTAATAAGAGGAGACATAAAACCTTGAGTCAGACAACAGTCTTAGTGAGCAGTAAATCAACTATCAAACATACCAAAGGAACATAAAGGATAAAAGGAATAGGAACCCAAATCATCCCACTCCACCTCTTTCTACAGTGATAGCCCCCAGACACACACTAAGGAGAAGCAAGCATAGCAAAGCAGATAATTAAAGTAAAACAATAATCACTCGAGTCAAGGTCGATGTTTTCCAAATACAAACCCCCAAGGCCTAAACCAAGATCAGATAAGCACCCAGAAAATACCGCTCTTGAGACCGAATGATGATACAACCAAACATCCATTACTCTGGCTATCACTGTTATCATTGCCTTGATTTTATCGTTAATTGAATGACCAACTCATCTTTCAACCATCCGTCAAGGGCTAATGGCAACCCCGGTTCTAGACATAACTCCGCACGTCACCGTGACCCGTGCCTAGGTATAACGGATCTACCCAGAGTACTAGCACGTCATCATGACCCGCGCCTGGGTATAACGGATCTACCCAACGTACTCTTGCTTTGAGCTTGCTAGAACCTTCAATAACGATAAGATCTCAGCCTTCTAGTCATCCTCCACGACGACTATTCCCATTATAGCTCAAGCATCTCTCGAGCCCACCATTATCCACCAACTCGAACCGCATCATCGAGTAATCAACATGCTTGGGATGATCCCGTCTGGATTAAACCAAGGCTTCCACATCATGCTTTGCTCCAACGCATCTTAGCAAAGTCCATCTCATCATCATACTTCGCCTCAACATATCATGGCAAAGTCCATTTCGTCATCATACTTCGCTTCCTCTAACTATAGCGAAGTTCTCGAACCCATCCATATGAGCTTCATCATCCGCTTCATATGCCACAGCAGCTTTCACCATTCAAGAGCCTTTCCACTTAGCTTTTGAATCATCTTCAACCATCTTGTCCCAAATCAACTACAAGCTAACTCGACACAATCAAATCAATCATACATCCAAACAATCAAGCATTCAAACAAGATCTAATCAAGCAATATCAACTATAATGGCAATTTCGTAAATAAATGAGCATAAGTCTAACATATATGAAATCATGGATTTTAGCATAGATCTATCAAATATAAAACATGGGTTTTGTCTCTATAACTTGTTAATTGAACTTGCATAGGTAAACATCTTTAAAAGTAATGAATCTAGTCTTGGAACTAAGAAAAATGCATGAAATCTCTAACTTTAACACTCAAACAAGCCACCAATCCAATATACTCCTTTGGGTCCGCGTGAGAGATAACTACCACTCACCGAATCACCCAAACACTTCAACAACTATCAACTAAAGATCTGGACAGCAAGGATTCAAGCTCAATTCGTCGAAATCTCGCTTGAAATGGTGAAATCTAGCTTCGTCGGATGAAGATCTTCAACTTTGGCTCTTGGATCTTCAATCTTGATCTTCGATCTTGGATGGATGTTAACACTAGATTAGAGTAGAGAAAAGAAGTGAAGAACTGTTATAGACGAGCTCTCAAAATGGCAGCACTTCGTCGCTTCGAAATCCGGATCCCAAAAAGTGCACTAGTGGTCGCGTATTTATAGGTTGAATCGCCCCTTAGGTCGCCCAGATCTTAACTCGTAGGCTCGCTATTAGGTCGTTGCCGACTTAAAAAGTCTCGACCTAACTATACTACGACCTAAGACCCACAGTATGCACGCGACCTAAAAACATAAGCGCACGACCTAACAATCTATGCAACCTACCTTAGGTCGTCTAACGACCTAACTGCACCACATAACTACCCAGCGACCTAACTATTGCCGACCTACCATTCCCAACGACCTACGACCTAACTGGGACGAGGCTTATCACACGACCTAAAAACTCAACGACTTACTTAGGTCGCTCACGACCTAACTAGGTTACGACCTATCAAATCCACTCGACCTAACACACCCCCTATCTTAGGTCGCTTACGACCTATCTATACACAACAAACTTAGGTCGTTAATCCTCCTAGGTCGGTCAAATACTTATGTAGGTTAAATTCCTTAGGTCGTTAACTACCTCTAACCCATTAACTCGTCTAACTGCTAGGTCGTTAACCCTAAGTCGCTCATATCTATAGGTCGGTCCACTCGACCTAACTCCCTCACGACCTAAACTGCTCTAAGCCTTAACTCGCTAACTCTTAGGTCGGTCATTCCTATAGGTCGTAACTCGTTAACTACCGACCTAACTTAAGTCGCCCCTACACGAGTTAGCTTCCCCACACGATCTAACTACCATACGACTTAGGCTATAGATGACACAAACAACACTAACGACCTAATAATTCTACGATTTATCGATACGTAAAATACGGGTCGTTACATTCTCTCCCCCTTAGGAATTTCGCCCCCGAAATTCCAAGAAAACAAGAGCAACCAAAACTATTCTGCATGCCTACCATCCATAGCAATCAACAAGCCATGCATCCAAATTCTAGCCTAGCATGCAGAATTCTAAGATTAGAACAAGTCACAAATTCATGAGATGTCACGACACCTTAGGGCCATACCTCGAAGATTTCAGGATGAGATGCCTTCATCCTCTCTTCCTCCTCCCATGTACAGTCATTAACATCATCACTCCATTGTACCTTGAGCAACGTAATCGTCTTCCTTCTAAGCTGTTTCGTGTCGGTTTCAACAATACGAAGCGGCTTACGAGGTCTTCTAACAACTAGATCAACCTCCAAATCTTCACAGCTATCGGCAGAAACCACTGTATTCGAGTCGTGCACATACTTCCGTAGATACGATACATGAAAAACATTGTGCACACCCGCCATCTTTTCTGGTAACTCCAATCTATAAGTGAGCTTTCCAATTCGCTCGATAATCGGGAATAGTCCAACAAATCTCGGAGTCAACTTTCCTTTCTTCCCGAATCGAATAACATTCTTCAGTGGAGAAATCTTCACAAAAACCATATCTCCTACGTCGAACTCCAAATCCTTTCAACGTTTATCTGCATAACTTTTCTGCCGATCCTGGGCTGCCTTCATTCGTTGCCGAATGATCTCTATGAAATCCGTAGTCTAACGAATCATCTCTGGCCCAAGCATCAGTTTTTCTCCAGCTTCCAACCAACATGTCGGAGAGTTACCCGGTCTTCCATACAAGGCTTCATATGGTGCCATACCAATACTTGACTGGTAGCTGTTGTTATAAGCAAATTCCACCAAATGAAGGTGATCTTCCCATGATCCTCCGAAATCCAAAACACATGCTCTCAAGAGATCTTCCAAAACTCTGTTGACTCTCTCAGTCTGACCATCTGTTTGGGGATGATAAGCTGTACTCAAACACAACTCGGTTCCCAAAACCTCCTGGAAGCTCTTCCAAAATCCACTAGTGAGCAATGGGTCTCGATCGCTCACTATACTCTTCGGAATGCCATGGAATCGAACTATCCACTTAACATACAACTCAGCCAACTTCGATGCAGTCCTAGTTGATCGAACAGGAATGAATCTTGCACTCTTGGTCAAACGATCTACGTTGACCCAAATCCCTTCATTTCCCGCAATTGTTCTAGGTAGACCATCAATAAAATCCATCGATATTTGCTCCCACTTCCATGTAGGAACTTCTAATGGCTGAAGCAATCCACTTGGCTTCTTCTGTTCAGCTTTTACCAACTGACAGTTCATACATTTGGAAATGAAATTTCCAACATCCTTCTTCATATCTTCCCAGTAATAGGTTCTCTTCATATCCCGATACATCTTATTTCCACCTGGATGAATTGTCAACTTCGAGTGATGACTTTCCCTTAGAACTTCATCTCTCAATTCATCGATATCGGGAACAACTAGTCGTCCTAGCTTCCGAAGCCAACCCTCTCGATCGACTTCGAATCGTTTATCCTTCTCTGGGTCCAATCCAGATTCCAAATCACGGATAAACTTGACAAGCTTATCGTCTCGCTTTTGGCTCTCACCAATTCTTTCCACAAGAGTAGGTCTTATCGATAAGTTTGCCAACATTTCAGGTTCCAATTCACATCTGGGCCTGAAGTCAAATCCAGCTAAATACTCGAGACTCTTCCATTCCGAAAACATGGCTCCCAATCCTGCATGTCTTCGACTCAACGCATCAGCTACTGCGTTACCTTTTCCCGGAATATAAGCTATACCAAAATCATATGATGCCGAAAACTCTAGCCATCGTTGCTGCCGAAGATTCAAATCCTTTTGGGAGAAAAGATACTTCAACGACTTATGATCTGTAAACAACTCGAATCGAACTCCCAATAGATAATGTCTCCACATCTTCATAGCAAAAACAATCGCCGCTAACTCCAAATCATGAGTCGGGTAATTCCTTTCATGCGGCTTCAGTTGTCGACTCGCATACGCAACAACTTTACCCTTCTGCATTAGCACTGCTCCAAGTCCAGTACCACATGCATCAGTGTAAACCACCATCTCATCATTCCCACTTGGAATAGTCAAAACAGGAGCACTCGTCAATCGCTCTTTCACGATTCTAAAAGCTTGCTCACACTTAGCATCCCAACTGAACACTTGGTTCTTCTTCGTCGATCCTGTTAACAGTGCAGCTATCTTGG
The DNA here is from genome assembly GCA_030765085.1 of Allium cepa. Lineage (NCBI taxonomy): Eukaryota > Viridiplantae > Streptophyta > Magnoliopsida > Asparagales > Amaryllidaceae > Allium > Allium cepa. The sequence continues at coordinate 270,210,004 of CM060935.1, read as the reverse complement.
AAAAGTCTTTGATAAACCGACGATAATATCCTGCTAATCCAAGAAAACTTCTCACATCAGATGCATTCTTAGGTCTAATCCAATCCTGGATCGCTGCCACCTTAGCGGGATCAACCGCTATCCCATTTCCAGAAATGACATGGCCTAAGAACCTCACTTCACCCTTCCAGAAGTGACACTTCGAAAACTTAGCCTTCAGCTGATGTTTCCGCAAGATTTCCAAAACAATCCTCAAGTGCGTCTTGTGCTCATCCTCAGTTCTGAAATAAATCAGAATATCATCCACGAACACAAGTACGAACTTGTTCAACTGATCTCTGAATACTCTATTCATAAGATCCATAAAATATGCTGGTGCGTTAGTCAATCCAAACGGCATTACCAGCCACTCATAAAAACCGGATGGTGTCCTAAAAGCTGTCTTCGGCACACTATCCTTTGCCACTCTCAACTGGTGAAATCCCGTTGCCAAATCCATCTGAGAAAACACCTTAGAATCGTGAAGCTGATCAAACAAGTCATCTATTCTCGGCAATGGATACTTGTTCTTCTTAGTCACCTTATTCAGCTCACGATAATCCACACACAACCTCAACGATCCATCCGCTTTGGTTGCGAACACAACTGGTGCACCCCATTCGGACACACTACGCCGAATGAATCCTTTCCGTAAAAGGTCATCAACTTGCACCTTTAACTCTTGCTGTTCCCTAGGCGCCATCCGCCTAAGAGGCATCACAACAGGTCTGGCTCCCTCAACTAGATCGATACGAAACTCGATCTCCCTATGCGGCGGTAACCCCTAGTCAAAGACATCCTCGAATCCATTCACGATTGGCATCGATGACAGTCCATCCCATGGAACAACTAGCGAATACATGAAGCTCATGAAGACGCCTTCTTCATGCTTACATCATATCACAACCTTTCGCCCCTCCACATTCTCGACTGTCACCTCCAATCTCTCACAATCAACCTTTGCCGCATACTTCCTAAGCCAGTCCATACCCAAAATAATTCCGAACCCCGCAAAGTTCAGAACAAAGCAATCACTAACAAAAGAGCAATCATGACTCGATATAACTAGACCACGGCATAGCATACACAAACAAGACGAACCCCCAACTGGATTAGTCACTACCAATGGACTATCAACAATATCCGGTTCCAAACCCAACCGGTCTACCAACTCATTACAAACAAAAGAATGAGACGCTCCAGTACCAAATAACACTCTAACTGGAACACCACAAATGGAAAGAGTACCTTGAACCACCACACTCTTCCCCTTCTCTTCAGCAGTAGGAGCTTTCGAAGATGATGGGACAGCCCCCAAAGCATAAGCTTGCACAACCTGCCTGTCCTTTATCGGTTCCGGACAGTTCTTCTTAATGTGCCCCAGCTTATCACAGTTGTAGCACTTTAACAACACCTTCGGATTCTTGCAATCCTTGGAGAGATGGCCCTTCTGCCGACAATTACAGCAGGTCTTTTCCCCCTTCAGCTTCTTCTGACCATCCTTACCCTTTTGCTGTTGCTGCTTCCTCTTCTTGTTTCCACCCCGCTGTGGTTTAGACTCCTCCTTGGTCATAGCAACAACCGATACTTCCTTAGGAAACAAACTCTCGTGTCTGAGAGGTTTCTCCACTAGCTTCTCAAATGGATCGTCCAGATGATCCACCAACTATCTTCTAAGATAACTGTCCAAGCCTGTCACGAATTTCTCGTTCTTCTGGTAGGGAGATTCAATATACGATCTAGCATACTTGGACAGAGCCTCAAACTCAGAAACATACTCAAGAACTGGCCTCCCACCCTGCTTGAGTTCAACAAACTTCTTAAACAAAACAGACTTCTGAGCTGTAGAGATAAACTTGGCTTCAAATCTAACTTGGAATTGCTCCCAAGTAATCTCTTCTTCTGGAGTATCTATGGTGATAGAATTCCACCAATCAGCAGCTCTCCCTTGAAGCTGTCTCGATGCAAGCTTCCTCTTAGTTGCATCATCAATTCCCAAGTCACCAAAAATCCTTCTACAAGCATCTATCCATCTTTGGACTTCAATGGTTGACTCTTTCCCTAAGAAAACCTTTCCTCCAAGAGCAGTATAGTCCTTACACAACTTAGCAAAATCCACCGATCTTGGAGCTTGAACTTGAACTCCAACATCCACTGATGGCCCTGGAGCTGGTATCCTTCTCATGATAGAAGTCATCATAGCTTCAAACATAGCTCCATAATTAGCAACTCCTTCAGCGGTACGGCCTTCCCTTGCAGCTGGTCTCCCTCTTCGACTCATCCTTAGTATCTACAAAAAGGACTGATTAGAACACCTTGAGGAACAACTACATAAGGAGTTCTAATCCATCTAAACTACTGTATTATATATAGTAATCATCCATCAAAATACAATTACGTCTCTCTTACGTAGTTACGTCAGCGAGCGTTGGCTAAAATCGATTAACCAAAGCTCTGATACCAAATGTGACGACCGCCCATGACTCCCGCACGGAAACAACGGAATGGTGCGCTGAAAGTGTGCCAGGCAGCCATGAGTGACCGTCAAGGGTAAAATAAACATCGCAGACTCTATCGTAAAACTCACAACGCATGGATAAAATACAATAGAGAAATATAATATAGTGAAGCGCCCATAGAACAGAATATCATCATCTAATCATAATAGCTTTATACATGGTCTGAATCATGAATACAAGAAGCCTCACTAAATAGCACTCAGAGTAATCAACAATCAGCGGAATATCCAGTACATAGAATATGAAAATAATATGTAAAGCCTCCTGCTCGTCTTCGTCGTCATCAGCGCGAGCCACTAAAATCAGCACCTGCCACCTGTCACCTAGTTTGCCCATCCCAAACATGGATGAACAGCCCAAGGTAATAAGAGGAGACATAAAACCTTGAGTCAGACAACAGTCTTAGTGAGCAGTAAATCAACTATCAAACATACCAAAGGAACATAAAGGATAAAAGGAATAGGAACCCAAATCATCCCACTCCACCTCTTTCTACAGTGATAGCCCCCAGACACACACTAAGGAGAAACAAGCATAGCAAAGCAGATAATTAAAGTAAAACAATAATCACTCGAGTCAAGGTCGATGTTTTCCAAATACAAATCCCCAAGGCCTAAACCAAGATCAGATAAGCACCCAGAAAACACCGCTCTTGAGACCGAATAATGATACAACCAAACATCCATGACTCTGGCTATCACTGTTATCATTGCCTTGATTTTATCGTTAATTGAATGACCAACTCATCTTTCAACCATCCGTCAAGGGCTAATGGCAACCCCGGTTCTAGACATAACTCCACACGTCACCATGACCCGTGCCTAGGTATAACGGATCTACCCAAAGTACTAGCACGTCATCATGACCTGCGCCTGGGTATAACGGATCTACCCAACGTACTCTTGCTTTGAGCTTGCTAGAACCTTCAATAACGATAAGATCTCAGCCTTCTAGTCATCCTCCTCGACGATTATTCCCATTATAGCTCAAGCATCTCTCGAGCCCACCATTATCCACCAACTCGAACCGCATCATCGAGTAATCAACATGCTTGGGATGAACCCGTCTGGATTAAACCAAGGCTTCCACATCATGCTTTGCTCCAACGCATCTTAGCAAAGTCCATCTCATCATCATACTTCGCCTCAACATATCATGGCAAAGTCCATTTCGTCATCATACTTCGCTTCCTCTAACTATAGCGAAGTCCTCGAACCCATCCATATGAGCTTCATCATCCGCTTCATATGCCACAGCAGCTTTCACCATTCAAGAGCCTTTCCACTTAGCTTTTGAATCATCTTCAAACATCTTGTCCCAAATCAACTACAAGCTAATTCGACACAATCAAATCAATCATACATCCAAACAATCAAGCATTCAAACAAGATCTAATCAAGCAATATCAACTATAATGGCAATTTCGTAAATAAATGAGCATAAGTCTAACATATATGAAATCATGGATTTTAGCATAGATCTATCAAATATAAAACATGGGTTTTGTCTCTATAACTTGTTAATTGAACTTGCATAGGTAAACATCTTCAAAAGTAATGAATCTAGTCTTGGAACTAAGAAAAATGCATGAAATCTCTAACTTTAACACTCAAACAAGCCACCAATCCAATATACTCCTTTGGGTCCGCGTGAGAGATAACTACCACTCAACGAATCACCCAAACACTTCAACAACTATCAACTAAAGATCTGGACAGCAAGGATTCAAGCTCGATTCGTCGAAATCTCGCTTGAAATGGTGAAATCTAGCTTCGTCGGATGAAGATCTTCAACTTTGGCTCTTGGATCTTCAATCTTGATCTTCGATCTTGGATGGATGTTAACACCAGATTAGAGTAGAGAAAAGAAGTGAAGAACTGTTATAGACGAGCTCTCAAAATGGCAGCACTTCGTCGCTACGAAATCCGGATCCTAAAAAGTGCGCTAGTGGTCGCGTATTTATAGGCTGAATCGCCCCTTAGGTCGCCCAGATCTTAACTCGTAGGCTTGCTATTAGGTCGTTGCCGACCTAAAAAGTCTCGACCTAACTATACTATGACCTAAGACCCACAGTATGCACGTGACCTAAAAACATAAGCGCGCGACCTAACAATCTATGCAACCTACCTTAGGTCGTCTAACGACCTAACTGCACCACATAACTACCCAGCGACCTAACTATTGCCGACCTACCATTCCCAACGACCTACGACCTCACTGGGACGAGGCTTATCACACGACCTAAAAACTCAATGACTTACTTAGGTCGCTCACGACCTAACTGGGTTACGACCTATCAAATCCACTCGACCTAACACACCCCTTATCTTAGGTCGCTTACGACCTATCTATACACAGCAAACTTAGGTCGTTAATCCTCCTAGGTCGGTCAAATACTTATGTAGGTTAAATTCCTTAGGTCGTTAACTACCTCTAACCCATTAACTCGTCTAACTGCTAGGTCGTTAACCCTAAGTCGCTCATATCTATAGGTCGCTCCACTCGACCTAACTCCCTCACGACCTAAACTGCTCTAAGCCTTAACTCGCTAACTCTTAGGTCGGTCATTCCTATAGGTCGTAACTTGTTAACTACCGACCTAACTTAAGTCGCCCCTACACGAGTTAGCTTCCCCACACGATCTAACTACCATACGACTTAAGCTATAGATGACATAAACAACACTAACGACCTAATAATTCTACGATTTATCGATACGTAAAATACGGGTCGTTACAATATATATATATATATATATATATATATATATATATATATAGAAGTATAAGTGCGAACAAGTGTAATAAACACTAAATTAATGATGGAGATAAAAGTTGTAAGAAATAAATGTAAAGTAATAAATTAAATTTATAAGAATGAGCTTGATTTATTATTTGGAATTGTTGCTTGTGTGGTTTACGGTTGTTTGGCGTAAGGTACTTTAAATTTGGATTTGGATGAATGAATAATCTATTTAGTTTTATCTTAGGGTGCTGAGTAAACGATGCAATGGTAGTTTATTCTTCATTCCGTGCAATTTAAAAGTTTTGAACCCGAACAACTATTTGTTTGTTTGATTGAATGGTTGTTTTGTATTGTGTATGTTGTTTGTTGAAATTGATGGTTGTTGTATTGATTTGTTGTTAGCGATTGAAACCACCTAAATATTTCATGTTTTATGAATTGTTAACCCTTTGGATTATATAAGTAAAATGCAGGTTATGGAAGCAATTGCTACTGCTTTTGGTTCCATTAAATAAGCGTTGTTGCCCGACAAATAGGTACGTTTTCGGATTACGGGTATTAGCGTTGTTATTTTGGTTTTTTCCCGCATTTGGATATATATTATTTTGAAAATATATGATATATATTGTTATAATTAATATTTTATTTTTTCTTCTGAGCCTCTCCGTACAAAGGAGACTCTGCCAAAATCTTCCGAAAACATTGGATTTAGAATTTTTTTCCAAACTTTAATAAATTAGATATAAAAGATTAAATAGTTATAAATTAGGATATCTTATTTAAAGTAATTAATTTTGTAAATTTAATTGTTTATAAAGTTAATGTTTTGATAAGATGTATTGTTTTTATTTCGTCTTTTTCCCTTTTTTCCCTTTTCGGGGACGAAAAGTTTTGAGTGGGGGAGAGTGTAACGACCCATAAATTTTCAATGTTAAAATTTTGTTATTTTAATAATATTTTATGAGTTAATATTGAAAGAAATAAAATATTGCAATTTTATAATGGAATGATAACTAAATTTAGAATGAAACAATGTTAATACAAGTCAATTGTTAACAATCTAAATGAAACTCCAATTCATTTTATTTAAGCATGATACGTTTGGTTATAAAACTAAATATAAGTAACAAATGTAAACATTTAGTTATTGTACAAAATAGATAGTCAATGGTAATTAAATAAGATCATTATTGTGTAAGGAATGATAATATGGGTGATATTAATGGTTACACTAATTTATAGTGGGATGTAAAATGTAATAAATTTACGTATAATTTGGTTAATAAAATAAGTTTATTTATGGAGTTAGATTTGTTATATTATCTTAGGCTATAAACCAAATAGAAGAGAATAAGCATAAATCTTAAGGTTATAATAACAATTATTATATATTACTTTATCGGTCAACCAATTTATTTGAAATAAAGTCCTTTTGAATGTTAAGTAATTTTAATACTATTATGGAGGAAACGTTACTTAATGATTTTGAATTTTAGTAACGGAAGAGTGAATGAGAATTACAGAGAACATAAATTATTTATAAGTAAAAAGGAGTATATATTGAACAAATTTATGATAATTGGATAATGCAGTGTTATTGGAAATTAATTAGTGTTATATATGGGATTTATACCTGGGTGGGCAAGTAGTAAACATAAAAATGAAAGAAAGTGAGTAGGTGACCCTTTATTTAGGTTATTTTTTCATTTAGTATGTTAAATAAAAATTTGGGAATCAGATCTCAATTAAGGGAAATTAAGTGTACGTTAATTTGAAATAAAATCTATTAAATATTACATTTATAAGGAATGTAGTACGAATGGTTAGGGATTGTCAAATTTGGTAAAAAGGGGTTGGACTTAGGAAACTTTGTTAATTGAGTTTAAAACCTTAATTAACACGCGTAATTGACAAGATTCGCATTTTTGAAAAAAAATAACCGTTGATACAAATCTAAGATGTATATAGAAGTATTAATGTAGTGAAAGACAAACGAATACTAACTATGTTATTTGTGTAATTAATGGATAGGAATACCGAAGGCTACTTGTAGTAAGGAATATAAGTGGTAGAATAATAAAAATTTATGATTTTATTTTTGTTAACATATGTTAAGAGATATGTTTATGATCTTAATTTGAACTTCTATTAATAACATGTATTATAGTAAGATAAAAAAATGATAACATACGTCAGGTGTATTTAGTGACATTGTTTGAATGTAATTAATAATGGTGATTATAATAATAATGTTAATAAAGAATAAGAATGAATAAGTTTAGTAAAAGAGTAAACATTAATTTAGTAAAAATGTTTGGCATCTGAAAGATTGATTGTAGAGATGAGAAACTATTATTTAGTAAGAAATATATATAATTACCGTTTGTAGCGAGTAGTGTATTAATATGTTTAAATTACTATTAGATAGGAAATAATTTTTATACTTTCCGTTACATTCACTTAGTCCATTTTGAAACTTAATCAACTGAAATTAATGCAATTGAAAATTTCCTATTAATATGAGAGAAATACTAATTGTAAATTAATAGGTGTAAATAAAAGTAGCATTTGTTTTGTGAAAATGTAGGGAAAGTTTGATTTAATAAAAAGAAAATTTTACATCAAATAAAATGAATGTTTCATCAGTGAATATACGTTTAATTTCATTAAAATAAGAACAGAAAGATTGATTTTAAAGAACGAAACATATGTTTATTTGAACTGTGTTTTAGCTTACAGACCGATTACAAGAATAGTAAAATAATCTATTTATTATGCTTGTGTATAAACAATAAATTTATAAACGTGTTTAAATAAACAATTGTTCTATTTCTTTATCCATTTTAGTTGTCTGTTTTAAAATCTAACTTTGTAAGTAACTGCAATTAATGTAATTCAAATGTTTCAATTAAAAAGAAAGGAAACGTTGATTGCAATTAATAGAATTAATAAAAGAAATGCACGTTTTGTGTTAAACAAAAAGGGTGTTTTAATCGAAATAAAAGATCATTTTGAGAGAACAAAATCGAATGTTTTCATTTTTAAGGTAAGTATAAATATTTTATTTTACGTAGATAAAAACCTAAAGGCGTACAAAATTCTACTTTCGTTTGCAAACTTTTCCATTCCTACGTACATTCCCATATCTATTATTAATGCCTGAAGCTTTAATAATAAAACGTGACATTTATTTTTGTCCCTCCACATTCATTTCTTAATTATAAATAACCTACATCTTATATCTTCTTCTACATTTTGTTTCTCCTAACACCTCATATTCAAAAGCTCTTATTCTTGCAACTCCAAAAGCATTCTTTTATAAAAATGATTTTTTTTTCATTTTTCGTACTAAAGAAGAACGAGGTCCTATAGCATGCTAAAGCTTTTGCTGACGTGGCTTATATTTTTGTTAGGTATGTTTATTTGTTTGTTTAAATTAATTTTGTTTTCAAGCGATTTAATGTGTGTAACTTTCTCATAAGAACTCCATTTCGCACGCGACTTTTTTGTTAGGATCGTAATAAAATTCCGGATCGTTTGACGCTGGTTTGGACAAATTTGGAGACTGTCCAATTTTTGGGTTTAAATTGAATTTTAGTTCAATTAAAATTCAAAAGGTGTGTGTTTTAACCCACTCACAACTTCTAAGTTTCTTATGTTTGTTAAATTGATTTAAGATATGAGTACAAATTTATTTTTGACTGTTTTGCATATATTTTTTCATCATCTCAGTTAAATCGCATTTATTTAATTTAACTATTAATTAATTTTATTATTGCATATGTTAACGCTCAAATTTAAACGCTAACACCCTGGTGAATAGGATGTGATTGTGAAAGCACCACCCGTTCGTACGGGAATCAGAAATAAGCAGAAAGTATGTAGAAAAACAGTAAGAGACACAGTATTTATAGTGGTTCGGCTTATAATCCAGCCTACGTCCACTTTAATCTTTTTATCACTAGTTTGATTACAATTCTTTACAAAATCTCTCAATTACAACACACTTCAAGTGATGGGATATGTAAAACAAGTAGCTCAAGCTTTGACGTTGACAATCATCTTAAAATCCATGGTGAATGTAGATGATTCCTTCATGGAGTTCTTTTAGAAGTTTGTTAGATCTCAAAAGCTTTGAAGTAGTCTGGAATTCGGCAGAGTAATGGCGCTTGAAATTGATCAACCAAAAAAAAGTCCTTTTAATGTTGAAGGTAGGGTGGTATTTATAGGTAAAGATTATGGACTTAGGCTCGGTCTTAACTCCTCACCGACCCAGTTAAGTCGCAGCCGGCTTATAGGAGCCCTCACATGATCAAGCTGCGTTGAATTTGCACAAGTCCAAAGTCGTTACCGGGTCAAGCTAGGTCGTAGGTCGCCCCCCTCTCTCTGATGCATGGCCTCCGACTTAAATGGGAAGTGCATGTTTAAATAGGTCGTTACCGATTTAAAGAATTGACGAGCTAAACGTGAACTAACTCCCCTTCACTTGCCCAGGTCGCGCTCGTCCTAGCACAGACCATGGGTCGGTCACGATACAAGTGTAAGTCGCGAACTTGTTCCACTCAGTTAGGTCGGTAAGCATGTTAAGTCCTTAAGTCGGATCGAATTAGGTCGGCAGCTTCATTAGGCAGTTAGGTCGGCGTCATGTTAAGTCGGATCCCTTGTCATTTCTTGAGTCGTTAGGCCAGTTCCTTCTGAAGCACTAGGTCGGCATCTATGTGAGGGCATTGGGTCGGCAAGTCATGCGAATGGTTAGGTCGGCCTGCTTTTTAAGCCTTAAGCAGTTAGGTCGGTATGTCCTTTAGATCGGCAGACCCTGCACAATTCTTACTCAGTTAGGTCGGCATCTCTTTGGTCGGCGCCATCTCCACGCACTAGACCTGCTGAGTCGTAACCGAGATAGGGTTAACATTTGCCCCTCGAAGTATACGCCTTAGACTTAAGTCGTGTGCTTCGAAATATCTTAGCTCGGCTTCTCTTAGGTCGGTAGATCGCGTACGACTTACCAGTTAGTGTTGTTTAACATTCCTTCACCATGAGATATAAATTAGCCCCCTTCCTCCTTTTTCTTTATTCAAACCCTTGCTCAATTCCGCCATTAAAGCACCCTCAGATCTTAAAGGCAACTTTATTCAATCGATCACAAATAATCTCTGCTACGCATCGTGTAAGTGGTTTTCCTGATTGTAATTTATTGCCGATTCACATTTCTTGTTTGTTCGAACTCGAATCGCCTCCTTGCACCGAATCGCCTCCTTGCACGACGCTTCATTATGAACCCCATCGTATTCATAGTTGATGAAACTTAGGTTATGAAGTTTTGGCTTCAGATTGGTCGTTGAGGCGATGAAGATGGTTTATCATCTTAAGCTCGATTCCGAATTGTTCAATTGGGTGATTCGGCAGCATGAGTAGAAGTGGGTGTTGAAGGAATGGCTATAGGGTTATCGGGTTTAATGCTGTGGGATGTTGGCTCGAAGGCGAGTTAGTGGGTTTAGGTGGCTTAGCCTTCGACCGATCTAGCTCTTACACGACCTTAAATCGTGGTTGAGATAATGCTTGAGAGAATTTCGCCGACCTAAACATTAAAGCTTAGATCGTGACCGAGTTAAGACTTGGAGAAATTCCTGCCCTTCGACTTGGAGCTTGCCCTCTTATCTCCCCCATGCGAACTAGAGGAAATGAGTCGCCAAGCTGAACCACCTAGATTCTGACCCGTTACCGACTTAGTCTTATCTCGCATGAGAATTTTTTGAACCGTAGCCGAGCTAACACTTGGGCTCTGGACGTGTTGACACTTAGAAACATAGGCCTTCTTCAAGTATTTTGACCCGGACTTCCGACTAAGTTGCTTACATTTTGAACATTTTGAACTGTCCTAGCTTCAAGTTTGCTTGAATTCCATTGTGTTACTTTACAGATCATTCTCGCTTTTGAGCTGTAAACCTGTTGATAATAACATACAAACAAAGAAAACCAAGGCGCACATACTGCCATTGACTGCCCATATCAAATGACAGATTAGTTAAGACAAGATAAGAGATATGAACATATTGCATGAAATGTTGTAAATTAATTGGCTAAAGTAGAATATTAATGCAAAGTATCAACAATTTGAACTGATTTGTTTGCATCAACATTGTATTTGCATATTCAAACTCAAAACAAAGATTCCTGGTTTTTATAACTAACAAATGTTTGCTAGGTTTTATTCCAGTTACCTTTGCTTATTGTTTGATTGATACTTGTACAACACTTCACACACTTTAGGAAACGTGCACCTTCATGTTTGAATATCCAATTGCTTGTGTAGAATGACTTCCCATCAAGGAGAAGAAGCAGCAAGTCAAGAAGAAGAAACTTTCCCGATAGCTGTTCCTATAGAGAATCCTCCGGAAAGAACTTCGACTATTCTATCTTCGAGAACATTTATTCAGTTGCGTACTCAATTCGGCTTTGCTGAAGATGATGTCATATTTCCTGGACCGAATGATACTGCTGACAGACCTCCCTATGGTTTTGTCGCGGTTAATCGTCATATGTGCTTAAGTGGGGCGATCCCACCTTTCAATGACTTTCTTCGAATTCTTCTTCTTCGGATGTCAATTTCTCCGTTCCAACTTCATCCTAATGGTTACGCTATCTTGATGGGGTTGGGTGTTTTGTTCAGAAGAAATCTTGACCGACTGCCGAGCTTCGAAGAAATTCGCTACTTATGCTCGTTTGCAAAGAGCAAAGACCATCCTTCTCTTATCATTGTGAGAAGTGCAAGAAACCGCAAGCTCATTCTTGATCTTACTGAAAGTGTCCATGGATTTTTAAACCAATTTTTCTTTGCCCGCAGTCCCCCAGAGTTTTATGCTTCTTGGAGAGTAGGAAGTAAGATCATTTATTTCCGTCTTTCCACTTTCTTTTTTAACTCTTTTCGGGGTCCAAACTGCTAATCTCATTCTTTGCTTTTTTCAGCACTTCCCCTTCCCTCTAGAGATCCGATACATAGGCAGACTTTTGATAGACTGAGCGCTGTAGCCGCAGAAGAGAGAAGTATCAAGTTTCTACTAAGCGACGAATTTCTACATCAATACGGACTTCTCCACCCTTCTCGCTATACTCAGCTTTGTGAAGCTCCGACTGAAGTTCCCGATTCCCCGACTGAAGCATCGGATGCCCCCGTTACTATCGAACAACCCTCATCAAAAGAGTCTAACATCGAAGCTTCATTGGTGAAATGTTCCACCCCTACCGACATTATGGGGTCATCTAGTAAGGCGGCACTTGCCCCGATTGAGGAAGAAGAAGAACCTTCACAGCCTCTCGGGGGATTAGCTGATGTAGGAACTGAGAAAACAAGTCTCACCGAGCATGATGGTGACGATGTTTATGATGGGTTGAGCGACATAATAGTGACCTCACAGGAGCTTTTTAGAGATGACGTGTCTAAAACTATCTCTCCTATAGTTGAGGCGACGTCCCTTCTTCGACTAACACCAACACAAACACCAACTCCTCATACCCAAGCTATCATCACCTCTACACCAATGAGTGGTTTGTAGCTTAATGCGCGTAGCTCGCACATCACACAACACTTAGGATTTTTTGGCATTTGTTCACATTTAACTTCTTTTCTCCGGAAGTTTCTAAGACTTGCTATTTTTGCCTTTTCAGATTCCTCTATGGGGCGCAGCGGCAGCGGTTCTTATTACAAAGACTTTCGACGCTATGGAGGGCGTGGCAGCTATGATTACAAGCAATACTATACCGATCCCAGAGAGACCAATGAGCAGAGAGCTGCGCGAAAAGCTGAAGAGAGGAGAAGGTATGAAGAACGTCATGAGGGAGCGGGCACGCGACATGAATCCTTCCCAAGGGATGATGATTCCCATAAACGTAAAACGCACGATGATAGGGGGAAGAGCCATATTGAGGATTCGAGAAAGCGGACCAAACTTGGCGAGGAGCACGTGCCCGTGACATCTGAGAGACCTGGTGCCTCAGTTTCTATTGACATCCCTTCCAAATCTCCTGCTCTTGAAGGAAGTGCCATCCAAACACTTCTCAACAGGCCTTCATACCATGTTGAAAGGGGCCCCCCGACCTTGCAGAGCCGATTCCCGAATTGGTGTTTGAGGGGGGTACGCTTCAACCTCGATTTGGTCCCCATCGACAAAGAAGCTATGTACAGAAATCTCGATGCTGTCAAGCTTGATATCGATAGAATGTCTGGATGGCAAAAGTTGGTTGATGAACTTCAAAGAGTTAATCGGGCTAACATCGAAGCAATGCTGACCATGGAAAATGACAAATCAGAATGGCAGAAGATTCTTGATCAACACAACGCTGAGATGAAGGAGATAGCCGAATACAATGAAAAACTCGAAGCTGAAGTAAAGCAGCTCAAAGATGATCTTGCCTCTTCTACTAATACTTACACCCAAAGAGAAGAGGTATTGCAAAAACAAGTGCGAGATGCGCACGCCAGCCAGAGGGACGCTGAAGCTAAAGCTGAGAGGTTAGAACAAGCTGTAGAGAACCACCGCACTGATGTCACCCAGTTGCAGAATAAACTGAGCGCCCGGGACATGGAGATTGAAGCGCTAAAAGCCCAACTTGCTCAGACCGAAAAAGATCGAGATGAGGCCATGGCTGGCAAAATTGCAGCCGAAGAAACTGCTCAGACCATGGAAACCGATATCAATTCGACTTTATTCGATTTTTATTTACACTGTGTCTTGGGACGCGGCAGCCTCTCTTTTCTTGGTCCTAAGTATGAAATCACCCTGGCCGAGGTGTGGGAAGCTGCTCTTAACATGTTTAAAGACGCCGGGTATGGCGATGAAGATTTTGAGGCGCGTTACCTGGATGAGGGAGCTCGCGCTGCTCTTGCGAAGGGGCGAGAACAACTTGCCAGGATGAGAACTGGAATGGCGGAAGAAGAACGTTCTGGAAAGGAATTAACGCTTACTTCCTCCGTCCAACCTCCAGTTTCTCCTGTGGTTGACATCACGGGTTCTAGCTCCTCTACTCCGCCTGCAACTAAGACAGTAACTGAAACTACAAGTGCACAAGGCGGGGATGAAGGTGGTGAAAGCAACGAAGCACAGCGATATGAAATCAGCCTCAGAGATCCAACTGCCCCAGGTAAACTTGACACCGGACCAGCCCAAGTGGTGAACTGCTCGTTCGCTCCTTGTGAACTTGACGATCTTCTTGATTATTTTTCAAATGTCAATGAATTCCCGACTTTTGATTATTCCTCAAATGTCAATGAATTCCCGACTTTTGACGAGCCGTCATCCCCTCTCTTTTCGAAAGATACTGATATTTTAAGTTTTTTCTCCTTTGTAGAGAAAGCACCGAGTCAAACTCAAGCTTCTTCTTCCCCGGTGATCCTTCCTCCATCTCTTCAAGTGGCGCCTCCTTCTGCCTCGCAACCTGGGTCACAAGAAGAACAAATAGAGGCTCTCCATGGCCTGGATGATCCCATTGCTTCGCAAGAGCAAAAAGATGAGGGACTTGAGGGAGGTGACATATCTCCGGAGCGGACTCCTTCTGACGATATAACTTTATCTAAACTTGTCACTCCAGGAAGTGAGTCTTCCTCAAAGAGGAGAAGGAAGCAAGGAGCATCAAGGAGGAGAGGGAAGATAATCACTGCCACTGAAGAGGAGCCAGAAGTTGGGCCAGCTGCGCCTACCTCTCCTTCCTCCCTTATACCCACTGGCCGACCTGAAAAGCTGGTCATTCGGTCGGGTAAAGGGTCCAAAGGCAGTAAAAAGAAGTGAAGACTTTAGCTTTTTGTCTTTTGTATGAACTGGGCGAGAGTTGTGCGGGTATCGGCCCCCGCTTTTATTTTGAGAACCTGTATCTGCATTATAGTTGAATAAAATGATTCTTCGTTTGTACAAACTTCTGTTTGAATTTGAGAATGCATTTACTATTTATTTTATTTTTTGCACAAGTTTATTTACACGATATTGCAGCGGGCTTATGGTATGTTGTTTGAGTATTACTTTACTGATGCAACTATACTATTATACCATGTTGCCCCCATACCTTAAGCTTGCTGCAATATTTTATACTTTGAGGGGACTTGCACTCTTATTTGTTAAAGAATAATTATTTTATTCTTTAAAGAAAATTTTGGTAGAGTACAACTCCCTTCGTATAAGTTTTTACGCTTTGTCGTTCGAAGAAATCACTTTTTTTTTGTTTGCTTATGTGCATATTTTATCAAGTGAATTCCTCTATGTGGTAAAGCGGACCTCTGAAGGGTACTTTAACTTCTTTTCTTTTTTTACAATCATTTTCCATAGTGGGCAAATTACTCTTCCTTTGAAAGTTAAAGTACGCTTTTGATGAGGATTTTTTTTTTTTTTTTATACAAAATTGTACCTCTGAGGAGGGATTTTTCACGTTTCAACACTTAGAAGTTTTATTTCAACCTCGGTGAAACGTGTACCCCCAAAGAGTTGTGCCTTCGAAGAAAGCCTTTTCACGTTTCAACACTTGGAAGTTTTATTTCAATCTCGGTGAAACGTGTGCTTTCAAGAAGGTCTTTGTTTTTGCATTTCAACGTTGGTGAAGTGAAATTCCGAAGAGCGGTTGTTACACTTCAACTCCTGGCGAAATGGGCCTCCGAAGAGGGCTTTTATTTTGTTTACATTTCAACTCTGGTGAAGTGAAATTCCGAAGAGCGGTTATGACACTTCAACTCCTGGTGAAATGTGCCTCCGAAGAGGGCTTTTATTTTGTTTACATTTCAACTCTGGTGAAGTGAAATTCCGAAGAACGGTTATGACACTTCAACTCCTGGTGAAATGTGCCTCCGAAGAGGGCTTTTATTTTGTTTACATTTCAACTCTGGTGAAGTGAAATTCCGAAGAACGGTTATGACACTTCAACTCCTGGTGAAATGTGCCTCAGAGAGGGTTTTCATCGCCTGGAAGTTACTCTCTCATGGTTGGAGGGTCATGACTCCTCCAATCTTTTTTGTTGAGTAGAGAACTTTCTTTTTTTTTTTTTTTTTTTTTTTTGTGGCGTATGACCCATTAGAGGTCTTTTATCCTCCGAAGAGTTGCGCCTCTGAAGAGGACTTGTGCTGCTGATGGTAGCTTTGGTTGTTCCTTTGTTCACTTGCTTATGCCTTTTCAGCGATCCCCTCCCCTTTTTTTTTTTTTTTTTTTTTTAGGTTTTCATCCCCCTCTTCTCGCGAGTGGCTTGTTTAATCCAAGGAAATGTACTTCATTGCCAGGCAAGTTTGTGAGAACGGGCACTAGCTTCCTAATTGGATGTTTGTTTGTTCAAACAATCTCAATTTATCAGCAAGGGCTCGTTTCTATCGAAATCATTAGCCGTTCAATTGAAGTATTTCCTATCTAGGATTTGAATTCGGGGTCTTTGAGACTTGAAATTTGTTTGTTGAATGATGGTGAGAATCACTCGGTCTTATTATGCGCAAGTTTCATTTCCATTGTCTGCAAAAATTTAAATTGACATTTCAGCAATACATTTTATGTATTTTTATATCGAAAACAAAGCAAACATATAATGATAATAAGGAACACAAGATTTATAGTGGTTCGGCCATGAAATTGGGCCTACATCCACTTTATATTCTTTCATTATTTACTTGCATCAGTTTCACAATTGCTTTCAATTACAAGAATCATACATTCATAATTCTTTTTACAATGTTTCAACAAAATTTTCAAGTAAAGTATGGACGCAAGTGGTTGCTGTTCCATGCCCTTGGAATTTGATCTCCATCAACAGCGGTGAGCTTGAATGTGCCGTCGAGAAGCTTCTGACCTATTACATACGGTCCTTCCCAATTTGGTCCAAACACACCTGTCGCGGTCATAATTCTTTTCAGGACTAGATCTCCAATTTCAAAGCTGCGTTGACGAACTTTGGAATTGAAATGTCTGGCTATCCTTTGCTGATGAGCTGCAACTCTGAGGTTAGCTTCATCTCTTTTTTCATCAAGGAGATCCAGCGCTTCAAGTTGCAGCTTTTCATTTTCCGCTTGATTGAAATGGATTCTTCTGTGTGAAGGGACCTCTGTTTCAACCGGGATCATTGCTTCCGATCCGTATGCTAACGAAAAAGGAGTATGCCCAGTTGCAGTTTTGTGAGTAGTTCTGTATGCCCATAGTGCAAGTGGTAGTTTATCGACCCAACCACCTTTTGCTCTTTCGAGTTGCTTTTTGATGGTTGATTTGATAATTTTATTTACTGCTTCCACTTGCCCGTTTGCCTGCGGATGAGCTACTGCTGAGAAGCTTTTCAGGATTTTGAATCGTTTACAAAAATCTTGGAATTCTTCACTTTCAAATTGAGTACCATTATCTGTAATTATCTTTTGAGGCACACCGTATCTGCAAATGATATTCTTAGTCACAAAATTTATCATCTTTTTGGAGGTGATGGTTGCCAATGGTTCAGCTTCAGCCCATTTAGTGAAATAATCTACAGCAACAATGGCATATTTGATTCCAGATTTGGCGGTTGGTAATGGTCCGATCAAATCTATTCCCCAAATTGCAAACGGCCACGGACTGGTCATTTGTGTGAGTTCAGTAGAAGGTGCTCTAGGAATTTTGGCAAATCTTTGACATCTGTCACATTTTCGAGAGTAATCTGCAGCATCTCGATTAATTTCTGGCCAAAAATATCCATATCGGAGAATTTTCTTTGCTAAAGTTTGACCACCTGAATGATCCCCACATTCTCCTCCATGTACCTCTGATAGGATTATTTTGGCTTCTTCTTTGGATACACATCGAAGTAGTGGCATTGAGAATCCTCGTCTGTATAATTGACCATCCTGGATTATATATCGAGAAGCTTTTCTCAGTAGCTTTTGTCGTTCTTTAGAGTTTTCTGGTAAAGAGCCATTGAGTAGATACTTCGTTATTGGAGTCATCCATGATTCTTGCTCTTGTGACATACTCATAACCCAATCGATATCCATTTCATCAATGCTTGGATTTGACAAAACTTCCACTGGGACTAACCCTAAGGATTGGGCTTCGCCAGAACTTGAGTATTTTGCGAGAGAATCTGCTTTCATGTTTTCTTCTCGAGGAATATGACTTATCGTGTAGTGGTCGAATTCACATAAAAGTTCCCAAGCCTTTGACACATAAGCGGGCAGATTTCCTCCTTTCGTTTGAAACTCCTTCTTGACTTGGCATACTATAAGCTGAGAATCACTGAAGATCTGTAACGCTCGAATGTTTAGTTCTTTAGCAATTTTCAAACCAGCAATCAGAGCTTCATATTCTGCTTCATTGTTTGTTGAAGGAAATTCTAATCTTAGCGCATAGCATAATGACCGGCCTTCAGGAGTTTCAAAAACAATTCCAGCACCTGAACAGTAATCATTTCTTGCGCCATCTACAAATAACTTCCATTGGACTGGGGAGTTCTCGATTGTTTCTTCCTCGCTGTTACCCTTGTCTGTAAATTCTGCAATAAAATCTGCCAAAGCTTGTCCGTTGATCGCTTTTCTAGGATGATAAGTGATGTCATATTGGCTCAATTCAATATTCCACTTTAAAAGGCGGCCCGAAGTCTCGGGGCGAAACAAGACTTGCTTTAAAGGTTGATCAGTGAGGACTTTGATAGGATGAGCCTGGAAATATTGCCTCAACTTTCTTGAGGCAATCAATAGACAATAGGCGAGTTTTTCCAACTTGGAGTAATTCATTTCTGCCCCAGTGAGTCTTTTGCTGATATAGTAAACTGGATGTTGAATCCTTTTGTCTTTCCGTACCAGCGCTGCACTTAAAGCATGAGATGAAACTGCCAAGTATATAAGAAGATCCTCGCCATCGCCGGGCCTAGAAAGTATTGGAGGCTTTTCCATATGTTGAATCAATTCTTCAAAAGCTTTCTGGCATTCAGGAGTCCAGTCAAAGTTTTTCTTTCCTTTCTTTAGAGCGTCGAAGAATGGAATGCATTTATCAGTAGCTTTGGATATGAACCGACTTAAGGCGGCAATTTTTCCATTGAGACTTTGCAATTCCCTCTTTGTTTTAGGAGCTTTGACTTCTTTTAAAGCGGTGATTTGAGCTGGACTAGCTTCAATGCCCCTAGCGCTCACGATGAAACCCAAGAATTTTCCAGATTCTACCCCGAAAGAACATTTTAAAGGGTTAAGCTTCATTCCGTATCTTCGGAGGATTGCGAACATTTCTGCTAAGTGTTCGATGTGATCCACTGCTTTCTTAGATTTTACTAGCATGTCATCAACGTAAACTTCCATAGTCTTTCCCAACTGCGGTTTGAACATAGCGTTGACCAGCCTTTGGTATGTTGCCCCCGCATTCTTCAACCCAAAGGGCATAACTCTGTAACAGTAGAGACCGACATCGGTGATAAAGCTTGTATCCTCCTGATCTGGCTCATGCATCATGATCTGATTATATCCGGAGTAGGCATCCATAAAAGACAACAATTCATGACCCGCTGTTCCATCTACCAGTTGATCGATCCTGGGTAATGGGAAGCAGTCTTTGGGACAGGCCTTGTTTAGATCTGAAAAATCGATGCACACTCTCCATTTACCGTTGGCTTTCTTAACTAGCACTGGATTTGACACCCAATTTGGATAGGTAGATTCTCTGATGAAGTTATTCTCCATGAGCCGATCAACTTCCTCTTTCAATGCTGTTGACCTTTCTGGACCTTGGATTCTTCTTTTCTGCTTTACGGGCGTGAATTTTGGGTCAATATTCAGAGCATGCACCGCAACTTCTGGGGATATTCCGCACATATCAGCATGGGTCCAAGCGAAAACATCCAGATTTGCTTTCAAAAAAGATATCAAGGCATTCTGAACTGTCACATTGAGTTGTGAACCCACATTTAGCACCTTGTTTGGGTCCTTCAGGTCAACGGGTACCGGTATCGTTGTTTCTGCTGGTACCACTCTACTCTCCCCCGCACTGGCCTTTCTAGGATCCATCTCTTTTCTTGCCCCGCTGTGCTCGCCAGTGCAGGGTCCGCCCTGTAGTTGCTATAGGGTTGGTGTTTTGATGCGGATTGGGGTTGCCGCATCTTTCCCCATTTCTCTCTTCCTTGTTTCTCGCAGTTCTGTCATATAGCATTCTCGTCCAGCATTCTGGTCTCCTTTAATAACTCCTACTCCATTGTCGGTAGGGAATTTAATAGTAAGACACCATGGGGCAAGGACAGCTTTGAATGCTGCAAGAGTAGGACGACCAAAGAAAGCATTATAAGCAGAAAATTCATCTACTATCACAAAAGTCTGCTTGCGAACTACTTTTCTTTCTCCTTCTCCGAGTTCCACTAGCAAGTCAATGGTTCCTACTGGTTGCTTTGGCTCCCCGGCGAAGACAGCAATTTTTTGCGATGATGCCTGCACTTCAACCATAGGAATCTTCATCTGGTCGAAGGTTTTCTTAAAGAGGATATTACAGGATGCGCCGCTGTCGATAAGAATCCTTCTGACGATGGCTGGCCCAATGCCGGCCGAGATGACCAAAGGATCCAAGGTTGGGGCTTCAATACCGATGGAATCCCTGGTTTTGAATACAATGTCATCGTTGAATGTCTTTCGTTGCTTCAAAGGCGTAGTGTCCTCTAGAACAAAAACATTTTCTTCCTCCGGTGCATATTTCAGGGCCCGGGAATACCTTTCCATTTCACCCCAGCTTTTGCCCGCTGGGTGAGGTCCGCCTGTAATGATATTGATAACAGGCCTTCCAGACTCAAAACCTGCGTCTTTGCCATTAGTCCCAGATTGATGAGCAGGAGTTTGCTGCCCCTGGTTCGACGAAGCAGGATTATTATTATCATTTTTCTTCACAAATTGTTGTAGTTTATTTTCCCTTAACAATTCTTCAATTAGATTCTTCAATTGACGGCAGTCATCAGTATCATGACCGGGCTGATTATGGAAGCGACAGAACCTCCCACTTTGCACAGCTTTTTTCCCGGTTCTCAAGACTGGGGGTTTAGGATAATTGACAGAATCTTTGGTAGCCAGGTAGATTCGTTCTGGAGTATCTGACAAAGGTGTGTATTCTGAAGGCTTGAAGGATCTATGCTTCTTCTGATTATTCTGTTGTTTTCCATTATTGTTCTCCCTCTTCTGTCCCACAGACTCATTTTTGCGTGGAGCATTGGCGTTAGCTTCAACCTTTTCCAATGCTGCTTTTGTCGATACAGGGCGACTCTCCAGACGCATGAACTCGTCTGCTTTCTTGTAGAACTTTTCGAGAGAGCTTGGTTCCTTCATATTCAACCATCTTCCAAACTCACTAGATTTATCTATGGCCCTCATCAAATAGGTCAAGACCATGCGAGGTTCCGCATTATCAACCTCAGCTAACGCTATATTGAAGCGATTTAAGAAAGACTTGATAGTTTCCCCCGAATTCTGCTCCAAACCGGATAACGACATGATGTCTTTTGCCTTTGAAGCATATAGCCTAAATTGCTCTTTAAATTTCCTGGTTAGGTCTGAAAACTGATCGATGGACCGGACAGGTAGCTTTGTGAACCAAAGCAGAGCTACGCCTTCCAAATATACGGGGAAGTATCTGCATTTTACTTCATCTGAGGCCCGGGCACCCGTCATATGCCAATCATATTTATACAGAAATTCGTTTGGATCACTTGTCCCCCTATAAGCTGGGATAGTTGGAGGAGCAAATTTTCGTGGGAATTCAGCCTTTAGAATTTTTTCAGTAAATGGAGTCTTGCTCGGAGCAAAGCCCCATTCTTTCTCATCTTCGACTCTTTGCATGCTCTCCTTCATAATTTGGCGAACCATTCCAGAGAGATATTCTTCATCATTACGAGCCCTAGATCCGCCTACCTCAGGAAGTATTTGCTCAGCGGGGTTAGTATCCCTTTCGGAAACATTCCTTTCTTCAGTTTCATGAATATTACCAGCGAAATTCCTTTCATTAGCTGTTGATTGACGGTTTGCCCCGAGCAAATCGTTCAACTTATTCAGGATTAAGGCATTTTGGGCATTCTGGGCTTCCATTTGCACATTTTGAGCATGTATCTGTCTGTTCAACCCCAAAATTGCGGCATCCAACTCTGCTTTCGTAACCCCGACAGTTGGAGTGGCTTGATTTGGTGTTGGGGAAGCGGAGGTTCCCTCTTGAATGTTTGCAGATCTCACAGATTTACTTTTCCTTCCAGGAGCCATGATTTCGGATAGACTTCTGGTTCTTAAAGAAACTTTATCTACAAATCTTTCTGAAGCAATGATGATAGATGTCCTGAGTTCAATTCTCAGTGAAAGCACCAAAATGTTAACGCTCAAATTTAAACGCTAACACCCTGGTGAATAGGATGTGATTGTGAAAGCACCACCCGTTCGTACGGGAATCAGAAATAAGCAGAAAGTATGTAGAAAAACAGTAAGAGACACAGTATTTATAGTGGTTCGGCTTATAATCCAGCCTACGTCCACTTTAATCTTTTTATCACTAGTTTGATTACAATTCTTTACAAAATCTCTCAATTACAACACACTTCAAGTGATGGGATATGTAAAACAAGTAGCTCAAGCTTTGACGTTGACAATCATCTTAAAATCCATGGTGAATGTAGATGATTCCTTCATGGAGTTCTTTTAGAAGTTTGTTAGATCTCAAAAGCTTTGAAGTAGTCTGGAATTCGGCAGAGTAATGGCGCTTGAAATTGATCAACCAAAAAAAAGTCCTTTTAATGTTGAAGGTAGGGTGGTATTTATAGGTAAAGATTATGGACTTAGGCTCGGTCTTAACTCCTCACCGACCCAGTTAAGTCGCAGCCGGCTTATAGGAGCCCTCACATGATCAAGCTGCGTTGAATTTGCACAAGTCCAAAGTCGTTACCGGGTCAAGCTAGGTCGTAGGTCGCCCCCCTCTCTCTGATGCATGGCCTCCGACTTAAATGGGAAGTGCATGTTTAAATAGGTCGTTACCGATTTAAAGAATTGACGAGCTAAACGTGAACTAACTCCCCTTCACTTGCCCAGGTCGCGCTCGTCCTAGCACAGACCATGGGTCGGTCACGATACAAGTGTAAGTCGCGAACTTGTTCCACTCAGTTAGGTCGGTAAGCATGTTAAGTCCTTAAGTCGGATCGAATTAGGTCGGCAGCTTCATTAGGCAGTTAGGTCGGCGTCATGTTAAGTCGGATCCCTTGTCATTTCTTGAGTCGTTAGGCCAGTTCCTTCTGAAGCACTAGGTCGGCATCTATGTGAGGGCATTGGGTCGGCAAGTCATGCGAATGGTTAGGTCGGCCTGCTTTTTAAGCCTTAAGCAGTTAGGTCGGTATGTCCTTTAGATCGGCAGACCCTGCACAATTCTTACTCAGTTAGGTCGGCATCTCTTGGGTCGGCGCCATCTCCACGCACTAGACCTGCTGAGTCGTAACCGAGATAGGGTTAACAGCATATAAGTTGACAGTTAAAATTTATTTATTTTGAATATAAACTGCAAGTTAAACAGTTATTTATTTATTTATTTATTTTGAATATAAATGTTCGTTGATACCTGTTATATTTTATATGCTCTATTGATGTTTGTTTAAACTGATGATGATTGAAATAAAATTGGTTGATGATTGATATTTGGTGAATGGATGGTGTGTTCTATATTATATAAATTGCAACGTATTATGCATTCTCATTTCATTGGGGATTACGGTTTGAAATGATATACAACCTTATTTTTTTTAAATTTGCAGATTGAAATGATAAATATCCGTATCACTTGACCATAGGATAGAAAGTTATATACAGGCACCGCGGTATATATATAAAATTATTTTTGAAATGATTTCTATGGTTTGGATAGGATGCGGTTTAATAAATATTAATTTTGACCTTATATAAAATCTTATTTTATATATACATATATAGTTAAATTGTTGAATTTAAGCTATGTATGAATTTACTAAATGGAAATAAATAAGTTGAAAAATGGAGTTTGATCATTTATATTTATGATTAAGTACATGTTTAATATATTTTATATATAGAGAGAGTTTTAAATAGTTTAAATCAATTAAGATTGGAAATTAAATTGGAAATTTATTTGGAATTGGGCTTATTTAAAAATCAAACTCCACAAGTTGGTGTAACTTATTAATCTTGGAAATTTTAAAGGTATGATATTTATAGCTGGATTTTATTTCAAGATAAATTAAATGAATAATTCTTATATAAATAAATGGAAGGAAATATTTAGTGTTAATAAATTGGTTTTATTTTAAATGTTTATGGATCTATTATGTAAACGTTTCAAAACTAAATAATAGGACAATAAATTGTTGAATAGAAATTCCCAACCTTACTTTTGAAATTTATTAAATACTCAAAGTTTGAAAATATTGAAATCGAAATGTTTTTATTCGAACTGAAAGTGAATATAAAGGATATTGGTTTAGCCTGAATTTGAAGTAAATAAAATTGTAAAGGCGTGGAAATTATATACTTTACAAATAAATTTTAAATTCAACCATTTTATTTTATGTACTATTGAATATCCAAACCATTTAAGTTTTGAAAGTTATGGTTTTAAAGCTATGAATTTCGAAGTATTATGTTTTGAAAGTTATAATTCAAATGATTGGGTTTCAGATATTATAAATTTTAAAGCAGTATGATTTTGGGAAAGATATATGTGAAATAAAGATGATATTATACTAATTTGGGTTTATAAATGATATCAAATTTATTTGGTTTTTAAAACGAAAAATGATATCGTATTATATGGTTTTGAAATGGGTATATATTCTGGTTTTGAATGTATAACTTTTTGATAAGACCGTGGTGTTATAATAACGTTTGGTTGTTGAAGAGACGAGATCGGAAGTTGTCATACTCTCTGCCAACTTCGAAAACCACTTTAACAACCGTGTACGCAGTGGAGATTCCAGAATGAAGTAGGATGGTAGCGGCGTTTCCTTTGAGGTAAATAGGTGGACCCGACTCCCGTGAGTTGGCATAAGGTGGCTAAAACAGGAGCGATTCTCGGGCCAAGGGGGTTAGCGCCCTTTATCGGACACATCCCTTCGATACTATACTCTGACTTTGTATTGATTCGGTGGCCACCATTATTTTTTTGATTTTGGGGTGTTTGTTCGAGGTGGGCGGTAGCTGCGGCTATGCGCTACCACCAGTCTAGATAGCAATTGGTATATCTACCCTAGCACTGCCTAGTTGTGCTGTGTCACCTACCCTAGTGTGCCTTATACGATTTTAGTTTTGTACCACACCTATGGAGTGCCCTCTGACGACGCCCAGTACGGGGGAGATTACGGTACTGTATAGACTATGGGTATATATAACTGTGTTAAGGTGGAAAATGTAAAGCCTTAACGCTATTTAAAAGTAAGTTTATTTTACAATTAGATACTAGTATAAAAGCGAAATATACTACATAGTAGATAGTTTAACAGCTCCTTAGGAGATGCAAATCCTGAGCATCTCTAAGTTACTGCACTCATATTTAACTCTGCTAATTTAACTTACATAAGATGTTTTAGTTCTGACTCGAGTGTTTTGTCTTCTCAATTCGCTCAGGTCAGTCCGAGCGTTTCGGGATTTGAAGATTTTATTTTGGAGGACGAAGGCGAAGATTGGGAGTATTACTATCTATTATATTATTCCACTACACCATTTGATTCCGCTTCATTGATATTTATTGGTATGTGAACTCTGAAATTTATTGTATAAAGAAAAATCAAATGTTTTGTAAACAGTTTTATGAACTGCATATTTATTATTATAATTTATCGTTCCGTTGCAAGATTCTATTTTGTTTTTTTTCTTCTTTCTTCATCTCCTCTGTGTTTATCTTATTAACCCCATAACAATCCGCCCTTCCATATGGTTCGATTTGGCACGTGTGTCGATTTAAAGCGTGCGAAAGGGCGGGACGTTACATAAATCAATTTGGCTAAAAATCAATGAAGTTAAATACGTAGGATGTACATATATTTGTTAACGCTGGAATTTGAACGCTAACACCCCGATGTATGAGTTGTAGTTATGAAAGCACCACCCGACGACTCGGGAACAGATTACAAGCAGATAATCTAATGAAGATTCTCTGATGTATTAGCTTTCTTAACCAACACAGGATTTGAAACCCAGTTCGGATATGTAGATTCTCTGATGAAGTTATTTTCCATGAGTCGATCAATTTCCTCTTTTAATGCTGCTGACCTTTCTGGACCTTGGGTTCTCCTTTTCTGTTTTACTGGTGTAAACTTTGGGTCAATATTCAGAGCGTGTACTGCAACTTCTGGAGATATTCCACACATATCAGCATGAGTCCAAGCGAAGACATCCAGATTTGCTTTCAGGAATGATATCAAGATATTCTGAATTGACACATTAAGTTGTGAACCCACATTCAACACCTTATTTGGGTCCTTCGGGTCAACAGGTACCGGTACCGTCATTTCAACCGGCACTACTCTATTCTCCCCTGTACTGGCTTTTCTGGAATCCATCTCTTTCCGTGCCCCGCTATGCTCGCCAGTGCAGGGTCCGCCCCGTAATTGCTACAAGGCTGGCACTTTGATGCGGACCGGAGTGGCCGCATCCTTTCCCATTTCCCTCTTTCTTGACTCTCGCAACTCTGTCAAATAGCACTCTCGCGCAGCATTTTGATCCCCTTTTATAACTCCTACTCCATTGTCTGTAGGGAATTTAATAGTGAGGCACCACGGGGCTAGAATAGCTTTGAATGTTGCGAGCGTTGGACGGCCAAGGAAAGCATTATAAGCAGAAAATTCATTGACAATCACAAATGTTTGCTTGCGGACCACTTTCCTTTCTCCTTCCCCAAGTTCTACTAGCAGATCGATGGTTCCTATTGGTTGCTTTGGCTCCCCGGTGAAGCCAGCGATCTTCTGCGATGAGGCTTGTACATCGACCATAGGGATTTCCATTTGGTCGAATGTCTTCTTGAAGAGGATATTACATGATGCTCCGCAGTCAATGAGAACTCTTCTGACAATGGCCGGTCCAATACCAGCAGAGATGACCAAGGGATCTAGGGTAGGAGCTTCGATACCTGAGGAATCTCTGGTTCTGAAAATAATATCATCACTGAAAGTTTTCTGTTGTTTCAGGGGCGTAGTGTCTTCTAAAACAAAGACGTCTTCTTCGGCTGGAACGTATTTCAAAGCTCTGGCATATCTCTCCATCTCTCCCCAGCTCTTGCCAGCTGGGTGAGGCCCTCCTGTAATGACATTGATAATGGGCCTTCCAGATTCATGCCCCGTAGCTTTCTCACCTATCCTAGGCTGATGAACAGGAGCCTGTTGCCCCTGACTTGACGATGCAGGATTGTTGCTATTCTTTTTCACAAATTGCTGCAGCTTGTTTTCTCTTAGCAATTCTTCAATCAGATTTTTCAACTGGCGGCACTCATCAGTCTCATGACCGGGTTGATTATGGAAGCGGCAGAACTTCCCACTTTGTATAGCCTTTTTTCCGGTCCTCAAAGGGATAGGTTTAGGGAGGTCAACAGAATCTTTAATGGCAAGGAAGATATGCTCTGGCGTGTCTGATAAAGGAGTATACTCTGATGGCTTGAAGGATCGGGGCTTCTTCAGATTACTCTGTTTCTTCCCATTGTTATTTTCTCTTTTTTGCCCTACAGTTTCAATCTTGCGTGGTGCAACAGTGTTATCTTCAGCTTTTTCTGACACTGCCTTCACCGGTACAGGACGGCTTTCCAGGCGTATGAATTCGTCTGCCGTTTTGTAGAACTTTTCGAGGGAGGTTGGCTCCTTCATGTTTAACCATTTCCCAAATTCGCTCGACTTATCAATAGCCCTCATCAGATAAGTCAATATCATTCGCGGTTCAGCATTGTCCACCTCTGCCAGCGCTATATTAAAGCGGTTCGAGAAAGATCTGATAGATTCACCAGGATTCTGTTCTATACTTGACAATGACATGATGTCTTTGGCCTTTGAAGCATATAGTCTAAACTGTTCCTTGAACTTTCGGGTCAAGTCTGAAAACTGATCAATAGATCGGACTGGCAACTTGGTGAACCACAGTAGAGCCACACCTTCAAGGTATACGGGGAAATATCGGCACTTTATCTCGTCTGAGGCCCTGGCACCTGTCATGTGCCAATCATATTTATACAAGAATTCATTCGGATCACTTGTCCCTTTGTAAGCTGGGATAGTTGGAGGGGCAAACTTCCTTGGAAACTCCGCCTTTAAGATTTTCTCAGTAAATGGAGTTTTACTTGGGGCGAAACCCCATTCTTTCTCATCTTCAACCCTTTGCATACTTTCTTTCATGATTTGCCGGACCATCCCAGAAAGATACTCCTCATCATGTCGAGTTCCAGATCCACCAAACTCAGGAAGCGTTTGCTCAAAGGGACTGGCAGCCCTTTCTGGAGCATTCCTCTCATTAGCATCATGAATGTTGCCAGTATAATTCCTTCCATTACCAGCCGGTTGATTATTTTCCCCGAGCAAATAATTCAACTTATTCAGAATTAGGGCATTTTGGGCACTCTGAGCTTCTAATTGTGCATTCTGGGCGTTTATCTGCTGGTTCAGTCCTAATATTACAGCATCCAACTCTGCTTTCGTAACCCCAGCAGACGGAATGGGTTGATTAGGTACAGGGGAAGCGGAGGTTCCCTCTTGAATATTCCCAGATCTGACAGATCTACTCTTCCTTCCAGGAGCCATTATCTCGGATAGACTTCTGGTTTTCAGGGAAATTCTCTCTACAAACCTCTGTGAAGCAATGATGATAACTTGCCTGAGTTCAATTCTCAGTGAAAGCACCAAAAATGTTAACGCTGGAATTTGAACGCTAACACCCCGATGTATGAGTTGTAGTTATGAAAGCACCACCCGACGACTCGGGAACAGATTACAAGCAGATAATAGTAGAAAAGCGGTAAACAACAACAATTTTATAGTGGTTCGGCTTTAGGGTATAGCCTACGTCCACTTTAAGTACTTTTATTAATAATCTCGTTACAAGCTGATACAATTCTTCCCAAATACAATACACTTTGACTTACAAGATACTTAGAACAAGTAGCTTAAACTTCGATGGAGATGAGAGTTTTCGAATCCATGTTGGATGTATGTGATCTCTTCTTGAAGTTGTTTGTAGCGTTCTTAATATCTTGAGAGCTTCAAGTGTTGGATTGGATTAGTTTGGAATGCAGCAGAGTAACGGTGTTTGAAGGAAATCAGCCAAAAGTCTTTTACTAGTTGGAGTTAGGGTCATATTTATAGGCATTTTTCGGAGTAAGGTTGTAGGTCGTGACCGACCTAAGTAAGGTCGTAGGTCGTGACCGACCTAAGTAAGGTCGTAGGTTGTAGTCGACCTGAAGAGCATTGGCCCCTCCTTCCACAAGAACACGCATGCTGATTTGCACAAGTCCTAGGTCGTGAGCGACCTATCCCCCTGTGGCACAGCATAGTCAACTTTTTTACTCTGGCATTTAGGTCGTTAGCGACCTACCCTAGGTCGCGAGTACTTTCCTGTAGCCATAGCTGATCTTAGGTCGCTGAATCCCTTAGGTCGCGACCTTCCTTAGGTCGAAGCACTCCTTTAGGTCGTGAAAGCTTTAGGTCGCTAAGCCAATCATGCCGTTAGGTCGCAGAGTTCCATAAGTCGAGACCGTCTTTAGGTCTCATTCACCCTTAGGTCGCGAAGCTTGATAGGTCGAAACATCTTCTGAGTCGCAGCCTTCCTGTTAGGTCGCGAGGCTTCATAGGTCGCGGCCTCCTTTAGGTCGCGAAGCATTTTTAGGTCGTTCTCCTTTTTAGGTCGAGCCATCTTTAAGTCGCAGCCTTCCTGTTAGGTCACGAGGCTTCATAGGTCGCTACATTTTCCTTAAGTCTCTTATAGAAGGGAGTTAACATTTGCCCCTCGAAGTATATGACTTAGCCATAGGTCGTGTGCTTCGACCTTCTTAACTCGCGTTCTGAAGAATTGTTAGGTCACAAACGACCTAAGGAGAAAGTTAGGTCGCGTAGTGTTGGTTCGCGTTCTACTGCCCCAGAATATAAATACCGTAGGTCGCTCCCTCCCTTCTTCATCTTCTTCAGCATCCATTCTGCCATTAACAAGCTTTTGAACTTTTCGAGGACGATTCCAATCAGCTCAATCCTTAGACTTTTCCATCATAAGATTGCGTAAGTGAATTCTATCAGCATTCAACTACATCCATCATCAAACCGCGAATATTCCACTTGTGATTCTTAATACATTTTCGTATGCTGCTTTTTTCCATAAGTCGCGACTCGATTAACCTTTTGATTGAGTTATCGTGGTGATTCTTGTGAATATAGCAATACATCCGATGAATGGTGGTTTTGAGGCAATTCGAGTTGGTTTTTTTCGAGTCATTTGGGATGATGTGGGAGGAAGATGGTAAATTACAGTGATTCGAATTAGCTGGTTTGTAACTTTGGAAGAGATGAGGAAGGCTCTAATGGGTTAACGGGTTAATGGTGGAGATGATATGGCAGCGTGTGAGTGGAGAATCGTCCTTAGGGGTGTCTGTTTGAATGTGAACCATGCGACCTAATACTAGCGATCTAACTCTCTCTTGAATGAGATAAAACTTAAAGCAGAGCGACCTCAGAACGACCTAAGAAAGTAACGACCTAAGTTTAATGATGATTGAAATCTTAGGTCGCGGCTGACCTTATACTTAAAACAAATCTGGACCATCTTAATCTGAACCAAGGTGCGACTTAAGAACTTGTTGACCTAAATCCCTGAATGACTGCAGAGGGACTTAACATGTCAACGACCTAACTCTTTTGCGCCATAGGCTCTAGGTCGCGGCCGAGCTAGGACTTGAACAAATCTGCATTGTTTTGAACCTCTTGAACTTGCGCAGGGCGACCTAATATAGCCTTGACCTATACTAAGTCGCAGGGGACAGTTTGGATGATCTATGACCTGTAAAAAAATTTGAGAGAATTTGATTGAACTGCTTGGACTTGAATTGTTTGAAATTCATTACATTCCTTTGCAGATTGCTCTAACTTTTAATCTAACAACCTGTTTAAACATAACATTTGCAGAGAAATGGGACGAATATACTGTCACTGACCGCCCACATCGAATGACAGATTAGTCGATAAAGAATAATCAACTTAAATGAATTGTGTGAATGAAATGCTGTGAACCAATGAATTCAAGTGAAGTGTTAAAGCAAAACTAAAATATCCAGTTAAAGTTGATTCGTTCGCATTAACACTTCACTTGAGCTTTATATTAACAAGTCCTGAAATCTCATAGTCGACTAATTGTCAACTAGTTTAACTTTAGTTATGTTTGCTTTCCTTTTTTTTTTAAAGTTCTACACAACACTTCACACTTTTTAGGAAACGTGCACCTTCTCATCTGAACATCCAGTCGCTTATGTAGAATGATGTCTCAACAAGAAGAGATGATAGAACACGCTGAAGGGGTTTTCCCGATTGCTATTCCACTAGAGAATCCTCCGGAAAGAACTCCTACCCTTTTGAAACAGCGGGCGCTTAATCAATTATGCGTTCAATTTGGCATTGCCGAGGCAGAAGTTCTACTCCCTGGACCAAATGACTCTGCTGATAGACCACCTTACGGTTTTGTTGCCATTAATCGACAAATGTGCTTGAGTGGAGCAATTCCTCCTTTTAATGAATTTCTCCGGCAAATCCCACTTCGACTGACGATCTCTCCTTTTCAGCTGCACCCCAATGGCTATGCTATTTTGATGGGATTGTGTGTTCTGTTCAGGAGGACTCTTGATCGTCTTCCGAGTTTTGAGGAAATCTGTTACTTGTGCACTTTTGCGAAGAACAAGGACCATCATTCAATTGTACTTGTAAGGGGTGCGCGGAACCGCAAACTTATTTTGGATTTGCCGGAGAGTGCACATGGATTCCTGAATCAATACTTCTACATTCGTTGCCCCGCAGAATTTTACGCAGACTGGAGAGTAGGAAGTGAGATCTTTTTTCTCTTTAATTTTATTCTAAGTTTTACCTGGTTCGTATTGGTAGATGCTGATTCCATTCCTTATTTTTCCAGCACTTCCTCCTCCTTCTAGAGATTCCAGCCATAAGTCAGTTTTTGAAAGGCTAAGCACTGTGGTTGCTGAAGAAAGAAGCGCAAAATTTCTATTGACAGAAGAACTTCTTCATCAGTTTGAGCTTTTACATCCTTCTCGTTCCACTCAAATACATGAAGTTCCAACGGAGGTTCCTGATTCTCCGACGAGCACTCCTGATGCCCCAGTCTCCACTAAAGAGCACTTGCAGGGAGGAACCTCTATAGAAACTTCACTAGTTAAGTGTTCAATTCCGAAAGATGTTGCGGGGCCATCTAACAAGTCTGTACTTGCCCCAGTTACTGAAGAGGAAGAACCCCCTCAATCTACTAGTGAAGGAGTTAAGAAAGCAAGCTCCAAAAAACAAGATGGCGATGATGTTTTTGAGGGGTTGAGCGATTTAATTGTGACATCTCAAGAACTTTTCAAAGATGATGTTTCTAAAACTGTCTCTTCTGTAATCGAGGCAACATCTTCTTTTCAACAGATGTCAACTCCTCCTACTCAAGTTATCACTACCTCTATTCCACAGAGTGGTTTGTAACTCGATGCGCGTAGTTTACACGTTACACGACACTTTGGATTTCTCATCACTTTTATGCACTTATCTTCTTGTACTTTAAAGATTTCTAAAGCTTATTATTTTAATTCCAGATTCTCCTATGGGGCGCAGCGGCTCGTACTATGATGATTTCCAGCGCTACGGGAGGCGTAGCCAGTATGATTACAGGCGTTACCTTCCTTCTTACAGAGAGTCGGATGAAGAGAGGGCCATCAGGAAAGCCGACGAGAGACGAGCATATGAAGAACGTCGCCAAAGGGAACAAGAAAGACATGATCTTCCCCACAGAGATGATGATACCCAAAAGAGAAAAGCTCATGATGAGAGAGGAAAGAGTCACATAGACGATTCTTCTAGCA
The DNA here is from genome assembly GCA_030765085.1 of Allium cepa. Taxonomy (NCBI): domain Eukaryota; kingdom Viridiplantae; phylum Streptophyta; class Magnoliopsida; order Asparagales; family Amaryllidaceae; genus Allium; species Allium cepa. The sequence goes on along the minus strand of CM060935.1, from coordinate 270,176,709 downwards.
AGCGGGCTAGACTTACTGAAGAAACAACTCCTTCAGCTTCCGAACATGTCCCTGCTCAATCTCCTGCTCCCGTTCGCTCCGATATTCAAGCAATCATCAACCGGCCCGCATACCAAGTCGGGCAAGGTCCTCCCACTCTTCAAAGTCGATTTCCTCAGTGGTGCCTGAGAGGGGTTCGATTTGATCTCGACTTGGTTCCTCTCGACAAACCGGCTATGCTGCAAAATCTTGATACTGTCAGGACCGATATCGAAAGAATGTCGAACTGGCAAAAACTCGTCGACGAACTTCAGAGGGTTAACCGAGCCAATCTCGAGGCCATGCTAACAATGGAGAATGATAAGGCTGAGTGGCAGAAGACTCTCGAACAGCATGACGCCGAAATGAGAAGTATTGCTTCCTACAATGAAAAGCTGGAAGCGGAAGTAGAAAAACTTAAGGAAGAATTAGCTACTTCATCTACTTTCCATTCACAAAAGGAGAGCATGCTTCAGCAACAAGTACGAGATGCGCATGCCAGTCAAAGAGCAGTCGAAGATAAGCTTGCATACAAGGAAAAGGTCATAGAAGAATATCGTGCTGAAACTGTACAACTGCGAGAACAGACCGGCTCTCAAAGCTTGGAGATAGAGTTGTTAAAAACTCGACTTGCTATGGCCGAAAAGGAGCGCGACGAGGCTGTTGCTGGTAAACTTGCGGCCGAAGAGGCTCATCAAGCAACCAAAACTGACATTAGCTCCACATTATTCGATTTTTATTTGCACAGCATTTTGGGACGTGGCAGCCTTGCCTTTCTAGGCCCCAAGTATGAAATCACACTGGCTGAAGTTTGGGAGGCAGCACTTGATATGCTCGGTGGTAAAGGTGCTGGATATGCTGAGTCAGCCCTTGAAGAGCATTATCTTGATGATGAAGCCCGTGCCGCTCTTGCCAAGGGAAAGGAGCAGCTTGCCAGAGCGCGGGCCGGGATGGCGGAAGAGGAGTGTTCTAAAAAAGAAGTACCGCCTACTACCTCTGAACGTCCTCTAGTTTCTCCCGAGGTGGACATTACAGGCTCTAGTGCTCATTCGCCGCCTCCTACAAGAACCGGGGTAATTACCCCTACTGATGAAGAGGCTTTGGAGGACATTGGGGCTCAGAATTATGAGATTGAACTGACGAAGCCAACATCTTCAGGTAATTTCGACATTGGTCCGATTCAGGTGGATTACCTGCTTATTCCTCAAAAATTTGATGAGCTTCTCGATTACCTCTTGAATCTCGATGAACCCATATCTCCCTTCTTTCGGGAAGATGCTAACACTTTCAATTTTTCTTCTTCTGCAGTTGAAACAACAAGTGCCGTGCAGGCTTCGCCTTCTCTGGTTATTCCTCCTCCATCTCTTCAGGTGACTCCTCCTTCTACTTCACAACCTGGGTCACAAGAGGAGAAAATTGAGGCTCTTCATGGTTTGGATGACCCTATTGCTTCGCAGGAGCAAAAAGATGAGGGACTCGAAGGAGGCGAGATCTCTCCGGAGCGGACTCCTTCTGACGACGTAGTTTTGTCCGCTCTCGTTACTCCGGGGAGTGAGTCTTCCTCGAAGAAAAGAAAGAAGCATGGGACATCGAAGAGGAGGGGGAAGAAAATTATCACCACTGAAGAGGAACCGGAAATTGCACCAGTTGCACCTCCCTCCCCTTCTTCGCTTATGCCTTCAGACCAACCTGAAAGACCTGAAAAGCTAACCACTCGGCTGGGTAAAGGGTCTAAAGGCGGCAAGAAGAAATGAAGAGTTGAGCTTTTTGATTCCTTTTTTGTGTAATGGTCGGATGTTGTGCAGGCACCGGCCCCTGCTTTTTATTTTGAAACCTGTATCTGCAATATCTGCAATTGAATAAAATGATTCTTTATTTGTACAGACTTTTGTTTGAATTTGAGAATGCATTTATTATTCATTTTTGCACAAGTTTATTTGTACGATGTTGCGGTGAGCTTGTGGTATGTTGTTTGAGCGTACTTTACCGACATAGTTATACCGCTTTGTATGTAACTATACCATGTTGCCCCTATACCATGAGCTTACTGCAATATCGTATACTTTGAGGGGACTTGCACTCTCGTTTTCTAAAGAATAATTACTTCATTCTCGAAGGGAATTTTCGTAGAGTGCAACTTCCTTCATATAAGTTTCTACGCTTTGTCCTTCGAAGAAATCACTTTTTCCTTTTGCGTATGTATATATTTTGCCAAGTGAATTCTTCTATGTGGTAAAGCGGACCTCTGAATGTACTTTAACTTTCTTCCCCCTTCTTTTTTTTTAGAATAGGTAAAGTCATCAAGTACGCTCTTGATGAGGATTTTTCTCTTTCTTCTTTTTTAATAAAAATTTGTGCCTCTGAGGAGAGATTTTTTCACGTTTCAACACTTGGAAGTTTTATTTCAATCTCGGTGAAACGTGGGCTTCTGAAGAGGTCTTTCTTTTTAATTGTGTCCCCGGGAGGGGGTTGTACCTCTGAGGAGGGATTTCTCACGTTTCAACACTTGGAAGTTTTATTTCAATCTTGGTGAAACGTGTACCTCCAAAGAGTTGTGCCTTCGAGGAAAGCCTTTTCACGTTTCGACACTTGGAAGTTTTATTTCAACCTCGGTGAAACATGGGCTTCCAGGAAGGTCTTTATCTTGTTTTGCATTTCAACTTTGGTGAAGTGAAATTCCGAAGAGCGGTTGTTACACTTCAACTCCTGGTGAAATGGGCCTTCGAAGAGGGCTTTTATTTTGTTTGCATTTCAACTCTGGTGAAGTGAAATTCCGAAGAGCGGTCATAACACTTCAACTCCTGGTGAAATGGGCCTCCGAAGAGGGCTTTTATTTTGTTTGCATTTCAACTCTGGTGAAGTGAAATTCCGAAGAGCGGTCATAACACTTCAACTCCTGGTGAAATGGGCCTTCGAAGAGGGCTTTTATTTTGTTTGCATTTCAACTCTGGTGAAGTGAAATTCCGAAGAGCGGTCATAACACTTCAACTCCTGGTGAAATGTGCCTCAGAGAGGGTTTTCATCGCCTGGAAGTTACTCTCTCATGGTTGGAGGGTCATGACTCCTCCAATCTTTTTTGTTGAGTAGAGAACTTTCTTTTTTGTGACGTATGACCCATTAGAGGTCTTTATCCTCCGAAGAGTCGTGCCTCCGAAGAGGACTTGTGCTGCCGTTGATAGCTTTGGTTGTTCCTCTGTTCACTTGCTTATGCCTTTTCAATGATCCTCTGCCCCCCCGTTTTTTTTTTACAAGTAACTTGTTTAATCCAAGGAAGTGTGCTTCATTGTCAGGCAATTTCGTGAGAACGAGCACTAGCTTTTTAATTGGATGTTTGTTTGTTCGAACGATCTCAATTTATTAGCAAAGACCCGTTTCTGTCGAAATCATAGGCTGTTCAATTGAAGTACTTCCTATCTAGGATTTGAATTCGGGGCTTGTTTAATCCAAGGAAGTGTGCTTCATTATCAGGCAATTTCGTGAGAACGAGCACTAGCTTTTTAATTGGATGTTTGTTTGTTCAAACGATCTCAATTTATTAGCAAAGACCCGTTTCTGTCGAAATCATAGGCTGTTCAATTGAATTACTTCCTATCTAGGATTTGAATTCGGGGCTTGTTTAATCCAAGGAAGTGTGCTTCATTGTCAGGCAATTTCGAGAGAATGAGCACTAGCTTTTTAATTGGATGTTTGTTTGTTCAAACGATCTCAATTTATTAGCAAAGACCCGTTTCTGTCGAAATCATAGGCTGTTCAATTGAAGTACTTCCTATCTAGGATTTGAATTCGGGGCTCTTGTGACTTGAAATTTGGCGAGAATCACTTGGTCTTTTTATGTGCAAGTTTCACTTCCATTGTCTGCAAAAATTCAAATCGACATTTCAGCAATACATTCTATGTACCTTTTATATCGAGAATAAAGCAAACAGGTAATAATAATAAGGAACACAAGATTTATAGTGGTTCGGCCATGAAATTGGGCCTACATCCACTTTATATTCTTTCATTATTTACTTGCATCAGTTTTACAATTGCTTTCAATTACAAGAATCATACATTCATAAATCTTTTTACAATGTTTCAACAAAATTTTCAAGTAAAGTATGGACGCAAATGGTTGCTGTTCCATGCCCTTGGAATTTGATCTCCATCAACAGTGGTGAGTTTGAATGTGCCGTCAAGAAGCTTCTGACCTATTACATACGGTCCTTCCCAATTTGGCCCAAACACACCTGTCGCTGTCATAATTCTCTTCAGGACTAGGTCTCCAATCTCAAAGCTGCGTTGGCGAACTTTGGAATTAAAATGTCTGGCTATTCTTTGCTGATGAGCTGCAATTCTGAGATTGGCCTCATCTCTTTTTTCATCAAGGAAATCTAGCGCTTCAAGCTGTAGCCTTTCATTTTCTGCTTGGTTGAAATGGATCCTTCTGTGTGAAGGAACCTCTGTTTCTATCGGGATCATTGCTTCCGACCCGTATGCTAATGAGAAAGGAGTGTGCCCAGTCGCAGTTTTGTGAGTGGTTCTGTATGCCCATAGTGCAAGTGGTAGCTTATCGACCCAACTACCTTTTGCTCTTTCGAGTTGCTTTTTGATGGTTGATTTGATGATCTTGTTTACTGCTTCCACTTGCCCGTTTTCCTGCGGATGAGCAACTGCTGAAAAGCTTTTCTGGATTTTGAATCGCCTGCAAAAATCTTGGAATTCCTCGCTTTCAAACTGAGTACCATTGTCTATGATTATTTTCTGAGGCACACCATACCTGCAAATGATATTCTTGGTCACGAAACTTATCATCTTCTTAGAGGTGATAGTAGCCAATGGTTCAGCTTCAGCCCATTTCGTAAAATAATCAACTGCAACAATAGCATATCTAATCCCTGATTTGGAAGTCGGTAGCGGCCCAATGAGATCCATTCCCCAAATTGCAAATGGCCATGGACTGACCATTTGTGTGAGTTCAGTTGAAGGTGCTCTAGGAATTTTGGCAAATCTTTGTCATTTGTCACACTTTCGGGAATAGCTTGCAGCATCATGATTAATTTCTGGCCAAAAATATCCATATCGGAGAATTTTCTTTGCTAATGTTTGACCACCTGAATGATCACCACATTCTCCTCCATGCACCTCAGCTAGGATTGTTTTGGACTCTTCCCGGGATACACATCGAAGCAATGGCATTGAGAATCCCCGTCTGTATAATCGGCCATCCTGAATTACATAGCGAGAGGCTTTCCTTAGTAGCTTTCGTCTTTCTATCGAATTTTCTGGCAGAGAACCTCTGAGTAGGTAGTCCAGTATTGGAGTCATCCATGACTCTTGTTCTTGAGATACGTTCATAATCCAGTCAACATCCATCTCGTCTATACTTGGTGCTGAAAGGACTTCTACAGGGACCAATCCCAATAGTTGAGCTTCACCAGAACTTGAATACTTTGCGAGGGAATCTGCCTTCATATTCTCTTCCCGAGGAATGTGGCTTATTGAATAGTGATCGAGCTCACACAGAAGTTCCCAAGCCTTCGACAAGTAAGCGGGCAGGTTTCCCCCTTTCGTTTGAAATTCCTTCTTGACTTGACATACAATAAGCTGAGAATCGCTAAAGATCTGTAATGCTCGTATGTTTAGTTCTTTAGCGATTTTCAGTCCTGCGATAAGAGCTTCATATTCGACTTCATTGTTTGTTGAAGGAAATTCCAATCTTAGTGCATAGCATAATGACCGACCTTCAGGAGTCTCAAGTACGACTCCGGCTCCAGAACAGTAATCATTTCTTGCACCATCGACATATAACCTCCACTGGATAGGGGAATTTTCGAACGTTTCTTCCTCACTGTTTCCTTTATCTGTAAACTCTGCAATGAAATCTGCTAAAGCTTGTCCATTGACCGCTTTCCGGGGATGATAAGTGATGTCATACTGACTGAGTTCAATATTCCACTTTAGAAGACGACCCGAAGTTTCAGGGCGAAACAGGACTTGCTTTAAAGGTTGATCAGTGAGGACTCTGATAGGATGAGCTTGAAAATATTGCCTCAACTTCCTAGACGCAATTAGTAAGCAATAGGCAAGTTTTTCCAACTTAGAGTAATTCATCTCTGCCCCAGTGAGTCTTTTGCTGATATAGTAAACTGGATGTTGAATCCTTTTGTCTTCCCGTATCAGCGCTGCACTTAAAGCGTGTGATGATACTGCCAAGTATATAAGAAGATCCTCGCCATCGCCAGGCCTAGAAAGTATTGGAGGCGTCTCCATATGGCGAATCAACTCATCAAAGGCTTTTTGGCATTCGGGAGTCCAATTGAAGTTTTTCTTTCCTTTCTTTAGGGCGTAAAAGAATGGGATACATTTATCTGTGGCTTTGGAAATGAACCGACTTAAGGCGGCAACTTTTCCATTGAGACTTTGCAATTCCTTCTTTGTTCTAGGATCTTTGACTTCTTTCAAGGCAGTAATTTGAGCTGGACTAGCCTCAATGCCCCTAGCGCTGACGATAAACCCTAAGAATTTTCCGGACTCGACCCCAAACGTGCATTTCAGAGGGTTAAGCTTCATTCTGTATTTTCGGAGGACTGCGAACATTTCTGCCAAGTGTTCAATGTGATCCGCTGCTTTCTTAGACTTTACTAACATGTCATCAACGTAGACTTCCATAGTTTTGCCCAATTGCGGTTTGAACATAGCATTAACAAGTCTTTGGTAGGTTGCCCCTGCATTCTTCAAACCGAAGGGCAAAACTCTGTAGCAATAAAGACCAACATCGGTGATAAAGCTCGTGTCCTCCTGATCCGGTTCATGCATCATGATCTGGTTATATCCGGAGTAGGCATCCATGAAAGATAACAATTCATGTCCCGCTGTTCCATCTACCAGTTGATCGATCCTGGGTAAAGGAAAGCAATCTTTGGGGCAGGCCTTGTTCAGATCTGAAAAATCGATGCACACTCTCCATTTTCCATTAGCTTTCTTAACCAACACAGGATTTGAAACCCAGTTCGGATATGTAGATTCTCTGATGAAGTTATTTTCCATGAGTCGATCAATTTCCTCTTTTAATGCTGCTGACCTTTCTGGACCTTGGGTTCTCCTTTTCTGTTTTACTGGTGTAAACTTTGGGTCAATATTCAGAGCGTGTACTGCAACTTCTGGAGATATTCCACACATATCAGCATGAGTCCAAGCGAAGACATCCAGATTTGCTTTCAGGAATGATATCAAGATATTCTGAATTGACACATTATGTTGTGAACCCACATTCAACACCTTATTTGGGTCCTTCGGGTCAACAGGTACCGGTACCGTCATTTCAACCGGCACTACTCTATTCTCCCCTGTACTGGCTTTTCTGGGATCCATCTCTTTCCGTGCCCCTCTATGCTCGCCAGTACAGGGTCCGCCCCGTAATTGCTACAAGGCTGGCTCTTTGATGCGGACCGGAGTGGCCGCATCCTTTCCCATTTCCCTCTTTCTTGACTCTCGCAACTCTGTCAAATAGCACTCTCGCGCAGCATTTTGATCCCCTTTTATAACTCCTACTCCATTATCTGTAGGGAATTTAATAGTGAGGCACCACGGGGCTAGAATAGCTTTGAATGCTGCGAGCGTTGGACGGCCAAGGAAAGCATTATAAGCAGAAAATTCATCGACAATCACAAATGTTTGCTTGCGGACCACTTTCCTTTCTCCTTCCCCAAGTTCTACTTGCAGATCGATGGTTCCTATTGGTTGCTTTGGCTCCCTGGTGAAGCCAGCGATCTTCTGCGATGAGGCTTGTACATGGACCATAGGGATTTTCATTTGGTCGAATGTCTTCTTGAAGAGGATATTACATGATGCTCCGCAGTCAATGAGAACTCTTCTGACAATGGCCGGTCCAATACCAGCAGAGATGACCAAGGGATCTAGGGTAGGAGCTTCGATACCTGAGGAATCTCTGGTTCTGAAAATAATATCATCACTGAAAGTTTTCTGTTGTTTCAGGGGCGTAGTGTCTTCTAAAACAAAGACGTCTTCTTCGGCTGGAACGTATTTCAAAGCTCTGGCATATCTCTCAATCTCTCCCCAGCTCTTGCCAGCTGGGTGAGGCCCTCCTGTAATGACATTGATAATGGGCCTTCCAGATTCATGCCCCGTAGCTTTCTCACCTATCCTAGGCTGATGAACAGGAGCCTGTTGCCCCTGACTTGACGATGCAGGATTGTTGCTATTCTTTTTCACAAATTGCTGCAGCTTGTTTTCTCTTAGCAATTCTTCAATCAGATTTTTCAACTGGCGGCACTCATCAGTCTCAAGACCGGGTTGATTATGGAAGCGGCAGAACTTCCCACTTTGTATAGCCTTTTTTCCGGTCCTCAAAGGGATAGGTTTAGGGAGGTCAACAGAATCTTTAATGGCAAGGAAGATATGCTCTGGCGTGTCTGATAAAGGAGTATACTCTGATGGCTTGAAGGATCGGGGCTTCTTCAGATTACTCTGTTTCTTCCCATTGTTATTTTCCCTTTTTTGCCCTACAGATTCAATCTTGCGTGGTGCAACAGTGTTATCTTCAGCTTTTTCTGACACTGCCTTCACCGGTACAGGACGGCTTTCCAGGCGTATGAATTCGTCTGCCTTTTTGTAGAACTTTTCGAGGGAGGTTGGCTCCTTCATGTTTAACCATTTCCCAAATTCGCTCGACTTATCAATAGCCCTCATCAGATAAGTCAATATCATTCGCGGTTCAGCATTGTCCACCTCTGCCAACGCTATATTAAAGCGGTTCAAGAAAGATCTGATAGATTCACCAGGATTCTGTTCTATACTTGACAATGACATGATGTCTTTGGCCTTTGAAGCATATAGTCTAAACTGTTCCTTGAACTTTCGGGTCAAGTCTGAAAACTGATCAATAGATCGGACTGGCAACTTGGTGAACCACGGTATAGCCACACCTTCAAGGTATACGGGGATCGGCACTTTATCTCGTCTGAGGCCCTGGCACCTGTCATGTGCCAATCATATTTATACTAGAATTCATTCGGATCACTTGTCCCTTTGTAAGCTGGGATAGTTGGAGGGACAAACTTCCTTGGAAACTCCGCCTTTAAGATTTTCTCAGTAAATGGAGTTTTACTTGGGGCGAAACCCCATTCTTTCTCATCTTCAACCCTTTGCATACTTTCTCTCATGATTTGCCGGACCATCCCAGAAAGATACTCCTCATCATGTCGAGTTCCAGATCCACCAACCTCAGGAAGCGTTTGCTCAAAGGGACTGGCAGCCCTTTCTAGAGCATTCCTCTCATTAGCATCATGAATGTTGCCAGTATAATTCCTTCCATTACCAGCCGGTTGATTATTTGCCCCGAGCAAATCATTCAACTTATTCAAAATTAGGGCATTTTGGGCACTCTGAGCTTCTAATTGTGCATTCTGGGCGTTTATCTGCTGGTTCAGTCGTAATATTACAGCATCCAACTCTGCTTTCGTAACCCCAGCAGACGGAATGGGTTGATTAGGTACAGGGGAAGCGGAGGTTCCCTCTTGAATATTCCCAGATCTGACAGATCTACTCTTCCTTCCAGGAGCCATTATCTCGGATAGACTTCTGGTTTTCAGGGAAATTCTCTCAACAAACCTCTGTGAAGCAATGATGATAACTTGCCTGAGTTCAATTCTCAGTGAAAGCACCAAAAATGTTAACGCTGGAATTTGAACGCTAACACCCCGATGTATGAGTTGTAGTTATGAAAGCACCACCCGACGACTCGGGAACAGATTACAAGCAGATAATAGTAGAAAAGCGGTAAACAACAACAATTTTATAGTGGTTCGGCTTTAGGGTATAGCCTACGTCCACTTTAAGTACTTTTATTAATAATCTCGTTACAAGCTGATACAATTCTTCCCAAATACAATACACTTTGAATTACAAGATACTTAGAACAAGTAGCTTAAACTTCGATGGAGATGAGAGTTTTCGAATCCATGTTGGATGTATGTGATCTCTTCTTGAAGTTGTTTGTAGCGTTCTTAATATCTTGAGAGCTTCAAGTGTTGGATTGGATTAGTTTGGAATGCAGCAGAGTAACGGTGTTTGAAGGAAATCAGCCAAAAGTCTTTTACTAGTTGGAGTTAGGGTCATATTTATAGGCATTTTTCGAAGTAAGGTTGTAGGTCGTGACCGACCTAAGTAAGGTCGTAGGTCGTGACCGACCTAAGTAAGGTCGTAGGTTGTAGTCGACCTGAAGAGCATTGGCCCCTCCTTCCACAAGAACACGCATGCCGATTTGCACAAGTCCTAGGTCGTGAGCGACCTATCCCCCTGTGGCACAGCATAGTCAACTTTTTTACTCTGGCATTTAGGTCGTTAGCGACCTACCCTAGGTCGCGAGTACTTTCCTGTAGCCATAGCTGATCTTAGGTCGCTGAATCCCTTAGGTCGCGACCTTCCTTAGGTCGAAGCACTCCTTTAGGTCGTGAAAGCTTTAGGTCGCTAAGCCAATCATGCCGTTAGGTCGCAGAGTTCCATAAGTCGAGACCGTCTTTAGGTCTCATTCACCCTTAGGTCGCGAAGCTTGATAGGTCGAAACATCTTCTGATTCGCAGCCTTCCTGTTAGGTCGCGAGGCTTCATAGGTCGCGGCCTCCTTTAGGTCGCGAAGCATTTTTAGGTCGTTCTCCTTTTTAGGTCGAGCCATCTTTAAGTCGCAGCCTTCCTGTTAGGTCGCGAGGCTTCATAGGTCGCTACATTTTCCTTAAGTCTCTTACAGAAGGGAGTTAACAATATTATTCTATTTTCATAGTGATTTCATCTAGATTCGAGCGTAGAATTTCGAGATAGATATATCGATCCAAATTGGGATTTATCACTCGATTTTCGATGACGAAATTGGATGTGGATTGTTGATTGATTCTGGATATTCTCTATCATAGTTATAACTATGCAAGGAGAATGACGGTTTCTAATCAAGAAACCATATCTGAGTCCGCACTAGCTAGTCGGGTGGACGATACTAGTTCGGAAGTGAAACTGTTTGATCGAGTGAGCGATCAGATTGGTATAACGTACAGATGATATGTGTACATCGTAAGAATTTGAATAAAATTGATATTTAAAATTGTGAATAAGAAATGTGAAATGATTTCTTTTGAAATGCAAGTATATTTTGTGAAATATACAATTGATAAAAGTGAAAGTAAGGAATTTCTATGATAGAAGTGACTATAGAATAATCAAATTTGAATATTTGATTTTGAATAAACAAAGTTATATATCTTTATTATATAAGATAAAAATCCCCTTGTTGAATCTATAGCCAAAAGAAAATGGATTTTGAAGGTGTTTGAAGCATAAAAGGGTTTTATACAAGTTTGAAACGATCCAAAGTTTTAAAAATTATACATATTTGAATATGTATATAAAGCATCATATGAGGATTTTGGAAAGGTTTTGGGAACCTTTGGATTTGGAAAGGCTTTTGATTTTTGGGTAAAATCAATATTGAATATGGAAAGCCTAGTTTGAGAATTATCGATTTTGGGATAACCGATGTTGTGTAAAAGAGCTTGGTATGAAATCATACAAGGTGTATGATTTGAAAGATACTATATGTGTATAGTATAAAGTGTTTTGATAATGGCTCTGGGGAAAAAGGCGCTCCCTTGAAATGAACTTCTCAGTAGTGCCATCGGATGGTGCTGCCTTGAGCCCCAAAGGGGTTCTAAAGTTGATCCTATGAGGAGTCCGGACAAAACTAGTTCCTGAGGATTATGAGTAGTGTGTACCATAGAGAAAGTCATATGTGCCGTTGAGAGCCAACAGTCTGTATTTGATTTTATATCGGTAGACTACGACCTATGGTAACATAGCGAAAGTCGTGTGTGCAGCTGAGAGCCAACAGTCTGCGTTTGATTTTATATCGGTAGACTACGACCTATGTAGGACTGGAGAAGTTATATTTGGACAGCGAAAATCGAGGGCGCTGATGCCAACAGTTACATGGACTTTTGCTGCGATGGCAACGTAACCCTGGAATGTAACTGCGACCATGGATGGGGGTGATGATTTCCAAAGCATTCTCACCAAGATATTTCCTCTATTTTCAACAACTGTTTTCTATATTTTCAATAAAATTATTTTTTCAAAATATTTTCACTGGATGTTGGAAACGAGTTTGCCAAGCACTTATAGATTTTCAATCATACGCCTGATCAACATATGACCAAATTTCTGTGAGAACAATGATTGACTTGTCGAAACATCGATTTATAAAGAATTTGTATAAAACTATTTTAGTAATACTATCAAGATTTTTAAAGTAGTTTAAAATTGATCAAAGAAAGTTTTTCTGATTTTAGGCATTTTAATAATTCTGGCTTCATTCCTTTTCGAGGACGAAAAGATTCAAAGAGGGGAGGAATGTGACAACCCAGGATTTTGGCAATATTATTTTAATAAGTATTTAATATGATTTATTTAAAATACAATTTATCATCTTAAAAACAAATAAATAATAAATAAGATTTTAGGCTCCACCATTAATCAATATACATACATACACATATATATATATATATATATATATATATATATATATATATATATATACATACACACATATATATGTATTTTGGAAGGAAACTATAATTTAAAAATTCAATAAAATATTTCAAAATATTTACAATAAAATCTATCTTATTAAAAGCAATAAATATTAAACATAAGTATAAAAATATATGAACATTAATAGAAATTAGTGGGTTTGTGTGTATGCAACATAAATAAATAAATAAGTTAAAATTATAAAAATAAAAAATAAATAAATAACAATGTTATATTAAGTAAAGCAAAATTAGACAAGACAAGTATATATGTGGATTTTATATTTGTATGCAAGAAGAAACAAAATATATATGTACATATTAAATAAAATAAAAGATAGTAATAAGTATGTAAGCTTGAAAGGAAGCATATGCATTTAATAACATCATCTCCGCACAAACACATATCATTTCAACTTTAAAAAAAAGACAAAAATCTGACCAAAGAAAAGCAAACAAAAGCTTGCTGTAGAAGGCAACCACTTCTCTACATATACCTACACATATCCTTATCAGGTTTATATCATTCGAGACATTCAAAATATATATATATATATATATATATATAAATACAAAGCTTGTAACAAACCAATAAACAGAAGACCAAGATCAAGGAAGCAGGATTAAAATCAAGGCAGGTGAGCGATCTGACTATTTTACTCTGTTCCTTTTCTTTTTTCTTGTATGCCTGTGAATAAACCCCACTTAGTTTTATTTTGAATCTGGATGTATGGACGAATCTTAGAAGCTTGATGTAAAATTGTTGCAGGATGATGTATTGCGTATAAATAAATGTAAATCTGTGTGCATATATTTAGGGATTGGTGTTCTTTATTTTTTAAAAAGTATAGTGTTTAAAATTTTAGATCAAAATCCAAAATCCTTTTAATCTAGTCAATAATAAGCTTGGGTATTTAAATAAATTATGTTTATCAAAAAAGAAACTAAACTTGAAAATTTATTTTAGAGTTAAATCAGTTGTAGATTTCTAAATTTTTAAAATTTTACACTAAAGCTTAAAATTTGTAAAAATTTGATTTGTACAATTTCTTTGAATCATCATAAAAATGTAAGATTTTTGAAATTAAAAGCATAATTTTTAGGCTTAGGGTTGTGAAGAATTTTTGAGATGATCTGAATATGAAGTTTCGTCTATTGCCAACGAATGGAGAAGTATCAGGGGTTGCGGTCAAGGTGGAAGGAAGCGTGCAGTTGGTTGAACGTGGAAAAAATAGGGGTAGGGCTTTTTATCGGCCGCGGTGGTTGGAGTTTGGACGAATAGGGTTTTACTGCTTGGACGTGTCGTCGATGTTCTGAGTGGTTTCACGATGCCTAGTGGCGACTGGAATCAATCGCGCGTTGAGCCATGTGTGCTGGAAAGTGTTGTGAAGCAACAGAGAGAATGGTAAGGGCTCTCGAGTGCTTAATCGCCGGTGGTGGTCGATAATTTTCGGTGAGGTCGTTTCCAGGTTGATGGATGTTAGAGTCGTTTTTGATTTTGCAATGAATTGATATGATGGGTCGATCTCGTGGATTTGCCATGGTTGTTGTCAACTCGTCTAAGGATAGGGCAAAGGTCATCGGTGATCGGAGGCGACGTGCACGTCGATGTGGACGTTTCTTGCAGCTGGAATGTGGGTTTAGGGGAAGATGTTATAGTCGGGTTTAAGCACGAAGGAGTATGGGTTTTCGCTCGAAGCAAGAGATAATGGTTGTGTCTCGTGTTTGAATCGGGTTTGAAGGATTTTTGCTTGGGTTTCTAGTGATGGTCCAATTTATGTTGTACAGGAAATGTTTTAGAATGTAAACAATGACATTTTGATCTTCGAAAACGTTTCTAGGTTAAAAGCAAAGTAAACTAAGTTTTACGCGTGGAAATAATTCGTTTACAAAGAATAAATGTTTTAACAAGTTTAAGTAGATTTTAGAGAATAGTATAAGTAGATTTCAAAATGATTTCTTTGTTAAATTTTATTTAATAACTTTGAAAAATTTCAAAGATTGTAGAGGTAAGAAAAATTGATGTATATATTATTTAAATTTATAATTGATTTATAAGATGTTTATTTTAAGTAAAGTTAAAGATAAGAATTTGGTGAACCAATTAAAATAAGGAGTTTATCTTTAAATGATTAAGAGTTTTGGTTAATTTAAGATAAGTAAATTTCTTACTTAAGAATCTTTTAAGCATAAGTAATTAAGAAATTATTTAATTGATTTTAAATCAACTAAATAATTAATTAGTGATTAATTAAAGATAATCACTTATAAATTAAGTAAGAGTACTTAATTAATGAAGTAATTAAGGGATTAATTACTTGGTGAAATTAATTAAGAATGTGATTAATTTTAATTAATAAATTAAGTTTAATTAATTAAAGAGGATTACTTGACGATGAGGTTAAGTATAAGTACTTAATGCAATTAATGGCGTGTAATTACTTAATGAAGTAATTAACGAACAATTACTGGATGTAATTGATTAAGGGAAATTGCTTGATGGATATTATTTAAAGGATAATTATTTAAGGTAAGTAATTAAGTGGTGCTTACTCGGTGTAACTAAAGGATTAACTAATGGAAGTAATTAGAGGATCATTAATTAATGTAATTAATAGAAGAGATCAATCTTGCCTATGAATGATTGAATAATGATAAATGCTTTGGATTGGTTGATATCTTTGAATTGAATTACTTTGTGACATGATAAGTTGGATGGACAGTGATTATGAGATTATCTATCAATTATGAATTGCTGTGTAAAGGTGTTATCCGATAATTAAAGTTAAATTTTATTAAAATAAATAATTTGCGTTAAGATGATACTGGACGCCTTGAATGAGATTCGAAGAAACCGTGGTCGGGTATTAGGAAATACCCAAACCACTTGAATTTTCATAGATTGATATGTGAAATCTATAGGCTGGAATAAGTGATTTAAAGGAATTGGACTATTAAAATCTAAATCTTAGTACTTAGAAAATGGATATATGGAATAAGTGATGTCTATAATAATTTGTGGCTTTGTGAATTGAAACGAGTTACCCCGGGTTTATATAAATCATATGTTTTGTACTCCATGTTAGATAGGTTTACTCATGCTGGTTTCCAGTCTGACTCGGGTGTCACTTTAATGTAATGATCGGGTAAGACCGAGTATTGCAGATTTTCGGGTGAGGATGTTTTGGAGCTCAGGAGGCGAGTTGGACGGCAAGAACGTATGGAGTGTTTTCGCTGTATTATAGTGCTGTATATCTATGACATGGTAATTGTGCATATCCAGTGTCTGTATAAATGTGTCACTCTGATATATTACAAATGTAATTGACAGATACATAATGCTTTTGTAAACTGTTATTATTTATTATTATATTTTATCCGTTGCGAATGTGAGATGTTGACGTTTCTATTCTTCTTCTTCTTCTTCTATCTCTTTTTTCTTTTTCATAACTATTTGGAATTTTCAGGATCGAAAATTCTGGGTCCTTACAATAGGTACCAATATATTATGCCTGCTATAGCTATCATTTAAGAATGGCAGGTTATACAACTACAATCGTAAAGGGCGTGTATGAAGCCCCACCTCTATACTCACGCTAGCTAAGGACACTACGAGGTAATGCCGTCAACTAGCACGAAGAATAAGGCTTTGAGGAGCGACCATCCGTGTAATTTCTTTTTGCGAGCACCGATATGTCAAATAGTATAATATGCATTTCAATTCAAGAGGAAGTCCGACATGCCGACACAAACTCAAAGCTACTGCAGAGTGGCTATATATAATCTTCGAAAACAAATATAGAAATAAGCATAACACAAATCAGTCACAGATATCCATATCACAAAGGCGGAAAAATATACGAATATAACACACAGAAGTGTATATCAAAGTAGTGGTCAAAAAAGATTCACAATATCACAAAAGATTAGATACAAGCGCTACATAAAAGAATATATACATCAAGGAGTCTCTATTTCATATGTATAACAACAAAAACAACTAAACAAGAGTAGTTAGCCAAAAGTCAGGTAATGTTCCCTAATGAGGAGTCAAGTAGAAACGCATATAACATCTTGGTCTGGTTTCAAGTATTATTTAATAATAAAATAATAAACGGATCAGTCTAGCTATAAATATCATATAAAATGAGATAGGGTAAGAGATATGAAAAAAACGTATGATAACTATAATGTCATACTATGAGAAGTATACATTAGACAACACAAAATCCATACAATATCTCAAGAAATCTCAAAACACGGAAAAGAATGACATATTCTTTGTTTATTCACCAAGCTATAAATATTGACAAACATATTATTGCCAATCCCAAGAAAAGAGATGAAACACAAATTCTAGAAATCATCAACTAAAGGTCTAGAAATCACAAAAGGGGGAGGCCTATATCGAAACGGGAGCATGAAAACTCACCAACACATGTATCACAAAATAGGTCGATGTCCCATAAAAATGAGCCGGAGCTCCACCAAACAGGGTATAGTCCCCTATTGCGGACTATGATCCGAAGCTCCTCCGGATGAGCCGAAGCTCCACCTGATGAGCCGAAGCTCCACAAAATGGTCTGAAGACCATGGGTCACTGGCCCGTAAAAGAAATGAGAAGAAGCTCAATAGAACGAGGAATAGTCCTCTATGTGGACAAAGAAACATTGCATAGTGGTAGTCTAAAGCATTAAATGATCATCATCGATCATCAAGAAGTGTCAATTACACTAAGCTAGTAAATAAATGAGTTTAGCTTCATGTCCCATATCCACTGGCTTAACTTAAATATTTACGAACAAATTGTAGATTTCCACTCAAAATTGTCTTAAGAGTTTCAGTCAAACAATTCCAAAAATTAACCTACGAAGTAAACGCAAGTGTTTCATACCACTTGTTTTACTAAGCCGTTTAATTAGATTTCTCAAACAAATGAGGAAAAGGTTTGTATATACTAATAGGTTAGAAAATGGTTTTGTAAACATGCTTTCTATCAAAAATAGAATTGAAATCATCTTTGTAAAAGAGTTTGAATATTTACTACTAGTATAGCAACCATTGTATTTTAAAGTGACAAATCACAAAATTGATTGTAAAAACAATCAATCATCAAAAATTCACATACGAAGACGTGAATCAAATCCATATAAATGATTCTGAATCCATCAAATTGGATATTCTCAAAAATCCTTAAAAAGAAGTCATCAAAGTCAATAATAAATTATAACAACAAATCAAATCAACCCGAAACGACAAATATTGGTAATCCATACAAAAACTGCCTAAGTTAGGCAAAAATGCAATTTTCTAGATTTAGTCGACTGGACTCTAAAGTCAGTTGACTGGTTCAATACCCGAAAACTCTCTGTTTCTAGGTTCGGTCGACTAAATTCAAAGTTCAGTCGACTGACACATGCCTAGATACATGCGGTTTCTAGCTTAGTCGATTGAACTCAGAGTTCAGTCGACTGATATAGAAACTAGGAATTTTCTAGTTCCTGGTTCAGTCGACTAAACTCTGAAGTCAGTCGACAAAACCTACTTCTCAAGCATTACAAGCCTAGCCCCCAAGTGGGGAAAATCCTGACAAATAGCGATCGGACAAGCGATGGGCACTGGGTGTTTGCGCCAATCGACAACCCTGCCCTATAGGCTCTTCGAAGCATCACCAAAAACACATTCAAACAACAAAGCTAGGAGTTTTAAAGATTTGACTTCAAAACACCAAAAATTGGGATGCTCACAAAACCAATTCAAATCATAAGCAAACGAACATGAATAGATGTTAGGAATTCATATCTAACATCAAAGATAGATATAGACATATATGTGAGATAAAAATCTCACCTTTAAACCCAAAAACAACGAAATGAGAAGCCCTAAGACAAAGGAAAGGTCAACCACTCTTCTCTTCAACCCAAGAAGCTTATCTAAGCTTATAAGCAATAATTTCCTAAATTAGGTTATAGGAAATTTCTGAAATTGGAGAGAGATTGAGATGGAGAAGAAGAAAAGGATGCTCACCTAAGCTTCTCTTTGATTTTGGAGCTAGAACTTGGATTTGCAAATGAAACTAGGGCTTAGGATTTTCTAATCTCTTTTCTCTTCCCCCATTTTTTCTAAAGCTTGATGTTAGGAATTATTATGAAGGAATAAAGAGGAGTGGGGGTGGAACTAGGTTGATATGTTGGGTTTAATGGACTGAAACCCAAGCCCAAAGCCCTAAATGAAAATGTCGAAATTCTAACTATGTCCAAACATGTCGATGTTTATACTCAAAAGGGTCGCAAATGGCATTTTGGACGCAATGGAAGTGGTCTCGAGTCCTAATTCGACTATTTGCAAAAAGTAACATTTCGGACTTTAATATGACTAACGATGCTATATTTAAATAAAATATTTAAGTATACAATCATAATATATGCGGGTTGCTGCAGACTCCCCTTCTTAAAGAAATTGTGTCCTCGTAATACTTAAGGAGAAAATAAAGAGTAATAACCATAAAGCATATCACACAAAAGAAGATTTGAAATAAGAATTTTACCTTAAAGAGCATGAGAGAGTATGTTGCTCATAAGTCAAATTAGGTGAAACTTCAATTTCTTTAACAACTCCAGACTCAAGAATAAAATTGAAACCCCAACGGCATTTTCATAGATGAGAGACATGGAAAGCGTCATGAATAGAAAAAATAGAGTCAGTGCAATGATGTAACTCAATAACTATATGCCCGAATAATTCGAAACAACGACACAGTATAATAACAGTACGTCCGATGTACCCGAAAGTCAAATAAATTGGAAAACGACATAGTACAAATGTACAATAATGGTACGCCGGTTGAAGCTGTCAAAAAGATCATTCCATTCGAACATAATCAAAGAAACAACCACTTGTTGTTTAAGGCTAAGGACATCGGCAACACGATATCACTTTTCAGAAGTATAAAGAATATCAAGATCATAAGATGCAAGGAACTCGAGCCAACGTTGTTGATGAAAATTAAGTTACCTTTTAAGAAAATAAATACTCCAAAGATTTATGGTCGGTGTAGAGACCGAATTTATCTCCCAAAAATAACGATGCCAAATTTCTAAAAGCGTAAACAATAGCCGCGAGCGCTAGATCATGAGTGGCATACCTAGTCTTGATAGGCTTTAATTGTATAGAAACATAAGTTATAGAACGTTCCCTTTTACAAGAGAACGGCACCTAAACCAATACGACTAGCATTGGTACAAACAACGAAGTCTTGGTACCCTATGGGAATCACAAGAATATGAGTATTGGAAAAGAGTTCTTTTAATTGACCCTCTTTCCCGAAAAGCTAGGACTTTCAAAATTACAATTAACTTTATGTAGTCATCTTTCTAGAAAAATTTAGTTATTCCAAGTCAATTTACTGTGTCTAATTGTCTCATCAAAGCATTTAGGAGATTCCTATCGATAACGTTGATCAAATGCATCAATCAGAATGCTTAAAGCACTAAATGGGCAAAACAACACAAAATTATTTCCATATGATAAAAACAATTCCTACAAATTTTACGAATATTCCTTACTCGTTTTAAAACAAAAACACAAACATACTTATAAATGTATATTATTAAAAAGATACATAAATTTCAAAGTATTGTTTTCATCCAAAATCAATGAATACAACGATGGTCTCATGGAAATATTCATAGAATACTCAATTCATAAGATGGATGAAATAAACAGGACAACAAGATTGACCTCATGAGCCATTCATAAGAATGTTAACGAGTGCAGAATGTGGTGGTGGAACACTATCGTCCATCAAACGGAAAATACCTTAGCATCACACAATGGATTACTTAGGTGATAACCATAAGACAAGCTCAAAGATACCGGAAAATTCACTAACTATTTGAATGAGGAGAAAAACATCTTCCTCGACAAGTGGGTCTAGAGTATAAAATGGTGCCACCAAATTGGAATCGAAATCATTTAGAAAATTAGAAATCTACTTAACAGATTGAAAATGTCAAAGATGGATAGTCCACACGGGACATGGAATATGGCTTCATAAAAATTAAGCGAATCCTTTCATAAAAATTAATTCTGAAACCTAAGTAGCGCATAACATGCAAATCGGCCGGAAAGAATAATCATATAAAATTATCTCGATATTTCTACAAAGCAAACTGAGTGATGGTTATCTACCAACCGGATTCGCAATTCTCAAAGAAGTCATCAAGCCGAAAATATTTAAAGAAAAAGAATCAACAAGTTCTTTTGATATAGAAACCATATCAATAAGAACTCTAATAGGATAATCACAAAATAAATTAATGCCATCAAGGGTAGAATGAAAAATACCTTGATAAAGAGAAGTGTCACAAGGAGCTTGCACAACATTCAGCTCTCCCTCTCTCCTACTTTGATGTTTGGGGCATGTAGATAAATAATGACCTGAACCTTTGCAATAGCGGCAAAAAGGGGTTTCGGGCACTTAATTACATAATGGTCCTCAGAACCACAATTGTAGCATTGTCCACGACTAGAGGTAGGAGTCATCACTATCAGAGTTTCTTGTTCCCCTTTCTTCTTGCTTTGAATTATGGGGCATGCAGAAATATGATAACCTGAATTTTTGCAATAGCGACAAGAATAAGGCCTCGGATACCTATTTACATAGTGGCCCTTAGAATTACAATTGTAGCATTCTCCACAATTAGGGATTGGTGTCTTTTCTACCGAAGTTGCCTGCTTCCCCTTCTTGTTGGGATTAGGGCTTTTGAACTTAATATGCCTCTTCTTGTTGTTATTGAGGCTCTTTTTGGAACCTCTAACATCACTATAACTTCCTTTATCGGCCTCTTCTAGTCGTAGAGTGATATCTATAATATGATCGAAAGGAAGTCCTAGTTTCAGAGGTAAAACCTTTTCAGGGTTCTTTCTCAAAGCACAAATAAACCTTTGATTCTTCACAAGATCCAAAAGTTGTTGGGCAGACATGGATTCACCGTCCAGAGAAGGACTACTGGATTGACCAACGCTAGGACTACCAGAACTAACCATCTCTTCTTCTTTAAGAAAGAAAGAAAGAAGAGGAAAAAGGTTATTCTCAGAATGAATATCGAACAAACATGATTGATAAAACAAGGCATCACAAAGAAAATAGGATTGGACGGGTCCTAAGACTCGAATAAAATCTTAAGCCAGGACTCCTAAGAAGGACTTAGGATGATGATCCTTGCTAGATTATTCTACACTGTTCCGAAGTTTGGCTGTGATACCAAGTTGTGATGCCCCACCTCAATACTCATGCTAGCCAAGGACACTACGAGGTAATGTCGTCAACTAGCACGAAGAATAAGGCTGTTGAGGAGCGACCATCCACGTAATTGCTTTGTGCGAGCATCAATATGTCAGATAATATAACATACATTTCAATTCAAGAGGAAATCTGACATGCCGATACAAATTCAAAGCTACTACAAAGTTGCTATATATATTCTTTGGAAACAAATATAGAAATAAGCATAACACAAATCAGTCATAGATATCCATGTCACAAAGGTGGAAATGGATATGAATATAACACATAGAAGTGTATATCAGAGTAGTAGTCAAACAAGATCCACAATATCACAAAAGAATAGATACAAGTGCTACACAAAAGAATATGTATACATCAAGGAGTCTCTATCTCGTATGTATAACCACAAAAACTACTAAACTATAGTAGTTAGCCAAAAGTCAGGTAATGTTCCCTGATGAGGAGTCAAGCAGAAGCACCTATAACATCTCGGTCAGACCCGAGTATTATTTAATAAGAAAACAATAAACGGATCAATCTAGCTCTAAATATCAGATAAAATGGGATAGGGTAAGAGATATGACAAAAAAGTATGATAACTATAATGCCATACTACAGGAAGTATACATTAGACAACACAAAAATCATACAATATCTCAAGAAATCTCAAAACACAGAAAAGAATGTCATATTCTTTATTTTATTCACAAAGCCACAAATACTGACAAACATATTACTGCCAATCCCAAGAAAAGAGGTGAAACACAAATTCCAGAAATCATCAACTAGAAATCAAGAAATCACAAAAGGGGGAGGCCTATCACAAAACAGAAGCATGAAAACTCACCAACACGTGTATCACAAAGTGGGTCGTTATCCCATAAAAATGAGCCGGAGCTCCCCCAAACAAGGTTTAGTCCTCCATTGCGGACGATGAGCCAAAGCTCCACCCGATGAGCCGAAGCTCCACCTGATGAGCTAAAGCTCCACCCGATGAACCGAAGCTCCACCTGATGAGCCGAAGCTCCACCTTATGAGCCGAAGCTCCACAAAATTGTCCGAAGACCATGGGTCTCTAGCCCCATAAAAGAAATGAGACGAAGCTCAATAGAACGAGGTACAATGCCCTACGTGGACAAAGAGTAAATGCACAATGCTAGTCTAAATCATAAAATGGTCATCATCGATCATCAAGAAGTGTCAATTACACTAAGCTAGTAAGTAAACGAGTTTAGCTTCGTGTCCCATAATCACTAGCTTAACTTAAATATTTACGAACAAATTGTAGATTTCCTCTCAAAAATTGTCACAAGTGTTTCAATTGAAAAAGTCCAAAAATTAACCAACGAAGTAAACGCAAGGGTTTCATATCACTTGTCTTACTAAGCCGTTTAATTAGATTTCTCAAACAAATGAGAAAAAGGTTTGTATATACTAATAGGTTAGAAAACGGTTTTATAAACGAGCTTTGTATTAAAAATAGAATTGAAATCATCTTTGTAAAAGAGTTTGAATATTTACTACTAGTATAGAAACCCTTGTATTTTAAAGTGACAAATCAGAAAATTGATTGTAAAAACAATCAATCATCAAAAAATTCACATACGAAGACGTGAATCAAATCCATAGAAATCGATTCTGAATCCATCAAATTGGATATTCTCAAAAATCTCGAAAAAGAAGTCATCAAAGTCAGTAATAAATGATAACAACAAATCGGATCAACACGAAATAACAAAAATTGGAAATCCACACAAAAACTGCCTAAGTTAGGCAAAAATGCAATTTCGCAGATTCAGTCGACCGAACTATGAAGTCAATCGACTGATTCAATGCCTGGAAACTCTCTGTTTCTAGGTTCAGTCGACTGAACTCAGAGCTTAGTCGACTGATACATGCCTGGATACACACGGTTTTCAGGCAAAGTTGACTGAACTCAGAGTTCAGTCAATTGATACAGAAACCAGGAATTTTCTTGCTCCTGGTCATTCGAATGAACTCTGAAGTCAGTCGACTGAACCTGCTTCTCAAGCATTATCAACCTAGCCCCCAAGCGGGTCAAAATCCTAACAAATAGCGATCGAACGAGAGATGGGCGCTAGGGGTTTACGCCAATCGACAACCCAGCCCTATAGGCTGTTCGAAGCATCACCAAAAACATGTTCAAACATCAACGCTAGGATTTTTAAAGACTGACTTCAAAACACCAAAGATTGGAATATTCACAAAAGCAATTCATATCATAAGCAAATGAACATGAATAGATGTTAGTAATTCATACTTAATGTTAACGTAAAAATATGACGCTAACACCCCGGTGCAAGTAAAGCAAGTGTGAAAGCACCACCCGCTGATACGGGAATCAGAAATAAGCAGGAAAATATCAGATAAACTGTATAAGGCACAGTTTTTATAGTGGTTTGGCTTATAATCAAGCCTACGTCCACTTTCAATCTCTTTATTACTGACTCAAGTACAACTTATACAACTTTCTTCAATTACAACACACTTTAGACTAGTAGATCAAACTTTGATGGTGAATAATCTTTCGAATCCATGTTGAATGATGTAGATTTTCTCTCGAAGTTTGTCGTAGTGCCCTTGGTGTTTGGAGTGCTTGAAGTGCTGTTTGAGTTGAGAAAACGACAGAGTATCGGCGCTTCGAGAATGAGCCCCCAAAGATCCCTCGAACGTTGGAGCTCACGCTGTATTTATAGGAGTTTTTGGTCATAAGTCGTAGGTCGGAAGCTACGACTTAAAGTAAGTTGTGGGTCGAAGGTTGCCACCTAAAGTAGGTCGTAGGTTGAAGGTCGCGACCTAAAGGAAACGAGCTACAGCCCATTCTAGTTGCACTTGGCTCCTCCTGAGCGGGTTAACAGGTAGCACGCGACCTAGGATGGGTCGCTGATCTCTTCTGGGTGAGTGGAGCGACCTAGAAGAGGAATGTCATAAGATGCAGCGACTTACGGAGTTGCCTCGGCCCTGTTTAGGTCGTGTTCGACCTTATGAAGAGTCATGCGGTCTTGTACTGCCTTAACCCGTTAGGTCATAGATCGCTGACTCGTTAAGTCGCTGGACCAGTAAGTCGCTTAGCCCATTTAGGTAATTAGGTCGTAGATTCTTAGGTCGGGGCCGCTCTAAATCATTCTATGTCTTAACTCGTGGACCGTTGATCTTCTTGGGTCACTTGGACCGCTTCACTCTTAGGTCGCAAGGTACTTGTTTATTAGGTCGTTGTGTTTCCTAGCTCGGTCATACGTTAGGTCGTTCTACCGTTCCATCTCTTAAGTCGTTACACCTTTTAGGTCGTGCCACCTTTAGGTCATTAAGTCGCTTACTTCTCTAAGTCGTTAGGTCGTCCTTTCCCGTAAGCCGCTTCATGTGTTAGGTCGCCTACTCCCTTAAGTTGTTCAGTCGTCCCATTTTTAAGTGGTGAGGTTATTTCAAAACGAGGTTAACACTTGCCCCTCGAAGTGCACGCCTAGGTCGTAGGTTGTGTGCTTCGACTTAACATGCTTGGATCGTGACCGACCTAAGAGATAGCTTAACACGCACATCCATTTGCCTCTGCCTTATATAACCGTTAGCTCATGTCTTTCCCTTTAACTGTTTCCATAACCCATTCCTCCATTAGTGATTTCTTGAGCTTCCCAGAGATATATTCGAACCAATCAATCACTAATTGTCCTTAATATTTCGTCGCGTAAGTGAATTTGTGTGACGACCTGGAATTTTCGAGCATTTATAATCGGAATATTTAATTGATATTCAAGATAATAATTTTAACTTGAATTACGAATATCATAATTTATTTAACAATTAAATTGTTGAATTAAATAATTTGAATTGGATAAAATATGAAATCTGAGATTTTAGGCCTGTTAAAAATATAATTTGAAAGCTTATAAAATTTATATTGACAACACTGAATATAATAGGAGTGTTAAAATTGAATATGGCGCTGGATTGGTCAGTTTTGAAATTTAATCGTTTAAATTGAATTTTAAAAAAAAAATCCTTCCGGGGCACAGTCTCGAAATTTGATGAAACCTGTTCCATTGGGTCTGTGATATTGAATTATTATCGAATTTCAAATTTCGTATTGATCGAAGTTAGTGTGTGACTGTACGATTTGTAAACGCGTTGACATTAAATTGATAATAATCTAATGTGATCTAATTTAATAAATCAAGCTTCTCGTATACGCCATCCTATGTCCCTTCCTCAGCACGCTAAAGAATTCAACACGCAACCCTTCTTTTTATTTTTCGGTTTCGAATAAAAGCAAAATCTGATTTAAACCTATCTCAAGTTTATCGATCTCCCCTATCAAATTTCTTATCCAAAGGCCGAATGAGTTTAAAAAAAAATCGAAACAGAAGAAAAGAAATGGCTAAATGAATGACACTTCTTGTTTGCAAAATGAGAATAAGCTTAAGTATAAAATTTGAATAAATTGAAGGAAATTGACTCAAACTAAATGAATGAAGAAGAGTTGAATTGAATTCAACTTGAACAAAGTTTAATAATATTGGATTGGTTTCAAATCAAGTGAAAATAAATTTTTAATCGAAATAAAATTCAATGAGTTATAAATAATATTAATGGAATGAAATTCCAGAATAAATAATTGTAAACCATTTAAAATTATTTAGGAACTGAAATAACTTGAGACAATAAGGAAAATAGAATGTTTCGAGTTTATTAAAATGGTTTAAGTAAATGTGAATAAACTAATTATATTGAATAAATAAATGATGGAATAAATACGTATCAAATGAAATGTGGTTTAAATGAGTTGAAAAATGGTTATTGAATGGAATGGCTTGGATCGTCTTCGAGTTAAATAAAATAGTTTGGAATAAACAAATATGGAATGAATGCAAGTGAATGTATTCCAATCTGAATGTAATGAAAATGAAAATATATGAATTGTGGATAAATTTAAAAAAGGAATAGAATTATGTATAAATTGAGATGAAATCCATTTAAATTGGCTATAAAATATAAATACTTGTTTATTTATATGGATCTTGTCAAATTTGCATAGAATACATACCATTGGATGAAAATGGAGGTAATTAAAATTCTATGAATTAATAGGAGTGAAATAAATTGATTTTGCAAGCAATGGAATTAAATATGAATTGATTTTGCTTAAGAATAAATTAAATGCAAGCGATTGAGTTTTAAACCATTCAAATTGAATGAAATGGTTTATAAATTAATTGAAACAGTTGAATTGGTATGAAAGTTGTAAAAATTGCTTACGGGAAATGTTGGATGTGCATTTCTTTAGAATCCATATGTTTTAACCACTGCAACTAAGTGAAATATAGTTAAATTGCATATATTTGGCACTTACATGTTTAAATTGAGTAAGTACAGGTACCTGGAAGCCGTGTGGCTGGATTTGGTTGTGCTATTTGCTAAAAATAATAAGCTGCTTGCTTAAAATGCTAAATAAGGTACGCCTACGCAATAAAAATAGGAAATATGAACTGTTTTTGGTTTTTCCGACCAGGTGGGTCGATGTATATATATTTATCTCTTTTGTCAAATTGCAGAAGCTCCTCCGTACAAAGGAGACTCTGCCAAAAAATTTCGGAAATTTTGGGAGATAGAAAATTTTAGAAAATTTTGGAAAATTGTGTTAACAACTAACGAATTCAAATTGGAAACTAAACTAAATTAGTAAAGGAAACCAACTTAAAGTAATGATATGAATTAGTTATTAATGGAAAATAAAATTTAAAGTTTAGAGTTGAAAATAAATTGAATTCGTATGGAAATGAAAGAAGTAATTTGAATAGGAATGGATATAAACTAATGTGGTAAGATGAAAATGAATATAAGAAACATATGAAATACTTATGTTAACTTAAGTAAGGAATGGTCAATTCTTAATTGGAAATTGAATATTGCAAATGTATTCTAAGTTGATATTTGGAGAAATATTAACATTTGGTGAGGAAGTCGATAAAATGTTTTTGGAATGTTGTGATTGGATATTAGTGCTAAGCAGGATATGCAGGTATTATAAAAGGGAAAGGAGAATTGGATTTGATTCCAAAATATAAATTTGAAATGCTCGACAAAAAGGTATGTATTTAAATTTTGGTATGAATTTGATTGGGTTTTTGGATCGAGCCACTTGTCATTTTGTTTTCTTTTTGGATTTGGGAGGCCGTAGAGCCATTTTGTAGTTGTACCGAGTCAGCCGCGCAAAGGAGACGCTGGCAAAAATTTTCGGGTATTTAAGGAATTAGAAAAATTTTGAGAAAATTTTGATAATTCCAAATTGGTTTTAAATTGAAACTTGAATGATTGGGCAAATAAGTTTGTTTGCAAATTAGGGAAAGATTTGGAAAGGTAATAAGAAAGGTAATGTGTCTTTTATTAAAAAGATTATTGGTAGGATGCTAAATTGTTGATTTTGGAAAAAAATAGTAAGGGGTATTGAACCATTCTTCCTAGCTAGTAATTTCGGGGACGAAATTCTATTAAGGGGGGAGGAATGTGACGACCTGGAATTTTCGAGCATTTATAATCAGAATATTTAATTGATATTCAAGATAATAATTTTAACTTGAATTAGGAATATCATAATTTATTTGACAATTAAATTGTTGAATTAAATAATTTGAATTGGATAAAATATGAAATCTGAGATTTTAGGCCTGTTAAAAATATAATTTGAAAGCTCATAAAATTTATATTGACAACGCTGAATATAATAGGAGTGTTAAAATTGAATCTAGCGCTGGATTGGTCAGCTTTGAAATTTAATCGTTTAAATTGAATTTTTAAAAAAATCCTTCCGGGGCATAGTCTCGGAATTCGACGAAACCAGTTCCATTGGGTCCGTGATATTGAATTATTATCGGATTTCAAATTTCGTATTGATCGAAGTTAGTGTATGAGTGTACGATTTTGAATTGTTTGATGTGATATAATATGATATTTTGGAATTGATGTATTATATTGTGCTAATGTCTGTGGATGCAGGGAAAACAGGTTGGAGGGATCCAACTGGATCCCTCAACATTTATTTAAATTATTTAATATTCTCTGTTCTGATTATTTGATATTCTATAATGAATTATGTGAAAGTATTGAATGTTGTGGCTTGGTTGATATAATTGGGTATAATGAATTACCAAAATATTATATATAAAAATTGGATTTTTGAAGAAAATAAAAGAAGCGAATCTGTAGGTAAAGTAATTATAGAATAAATTTAAGAATGAATTCGAGAAGGAATAAAGTGACTTTAAATTTCTAATGAGAAATTGTGTGTATAGTAAGGAAAATTTAATAAACCGGAAGTTAATGAATTTTGAAATTCATTGTTATTATTTAAAAAGACCAAAACATTTATTAAAAATTCAGGATTTAAATTATTGGAAAGAATAAAGAAGAAATTGAGAATAACCTGAAATTTGTATATTTCAGTTAAAAGGGTTTGAAATCAAACAGAAAATAATAATAACAAAAACCATAACTAATGGATTTTTTTGAAATGAACTGATAAGTAGAGAATTTATTTTAAATGGAATAAATTGGAAATCAATTTGGGAAATTGATTTGAATGATTGATATTTGTAATTCTCCATGGATAACCAAGTACGATTTCAAAGTAAATTCTTAAATATAAGTTAAAAGATTTTAAATTTGTTTAAAAAGTATGTTTTGTAAAATTCATTATTCTAATATTTAAAGCCTTAAGTAAGTATTTCCTTTTAATCTATTATAAACAGTAATTATTTAAAGAATTTCTTAGTTTTATGTTTTTAAAAGTGAAAACCTACTTTTATATTTTATTAAGTAACTTTATTTTCAAATATTCATATATGATGTATTTTTAACAAATTATTAAAGTAGTTTTAATTTAAATGTTTTAAAATTATATATTTCAAAGTGAAGTTTTTTAAATTATTTTAAAAATCTAGTTTTGTGCTTGGTGATTCCAAAGAGATAGAAATACTTGGAACTTATGCTGAGAAAGGCAGATAGTTTTGAAACTGTTTTCAAAGGAATTTGGAAAGTGAAATATATCTAGTGAAGATATTTTTGAGATTTATAAATAATTTGGAAAATTATTTATTGGTTGATGGGTGTTTGTGGATATTAGTTGATAGTTAAATAACCGACTATCAATATTGGCCAACTGCGTTGATCGTTTCGAAGAGACCGGGATCGAGATTAATTTCTCGAAAACCACTTCGATCCGATTTGTACGTTTCATGAAAAACGATTTTGGATTCGAAGATGGAACAATGAAGTGCAAGGGCTAGTCGCTACTAATCCTGAGGATATTTCCAAAATGGATGTAGTAGGAATAGTGCCTTCGGTTCCGTTCGAACCCGAGACGGACTTGTATGGATGAATGCTTGCGAAACATCGTCAGGTGGACGATGGGCATTCAAAGGGATATTGGTCTAAAAAGGTACGCTTAGCCTCAAGCCTCATCAAATGGGAATGTCTGAAAATCAGGGGTTATGCAGCAAGGCTAGGTGGGTAGCACCCAAGCAGGGTGAGGTCATTCCAGTCTAGATGTCCCTTTTTATTTCGGCTTAGTGGTGCGGTTGCTGATCCCAACCGCGGGGTGATCTCACTCGGGACTGTCCAGTAAGGGATTGTTCCGGCCTTATGTTGCAGGGGAGCGGGCGTACTCCTCGGTACGGTGATCTAGGCCCCGTACTGTGACAGGTGGTACCCCAGTGCCTAGTCATTAGTTGGAAATCCATTCTCCCTACGAGCCTTGTACGAGATTTGTTTGTATTACCCACTTTGTGGCTAGTAGCTGGAATTTAATGAATGTAACAATTTCGGCTATTTTATAAGTATTTGTATATAGACCCAATTATAATATCAGAGGATTTCTATAAAAAATGTTTTAGCTATCGAAAGGTAAAAATCCGACATGTTTATTTGTGGCGCGGTCTTACGAGATGCTTTTGTTTTCAAAGGATTTTTGAAACTTTAATAATCAGTTGGGTGTGATTTTCTCACGCTGGTATTCCAGACTGACTCAGGTGTTATTTAATTGTAATGCTCGGGTCAAACCCAGTATTATAGGATACAGGATATGATGCTGTGGAGCTCAGGAGACGAGCTGGATGATGACACATACTCTCGTACTTGTTTATATATTTATATTCCGCTGTGTTCAGTTGTTGTGCATCAATTTGTATGATATTGATGTTGAGCTGTGATTGATGTACTCTGATGATGTATGTATAAACAGATATAGTTTTGTTTTATGTGAAGATCATTATTACCTATTATATTTTATTCCGCTGCGATGGTTAGATTCTGTTGTTGTTTTCTATTCTCTGCTTCTACCTCTTCTTCTTTAACCCAAATGGTTCGTATTTCTGTACAACTTGAGTTGATTTAGGTAGAATAGTGTTGATTCAAGGGGTACGGATTTGCGGGCTGTTACACTTGGTATCAGAGCTTAGGTTGGAGATAACCTTGGCTCTGGTGGGAATTACTCATTTAAATTAGAGTCCGAAGTACTCTAGAATGAGTTTGAGCGTATTAATAGATATGTGCGCGTATTTGTTAGTGAATATAATTTATTTTAATATTGTGTTTATTGATTTATTGAGTAGCATATGAACCTTCGTCGACACAGTCTGCGCAACTGTATTGAAGGGGTTTCTAAACACTTGAATAGAACAATTGACACGGTATTGCTTTAAATGTGGGTAAATGAAATAATTTTACCCAAAAATATATTTTGATATAAATAAAAGTTTTGTAAACCATCTTAGCTAATATATGGTTTCTTGGATGTTAGAAATGGTAATATTAGAGTATTATCATTGTTAAGTGAAAATTTAACTAGAAATTGAAATATAACCAAAGTTTAAGGGAATAAATTCATTATAGAATGAAATTCATAAATATGAATTGAAATATAATTAATTGGGAATTTGTATAAGCATAAAATATACAAATGCATTTTTAGTTAAAATTTGAATTAAAATAGAATTTGAAAACTTTAAAACCCCGGAGATTTTGGAAGTATTTTTGAGATAAATAGTATTATTGTTGTTTTGGGTTATTTCTGAAAGGAAATTTGTTTAAAAATGGACTTTGGAAGGGAGATAGCATTGAATCCACTTCAGTCACTGGAAAATAACTTCGGTGATGACTGCATCATCATTGATGTTCATTTTCGAGTTTCTAAGTGATGAATTGCTGCCAAATTATTTGTTCAGGAAAACCTGTTTGTTTTTGAAAATCTCAAGGGAAATTTGTTGGGAATAAAACCAGGATTGGTTTAATTTTTGAGAAATATGATTTGAGATGTTGGAGATTTCAAAACAATTTGAAACCAAAGCTGGGTGTTTAAAAATCCGGATAAGATAAGTTGTAAGCTTATAAATGGAAATGATTTGTAAATCAGGAAGAAATTTTAAGCTTTGGATAACGGAATTTAAATTTACAAGGTGAAAAGTTAAAAATGAAATTAACTTGGATTGGGAAATAAATTTTAAGTGGATTGAAATTGATTGAACAGGCTGAAAATAATATCCAGTTGTATTCGAATCAAGTTGGAATCGAATTGAGTTGAAGAAAACAGAGTTAAAATAAAATTGAATTGGAATAAGAATTCAATTGAATTAATGAATGGAATTAAATTCTTACCTGGATAAATGAAAAATAAATTGGATAAGAAATGATAATTTAAATAAATAAACCAGAATAACTTATAGGAGAATTAAAAATCCATAGAAATAAAATATGCTTGGGCTATAAATAAATAGCAGGCTTGAGTTAAAAATAAAGGATGAATATATTCAAGCCAAGAATGAGTGTGATTGTATGAAATATAAGTTGTGACTTATAAAATTAAAATGGAATGCAATGCCCAAAAAATTAATATTGTTTAATGAATTGAAAAATAAAATGAAGATCAAAACTTGAATTATAAACTAAATTGAACTAAGAAAGTTAAATGGAGTGATATTTGGGGTTGAAAATTCAAGTGTTGGATTATAAATAAGGGAAGAACTAATTGATAATAAATTAATTAATGAAATGTGTAAATGGAGTTCAATGTAGTTAAATAGAAGTTGTATTGTAAGCTAATAATGAAGTTTGGAAATAAAACTCAAGTTATAAATCAAATTCGACTTGAATCATTAGTGAAGAAAATGTAATTGAAGTGGCCTTGCAATTAATTAAATGATTTGTGAATGAAATTGCAATGTAAGTTAATAAAATTGAATGGTAATTTTAAAAGTGAATGGTAGAATCTGAACTTGAGTTATAAATTAAAATTTAACTTGAAGTGTTAACAAGTTAAGTATAAATGGATATGTGTCGAATAAAGGAAATTGAAATAGATTAAAATTGTAATGGTTTGAATGTGCATATAAAATCCAAATAAGTGGAAATAAATTGGAAATGGCCATGTAATAAATTGGAAGAGTTGATTCTGGGAAGTTAAAGTGTATAATAACTAAGTAAATAAATTTGTGGTTTGAAATTGGATTGGATTAGAATAGAATCAAGTTAAATTGAAAAGAGAACTTGTTTGCAAAATGAGAATGAGCTTAAGTATAAAATTTGAATAAATTGAAGGAAATTAACTTAAGCTAAATGAATGAAGAAGAGTTGAATTGAATTCAACTTAAACAAAGTTTAATAATATTGGATTGGTTTTAAATCAAGTGAAAATAAATTTTTAATCGAAATAAAATTTGATGAGTTATAAATAATATGAATGGAATGAAATTCTAGAATAAATAATTGTAAACCATTTAAAATTATTTAGGAACTGAAATAACTTGAGACAATAAGGAAAATAGAATGTTTCGAGTTTATTAGAATGGTTTAAGTAAATGTGGCTAAACTAATTATATTGAATAAATAAATGATGGAATAAATACGTATCAAATGAAATGTGGTTTAAATGAGTTGAACAATGGTTATTGAATGGAATGGCTCGGATCGTCTTCTAGTTAAATAAAATAGTTTGGAATAAACAAATATGGAATGAATGCAAGTGAATGTATTCAAATCTGAATGTAATGAAAATGGGAATATATGAATTGTGGATAAATTTAAAAAAGGAATAGAATTATGTATAAATTGAGATGAAATCCATTTAAATTGGCTATAAAACATAAATACTTGTTTATTCATATAGATCTTGTCAAATTTGCATAGAATAAATATCATTGGATGAAAATGGAGGTAATTAAAATTCTATGAATTAATAGGAGTGAAATAAATTGATTTTGCAAGCAATGGAATTAAATATGAATTGATTTTGCTTAAGAATAAATTAAATGCAAGCGATTGAGTTTTAAACCATTCAAATTGAATGAAATGGTTTATAAATTAATTGAAACAGTTTAATTGGTATGAAAATTGTAAATATTGCTTACGGGAAATGTTGGATGTGCATTTCTTTAGAATCCATATGTTTTAACCATTGCAACTAAGTGAAATATAGTTAAATTGCATATATTTGGCACATACATGTTTAAATTGAGTAAGTACATGTACCTGGAAGCCGTGTGGCTTGATTTGGTTGTGCTATTTGCTAAAAATAATAAGTTGCTTGCTTAAAATGCTAAATAAGGTACGCATACGTAATAAAAATAGGAAATATGAACTGTTTTTGGTTTTTCCGACTGGGTGGGTGGATGTATATATATTTATCTCTTTTATCAAATTGCAAAAGCTCCTCCGTACAAAGGAGACTCTGCCAAAAAATTTCGGAAATTTTGGGAGTTAGAATATTTTAGAAAATTTTGGAAAATTGTGTTAATAACTAACGAATTCAAATTGGAAACTAAACTAAATTAGTAAAGGAAACCAACTTAAAGTAATGATATGAATTAGTTATTAATGGAAAATAAAATTTAAAGTTTAGAGTTGAAAATAAATTGAATTCGTATGGAAATGAAAGAAGTAATTTGAATAGGAATGGATATAAACTAGTGTGGTAAGATGAAATTGAATATAAGAAACATATGAAATGCTTATGTTAACATAACTAAGGAATGGTCAATTCTTAATTGGAAATTGAATATTGCTAATGTATTCTAAGTTGATATTTGGAGAAGTATTAACATTTGGTAAGGAAGTCGATAAAATGTTTTTGGAATGTTGTGATTGGATATTAGTCCTAAGCAGGATATGCAGGTATTATAAAAGGGAAAGGAGAATTGGATTTGATTTCAAAATATAAATTTGAAATGCTCGACCAAAAGGTATGTATTTAAATTTTGGTATGAATTTGATTGAGTTTTTGGATCGAGCCACTTGGCCTTTTGTTTTCTTTTTGGATTTGGGAGGCCGTAGAAATATTTTGTAGTTGTACCGAGTCAACCGCACAAAGGAGACGCTGGCAAAATTTTTCGGGTATGTAAGGAATTAGAAAATTTTTGATAAAATTTTGATAATTCCAAATTGGTTTTAAATTGAAACTTGAATGATTGGGCAAATAAGTTTGTTTGCAAATTAGGGAAAGATTTGGAAAGGTAATAAGAAAGGTAATGTGTCATTTATTAAAAAGATATTTGGTAGGATGCTAAATTGTTGATTTTGGAAAAAAATAGTAACAGGTAT
The DNA here is from genome assembly GCA_030765085.1 of Allium cepa. NCBI lineage: Eukaryota > Viridiplantae > Streptophyta > Magnoliopsida > Asparagales > Amaryllidaceae > Allium > Allium cepa. The sequence continues at coordinate 270,141,226 of CM060935.1, read as the reverse complement.
TGAACTATTCTTCCTAACTAGTAATTTCGAGGACGAAATTCTTTTAAGGGGGAGGAATGTGACGGCCCGGAATTTTCGAGCATTTATAATTAGAACATTTAATTTATGTTCAAGATAATAATTTTAACTTGGATTAGGAATATCATAATCTATTTGAAAATTAAATTGTTGAATTAAATAATTTGAATTGGATAAAATATGAAATCTGACATTTTAGGCCTGTTAAAAATATAATTTGAAAGCTCACAAAATTTATATTGACAACATGGAATATAATAGGAGTGTCAAAATTCAATCTAGCGCTGGATTGGTCAGTTTTGAAATTTAATCGTTTAAATTGAATTTAAAAAAATCCGGAATTAAATTGAATTTAAAAAAATCCTTCCGGGGCACAGTCTCGGAATTTGACGAAACCTGTTCATTGGGTCCGTGATTTTGAATTATTATCGGATTTCAAATTTCGTATTGATCAAAGTTAGTGTGCGAGTGTACGATTTGTGAACGCGCTGGACATTAAATTGATAATAATCTAATGTAATCTAATTTAATAAATCAAGCTTCTCATATACGCCATCCTATGTCCCTTCCTCAGCACGCTAAAGAATTCAACACGCAACCCTTCTTTTTATTTTTCGGTTTCGAATAAAAGCAACATCTGATTTAAACCTATCTCAAGTTTATCGATCACCCCTATCAAATTTCTTATCCAAAGGCCTAACGAGTTTTAAAAAAAATCGAAAAAGAAGAAAAGAAATGGAGACAGCCTTATCCCAATTCCCCTTTCTTAAATCGAATTCGAGCTACATAAAAAAAAATATCTTAAGAATGGCCGAAGCCGTATTCCTCCAATCGAACCCTCGTCCATTCCCAGATCGAGCGACCTAGTCGCGATAGTAGGTTGGGCCTGAAAATGGTCGCGTCGTGTCTGGGTTTCGCGATTTGGAAGCTCGTCGTTCGCTGATGGTCGCGATTCCTGGTGTAATTCGAGCATCGTGCCGACATCGGGGAAACAAGGGGAGCAGTGTCCACGTGAAGCCGATGTGGGTAGAGACAGTAGATGGTTTGTCAGCGAGGTGTCAGGCAAGGGGTATTCGTGATGAAATCGCGAGCGAGTTTGAAGCTTGCGGCGTGGGGTTGTAGGCAGTGGTGAGTTCGCTCAATGTCGAGAGCTAGGGTTCGCTTTGGGAAATCGCCGCCACGATGGGTTGCTTCGAGGTATTGCTAACTTTCTCTGTTTTTAATTTAATTTAAGGTGTTAAAAAAAATTTAATTATAGAGATAAGCTGGAAAAGAAAATAGTAATTTTAAATGTTGATTGGATTTATATAAGTTAGGGTTTATGGAAACTAAGTATAGATATATGTGTAGCTTTAAAAGGAAATAAATACATATATATGTTTAAAGTTATTAGTTGTCTTAGGATAAAACATTATGATGATTAGTTGTTAAATTAACCTATTCAAATTTTAGTCCATGGAAATATTAAAGAAAATTAACTTATAATCAAATTATTAGTCGAGATAAATTATTGGTTAAATAAAATTTCCAATGAAATTTTGTTTATTTGTTCGATTGGCTCGTATATTAATAAATTATATAAATATTTATGCAAGGTCCAAAATTGGGAGATAATAGATGAGATGGAATTGGAATTCCAAACGAAAAGAAAAAGGTCAGTTAATCTCACTCAGCTGATTATAAATTTAAATTTAAATGATTAAATTTAAATAATTGTTGGGATGGTTGAATTGTTTGATGTGATATAATATGATATTTTGGAATTGATGTATTATATTGTGCTAACGTCTATGGATGTAGGGAAAACAGGTTGGAGGGATCCAACTGGATCCCTCAACATTTATTAAATTAATTAATATTCTCTGTTCTGATTATTTGATATTCTATAATGAATTATGTGAAAGTACTAAATGTTATGGCTTGGTTGATATAATTGGGTATAATGAATTACCAAAATATTATATATAAAAATTGGATTTTTGAAGAAAATAAAAGAAGTGAGTCTGTAAGTAAAGTAATTATAGAATAAATTTAAGAACGAATTGGAGAAGGAATAAAGTGACTTTAAATTTCTAATGAGAAATTGTGAGTATAGTAAGGAAAATTTGAATAAACAGGAAGTTAATGAATTTTGAAATTCATTGTTATTATTTAAAAAGAACAAAACATTTATTAAAAATTCAGGATTTAAATTATCGGAAAGAATAAAGAAGAAATTGAGAATAACCTGAAATTTGTATATTTCAGTTAAAAGGGTTTGAAATCAAACAGAAAATAATAATAATAAAGACCATAACTAATGGATTTTTTTGAAATGAACTGATAAGTAGAGAATTTATTTTAAATGGAATAAATTGGAAAACAATTTGGGAAACTGATTTGAATGATTGAGATTTGTAATTCTCCCTGGATAACCAAGTACGATTTCAAAGTAAATTGTTAAATACAAGTTAAAAGATTTTAAAGTTGTTTAAAAAGTATGTTTTGTAAAATTTATTATTCTAATATTTAAATCCTTAAGTAAGTATTTCCTTTTAATCTATTATAAACAGTAATTATTTAAAGAATGACTTAGTATTATGTTTTTAAAAGTGAAAACCTAGTTTTATATTTTATTAAGTAACTTTATTTTGAAATATTCATATAAGATGTATTTTTAACAAATTATTAAAGTAGTTTTAATTTAAATGTTTTAAAAGTATATATTTCAAAGTGAAGTGTTTTAAATTATTTTAAAAATCTAGTTTTGTGCTTGGTGATTCCAAAGAGATAGAAATACTTGGAACTTATGCTGAAAAAGGCAGATAGTTTTGAAACTGTTTTCAAAGGAATTTGGAAAGTGAAATATATCTAGTGAAGATATTTTTTAGATTTATAAATAATTTGGAAAATTATTTATTGGTTGATGGGTGTTTGTGGATATTAATTGATAGTTAAATAACCGACTATCAATATTGGCCTACTACGTTGATCGTTTCGAAGAGACCGGGATCGAGATTAATTTCTCGAAAACCACTTTGATCCGGTTTGTACGTTTCGTGAAAAACGATTTTGGATTCGAAGATGGAACAATGAAGTGCAAGGGCTAGTCGCTACTAATCCTGAGGATATTTCCAAAATGGATGTAGTAGGAATAGTGCCTTCGGTTCCGTTCGAACCCGGGACGGACTTGTATGGATGAATGCTTGCGAAACATCGTCAGGTGGACGATGGGCATTCTAAGGGATATTGTTCTAAAAAGGTAACGCTTAGCCTCAAGCCTCATCAAATGGGAATGACTGAAAATCAGGGGTTATGCAGCAAGGCTAGGTGGGTAGCACCCAAGCAGGGTGAGGTCATTCCAGTCTAGATGTCCCTTTTTATTTCGGCTTAGTGGTGCGGTTGCTGATCCCAACCGTGAGGTGATCTCACTCGGGACTGTCCAGTAAGGGATGGTTCCGGCCTTATGTTGCAGGGGAGCGGGCGTACTCCTCGGTACGGTGATCTAGGCCCCGTACTGTGACAGGTGGTACCCCAGTGCCTAGTCATTAGTTGGAAATCCATTCTCCCTACGATCCTTGTATGAGTTTTGTTTGTATTACCCACGCTGGAATTTAATGTAACAATTTCGGCTATTTTATAAGTATTTGTATATAGACCCTATTATAATATCAGGGGATTTCTATAAAAATTGTTTTAGCTATCGTAAGGTAAAAACCCGACATGTTTATTTCTGGCGTGGTCTTACGAGATGCTTTTGTTTTCAAAGGATTTTTGAAACTTAAATAATCAATTGGGTGTGATTTTCTCACGCTGGTATTCCAGACTGACTCGGGTGTTATTTAACTGTAATGCTCAGGTCAGACCGAGTATTGTAGGATATAGGATATGATGCCGTGGAGCTCAGGAGACGAGCTGGTTGATGACACGTACTCTTGTACTTGTTTATATATTTATATTCCGCTGTGTTGAGTTGTTGTGTATCAATTTGTATGATATCGATGTTGAGCTGTGATTGATGTACTCTGATGATGTATGTATAAACAGATATAGTTTTGTTTTATGTAAAGATCATTATTATCTATTATATTTTATTCCGCTGCGATGGTTAGATTCTGTTGTTGTTTTCTATTCTCTGCTTCTACCTCTTCTTCTTTAACCCAAATGGTTCGTATTTCTGTACAACTTGAGTTGATTTAGGTAGAATAGTGTTGATTCAAGGGGTACGGATTTGCGGGCTGTTACAATTTGCTTCCTGTTCAATCTTTGGTCATCATTGAATCACGAATCTTATTTTCAGTTTCCGACCTACCTTCTTACGCCGCATTTTACTACGATTCCCGTTACATCGATTGTCAGTGTACCAGAGGTAGTTTGATTCAGCTTTAGATGATTTTTAATGAGAGGGTGATGGGTTATAGTGTGTTAGGCTAACTGATTCGTGATTCTGGAGGGAGCGAGGAGATTATCAACGGGTTACCAAGTTATGAGGGATGAGACTTAGGGTTTCTCCAAGGGGAAATGGCCTGAAACTGCTGAGCTACCTCTGGGACAATCAAGTTGATCAAGCGAGTTAAAAATTCTTGGAATCCAGGGAAAATGAACAACCCACTGGCTTACGACTTAGCGTGCCTGTGATCTTTCTTTCTCGCGACTTACCATACTTGGACGACTTAGGCTTTAAAGTAGAACGACCTTATTTAACAATGACCTATCTGTCAGCGACATAAGGATTAGGTCGTCCCCGAGCTAAGACTTGTTACGACTTAACTCTTTAAGCCGTGTTAGCGACCTAGGCTTTAGGTCGTGTAGACGTCCTAGGACTTGAACAATTGTCAAACTGCTTCTTGCGACCTAGATCCGCTCTGACTATCCAGTTAGGTCGTGAACGACCTAGGACTTGAAGAACTTGACCCGAGCCCCCTTTTTCCTTCAATATGCATTACGACTTGAAGCATAATTTTGACTTGAATTCTCAATTTGAACTGCCGGAATAAACTGCCCGAATTTTTGAATTGTCTGAACTTTGTTGTACTCTTTCACAGATCACACTAGCTTACAAGCTAACAACATGTTGACTACAATATTCATAGAGAACCGGGACGAATATACTGCCATTGATTGTTCATATCAGGTGGCAGATTAGTCAATAATGAATAATTAACCCAACTTAAGGAAATTGTGTGAAATGCTGTGAGTCAACAAATTCAAGTGAAGTAGTAAAGCAATGTTAATCAACTAAAGCTGATTTGTTTTCATTAATACTGCACTTGTACTTGGACTTAGAGCGACAAGTATTGAAATTTTATAATTGACACATGTTCATTAGTTTAGTTCCAGTTATATTTACTTGTCACTTTATTAGTTTTACACAACAGTTCACACATTTAGGAGACGTGTTCCTTCATATTTGAATATCCAGTTCCTTGTGTAGAATGTCTTCTCATCAAGAGGAAGAAGTAGAACAAACAGGAGAAGCCTTCCCGATAGCTGATCCACTGGTCAACCCACCAGAAAGAACTCCAACTACTCTGAGTCACCGGGTGTTCAACTAGTTACGCGCCCAGTTTGAGATTGTAGAAGCAGATGCTATTCTCCCTGGGCCAAATGACTTTGCTAATAGTCCTCCCTTCGGCTTTGTTGCCGTTAACCACCAAATGTGCGTTTATGGTGCCATTCCTCCTTTCAACAATTTTCTCCAACGAATTTTTCTCCGATTGGCTATTTCTCCTTTTCAATTGCACCCCAACGGCTATGCCATTTTGATTGGATTATGCGATCTCTTCAGAAGAACGCTTGATCGCCCCCCAAGCTTTGAAGAAATTTGCTATTTATGCACATTTGCGAGAAATAAAGACCATCCTTCCATTATATATGTGAGAAGCGCCAGAATTCCCAAGCTTATCACTGATCTCTCTGATAGCGCTCATGGCTTCCTGAACCAGTTCTTCTTTGCCCGTTGCCCCCAGGGACTTCATGCTATTTGGAGAGTAGGGGGTAGGCCTACTTATCCCCATTCTTTCCTTTTCTGAGCTTTCCGAGGTCCGAATTGCTAAATGTTGACTTCGTTCTCTACTTTTGCAGTTCTCCCTCCTCCCTGTAGAGACATTAGCCACAAGTCAACTTTTGAGAGGCTTATCACTGTGGCGGCTGAGGAGAGTGTTATCCCGCCTTTTGGCAAGGCCGAGATGCCAAGGAATTGACTGGAAAAAATAGGATCACACATCCTCAGCATTGAATGATTGTTGAACAACTTAAAATATCAATGAATTTTGCCCGAGTCCGGATCGAGCTACAACTGATAAGGCAAGTCAAGAAAAGCTGTGGAAACCAACATTCAAAATTTCGAGACAATCCGGGTTCGTACGCTCAAGTTATTGCCAGCGGAAAGTGGAAGGAATAGCCTTGGTTCGAATCGATCAGGCATGTATTGCTTCGAATCCATGAGAAGTTCCTTTGCTTCGACTCCATCGGGCAAGCCACCGCTTCAAATCCATCCTCGCATGTCTATGTTTGAATCCATCCAAAATCCTCCCTAGTTCGAATCCATCAGAGTGTTCCTATCTTCGAGTCCGTCAAGCTGAAACCCTTCGAATCCATGCAGTTGTAGGGACTTCGACTCCATCTAATAACTGTCTTCGAATCCACCCTGTTGAGGCAAATTCGAATCGATCGATGGTGACTTGCCCTGATCGATTCGAACGAGCATTGGTTCATTTAATTCGAAGGAGGCACGTCTTTGAACCGATCACCTCGAATCCACCAAGTCCATGCAGCTAAAACCAAGGATTAGACCCAGTAAACTCAGAGGAAAAGGAGGATTGACCCGAAGCACACGGACCACATCATCATCTTCACGTGCAGAAGCATGGATTCGAACCTATGGATTCGAACCATATCGATTCGAACGAATCCATAGGACGAGGAGCATCATCTTGAATCGATCATAACTCGAGATTTACAAGTCCAAATGCCATGAAATTTTCACAGGAGCTTGCGTATACATAGAAGAATGTCCACACCAAGTTTCATCAGGATTGGACGCTTTGTTGATTGATTCGAACCAAGGGTCGAATCGATACCATAGTGGGCCCGAATCTTCAGAATTCGGCCGTATGGGCCCCCTTACGTGCCAGAAGCATTCTCCCCTGATTTTAGGCGAAATATCAGCCTCCTACACCTATAAACAGAGCCCCTAGTCATTCAGAAAGGGGATCGGAGAATTTTAGAGATAAAGCATGCCCAGACGCTGCCAGAATCATTCTACACCATCTCCTCTACTGCTGATTTCGAATTTAAGTCTATTATCTGCTGTACTTTGCTCGAGAACACTTGTAATCTTCAAGAATTAAGCAATAAAGAGATAAAACTTCATAGTGGACGTAGGCAAATTGCCGAACCACTCTAAATTGTTGTCTTCTGTGCAATTTACTTTTTTGTGACTTAGAGTTTTTGTTAGATAATCCTCATCTTCAATTTAATTTCTTCATTTATTATCTCTTCAAAAACTTCCGAAGGGTGTGGCCCAATTTTGGTGCAAACACTTTGGTGGTTTCGTTGAGAGAACCCAGATTTTCTCCTGCTCTTTGGATCTGTCATCGATACCGGATTGAATAAATCTAAGAGAAAGATCCAGGTCATCAAATCCAACTTCCTTTCCCTCTATTCAAATTTGTACAAAGTCTAGGAAAATAATTCAGCTTTCAAGATGGTTAATACAAGAACCACCTCAAATGATATCAATGAACAAGAGCAGGATCGACAGAATCCTGTGCCACCACCTCCATCTAATCAGGATGCTACTGGGCACTCCGAACCGTCAGGTTCGGTTACCCGATAAGAGTTGCAGTTGCTACTCCAAGAGCTGACCCAGAGTCGGCAACAACTAGAAGAACAGCTACGCGCCAATGCTGAGCTAATCGACAAGCTGGATAGCCAGAAGCGAAAAAGGTCCAAGAGAGACCACGCTTCTCGCTCCCCCAGCGAGAGTTCTTCATCTTCTGATTACCACAATTGATCACCACGACCCTGACTAGAAGGGAGTCGCATGCCAGTCACTGGAAATCAACCGGCACTGACCGTTGGACAACTGAGAGTTGGTCCATCAGCCAGTTTCCAAACCGGACCCTCCTCCCGAGGAGGTGCCGTTCCTCACCACACCGCAGAATACCGCACCACTAACATTACGGCTGAACTAGGAGTCGACGCCCAAGATCGGTCGGACCTGGACCATCACCAACACGGACGTACTACTGAATCATACGTCTCGGAAAACTATGAGCCACGAAGGCAAGACTTGGACCGTCGACAATATCCGGTCCAACCCCGAAGAACAGAACGTAATTATACTCCGGTGCAGGCCACACAAAACACGCAAATGTCGGATTTATCAACTATGATACGTCAGATGATCCGTGAGAGTCAGGAATTCACAAATAACGATTGGGGAGTTTTCCGAAGTCACACTCCTTTTTCGGATAATATACTTACTGCTGAACCCCCACGGCGATTCCGGATGCCAACTCTACCCATGTATGAAGGAAACTCCGACACCAACCAACATATTTTGAAATATGAATGGTCGATGACCGCTGCTAGAGCCGACGATGCAGTAAAGTGTCGCAGTTTCCCCATATCCTTGGGGGGCATCGCTACCATGTGGTTCACTCGATTGCCACCTCGATCCATCTCTTCATTCGACCAGTTAGCCACAAAATTCGTTGAGAAATTTCGCATGCACGTCGCGAGGCCAATAGATGTCAACACTCTATCTAGTGTCACTCAAGCTCCCGGAGAGACACTCAGGCACTACTTAGAGAGATTCCATACTACATGTGTGGAGATCAGCAATCCAAACGATAACTATATCCTTATGGCGTTGAATAAGGGGATCGACCCCGATTCTGAGTTTGGCAGCTGGTTAGCTGGGAAACCACCTGCATCATTGGACCAGTTCCATGCCAAAGAAGCTCAATTCCTGAGACGGGAAGACGCGAAACAGTCTAGGAAGCAAATCGATGCAGACCAAGTACGGAGGGATCCAAAGCAATGTTGCAATCAAACAGTCCGGTGAGAGCTTCGGAAAAGTTCAGTTGAACATTAAAAATAAACAAGCTCGGCGAAGAGAGAGCGTGAATCAAACTAAAAAACAAGATCAAAATCGTGGCCCGTAGTGCAAGAATCCAATGTTTGACAGTCACACTCCTCTGAGTACATCACTAGAGGACCTATATTTACAAACTCGTGATACAACTCAGTATCAAAAACCTGCGCCAAGACCGTCGTCAGAGAAGCAAATCCAGACGGGAAAGTTTTGCCGGTTCCATGAAAGCTACGGGCACAATACAAACGAGTGTCGTCACTTACAAGATCTCGTTGAAAAATTGATCAGAGAAAAGAAGCTGGAACAGTTTGTTTAGACACCGCAGCCGGGAGAAGCGGGCCCATCAAACCAAGGTAACGAGTCCAATTATCTGATGCAGGAAGACGCCACCCCCACCGACTGGAGGTTGGTAGTAAATGCTGTTGGAGGTATCCCTCAATCAACAAAGCGGAGCTGGGATGAAATGAAGTCATATGCCAGTCCTACTAGGCATGTAGATGCTGCATGCCGTGGATATTTGAAAAATAGAGTTCAGATCAAACGACAGAAAGCAATGACCGACAACATTGTATTTCAGTAAATGATGATGACTGAATCATAGTCCCGACTACCGATCCACTAGTCATATCAGCTCAGGTAGGCCATGTGTGGATGAAAAGGATTCTGGTTGACAGCGGAAGTTCCGTGAATATAATATTTAAGCGAGCCTACGATCAAATGAATCTGAATACCAAAAACTTGAAACCATGCCAATCCAGTATTCGCGGCTTTGACGGGTGCGCGGCCATACCCGTTGGAGAACTAGAAATACCAACAGAGTTGGGAACATGACAATGCTGCAGAATCTGGACGTTGCGATTCATGGTGATGGACATAGATTCACCGTACAATGCTTTCTTGGGCCGACCAGCCCTTGCTGAATTCAGGGCTGTTATCGCCCCATGGTGCCTAACCTTAAAATTCCCCACTGACAAAGGAGTTGGTGTTGTTATGGGAGATCGGGCCGAATTAAGGACCATCATACTCCGAAAGCGAGTTTCCCGGTCGCACGATGTCAATGATCAACCCCAAACCTTCAAAATTGGTGATTTCGTCTACGGAAGAGTACACTCAACACCACCGCACGTGAAACCAACGTGGGAAGGGCCATGTGTAATTGAACAGAAATTCAGGGATGACCTGTTCTTGTTGTCGATATTGGGCAGTCCTATTTTGCCAAGAGCCTGGAGAAGCAAGGACCTTCGTCATTGCTACACATGACAGGCTTTATTTGATCTATGAATGCCTTGCAGTTTTCTTTACATTTTGAAATTTGAATTTGTAATAAGGCACTGACTTTGCCATATTTTCTTATTTCAGCAATAAAATACTATCTCTTCAAGCTTGATCTGTGATTCACCGAATACAACATTCAACAATCACGACACACGAAGAGCTAAGTTCCATCAAACAATGGAATTTATTCAAATAGCGAGTGACTGTGATACGACCGACCAATCACTAAGTGAAACCCCAGCTCGAGGGCAAGTCAACACATCAAAGGCTGAACTGGACCAACACACGACAGTCCATTCAATAACTCGTTCCCGGAGTGCGAACGGACTCCAACTTCCTAGAGCGTGAATTGGAGTATAAACATTCAATAACTCGTTCCCAGAGCGCGAACGGACTCCTACTTCCCAGAGGGTGAATTGGAGTATAAACATTCAACAACTCGTTCACAGAGTGCGAACGGACTCTAATTTCTCAGAGCGTGAATTGGAGTATAAACATTCAACAATTCGTTCCCAGAGTGAGAACGGACTCCACCTTCCCAGAGTGCGAATTGGAGTATAAACATTCAACAATTCGTTCCCGGAGTGCGAACGGTCTCCAACTTCCCAGAGTGCGAATTGGAGTATAAACATTCAACAATTCGTTCCCAGAGTACGAACGGACTCCAACTTCCCAGAGTGTGAATTGGAGTATAAACAATCAGCAATTCGTTCCCAGAGTGCGAACGGACTCCAACTTCCCAGAGTGTGAACTGGAATATAAACATCCAATAGCTCGTTCCCAGAGCGTGAACAGAATATAAACATCAATTCAAGGTTCCCGGAGCGCGGACTGTGTTACAAGTATCGATAACTCTCAAATTCTCGGAACGCGAATCGGATTATCGATCTCAAATTATCCTAAGTCCCCAGAATGTGGGAATGTGCTTAAGATTTGCAGAAAATGCGATCAACCACCAAAATACAAATGTTGTTCCCCGAGACTAGGGAGCAGAAAAGCTAAGAGTTAGTCACTAACCAAAGTGATACTATAGCCGGAGTTCAACTCATTCATCAAATCATGACAGAAATTATATTTCCATACTTGGTATATATATAAATAAAACAAACAAACATTGCAAAACACTTAAATAAAAGAAAAGAGCAACTTCCCATTCAATCAACTAACAAAAACAAGTTTGATTACATGGCAATTCAAAAAGTTTCAATTAAGTGGAAGCCGAATCCACATATATACGCGGCTCTAGAAGAACAAAAGAAAAGGTAAAAGAATTTCCATTTCACAACCACATGATAAAACGACAAGTTCACTCCTTCTTCTTCCGAGGTTTCTTCTTCGGAGTTGAGCCGCTAGACCCACTACCCGGCTTCCTACGAGACTTTTTGTCCTTCTTTGGAACATCCTCAGGATCTGGCATAATATCGACGTCTTCCTTAGAGCTGGAAGGGATAGAGATCTTCTTGTGAGGGCGAATTGAAGGCATAGGGGCGGTGACAGGTGTTTGTTCAGCAACGCTCGAGACAGTTACCGTGCCACCGGGAGAGATCACCATTAAAGAAGTTAAGCTCGAAGGAGCAGTGCCACTACCAGGACCACCAACCGTCACCATCGTGGCCATTTCAGCGCTTATCTTAGCTAAAATCTCTTCTTCTCGAGTCAATCGAGCTGCGCTGGATATGCTAGTGATTGTTACGACAGAACTGAAGACTGGAGTAGCTCCACTCGTCGCGAATGAAGGATCAGTAATAGGGTCAAGAGATTGACCAAGTAGCTCTTCAATCATTTGAACATCGAATGACATCGAGCTCCCCTCTCCCATCTCACCGGCCATGGCAGCAGTTGAGATCGCCTCGGTGACAATAACTCCGCGCGTAGGATATAGAACCAGAGGAACTGGGGGCACGAATGCGACACTCTCAATCACTGAACAAAGGAGAGCAAAAGCAATCAGTCCAGAAAATTCTTGCGAAAATCGATACTTTAAGACATGAGGGAAATAATCATAGTACCTTCTTTGCCTTGCCTTGGAACTTGAACAGGCTCGGAGACAGCAATCTTGCCAGAGGACAACTCCGGTTTGTCCGGGTTGTAAGCAGGAATAACTTGTGGATCAACCGCGGCGGTAGCTTCGGATGAAGTAGGGATAGGGACTTCGATGTTCTCGCTATGATGCGCAACACCTGAACATTCACCAATCTCCGCTTGATGAATGCCAAGTCTTTCTTTCTCAACAGAAATTATCGCCTCATGTAGAGTTTTTCTCTCATCCTCGCTAAGCAAACGTGACTCGAGCTCAAACTCATCTAACACTCCATCCGGGCAAGACATCCTCTTGTTCTCCAATAATTTCTTCCAGGCATTGTAGAGAGGCATCGAGTAATCTCCTAGCCAGGAGAGATTTCTATGTTCTAACACATAGGCATTAAATGTGTCCAGGAGTTCGTCAAATTCGGCCTCCATCTTGAACCTCTCTGCCTGGACTCTCTCCTCCACCTCCGTTTCAACCTCCTTAACCCTTGCAACTGCCGCATCACGCTCAGCTCGGAGAGACATAGCTTGCTCACACGCTTCTTGCGCGGTCGTATTAGCATCGTCTTTTTCTTTGTTCATATCAGCAAACTTAGCCTTTAATTCCTCTAATTCTTTGACTGCCGCATCCCGCTCGGCTTCAACATTTTTGTATCGATGGCCCAAATCTTCAACCAAAGTGCAATGTGCCTGTTGCATCTTCGCCATCTCAACTAATGTCTCATCATCCTTTTTTAACGACTCGGTTTCGGCCTTACGGGAAGATTCCACCTCAGATTGGAGTATGTCAACAATGCGATTCTTCTGAGCCAAGTCGGCTTCCAGTTTCTCGATAATTTTGGCCCGATCAAAGGCTGCTTTTGAAGCTTTAACAACCGCTTTATACCATTCTTTGTACCGAGCATAGAAATCGCGGGTTTAGCTAAGTGCCGGGGTCACGGCGTCTTTGGGGATTCTTTTAAGATTAGGAGGAAGAATACAAGCGTCGAAGCAAATCTTCGGAAAATCCCTCTTCAATTGAGCAAGTCGGATGGCCCCTTCATCAGATGGTTCAATAGGGGCCTCCTCTGCAGCCGTGGTTGTGGCAACCTTAGTTCTAGAACGGTGTGGCTCGAGCCTCGAAACCTGCGAAGACGGTTGATGTCGTAGAGGCTCAGACACCTGAATATGGCTTCGGGGTGGCGGAGGAGAACGAGTGGAGGAGCGGTGTCTCCGATCTCTATCCAATCGCTCCTAACTGGAATAACTGCGATGATAATCCCTGGCATAATATTCCTGGCCATGATGCCTCAGTTCACGATCGTGCTCGGAGTCTCCACGTCAAGATTCGTAATAAGACGAAGGGTGATGTACTCGTCGGAGTTTGTCCAATGTAGAATGACGACCAGACATAGCACCTGAAAAAGAGAAACAATTCAGTTAAATACCAGGCGAAAGAAATACGATTTGTGCGGAAGTCGTGTAGTGTTATGGAAGTGTATGCAAATGTGCAAAACCCCCGACCAACCAGTAGTGTCGACTACACTAACAGGTAAAGGCTCGCTTATTTCTAAAGCTTCCCAGAGTTCATCCAACCCGGACTCGTGGTGGAGAGATACGTATTCCAGGATGGGAATGTCATCCAGTCCTATAAACATATTTCCTGATTGATGAGGAGCAGCGTCAGAGGTAATAATTCCGGGGATCAAACGAGACATGACTACAGACTTCCGTCTCTTAAGTTTAGGGACAACAGCTTTGCCTTTCCGCTTTTCCTCTATTCGGGAAAGATCAGCTGCTAACTCGGTATCAGTGGGCGTCCTCTCGTCGTCGCTTATTTCTCTTATCACTACGCCGGGTTTTCTTTTCACCGTCTTCTTCTTTGTCTTCGAAGCCGATTTCGCCAACCCCTCGATGACAATACTCTGGTTCGTCTCAATTAAACCAAGCATCCTTAAGTTATCATCAGTTAACACCGAGTCGATGTGCGGCAAATCGCTCGGGACCCCTTGTAAACATCGGACAACGCCTTTGTAGTGACCACTGTCAGGCCTTGAGATGATAGCTGCAAGAAAAAACGCCTGATATTAGTTCAAGTGTGGTCAACGACTATTAAAGAAAGCTTGTGCGGTTTATGACACTTACGTCTAGACAGCCATCGCCTAGCGAACCCTGGGGGGGCATCGAACAAAAAACCATTCATTCTTAAAATAACTGAGTCTGGTCCAGGCTCCCGGCACGATCTGGCAGTTTCTAACTGCTTCCAAAATGGTGAAAGATGGACTATCGCCCCTGCTCTTGAAGTTGAATATGTGTCTAATCTCAGTTGGCCTTGGAGGACGAAAGAGATGATCCATAAATAAAACGAAAACGTTGTTCAGCAATGCGTGTCCATTGGGATGAAGTTGTGAGGGGGAGATTCCAATGAACGATAACATCTCCCTGATATATTGGTTAAATGGAGGGAGAGTTCTAGCCACACAGGCATGGCGATAGAAAGCAGTATACCCCTCGGGCGGATTGTGAGGTCTGTCATCAACGCCCGATAGCAAAACATCGTTCAGAGATAGGTTATGTTTCGAACATATCCGACCCAATAATGCTTCGGAGATATTGGACTGGACGGAATCAACGGGGTCCTCGATAAATAAAGCCTCCGGCAATTCATCCGGAGCCGGATCTATCACTTCAGGAGGGATTTCTGGAATCTCAAGCACTGGAGGGGGTGAGCTTTGTACCTCTTTGTAACGACCCACCGCTCTGACCGTCTCTAGTCGGTAATTAAACCAAATAGAAACGTTCAGGATGACGGATTGTTATTTAGTTTATAACATTTAAACAGAATCAGCTACAGAATCACAGAACAATAATATATTTTATAAACAAACTTTTCTTTTATATACAAATATCAGAGTTATACAATAAATTACATTTGAATTTATACAGCGGAAACAATTTATATTTTAAAGTACAAGAAAATTTTTGCTGAAAAACTTTAGTGAATGCCGAAATCCCCTCTCTCTAACTTCGCTGCGAGAAAATCTTCAAGCTGTAAAAATACTCGGTCTGACCCGAGCGTTTATTGCAAAACACAAAAAAACACTCGAGTCAGGATTAATCTTAACTCAAGTAAATAAATTTGTAATGAACTGAATAAAATGGAAATAGAGATGAATCGCAGAGCCAAACAATGACACAGTGCAGTAGGATGCACAGAGGTGCAACAGGGAGGGGAAAATGCCCAGAAATGCATCAGGGAGCTTACAAAATAAATCAGCTGTAATTGACAGTGTCATGAAGCATCAAATATTAGCAGATGGAATGTGCCACTTAAATCCCAAAATGAAATCATTGGAGATGAACATATAAAAAATTAATATGGCAAGGCAGCAGCGCTCCTGCAACTGTTGGTTCTGACTAAAATTGCGTTACGTCTTTCAGTTATTTGCTAAGTCTATAAAATAAGGCGATAATGATTTGCCTGTAGAAACATAAAATTACTTCGTGCATGCTAGCACAGACCTTTTGGGGATATTGTTTTAAATCCTTGGGACCCGTTTGGTTTGGACTTCAAGTTTTGTGTTTTACATTTTCAGTATGTATTTTAAAAAGCATGGAAGAGGAGCAGAAAGTGGAAAAAACATAGCCATTACAACAAAAGGGGAAAATAGTAAAGGGGAGAGATCTTTATGTTTCCCAAAATGCAGAAAATAAAAATAAGTGATATTCAATTTTATATGTTAAAATCATTTTCTAAATCGGTTTTTTTTTCAAAACTTTCAGAAATAATTAACTGAATGCATTGCGGTTGTTACGAAAATCCAAAACTGAAAACCGCAAACCAAAAATCTCAACAAATCAAAATTCCCCAAGTTTTACTATACAACACACCAAAAATAAACAGTGTCGTGATAATCAAACTATCGAAAACACGAAATCAAACTAAGTCAGATCTTAATACCGAGTCAAAAATCACATGAACAAGCTACTGACCAGACACACAAGTGCACAAAGGCACTGATACTGCATAATGCCAGCAAAAAGGAAGGTGGGGGCATCATAAACATGGCACCACACACAGACACAAGGCATAAACAATAACGAATGTAGGTCCAACTGCAACATAAAGTGCAGACCCAATAATCAAAGACTCAAGACAGAGGCTCAGAAATGCCCAAACAAAGAACTTCAACCAAGCAGGGTTACAACAGGGACAATACTTTCAAAATTTATGTTGTTTCTAAACTGCAGTTACAACAGGGTTAATGGTGCAGTACAGGCAGAAATCTCAAGTGCAACAGTTGCAACGCATAAAATAGCATCAAAGGCAAAGACTCAGCAATGTTAAAGCCAAGAAGGAACTACATGTCAAATTAAACAGTCCAGATAATCAAGCCTGAGTCACCCAAATGCAGAGCAACTGCAAGCTATAGATACAAGAACAAAAGTATTTTATCTTTATTTATATGTATAAGAATCTGGGACTAGAATCATAAGAGCACAGTCACATACATTCAAAAATTTTGTATGCATATGTTCAGCAATACATTTAAAATCAGATGCACAGGTAAACAAATCAACATGAAATCTAAATAGCATACACAAACATGCCTTTTTAAAGCAACAGTTTATATTCAAGTTTTCAAAAAGAGTTACTCACAAACAAAAATAAACAAATTCAGGTTATATGCAAGAACAAGACTGCAATGCATAATTTGCCTTTACATTTAAAACAGAAAATAGTTTCTGTTTTATATATATATATTTTTTTTAAAAAAACATACTTTGTTCAAGATTCATATACTATTAAAGATTGATTCAACAGCACTCAAGTTTTACTAAATTTTGGACCTGAAATTTAGAAAGACTGTCATAATCATAAAACAGTAACCTATACTCATAAACTAATACATGCAAAACTATATAGTATATTGCAAATCTGTATATTTAAACTAACCCAGATACATATTTACTTCATTGTATACACAGAATATCCATCATAAAACAGCCATACAAAACATACACTTTTAAATTGAAACTTGAAATATACAGATAAGTTTTATTTATAGCAGTTTTAAATTGAAACTTGAAATCTAAACTGTTAATTCAAAACAGAAAGGAGCATCTTCACTATACAGGCATGCATCCATAAATTTACACATATATACTTGCAAATATATTCCATCCAAGATCATCACATGCAGCAACAACAAGCAAGCAAAGTTTTGATATAGCATCTGTTCTTATCAATTTAAATCAAGTACTTGGTAGCATCTGTTCTTATTAGTTTAATAACAAATTTCACATAGTATCTGTTCTTATCAGTAGAAAAAAAACCAATTTCAAATAACATATGTTCTTACCAGTTTTTTTTAAAAAAAAACAAATTCCCAATAACATCTGTTCTTATCAGTTTAAAAATCAAAATATCAGAGCAAATGATAGCGAATAACAACCAACAACCAACATGCAGTATGTTATCTGTTCCTATAAGTTTAGAATTCAAAGTAGCCGAGCAAATGATAATGAATAACCCCCAAATCATAGCATGCAACCAAGCCTCCAATTCAACAAATTTAAAAACTTGAATTAAAATCAATCGTGAGCCAAAGACTCACCATCGCTAGCTGGGTAGAAGACGATGCAGCAAACGCGACGAACTAGTACCGGAGATTCGCAACAACTCGGTTCTGGAACAAGAGCGCAAATCGAACGAAAGCCCCAATTATCACAAGCCCTAACTTAGAGACGAAGAGCTGAAGCCCTAATTGTTGAAGATGCCGCGAGCGAGTTGAAGCATCGAACTCGAAGCAGAAATTGAAGCCCTAGTTTGGAAGTGAAGAGGAAGACGAGAGAGACAGGGCCGCCATTGTTATGTTTTCTTTGAATTTTAGGGTTACGAATGAAATAGAGAAGGGATCGAGTATAGCCTTATATAATATCACAGCACTTAAGCAAAACCATGGGCTAGGAAAATTGTAAAGCCCACTTGATTCCTTAATCAAAATTTTCTTTTGTTAATTAATTTTTTTTCTTCATTTGGAATTCAATTTGTTTTGTAAAATTATTCCCTTTACTTTGTTTTGTTTAATATTTGTTGTTAAAATTTTAACTAAACGTATTTATTTTAATAAATTTACAAACTCCAAGCTCAAATTTTAAATTCAATATGTTCTTCATATTAAACTTGAAAAATTCAAATAACTACACATTTTTCAAATCAAAATTTAATTCAATTTTTTATTTACGTAAGTAATAATCCTTAAATCCAAATTATTTTTCTAAGTCATTAGTCCGAATTTTTAAATATAAATTTAATATTCAATCTCAACTCCAAAGTCAAATTTAAATTTTTATTCGACTCTTTGTAGATTAAATTTTAAAATTTAATCACCAATTTCATTGTTATATTGGAAATTCAATTTAAATTATCATTCAAATATTTAAAATTAATTAAATATTCACAATTTAAATTGTTCAAAATTTAGGATCGTTACAATCTCCCCTCCTTAAAAGAATTTCGTCCCGAAATTACAAGTAAGGAGAAATGATTGTTGAAATTTCACTAATATTTATATTTTACACAATTTTATCAAGTTCGAAACTTATTAGAAATAAATGAATATAGGATTCATTCCATTTGTTTTATCTCACTAGCTTTGTTTATTAACTCATTTGTCTAGTATTTTTCTACAATCAAGACACAAAAATCTTTACTAAAATTTCCAACTTACAAAAAACCCAAATTTTAAATTTGAACTTCTTCATTTAAGAAATTTACATAGTATAACTTTTCCAAAGCTGTGGACCTTTCAAAACATTCCAAAAATCTTCTTCCTTAATTTATTAGGTTGGAATTTATGTCACTTTAATTTCAGATAATTGATTTTCTATTTAAAGTTTGAAAATACTTGCTAACTCGAAATTTAACAAGTCTACTGTCGTTCTTAAAGACATTAGGCATACGCTGGCCAGGCGCAAGTCTAACAATCTCCAAGTACTAAATATACTTGCTTCAATTCCCAGTGAAAATAGTTTTAAAAATTCTTTTAAAAATGGATATGGAAAGCACATTCCCCCATGGATCACAGTTTACTCGGCGGTTCCGCTACTATCCCAGTAGAGTCGCTTGTAACTGTGGATATCTCATCCCTTGAATTTCGCCATGGTTGTTGCCAAAGATCGCGGTTCACACGGCGGTTACGCTACTATCCCAGTAGAATCGCTCGTGACCGTAGGCATCTCGCCCCTCGAATTACGCTTTGGTTTGTAGATTGCAGTTTACACAGCGGTTACGCCACTATCCCAGTGGAATCGCTTGTAACTGTAGGCATCACGCCCCTCAAATTACGCTACCACCCGAGTGTAACTAGATCGCGGTATACACGGCGGTTACGCCACTATCCCAGTGGAATCGCTTGTAACCGTAGGCATCTCGCCCCTCGAATTACGCTAGCACACTATACCAGTCCAAAAGGACATTCCAACTAATGGAAATACTACGTAGCTACGATTTTCAAATGGACACTCTTCTCGAGTTCCAACAACCTTCACAAAGTTTAAATGGAAGGTACTTTTCCATATCCTCAATTTGGAAAACATAATATCATACATACATATATAATATTTCATTTCACATTTTTGTACATATCATACTCATGTACTTACATAAGTTTTCCATAACAATTACTTTTCCAAACTAATTGGTTTTCGAATTAATCGTATTCACACATATACGTTATGAAAACCACAATATTTCATACCCATAACAAATAGAGGTTTCACAAATTTTCCATTTCATTATCCATTTAAAATTTTCCTCTAAGCCGATTTGGAAATTTAAGGTTATCTCAAACCTAATTCATATTCATAATCCAATTTATTATCGACTTCACACTCGATTTGGATTTCACGTTACATCGTCAATCCTCAACACATAATTGATGTCTATCGATATATAACCTCTGAGCTCGTACGTCTCAGAGAAGGGTGTTAAGCTAAGAGAATAAATTCTCCGCCACCGCAGATATATATTTAATAGAGATCAATTGATATGTCGTCAATTCACAATGTTAGACATACAATCCAAATCATCCATTTAAAATTCAAAGTTCAACTTACATTGTTTTTGGGTATCAAAGTTAAACTCAATTTTAACTCAAGATTCAATCTTTTTGAAAAATTTCCAAGTTGAACTAATTGTTCAAATTTCTCAAAATAATATCTTTACAAGATATATAATTTTCACACTTAGCCATTTGAAACAAATTTCAAATATTCATTTTTCAATTTATCTTCAAAAGATAACATTTTAACCCTTACACTTCATATTGGAAAATATTTCCATACTTATTCAATAATAAGTAATTTACAAATCCATTTATTTTCAACATTTTGAAAATATTTGATATACTTAAACCAAAATCAAATATATATTTCATTCTTAAAAGAAATCATTCTTTTAAACACATTTCAAAACAACTTAAAATGAATTTACTTCATTTCATAGTGTTGCTTCCCAAAAAACATTCTCATTTAAGTTTTTCAACTTCAACTTAATTCATAGTTTGAATTCTGCATACATTTCAAAATATTGGTTTTAAACCAACTTCAAATTTCCAATATTAAGTTTTCCACTTAACTTATTTCCATGCCCATTCAAATTCAAATTCTTCATTGCATCAATTTAAATCTCTTATAAATTTTCATTAGATTCATATCTCCTTTTATATCTCATTTATTGTCCAAAACCATAGATATAACTCCTTTAATAAGTTACAACAATTTACTTATCAAAATAAGTCATTTGCGGATTTTATAAACATCTTTAGAAATTACATTTCTATTTATAAACTTTGTTTTATAATCTCCTTTACTAATTTGATTCAATTCAATTTAGACCAATTCATTAATTCACTTAACTCATATTTCATTTTCCATAACTCTCAAAAATTCGATAATGAGTTTCCGAATGATTGAAACTCAAGTCTAACGAGACCTCACCGAAGAGAAACGGTCGCAAACCTAAATTTAGAGACGGGAATCTTCAAAATAATTCTAATTTTCAAAATACTTTTTATTTTAAAGAAAACAATTTTAAACTTCTTTAGATTTGAAAACACTTTCTTTGAAGTGGTTCTAGTAACTATTCATATTAAACGTCATAAACTAAGCTTTGTGTAAACCAAAGCTCTGATACCACTTTTGTAACGACCCGCCGCTCTGACCGTCTCTAGTCGGTAATTAAACCAACTAGAAACGTTCAGGATGACGGATTGTTATTTAGTTTATAACATTTAAACAGAATCAGCTACAGAATCACAGAACAATAATATATTTTATAAACAAACTTTTCTTTTATATACAAATATCAGAGTTATACAATAAATTACATTTGAATTTATACAGCGGAAACAATTTATATTTTAAAGTACAAGAAAAATTTTGCTGAAAAACTTTAGTGAATGCCGAAATCCCCTCTCTCTAACTTCGCTGCGAGAAAATCTTCAAGCTGTAAAAATACTCGGTCTGACCCGAGCGTTTATTGCAAAACACAAAAAAACACTCGAGTCAGGATTAATCTTAACTCAAGTAAATAAATTTGTAATGAACTGAATAAAATGGAAACAGAGATGAATCGCAGAGCCAAACAATGACAGAGTGCAGTAGGATGCACAGAGGTGCAACAGGGAGGGGGAAATGCCCAGAAATGCATCAGGGAGCTTACAAAATAAATCAGCTGTAATTGACAGTGTCATGAAGCATCAAATATTAGCAGATGGAATGTGCCACTTAAATCCCAAAATGAAATCATTGGAGATGAACATATAAAAAATTAATATGGCAAGGCAGCAGCGCTCCTGCAACTGTTGGTTCTGACTAAAATTGTGTTACGTCTTTCAGTTATTTGCTAAGTCTATAAAATGAGGCGATAATGATTTGCCTGTAGAAACATAAAATTACTTCGTGCATGCTAGCACAGACCTTTTGGGGATATTGTTTTAAATCCTTGGGACCCGTTTGGTTTGGACTTCAAGTTTTGTGTTTTACATTTTCAGTATGTATTTTAAAAAGCATGGAAGAGGAGCAGAAAGTGGAAAAAACATAGCCATTACAACAAAAGGGGAAAATAGTAAAGGGGAGAGATCTTTATGTTTCCCAAAATGCAGAAAATAAAAATAAGTGATATTCAATTTTATATGTTAAAATCATTTTCTAAATCGGTTTTTTTTTTCAAAACTTTCAGAAATAATTAACTGAATGCATTGCGGTTGTTACGAAAATCCAAAACTGAAAACCGCAAACCAAAAATCTCAACAAATCAAAATTCCCCAAGTTTTACTATACAACACACCAAAAATAAACAGTGTCGTGATAATCAAACTATCGAAAACACGAAATCAAACTAAGTCAGATCTTAATACCGAGTCAAAAATCACATGAACAAGCTACTGACCAGACACACAAGTGCACAAAGGCACTGATACTGCATAATGCCAGCAAAAAGGAAGGTGGGGGCATCATAAACATGGCACCACACACAGACACAAGGCATAAACAATAACGAATGCAGGTCCAACTGCAACATAAAGTGCAGACCCAATAATCAAAGACTCAAGACAGAGGCTCAGAAATGCCCAAACAAAGAACTTCAACCAAGCAGGGTTACAACAGGGACAATACTTTCAAAATTTATGTTGTTTCTAAACTGCAGTTACAACAGGGTTAATGGTGCAGTACAGGCAGAAATCTCAAGTGCAACAGTTGTAACCCATAAAATAGCATCAAAGGCAAAGACTCAGCAATGTTAAAGCAAAGAAGGAACTACATGTCAAATTAAACAGTCCAGATAATCAAGCCTGAGTCAACCAAATGCAGAGCAACTGCAAGCTATAGATACAAGAACAAAAGTATTTTATCTTTATTTATATGTATAAGAATCTGGGACTAGAATCATAAGAGCACAGTCACATACATTCTAAAATTTTGTATGCATATGTTCAGCAATACATTTAAAATCAGATGCACAGGTAAACAAATCAACATGAAATCTAAATAGCATACACAAACATGCCTTTTTAAAGCAACAGTTTATATTCAAGTTTTCAAAAAGAGTTACTCACAAACAAAAATAAACAAATTCAGGTTATATGCAAGAATGAGACTGCAATGCATAATTTGCCTTTACATTTAAAACAGAAAATAGTTTCTGTTTTATATATATTTTTTTTTTAAAAAAAACATACTTTGTTCAAGATTCATATACTATTAAAGATTGATTCAACAGCACTCAAGTTTTACTAAATTTTGGACCTGAAATTTAGAAAGACTGTCATAATCATAAAACAGTAACCTATACTCATAAACTAATACATGCAAAACTATATAGTATATTGCAAATCTGTATATTTAAACTAACCCAGATACATATTTACTTCATTGTATACACAGAATATCCATCATAAAACAGCCATACAAAACATACACTTTTAAATTGAAACTTGAAATATACAGATAAGTTTTATTTATAGCAGTTTTAAATTGAAACTTGAAATCTAAACTGTTAATTCAAAACAGAAAGGAGCATCTTCACTATACAGGCATGCATCCATAAATTTACACATATATACTTGCAAATATATTCCATCCAAGATCATCACATGCAGCAACAACAAGCAAGCAAAGTTTTGATATAGCATCATTTCTTATCAATTTAAATCAAGTACTTGGTAGCATCTGTTCTTATTAGTTTAATAACAAATTTCACATAGTATCTGTTCTTATCAGTAGAAAAAACCAATTTCAAATAACATATGTTCTTACCAGTTTTTTTAAAAAAAAATACAAATTCCCAATAACATTTGTTCTTATCAGTTTAAAAATCAAAATATCAGAGCAAATGATAGCGAATAACAACCAACAACCAACATGCAGTATGTTATCTGTTCCTATCAGTTTAGAATTCAAAGTAGCCGAGCAAATGATAATGAATAACCCCCAAATCATAGCATGCAACCAAGCCTCCAATTCAACAAATTTAAAAACTTGAATTAAAATCAATCGTGAGCCAAAGACTCACCATCGCTAGCTGGGTAGAAGACGATGCAGCAAACGCGACGAACTAGTACCGGAGCTTCGCAACAACTCGGTTCTGGAACAAGAGCGCAAATCGAACGAAAGCCCC
Source organism: Allium cepa (assembly GCA_030765085.1). Taxonomy (NCBI): domain Eukaryota; kingdom Viridiplantae; phylum Streptophyta; class Magnoliopsida; order Asparagales; family Amaryllidaceae; genus Allium; species Allium cepa. The sequence goes on along the minus strand of CM060935.1, from coordinate 270,116,660 downwards.
AATTATCACAAGCCCTAACTTAGAGACGAAGAGCTGAAGCCCTAATTGTTGAAGATGCCGCGAGCGAGTTGAAGCATCGAACTCGAAGCAGAAATTGAAGCCCTAGTTTGGAAGTGAAGAGGAAGACGAGAGAGACAGGGCCGCCATTGTTATGTTTTCTTTGAATTTTAGGGTTACGAATGAAATAGAGAAGGGATCGAGTATAGCCTTAGATAATATCACAGCACTTAAGCAAAACCATGGGCTAGGAAAATTGTAAAGCCCACTTGATTCCTTAATCAAATTTTTCTTTTGTTAATTAATTTTTTTTCTTCATTTGGAATTCAATTTGTTTTGTAAAATTATTCCCTTTACTTTGTTTTGTTTAATATTTGTTGTTAAAATTTTAACTAAACGTATTTATTTTAATAAATTTACAAACTCCAAGCTCAAATTTTAAATTCAATATGTTCTTCATATTAAACTTGAAAAATTCAAATAACTACAATGTTTTCAAATCAAAATTTAATTCAATTTTTTATTTACGTAAGTAATAATCCTTAAGTCCAAATTATTTTTCTAAGTCATTAGTCCGAATTTTTAAATATAAATTTAATATTCAATCTCAACTCCAAAGTCAAATTTAAATTTTTATTCGACTCTTTGTAGATTAAATTTTAAAATTTAATCACCAATTTCATTGTTATATTGGAAATTCAATTTAAATTATCATTCAAATATTTAAAATTAATTAAATATTCACAATTTAAATTGTTCAAAATTTAGGATCGTTACACTCTTGTTGTTGAGAACTTAAAGAATCCATAATTAACTAACTCACCAGAAAGCAGCGTTAAGTACAAAAGAAGCCCGTGTAGTCCCCGGTGTGAAGTATATGAATATGTCGTGCAGTGCAAGTGTTGTGCATAACTTAAGCAGATTTTACAAGTTGGAACAAGATGTCTGAATAACGAAACTTTGGAATTTGAGAATGGAAATGACCGTCATCACTGACCGTCACTTCCACACCATCCAGATGCTACTGACCAATTCAAGTATAAATATGTTATGTTTTGGTTAAGTCGCAGTTTCATCGACGAGCTTCAAAAAGGAAGTCAAGTCTTACCGTCAAGTTCGATGGTGCAATGCCGAAGCTCGTCGGAGTCAAGTATGCTAAAGTTTATTAAGTTCATCAAAATTCAACTTGAAATTGGTCGTAGTTCAGAAGTTGGAACAAATCAGAAGAGTAGCAGTCTCCGGAGTGAAGACGTTCGAATCGATCGACTCGAATCGATATAAGTCGAATCGATGCAAATCGAATCGATATGATTCGAACCCATGAGGCTCGACTCGATGTAACTTTGGGATGGAGGAGCACTTTGAATCCATCGGCGCAAGGTAACTTCGTATCGATCAAAGTTCCATGCCTTCGAATCGATCATTGGACTATTACTTCGAATCGATCGACACGGAGCTCCTTAACAAGCATCGATTCGAAACCCTGCTATGTGAACCGATTCAAATGACAGCCTCCTGAATCGATATGAGGCAGAGAAAGACAATGTCCTTCGGAAGCTATGCTCCTCCAAAACAACACTCTGGGTCGATACGATTCAAAAAGATTCACTTCCCAAAACCATCGAATCGACCGATTTCAGATCTCACAACTCTTTAAAATTTTCATAAGAAAAAATCGAATCGATGCCAAAAAATTCCAGTTTCATCATTTTTAACTCCAATCGATCCATTGGTTACCTGATTTGATTCGGTTATAAATGGAAGCTTGAAGGAATTTGATCGATTCGTGGAAAAGCACGTTTGATTTGGCTCTGGGAGACCGATTCGAAGAAGTAGCTAAAGCAATAGTAAAAAGTAAAAGTGAAATTGAAAACGGCCTCATGTATTTATATGGATTCCATGAATGGATTAGTGGCGCTTCGTCTCCCGGTCATGTTGACCGCTTGCACAGGTCACAACCCCATCGATTCGAACAACTATTTTTGAAACCACAAAGCTTCGAATCCATCACAATGGTGAAACCTTCAGAGACTTCGAATACCTCATGGCTTCGACTCCTTTGTAAACTTCGAATCCGGCAAGGCAGCATTGATGCGAGGCATCATCGATTCAAAGAAGCACTTGAACAAGGGCTCAATCGAAGATCCAATCGACTCGAACTGTTGATTCTGTCGCACCATCGATTCGAAAGCTACCGATTCGAATGGACATGCCTCGAATCCACCAAGAACTGTCGATGAGAATGAACGCGTCGCTTCGACTTGGAAAATCACTTGTCTACCTATGATTCAAGAGAGGATCAATACAAAATTCGATAACAAACCGAACCAACAACGACTTGCAATCACGCAATGATAACTAAGTTCAGGGTAACACGTGTATGCACATATGTCTAACTAATATTTGATCTTTAACATTCGCAGGGATCAAACGTTCATCTCGTCATGATTTCAACGACGCTTTTCAAAGCACGTCATGGTTACACAAGACGTACTTTAGGGGGCAAATGTTATCCCGCCTTTTGGCAAGGCCAAGATACCATGGAACTGACTGGAAAAAATAGGATCACACATCCTCAGCATTGAATGATTGTTGAACAACTTAAAATATCAATGAATTTTTCCCAAGTCCAGATCGAGCTACAACTGATAAGGAAATTCAAGAAAAGCTGTGGAAACCAATGTTCCAAATTTCGAGAGAATCCGAGTTCGTACGCTCAAGTTATTGCCAGCGGAAAGTGAAAGGAATAATCTTGGTTCGAATCGATCAGGCATGTATTGCTTCGAATCCATGAGAAGTTCCTTTGCTTCGACTCCATCGGGCAAGCCCCCACTTCAAATCCATCGTCGCATGTCTATGTTCGAATCCATCCAAAATCCTCCCTAGTTCGAATCCATCAGAGTGTTCCTATCTTCGAGTCCGTCAAGCTGAAACCCTTCGAATCCATGCAGTTGTAGGGACTTCGACTCCATCTAATAACTGTCTTCGAATCCACCCTTTTTAGGTAAATTCGAATCGATCGATGGTGACTTGCCCTGATCGATTCGAACGAGCATTGGTTCATTTAATTCGAAGGAGGCACGTCTTCGAACCGATCACCTCGAAGCCACCAAGTCCATGCAGCTAAAACCAAGGATTAGACCCAGTAAACTCGGAGGAAAAGGAGGATTGACTCGAAGCACACGGACCACATCATCATCTTCACGTGCAGAAGCATGGATTCGAACCTATGGATTCGAACCATATCGATTCAAACGAACGCATAGGACGAGGAGCACCATCTTGAACCGATCATAACTCGAAATTTACAAGTCCAAATGCCATGAAATTTTCACAGGAGCTTGCGTATGCATAGAAAAATGTCCACGCCAAGTTTCATCACGATTGGACGCTTTCTTGATCGATTCGAAACAAGGGTCGAATCGACCCCAAAGTGGGCCCCGATCTCCAGAATTCGGCCGTATGGGCCCCCTCACGTGCCAGAAGCGTTCTCCCCTGATTTTAGGCGAAATATCATCCTCCTACACCTATAAATAGAGCCCCTGGTAATTCGGAAAGGGGATCAGAGAATTTTAGAGATAAAGCACGCCCGGACGCTGCCACAATCATTCTACACCATCTCCTCTGCTGCTGATTTCGAATTTAAGTCTACTATCCGTTGTACTTTGCTCGAGAATACTTGTAATCTTCAAGAATTAAGCAATAAAGAGATAAAACTTCATAGTGGACGTAGGCAAATTGCCGAACCATTCCAAATGGTTTTCTTCTGTGCAATTTACTTTTCTTTGACTTGGAGTTTTTGTTAGATAATCCTCATCATCAATTTAATTTATTCATTTATTATCTCTTTAAAAACTTTCGAAGGGTGTTGCCCAATTTTGGTGCAAACAGAGAGAAGCATAAAGTTTTTGTTAAGAGATGAGTTCTGTATCAACCCGCCTTTTTGGACAGTTTAAACCGACGATCAAATACACAGGCCAATTCCAAACCATTCAAAAGGGCAGATGGTTATTGGGGTAAATAAGAAAAGAAAAGAAAGAGAAATAAAGGAAATAAAACAACACAGAATCTCGCAGCGGAACGATAAAATATAATAGTCAAATAAACAGTTCATGAAGCTATTTACTATACTTTGACAATTATTTATACAACATTTATCAGAGGTATACATATACAACAGAACAATGAAAATAATGCAGCAGATAGCATGATGCAAGGGTAATAATAGTAATAGTATACCAAATCTTCGTCTTCATCCTCCAGAATAGATCTTCAAAAATCTGAAAAACTCAGGACTGACCCGAGCATAATGAAAAGACAAAACACTCGAGTCAGGACTAAAATATCCATATGAAAGTTAAATCAATCGTAAATAAATATGAGTGTAACGGCGTCAGAGATGTTTACGGGGTTTGACATCTCATATCCAGTGTCAACGTGCTTGCAATAACTCAAGAGATGTTACGGGATTTTCCATCTCTTAAGGATCCGTTAAACTATCTACTATGTAGTAATGTACGCTAAGTAGATAATGCCTATCAGTGATATAAAGTATCAAAATAGCGTTAAGGCGTACCGTAATCCCCCTTAACACATTTTATAATGCCATAGTCTATACAGCACCGTGATAACCACCGTAAACTGGTGGTTATCAAAGGGTACCCCATAGGTATAACACAAAACATAACGTAGTGGTCGCGAATAGGATAATCAGTATGACAAGGTACATGAGGCGATACCAACTAGGATACTAGTAATTGCGTGATCCAGACTGATGTTGAGCATAGCCAGCAGCTACCCCAACACCGCGAAACAACACTACCAAATCAAGGAGTGCACCCAAATCGAATCACAAATGTAATGGATATGGTATCGAAGAAGTGTGTCCGCTAGAGATGGCGAACCTCAATGGCCTGGCGCGGCTCCTGTTTTAGTCATGTCAGGGGTCATCCAATATCATTCTCTTTCATCAGTCAACGCGTTCACCAAACCATCCACTTCATTCTGGATCGCATTCCGCGTATAATAGTTAATAAAGTGGTGTTCGGTATCGACAGAGAGTATGTCCATATCCGATCCTGGTCTCTTTAATAACTACGTATTATTACACCGTTGGCTCTTTTACATTTCAAATCGATTCATAATTGATATCAAAATATCATATTCGCTTCAAAAATCAAATCCATTTCAAATATCATCGTATCTATTCAAATGTAAGATTCCGTTTCAAAAATCATTTTTCGCATCAATATCTCATTTCGATTTCAAAATCATTTCGAATTTCAATTTAGGTTGCAACTTCATTTAACCCAATTCGTATTTAAATTCAAGATTTAAACACAAACATTTCACCTTATTAACCAGCTTGAAATTTTTAGAAAATAGTTTAAGTACTTTAAAAGTAGTTTAAATAAAAAAATAGTTAAAAATTCTTAAAATCTTTAAATGGATTTCAAATAGATAAATTAGTTTAAAATAATTTAAATTGGGTTAAGTAGATTAAAAATAGATTAAAATAGTTTGAGTATTCAAAAATGGTTTATATAACTGAGTAATTTGGAAAACAAAATAAAACAGCTTCAAAACCAAACCATTTCAATTATAACTTCCTAATTCAAAACAATTTCAATTTCCCTTCTACCGATTCAATTTCGATTTCGATTCAATCAACGTCAACTTTGACTTCAAATTTATTCAATTTTATATTCACTTTCAATTAATTCGATTTCAATTTATATCGATTTGGAGCTTGATTTTTCAAAACTATCCATTTATAACACTTAACAAAATTATCCATCAATATTCAAGTTGAAATCCAAATTCAAATATGATTCAATTCCAAGCTCGATTTCAAATTATCATTTTTATATCACTTTTACTTAGTAAGATTCAAAGCTCAAATGATGGTTCAATCTTTAAACAAATCAATTTTCGAAATTCAAACATATCCCATTTTAAATTCCAAAGTCTCCACTTTAATTATTTAACGATTTCTTTTAACCAAAATTTATTTCAACATTCCAAACTCAATTTTTCGATAAATTCGATTTCTATAAATTGATTTCTATTTATAACTTTTAAATCAAACATTTAAATAAATTTCAAATCGACAATTTTAAAAATTATTAATTTAGCCAATTCGGTGTCCGTATATAATTTTCTATCCTATGGCCAAGTGATTATTTATCTTAATTAAATGTTAGGGACGAATATATATCACTTAAACCAAATCACAGTTTCATATGTATGCATAATAGGATATATATAAGCAAATAAACATCCAAACATTTAAATATCAACCAATAGCATCCATCGAAATACATCATCCAATAGACAATACAATTCATGGCAATTTCATAGTTATCAATGTCAGGTAATTCAATCGCAATTCAATTTTAATTTCAATCTAACTGTCAATTTAAATTTCAACGGTTAATTTAAATGACAATTTAAATTTTATCAAACAACGACAAATAAAATCATAACACTTCATAATGTCAAATTTAACTAGCATAAAGATATTTAGTACGTTGTGAGCGTTATAAAACACTCACCTTGATTTCAATGTAGTTCCAGCGTTTTATTTCGAATAAAACTAAACGAGCGTTTAATTTTACGTGAAATTTTCACTAGCTCCAAACGATTCCAATCCAGCTCCATTGCGTAGTGCTCAACAAAACGAAGCCAACGCAATTTGTTTCGTGCGTTTTCGACCTCGTATGAACAAGTTATAGCAGTTTAAAGAACATACAAATTATTATATACAAATATTCACAACATTATTTAATATTATCAACCTTCAGCAATCTGGGCCGTTGATTCCATCAAGTAAATCAAGGTTGTGCGCATCGTTCTTCCCCACATGCTCTTGCTCCAGTAATTGCCGTGCCCAAGAACCCATAGCAAGTAAACTAGGATCTGAAATTGCCACCACCACGCTCGACGAGAAGTTGATCAGCTAGCGCCAAATGGAAGCTCATCTCCCCCTCTACCTTTGGCCGCAACTATGGTGAACTCGGCCCCCTTTCTCTCTCGAAAAGCATGCGCAACTTCGGCCGTTCAAGTGAGGATTGTCATCGATTCGTAACACCATTCTCGATCTTGACCGTTGGAAAGCTAGCTCTCGTCGTGCTCTACGTTATTGTAGTTGAACATTTCTTGAATTGACTGAGGGATTTGAAGATAATGGAGGAGGAATGACGATGTTTTGTGGCCATGGGTTCTATTAGTGGCGGCCAGAAGCTTTGTCTTCTAGGGTTTTGCAAAATAGAGGAGAGTGGATCCTTTTATATAAAATAACGAAAAACACTATTCACTCCAAAATCCGGACTCCAAATCTCGCGCGGTGACTGGCGTTCCTAGGGTTTACCCCATGTTCCGGACACAATGGAATAGGTTTCGAAAGCTAATTCGATAATCTGTGCGAGTTACGACAATAAACGATCAAATTTAAATTAAACCGATTAAACGAATTTCTATGTGTTTTGGCTCGCCCCGGACAAACGGTAAATCCTATTGACATGAAATTTGAAATCTTACAATAATATCACGTTACGGATCCTATGAAACTGGTTTCGTCGAAATCCGAGACTGTTTGAAAAATGGCTATTTTAACTCGTCAATTAAATATTAAAATATTCAATTTTCACAAATTTACTTTTAATTCGATTTTAAAAGTTCTACAACATCATTCTAACTTTAATATGATAAAATAAAATTTTACAAATCAATTTTAATCATATTAAACCCGTTATTCAATTATCCAATAAATTCCAATTTTAAAATCTTATTGACTCTATTATAATCCCAATATAACTTACATTCACTTTGAAAACCAATTTGAATCATATTAAATCAAATTTCAATTATTCACTCTATTTCCATATATTAAATTTCAATATCAAATTAATCATATCAAATTCGGAATTTAATTATTCAAACATTTGTAATATTAAATTTAAACAAATTTGATTATTCTTAAATCACTATCTTTTGAAATATTCAAAATGAACTTATAAAATTTAACAAATTCAAATTATAGAACAACCACTTTCATTAAAACACCTATTCAATTCTCGCTATTCAATTATTCAATAAATTCCAAATATTAAATTTAAACAATTTAATTGTTCAATATTTGATGGATTTCAATATTGGATTTTTAAAAAAAAAGTTTCATTATCAGTCGATTTACTATATTACATCAAATGAATTCCACATTATTATTTAACTACATTTAGAGATAATGCACTCAACCAACATATAAACTTTCATTTCAATTGCAATTGGTTCACAAATTCAATTCGACTAACTAAATGAATAGGTAACTTAAATAATTATCACCATTAACTTTCAATTACTCATAAGTTTATTATTTACAAACAAGTATCACAATTACCTATAAAATACAAATTCATTCAATTACCTTTGGCTACATATTATTTCAATTGATTTGGGATTCCATTCAATTCATAAATAATTAAATTAGATAAAATTTGTTGCATTTCATTCTAGTTATTATTACCATACATAAATTACAAATATTTTTTCTAACATTAAATCACGAAATCTTATTAAATTAGCTATTTTAATTATCGAAAATTTACGGGTCGTTACACTCTCCCCCACTCAAAACTTTTCGTCCCTGAAAAGGAAAAAGAAGGGAAAAGGAACTAAGTATGGAATTCAACATTTGATATATTTTTTTCAAAGTTACCAACTTATAAACAAAGAAATTCCATTTATAAAGTCATAACTACGCTTCCACTAAGTTACTCCGAACAGCTTTCTAACTTTAAAAGTTAGTTATCAAAACAAGTTATAAAAAAAAAATTAAAACTTGAAAAATTTTCTAACACCCGGATTTATGGAAAATTTCGGTAGAGTCTCCTTTGCGCGGCTCGATCGGAAAAAAATGACAGTATATATATCACAAATACACATCTCATCAAGTGATGAGGCATCCCGTAGGGAAAAAAGTGTAAAAGTACGGTATGTAATCCGAGATATGTACCTTATATATTATTTGCGAGCATATACGGCTAATATCACGCGAAAGCGAGCTCCAAATGCGAAGCAAGCGTAATCCGCACCGACTAAACACTCAACAAACCATGAGAAACATGCATAAATGAAAATAATATCAATATACATCATATAGAAACATAACAACTACATGTTCCAACATAGCAAATGCAACAAACAACAGATGCATCAAACAAATCAATTATCATCCAACTATCATCCAACGAATCCATAACAAATCAATATAAATTCACTTCTCATTAATATTTATTGACTTGGGTTTCAATTTTAATCACAGTTGATTCATTAACATTGGATTTTACTAACTTTCATTCTCAATTCAATTAGTTAACATTAACTAATTTATATTTACATTAGTTCACTTCCAATTTGAATCCAATTAAATTCTTTAAATTCATTTAACTTCCAATTTGATTTCAATGATTTATAGCTTTCAATTTCATTAACACTTAATGAATTATATACAATCAACTAACAATCATATAACAACCAAATCATACCCAACATAACCAATTTATTAATTTTACATTCAATTTGGTTTATCTCTTTTATATATATATCCTGTTATATAATTTTAAAAGAATCATTTTATATTTGGCATCTTAAATTTCCAATATTAACTTTAATTAAGTCCGTAAGCCGTACATATATCATCCGTGAGCAATATCAATCTAATCGCTTATTCGATCACACAATTTCACTTCCAAACTAGTATCGTTCACACGACTCTCTAGTGCAGACTCAGATTTGGTTCCTTGATTGGAAACTGTTACTCTCCTTGCATAGCCATATACTATGATAGAGAACTCCAGAATCAAATTAAAATCCATATGTAGGGTTCTCCGTCGAAAATCGAGTGAAGAACGGTAACTTGGATCGATATAAATCATCTCAAAATTTTGTGCTCGAATTTGGATCAAATCATTGTGCGAATAAAATAATACTCGTACAACTTATGTATCACCTTTGAATAGATTTCTACATAATTTATCTATATGAAATTATTTTATTGACTTTCATTTTATTTACAATTAAATATTCACAATCCATTATTCAGTTAATATATCCATTTCTTTACATAGCATATTCTTCAACATTATCTTTTCTTAAACATCATATCATAGAATTTTCCTACTCAAGTTCATTTTAAACATTCTATATAACTTAATTAAATTCAATTTCATTTTCCAATTGATTCTTAGCTATAAGAAATTCCTTTGTTTACTTTTATTGCATTTTCATAATTTCAGTTAATAACGAATTCATTTGTGGAACATTTTATTAACCGGCACTTTAGTTTATTAATCATCCTATAAAAGTCTAACCTCTCATAAATGACTTTTCTTAGTTTACAGTTATCGTAAAGGTTACGAATTCAGAATTTTTTTACAACCCCTTTGCAATTTATATTTATTTTCTATAACCAATTTACAAAGATATAATACGATTCATTTATCTTCTTTCTTAAGTTCACTTACTTGTTCCATTTATCCATTCATCATTTCATGCTATATTTAAGTATATAACATTTTTATCACAACCAAATTTTCCATTTATTTACATTTTAATTCCTTTTGAGTTTTCCTTACTTGTATACATCAATTATTTTCAGGTTCTGTTTATTTGTACAACATCTCATTACATATCCAAAACATCATTTCAACTTCTTAATATTTGGTAAGTCATATTATATGTTATTAGAATGCAAATTTGGTATTATACAAATTTATAGAATTTCATTTTACTTAATTAGAATGTTCACAAATTTAATTTGTTAAAATCCTCTTTACCTTTCAACTTAAAAGTTTTCCCAAACAATAGCTTAGATATCCTAATCCTCTTATTTTATAAATTTTGGTTATTCACATTTCATTCAAATAATTTGAAAATTACTAATTAACATAACTTAGAAATTTAAATGCCCGGTTCTTTTCAAATCGTTTGAAATAAACATATACACTTATATCTTTAATATATCAAATCATACCTTTGGAGTTTAAACCAAAACCCATTTACCCAAAATAATTTCGATAAAACAAAGCTTTTTACAAGTCTCCCCCACTTTGAGACTCGAAAATGAACGTCGATGATGCTGCGCAGTCATCACCGAAATTATTTTCCAGCGACAGAAGAGAGGAGTACTGAATTCTTTCCTTCTTAAAATCCTTTCAAAATATTTCCATAAACAATTTCCAACTAATATTACTATATATTTCTTCGAAACTTTGAGAAGCATTTTCCAAAATCACCGGGTCTTAAATTCAATATTTTCCAATTTAAATCTATTTTTAATTTTATAAGTCACCTTTATAAAATATTCTTATAGGATTTTACTTTCTTGAAATATTCCACAAGTTGTTTTATCGTTGTTTATTTTGTAATAAACCTTATTTATTAAATTACAATACCCAATTAATGATAACAACCAATATTATCATTCCTAACTACCAGGTAAGCTAGATAAGTCACACTAATTTCTAAATAATTTCTTTATATAAAAAATATAATTACAGCAAAATTATTTCATTTACCCAATTTAAAACAATACTATGTCGAATTGTTTTGTCTAAGTGTTTAGAGATCACTATCAATGACGTTAATTACTCGTATTGACAGAATCCATAAGCCACTCAACAAATCAGTCGACACAATATAAAACATTTTATATCACTAACAAATATGCTCTCTCATATATATACACTCAGCGACTCATCATAGGGTATTACTACCCTATTTATAAAGAGTCAGACACCACAAAGCTAAGGTTATCGCTAAACCAAAGCTCTGATACCAAATGTAACGACCCGCCTTTTTGGACAGTTTAAACCGACGATCAAATACACATGCCGATTCCAAACCATTCAAAAGGGCAGATGGTTATTGGGGTAAATAAGAAAAGAAAAGAAAGAGAAATAAAGGAAATGAAACAACACAGAATCTCGCAGCGGAACGATAAAATATAATAGTCAAATAAACAGTTCATGAAGCTGTTTACTATACTTTGACAATTATTTCTACAACATTTATCAGAGTTATACATATACAATAGAACAATTAAAATAATGCAGCAGATAGCATGATGCAAGGGTAATAATAGTAATAGTATACCAAATCTTCGTCTTCATCCTCCAGAATAGATCTTCAAAAATACGTAAAACTCAGGACTGACCCGAGCGTAATGAATAGACAAAACACTCGAGTCAGGACTAAAATATCCTTATGAAAGTTAAATCAATCGTAAATAAATATGAGTGTAACGACGTCAGAGATGTTTACGGGGTTTGACATCTCATATCCAGTGTCAACGTGCGTACAATAACTCAAGAGATGTTACGGGATTTTCCATCTCTTAAGGATCCGTTAAACTATCTACTATGTAGTAATCTACGCTAAGTAGATAATGCCTATCAGTGATATAAAGTATCAAAATAGCTTTAAGGCGTTACCATAATCCCCCTTAACACATTTTATAATGCCATAGTCTATACAGCACCGGAAGCCCCACCGTAAACTGGTGGTTATCAGAGGGTACGCCATAGGTATAACACAAAACATAACGTAGTAGTCGCGAATAGGATAATCAGTATGACAAGGTACATGAGGCGATACCAACTAGGGTACTAGTAGTCGCGTGATCCGGACTGATGTTGAGCATAGCCAGCAACTACCCCAACACTGCGAAACAACACTCCCAAATCAAGGGGTGCACCCAAATCGAATCACAAATGTAATAGATATGGTATCGAAGAAGTGTGTCCGCTAGAGATGGCGAGCCTCAATGGCCCGGCGCGGCTCCTGTTTTAGTCATGTCAGGGGTCATCCAATATCGTTCTCTTTCTTCAGTCAACGCGTTCACCAAACCATCCACTTCATTCTGGATCACACTCCGCGTATAATAGTTATTAAAGTGGTGTTCGATATCGACAGAGAGTATGTCCATATCCGATCCCGGTCTCTTTAACAACTATGTATTATTACACCATTGGCTCTTTTACATTTCAAATCGATTCATAATTGACATCAAAATATCATATTCACTTCAAAAATCAAATCCATTTCAAATATCGTCGTATCTATTCAAATGTAAGATTCCGTTTCAAAAATCATTTTTCGCATCAATATCTCATTTCGATTTCAAAATCAATCCGAATTTCAATTTAGGTTGCAACTTCATTTAACCCAATTTGTATCTAAATTCAATATTTAAACATAAACATTTCACCTTATTAACCAGCTTGAAATTTTTAGAAAATAGTTTAAGTACTTCAAAAGTAGTTTAAATAAAAAAATAGTTAAAAATACTTAAAATCTTTAAATGGATTTCAAATAGATAAATTAGTTTAAAATAATTTAAATTGGGTTAAGTAGATTGAAAATAGATTAAAATAGTTTGATTATTCAAAAATGGTTTATATAACTGAGTAATTTGGAAAACAAAATAAAACAGCTTCAAAACCAAACCATTTCAATTATAACTTCCCAATTCAAAACAATTCAATTTCCCTTCTACCGATTCGATTTCGATTTCGATTCTGTCAACGTCAACTTTGACTTCAAATTTATTCAATTTTATATTCACTTTCAATTAATTCAATTTCAATTTATATCGATTTGGAGCTTGATTTTTCAAAAATATCCATTTATAACACTTAACAAAATTATCCAGCAATATTCAAGTTTAAATCCAAATTCAAATATGATTCAATTCCAAGCTCGATTTCAAATTATCATTTTTATATCACTTTTACTTAGAAAGATTCAAAGATCGAATTAAGATTTAATCTTTAAACAAATCAATTTTCGAAATTCAAACATATCCCGATTTTAAATTCGAAATTATCCACTTTAATTATTTAACGATTTCTTTTAACCAAAATTTATTTCAACATTCCAAACTCAATTTTTCGATAAATTCGATTTCTATAAATTGATTTCTATTTATAACATTTAAATCAAACATTTAAATAAATTTCAAATCGACGATTTTTAAAATTATTAATTTAGCCAATTCGGTGTTTGTATATAATTTTCTATGCTATGGCCAAGTGATTATTTATCTTAATTAAATGTCAGGGATGAATATATATCACTTAAACCAAATCACAGTTTCATATGTATGCATAACAGGATATATATAAGCAAATAAACATCCAAACATTTAAATATCAACCAATAGCATCCATCGAAATACATCATCCAATTTGAAATTGCCACCACCACGCTCGACGTGAAGTTGATCAGCTAGCGCCAAATGGAAGCTCATCTCCCCCTCTACCTTCGGCCGCAACTATGGTGAACTCGGCCCCCCATCTCTCGAAAGCGTGCGCAACTTTCGGCCGTTCAAGTGAGGATTTTCGTTGATTCGTAACACCATTCGCGATCTTAACCGTTGGATAGCTAGCTCTCGTCGTGCTCTACGTTATTGTAGTTGAACATTTCTTGAATTGACTGAGGGATTTGAAGATAATGGAGGAGGAACGATGATGTTTTCCGGCCGTGGGTTCTTTTAGTGGCGGCCAGAAGCTTTGTCTTCTAGGGTTTTGCAAAATAGAGGAGAGTGGATCCTTTTATAGAAAATAACGAAAAACACTATTCACTCCAAAATCCGGACTCCAAATCTCGCGCGGTGACTAGCGTTACTAGGGTTTACCCTGCGTTCCGGACATAGTGGAATAGGTTTCGGAAGCTAATTCGATCATCTGTGCGAGATACGGCAATAAACGATCAAATTTAAATTAAACCGATTAAACGAATTTCTATGCGTTTTGGCTCGCCCCGGACAAACGGTAAGTCCGATTGACATGAAATTTGAAATCTTACAATAATATCACGTTATGGATCCGATGAAATTAGTTTCGTCGAAATCCGAGACTGTTTGAAAAATGGCTATTTTAACTCGTCAATTAAATATTAAAATATTCAATTTTCACAAATTTACTTTTAGTTCGATTTTAAAAGTTCTACAACATCATTCTAACTTTAATATGATAAAATAAAATTTTACAAATCAATTTTAGTCATATTAAACCCGTTATTCAATTATCCAATAAATTCCAATTTTAAAATTTTATTAACTCTATTATAATCCCAATATAAGTAACATTCACTTTGAAAACCAATTTGAATCATATTAAATCAAATTTCAATTATTCACTCTATTTCCATATATTAAATTTCAATATCAAATTAATCATATCAAATTCGAAATTTAATTATTCAAACATTTGTAATATTAAATTAAACAAATTTGATTATTCTTAAATCACTATCTTTTGAAATATTCAAAACGAACTTATAAAATTTAACAAATTCAAATTATAGAACAACCATTTTCATTAAAAAACTTATTCAATTCCCGCTATTCAATTATTCAATAAATTCCAAATATTAAATTTAAACAATTTAATTATTCAATATTTGACGGATTTCAATATTGGACTTTTAAATAAAAATTTCATTATCAGTCGATTTACTATATTACATCAAATGAATTCCACATTATTATTTAACTACAGTAAGAGATAACGCACTCAACTAATATATAAACTTTCATTTCAATTGCACTTGGTTCACAAATTCAATTCGACTAACTAAATGAATAGGTAACTTAAATAATTAACACCGTTAACTTTCAATTACTTATAAGTTTATTATTTACAAACAAGTGTCACAATTACCTATACAATAAAAATTCATTCAATTACCTTTGACTATATATTATTTCAATTGATTTGGGATTCCATTCAATTCATAAATAATTAACTTAGATAAAATTTGTTGCATTTCATTCTAGTTATTATTACCATACATAAATTACAAAAAAAATTCTAACATTAAATCACGAAATTTTATTAAATTAGCTGTTTTAATTATCGAAAATTTCGTTACAAGTTCCTTCATCAGTTCGGACTCTTACATCCTTCCCGCTCTACTCAGCCTTATGAAGTTCCTGATTCTCCAATTGAGGCACCGGATGCCCCAATCTCTGCTGAGGAGCCTACACTGAAAGAACCTGCTCGTGAGGCTTCTCTGGTGAAGTGCTCTATTTCTACTGATGTTGCCGGGTCATCTGGCAAATTTGCACTTGCCCCGGTCATTGAAGAAGAAGAGCCTCGAGAATCTCCCCATCATTCAGGGAAGTCTGGTGATGGAGGAGCCGGGAAAACAAGTCCTGCCGAGCAGAACGGGGATGACGCTTTTGAAGGATTGAGCGACCTGTTTATCACCTCACAGGAGCTCTTTAAAGATGATCCTGTTACCACTAGGGTTTCCTCTTTAGTAGTTGAAGCAACTTCTATTTTGCAACAGATTCCGTCGACTCAAGAGTTGACGTTAGCTGCTACACCGATCATTTCGCCACAACCGAGGAGTGGTTCGTAGTTTGACGCGCGTAGCATGCACGTTACACACACTTAGGATTTTTCAGCACTTATATGTATTCTCATGCACTTTACTACCAGGATTTTCAAGTTTTGCCTCTTTCTCATTTCAGGTTCTCCAATGGGGCGTAGTGGTTCCTATTATGACGACTTTCAACAGTACGGAAGGCGTGGTCAGTATGATTATAGGCGCTATCTTCCCACCCACAGGGAAACTGATGAAGAAAGAGCTGCTCGAAAGGCTAAAGAAAGAAGAGCGTATGAAGAAAGGTACGGAAGAAGGGATGAGCAACATGACTCTTCTCGCAGAGGTGATGAATCTCATAAAAGAAAAACTTATAATGATAGAGGAAAGAGTCATGACATCGGAGACCCAAGAAAGCGGGCCAGGCTTGATGAAAAGACCGCATCTGCAACTTTAGAAAAGGCGGCTGCTCTCACTTCGCTTAAAATTCCTTCAAAGTCTCCTGCCCTTGAAGGAGCCGACATTCAGACACTTCTCGGCAGACCCTCATACCAAGTTGAGAGAGGTCCGCCAACCCTTCAAAGTCGGTTCCCGCATTGGTGCTTAAAGGGAGTCCGCTTCGACCTTGACTTGATTCCCATCGACAAAGAGGCCATGCTACGAAATCTTGACACTGTTAAACTTGATATTGAGAGAATGTCAGGGTGGCAAAAGCTCGTCGATGAGCTACAGAGGGTAAACCGGGCCAACCTTGAAGCTATGCTGACGATGGAGAACGACAAGTCTGAATGCCAGAAAATTCTTGATCAGCACAACACCGAAATGAAAAACTTCGCTGAGTACAACGAAAAACTTGAGGAGGAGGTCGAGAAACTTAAGCACGAGCTTGCTACTTCTTCCACCTCTTATACTCAAAAGGAAGAAGTGCTTCAGAAGCAAGTTCGAGATGCTCATGCCGCTCAACGGTATGTCGAAACCCAACTTGAAGCTACACAGAAGACGGTGGAAAGATATTGTGCTGACTTTGCAGAGCTACGGGAGAAAGCTAACTCCCAGGACTTAGAAATCATGAGGCTGAAAGCTCAACTATTAAAGACCGAGAAAGAACGTGATGAGGCCATGGCTGGAAAGAGAGCCGCTGAACAATATCATGAAGAGACAAAAGCCAACATCATCTCTACTCTATTTGATTTTTACCTCCAAAGCGTCTTGGGGCGTGGCAGCCTTGCATTTTTGGGGCCTAAATATGAAATCACTTTGGCTGAAGTGTGGGAGGTTGTAATGGATATTCTCAGATGTTTCGGTTACTCCGAAGATGAACTTGAGGCGCATTACTTTGATGACGAAACTCGTGCTGCTCTTGCTAGTGGAAAGGAGCAGCTTGTTAAAGTACGAGCCGAAACGATGGGAGGGGAACATCCAAAGAAAGAAGCACCTTTAATCGCCCCTGTCCCTCCTTTGACTTCGGCCGACATCGATATCACACGCTCCAGTTCCCATTCTCTGCTCACGGCTGAAGTCGTAACTGAGGTTACAAGCGCACAGGGTGGAGACGAAGGCGAAGAAAGCACTGAAGCACAAGCTTATGAAATTGACGTCAGAAAGCCAACTTCTCCAGGTAACTTTAATGCTGATCTTGCTCAGGTAGACTGCTCATTTGCTTCACATGAATTTGATGAGCTTCTTGATTATTTCCTAAATCTCAACGAGCCTTTATCTCCTCTCTTTACTGATTTTAACTTCTTTTCTTCTGTAGAAAAAGTACTGAGCATTGTTCAGACGTCCCCTCCTCCAGTTATTCCTCCCCCGTCTCTTCATGTCACTCTTCCTTCTGCCTCTCAACTGGGGTCACCAGAGGAGCAAATAGAAGCTCTCCAAGACTTGGATGATCCCATTTCTTCACAAGAACATAGGGGAGAAGAAACTGAAGAGGGCGAAAAGACTCCGGAACTAACTGGTTCTGACGATATGCCGTTAGCTACACTTTTTACTCCAGGAAGTGGGTCTTCTCCTAAGAAAAGGGGGAAAAGTGGAGTCTCAAAGAAGAAAGAAGCTTCAGCTGGCGAGAAAAAAGCAGAAACTAGTCCGATTGTTCCCCTTTCTCCTTCTTCCCCTACTCTTTTAAGCTGGCGGAAGAAGTTGGTCATCTGGCCAGGTGCAGGCTCAAAAGGTGGTGGGAAGAAGAAATTATGGCTTTGGTCTTATGCTTTTTATCTCGCTCTTTGCTTTTTGCTTGTATATAAGCTTGTCTTAACTGGAGATTGTGCGGGTACCAGTCCCCACTTTCTTTTACTTTGAAACCCGCATATGTATAAAATTCTCATAGTATGGAATAAAATGGTTCTTTTACTTATACAAATTTCTGTCTATATTTGAGAACGCTTTTATTTTCTGTTTTCATACAAGTTTATTTATCCTCTTTATGTGAAGTTGCAGTAAACCTATGGTATGTTTCTTGAGCATTGTTTTCATTTTTGTGATGATTATACTGCATTGCCCCCATACCACGGTTTATTGCAATCTCTTTCACATTGGTACAATTTCGGAGAACAACTCTTTTGTTTCGAGAAGACTTGTACTCTTCCTTTATAGAACAACTCTTCCATTTGAAGGAAGCGTGCATTTGTACTTTATAGGATAATATTTCCGTTCCAAGAAAATATTTTTCTAATTTAGTAGAATGCACTTCATATTGGAGGAGTCTTCTCTTTTTTTTTTGCGAAGTTTTTACACTTCACTTTTGGAAAAGGTCACTTTTGCTTTAACAAGTGAATTTTACTTCATAGTATAGTGGGCCTTCCGAAAAAGGGCTTCAACCTGCTTGAGCCTCCGAAGAGAGTTTTTTGTTTGATTGTGCCTCTGGGAAGAGGTCTTTTTGTTTTGTTGCGCCCTTGGGAAGAGGTCTTTTTTGTTTCTACCTCTTGGGAGAGGCTTTTATCTTTTCCCTGTTCGTTGGGAAACGGGCCTCCGAAGAGGGCTTTTCACATTTCGACTTGTGTGAAGTTTTATTTCAGATCACGGTGAAATGTGTGCCTCTGAGTAGGGATTTTGCCTGGAAGTTTGAAGTTTCCTTCTCTTAGTTGGATGGATTCACGGGGCGGACACGATTGTTCTGTGCCACCGGTCAGTCCGCAATTTTCTGTCGAGAAAGAACTCTCTTTTTCTGGCGAGGCCCGCTAGAGGTCTTTTACCATTTCAACTATGGTGAAATGGGCCTCCGAAGAGGGCTTTTCACATTCCAGCACTTGTGAAGTTTTATTTCAAAACTCGATGGAATGCGTGCCTCCGAGTATGCCTGGAGGTTTCTTCCTCATGGTTGGCTGGATTCACGAGGCAGACGCAAGTTACTTGGACGCTTATTTGCGCAGATTGTCTCAGCTAGTGAACAAGCTCCTTGCCTTCCACTTGGGAAGGTGCCTCCGATCATCATATGGATTCACGGGGCGGATGCAAGTTACTTGGACGCTTGTCAGCGCAAACTGTCTCAGCTAGTGAACAAGCGCCTTGCCTTCCAGTTGGGAAGGTGCTCCCGGTCATTCCATACCAATCTTTTTTCTTGAGAAAGTTCTCTGGCATGCCCCGTTTGAGGTCTTTATCCTCCGAACAGTTGTGCCTCCGAAGAGGTCTTTGGCTGTTTGATGCTTGCTCGCCCATGTCTCTTTGCCATCTATTCATATCGGCGGTCCCTGTTATCTTTTCCAAATACACTTCTCTTTTAATTGCCAACAATTTCCTCTATCCAAAGAAGTACACTTTATAGTTAAGCGAGTTGGTGGGGGCAGACACAAGCTATTTAACTGGATGCTCGTTTGTACAAACAACCACAATTAGTTAACAAGGGCCCACTTCCAGCAGAATCACTAACTTTTTGCTTGAAGCACTTCTTTCGTAGGATTTGAGTATGGAAATTTTGAACGGCTTAGCGTTTGCTTATTGGGTGATTTCAGGGATTGCTTGGTCTTGTGATGGGTAATCTTTGTTTTTATGGCCTGCGTTATTAAACCGACATTTTAGTAATACAATTGACGTATTTTATATATCGAAATAAAACGAAGCAGTTTATAATAGTAAAGAACACAAGATTTATGGTGGTTCGGCCAAGAACTGGGCCTACATCCACTTTATAGTTCTTATTATTCACTTGCACTGGCTTTACAACGGATTTCAATAAAAGAATCACACATTCATCATTCTTTTACAATATTTCATTAAAACCTTTAAGTAAAATATGGGCGCAAATGATTGTTGTTCCAAGCTCTTGGAATTGGGTCTCCTTCGAAAGTTATGAGTTTGAATGTGCGATCAAGAAGTTTTTGGCCTATGACATACGACCCTTCCCAGTTTGGCCCAAACACGCCTGTAGGTGTCATAATTCTTTTTAAGATTAGATCCCCAACTTCAAAGCTACGTTGAAGAACTTTGGAATTGAAGTGCCTAGCTATTCTTTGCTGATGAGCCGCAATTCTGAGCTCAGCTTCTTCTCTTTTTTCATCAAGAAGTCAAGGAATTCAAGTTGCAGCATTTCATTTTCGGCTTGATTGAAATGAATTCTTCTATGTGAAGGGACCTCTATTTCTCCCGGAATCATTGCCTCTGATCCGTATGCCAATGAAATGGAGTGTGCCCCATTGCAGTTTTATGTGTAGTTCTATATGCCCATATTGCTAGTGGAAGCTTATCGACCCAACCACCTTTCGCTTTTTCTAGCTGTTTTTTGATGGTCGATTTGATAATTTTGTTTACTGCTTCCACTTGTACGTTTGCCTGCGGATGAGCCACTGCTGAGAAACTTTTGTAGATCTTGAATTTCTTGCAAAAATCTTGGAACTCTTCACTTTCAAATTGGGTTCCATTGTCTGTGATTATCTTTTGAGGCACACCATACCTGCAAATGATATTCTTAGTTACAAATTTATCATTTTCTTAGAGGTAATAGTAGCTAATGGTTTAGATTCTGCCCATTTAGTAAAATAATCAATGGCAACAATAGCATATCTGACTCCGGATTTGGCAGTTGGCAAAGGCCCGATGAGATCTATCCCCCAAATAGAAAATGGCCACGGACTGACCGTCTGTGTTATCTCAGTGGAAGGTGCTCTTGGGATTTTTGCAAATCTCTAGCATCGGTCACATTTTCGGGCGTAACTTGCGGCAGCACGATTAATATCTGGCCAAAAATACCCATAACGGAGAATTTTCTTTGCTAAAGTTTGGCCACCTGAATGATCTCCACACTCTCCTCCGTGTACCTCAGTTAGAATTGTCTTAGCTTCTTCCTTGGTCACACATCGGAGTAATGGCATTGAGAATCCCCGCCTATACAATCGGCCATCTTGAATTATGTATCTGGATGCCTTTCTTGACAACTTCTGCCGTTCTTTTGAGTTTATTGGTGGAGAACCGTTGCGTAGATATTCCAATATCGGAGTCATCCATGATTCTCGCTCCTGTGATATAGTCATGATCCAGTCAATAACCATCTCATCAATGCTTGGAGTTGAAAGGCCTTCCACTGGAACTAATCCCAGTAATTGAGCTTCAACAGTGCTTGCATACTTTGCGAGAGAATCTGCCTTCATGTTCTCTTCCCGGGGTATATGATTTATCGTATAATAGTCAAGGTCATCGAGAAGCTCCCATGCTCTTGACAAGTAAGCAGGAAGATTTCCCCCTTTAGTCTGAAACTCTTTCTTGATTTGACATACAATAAGTTGTGAATCACTGAAGATTTGCAACATTTTGACGTTCAATTCTTTAGTAATTCCTAAACCGGCAATAAGAGCTTCATACTCTGCTTCGTTGTTTGTCAAAGGGAATTCCAATCTTAAAGCATAGCACAATGACCTCCCGTCAGGGGTTTCAAGCACAAGAACAGCAATCGTTTCTTGCGCCATCAACATACAATTTCCATCGAATTGGGGGATTATCGGTTATTACTTCCTCACTATCACCTTTGTCTGTACATTCTGCGATCAAATCTAACAAAGCTTGTCCATTGATTGCTCTCCGGGGATGATAAGTGATGTCATATTGACTGAGTTCAATATTCCACTCCAAAAGGCGACCCGAAGTCTCAGGGCGAAAGAGGACTTGCTTCAGAGGCTGATCAGTGAGGACTTTGATTGGATGAGCTTGAAAATATGGCCTCAATTTTCTTGATGCGATCAGTAGACAATAAGCAAGCTTCTCCAACTTTGAATAATTCATTTCTTCCCCAGTAAACCTTTTTCTAATATAGTAGACTGGGTGCTGAATTTTGGCGTCTTCTCGCACCAATGCCGCACTAAGAGCATGAGCTGAGATCGCCAAGTATACAAAAAGATCTTCACCATCATCGGGCTTAGAAAGTACCGGAGGAGTTTCCATATGGAGAATTAATTCATTGAAAGCTTTCTGGCACTCTGGAGTCCAGTCAAAGTTTCTCCTTCCTTTCTTCAGAGCATCAAAGAATGGAATGCATTTATCAGTAGCTTTGGAAATGAATCAACTTAAGGCAATGACTTTTCCGTTGAGACTTTGCAGTTCCTTCTTCGTTCTAGGAGCTTTGACTTCTCTTAAGGCGGTGATTTGAACAGGATTAGCCTCAATGCCCCTAGCGCTCACAGTGAAACCCAAGAACTTTCGGGACTACACCCCGAATGAACACTTCATGGGATTAAGCTTCATTCCATACTTTCGCAGGACAGTGAACATTTCCGCTAAGTGGTCCATATGGTCTACTGCTCTCTATGATTTAATCAACATATCGTCAACATAAACTTCCGTGGTCTTTCCAATCTGTGGCTTGAACATCGCAATAACAAGTCTTTAGTAAGTTGCCTCTACATTCTTCAGTCCGAAATGCAAGACTTTGTAGCAGTATAGACCAACATCGGTTATGAAACTCGTGTCCTCCTGATCTGGCTCATGCATCATGATCTGGTTATATCTGGAGTAAGCATCCATAAAAGATAACAATTCATGTCCCGCTGTTCCGTCAACCAGCTGGTCAATCCGTGGAAGCGGAAAACAGTCTTTGGGGCAGGCTTTTTTTAAACCTGAAAAGTCGATGCACACACTCCACTTTATGTTAGCTTTCTTAACCAGTACTGGATTTGAAACCCAATTTGGATAAGTTGATTCTCTGATGAAGTCATTCTCCATGAGCCGATCCACCTCTTCTTTCAATGCTGCTGACCTCTCAGGACCCTGGGTTCTTCTTTTCTGCTTCACAGGTGTAAACTTCGGATCAATATTCAAAGTATGTACTGCAACTTCAGGTGATATTTCACACATGTCAGCATGGGTCCAAGCGAATACATCCAGAATTGCTTTCAGGAATGATATTAAAATATTCTGAACTGCCGCACTAAGTTGTGAACCCACATTCAGCACCTTTTTTGGGTCTTTTGGGTTAACAGGTACTGGTACCATTACTTCCACTGGCACCACTCGATTCTCCCCTGCACTGGCTTTTCTGGGATCCATTTTTCTTCATGCTTCGCTACATTCGCCGGTACAGGGTCTGGCCTGTAATTGCTATAAGGTTGATTCTTTTATGTGGACTGGGGCTGCCGCATCCTTTTCCATCTCTCTCTTTCTTGCTTCACGCAGTTCTATTGGATAACATTCCCGCCCCGCATTCTGATCCCCTTTAACAACACCAACTCCATTATCTATGGGGAATTTCATGGTAAGGCGCCACGGGGCGAGGATTGCTTTAAAGGCTACAAGAGTTGGACGGTCTAGGAAGGCGTTGTAAGCAGAAAATTCATCAACAATTACAAAAGTCTGCCTTCGAATGACCTTCTTCTACCCCTCGCCAAGTTCCACGAACATGTCAATAGTCCCAACCGGCTGCCTGGGTTCCCCAGTAAACCGAACGATCTTTTGCGATGAAGCTTGAACATCAGCCATTGGGATCTTCATCTGACCAAAAGTCTTCTTGAAAAGAATATTGCAAGAAGCACCACAATCAACAAGTACTCTTCTTACAATAGCTGGCACAATGTCAGCAGAAATGACAAAGGGATCTATGATACGGGCTTCAACACCCATAGAATCCCTGACTCTGAAGATAATGTCATCATTAAATGTTTTCTGGTGCTTCAGAGGTGCAGCATCTTCCAACACAAAAACACTTTCCTCTGTTGGGGTATATTTCAATGCACGAGCATACCGTTCCATCTCACCCCAGCTTCTGCCTGCTGGGTGAGGTCCTCCTGTATTCACATTAATAATGGGCGTCTCAGATTCATGATCTGCTGCCTTTTCACTTTAGCTAGGACGATGAACAGGAGCCTGTTGTCCTTGAGTTGATGAAGTTGGGCCATTCTTGTTCCTCCTTACATATTGCTGGAGCTTGTTTTCTTTTAATAGTTCCTCAATCAACTCCTTCAAGTGACGACACTCTTTGGTATCACGCCCAGGTTGGTTATGGAATCGGCAAAACCTTCCATTCTTCTCAGCTTTCTTATTAACTCTTTGCATAGCCAGTGCGGGGAATTCGACTGTGTCTTTGTTTGCAAAGTAGATGTTTTCCGGGGTATCAGTCAGTGGGGTGAAGTTGAAGGGACGACTTTTCTTTGCATCTCCTTGCTTTTTCTGACCATCATTTCCCTTCTTCTGATTGCCAGATTCCTTCCTATTTGGAACAACATTACTATTTCCAGCCACTGTCCATACCACCTTAGCCGGTGCTTGGAGGCTTTCCAAGCGCATGAATTCATCGGCTTTCTTATAAAACTTGTCAAGCGAATTCGGTTCTTTCATTTTCAACCACCTCCCGAACTCACTTGTCTTATCAATAGCCTTCATCAGGTACGTCAAAATCATTCTCGGCTCTACGTTGTCTACTTCTGCCATAGCTATATTGAAGCGATTCAAGGAAGCTCTAATGGATTCTCCAGGATTCTGCTCCAAGCTGGATAACGACATTATATCTTTCGCCTTCGAAGGGTACAATCTGAACTGTTCCTTAAACTTTCGAGTCAAATCAAAAAATTGGTCTATCGACCGGACAGGCAGTTTTGTGAACCAGAGTAGAGCAACTCCTTCTAGGTATACCGGAAAATATCGGCATTTGATCTCATCTGAAGCTCTGGCACCAGTCATGTGCCAATCATACTTGTAGAGAAATTCATTAGGGTCACTTGTCCCCTTATAAGCCGGTATGGTAGGAGGAACAAACTTCCTAGGAAATTCTGCTTTCAAAATCCTTTCATTGAATGGAGTCTTGATCGGAGCGAACCCCCATTCTTTTTCGTCTTCCTCTCTTTGCAAACTTCCCTTCATGATTTTTCGGACCATCCCTGAGAAATTTTCCTCATCATTAAGGGGCTCAGCAGGACAGGCATTAGCCATTTTTTCAGAAGTCTGCCTTGACAGGCGCACACGGAAAGTTGGCTGTTGTCCCGATCCTCCAACTTAGGGAGGCGTGTCTTTGGCTGGGCCAGCTGCCCTTTGAGGAACATCTCTTTCTTCAACATCATGAACATTGTCAGCAAAGTTTGATTCGTTATTCACTGCTTGACGGTTAGCCCCAAGCAAAGCGTTCAACCTTTCCAACATCAGAGATTGTTTTGGGCTTCCATCTGCTGATATAGCCCAAAAACCGCGACATCCAATTCTGCTCGCGTTACTCCAACAGTTGGAGTTGTTTGACTTAAAGGAGGATAGGTGGCAGTAGTCTCGCGAACATCGTCGGATTTAATGGACTTGCGCTTTCTTCCAGGAGCCATTATTTCTGACAAACTTCTGGTTTTTAGAGAGATCCTTTCCACAAATTTCTACGAAGCTATGATGACGGTATCCTGAGTTGTTTTCTCAGTGAAAGCACCAAAAATGTTAATGTAAAAATCTGATGCTAACACCCTGGTGCAAGTAAAGCAAGTGTGAAAGCATCACCCGCTGATACGGGAATCAAAAATAAGCAGGAAAATATCAGGTAAACAGTAAAAGGCACAGTTTTTATGGTGGTTCGTCTTATAATCAAGCGTACGTCCACTTTCAATCTCTTTATTGCTGACTCAAGTACAACTTATACAACTTTCTTCAATTACAATACACTTTAGACTAGTAGATCAAACTTTGATGGAGAATAATCTTTCGAATCCATGTTGAATGATGTAGATTTTCTCTTGAAGTTTGTCGTAGTGTCCTTGGTGTTTGGAGTGCTTAAAGTGCTGTTTGAGTTGAGAAAACAACAGAGTATCGGTGCTTCGAGAATGAGCCCCCAAAGATCCCTCGAACGTTGGAGCTCACGCTGTATTTATAGGAGTTTTTTGGTCATAAGTCATAGGTCGGAAGCTGCGACTTAAAGTAAGTCATGGGTCGAAGGTTGCGACCTAAAGTAGGTCGTAGGTCAAAGATCGCGGCCTAAAGGAAACGAGCTACAACCCATTCTAGTTGCACTTGGCTCCTCCTGAGCGGGTTAACAGGTTGCACGTGACCTAGGATGGGTCGCTTATCTCTTCTGGGTGAGTGGAGCGACCTAGAAGAGGAATGTCATAAGATGCAGCGACTTATGGAGTTGCCTCATGTAACGACCCATAAATTTTCGATAATTAAAATAGCTAATTTGATAAGATTAAGTGATTTAAGGTCAGAATTTTTTTTATAATTTATGCATGGTAATAATAACTAGAATGAAATGCAACAAATTTTACCTAAGTTAATTATTTATGAATTGAATGGAATCCCAAATCAATTGAAATAATATGTAGTCAAAGGTAATTGAATGAATTTGTATTGTATAGGTAATTGTGACGCTTGTTTGTAAATAATAAACTTATAAGTAATTAAAAGTTAACGGTGATAATTATTTAAGTTACCTATTCATTTAGTCAATCGAATTGAATTTGTGAACCAATTGCAATTGAAATGAAAGTTTATATATTAGTTGAGTGAATTATCTCTAACTGTAGTTAAATAATAATGTGGAATTCCTTTGATATAATATAGTAAATCGACTGATAATGAAATTTTGTTTAAAAATCCAATATTGAAATCCGTCAAATATTGAACAATTAAATTGTTTAAACTTAATATTTGGAATTTATTGAATAATTGAATAGCGGGAATTGAATAAGTTTTTTAATGGAAATGGTTGTTCTATAATTTGAATTTGTTAAATTTTATAAGTTCGTTTTGAATATTTCAAAAGATAGTGATTTAAGAATAATCAAATTTGTTTAAATTTAATATTACAAATGTTTGAATAATTAAATTTCGAATTTGATATGATTAATTTGATATTGAAATTTAATATATGGAAATAGAGTAAATAATTGAAATTTGATTTAATATGATTCAAATTGGTTTCCAAAGTGAATGTAAGCTATATCGGGATTATACTAGAGTTAATAAGATTTAAAATTGGAATTTATTGGATAATTGAATAACGGGTTTAATATGATTAAAAATGATTTGTAAAATTTTATTTTATCATATTAAAGTTAGAATGATGTTGTAGAACTTTTAAAATCGAATTAAAAGTTAAATTGTGAAAATTGAATATTTTAATATTAAATTGACGAGTTAAAATAGCCATTTTTCAAACACTATCGGATTTCGATGAAACCAGTTTCATCGGATCCATAATATGATATTATTGTAAGATTTCAAATTTCAAGTCAATCGAATTTATCGTTTGTCCGGTGCAAGCCAAAACGCCTAGAAATTCGTTTAATCGGTTTAATTTAAATTTGATCGTTTATTTCCGTAACTCGCACATATGATCAAATCAGCCTCCGAAACCTATTCCATTGTGTCCATAACGCGGGATAAACCCTAGAAACGCCGGTCACCGCGAGTAAGTCGGAGTTTTGAATTTGGTTAAAAAAATGTAATTATTAATTTAACTCAAAGTTTTAAGATAATAAGTTGATGATGAATTTATTTCAAAGATTTTAAGATTTGAATGATAATTAAATGATAATTTATTAGTTAATCAAGGTATTTAGAAGGATAATTACCGAGTGTAATTAAAGGGATTAAATATTTAATTACATAAAGATTTATTTAATATGATTAATTGAAGAAAAATTATTCAAGGTAATTAATTTATTTATGAGATAAATTATAGATTACTTAAGGTAATTAATTTAAAGATAACTACTTAATTTAAAAGTAATTAATTAATTGTTAAATTTAATTAAGTGATTAGGGATAATCACTTACTGTAATTAATTAAAGGTAATTAATTAATGGTTAAAGTTGATTAATTAAGTAATTAAGGATAATTAATTAGCTAAAGATTAATTAGTGAAAGTGATTAGGGATAATCACTTATTGTAATTAGTTAAGGACAATTAATTAAATGGTAATTAGATGAGGGTTAATTAATTAATTAAGTATAATTAATTAATTAAGGATAATTAATTAATTAAGGATAATTAATTAAAGGATAGTTAAATAATTAAAGATTAATTATTTAATGATTAAAGGTAAATTGGTTTATTAATTAAGGTTGATTAATTAATAATTAAAGTTTAATTCATTTTTTATTAAAGGTTGATTAATAAATGATTAAAGGATAATTAATTAAAATGGTTTGTAATCAGTTAATGTTCATTAACCAGAATTAATGATTCATAAGTAATTAATCTGGTTTAAATTAATCAGATAATTAATTAGCCTTAATTATGGATGTTTGAATTGCATGGAATGCTTTGAATTGTTTGATATCCCTGGTGTGTGATGCTTTGTGATATGAATTATTTTGATTTGAGCTGCGATGAATGTAATTTATTTATCTTGGATGAAATTATATTAATTATCTGTGAACCTGTGAATAAAGATAAGCGTTATAGGATTATACCATTTATTAATATTACAATGCTTGGATGGTGATGATTGATGATGTTGCACTATTGTGTAAAACCCCTGGACTACACTATACACACACAAATATGGATTTCACGGGGAAATCGATTAAGTTACAGATATTTGAATTTAATATTATTACATTCAAAATGGTTTTGAAAGTTGAATTTTGAATCAAAATGATTTTGGAAATGGAATTGGGTTGAATATGAAAAGCTTTTGGAAAGGAAATTTAAAATTTGAAATTTAATTTGAATATAATATATATGGTTTAAGTTCTGAAATTATTTTGGAAACTAAGGTTTGAAAAATGGTGATACAAGTTATATGATATATATGGATTCTAAACCATCTTTAAAGTATTTTAAAAAGTATTATTTTGGGAGTTTGAATTTAACACAATTTTATATTTTAAAGGCTATAACTTGTGTATATTTGATCGGATTTTTCCGAAACATGAAGCGTTTGTTTTCAAATGATAATAGCTTTCATATAAGGAATGAACTTCCAGTTTTTTGTTGATAAGATTTCAAGTTATGAATTGAAATTGTTTTGAAAGCTATTAATGAATCTTTGATTAAAGATTGGTGAATTTTTCAAACAAAAGAGGATTTTAAAGATAGATCTTTTTGCTTAAATATTGAGAATGAATCTTTGTGAAATATTTGATGACCTAGTTTTTTAATTATAGAGGATCTTAGAGGTGTATCTTTTGTATAAAATATTTGGAAAATGAAATAATTTGGAAAATAATGAATTAATCTTTGTGAAAGATTGATGAACTTTGTGAAGTGAATCTTTTTGTTTAAAAGATTGAAAGTGGAAATTTGTTTAAAAACCATTCAAAAGAAATGTTTTGGGCTTTAAGTTGTGACTTAACATATATCCCATATATCCATATGTTTTTAAATATTGTGCTCATTATTCGGTTTAGCCAAGAGAGGACTTTGTGTCATATAACCCATTCCTAATAAAGATACAGCGTAATGGATAACATTTGAAGACTGGTGGTAAAGATCGGGTATTTTCGAGAACGAAAGAATTACCCTTCGAATGACTCTACACTGAGAAGCTACGGTATAAAGATCTCCATATGTGATGGGGAGTCCGATCGGGATTGTGGGTACCCAGATTGCAAGGGCTTCATTAAAGTGCCTTCGGTTCTGCTCGAACCCGGAGCAGACTTGTATGGATGTGTGCTTGAAATTACACTTTGAGATGCAAAGCTGGTTTCTATCAAACACATTTCTATTTTGTGGCGGAGAATTTATTCTCGTAGCTTAACACCCTTCTCTAAGACATATGAGCTCAGAGGTTATGTAGTTGATGGTTACTAGTGATACATTCCCGATTTGGTAATGTGGCATACAAATTGCTGCTGATCATGTGTTGATCGAACGATGGCTTTTGTATAAAGCGTAGCTTTGTAGACGAGACTTCGTTAGGACCTTAGAACCCGGAATGGTCAAAACAGGAGGAATGCAGCGAGGTTATTTGGGGGTAGCACCCCCTGAGGGTACATCCATTTCCTATAGAAGTAGTATCATGGTATGGAACCCCGATACTTAACTTATGTGGTTGCTACAAATTTATTACTTTATGGTTGTTGCTTTGGGTTGAGGGCCCTCAGATAAAGGTTGGTTACGACCGGCGGATGGCATACTCGTGTAGTAGTTACCTAGTTACAAAGGTAACCCGGCCTTATGATTACAGAGAGCTGGTTAAGTTCTCAAAGCGTCCATCCAGAGGCGTAACCATGGGGCCCAGTAAGTTCCTTTTCCTGACCATTTGTTGGAAATCCAATCACCAATACGCACCCTTTATGATTGCAATTGTATAACCTGTCATTCTTAAATTGTAACATAGCAGGCATAATATAATGATACCTATGCTGGCTAAGATTAATATTATACTTTCGAAAGGTTTTCTGCACTATGCACTAATAATAATATCAAAAAGGGATTTTTTCATATCAAGCATGTTTGACTATCATAAGGAAAAATCTCCCCCAAGTGTGCGATTGCATGGTGTGTGTGCCAGGAGGCCTTATGGTAGTTTTATTTTGCAAAAAGCGTTGCGGATTTCAATTCTAAATTCTTTTGTTGTTTGTTTTTGTTTAAAACTGCTTTCATTTGCTCACACCAGTCTCATGGCTGACCTGTAGTTTATTTTTCCCTTTCTAAACTCTAGGTGTCCGAAATTTCCTCGCGGGCAGTACAGAGCTGGATTTTTCAGATAATCGAATAATAGGTATAGATTCGATAGCACCTAGCCTTTGGATTTGGCGATAGCATTTGTTCACTTGGACTGACCTTGTGTTAATATAACGTGATGGTGGTGGTTCGAGCTTGTGAGCATTGGAATGGAGATGCAATATTGGTTTCTCAAGCTCCCTTTCTTTCTATTGAAGTTAGTGTTTATAACAACCCTGGTTTGGCGATTACCTGTAAATATTAAATTATAACGGTAGTTATAATTTAATATTATGAATTAGAAATAAATTGGAGAGATAAAAATGTGTTAAAATTGTTTATTTCAAATAAACAATGGATTTGGAATAAATAAAATAGAATTAAGATAGATCGGTTGGTAATGAAGTCTGAATAATGGTAATATGTTGATTTGGGGACTAATTGAAGTGAGTAAAGATAAAATAATTTAAATCAACATTATTTTGTTGTAAATAAAAATAAAATGTTGAAATAAAGTTTTAAAAACTTTATTATGTTAGTTTGTAATAAAAATGAGCATTATATGGATTTAATTTGATGAAATGCAATATTTTTGGAAATTATTGCCAAACGTTGAATTTTGTTAATTTTTTATTTAACATTTGAATTTAATATGGATAATAATATAAATAAATAAAAAAGTGGAAATTTATTTAAAAAAAT
The DNA here is from genome assembly GCA_030765085.1 of Allium cepa. Taxonomy (NCBI): domain Eukaryota; kingdom Viridiplantae; phylum Streptophyta; class Magnoliopsida; order Asparagales; family Amaryllidaceae; genus Allium; species Allium cepa. Next base: position 270,084,576 of record CM060935.1, on the reverse strand, counting down.
AATATTTGGATGTAAAAATAATTTTATAAGGTTTGTCACATTTAATTGTACAAGAAAATGATTTTTGTGTAAATTTTGGTGTTAAAAATAGTGTTTTATGTAATTAAAGGTGTAACTTGAAGTATTTAAATAAAAATAAGAATTTCATATTAAAAATAATTTTAGACGGCTAAAATATCTTTTATGCATTGATAAAATATTTTGTTAAAAATAAAGTGTGTTAATGTTATTTTATAAAGTTGAAATTATGTAAATATAAGTTGTTTTGTTTAAAATGTACGTGTTTTGGTGTATTGGTGATAATTAGCGTATTAATCAAATTATTTTCTTATTGGATTTAAGCCCAGTTACAATTTACCTAAGAGAAGCTTCTTCTCCTTAAACTAATTTTTGTACGTACTGTAAAACTTACAACCAAATAAAAATTAGGAGAAAGCTTCCTCTTTCAAAACCTAAGCTCCAAATCCCCAAATCTCTTCAATTTTTTTGTTGTTGCTAATCAAATTAAAGCTATTTTCCACAGGTAATCGCTACATAAAAAATTCTATTCCATCAATTTCAGATTTCGAGAAAGTTGATTGTATGTAATTTGTATTTTTGGGTTTGCATGTCCTTGTACTACTGTTTTACAGGTTGTTGAAGCTCCCTCTAGCCAAAAGCCTTCAACTTTTTCTATGTTTGCACAAATTTAATATTCTTTTTGCTCAAATGAGTGCTAAACTCAAAAATATCTAACTGATACAAGAGTTTGATAGCCATAAAATGCTAAAATTCGTTTTCAATGTTGATTTTCTTAGTGAAAATGCCTCCTGGGTCTAACTTTGAGACATCATATCTATTTCATGCTTCGTATAAATTGCATAATTCTTGGTGCAGTTTAAATTCTTATTGTGGATCTTTATCCTTGTTAAATTTCAGGTCATTTCGACCTATATAACTTATACGAACATGCTTTCGAACATTGACTCGGTGCATGTTTTTGCCCAGATTTTACAGTGAAAACACTGCCTTGGTCTAATTTTGGGACATCATATCTATTTCATGCTTTGTCTAGATCGCATAATTCTTGGTGAATTTTAAATTTTGGTTGTTGGTATTTATGCTTGTTAAGTTTCAGGTCATTTCGAACTATATAACTTATAGAAACATGCTGCCGAACATTGACTCGGAGCATGTTTTTGCCCAGATTTTACAGTGAAAACACTGTCTGGGTCTAATTTTGAGACATCATATCTGTTTCATTCTTTGTCTAAATTGCATAATTCTCTATGAACTTTAAAGTGTTGTTGTTGGTCTTTATGCATGTTAAATTTCAGGTCAAATCGACCTATATAATTTATAGAAACATGCTGCCAAACATCGACTCGGAGCATGTTTTTGCCCAGATTTTACAGTGAAAACACTGCCTGGGTCCAACTTTGAGACATCATAACTTACTCACAATTTGTCCAAATTGCATAATTCTTTTTTCGTTTGAAATCTGCAGTTTTATATTATAGGAATTACAATTTTCAGCTTAATCGGATCAAATTGGCTACTCTGTTTCATGCCTGGAATTTGAACCCCAGAGGGTTTTCATGCATGTGCATTTTTGGTTTCTGAACTGTTGCAAACATGGCTTGAGTCCATGTTTGAGACGGCGTAATTTTTTCATTTCCAGTCATAATTCACTGCTTCTTTTTTTGTTTGGAAGATGATGTTTTCTAGTTTGTGTACACTAATTTTTAGCTCAATCGAATATCGTTCGGCCACCTATTTTATATCAAAAAGTTGAATCCAGAGAAGGTTGCAGACCTGGTATTATTTTGGCCAAGTGTTTTATGTTCTTTTTCCGTCCGATTTTTGACTTACTCTTCATGTTTTTGTGATATTTCTAAAACGTTTTGAGGCCTATAATGCTTATCAATAGGCTAGCCAAGTTTTATGAATTTGAAATTTAAGTCTGATTTGAATTTGAATGACGGTTTTAAGTGATTTCTTTGATTTCGAGCACAGATTTTTCCAAACAATTTTGAATTAATTTTTAAAAGTAAGTTGGCATTTAAAATAATTATTATGTAAAGTTTTTAAATTAGTTTAAGCTTTAAAATATTTATTCCCTATAATAAGGGAATTTTCGAATATCGTTATCAAAATTGATTTCGGAAAATGGTTTTAAAAGCTTGTTTTCTCAAATCAATTATTTTATATATAAAATACACACTTTTATACTATTCGAATGTGTGAGAAAGAGAATTAAACGATTTAGTAAAACACGTGGTATGTGACTACGTTTACTATATCGGTTAATTTCGGACTTGTACGATCGAAACTATTTGAGATTATTGATTCTGAGATGTTTTGCCATTTTATGGCGTATTTTGAGTTTAATAATTTCTATTTATTGGAATTATTTAAGATGGCCAATATTTGACGAGTATTATGGTTTGAGATCTCCTATGCAGGAGTATGATCGATGAGAACCATCACGATGTTTTGTTTACTTGCCAATGATATAAGGAAAGTCTTGAGTTTATGATTTCATATTTTGAGATTTATGGTTTATGAGAAACCATCACGATGTTTTCACTTGTCAATGAGATGAGACAAGCTACGATGCCATTTAATACATATCGATGAGATGTGACAAGTATGGTATCTCTTTATCACTCACCAATGAGACTAGACGAGATATAATTTTCTGAGTTTTATGATGTTTTTAGTGTGGCATCGACTAATGGCTAGTAAACCGCTAAGTGTGAATGTGTGGTATGGGACACACGTTAACACTTTTCGTGTTCCTATCCATGAGTTTGTGACACATTCACGATGATTTACCTAACAGAACTGCTTTGAGAGGTGTTAGCGACCTTGTCAAGAGGATGAACTGGTTTGGGAGGTGTTAGTGACCTTGTTAGGATTGAAAAAATAGCTTGGAGAGGTGTCAGCGACCTTGTCATGAGGACGAACTGCTTTGGGAGGTGTTAGCGACCTTGTTAGGGCTGACAAAACGGCTTGGAGAGGTGTCACTGACTTTGTCATTAGGACGAACTACTTTGGGAGGTGCTAGCGACCTTGTTTGAGGCTTCGACCGTTTGATTTTATCACCTGCAATATTGCTTCGGCATTACAATCGGGGATTTGGCCAATCCGTATTTTCTGAGTTTTTGGTTTTATTGTGATTTTACCTTTTTAATATGTTTTATTACATCGATAGCCTAGTGCTATATGAGATGTTATATATAAGGTGATTTCAATTGTAATGTTTTGAACTCTTATCGAGTTCCTTGAGTTATGAGTTTGGATACTTTCAGGATTTTATAGGATATCCTCGGCTTTGCCTTTTTGGCGAGTTGAGATTGAGATTTATATTCATATATACCGATGAGATGAGGTATAATTGAATTTGGAGATTCATCTTTAATTTAGATTTGGATCATCCTATTTGAATATGTTTTATGTTTTCCATTTTGGCAAGAGTTTGTATTGATGTTTCTCCTTTTGAGGAGATACGGTTTATGGAACCCCATCGACATTTTGGGATATCGACGATGATATGGGGCACTTGTGTTTGATTTGAGTACTGAGTTTGAGTTACCTCCTTCGAGGTATTTTTTCACTTAAGTAGCGTTTGTTACTTAAGTGTTGAGCTTATGAGTTTATCGATTCATTCTTCTCTTTCGAGAAGAAGTATCTTCATGTCTATTCTGCTTCATATTACTGATATTGACTGTTTATGTAGCTAGACTGACCTATGTATTTATACTCGGGTCAGACCGAGTTGTTTCAGGTATCATCTATTGGACATAGCTTGAAGTTGATGTTGGATATCAGCTCTCTTTTCTCTTGAGCAATTTATGTTCTTCCACATACTTTGATGTATTTGATTCAATGTATATGGTGTAGTCGAGTACCACCTTTATTGTATTCATATTATATTGTACTAAACATGTATCAGTGTATATGTATATATATGATGTTGATTATTGTTCTCTGATGTGCTTTACATTTAGTTATTGTATTTCGTTCTGATAGATCCATTATCCACCTATAGTTTTGGATCAAGCATTTACTGTGTATGTCAATCCATTGAGATAGAAAAAAAATCATATTGCATTTGTCGAAGTATTCAGTATATGTTTGAGGCGAAGTTATAGATGGTCACCCTTAACCAGCCCTATTCTATGCTTTAGTAGACGGAATTACTCGTTTATTCTCTTTGTTAAGGTAGGTCTCAGGGTGGGGCGTTACAGCATAGTATCAGAGCTGTGGTCAGAACAAAGTAGAATAAACATAGAACGGTACATATATCACGACACATCGAAGTACAATACGAATGAATAATTATCCTTTATTCGGGCTTGTTTTCGAATCGTGCTATGATTCTTTTTCGAGTATTGGGATATGTAGCGATGGAATATGTCTAGGAATATATATTGTATTCTATAGTATTCCATAATTGAGTTTGATGTTATCTTATCTTATGAATAATCTTATTTGGGATTATTCTATTCTTATTTTTGTCGATGCGAGTGAGTTCGAATCGATGAAGCTTATTGATTCCTTAGAGTATTCTTATTGTGTTCCTTTGAGATTTTGAATCATATTGAGGGGATCCACAATGATTGGATCATTGTGAGCATTCTGAGATTTCTATTTGATGTTGCTTTTGTGAGTATTTGTTTGTTACTCAAAATATTAAGATGCATTTGATTTGAGATGGATCGACTTATTTGATATTAAGTCCAATCATTTGTTTTATAGGATCCTATTGTATATTTAGGTTTCCTATTTTGACTGGTTTGTTAGTTTTATCACTTGAAACATTAATGATGATTCTGAAGTTTCTGAATTCACTCTTAAGTATCGAGATGTTGATGATATAATTCGAATTCCAGTCAAGGTGACTTTGTTGAGTTTTGATGAGTCCGTCTGGATTTGATATCCAATCGGGCAATCGAGTGTTGAATTAATCTTATTCCTGGCTTTTAGCCTTCGGCTATCCTTCCACAAGGACATCCACTAAGGAATGATGTGAGTTTCCATATATTATTTTTTCGAGTTTGATTGAGCGTATCATTCAGTTTCTTTGAGTATTCCTTTTCAGATTCTCAAGCGGTGTTATCCTTTGTAGCATTACTTCATCTGAAGTAATAGTTTGTTGTTTGTGTGCTTCTACTCCTTCGAGAAGAATATCTTTCTTATCTTATGTCTTGATGATTTCTGAGAGTGGCTCGTCATCTTGTAGGAGTTGACGAACACTCCATCTCCTTCTGTTGATTTTGTGAATCGAGTATTCTAGGAATATCTCGATGCATTCTCTTAATGTTCGTAGTTTGAGTTTTAGAAGCTACATGTATATGAGTTTTAAAATAAGAAATTGGAGTTTAGAGATATTTTAAAAATCAAAGAATGTTTTGAGAATATATATATATGAGTAGCATTCTTTCATAGAAATAATTTGAGAGTGTTGGGTTATCCATCGAGTAGTTAAGAGTTCTTGTCGATACGCCTGAACAACGTTATCGATAGGAATCTCCTAAATGCTATGATGAGGCAATCAGACACGACGATTTGTGTTTTAAGGATTGAGATTTTGAAAATAATATATTGAGATTAAATATTAAGTTTATTTTTGAATGGTAATTGCAGCCATTGATTTAGAGATGAGTAATAGAGTGGCGAGGCAGTTTTGATCGTTCAGCCAACTATGCAGCCAACTGATATAATTATTTATTAGAGACCCAAGAGCGAGGCAATGCCATTTATTTTTAAATTATAAAGATGAGAATATAAATGAGATTATTTTTACGCTGTGCTTTATTGGAAGTATATTTTGATATTTTAGAATCTATATTATGTACACTGGATTTTTAAGGGATGAGTATAATAAGAAACCCTTAATTTACTTTGGGGGATATTATTATGGATTTACAAAATTCTTTGGAAATTAATTTTGAAGTAAGAGATGAAATTTGAATTTTCACTTTGAGTTTTAAATTACTTACTAAGTAATATAGTAAAGAGTTTGAGAAATTCTCAAATGTTGAAAATTGAGATTTAAAAGTTTAAAAGATGTTAAGATTTAAAATTCTAAATATCTTGGATTAAAAGATTATTCGAGCTTATATCCTTGTTCTTGAGCATATTCTATCTTTGGGCTATTATCAACGGCGTGCATTGTTCGCGGTCGTTCGAGTTTGGTGGCCTTGTGAGAAGCCATCTTGTGATTTATCTGTCTTGTCTGTTGTGTCTATCCTGTTGTGGGGATGTTCCTTTCGTATATTTATGTAGAAAATCTTATTGACGATCTACTTTATTGCTTAGAGTTCGGGTTTAAGTGAGTTTGATCCCGACTCTATTCGTAGAGTTTTTTCATTGAAATCAATCATTTTAGATTGATTAATTATTGATCAACTTATTGAGTATTGATTTGAAGATGGGATATCTTCGAAATTCTTTCGAGATACTTGGAAAATTCGATGGTTTGCTAATCACTATATTAGCATTTGATGGGCCATTGGATTAACCAAGTAAGTTTTTCTTTGTTTCTCTCTACCATTCTATGTTGGGAATCTGACTGGTTTGAGTTTCGAGCTTGCCTTTTATCATTTATTGATTGAATTTTTGTGTTATCTACGACTCTTTTTCTAGAAAATTGCTGGGACGCAATTTTTGTAAGGGGCAAAGTCTGTAACAACCCTGGTTTGGGCGATTACCTGTAAATATTAAATTATAACAGTAGTTATAACTTAATATTATGAATTAAAAATAATTTGGAGAGATAAAAATTTGTTAAATTATTTATTTCAAATAAACAATGGATTTGGAATAAATAAAATAGAATTAAGATAGATTGGTTGGTAATAAATTGTGAATAATGGCAATATGTTGATTTAGGGACTTATTGAAGTGAGTAAAGATAAAATAATTTAAATCAACATTATTTGTTGTAAATAAATATAAAATGTTGAATAAAGTTTTAAAAACTTTATTATGTTAGTTTGTAATAAAAATGAGCATTATATGGATTTAATTTGATGAAATGCAATAATTTTGGAAATTATTGCCAAACGTTGAATTTTGTTAATTTTTATTTAACATTTGAATTTAATATGGATAATAATATAAATAATAAAAATATGGAATTTTATTTTAAAAAATAATATTTCGATGTAAAAAATAATTTTATAAGGTTTGTCACATTTAATTGTACAAGAAAATGATTTTTGTGTAAATTTTGGTGTTAAAAATAGTGCTTTATGTAATTAAAGGTGTAACTTTAAGTATTTAAATAAAAATAAGAATTTCATCTTGAAAAATAATTTTGGACGGCTAAAATATCTTTTATGCATTGATAAAATATTTTGTTAAGAATAAAGTGTGTTAGTGTTATTCTATAAAGTTGGAATTATGTAAATATAAGTTGTTTTGTTTAAAATGTAAGTGTTTTGGTGTATTAGTGATAATTAGTGTATTAATCAAATATTATTGGGTTTAAGCCCAATTACAATCTTACCTAAGAGAAGCTTCTTCTCCTCAAACTAATTTTTGCACGTACTGTAAAACTTACAACCAGAAGAAAATTAGGAGAAAGCTTCCTCTTTCAAAACCTAAGCTCCAAATCTCCAAATCTCTTCAATTTTTGTGTTATTGCTAATAACATAAAAGCTATTTTTCACAGGTAATCACTACATAAACAATTCTATTCCAACAATTTCAGATTTCAAGAAAGTTGATTGTATGTAATTTGTATTTTTGGGTTTGCATGTCCTTATACTCCTGTTTTACAGGTTGTTGAAGCTTCCTCCAGCCAAAATTGTTGTAATAAATAATTAAATTCTAGATCTGAATACATATAACCCATATTGATTCTATCGAGAAACAAATATATGAAATTAAATAGTTCAGTAGAAGTCATACCTGAATCCGTTGATGTTTGCAAAAGGAAGATCAACTCAGTTTTAGATCTTCCAAATTGACACAAGATTAGATCTGAAAATTCTCTTTAGAAGAGGGTGGAGAGAATAAGATAAGACTTGTTTAATTTGGGGACCATAACCCCATATATTGTGTGACATTTTTCAGTTCGTCCCTTCAACAAACTAAAATTGTCACTCTGGTATCCACACATTATAAATTTACATGACGAATATACCCCTTAAGTCTTGTTGTACTTATTCCAAATAGATCACATAATTAAACTTAATCCCAAGATAGCCCATACATTCAAATATTAAAATATGTGGCCCCATAATGCTGAATTATTCCAACAATCTCCCCCTAGGCCACGTATGTAACCTTATAGAATGTGTTTAACTTTACGAGCTCTGAAATAGCTATCTTGACAATATGGTATATCCAAAACAATCTCGTCCATTGATTGTGTTAACATAGGATCAAATCGGTTTTCATTATCATTAGTGTAACTAAACCCATCAATGGTCACGTATATCAATACAATCAAATGACATAGATCAATCATGCATGTGTAGCATGGAAATTACATGAAATGTGATTTTATATGTCTATTTCCAACTGGTCCTACTTTACTTTAATGAGATAAAAAATCTAAACATATAAAAATAATTTGAGTGCAATTAAGAAAAAACTTTATTTCTGATCAGAAAAAACTGAAGCATATCCATAATCAAAAAACATAGAGCAATGTTACAAAAAAATTGACTTAGTACAAACTCCCCTAAACCAAAATATTCTTACATAAATGATACACCCATATTAGCAATATGCTTATGAAAGACCTTGGGTGGTAATGCTTTTGTAAGTGGATCCGCTAACATGGAATTTGTCCCAATATGCTCTATGGATATTAACCCATTTTGCACTCTTTCCTTCACAACTAGAAACTTGATGTCAATGTAATTTGACTTACTTGAGCTTCTATTGTTATTAGAATATAATACTGCTAATCTATTGTCACAAAACAAATTTAGTGGTCTTTCAATATTATCTATAATGCGCAGCCCAGTGAAAAATTTTCGCAGCCATTTTCCATGATTAGATGCCTCGTAGCAAGCCACAAACTCTCCTTCCATAGTGGAAGAAGCTATAAGCGTTTGCTTAATGCTCTTCTATCATATAGCCCCTCCACTCAACATAAATATGCATCCTGAAGTGGATTTTCTGCTATCCGGACATCCAGCAAAGTCAGAATCAAAATACCCAATGATCTCCAACTGATATGATCTTCTATATGTAAGCATATAGTCCTTTGTTCTTTGAAGATACCTCATAACCCTTTTTGCTGCTTTACAATGATCTATTCCAGGGTTACTAAGGTACCTGCCTAACACTCCTACAATGTACGCAATATCCGGACGCATACATACATGAGCATACATTAGACTCCCTATAGCAGATACATAAGGGATCTTCTGTATTTCATTAACTTCAAGGATGTTATTAGGTCATTGTATGAGACAAAACCACTCCTTTAGCGACAGGGGTATCACCTGGTTTAGAATCTTACATGCCAAATCTCTTAAGCACCTTTTCTATATAGTTCTTTTGTGACAATCCAAGAAGGCCTCGTGAACGATCACGATGTATTTGGATCCCTAATACAAAAGAGGCATCACCAAGATCTTTCATTTCAAAATTATTTGAAAGAAATCTCTTAGTTTCGTGCAAAATATTTAAACCATTGCTGGCAAGCAATATATTATCAACATATAAAATTAAAAATATAAATGTACTCCTATTAAACTTGTGATACACACAGTTATCAATGATGTTCGCCTCAAAACCAAAAGAGGTAATTATATTATGAAATTTGTGGCACCATTGACGAGAAGCTTGTTTCAGTCCATAAATGGGTTTCTTTAGTTTGCAAACCATATTCTTTGGATGTTCGACCATAAAGTTTTCCGGTTGCACCATATAAATTGTTTCCTCAATGTCTCCATTGAGAAATGCAGTCTTAACATCCATTTGATGCAACTCAAGGTCAAAATGTGCAACAAGTGACAAAATTATTCTAAAAGAGTCTTTTGGTGAAACCGGAGAGAAAGTCTCTTTGAAATCAATGCCTTCCTTTTGAGTAAAACCTTTCGCTACAAGATGAGCCTTGTATCTTTCCTCTTTACATTTTGCATCCCTCTTGTTTTTAAATATCCATTTACAACCAATGGGCTTTTTACCTTCAGGTAAAGGGACAAGATCCCAACTTTATTGTCTTGCATTAATTTATACTCTTCATTCATAGCTTCAATCCACTTTTGAGAATTAATATCTTGCATGGATTGGTGAAAGTTGATAGGATCATCTTCCATCATTCCATTATTATCCTCTAACTCTTGAAGAAATACAACATAATCATCCGGAATAGCATTTCTTCTTTCCCTAGTGGATCTTCTTAATGGTAATTCATTTTGAGATTATTGAATTTGTCCTTATGGAACATTAACTTCAACTTGAAGAGGATTTTATTCAACATTTTTTTGTTGGGGTTCTGGATTCACTTCTTAATCAATGACAGGAACAATAATCTGCACGTTGTCCGAAGAAGTAACTGTAGAAGGAATCATAGACGATGATTCCTCCTCAAAAACAATGTTCCTTACTTCATTTCTCCTCTCAACTCAACATCCTCAAAAAATGTTGCATTTCCCATCTCAAATATTTTCCTCAGTATGGGATCATAAAATTTATAGCCACTAGATCGCTCAGAATAACCAACAAAGTAGCTATTCGGTATTTTGGAGTCCAAATTTCTTTCATTTGGCCTATATGGCCTTGCCTCGGCTGGACATCCCCAAATGTGAAAATGCTTTAGACTAGGCTGTTTGCCTGTCCAGAGCTCATAAGGTGTTTTAGTAGCTGCTTTAGTGGGTACTCTATTAAGGATATAAACTGCTGTCTTTAATGCCTCTCCCCAGAGTGATTTTGATAAGGTAGAATGACTGATCATACTCCTTGCCATGTCTTTAAGAGTCAGGTTTCGTCTCTCAGCAACACCATTCATGCTAGGTGAACCTGGCATAGTGTATTGTGAGACTATTCTACATTCCTCTAGGAATTTGGCAAATGGTCCTAGACATTGTTCACCTGATCCGTCAGATTTACCATAATATTCATCGCCACAGTCAGATCTGATAGTTTTAATCCTTTTGTTGAGTTGGTTCTAAACTTCTACTTTAAATTTCTTGAACATGTCTAAGGATTCTGATTTATCATGAATAAGACATAGGTAGCCATATCTTGAGTGGTCGTCTATGAATGTTATAAAATATTGTTGACCATTCCATGATGCCTCAGGGAATGGCCCAGAAATATCCGTATGTATTAATTCTAAGACGTCAATTGCTCTATTGGCACCTATTTTCATATGTTTGGTCTGTTTTCGCTTGATACACTCTACACAGACATCAAGGTCTGAAAAATCAATGTATTCCAAAATGCCATCTGACACGAGCCTTTGAATTCTATTTTTAGATTTATGACCTAAGCGCTTGTGCCACAATGTGGCTGAAGTTTCCTTATTTGCTTTTCTTTTAGTACCATGTGACTCTACATGCAAGGCTTCATTATAAGAGTTATTAACATCAAGCATATATAAGTTATCATAAACATTAAGAGAACCAGTTCCAATAAGAGTTGAATTCATTGATAAACTAAAAGTACCATTCCCAAATGAACAAGAATAACCAAATTTGTCCAACTTAGAAACAGAAACCAAATTCCGTCTAAATCACGGTATAACAAAAGTATCAAATAAATCCAAATAAAGCTGAGTTCTTAATAACAACATAAAATGCCCAATAGCCTCCACTTTTACAGATTTTCCATCGCCCACATAGATGTATCTTTGAGCATCAGTTGGATTTCGGTAGCTCGGGCAACCCCGCATAGAAACACTTATGTGAGTAGAAGCTCCAGAATCTAACCACCAAGTGTTTCCATGTACTATAGCTAAATTTACTTCAGAACAGACCAAAGCAAAGATGTACCTTTCTTAACACGCCGTGCACGGTATTTGGCACAATCTTTCTTCAAATGTCCAGCCTTTTTGCAAAAGTAACAACCATCGGTCTCCTTTTGTTGTTTCTTTTCAGTCGGACCCTTAGCAGTTTCTTTATCCTTCTTTCTCTTTTTGTCCTTTCCCTTAGAGGTGTATGCTAAATGAGCACTTTCAGCCTTATCATGCTTCAATCTCTCTTCTTCTTGTACACAATACGAAATGAGCTCATTGAGAGTCCATTTCTCCTTTTGACGGTTATAACTGATCTTGAACTGGTTGTATTGTGAAGGAAGAGAGATTAATACCAAATGCACGAGCAAATCATCTGAAAGCTCAAGCTTAAGTGCCTTAAGTTTTGAAGCAGTGTTAGACATTTCTATAATGTACTCCCTTATGTTTCCTTTGCTTTGATACTTCATGGAAATCAAGAGTTGCAAAAGCGTGCTTGGTTCCGCCTTATAGCAAAATGTTTTTCAATCTCAGCAAGGAAATCTTTAGCATTGGTTATCTTTTCAGATACCACACCCCTAAATGCCTACGGAATGCCACGCTTTATGATCATTAGACTCATGCTGTTTGAACGATGCCACCTCTCAAAGTTCTTTAAAATATCAGAAGAACTTTCATCCGTAAGAGGGGCGGGTTCATCTATCCTAAGAGCAAGGTCAAGATCCATGCAGCCAAGAACAAGCAATATGTTCTCTTTCCAATCCTTAAAGTTTGTTCCAGTCACATAGGAATGTTGTTCAGATTGGAAGATACCGTAGTCAAATTAGCTGTAATTTTTTAAATTAATCAAATATGCTTACATTATAAAACAGCTATAGTAAATTTAAAATAATTGGTAAGTCTTTGCTCAAGATACCTAGCACAACATTAATATCAAGTCTTTGGACAGTAATATTAATTATAAGTGGTATTCTTGTTGTAATCATCAAATATAAACAATAAATTCAAGTCAAATAATAATCTTCCTTTGGGCCGATTAATTATTTTCTTTTAAAATGTTATATTTTTTACATATTTATCATCACACACGTGTATCTAATTTGGCCAGATATTAACCTTCCTTTGGGCCGACTAATATTCGCATAAATAAATACACACAAATATCTAACATTTCTCATGAGCAACTAAAATAAGAGAGGTCACTTTGGTGACATATTATTTCAATTAGTTCACTTGTAATGTAGGATATTCACAATCAATTTGCAAAAGACGCCAAATAGTATATGAATTTATGTTAACTCCTTAATTTATAAATTTGCCATAAATATCAATGTCAAATTTGACATCAAGGAAACTGTAATAATACATAAATGAATAATACTTGCAATATATAACAAATGGTATTTGCAATAACAATTAATGATAAAATATTACATATTTTATTTAACTGTTAATATTCAAGGCAGAAGAAAAAACAAATTTTAACATAGCATGGTCCATACATGTAATATTATACTACAGAAAGTGAATTTTTTTTAATTAGCGGGCCGTACATATAAAATATATGTATTTATAAAATATAAGTGCATTAAATAATCAACAATATGTCCTTTCTTATTCCAAATACAAGCATGTTGTATCGTTAAATTTATTACAACCGACGCATTTACTTCATTTATGATAATAAATTAATTAATTTATTACTATAACAGCCACATTTAATGCAATTATGATAAAAAATAAATGCAATTGACCGTTATGTGATCCAAATACATATTACAGGAACATTTAAAGGCATGAATATACTTCCATATGTGTGAAAACAAAACTTAACTTGGTAAGCATCTATAGCAATAAAAAAAATTGTATAGTCATAATACCATTGACAATAAAATATGAATAATACAAGTAGAAACAATTAAAGGCATCAGATTTGAACGAGCGGAATTAATTCATGAATTATTTATATAGATCTGAAACAAAGGCATCAGATGAATCAATAAGAAAATAGCAAATTTCACAGATCCGAAATAAAGGCATCAGAATAATCAACCAAAATTGTAAATCCAAGAACCCTAATTTCATATGTTCATAAAATCAAAGAATTTCTCAATAAAATCAATGAAGGGTGGCTCTAATACCACTTGCTGTAATAAATAATTAAATTTTAGATCTGAATACATACAACCCATATTGATTTTATCGAGAAACAAATATATGAAATTAAATAGTTCAGCATAAGTCGTACCTGAATCCATTGATGTTTGCAAAAGGAAGATCGGCTAGGTTTTAGATCTTCCAAATTGACACAAGCTTAGATCTGAAAGTTCTCTTTAGAAGAGGGTGAAGAGAATATGATAAGACTTGTGTAATTTGGGGACCATAACCCCATATATATAGTGTGTGACATTTTTCTTTTCGGCCCTTCAACAAACTAAAATTGCCACTCTGGTATCCATATTATAAATTTATATGACGAATATACCACTTAAGTCTTGTATTTATTCCAAGCAGATCATATAATTAAACTTAACCCCAAGATAGCCCATACATTCAAATATTAAAATATGTGGCCCCATAATGTTGAATTATTCCAACAAAAAGCCTTCAAATTTTTCTAAGTTTGCACAAATTTAATCTTCATTTTGCTCAGGTGAGTGCCAAACTCACAAATATCTAGCCGAGACAAGGATTTGATAGCCATAAAATGCTAAAATTTGTTTTTAATGTTGATTTTCTTAGTGAAATACTGCCTGGGTCTAACTTTGAGACATAATATCTATTTCATGCTTTGTCTAAATTGCATAATTCTTGGTGCAATTTAAAGTCCTGTTGTTGGTCTTTATGCATGTTAAATTTCAGGTCATTTTGACCTATATAACTTATAGAAACATGCTGCCGAACATTGATTCAAAGCACGTTTTTGCCCAGATTTTATAGTGAAAACACTGCCTGGGTCTAACTTTGAGACATCATATCTATTTCATGATTTGTCTAAATTGCATAATTATTTGTGCAGTTTAAAGTGTTTTTGTTGGCCTTTATGCACGTTAAATTTCAGGTCATTTCGACCTATATAACTTATAGAAACATGCTGCTGAACATTGACTCAACGCATGTTTTTGCCCAGATTTTGCAGTGAAAACACTGCCTGGGTCTAAATTTGAGACATTATATATGTATTTCAGGCTTTGTCTAACTTGCATAATACTTGGTGCAGTTTAAAGTGTTGTTTTTGGTCTCTATGCATGTTAAATTTCAGGTCATTTTGACCTATATGCATATAGAAACATGCTGCCCAACATTGACTTGGAGCATGTTTTTGCCCGGATTTTACAGTGAAAACACGGCCTGGGTCCAACTTTGAGACATCATAACTTTTTCACAATTTATCCAAATTGCATAATTATTTTTTTATTTGAAAGCTGTAGTTTTCTCTTATTAGCATAACAATTTTCAGCTTAATGGGATCTAATTGGCTTCTCTGTTTCATGCCTGAAAGTTGAACCCCCGAGGGTTTTTAGGCCTGTGCATTTTTGGTTTCTGAACTGTTGCAAACATGGCCTGAGTCCATGTTTGAGACAACATAACTTTTCCATTTCCAGTCGTAATTCATTGATTCTTTTTTGTTTGAAAGATGATATTTTCTAGTTTGTGTATACTAATTTTTATTTCAATCGAAGATCGTTCGGCCACCTGTTCTATATCCAAAATTTGAACCCAGAGAAGATTTCAGACCTGGGCATTATTTTGGCTAAGTGTTTTATGTTCTTTTTCCGTCCGATTTTTGACTTATACTTCATGTTTTTCTGATATTTCCAAAATGTTTTGAGGGCTATGATGCTTACCAATAAACTAGCCAAGTTTTATGAATTTTAAATTTAAGTTTGATTTGAATTTGAATGACGGTTTTGTGTGATTTCTTTAATTTCGAGCACAGATTTTTTTCAAACAATTTTGAATTAATTTTTAAAAATAAGTTGGCATTTAAAATAATTATTATGTAATATTTTTAAATTATTTTAATCTGTAATATATTTATTCTCTATAATAAGTGAATTTTCGAATATCGTTATCAAAATTGATTTCGGAAAATGGTTTTAAAAGCTTGTTTTCTCAAATCAACTATTTCATATATAAAATACACACTTTTATACTATTCGAACGTATGAGAAAGAGAATTAAATGATTTTGTAAAACACATGGTATGGGACATTTGCGTTTACTATTTCGGTTAATTTCGGACTTGTACAATCGAAGCTATTTGAGATTATTTATTTTGAGATCTTTTGCGATTTTATGGCGCATTTTGAGTTTAATAATTTCTATTTATTGGAATTATTTAATATGGCCAATATTTGACGAGTGTTATGGTTTGAGATCTCCTATGTAGGAGTATGATCGATGGGAACCATCACGATGTTTTGTTTACTTGCCAATGAAATAAGGCAACTCTTGAGTTTAAGAATTCATATTTTGAGATTTATGGTTTATGAGAAACCATCATGATGTTTTCACTTGTCAATGAGATGAGAGAAGTTACAATGCCATTTAATACTTGTCGATGAGATGAGACAAGTATGGTATGTCTTTATCACTCGCCAATGAGACTAGGCGAGATATAATTTTCTGAGTTTTATAATGTTTCTAGTGTGGCATCGACTAACGGTTAGTAAACCTCTAAGTGCAAATGTGTGGTATGGGACATACGTTAACACTTTTCGAGTTCCTATCAGTTAGTTTGTAATGCATTCACGATGATTTACCTAACAGAACTGCTTTGAGAGGTGTTAGCGACCTTGTCGTGAGGACGAACTGCTTTGGGAGGTGTTAGCGACCTTTTCAGGGCTGACAAAATGGCTTGGAGAGGTGTCAGCGACCTTGTCATTTGGACGAACTACTTTGGGATGTGTTAGAGACCTTGTTAGGGCTGACAAAATGGCTTGGAGAGGTGTCAGCAACCTTGTCATGAGGATGAACTGCTTTGGGAGGTGCTAGCGACCTAGTCTGAGGCTTCGGCCGTTTGATTTTAGCACGTGCAACATTGCTTCGGCATTACAATCGGGGATTTGGCCAATTCGTATTTTCTGAGTTTACGGTTTTATTATGATTTCACCCTTTTAAGATGTTTTATTACATTGATAGCCTAGTGCTATATGAGAGGTTATATATATGGCGATTTCAATTGTAATGTTTTGAACTCTTATCGAGTTCCTTGAGTTATGAGTTAGGATATTTTTAGGATTTTATAGGATATCCTGGGTTTTTCCATTTTGGCGTGTTGAGATTGAGATTTATATTCATTTATACTGATGAGATGAGATATAACTAAATATGGAGATTCATCTTTATTTTAGTTTTGGATCATCCTATTTGAATATGTTTTATGTTTTCCATTTTTGCAAGAGTTTGTATTAATGTTTCTCTTTTTGAGGAGATACGGTTCATGGAACCATATCGACATTTTGGGATATCGACGATGATACGAGGCACTTGTGTTTGATTTGACTATTGAGTTTGAGTTACCTCCTTCGAGGTATTTGTTCACTTAAGTAGCGCTTGTTACTTAAGTGTTGAGCTTATGAGTTTATCGATTCATTCTTCTCTTTCGAGAAGAATTATCTTCATGTCTATTCTGCTTCATATTATCGATATTGACTGATTTATGTAGCTAGACTGACCCGTGTATTTATACTCGGGTCAGACCGAGTTTTTTCAGGTATCATCTATTGGACTTAGCTTGAAGTTGATGTTGGATATCAGCTCTCCTTTCTCTTGAGCAATTTATGTTCTTCCACATACTCTGATGTATTTGATTCAATGTATATGGTGTAGTAGAGTACCACATTTATCGTATTCATATTGTATTGTACTTAATATGTATCAGTGTATATGTAAATATATGATGTTGATTACTATTCTGTGATGTGCTTTACATTTAGTTATTATATTTTGTTCTGATAGATCCATTAGCCACCTATAGTTTTGGAATATGCATTTACTATGTATGTCGATCCATTTAGATAGAAAAAAATCATATTGTATTCATCGACGTATTCAGTATGTGTTTAAGAGAAAGTTACAGAAGGTCGCCCTTAACCAGCCATATTCTTTGCTTTAGTAGATGGAATTAATCGTTAATTCTCTTTACTAAGATGGGTCTTGGGGTGGGGCGTTACAATTTTGGAGTTCTTCTGTCAACAATTTTCTATCCGCTATTGTGTATATCGGATAAATGTTGATATCATTTGTATCAAGTTGTTGTATCCATTGTGTATCAATAAAGTCATTCATTTTCTTCCACTGTGTTGTTTACTTAATGGGTTATAAGCATCGGCGCAAATCGAATTTCGACATTTGAATCTGCGGCATTTGAATACGGTGAAGTATGGATGTCGATTTTCATATGCTGAATTTCGGATCGTGACATAAAATCTATTCTTGTATCATCGAGTAAGGGAGAGTATTTGTAATTAATATAAAAATGTTTTTTAGTGTGCTGTTTGAGTTCTTAAGTTCAAATTTTGGTTTCGTTCGATTCATCTGATCAACTCTATCGATAGGAATTCCAAAACACTAAAACAAAGCAACCGACACAATATTGTTTACAAAATCAATAAATTTTGTATGACTATATTATATATATACATATATGTATATTTTCTAAAATTGAATAGCTAAATGAAATGGTTGTTAGAAATGATAATGCTAAAATTTTCATTTATTGTTTTCTTAACATTTTTAAACTATTAACTATTATTGTATATTATAGGGAAATGAAATTTAAAGCATGATTTATAAATTAGATTCGAAAATGTAATTAATTTAAAATAAGGATTTGAGGATCAAATTCCCGATACATTTTAAAGTTTGTTTTTAAGGTTTTGAAAAGTATTATTACATAAAAGTATTTTCAAATAAAAATTGTTTCAAATAAATAATTTTAAAGGAATTAATCTATACTCTCCTTTTTTGTTGCTGGAAAATAATTTCAGTGATGACTGCAACATCATCGACATTCAATTTCTAGATTCAAAGTGGAGAAATGAGTAGTAGCTTTGCTGCACTTTTGTTTTGGAAAATGGATTTGATCTGAAATTCTTGAATATGATTTGATATATATAAAATATATATGTACATAATTATTTCAAAATTGTTTGAAATTAAACTGGGAATTTGAATCTTAAGTTCTATATTAAAAAAAGTTTCAACAATTTAAATAAAGTGAAATTTTCGGATAATTTGAATATCTAAAATGATAAATGAAATTTAACCAACTTGAAATAGTTTAATTAGAATAAAAACTTATTTATATAATACGAAATATCATTCTAATATATATAACTTACTTAAATTTTTCAAAGAGTTAAAATGTTTTGATACAACAGAGGGTTGTACAAGAAGAAAATTAAAGTAATAAATTGTTCAAACTAAAATCTAGCTTAATATAAATAAAATAAAATTTGTATCATGTTTAATAGCACTCATAAACATATATATAACTTACATAAAAACTTTAAAAGTAATTTGAATGTAATTGGGTAGTATACACTATGATATAAACAATAGGATATTAAAAATGATATTTTGTTAAGGGAATTTATTGATAATAATTTGGATAAATAAAAGAAAATTTTACTTGTTGAACAATACATGGTTATAAATGTTTATACACTTCATGTATGTTGAAATATGTTATGTGAAGTAAATTTAAAACAATAAAACAGAAGACTATTTAAGGAGATAAATATGAACTTGAGAAGAGTGAACTTGAATTTTTATGGAATCAACATAGCTAAAGATAAATGGATAAAATAAATGAGTTAATTTAAAAATGAATCTGTTTGAAAGAAAATTTGATAAAATGGAAGAAAATCAATTTTAAATTTAATGACTATTTATTGAACAAAATGGATTGAATCAAATTGTTGAATATTAGTTTATCTAAAATTGAAATATATGATTTTTAATTGTTGAAGTTGAACGTTGAGGTGGAATTAACTATGGTTGATCGAATAAATTTAATAAGCGAGTAAAATAAAACAAATTTTGTTGTGAAAAGTTTGCAATCTATTACTTATAAAGGAAAGTAGAAACCAGCAAAGTAATTTGCTGCCACGTGTTTTTCTTCATTGACTCCCTGTCGTTTTCAACTTCTATTCCAAAACTGTTTTCCTTTTCCTCCCACCCAACTTCTGGCCCTTTTCCTCCCCATTACCCACCGTTCATTCACCTAATGTTTGCCCCTTACTCCTCTCCTCCCTTCTTCCCCCCTGTATGAGTCAGCCCGGCTATCAATTCCTCTGCTGTCCAGTTTGCCCGTGCCGTAACCTTCGCCCACATCGTAGGTCAATACTCTTTTGATATCATTTTTTACGTTTTAGTGCTTAATTGTAAATTCGTCAACGATTTACCCACTCTCTGCCTTACGCACCACCCAATGTTTACGGTTTTATGTTAACCACCTTTCTGATGTTATGACTTACGTCGCAGTCACCACACCGTTGTTCACCCTTACCCTACGTTGTACCAAACCAACCGTATAACGCTATTTCTATTTAATTTCACTGGGAGTCAGGAAATGTGGTTTGTTGACGCAGACATCCTATTGCGTACAGTTTGACCACCATATAGCACAGTATGTTCATACTTAGTGCGACATAATGTTTTTCCCCTACGACCATCTACTACGCTTACGTCCCCTAAACGTCGTTTTTGGTACAACATCATTGCAACATCGCAAATGTCATTGACTCAGTTTCCTTTTTCTTCCAACACAACATTTTACCGTTTGAAAACTACATATGTTGCGGGTTTATGAAGCATGTATGACATAATTTAGGAACACGACGTTAGTTAACTGTGGGGAAAAAAATGCTGTTTCAAAACTGTGGTTGGAAATTGTCAACCAATCTGTAACGACCCGTATTTTACGTGTCGACTAATCGTAAAATAATGGCTACTAGGTTGTTAGTGTTGTTCATGTTGTTCGGAGCTTAAGTCATGAAAAGTTAACTCGTGTGGAAGCTAACTCGTGTAGGTGGATTTAGCTTAGGTCGTGTATTTTTAAGTCGTAGAGGACTTAAGGGGTTTCGAGTTATAGGAATTACGACCTATAGAAGTTTCACGAGTTATTGTGTTAGAACGAGTTAAGGGGGGGTAGGTCGGTTATACGACCTAAGGAAATGGTCTAGGACTTAGGGTGGTTGCACGAGTTATGGGTTTCTGACCGACCTATAGTACTTGACCGACTTAAGGAAGTTGCCGAGTTAAGGGTTAACGACCTAAGGAACAGGACGAGTTAGTAGCTTAGGCGAGTTATCGGTTTTAGGGATTAAGCGACTTACTAGACAACGACTTAAGAGTGTTTACGACCTATGGAAGTTGAGTCGTGAACGAGTTATAGTAGTTGACCGACCTATGGGGTTTACGACTTATTCGATGAGCGACCTAAGGAAGTTAGTCATGTTAGTTAGGTCGTAGACGACCTAAGTTAGGATGCTGAGGGATTAGGTCGTGTGAGTTTAGGTCGGCGGGGTATTTAGGTCGTAAGTCGTAACACAGTTAGGTCGTAAGGTTGTTAACTCGTGATGATGTTAAGCTGTTGAGTGCTAAGTCGTATGAACGACTTAGTGATGAGTTGTAGGTCGTAACTCGTGAAGGCATTAGGTCGCGTAGGAGCTTAAACCATTAAGCCGTTAGGTCGTATGACCCTGGGTTTTAGTTAGGTCGTTGAGCGACCTAAGGGTTAGTGTTAGGTCGCTAGGTAAGATAGGTCGTATCTCGTTACTCGTTTACGAGTTAGTAGTGATAGTTAGGTCGCTAGGGAGGATAGGTCGGCAGGCTTGATGAGTCGTGTCTCGTGCGCTTTGATAAGTCGTAGTATGATAGGTCGGCTTTGCTGATGAGTCGTTGGGGGCTTAGGTCGTTGTGTCGCGTGTGGGTTAGGTCGGAGATTTCTTAGGTCGGCAACGACCTAAAACCGAGAACGACCTAATGTGTGATCTGCCTATAAATAGAGGGATTTGGCTCACTTTTTGGCACCGGTTTTTGAAGCGACGAAGTGCTGCCATTTTGAGAGCTCGACTACAACATTTCTTCATCTTCTTTTCTCCACTCTAATCTAGTTCTAACACCCATCCAAGATCGAAGATCAAGATCGAAGATCCAAGAGCCAAAGTTGAAGATCTTCATCCAACCTAGCTAGATTTCATCGTTTCAAGCGGGATTTTTGACGAATCAAGCTTGAATCTTCGCTGTCCAGATCTGAAGTTGATAGTTTTTGAAGTGTTTGGGTGATTTGGTGAGTGGTGGTTATCTCTCACGCGGACCCAAAGGAGTATATTGGATTGGTGGTTTGCTGGAGTGTTGTAGATAGTGATTTCATACATTTTTCTTTAGATCCAAGTGTAGATCCATTACTTATGAAGATGTTTACTTATGCAAGTTCATTCATCAAGTTGTAGAGACAAAAGCCATGATTTATATTTGTTAGATCTATGCTAGAAACCCATGATTCATGTATGTTATATCTATGCTCATTTATTTACGAAATTGCCATTGTAGTTATAAATACCTACTTAGACCATATTTGATTACTTGATTGCTTAAGCTAATGATTGATTTGATTGATTGCTATGTATGTTAGTTGATTGATAGTTAGATCGAGACACGATGGTCGAAGATGATTCAAAAGCTAAGTGGGAAGGCTCTTGAATGGTGAAAGCTGCTTGTGGCATATGAAGCGGATGTTGAAGCTCATATGTATGGATTAGATGATGTTGAGATGGACTTTACCATAATGCGAGGAGGCAAAGTATGGTATTGAGATGGACTTTGCCATGATGCGAGGAGGCAAAGTATGATGATGAGATGGGACGGGTCATGATGAAGTTCCAAGCACGGGCTGCGACGACGTGCGAAGCTATGTTGATAACTCGGTGATGCGATCCGGATTGATGATAACGGTTAGCTTGAGAGGCGCTTGAGCTAGTATAAAAATAGTCGTCAAGGAGGATGACTAGGAGGCTGAGATCTCATCGTTGTTGAAGGTTCTAGCATGCTCAAAGCAAGAGTACGTTGGAACGGGCTGCGACGACGTTCCAAGCACGGGCTGCGACGACGTGCTAGTACTCTGGGTAGTTGCGAAAATTCCTAGGCACGGGCTGCGACGACGTGCGGAGTTATGTCTAGAACCGGGGTTACCATTAGCCCTTGACAGATGGATAAAAGAATGAGTTGGTCATTCAATTAACGGTGAAATCAAGGCAATGATAACAGTGATAGCCAGAGTCATGGATGTTTGGCTGTACCATCATTCGGTCTCAAGAGCGGTGTTTTCTGGGTGTTTATCTGATCTTGGTTTAGGCCTTGGGGGTTTGTATTTGGAAAACATCGACCTTGACTCGAATGATTATTGCTTTACTTTAATTGTCTGCCATGTTATGCTTGCTTCTCCTTAGTGTGTGTCTGGGGGCTATCACTGTCGAAAGAGGCGGAGTGGGATGGTTTGGTTCCTATTCCTTTTATCCTTTATGCTCTTTTGGTATGTTTGACAGTTGATTTACTACTCACTAAGACTTTGTCTGACTCAAGGTTTTATGTCTCCTCTTATTACCTTGGGCTGTTCATCCATGTTGGGATGGGCAGACTAGGTGACAGGTGGCAGGTGCTGATCTTAGTGACTCACGCTGATGATGACGAAGACGAGCAGGAGACTTTACATATTATTTTCATATTCTATGTACTGGATATTCCGCTGTTTGTTGATTACTCTGAGTGCTATGTAGTGAGGCTTCTTGTATTCATGATTCAGACCATGTATAAAGCTATTATAATTAGATGATGATATTCTGTTCTATGGGAGCTTCACTATATTATATTTCTCTATTGTATTTTATCCATGCGCTGTGAGTTTTACGATAGAGTCTGCGATGTTTATTTTACCCTTGACGGTCACTCATGGCTGCCTGGCACACTTTCAGCGCACCATTCCCTTGTTTCCGTGCGGGAGTCATGGGCGGTCGTCACATTTGGTATCAGAGCTTTGGTTAATCGATTTTAGCCAACGCTTGCTGACGTAACTACGTAAGAGAGACGTAATTGTATTTTGATGGATGATTACTATATTTAATATAGTGGTTTAGATGGATTTGAACTCCTTATGTAGTTGTTCCTCAAGGTGTTCTAATCAGTCCTTTTTGTAGATACTAAGGATGAGTCGAAGAGGGAGACCAACTGCCGGGGAAGGTCGTGCTGCTGATGGAGTTGCTGATTATGGAGCCATGTTCGAAGCGATGATGACTTCGATCATGAGAAGGATACCAACTCCAGGGTCAGCGGTAGATGTTGGAATTCAAGTTCAAGCTCCAAAGCCAGTGGATTTTGCTAAGCTTTGTAAGGACTATACTTCTCTTGGAGGAAAGGTTTTCTTGGGAACGGAATCAACCATTGAAGTGCAAAGATGGATTGATGCTTGTAGAAGGATCTTTGGTGACATGGGAATTGAGGATGCAACTAAGAGGAAGCTTGCATCAAGGCAACTTCAAGGGAGAGCTTCGGATTGGTGGAATTCTATCACCATTGATACTCCAGAGGAAGAGATTACTTGGGAGCAATTCCAAGCTAGATTTGAAGCTAAATTCATATCTACGGCTCAGAAATCTGTCTTGTTTAAAAAGTTTGTGGAGCTCAAGCAAGGTGGAAGACCCGTTCATGAGTATGTTTCTGAGTTTGAAGCTTTGTCCAAGTATGCCAGATCGTATATTGATTCTCCCTATCCGAAGAATGAGAAGTTTGTGACCGGTTTGGATGCTTATCTTGGAAGACAGTTGGTGGATCATCTGGACGATCCGTTTGAGAAGCTTGTGGAGAAAGCTCTCAGGCATGAGAGTTTGTTTCCTAGGGAGAGTTCTGTTGTTGCTGTAACCAAGGAAGGGTTTAAGCCACAGAAGAGTGGAAACAAGAAGAGGAAGCAACAGCAACAGAAGGGTAAAGATGGCCAGAAGAAGCCGAGGGGCAAAATGACTTGCTATAATTGCCAGCAGAAGGGCCATCTCTCCAAGGATTGTAGGAATCCAAAGGCGCCGGCGAAATGTCACAACTGTGACAAGCCAGGGCATTTCAGGAAAGATTGTCCGGAACCAAGGAGGGATAGGCAGATTGTGCAAGCTTATGCTTTGGGAGCTGTGCCGTCGTTTTCAAAAGCTCTTACTGCTGAGGAGAAAGGGAATAGTGTGGTGTTTCAAGGTACTCTTTCCATTTGTGGTGTTCCAGTTAGAGTGTTGTTTGATACTGGAGCGTCTCATTCTTTTGTTTGTGATGATTTGGTAGGCCGGTTAGGTTTGAAACCGGATATTGTTGATAGGCCATTGGTTGTGACTAATCCAGTTGGGGGTTCGTCATGTTTGTGTATGATATGTCGTGGTCTAGTTGTGTCGAGTCATGATTGCTCGTTTGTTTGTGATTGCTTTGTTCTGAACTTTGCGGGGTTCAGAATTATTTTGGGTATGGACTGGCTTAGGAAGTATGCAGCAAGGATTGATTGTGAGAGGCTGGAGGTGACAGTCGGGAATGTGGAAGGGCGAAAGGTTGTGATACGATGTAAGCATGAAGAAGGCGTCTTCATGAGCTTCATGTATTCGCTGGTTGTTCCACGGGATGGACTGTCATCTGTGCCTATTGTGGATGGATTTGAGGATGTCTTTGACGAGGTCAAAGGGTTACCGCCGCATAGGGAGATCGAGTTTTGTATCGATCTAGTTGAGGGAGCCAGACCCGTTGTGATGCCTCTTAGGCGGATGGCGCCTAGGGAACAACAAGAGTTGAAGGTGCAAGTTGATGACCTTTTACGGAAAGGATTCATTCGGCGTAGTGTGTCCGAATGGGGTGCACCAGTTGTGTTCGCAACCAAAGCGGATGGATCGTTGAGGTTGTGTGTGGATTATCGTGAGCTGAATAAGGTGACTAAGAAGAACAAGTATCCATTGCCGAGAATAGATGACTTGTTTGATCAGCTTCACGAAGCTAAGGTGTTTTCTCAGATGGATTTGGCAACGGGATTTCACCAGTTGAGAGTGGCTAAGGATAGTGTGCCGAAGACTGCTTTTAGGACACCATCCGGTTTCTATGAGTGGCTGGTAATGCCGTTTGGATTGACTAACGCACCAGCATATTTTGTGGATCTTATGAATAGAGTATTCAGAGATCAGTTGAATAAGTTCGTGCTTGTGTTCGCGGATGATATTCTGATTTATTCCAGAACTGAGGAAGAGCACAAGACGCACTTGCGTATTGTTTTGGAAATCTTACGGAAACATCAGCTGAAGGCTAAGTTTTCGAAGTGTCACTTCTGGAAGAGCGAAGTGAGATTCTTAGGCCATGTTATCTCTGGAAATGGAATAGCGGTTGATCCCGCTAAGGTGGCAACGATCCAGGATTGGGTTAGACCTAAGAATGCATCTGATGTGAGAAGTTTTCTTGGATTAGCTGGATATTATCGACGGTTTATCAAAGACTTTTCCAAGATAGCTGCACCGTTAACAGAATTGACGAAGAAGAACCAAGTGTTCAGATGGGATGATAAGTGTGAGCAAGCTTTCGTAATCCTAAAAGAGCGACTAACAAGTGCTCCTGTTTTGACTATTCCAAGTGGGAATGATGAGATGGTGGTTTACACCGATGCATGTGGTACTGGACTTGGAGCAGTGCTAATGAAAAAGGATAGAGTTGTTGCGTATGCAAGTCGACAACTAAAGCCGCATGAAAGGAATTACCCGACTCATGATTTGGAGTTGGCAGCGATTGTGTTTGCTCTGAAGATGTGGAGACATTATCTATTGGGAGTTCGATTCGAGTTGTTTACGGATCATAAGTCGTTGAAGTATCTTTTCTCCCAAAAGGATTTGAATCTTCGGCAGCAACGGTGGCTAGAGTTTTTGGCATCATATGATTTTGGTATAGCTTATACTCCAGGAAAAGGTAACGCAGTAGCTGATGCGTTGAGTCGAAGACATGCAGGATTGGGAGTCATGTTTTTGGAATGGAAGTGTCTCGAGTATTTGGCTGGATTTGATTTCAGGCCTAGATGTGAATTGGAACCTGAAATGTTGGCAAACTTATCGATAAGGCCTACTCTTGTGGAAAGAATTGGCGAGAGCCAAAAGCGAGACGATAAACTTGTCAAGATTATCCGTGATTTGGAATCTGGATTGGACCCAGAGAAGGATAAAAGATTCGAAGTCGGTCGAGAGGGTTGGCTTCGGAAGCAAGGACGACTGGTTGTTCCCGATATCGATGAGTTGAGAGATGAAGTTTTGAAGGAAAGTCATCACTCGAAGTTGACAATTCATCCAGGAGGAAATAAGATGTATAGGGACATGAAGAGAACCTATTACTGGGAAGGTATGAAGAAGGATGTTGGAAATTTTATTTCCAAGTGCATGAACTGTCAGTTGGTAAAAGCTGAACAGAAGAAGCCCAGTGGATTGCTTCAGCCGTTAGAAGTTCCTACATGGAAGTGGGAGCAAATATCGATGGATTTTATCGATGGTCTACCTAGGACAAGAGCGGGAAGTGAAGGGATTTGGGTCATTATAGATCGTTTGACCAAGAGTGCAAGATTCATTCCTGTTCGATCAACTAGGACTGCATCGAAGTTGGCTGAATTGTATGTTAAGTGGATAGTTCGATTCCATGGTATTCCGAAGAGTATAGTGAGTGATCGAGACCCATTGTTCACTAGTAGATTTTGGAAGAGCTTCCAGGAAGTTTTGGGAACCGAGTTGTGTTTGAGTACAGCTTATCACCCCCAAATAGATGGTCAGACTGAGAGAGTCAACCGAGTTTTGGAAGATCTTCTCAGAGCTTGTGTTTTGGATTTCGGAGGATCATGGGAGGATCATCTTCATTTGGTGGAATTTGCGTATAACAACAGTTATCAGTCGAGTATTGGTATGGCACCATTTGAGGCATTGTATGGAAGACCGTGTAACTCTCTGACATGTTGGTTGGAAACTGGAGAAAAACTGATACTTGGGCCAGAGATGATTCGACAGACTTCGGATTGTATAAGGATCATTCGGCAACGAATGAAGGCAGCCCAAGATCGTCAGAAAAGTTATGCCGATAATCGTCGTAAAAATTTGGAATTCGACGTAGGTGATATGGTTTTTGTGAAGATTTCTCCTCTGAAGAATGTTATTCGATTTGGAAAGAAAGGAAAGTTAACTCCGAGATTTGTTGGACCATTCCCGATTATCGAGCGAATTGGAAAGCTCGCTTATAGATTGGAGTTACCGGAAAAGATGGCGGGTGTGCACAATGTGTTTCATGTATCTTATCTACGGAAGTATGTGCATGACTCGAATACGGTGGTTTCTGCTGATAGCTGTGAAGATTTAGAAGTTGATCCAGTTGTTTCGAGACCTCGTAAGCCGCTTCGTGTTGTTGAAACCGACACGAAACAGCTTAGGAGGAAGGCGATTACGTTGCTCAAGATACAATGGAGTGATGATGTTAACGACTGTATGTGGGAGGAGGAAGAGAGGATGAAGGCAGCTCATCCTGAACTCTTCGAGGTATGGCCCTAAGGTGTCGTGACATCTCATGAATTTGTACCTTGTTCTAGTCTTAGAATTCTGCATGCTAGGTTAGGAATTGGATGCATGGTTTGTTGATTGCTATGGATGGTAGGCATGCAGAATAGTTTTGATTGCTGTTGTTTGTTTGGAATTTCGGGGGCGGAATTCCTAAGGGGGAGAGAATGTAACGACCCGTATTTTACGTGTCGACTAATCGTAAAATAATGGCTACTAGGTTGTTAGTGTTATTCATGTTGTTCAGAGCTTAAGTCATGAAAAGTTAACTTGTGTGGAAGCTAAGTCGTGTAGGTGGATTTAGCTTAGGTCATGTATTTTTAAGTCGTAGAGGACTTAAGGGGTTTCGAGTTATAGGAATTACGACCTACAGAAGTTTCACGAGTTATTGTGTTAGAACGAGTTAAGGGGGGGTAGGTCGGTTATACGACCTAAGGAAATGGTCTAGGACTTAGGGTGGTTGCACGAGTTATGGGTTTCTGACCGACCTATAGTACTTGACCGACTTAAGGAAGTTGCCGAGTTAAGGGTTAACGACCTAAGGAACTGGACGAGTTAGTAGCTTAGGCGAGTTATCGGTTTTAGGGGTTAAGCGACTTACTAGACAACGACTTAAGAGTGTTTACGACCTATGGAAGTTGAGTCGTGAACGAGTTATAGTAGTTGACCGACCTATGGGGTTTACGACTTATTCGATGAGCGACCTAAGGAAGTTAGTCATGTTAGTTAGGTCGTAGACGACCTAAGTTAGGATGCTGAGGGATTAGGTCGTGTGAGTTTAGGTCGGCGGGGTATTTAGGTCGTAAGTCGTAACACAGTTAGGTCGTAAGGTTGTTAACTCGTGATGATGTTAAGCTGTTGAGTGCTAAGTCGTATGAACGACTTAGTGATGAGTCGTAGGTCGTAACTCGTGAAGGCATTAGGTCGCGTAGGAGCTTAAACCATTAAGCCGTTAGGTCGTATGACCCTGGGTTTAGTTAGGTCGTTGAGCGACCTAAGGGTTAGTGTTAGGTCGCTAGGTAAGATAGGTCGTATCTCGTAACTCGTTTACGAGTTAGTAGTGATAGTTAGGTCGCTAGGGAGGATAGGTCGGCAGGCTTGATGAGTCGTGTCTCGTGTGCTTTGATAAGTCGTAGTATGATAGGTCGGCTTTGCTGATGAGTCGTTGGGGGCTTAGGTCGTTGTGTCGCGTGTGGGTTAGGTCGGAGATTTCTTAGGTCGGCAACGACCTAAAACCGAGAACGACCTAAGGTGTGATCTGCCTATAAATAGAGGGATTTGGCTCACTTTTTGGCACCGGTTTTTGAAGCGACGAAGTGCTGCCATTTTGAGAGCTCGACTACAACATTTCTTCATCTTCTTTTCTCCACTCTAATCTAGTTCTAACACCCATCCAAGATCGAAGATCAAGATCGAAGATCCAAGAACCAAAGTTGAAGATCTTCATCCAACCTAGCTAGATTTCATCGTTTCAAGCGGGATTTTTGACGAATCAAGCTTGAATCTTCGCTGTCCAGATCTGAAGTTGATAGTTTTTGAAGTGTTTGGGTGATTTGGTGAGTGGTGGTTATCTCTCACGCGGACCCAAAGGAGTATATTGGATTGGTGGTTTGTTGGAGTGTTGTAGATAGTGATTTCATACATTTTTCTTTAGATCCAAGTGTAGATCCATTACTTATGAAGATGTTTACTTATGCAAGTTCATTCATCAAGTTGTAGAGACAAAACCCATGATTTATATTTGTTAGATCTATGCTAGAAACCCATGATTCATGTATGTTATATCTATGCTCATTTATTTACGAAATTGCCATTGTAGTTATAAATGCCTACTTAGACCATATTTGATTACTTGATTGCTTAAGCTAATGATTGATTTGATTGATTGCTATGTATGTTAGTTGATTGATAGTTAGATCGAGACATGATGGTCGAAGATGATTAAAAAGCTAAGTGGGAAGGCTCTTGAATGGTGAAAGCTGCTTGTGGCATATGAAGCGGATGTTGAAGCTCATATGTATGGATTAGATGATGTTGAGATGGACTTTACCATAATGCGAGGAGGCAAAGTATGGTATTGAGATGGACTTTGCCATGATGCGAGGAGGCAAAGTATGATGATGAGATGGGACGGGTCATGATGACGTTCCAAGCACGGGCTACGACGACGTGTGAAGCTATGTTGATAACTCGGTGATGCGATCTGGATTGATGATAATGGTTAGCTTGAGAGGCGCTTGAGCTAGTATAAAAATAGTCGTCAAGGAGGATGACTAGGAGGCTGAGATCTCATCGTTGTCGAAGGTTCTAGCATGCTCAAAGCAAGAGTACGTTGGAACGGGCTGCGACGACGTTCCAAGCACGGGCTGCGACGACGTGCTAGTACTCTGGGTAGTTGCGAAAATTCCTAGGCACGGGCTGCGACGACGTGCGGAGTTATGTCTAGAACCGGGGTTACCATTAGCCCTTGACAGATGGATAAAAGAATGAGTTGGTCATTCAATTAACGGTGAAATCAAGGCAATGATAACAGTGATAGCCAGAGTCATGGATGTTTGGCTGTACCATCATTCGGTCTCAAGAGCGGTGTTTTCTGGGTGCTTATCTGATCTTGGTTTAGGCCTTGGGGGTTTGTATTTGGAAAACATCGACCTTGACTCGAATGATTATTGCTTTACTTTAATTGTCTGCCATGTTATGCTTGCTTCTCCTTAGTGTGTGTCTGGGGGCTATCACTGTAGAAAGAGGCGGAGTGGGATGGTTTGGTTCCTATTCCTTTTATCCTTTATGCTCTTTTGGTATGTTTGACAGTTGATTTACTGCTCACTAAGACTTTGTCTGACTCAAGGTTTTATGTCTCCTCTTATTACCTTGGGCTGTTCATCCATGTTGGGATGGGCAGACTAGGTGACAGGTGGCAGGTGCTGATCTTAGTGACTCACGCTGATGATGACGAAGACGAGCAGGAGGCTTTACATATTATTTTCATATTCTATGTACTGGATATTCCGCTGTTTGTTGATTACTCTGAGTGCTATGTAGTGAGGCTTCTTGTATTCATGATTCAGACCATGTATAAAGCTATTGTAATTAGATGATGATATTCTGTTCTATGGGAGCTTCACTATATTATATTTCTCTATTGTATTTTATCCATGCGCTGTGAGTTTTACGATAGAGTCTGCGATGTTTATTTTACCCTTGACGGTCACTCATGGCTGCCTGGCATACTTTCAGCGCACCATTCCCTTGTTTCCGTGCGGGAGTCATGGGCGGTCATCACACAATCTTTGTTCGCCTACAATCTCTACTTTACCTACTGTGACACCCTCATCATAAAAATTTAACATGCGGAAGGATTATTAACTTATGTGGTCATTGCTGAAAGCCCGTTCGTTCATGCTGTACATAGTACTGTTAGCAGATGTTAGGCAAGTAATATACATAACGCTGCCAACATGATGCCTACCACTCATGTTCACGTTTCATGTTTGTTTGCTTATATTTCTTCTTACTAGACGTGCCATCACAGTTAATCAAAATGTGGTATGCAGCACGGTATGCTGTCCAACATAGCACATACACCCTGCTAAATTGCTCTACCCTGACTTCTGCAGGAAGTAAGTGGGATGATACTGTCTGTGCTGTACGAAGGATGGCTGACCGCAGGAAAGGTATTACGCCGTTGACCCATTCCCTCTGATTGTCTTTGTACTCTTTTTTCATCTCCAGTACCTACTGTTTAGCTTGGTTACTAAGTCACACTGTCAGATGACTAGCTGTTATTCAGTGCTTACTGCTGTTAACCCATTTTATACTTCCAAGATTATTATTTTTTCCCTTCCCCACTTCCCCTTCGTATTATCTGCCTCTTATCAGCGTCACACTGTTATTTGGACAGTCACATGCACATCCCCACACATATATGGAGACATACGGACAGCTGCAACTTAGTTTGTTCCCTATTTGTACTGTTCAATAAATATGACACATGGTTAGTAAGAGTTTTCGTTGATCGCGTGATATTGTTCAAATCAAACTGCTATTAAATTTAGGGTGTAGTGCGCACGTTAACTCTGATTCTTTGCTGTCCCCTGGTCATGGTTTATTTCATACATTTTCCTCCGATTCGATTCAACTAAATCAGTCAGTATTGCAAAGTTATGAACATGGCTAAACACATTTTGTTTCAAATTTGTTCTTATTTTTTTACACGTCACACTCTACTGCGATGATAATGCTGTGATTTAATCTGATTATGCCGATAAAATATATATGTGATTGCAATTTTTGACCACTTATTATTTTTGACGTACATAAATTGAAGACTTTGATAAGTGAGTGAAATACAGAGTTAGTCCCACGTAGTACATTATGACAAACTGCTTTTATATTAGTTTGAATTGTAGCAGGTACCGTCAGGTATTTGTATGCCATACGACTTCACGGACGTTGTTTTATAAAGTATTAAGTACTGTACGTAATATGTAACGTTTTACAGAATGTCTATTCGACTTGAGAAAGTAGTCCCTGATGTTCCCTAGTCCAACAGCCGCCAGCTCATTAGTTTTACACTTATAACCTAACATCAATTTAACTTGATTTTAATATTTGGTGACCTTAAGCAATAACGGTGAGCTTTGCCCAAGCTGTCATTCCTGTCGGTGAGATAGCAGTCAATTATGGCCTATGGTGCTAAGTCAACTTTTTTCTCTCCTTTTCTCCTTTAACAAAGTCAACTGTCCCTCCAATTTTTTTTCTAAAAAACCTTCTGAAAGAAGTAATTTTGTTTTAAAACAAAACATCCATTTTTTGCGCGCTGAATTTTTTACAACCAAATAGTTGACAACTTCCTTCTCCTCATCTACCAATCGTTTTTCCACCATGTGTAATAGGTCTTCCTTATTTTTGATTTACGTAAACATTTTTGGTTTTTTGCAATTCATTTCATGCAATGTCGGATAACGGAAGTTTTGTACATTTCATCTTATTGGTTTCAACGCTTTTTTCTGTACACACTTGCTTCCTGTGTAGTCCACTTTTAGGTTTCTTATCCGTTGATTTTACTAACCATTTGTTGTAAGTATTGCCTTTTAACCTCTAAACGTACCGACTACTTATCCACTGTTTGTGAATATGTAGTACTGCGTGCAGTTAAAACAGTAATTTAAGTTTCCACAAGTGTATTATTTTTGATATTCCGGTATGTGCGCTGTTTTTAAAGCAAATGTTATTTATGGTATTGTTCTTGGCTTCTCTACGTCAAATTCCTGAACACACATTGTTCCACCTGTATACTGGTAGGATGACATTGTGTTACAAATACATGCTCCTGTTTAAGATTTAAGTGTTGTGCTGTCAGAAGTGGTAAGACATAAAACTAGCCACAATACAAGTTTGTGCGTGGTTTAATAATGTGAAATAAATGTAAATGGTTACTTGTTGTATTTCAAAAGTCATGTCCACAAGAAATATGCTTTATTTTACTGCTGTTCAGACCGGCGTAATAGTTGTGTACAATGCAGTGTTGAGCTATTTGTTTTTGTTGTATGAAGCTGTAGTTTGCATTACATGTGAAATTAAAATATCCTGTCTGGTATAAATAATAACAGTTTACTATTCCAAAGAATTGTAAGAAAAATGTTTCGCATGATCTTGAACATTGTTATTTCTATAAATCAAACACTGATGTTGATTAAGATATAGAGTTAATTAATTAATTTGGAGATCTATTAATTAGTTAAACCGTGGTCTGAGAAGGTTAATAAGAAAATTCATGTGTGCAAGAAGGCATAATGTATAAATTACTTTTGTTCTTAAGACTTATGAAACTCACAAGATCATATGTTAAGCAGATATAACACGATCAGTCAAATATGTTATGGCTGCTATTTTATCGTTCTGCACATGTGGAGTTAACCTGAAAAGAAAGTTTTAGCATATTATTATATCATATAATAGACTACATAAACAAATCCTACTGAAGTTAAACTATAAACTGTGCGTAAGAACGGAAAGTAAATATAAAATAAGAACTTTATCCTACTGAAGTTATGTCATAGGATAAACAAACGTGTCAGAATAAGCAGTTGAATATATAACTAGACTGAAGTTATGTTTGGCTTTGCTTTGCCATGAAATACAATTGTCTGTTGTAGCCTTAAATTATATCCTTGAAGAAAATTTGATGTGGATGTCATGTGTCTCATAACTCTATTTGTGAACGCTTATTTTCGTCCGTTATTGTAATTTGGATGTTTCAATTGGTCAGCTGTGGTTATTTAAATCCTTCACTATTGACAAATGTTTACATACTTTATGAATGCTTATGTTCGACTCACATGAGGCTGGCAGTTAACTTATTGTTCGGTAGACTTTGCGTATTTGAACTGTAATTACTTTGATGTTATCAATTAATGTGAGAGCGCTATTTGTTAAAATATACATGTATTTATTACTTCCTTCTTATTGAACCGAACACTTATAGCCATATATTATTCTGTAATTATATAGATAAAATTAGGTACTACAAATTTGAAGAATTCTTTAAACTATTACCTATGAAATGCCATCAGTTGTCAAAATGAAGAGGCGTCAGACATTTTGAGCAAGCAAAGTTAGTAGTGAACTATTAATTTTGGCTACCAAAATCATTTGTATCTTGGTTCTGTATATATAATTGCATCCTTAGTCTGTTTGTACTGAAAGCTCATAATTTACCTTTTTCATATGAACTTTGTCCATCTGTGATTTCATAATAACGAAGTCTGGTACATACTATATACTTCCGTATGTACACTAACTATTTTGGGACTCTTTTACTTTGGACGTAGCTTTAATTTTGGTTTATAACCGAAAACAGTCAAATGCATAGAATATAAAAGATGTTTATTAAATAATCGTATGTTTAAATTTTGAGTCATTGTGCAATTCACAATAACGGTTTTGCATTGCACGATACATAACTCCATCATAACTGTCCATCCTCTCCATTTGTAGACAGCAATAACGTGGATCCTTGATAATTGCATCGCTTCGGTGCTTACAATGCCTTGCTGATTCCTGTTTCTAAAGTTGGTAAGATATAAGTTGGTCTAATTTTATGTCGTAACCGTTACTGTTACGCGTTTATTTATTACTGTATTCCAACTGACTATATGCTGGATAGTTGTACAGTAATTTTGTTACAGTTTTTCTTCTTCCAAAACCAGTATACTGTTCGCCTTCTATGTTCGTACGGCCTACTGCTAACCGTACGGACATGGATGTACCTACTGATCATATAAATCAGTAGGTAGACCAACTGTACGTAAAAGCTTAGTGATGATATGTCACTACAACTATGAAGCAGATGAAATTTTTAAATTTCAAATAAGAGTGCTAATTTTATCAAAGCAATGCGACAACCTATTGGCAAGTTCAGGATGTCGTAACGATCGTAAATTTGATAGACAGGGTGTAGTGGGGGGAAAAAAATAAAGCATAAGTGTAGATTTAACAATTTCCCCTGTCAATTTCATAAGCGAGTATACATCAAATCTATACTTAATGAATATTATTACTTGAATAGATTAAGACTTTTTAAATTCTTTGCTCTATGCTAATCCTTTAGCCGTACTGTTTTATAATTTCAGATGGTTGTTATCATATGACCAACTGTTTTCACCTTTCTTCACTACACACCATATAGCAAGCTACATTTCACCAACCATTGTTAATTACTAATTCTCCTTTCTACCTACATAAATACTATTTGTTTGCGATTAAACTAAAAGTTATCTGTAGGATGATGTTGTGCTAAGAGGATTAAACCTGTGTAAATCTTGGTAAGGAAATTGTAGTTGGAGGTTGAAACATGGTACATCGCTAATTTGATCACGGATGTGGGAAGTAATCATGTGTAACAGTAATAAGTTTATGAATACGACTGTACAGACGTAGAATATAATTTGCTCAGCTTTCCTCGCCCTGCACACTTTGCATCTTAGCTGATTACTGAAGTAACATCAACACAGCTATCATAGGATTTCATTCAGGTTTTCACTTTTTGTGGTTAGTTAACTGTTTAACTTCCTGTTGACGTTTGACTCCCGTGTCAGCTACTCCCATTTTCTGACTCTATGGTAGATTGAAATGTGAATGTTCAGTAAGGAAAGTGGTAGCTGTACTTATAAATTTTTATTCCAACTGTCTGTGGCTTCACTGTTCTGTTCAAACCATATAATCGAGTTGTTTTCCTTAGGACGTACCATGACGAAAATAGTGACTGTATTGTACAACCAAACTACTAAACATTGTTTTCTGCTACACAACCCCTGCTGATCATATTTTTGTGTAGAAGCCCATTGGCTAAATATTTTTTTTTGTCCTCTACGATTGATTGATGGACCACACGACCTGTATGTAATTAAGCATTTTTATTGCTATCCCTAACTGCTGTCACCGTTTACACAATTTGTAGTGAAGTAGTACCATATTGATTTTTAATCAGTACCTACCGATAGTTACTGCCACTGATACAGGCTGTACATACTACGTACTGTCCACCCGACGAGTGTAAAACCTTGCAGTTCATTTGGTTAATCAGAAATTATGGATACCACAGCTGTGGCTAGGGATGCTAGAGCTGAAAGAAGAGGTGCATTGAATGTGAGAAAAAGAAAAAGGTCTACAGTTTTACAGCAACAGGCGACAAGGATGGAAGATACAAGCACATCCTGTGGACATGCGTCATATAGGCCAAAGATAACTTCTGGACGACTCGCCGTAACGGTACGTTATGCCGGTTCACATACCGTTGTTTAATTCACAAATTAACACACCACAATTACTGCTTTACACTGTAACATAAAAAGGAAAGAAAGAAAATGGACAATATTCCTCACCGAGTTCGCGCAGCAGTGTGTTTGCAAAAGTAGGCACATGTAATGGTGTACTCTTATTCTTTCTCTCTCTTCTAAACTGTAATATAACCTGGAATAACCCATTTACCTGCTGAGTTTTCCACGTATTTACGTTTGCTACTATCAACTTTACATACTGTATGGTTTACCCAATACAGTTCACTTTGCTGTTAATCTTCCTTACGACCGTTCCTCTGCCACTTTGTTTTTTCCTGGCATGTTTTCAGTACGCATTTGTGTTATGAAAGCTCACGGCTAAAATTTTGGAACAGGAGCTGCAGTGCAGCCATGGAATTTTGGTGGTCCTACCTATGTTTGCTCAAGTTGTAATGCAACAGTTTGGTACGAAGAGAGGAACAGGAAGTCAAGAAGACCCGTGAATCCGAAGTTCTCTATTTGTTGTAAGGGCGGTAGAATTAGGTTACCAGGGTATAAAAAATGCCCTGACTATTTACATAACCTCCTTGATTACAATGGAGGCCGTGATAGTTCTAATTTCAGAGAGAACATTCGGGTATATAATGGGATGTTTGCATTTACATCTATAGGTGGCCGGATTGATAATTCAGTGAACATGGGTCGGGGTCCTTATGTATTTAGAATTAGCGGGCAGAATTATCATAAAATAGGCTCTATGCTACCCACCGAGGGGCAAGCTAAATTTGCACAACTATATATCTATGACACAGCCAATGAGGTTACAAACAGAGTTAATGCGCCGGGGTTGTCAGCTAACCACTCTACAAACCCTCTTATTTAAAAATTTAATATCTATGTTCAACGACTGTAACGAGCTGGCTAAGTTGTTCCGGATGGCCAGAGACAGGTATGAGAGTAGTAGTTTGACCAATGTTTTGCTTCATTTGTTGGAAAGGAGGGGTAGAGATGGTAGGCAGTACAATATACAAACAACTTCGGAGATTGCAGCGTTGGTTACAAGGAATGGTAGCCGAAGTGAAGGTTATAGGGACATCATAATCGAAGAGAGAAGTGGACCGCTTAAGAGAATTAACGAGAAACACCCCAGTTTTATGGCCATGCAGTATCCCCTCTTATTTCCCTATGCAGAGGATGGTTATAGACTAAACATACCTTATCAGTCCATCGACCCAGCTGATATCCGCAAGGACGACATGATAACCATGCGTGAATATTATGCGTACATATTGCAATATACAGAGGGCGATGGTAATACCTTGCTTTATGGTGGGCGATTGTTCCAGCAGCTAATAGTTGATTCATACTGCTGCATTGAGGAGGACAGATTGAATTGGATTAGAAATAACCAACATAACATCAGGTCTGAATTGTACAAAGGGCTGAAGGATGCGGTTGCAGCAGGTGACACATCGGCGTTGTCTATTGGCAGGAGAATGGTTTTACCTTCCTCTTTTACTGGTGGGCCTAGGTATATTATTCAGTACTACCAAGATGCAATGGCAATTTGTCGATGGGATGGTTCTCCAGATTACTTTTCACATTTACATGCAATTCTCACTGGCCAGAGATTAAGGAGTGCTTAAAAACAATTCCAGGTCAACGGGCCGAAGATAGACCGGATATAATTTCACGCGTTATTCACATCAAGTTGCAGCAATTGATGCATGACATAAAGGAGAAAGAACATTTTGGAAAAGTAAATGCAGGTCTGTCACATCATCCACTAAAATTTTGTTTAAAATAGTTACATGCACTGAGATTATTGATTAATTGTGGTAAATTTTTTAGCAGCTTTGTACGCTATTGAATTTCAAAAACGTGGCTTGCCTCGTGCACATATCTTACTGTTTGTATGGAAAGAGGACAGACCAAAAACGACGGCTGAGGTGGATAAGGTCGTTAGTGCAGAATCACCCGACCGTCACGCAGATCCTATTGCATACCAATCAGTCAGCCAGTTTATGGTACATGGACCATGCGGCGTTTATAATCCTAACTGCCCATGTATGATAAATGTTCAAAGCATTACCCAAAACGGATTAATCATGAAACAATGTATGACAAACATGGTTTTCCAAATTACAAAAGACGAAACAACGATAACTTTGGCACCACATTATCTGGGGTTAATTTAAATAATTGTTGGGTAATACCACATAATGTGAGCTTAGTTGTGAAGTATCAAGCACACATTAATGTTGAGATATGCAATCGTGTGAAGTCTGTTAAATGTTTGTTCAAGTACATTCACAAAGGCCATGATAGGGCTGCTGTTGTAATTGAGGAAAACAATGTAACAGACCATAATTTTGTTCGCACTGTGGATGAAATAAAGACATATATAGATTGTCCTTACATATCAGCTTCCGAAGCAAGTTGGAGAATTTTCAAATTTGATATTCACTATCGAAAACTTGCAGTCGAACGATTACACTTTCATTTACCTGAAGAGCAAAACGCTGTTTTCCACGATGACGATAATTTGGCCGAGGTAGTATGTCAACCTGCTCTTAACAATACTATTTTCACTGAGTGGATGGAAAATAATAAACTTAGTCAGGAGGCACGAAACCTAACATATGTAGATTTTCCTACAAAATGGGTATGGAACAAAAAAACTGGCAAGTGGACAGCACGGAAGAAAGGGGACATAAAAGGCAGAGTTTATTTCGCTCACCCAACATGCGGCGAAAGATTTTATTTACGTCTACTACTAAACATTCTCAAAGGACCAACCTGTTATGAAGAGATTCGAACCGTTAATTCGGTTGTTTATGATTCTTTTAAAAGTGCATGTGTTGCACGTGGATTACTTGAAGATGATAATGAATGGAACATAGCATTAACTGAGGCGTCATGTTGGGCAACTACATCGTCGCTACGTGAACTTTTTGTCATGTTGCTGCTCTTCTGCGAAGTATCCAACCCACTACAACTTTGGAATACAAATTGGAAAATGTTGGCGGAGGATATCGAATGGCGTTGCCTTCACACGTATGGACAACAACCTGATTGTGTTGATGACTGTCAACTGAAGATGGAGACTGTACGTGAATTAGAGAAGATATTCAGCAGAAGTGGTTAATCTGTAGCAGAATTTAACTTCATCCCTCCATCAGAACTTATTCCAATTTTCACAGGTCACTGTGGCTTACCAGCAACTGAAGCTGGTTATGATATGGAAGTGTTGAAAGCCGAGTCACAACCACTTCTGTCGTCTTTAAATTTTGAACAACAAAAGGTATTTAAAAGTGTATGTGATTCTGTTGAGCGTAACGAGGGTGGTTTCTTCTTTGTTTACGGAAGTGGGGGTACAGGGAAAACTTTTCTATGGAAAACCATTATCACTTACTTTAGGGCAGAAGGGAAGATTGTTCTAGCTGTCGCTTCTTCTAGTATAGCATCTTTACTTCTACCTGGCGGTGCAACCGCCCATTCAAAATTCAAAATTCCACTTACTGTGGATGATAATTCAACATGCAATATATCAAAACAGTCTCCTTTAGGGCAGTTGCTCAAATCTACTGATTTAATTATTTGGGATGAAGCACCTATGGTGCATCGTAATGCTCTTGAGGCCTTTGAAAAAAGTTTACAGGATATAATGCAAGTTGGTATTGCTG
This sequence comes from Allium cepa, assembly GCA_030765085.1. Classification (NCBI taxonomy): domain Eukaryota; kingdom Viridiplantae; phylum Streptophyta; class Magnoliopsida; order Asparagales; family Amaryllidaceae; genus Allium; species Allium cepa. The sequence goes on along the minus strand of CM060935.1, from coordinate 270,043,607 downwards.
CCGGACCCTCCAGGCTTTTTGGAGGAAAGACGGTTTTACTTGGAGGTGATTTTCGACAAACTTTGCCGGTGGTTCATAAAGGTACTAGAGATATAGTGGTTTCTGCTTCCATCTGCAATTCATATCTATGGGCAAACTGTAAGGTTTTCACCCTTAGAAAAAACATGAGACTACAACGTTCAACATGCACCTCCCACGAAATGGAGAAAGTTGAGAAGTTTGCACAATGGGTGCTTGACATTGGAGATGGAAATGTTAATGCAGTTTCACAAAACGGTGACGATGATTCTTCTTGGATTACCATACCTTCTAAATATCTTATCGACGCTGGAGATTGTGGTCTTCAAAATATGGTTGACATGATATACCCTAATTTGCGTAATAGGTTAGCGGACAAAGAGTATTTACGCACACGGTGGGTGCTCGCTACAACTAACGAATTTGTTGAGGAAATTAACTCCTACATCCTTTCTCAAATTAACGGTGAATTAAGATCCTATTTCAGTGCTGATTCCATTAGTCCTACGTCTGAACAAGTGGACGATCAACATACCCTTTATCCTACTGAATTTCTTAATAGTCTAAAAATATCTGGATTACCTAACCACAATCTACAGTTGAAGATAGGAGTTCCAATTATGTTGTTACGAAATTTGAACCAGAGGTTAGGGCTTTGCAATGGAACATGGTTAATTGTAACTCAACTTGCTGAAAGGGTTATTAAAGCAGAAATACTTACTGGTACTAATATCGGTACGAAGGTACTAATTCCTCGCATCATCCTTACATCCGCGGATACAAAATGGCGATTTGTGTTGCATAGGCGAAAATTCCCTGTTAAGGTTTGTTTCTCGATGAAGATAAATAAAAGTCAAGGGCAAACATTGGACAATATAGGCATATATCTGCCCCTCCCAGTTTTCGGCAATGGTCAGTTGTATGTTGCCGTATCAAGAACATCTTCATATCAAGGTATAAAACTTTTAATTGGTCAATTAAAGGGTGGATGTCGTGGGCTAACCAAAAACATTGTATACAAAGAAATTTTCAACGGTTTATTAGGTAATCACACCTTACATCGTTTGCTACATCCATTTTCGTCTTGAATTTCACAAGCACTTCTCTTAACTCTCTTCCCTCTTCTTTCAGGCTGAAGTTACGGCGGAAAAAAAAGCGGTTACATGACCACATTCTGCTGTAACCCCTTTTATGGACTACCATCTACTGAGCAGCACCCTGCAACTTAATTTATCACTATTTCCTGCACAATTTATCATCACTACTACTATCTGCATTTGTATTGCTTTTTTTTTACAACTTGGATGTTTGTAACTTGGTGGTATGATTTATTCATTCTTAACGCCGCTCATTAAATGTACTTGTTGTTTTCTCTCCAACACCTACAATTTCAACTGCTCTGTGCACGACGACCATACTTATAGTTACACACTACACTGTCACTGGCGTTACCACTACTACCTCACTTTCTGTTGTCTCTCCTTTTTTCCCCTGAGCTTGGATATTTGTAACTAAGTGGACTTATGTATTCACTGTTAAAATGGCTCACTCTCTGGTTTTCCTGTTTTCCCTTCCACACCTACATGGCCAAAGGGACAGTTTTCTGTCTCACTTAAACAATTCTAATTATTGGTTGACAGTATGCAGAAAATAATTGGGGACTAGAGAATCGACCTCCTCAGGAGTATCATTTGCTACAGTGATGTTTACGTTATACAACTGTTTCCCTTATTTTTTCCCCCATTATTCGTTACAGTAATAACACCTGAACACTAACTTTAACACATTTTAATTACAAGTAATCAGCACAAGCATTAAGCAGTGGTTATTTATCCATTATGCTCCATACCACCAATAAAGTTAGTTAAAAATCGAAATTTAATACTGATTACTGCTCAAACAATGTACTGCACTGTTACGCACATTTCTATACTGTGAAGTTTAGTTTAGCCTTCATTAACGTGTTTGACTGCTTATTCGCAGCAATTTGCTTCAACCTGTTTGTCTACCACATTACTGACTACTTTTACATGTTTTGCTTTTACTGCTGCACAGTCAATATTAATTTGTCTTACACAGTTTGAAATACTGAAAGATTTTGAAGCGATGCTCTTCACATCCTAGCTGAACTCAGTTTGGATGTTCGTTAACATTCACATTGTATGTTAAAAAATGCAGGGAATTTTTTTCCCAACTTTGTTATATTGTCTTAATTTATAAACACTTACAGAACAATACGGTTTAGGCAACGAAGTTTACACATTTGACGTATGAAATAAATTAAGTATACGGCATTCAGTTAGTTACAACCCCGTGGCTTCAACAAATCAACAGCTTATTACTGTCAAACAAGTTCTTCCCACTTAACAACACCTTCACTTTTCCATCCTCCACACTATTTCGTTGTCAGGTTCTTCTTCTGTTATTTCCTCCTCATTTGATGCATGTCAACGCTTGGAACTCCTCCAAATTCAAGTAAAGACAGGTTTATATTCTCATATTTCATCTACCTGTCGTTTATTTCATCGTGTTTGTAACGTACTTGCTTAGCATAACAATTTTTAGACTGCAGATTATATTTTAAATTGCAGTAGTTCACAGTAAATTGAGTAGAAACAACGCGGGAAGATATAATCGCCGTTTATTTAAACCTGTGATGTATCCATATTTTTCCAGCATAATTTTCCCTGTTGACCTTATAATTCTCATTACATTCTTTCTTAGAACAACATTTTTTACATCCTTCGACCATTTTTTTCCACATATATGATGCTGTCCTCATTTATAAACACTTAGTACAAATTTAAGTCCACAATCCATTGCACTGGCTGACTGCTTATTCGTATCAATTTACTTCAACCTCTTTGTCTGCCACACTATTCACTACTGTTACAGGTGCTACTTTTTATGGAATATTTTCAAATTAACTTCATCTTCCATTGTTCAAAATACTCAGCAACTCCGAAGCTTTGATCTTCACATCTTATGTTCACTAAGTTTGGATGTTCGTTAACATTCAAATCGTACGCAAACAAATGCAGGGAATATTTTTTTCCCGTATATGATACTGTCCTCCTGTATAAACACTTGCAAACCAGTACTGTTCAGGCAATGAATTATACGTAAATTTAATCTGTGAAATAAATTAATTATACGGCACTCATTACATTACAATCCCGTGGCTTCAAATAATTATCAATTTATCCCTAACAACGTTCCTACCACTTAACCGCGTCTCCACTGTTTATTTCATCACGCCGTTTCTTTCTCACGTTCTTCGTCTTTTAGAATTTTACTTCTCCTTCCTTTCATTCTTCGAACAACATTTTTTACATCCTTCATCCTCAGTTATTATCCATATATTGAAACAACATATAATACACATTTACAAGTTATGGCAATTCATCGTCTACACTCTCACAATAACATTATGTTCACTTTTGAACAGCAGGTACACCTTCGTATTGTACGACAATTTGTGTCCATTTTCAATTTAAACTGACAAATTTTTTCTTCATCAACCACTTTTGCTTAATTGCCACGAAGAGGGACTGTTCAAGATAAGGATTTGGCAACCAGTCGTTCGGACACTGTTATGCTCCTCCAGCACTCAATGCTTAGCAGGTATTTTTAACATTTGGCCATTCAAAATAGAGAGCGAACAGTAAACGTAGTATTGCATACAAAATAACTGATACTAGGTGCACTTATCCCCGCTTGAACTTATCTGCAGTCGACCAATGGATTCACGGAGTAATCTATTCAGCAGCCGTATGCCACCAGGTCATTTTCAAATTTCGAATAAACTATTCTGGAACTTTCAATACTTCGGCTTCAAGTATGCGATCCAATAAACTGTATGCTTATTTGCATCAATTTTCGTCACCCTGTTTCTCTGCCACAATACTCAGTACAGGTAGAAGTTGTTCCTTTAATGTTATACAGTCCATATTTACCAATCTTCTACAGAAGACAATTTTGCGCTCTTATATACATAGATGCTGCAATTTATTTTAACCCAAACATTTTTTTTTCATTTACCAATTCAGCTCATTAACATTTTCCTGTACGTTGATGCTGGCATGAGTATTAGAGGCTTGCCTGCAAAATGATTGAGTTGATTATATCTTTCTGATCGGTTCAACTTGATCATCGACCCACGGACAACAGAATTATGTTCGTTGTTCATCATCAGGTACGGTTTCGTAATATATGACAATTTGTGCCCATTTCCAACTTAAACGGACAAATTTGTTTCAGACTGTACCGATTATCTACTACACCAGAAACGTGTTTTAACATTTAGTGGACTGCACAATTTAATTAACCTTTTTTTCCACCATCACATCGTAATTTGAGGATTGTAAATCGTTGGCAACTATTTCCTAAATATTTCTATAACTGCGTTTTGAGTCGTAGGTTATTGTTGGAAAAATAAAGGAATTTAGAAAATGCACGTTATTCATTTTTAGGCTGACCACAGACATACAAGGCCAAGCACAATATGTAAGCAGTAATACTCTTTATTTAAGTACATGAAATTATTTGGGTACTCAATTTACAATATTTGATTATTACATCTGCAGTGTTTTAACAGTTTGTGTTAAGTACTCTTACTGTTCTTTTCCATACAAGTACTGTCTACAAATTTAATGTATCTGCGATACTGCTTCTAGCTTAAGTCCTAATACAGATAGCTTTACCCTTCTGTAAATTACTACACTTTCGTATATGTAAATACATAAACTGTCCATCTCTTCTAAAGAGCAAATTACAGACTGTACATTGGAGCCATATTACATTTTCTTCCACAATTTACACCAGTTTTTTTATGCTGGTGGATAAATGTAAAGTAAACAAAAAGTAGATTATCAGAAAATAAGGTAAAAGATCATAGCACTGTTTACATTTACCATAAACACAATGTCAGATAAGATTTTATGCCAAATGTTGTTGAAGTTATTGTATTAGCACACCCACACAATCATTTAAAATTTATTAATTTCTTCGTACAGTTTTAATTTTGAACCACATTCCTCACATACTAAACTTACAAAAACTGTATTACAAACAGTTTTTGCAAATGCATAACATAAACAGTTTACACAAATGGGAAGGTAGTCGTTGCGCACTGCCATATACATAACGAACTATATGACAATGTATACCTTTTATATTCTCACTCATTATTTCCCATGTAATAAAAATACAAAGTTGGTATCAATGATCCATGTCCAACTTATTCTACCTACATTCACTGGAAGAAAGAAAGTGTGAACTCAAACATCATTTCACATTGAGCAATGCTACTTCACACTTTTGAACTGCGGAAATGCCCAGGCGCGTACCGCGGTCCTCTCATCGAACACTAACTAATTGTTTTAACATTTCATTTCCTGTACACACCACCTAAAGTCAATTTGTTAAGTCAATGTCTGATTAAACAATGAACATATCCACAGTTATATAATCTTCCTCCTGCTCTTTATTAGAAATATACTAATATGGTGTTCATTGCAGCACGACTGTCCATGGCTAATATGTACAACGCTGCTACTCGCTACGTTACAAAGACTGTACATAACATCGACATCACGATGCATCCCCTCTGACCGCAGATTTCATGTCCAGACTATCCCCTTCTCCAATCAACATCTGTCAACACCCTTCACGGTAATACTATACACTGTCTGGTATGCTTTCAGTTGAGGTCCACAGTTTGCTCTCCATATTTAATCAGTTGAAGACGGATTAAACGTACGCCGGTTAACCTTGGAAGCAGTTTGGACAACAACATGAAGAAGAAGGCGCCCAGACGGTGGACACACCTCAAATTAGTCGTCAACGTCTCCACTCCTCCGCCTTTATGTATTATTATCAGTAAATGAGATGAACGCGTATTATATGTCCCAATATGTTTTTTCTTAGTTGCCACAAACGTTGAAAATGTGTTGTCCCAGTACTATAGGTCCCGGTATTATATGTATGCATTATATGTACTGATTCAATTGTTTAATCATCCAGTTACAGTACGTACGTGGATACCAATTTGTATAGCACATCAAATTTAATATCACTACTCTTATCTTCATCTGCCTGCTGTATGCATTATTTACTTTCACTGTATCATAAATACAGAACTCATATTCGGAATCCCATTATATGATATTGATATTTTCACTAATATATCAATGACTACAGTGATATTTTAATTCTAAATTCTCTTACGTCCTGTATACGTTCAAAATCAGTTGTCCCATCATCTTTCATGCACTACAATTGCTAACGCAGGTTATAGTACGCTCTGTTACTTTTTTGCTGCATGTTTCATGAGCAGACACATACTACATCACTCTAACCGTCATTGTCCATCAACGGCTGTACCACTTTGCCCTCTGTGAACGTACTAACTGACCCCTACTTTACATTTTACTCCATCTTCAGTACAAAAAACATAATAAATATAACGTACTTACTTTATGGTGTACAGAGACCTGTACTACACCCATGAAGTCCAAACATTTCACTGACGTTAAACTATTATCACCACGTACTAACCCTTTGAAATGCACCTAATTTTTTGACGGTTGCAACTATCCTTTGGATAAACTTACTTTCCCACAGTCAACCAATCAACCCTACTTCCTATGGTAACTACATCCACTACAAACATGTATAAACGACCTACTGCACAGGTGTTCAAACAACGTCTTCTCTTAACTGCCCATCACTTACAGTCTTAAGTTTCCAACTATAAATAATTCATCAACTTCATTTCCTATCCGCCCTACATCTCATCAAACTATTATCTACCACTCTACGGTACTACCCAGGTACTTCCTTGGCTTTAAACAAAATAACATTCATTCAGCGCCTTCTACGCAACCTACCCCACTTCATACATCAAATTTCTATCCTTTTCTACTACTATTCTTCTTACCACTATTGTTAACCTTTCCTCAATTTCCTACGACAGATATCAGAATGGCGAACGAATATCAACTACTGTCTGATTTAAAAGTTGGTCCTAACTGGGATCGCATACATGTACGACTGTCCAGGATGTGGAATTTAATCTCCAAAGCCGCAAAGGAGATTTACTCTACAAATCTACATCTTCTAGACGTAAAGGTAAGCTGTAAATCAATTTAATATCTGAACATTTTTGTTTACCCCCGATATCCATGCTGCAAGCAGATCTCAGCTTACTTTACGGCAGGGCAACCAAAAGCATGCAGTCGTGCCAAAGAGTTTGGTGGACAAATACTCAAAAACGTTTGAACAACAATGTTTATACGAGATTGAAACATTCAACGTCTACCCTGCGCAACATACGTACCGCCCTATAGATGACGAGTTCATGATCATCTTTCGTACTGACACGAAAGTCAAACAGCTGCCACAAACACTGCACGATATTCCTAGATACAAATTTGGTTTTGTCGACAATGAAACTCTTGCTCAACGCATAGATAAGGTGGCTCAACTTACAGGTGTACTCAATCATCGTGCTACGACACGCACTACCCTATCGCTCTACCATTTCCCCTTCCGCTACTAATCAAATTTGTTTTACATTCCTCCTTTTTCGATTTTCCTACCAGATGTTGCTGGAGTGGTGCGAGGTGTTTCAGATGTTGTCCAGTTGACAACAAGGACCGGATGTCAAACATCTAAAAGAGAGGTTAATGCTTACACTGCAAGGTTTAACATTTATCATTGTCTCACATTTATGTCTACATATTCACATGCTAAAAATCTCCATTTCAACTTTTACACAGTTTAAAAAATACAACTATTACTTTGTGGGCTGACAAAACAGACCTCCTACATGTGACTGCTACTGAATCAGAAAAACAACCACCATCTGTCATATTCACTTCTCTGATAGTCAAACTATTCAAAGGTAAACTGCCTTTACTCCTTCATATTTCCCTCATGAATATCGACCTTATTACTTAACTAATACTTACAGGCGAGTTTACATTTTCGTCAACTAACGCTACACAAATATACTTCAGCACTGACTGTCCAGAGATAGAAAAATTACTTTCCAGGTATACCACCAATTCATTTGTACCAACTATTGCTGATGCGCAATCTTCATCCACAACCTTATTCCTACCACATTACTTTTCAGCGTCACTACTAGCGAAGGCAGTACCGTTACATCGACAGAACGTCAACAGCCCACATCTTCGACTACTTACGACCGGGAAATTAGAAGTACCATAGCTAATATGTTAGACGACATACGCTCTAATGACTGCCCCGTAAATCAATTTATTTTATTCCTATCATTAATTTACCTTTACTTTTTTATTAACATTCTTCTTTCTCACCCTCCTCTGCAGTCAAAGAAGTATGTCGTAAATGCAACATTGATGAGAATTAACACATCAGTAGGATGGAATTATCTTTCATGTCCCATTTGTAGGAAGACAGTGACAAAGGAAGCAACTGGTTTTAGCTGCTCTAAATGCAATAACAATATTACTCATCCACTTAACAGGTGCGCACAAGTAAGTTTACCGTTGAATTTCAACTCCCTCACATTATGTTATATCCTCACAGGTACAGGATATCTATGGAAGTTTTCGACCACACCGGTACTGCGACTGCTTTCGACAAAGATGCTTCCTACCTCCTCAAACGAAGCGTCGATGAGATGATGGATATATCCAAAATGGTACACATCTTAACCTACACTTTTTATATCGACTGACATTACTAACTTCAAACTGTGTAACCTTACCATGCAAATGTTGTCCCCCTCCATCATCCACTGCCTCACCCTGCATGACACTAATGTTTCTTTTTCTATAGACCAACGGTGACGAACTGATTGGGAAAATGTTCACCAGCTTGATGGGTACGGAAGCTCAATTTGAATTTAGACCATCTAAGTACGACGTAATGAATTACGGAAAATCTCTCATTGTTAGTAGAGTTTCACATATTCAATACTGTAACAACTCACTGCCTGATCAACCTGAATCCCTTGAACTAAAGGATACAAATAAAGGTGATGGTACACAGCTAACTGCGGAATCCAGCAACGTCACAAAAATAGGTACGGCTCTTTATACAACCTTTGTCCACTCTTCCTAACATATCTTCCATACATTTTACCTACCAAAAACTTGCTTTTCTTACTCAGGTGTGACAAACATAGAACTGATTACAGTTAAACAGGTCAGTATTCCACCCCATAGTTCGTTCTTTTTTCCACATAACAGAACAAATAACACATACACCCAGTCTGCCTGCAGGAAGCTGAGGAATGTTTACAAGAAAGCAACATTACCGACCTCACCGAAGGACATGACAATGAACCAACCTGTCACATGCTGCCTGCTTGTAGGTAGATGAAATGTGGACGACAAACTGGTAAGAGGAAGAAGTAAGCAATATGTTAGCAACTGCAAGCCAAACCACCGTACGTCTGCAACAACATCCTACCTCAGTGTTCCCCAGTCATGAATTTGGTGTTCTGTTTGCAATTGTACATCTTCCTCTATTCCGGTACCTATTTCTGCCTACATGTAAAATGTTTAAAGGCGGTTCTATTTACTTGCCGTATCTGCTTATGTTTGTTTAAAGACGTGTACTGCTATTTGTTTGTCCCACTGTATTTTTAACCATTGCAGTAAATGACATACTATTACACTGTCCACTCTGTTTCCTTCACACACTTCACTACTACACACTGTTCATATAAACATTCTACACAGCTACAAACACTGTTCCCCACCCCTACCTCCCACTACCCGTCACCCATTTGTTAACTACTAAATGTACTCTATGTAACAACCACTACCGCGATGATTCAGATATCGAAATCATATCCACGAAGCAATCCAGGGACCATTATCCAACATATGTTAACCTTTGGCCTGTTTGTTTTTACTCCCTCATGGCCCTCATTTTATATTATACCATGTCCTATTATTTACAGAAAAGTATATTGTGGAAATGATTATCAGAAAATGAAGTGCCTGACAGTTCTTTGCCAATCATATTGTGGTTACGTTGTTATGCATACGTTATGTAAACAAAAGATCAACCTACTATCTTCGCTTAATGTTTTGTTTGAACAAAATTCCTTAATATAAACTGTTAAAGGTATTTACATCTTATTAATATCCTATTTCAATTTTTTGGATGGCAAAACATATTACTTGGAAGAAAGATAACGCATAGCTACTACATTCAGCATTAGGCTTTTGTTCCTATATACCGTTCATAGATAATGACCTAAACGCTATATGACATTTACATGGGCCTTTGCAGAGTAATTGCCAATAAACATTTAGCTTTGCTTCCCTGTGAGGCAATGTAAAAATTGTCAACTTCCCACTTGAATGGGAAGGTGCAAAAAATATATTATAATTGTCAACTGTTAATTTTCTCTCTTCAACATGCATCATCATTTCTTTTTTAACCAAGTTTCATTAGTTATATAATAATGTTTCAGCTGTTTTATCAATTGAAGTTCATGGAATGGGTGCTTTAGTTTTAATAAAATCATTCTTTGTTTTATTTTCCTTTAATTTTTTTGAGTGAGAATGGAGGGGATTTGTTTGCCATGTTTTTTAATTCTCTTGGTTGTTTAGATCATCATTTCATTATGCTTTCTTTCTCTATTTACTTAAATCAATTTCTTCCATTTCATTTGAACTTATATGCAGCCTATGTTTTTCTTTTTCTTTCTCAATTTCATTTAGCATTTGTATTGTTGTATTTGTCTAAAAGATTCACGTTGAAATTCATTTCATGAAATAAAAGTAATTAATCATACATGGATCGTTTCTAAGGTAGATGATAAATATCAATATTCAGCCTATGTTTTCTGTTTTTCTTTTTTTTAAGAGTTTGGGTATGATGTTGAAGCAGAGGAAGTTGTATGGGTGATAGGCAGGAGGTGCAGTTTGCTGTAGATGGACGGTATGTGATGGTTGGGTGGTGCCGCGATGTGACAGTGGTAATGTGATGGAGTTGAAGGGGATAGTTGTATTGCTTATCAGAAGTGGAAATGGGACTGTGTTCACTGGTGGTTTGGAGGTAGCAGGGGATTTGATGACTGTTGAGTCAAGCTATGTATGCAGTTTGGCAATGGTGGTGACTGGATTGATGTTTACTTTGGTTCATGTCAGAAGTAAAGCTGTTGTGAAGTAGGTTGATGAATGCAGGTTGTTGAGTGGTTTTTGTTGTAGTTGTTCAAGTAGTGAAATAATGAATGACAGGCGGGAGATGGTTGTGATGGTTGTTGTAGTAGCAATGAGGCTACTGGTTGATGAACAGGCAATAGTAAGATGATGAGCAACTGTATGAAATATATGAACTTGCAAGAAGTGTGGTGATGTCTTGATAGTTATGTAACAGTTACGTAGTGAAGAGTTTGGTAGAGAGTTATGTACAAGTGCACAGAGGCAGTTTGTATGGTGAGGAGATGTCAGGTTGGAGGAACAGAAGTGTATGTAACAGGTTGTAGATATGATATGCAGTGGCATGAACATGTAGAGGCAAGTGGTTTGTATGAGAATGTGGAACATCTGCGTTTTGTTGCCAACAGTTAACAAGTTTCTTTTATTCATACATGCATTCCGATGTTTTTTTTTCAACTACGACTGTGAATTTTTAATTTCTGGCCTAAAAATTTCAACCAAATGGTTTGCGTACCAATTGTAAAGTTGTATTTTCTCAAAAAAATCAAAGTTAAGAATAATTTGACGGTGAATGATGATTTATGTCTATGGTTTCACTTAATGTTGGTATGGTTCAAATGTGGTTTGTAATATGTTGTTATGTACTCACGGCTATCCATTTGATTTATCCACTAACTATCGGTGTTGCATACATTACCACTGTACCTACATACCATGTTTGTGTTCACATATAAATTCGATTTACACTGTCCGTTAACATGTATATGCAATATATGATCACTGTTCCGTTCTACGATCATCTTTCCACTGCTGTAACTATAATTAACGGATTATGACAATGCCCGTGTGCGAAGCATGGTCCACCTTTCAATTTTTATATTCGTTATAACAGGTATCTGTAATTACTGTTACGTCTACTATCAATCCAAGAAAATATCGCAAGCATCATTTTAATTTTAGGCAATTAACAATAATGAATTTACTATTACTATTCAACACATTATATTTGAATATTTTACCTGTTCCAATTTTTCGTGTAACACAACACTATTGTCATAAACTCAAATAAGAAATTATAGGAAAGTAAAATAAAAACACCATGCACCCTTATGTATACGGTGGCACACTAAATAAAATATATAAATTCAACAATTTAAGCATTCAAACATTGGACAATATGACTTAGGACACATTCGCATATCACATACACACCAGATACAAAATCACAAAAACGAAATTTTGGTAAAAAAAATTAGACAAAAAAGAAACAATACCTCATTTCAAAAGTACCGACCGTACAATCTGAATCCAAAACGGTTATTTCCACTACTCATTTGCGCAGCACAGGCCACACAGTTTCACCTACCCTCCACCAGGATGCTAAATTTACAGTCTTCCCAAACGATTTACGACAACTTATAATACCCAAATGACAGTGCTGCTGGAATACCAAAAAAAAAAAACAACAACAATATTCATCATTCCTGCACAAGGGACAGTTTGAACATATGTATGTCTGTGCGCGCAAACGTTTTGAACTCTTTTCCGGTCAAACGTGGTAGATCCAACGACACAAGCTAAACAATACTTCAAACTATTTCCACCACTGTGCGGTACTCTACAACAGAATTATTTTTATACCTTAAACAATTAAATATGTCTTTACCACCAACATAGATTCCTAACCTTTTAATAACACACATGCCCATGTGCGTAGCACGGGCGACGCACTAGTAAATGTTAATAAATGGGAAGCAAATCAATTGAATGAAAGTATATGAAAATGAAATCAATCAAATGTGAACACCATAAATTTGATTGATTAAATAAATGAATTGGAATAAACTAACTAATATAAACCAATGTTAAAATAAATGGATTCTATATTGTTTTGAATTAATTCTTGTATTTGGTATTTCAATATATTTTTCTTTCTGGTTGTCCTATTCTCCTACCTCGTTCCTTCTCGAGGATGAAAAGTTTTGAGTGGGGGAGAGTGTAATGACCCGAAAATTTAAATGTTTTATTAACTTACCTAATTGAATTTTAGTGAAATTTTAAATAACAATATTTTGAAATAAAAATTTATTATTTGAAATACGTCTAATTAAACATAGCAATTGGTAAATTTTCATCTGACAATATAGAAGTTTATTTTCTTGTATAATTTTATTTCAGTTTAAATCAGTTATAATTGATGATAATAAAATATTTTCCAAACCTGAATATTTTTATATAATTGTTAACTACTCTTTTTTAAGCGACCAAACGACCTATGGGGAGAAGCGACCCAACGACCTTTGGGAAGAAACGACCTAACTACCTATGGGATGAACCGACCTAACTATCTATGGGGTGCAGCGACCTTAAGTGAGAAGCGACCTAGTAGCTAAGTGGATTTACCGACCAAACGGATTAAAGAGCCTAACGACCTAATGAGCTAACGAGTTAACAACCTAAGAACTTAACGACCTAGCGAGCTATACATAACCGAGGCAACTTGTCTTCCTTATGTCGTTCCTTCCCTTGGTCGCCCACGACCTATGACTTGTTCAAGTGATCAAGGGCGCTCCTATTAGGCCGTAAACTGTGTCTGCTTAGTCGCCCACGACCTACGACCTATTCCTAAGTCGCCCACGACCTACGACCTAACTCCAAACTCTCCTATAAATACCCCGTCTACTCCAACTGAAAGAGGATCTTTTGGCTCATTTCTGGAACGCCGATACGCTGCTGAATTCTCGACTCACTCGACACCTGAAACATGAAAGACATCTCAACGAACTTCAAGAGGAAATCTAAAACAATCGACATGGATTCAAAGAATTCTTATACATCGGAGTTCTAGCTGTTTGTCCAATCAGTGTTGTAATCGAAGATTGTTGTAAAGTTGTAATTGATTCAGCAATAAAGAAGATTAAAGTGGACGTAAGCTTAACATAAAGCCGAACCACTATAAAACTGTTGTCTTCTTACAGTTTTTCTGTGACTTTTCTACTTGTTTCTAATTCCTGCATTTACGGGTGGTGCTTTCACTTAATCTCTACATACACCGGGGTGTTTGCGTTCAATTTTAAGCGTTAACAATAATAAATTTGTAAATCGCCTTCTGAGTGAGACGTCCTCTTTCATTTTCTCAAATTTGGACTGTTATTGCTCCGTTTATCCTATTTCTGACATTTTAGCAGCATTTCTGATACCAATTATCGACTTTTGATAGGATGATCGTATCACCAATATCTGTATACCATTCTGTTCGCCTCGTCGTGCTGATCTCCGCAGTATTCTTTATTTTGAGATCTAGTACGTGATGGAACGGTAATAGCGGTTCGTTGTAACAGTACAGTTTCCGTGATCTTTTGTTTTCTATTGCCTTTCAAACTCCACTCGTGTCATCCATGCGACAATTAGTTGCTTTAAATTTTCAGTTCAATCATTGTGTGACTGCGGCTATTAAAGTTACTGCTTTTCTAGTACATATTCATTTCTAGCTTTTACCATTGCTCTATTGTCATTTTTGTGGTACATTTCTTTTTCCTTTCATTTTTATTTTGCTTCTTTATTCTTAGATCTTGTATTTCTCTCCCCTTTTCCTCTGCCCACGCTTCCTTTTCTTCCATTCACTTTCTTTTTCCCTTCACCGCTTACCTGGCGCGAGCTCCACCTCATCAACGCCACTTTCACGGACCCAAGCACACAGCTCGCCGTAGGCCACTTCTTCAAGCGCTTCATCTTTTTTTTCCTCCACCACTCACTTGCTTGCTTCGCCACTTGCCAGAGCCCTTCTGCCAACCTCCAACAACCACCCTGGCTGGCCGAACTTCTCATCCACCTCTCCTCTTTTATATTATAGAGGTGATGTTATTGTTATAGTATATATTATAGAAAAAAATATATATAATAGATGATTACAGCTATGCATATGTTGTACTGTATGCGTTATACAATTTATACAAGTGTTGTTTGATTATATGTATTTATATCATATGAGGATTGAGATTTGTCTATGTCTATTATATAAGAATGTAAAGAAGTATTTCATACGTTGCAACAATATATAAGTTTATATATATAAATATATATGTATATATATTCTATACAAGACAGTTACGAATGTTTATATATATATATATATATAGATTTAGATTTTTCTAATATATATTATAAAGGTTGTTTTAAATATGTGTTTTATTTTATATATAGTTGTATTTCTTTTTCCTAAAAGATATGTTCTTATGTATATTAGATCTGCATATGTTAGCATGCATATAATATATAGATATTGTTTCTTATGCAACTTGCTGCTTATATATATATATATATATATATATATATATATATATATATATAAAATTTTGGATTCGTTGGTTTTATTTTATAAGTATTTTATAATGTAATATAAGTTGTTCTGGACAATCGGTAGTTCACAGTAGGTTTATATGCATCGGCTTTTATATTTGTTTATATACAGATACCTTGATTCATTATATGATATGTTTGTGCGTAAATATTTTATATAAGTTACAGTATTGTATTTTAAGTCTACATGTATAGATCTAAAATATACTAGAGTGTGTGCATGTGTGTATATATATACGAGTTTATAAGATTTTGTTTACTATTAGTGTATATATATGTATGTAAAGATAGAATTTTAGATATGTATTGGTTTTAAGGGGTAGGTATAAAAAAATTATGTTGCAGTGTGTATTATTATAACAGAAGTTTATATACGTGTGCTTAATTAAAACAATGGCTTTTAATTATATATATGCTAAATAGTATTTGTTTTAAATTAAATATTGATTTTATGGAAATAATAATAGTAGGAGCAGTAATAATAATAAAAATATATATGTTAATTTGTTAAGTTCTAATGTTTGGACACACAATTATATATATATATATATATATATATATATATATATATATATATATATGTTTGACTTGTATATTTGGGTTTTGGTGTAAACAATGATTTTTCAACTACATGTGTGTATGTGTATATATATTGTTAATATGTGTTCGAAATTAAAATGACTTTGTGTGTGTGTATATATATACACCCACAACTTTATATGTTATGTCTATATCAGTCCATTTATATAAATTATCTTCATTGATCCAATTATGGTTTGATTTCGTCAATTCCTATTTATCATCTTCGTTCGTCAAATCGTGTCCATCTGGCATTGCTTTGGAATTCGTAGCTCGCCTCTTTGTCAAATATATCTAGCCTTGAAAGTTGTGCAATCGCTCACGATTAACGTTTTTATATTCATTAAATTTGATTTCAATTGAAACGATAATTGAAATATGCTGCCGTTAGTTATTTACGTTGCTACATATATATATGTTATTATCAGTAACTATTCAACTATGGGATATGACACCATATCCTGTTTTTATATTTTATTTAAACACTAATGATATATGCCTGTATTTTATCGTATCTTTTCTTACTCTTCAAGTTCCCAGTTCGTATTGAATTCCCAATAGGTTGAAATGATACATACCCGAATGATCTATAAAAAAAGGGAAAATCGATATGGTTTGAAATGATAAACACAAGTGATTTTCCTTGAATTGAAATTTGGATTGTGGGTTGAAATGACATATACCCGTATATAATTTAAATTGCGGATTGAAATGATAAATATCCATATCACTTGATCATAGGATAGAAAATTATATACAGACACCGTTGGTCTATATATATTAAATGATTTCCAAGGTTTGAAATGAATATTTTGGTTTTAATAAATATTGATTTTAAGATATTATATAGATATAATTTTATAAGGGTTTAAAATTTAAATTTTTAAATTTATACGTTTGAAAATTTTTAAGATTATAAGTTAGTTAGGGAATTATATTTTAAGATAGATTTATAATGATTTTGATAAGTAAGGTTAGGATGGTAAATTTGAATTTATTTGAAACGTTATTTAATTAAGAATTTTGTTTAATTATATTGATTTGAAACTTATCGAAATTAAGATTTTAAATGATATGATTTTATAAATTGATTTTGGTCTAAGGTACTTAAATGAATATGTGAAGTTTTGATAAATTGAAGGAAATATTTAGTTTATTTGTAATTTGGGGTTTTATTTAAATGATATTGGATTATTAAGTTAACATTTCAAAACTAAATAATAACGAATTTAAGTTTTGATATATATGAAATTATCAAACCTAGTTTTGAAAATGCTTGAATAATAAGCTTTGAAATATATTGAAATTTAAATGGTTTATTTTGTGGTTCAAATCTGTATTTGAAATCGATATAGTTTGGAAAGATTTATTAAGAAACTAAATTGAATCGAAGTTGAAGAATTGAGATTGAATTAAATTAGTATTTTAGAAGTCGAGTTGATTTGAATCGATTTGTGAAATTTGAGGAAACAGTTTTATTTAATAAATTTTTGTAAATTATATTTTACTTTATAAATTATTTTAATATAAACTATTTTAATATAAACCATTTTTAATACAAACCATTTTTATATAAACTATTTTGTAAACTATTTTATTATATATAATTATTAATGTCTAAACTGTTTAAGTGGTGGAATTTATGATTTCAAAATTATGGTTTTCCAAAATTGTGTTTTCAAAGTGTTATGATTTTCAAAGTATTACAAATTCTAAGCTTATAATGCCAAAAGTTTTATAACTTTTAAAGGAAATTAATATTATTTTAAGTGAAAAATGATATAGTATTGATATGGTTTTGAAATGGAAATGGTATTTTGGTTTTGAAGTATAAGCTATTTTGAGATGACAGCGGTATCATAATAATGATTGGTTGTCAAAGAGACCGGGATCGGATATTGTCATACCCTCTACCAATACCAAAAACAACTTTAACAATTGTGGATGCGGTGGAGATTCCACAATGAAATAGGTTTGTTTTGTAACGATTCTATATGGTATTTGCATGGCCCTTACTCCCGTGAGTCATCTTGATGTAGCCAAAATAGGAGCTATACCAAGCCAAGTTAGATCATTCCTCCTATCAGATGCATTTCTTCGATACCATTCTACTGCTTTTGTGATGTGATTGGGTACCCTTTGATTTGGGAGTGTGCCCACGAGGTGGGCGGTAGTAACTACTATGGGTTACCACCAATCCGGGAGTGCAAATGGTATATCTACCCTGGCATTGCCTTGAGTGTCGTGTCACATGCCCTAGCGTACCTTCTATGAGTTTGTTTTGTACCATATCTATGGGGTGACCTCTACCTAAACCTCTCGGAGGAGTGTACGATACTGTATAGACTATGTGAATATGTAAAATGTGTTAAGGGGGATATGGGTAACGCCTTAATGCTATTTTAATACCTTTACGTTATTTTAGACATTATTATGATAGCGTATATTACTACGTAATGGATAGTTCCATGGATCCTTAGAGGATGGTCATCCCAAACATCCTTTAAGTTACCTGTATTTTAGTTGATATTTCACTTGAGTTGGATTTATTGATATTAGAATGTTACTCTTAACTCGAGTGTTTTTTGTTTTTCTTTATGCTTGGGTCCGACTGAGTGCCACAACATTTGAGACTCACCTTTGGAATTGGAGCTTCGCTTGGAGATCCATCCTTATATATTTAGCTTTCAGCTATCCAGTTGCTTTGTCCAGACACATCAGGGGTTTATGTATTAGAGTTTCATCTGTATTTGAGATTCTGTTGTATTTTATTCCAAACTCTGATGTTTTATATAGTAGCTTCATGAACTACTACCTATCTATTCCGCTACATATATATTACTCTGTGTCTGTGATTCCGTGATTTATTTATTTACTGTATATGCTGAGTTTTGCAAAATATATACTAACAATCTGATATTTTGAGTAATTCAATTCCAAAATGTGCGAATGCGAATGGCTCGAATATTTGGTCGTTATGGGAACAAATCATCAACGTTTATTAAAGTATTTTTAATATTTAAATAATAACTTAGACAAGTTGTAACGACCCGTATTTTTACGGATCGAAGGATCGTAGAACTGTTGTCATTAGGTTGTTAGTGTTACTAAGTCGTTCAGAATTTAAGTTGTTTGGAGCTTAAGTCGTTCAGAGATGAGTCGTCCAGGGTTAGGTCGTGTCGTAGCATAAGTCGATGAAGCGACTTAGAGGATAGAGCGACTTAAGGTAGGTGACCGACCTATAGTAGTGACCGACCTATAGGAGTGAGCGACTTAGGGGCTTGGCCGACCTAAGGGAACTAACGACTTAAGGGTTAACTGCTTAAGTTAGTGAGCGACTTAAGGAAATCTTGTGTTGAGGCTTAGGTCGTGAGTTGGGTTAGGGCGTGAACGAGTTAAGGTTAGGTCGGCTATGCCGTGTTATAGTTAGGTCGTTCAAGCGACTTAAGGCAATAGGTTGAGTCGTTGAGTCGTCTTCTGTGTTGAGTCGGTAGGTTGTTAAGTCGTCCAAACGGCTTAAGCAGGAGCACGCGTATGTGTTAGGTCACTAGGTCGTATCCTGTTGAGTCGTTGGGTCGTGTTTGCGTTAGGCCGCGTAGAGGGTTGAGTCGGTAGGCCGTGGGGATTGATGAGTCGTAGGTCGTGAGGCCTTGTTAAGTCGTGACAGACTTAAGGGGGCGAACGACTCATAGGTGCGAACGACTCATAGGTTTGGCCTATAAATAGGAGTGCTTATCTCACTTTTTGGGATCCGGATTTTGAAGCGACGAAGTCCTGCCATATTGAGAGCTCGAGTGCTACACTTCTTCACTTCTTTTCTCTTCTCTAATCTAGTGCTTCATTCCATCCAAGATTGAAGATCAAATCGAAGATCCAAGAGCCAAAGTTGAAGATCTCCATCCATTGAAGAGAGATTTCACCGTTTGAGGGAAATCTTGTCGGATCAAGATAGATCCTTTGTTGTCCAGATCTGAAGTTAGTTGCTTTTGAAGTTTTTAGGTGATTCGGTGAGTGGTGGTTATCTCTCACATGGACCCAAAGGAGTATATTGGATCGGTGGCTTGTTTGTGTGTTAAAGATAGTGATTTCATGCATTTTCCTTAAGTCTACATGTAGATCCATCGTTCATAAAGTTTTGATATCCACTTTACTACATGTTAACCTATGCTAGTTCATTCATCAAGATATTACTTAGATTCATGCTTGTTAGATTTGGGCTCTTTATTTACGAAATTGACATTATTATTATAACTGTTTATTTAGATATTGTTTGAATGATTGATTACTTGGATTAATGATTGATTTGATTGATTGTTATAAATTAGTTGATTTATGATTTGATTTGGACAAGTTGGTCGAAGATGATTCAAAAGCTAAGTGGAAAGGCTCTTGAATAAGGAAAGCTGCTCGTGGCATATGAAGCGGATGATAAAGCTCATATGGATAGATTTGATCATGATGTTGAGATGGGACTTTGCTATGATGCAATGAAGCAAAGCATGATATGAGATAGCCTTGGTTTAATCCAGACGGGATCATCCCAAGCATGTTGATAACTCGGTGATATGGTTCGAGTTTATGGATAATGATTGGCTTGAGAGGCTCTTGAGCTAGTATGGAAATAGTCGTCGAGGAGGATGACTAGAAGGCTGAGATCTCATCGTTGTTGAAGGTTCTAGCAGGCTCAAAGCAAGAGTACGCTGGGCATATTCGATAGTCCCAAGACTAATAGTTGATGGTCTAGTACTCTGGGCAGATTCGATAGTCCTAGGCATGGGTCACAATGACGTGCGGTGTTCTGTCTAGAACCGGGGTTATCATTAGCCCTTGACGGACGGATGAAAGAATGAGCCGGTCACTCAATTAACGGTGATATCGAAGCAACGATAACAGTGATAGCCAGAGTCATAGATGTTTGGATGCTTTGGTTGTATCGTCATTCGATCTCAAGAGCGATGTTTTTTGGGTGCTTATCTGATCTTGGTTTAGGCCTTGGGGGTTTGTACTTGGAAAACATCGACCTTTACTCGAGTGATAATTGCTTTACTTTAAATGTCTGCTTTGCTATGTTTATTTCTGCTTAGTAAATGTCTGTATTTGAGAATGCATTTACTATTCGTTTTTGTACAAGTTTCTTTGTACGATATTGCAGTGAGCTTGTGGTATGTTGTTCGAGCACAATTCTTACCAATGTGGCTATACCGTGCTGCCCCTATACCATAAGCTCATTGCAATATTTTCAACTTTGAAGGGATTTGTACTCTTATTTTCTGGAGAATAATTATTCCATACTTGGAAGAATATTACTCTGCTCACAATAGAGTACAACTCGTTTCATATGAGTTTTCACACTCTACCCTTCGGAGATATCACTTTTTCTTTTGCATATATACACTCTTATGAAATGAATTCTCTTATGTGGTAAAGCTGGCCTCTGAAGGGCACTTTAACTTTTTTTTGAGGAAGAATGGATGAACCAATCTTCTTTTGAAAGCTAAAGTGTGCCTTTAAAGAGCGCTTATTTTTTTTCTTTTTATATTGCACCTCGGTGGAGGGCTTTCTGATCTTTGCTTTGCATTTCTGATGAAATGCTTCTTTGAAAAGTTGTACCTCTGAGGAGAGCTTTTTCATGTTTCAACACTTGGAAGTTTTATTTCATTCTCGGTGAAACGTGTGCCTCCGAAGAGTTGTGCCTCCGAGGAGGGCTTTCCACGATTCAACACTTGGAAGTTTTATTACAATCTCGGTGAAACGTGTGCCTCCGAAGAGGTCTTTTCTGTTTGATTGTGCCTCTGGGAAGAGGTCTTTTTGTTTGATTGTGCCTCTGGGAAGAGGTCTTTTTGTTTATTCCTCAGGAGAGAGGTCCTTTTGTTTCTACCTCTGGGAATAGGTCTTTTTGTTTCTGCCTCTTGGGAGAGGCTTTTATTTTTTCCCTATTCGCTGGGAAGCGGGCCTCCGAAGAGGGTTTTTCACATTTCGACTCACGGGAGTATATCACCGATCACGGTGAAATGTGTGCCTCTGAGTAGGGTTTTTGCCTGAAAGTTTGAAGTTTCTTTCTCTCAGTTGGACGGATTCACGGGAGTGTATCACCGATCAGTCCGCAACTTTATGTCGAGAAAGAACTCTCTTTTTCTGGTTAGGCCCGCTCGAGGTCTTTTAGCATTTCAACTGTGGTGAAATGGGCCTCCGAAGAGGGCTTTTCACGTTTCAACACTTGGAAGTTTTATTTCAATCTCGGTGAAACGTGTGCCTCTGAGTAGGGCTTTTGCCTGGAAGTTTGGAGTTTCTTTCTCTCAGTTGGACGGATTCACGGGAGTGTATCACCGATCAGTTCGCAACTTTATGTCGAGAAAGAACTCTCTTTTTCTGGCAAGGCCCGCTCGAGGTCTTTATCCTCCGAAGAGTTGTGCCTCCGAAGAGGGCTTGTGCCTCCGAAGAGGTCTTTTGCTGTTTGATGCTTGCTCGCCCGTGTCTCTTTGCCATCTATTCATGTCGGCGATCCCCGTTATCTTTTGCAAGTGTCATCCTTTTTTAGGTGCCAATAATTTTCCTTATCCAAAGAAATATACTTCATAGTTAAGCGAGTTGGTGGTGGTAGACACAGGCTATTTAACTAGATGCTTGTTTGTACAAACATTCGCAGTTAGTTAGAAATGGTCCACTTCCATCCACATTGCTAACTTTTGTTCGAAGCACTTCTTTTGTAGGATTTGAGTATGAAAATTTTGAATGGTTTAGTGTTTGCTTGCTGGGTGACGTCGGAGATCGCTTGGTATTGCGATGGGTAAGCTTTGTTTTTATGGCCTGCATTATTAAATCGACACTTTAGTAACACAATTAACGTATTTTATATGTCGAAATAAAATAAAGCAGTTTATAGTAGTAGAGAACACAAGATTTATAGTGGTTCGGCCAAAAGCTGGGCCTACATCCACTTTATAGCTTTTCATTATTCACTTGCTTTACAATTGCTTTCAATACAAGAATCATATATTCGTATTTCTTTTACAACATTTCAGCAAAGCTCTTAAGTAAAATATGCACGCAAATGATTGTTGTTCCAAGCTCTTGGAATTGGTTCTCCTTCGACAGTTGTGAGTTTGAATGTGCCATCAAGAAGCTTCGTGCCTATGATATATGGCCCTTCCCAGTTTGGCCCAAACACACCTGTGGCTGTCAAAATTCTTTTCAGGACTAGGTCCCCAACTTCAAAGCTGCGCTGACGAACTTTGGAATTGAAGTGTCTGGCTATTCTTTGCTGATGAGCTGCAATTCTAAGCCTAGCCTCTTCTCTTCTTTCATCAAGGAGGTCAAGTGCTTCCAATTGCAATTTTTCATTCTCATCTTGATCAAAATGGATCCTTTTGTGTGAGGGGACTTCAGTTTCCACTGGAATCATCGCTTTTGAACCATATGCCAATGAAAATGGAGTATGCCCAGTCGCAGTTTTGTGGGTGGTTCTGTATGCCCATAGTGCAAGCGGTATCTTATCGACCCAACCACCTTTTGCTTTTTCCAACTGCTTTTTGATGGTTGATTTGATGATTTTGTTTACTGCTCCACTTTCCCGTTTTCCTACGGATGAGCCACTACTGAGAAGCTTTTTCGGATCTTGAATCGTTTGCTGAATTCTTAGAACTCCTCACTTTCAAACTGGGTACCATTGTCTGTGATTATCTTTTGAGGCACACCATACCTGCAAATGATAGTTTTAGTCACAAAACTTATCATTTTCTTAGAGGTAATAGTAGCCAATGGTTCGGCTTCAGCCCATTTAGTGAAGTAATCAACAGCAACGATAGCATATTTAATCCCTGATTTGGCAGTTGGCAAAGGCCTAATGAGATCTATTCCCCAGATGGCAAACGGCCATGGGCTGACCATTTGTGTTAGCTCAGTGGAAGGTGCTCTAGGAATTTTGGCGAATCTCTGGCATTTATCACACTTTCGGGAATAGTCAGCAGCATCCTGATTAATTTCTGGCCAAAAGTATCCATAACAGAGGATTTTCTTTGCTAATGTTTGACCGCCTGTATGATCCCCACATTCCCCTCCGTGTACTTCAGTCAGAATTGTCTTAGCTTCTTCCTTTGTCACGCATCAGAGTAATGGTATTGAAAATCCTTGTCTGTACAAACGACCATCTTGAACTATATATCTGGAGGCCTTCCTCATCAGCTTCTGTCATTCTTTTGCACTTTTCGGCAAAGAACCATTAAGTAAATGTTCAAGTATCGGAGTCATCCATGATTCTTGCTCTTGGGATACATTCATAATCCAATCAACATCCATTTCTTCTGTGCTTGGAGCTGACAGGACTTCAACGGGAACTAATCCCAATAGTTGAGCATCACCAGTACTTGAATACTTTGCGAGAGATCCCGCCTTCATGTTCTCTTCGCGGGGTATATGGTTTATTGAATAACGGTCAAAATTTTGAAGAAGCTCCCAGGCTTTTGATAAATAGGCGGATAGATTCCCTCCTTTAGCTTGAAATTCCTTCTTGACTTGGCAGACAATAAGCTGAGAATCACTGAAGATCTGCAATGCTATGATGTTTAGTTCTTTAGTGATCCTTAAACCAGCGATGAAGGCTTCATATTCTGCTTCATTATTTGTCGAAGGAAATTCTAGCCTCAGTGCATAACATAGCGATCGCCCTTCTGGGGTTTCAAGGACAACCCCTGCTCCGGAACAGTAATCATTTCTTGCGCCATCGGCATACAATTTCCATTGGATTGGGACGTTATCAGTGACTTCTTCCTCACTATCACCTTTATCCGTTCATTCTACGATGAAATCTGCTAAAGCTTGTCCATTGATTGCTTTCCGGGGATGATAAGTGATGTCATATTGGCTGAGTTCAATATTCCATTTCAAAAGACGGCCCGAAGTCTCAGGACGGAATAGGACTTGCTTTAGAGGTTGATCAGTGAGGACTTTGATGGGATGAGCTTGGAAATATGGCCTCAATTTTCTTAATGCGATCAACAAACAATAGGCGAGCTTTTCCAACCTTGAATAGTTCATCTCTGCCCTAGTGAATCTTTTGCTGATATAATAGACTGGGCGTTGAATCCTTGTGTCTTCCCGTACCAATACCGCACTGAGAGCATGAGATGAAATTGCCAAATATACGAAGAGATCTTCACCATTGTCAGGTGTTAACGCTAAAATGTGAACGCTAACACCCCGGTGTGTGAAATGTAGTTGTGAAAGCACCACCCGATAGATCGGGAAAGAATTACAAGCAAGTAATAGCAGAAAAGCAGTAAACAACAACGATTTTATAGTGGTTCGGCTAAAGGGTATAGCCTACGTCCACTCTAAGTACTTTTATTAATAATCCCGTTACAAGCTGATACAATTCTTCTCAAGTACAATATACTTCAAGTTACAAGTGATTTGAAACAAGTCTTAAGCTTCAATGTCGATTAAAGTCCTTAGATTCGTGTTGAAGATGTGTGGTTTCTTCGTGAATTTCTTTGATGTATTCCTCTAATCTTGGAAGCTCTAAGTGTTGATGAAGTTCTCAATGCAGCAAGGTAACGGTGTGTGAAGAGAATGTGCCCAAAAAGTCCCTTAAGTGTTGGAGGTAGTCGCGTATTTATAGGGATTCTGGGCTGGAATTACTGCCAAGTTCTAAGTCGTGGCCGACTTAGTATAAGTCGTGGCCGATTTACCGAGCCAAGTCCCCGGCTTAATAGAAGCAAGCTTGTCTGAATTCATATCATCTGTCTTAAGTCGTCGCCGAGGTAACGTGCCGCACGTTCAACTGTTGCACTACTTCTTCCTTCATATCTCTAGGTCGGTTACCACTTATCACAAGCCATAGGTCGGTTACGACTTACCGTAAACCATAGGTCGGCCATGACTTGGGTGTGGACAACTTGTTCTTAACAGTTATGTCGGCAAACAACTTGAGTCGTTTAGATCGGTGATTGTGTTAGGTCGGTAGACCTTTGTAAGTCCTAGGTCAGAATCTCCTTGAACTTTAAGTCGGCATCTTCTAAGGCCCCTTAGGTCGGCAACAAGCTAAGGCTATTGAGTCGGAACTTCCTTTGAGCCTTAAGTCGGTCTCCTTCTCAAGCCTTTTAGGTCGGTATCTATCTTAAACCTTATGCAATTAGGTCGGTCTTCCGTGCTAAGATATTAGGTCGGCAGCCCCTCGCTAAGTCGGCAGAATGTTAGGTCGTCTATCATTTTGGATCGGTGACCCACGACCGAGGCGGGGTTAACATTTGCCCCTCGAAACATACGCCTAATAGTTAGGTCGTATGCTTCGATATCCTTTAACCCGTTCCTTTTTAGATCGGTAGGTCGTACGCGACCTAACAGTTGGTCGGCCTATGTCCCTTCAGTCCCTACCATAGTGAGATATAAATCATCCATTTTCTTCTTCCTTCTCATTACCTATTTCTTCGATTCCGCCATTAAAAATCTTCCGGGCTCAAAAAAGACGATTTAATTCCAATCAACTACTGAAAACATCTGCTATTCATTGCGTAAGCGATTTCATTCTTTTTTCGACCATAGATTACCATTGATTCGTGAATTCTGTTGCCTAAACTCGAATCGCCTCCCTATATGACGCTCCATCACGAATCTCATTACGTTTATAGCTGATGGAGCCTAGGTTACTCAATCCGGCTTCAGATGATCGCTGATACAACAAAGGTGATTTATCACCTTAGGCTCGATGATCTCTGATGGCAGGGAATTGGATTTGTGACAACTTCGAACTGTTGTATTGGGTGATTCGATAGCATGAATGAAGGCTGTTGTTGATGGAATGGTTATCGGGTTAATGGGTAGATGGAGTGTGATGTTGGTTCAGGAGCGAGTCAGTGATTTTGGGTGGCTTATCCTTTAGCCGACCTGGCTCTTAGCAACCTTAAGTCGTGGCTGAGATAGTGCTTGAAGAACACTTGCCGATTTAAACTTTAAGGCCTGAATCGTGACCGAGTTAATACTTGGAAAAGTTCCTGTCTTTCGGACCGGAGCTTACATTCTTATCTCTCCCTTGCGACCTAGAGGACTGAATTGCCAAATTAAAATGCTTAGACTCTGACCCGCTACCGACCTAGCCTTATCTCGCGAAAAACTTTTGAACCGTAGCCGACTTAATACTTGAGCTTTAGACGACTTAATACTTGAGCTTTAGACGTGTTATCATTTAGGAGCATAGACCCACTTTGAGCATTTGTCTTGAGCTACCGAACTATATTGTTTGAATTTTGAACTGCCCCAACTTTAAACTTGCTTGAATCTCATTGTACTATTTCACAGGCCGCATTAACTTATAAGCTGCTAACCTGCTGAAAATAACAAACAAAGAAAACCAAGGCGAAAATACTGCCATTGATTGCCCACGTCAGATGACAGATTAGTCGAAACAAGACAAGCAACTTAAATATATTGCATGAAATGTTTGTGAATCAATCAATTAAAGTTAAACATTAATGCAAAGTATCAACAATCTGGACTGATTTGTCTGCATCAACATCATACTTGTATATTTAGGCTTAAAACAATAGTCCCTGGATTTCATAACTAACAAATGCTTGCTAGTTTTTATTCCAGTTATATTTGTTCACTGCTTGATTGATTTTACACAACACTTCACACACTTTAGGAAACGTGCACCTTCATGTTTGAATACCCAGTTGTTTATGTAGAATGACTTCCCACCGAGAAGAAGAAGTGGTAACTCAAGAGGAAGAAACTTTTCCGATAGCTGTTCCCATAGAGAATCCTCCGGAGAGAACCTCAACTATTCTAACTTCGAGAGCGTTTGTCCAGCTGCGCACTCAATTTGGCTTTGCTGAAAGTGATGTTCTCCTCCATGGGCCAAGTGATACTGCCGACAATCCTCCCTATGGCTTTGTTGCAGTCAATCGCCAAATGTGCTTAAGTGGGGCGATTCCTCCTTTTAACGACTTCCTTCGAACTCTTCTCCTTCGGTTGACAATCTCTCCG
Source organism: Allium cepa (assembly GCA_030765085.1). Lineage (NCBI taxonomy): Eukaryota > Viridiplantae > Streptophyta > Magnoliopsida > Asparagales > Amaryllidaceae > Allium > Allium cepa. The sequence continues at coordinate 270,015,501 of CM060935.1, read as the reverse complement.
TTTCAACTTCATCCCAATGGCTATGCCATCTTGACGGGGTTATGTGTTTTGTTTAGAAGAACCCTTGATCGCCTACCGAGTTTTGAAGAAATTCGTTATCTGTGCTCGTTTGCAAAGAGTAAAGATCATCCTTCCCTCATTATTGTGAGAAGTGCCAGAAACCGCAAGCTCATTTCCGATCTTACTGAAAGCGTTCATAGATTTTTGAACCAGTTTTTCTTTGCCCGCTGTCCCTCAGGGTTTTATGCCATCTGGAGAGTAGGAAGTAAGATTAGTGTTTCTATTTTTTCTGTTTTGAAACTTTTTCGAGATCGAACTTTCAGTTGCTAATTTCATTCTTTGTTCCTTTCAGCACTTCCTCTCCCTTCTAGAGATCCAATTCACAAGCAAGTTTTTGAGAGGTTGAGTGCCGTGGCCACAGAAGAGAGGAGCATAAAATTTCTGTTGAGGGATGAATTTTTACATCAACATGGGCTTCTACACACTTCTCGCTCTATGCATGCTCATGAAGTTCCAACGGAAGTCCCCGATTCTCCGATAAAGACTCCTGAATCTTCGCTGGTGAAGTGCTCCACTTCTGTTGATGTTGCGGGGCCATCTGGTAAACTTGCCCCGGTTATCGAGGAAGAAGAGCCTCAGGGATCCTCTCACCATTCACAAGAATCTGGTGAAAAGGCTAAGAAATCCAGTCCTGTCAAGCAAAGCAGGGACGATACCTTCGAAGGATTGAGCGACCTCTTCGCTACTTCACAAGAGATCTTCAAAGATGACCCTACTACCGCCGGGATTTCTTCTTCAGTAGTTGAAGCTACTTCTATTTTGCAACAGTCGTCGTCGACTCAAGAGTTGACGTTAACTATTACACCCACAACCACTCCCTAAATAAAGAGTGGTTCGTAGATGAATGCGCGTAGTTTGCACAACACACACACTTAGAATTTCTCATCACTTCTATGCACTTATCTTCTCGCACTTTAAAGATTTCTAAAGCTTATTATTTTAATTCCAGATGCTCCTATGGGGCGCAGCGGCTCGTACTATGACGATTTCCAGCGCTACGGGAGGCGTAGCCAGTATGATTACAGGCGTTACCTTCCTTCTTACAGAGAGTCGGATGAAGAGAGGGCTGCCCGAAAGGCTCATGAAAGGAGGATTGAAGAAGAACATCGTGAAAGAAGGGAGAGAGAAGAGCGCCATGATTCTTGGCAAAAAGGCGATGACTCCCACAAGAGAAAATCTCATGACGATCGGGGAAAAGGTCACATGAGTGAAGACTTAAGCAAACGAGCCCGTCACAGTGAAAAGCAGGCCTCTACTACTCCTGAGAAAGTTACTATTCCTGCCTCGCTCGACATTCCTTCTGACTTTCCCGCTCTTGGGAAATCAGATATTCAAACGATAATTAGCAGGCCCAAATTTCGAGTTGGACCGGGTCCTGCCACTCTGCAGAGCCGATTTCCTCAATGGTGCCTTAAGGGAGTGAGGTTCGACCTAGACTTGCTCCCCATCGACAAGTCTGCCATGTTGCGCAATCTTGACGCCGTCAAACTTGATATCGAGAGGATGTCAAACTGGCAGAAGCTTGTCGATGAGCTTCAAAGAGTTAACCGTGCCAACATAGAGGCCATGCTTACTATGGAAAACGATAAGGCCGAATGGCAAAAGGTCGTTGAGCAACACGACACCGAAATGAGGAGCATTGCTTCTTACAATGAGGAGCTTGAAGCAAAAGTCGAGGAATTGAAACATGAGCTTGCTGCTTCCTTTACTTCCTATTCTCAAAAAGAAGAAGTGCTCCTGAAACAAGTGAGAGACGCTCACACTAGCCAAAGGGATGCCGAAGACAGGCTCGAAGTACAAAAAAGAATCAGTGAAGGTTATGCTACTGATATTGCTGAGCTCCGAAAGAAAAACAACTCCCAGGAGGCGGAGATACAAATGCTTAAACTTCAGCTTGCCAAAACTGAAAGGGAGCGTGATGAGGCTGTCGCCGGCAGAATCGCAGCTGAAGAATCTCATGAGGCGACCAAAAACAGCATCAGCTCAACATTATTCGACTTCTACTTGCACAGCGTCTTGGGGCGTGGAAGCCTTGCCTTTCTAGGCCCCAAGTATGAAATCACACTGGCTGAAGTTTGGGAGACAGCACTTGATATGCTCGGTGGTAAAGGTGCTGGATATGCTGAGTCAGCCCTTGAAGAGCATTATCTTGATGACGAAGCCCGTGCCGCTCTTGCCAAGGGTAAGGAGCAGCTTGCCAGAGCGCGGGCCGGGATGGCGGAAGAGGAGCATTCTGAAAAAGAAGTACCGCCAACCATCTCCGAACGTCCTCTAGTTTCTCCCGAGGTGGACATTACAGGCCCTAGTGCTCATTTGCCGCCTCCTACAAGAACTGGGGTAATCACCCCTACTGATGAAGAGGCTTTGGAGGACATTGGGGCTCAGAATTATGAGATTGAACTGACAAAGCCAATATCTTCAGGTAATTTCGACATTGGTCCGATTCAGGTGGATTGCCTGCTTATTCCTCAAAAATTTGACGAGCTTCTCGATTACCTCTTGAATCTCGATGAACCCATATCTCCCTTCTTTCGGGAAGATACTAACATTTTCAATTTTTCTTCTTCTACAGTTGAAACAACAAGCACCGTGCAGACTTCGCCTTCTCTGGTTATTCCTCCTCCATCTCTTCAGGTGACTCCTCCTTCTGCTTCACAACCTGGGTCACAAGAGGAGAAAATTGAGGCTCTTCATGGTTTGGATGACCCTGTTGCCTCGCAGGAGCAAAAAGATGAGGGACTCGAAGGAGGAGAGATCTCTCCGGAGCGGACTCCTTCTGACGACGTAGTTTTGTCCGCTCTTGTTACTCCGGGGAGTGAGTCTTCTTCGCAGAGAAGAAAGAAGCATGGGACATCGAAGAGGAGGGGGAAGAAAATTATCACCACGGTAGAGGAACCGAAAATTGCGCCAGTTGTACCTCCCTCCCCTTCTTCCCTTATGCCTTCAGACCAACCTGGAAGACCCGAAAAGCTAACCACTCGGCCGGGTAAAGGGTCCAAAGGCGGCTAGAAGAAATGAAGAGTTGAGCCTTTTGATTCCTTTTTTGTGTAATGGTCGGATGTTGTGCAGGCACCGGCCCCTGCTTCTTATTTTGAAACCTGTATCTGCAATATCTGCAATTGAATAAAATGATTCTTTATTTGTACAGACTTTTGTTTGAATTTGAGAATGCATTTACTATTCATTTTTTGCACAAGTTTATTTACATGATATTGCAGCGAGCTTATGGCATGTTACTTGAGCGTTACCTTTTGCTGGTTTGGCTATACTATATTGTGTGTAATTATACTATATTGCCCCCATTCCATAAGTTTGCTGCAATATTCTATACTTCGAGGGGACTTGCACTCGTATTTGCTAAAGAATATTTATTTTATTCTTTAAATAAAATTTTTGCAGAGTACAACTTCCTTCATATAAGTTTCTACGCTTTGTCCTTCGAAGAAATCACTTTCTTCTTTTGCGTATGTATATATATTTTGCCAAGTGAATTCTTCTATGTGGCAAAGCGGACCTCTGAGTGTACTTTAACCCCCCCCCCCCTTTTTTTTAAGGGAGATCATTCTCCATAATAGGTAAATTACTCTTCCTTTGGAAGTTAAAGTATGCTCTTGACGAGAATTTTTTTTTTTTTTTTTTTTTTTTTTATATATATAGAAAGTTGTACCTCTAAGGAGGGATTTTTCACGTTTCAACACTTGGAAGTTTTATTTCAATCTCGGTGAAACGTGTACCTCCAAAGAGTTATGCCTTAGAAATCCTTTTCACGTTTCAACACTTGGAAGTTTTATTTCAATCTCGGTGAAACGTGTACCTCCAAAGAGTTATGCCTTAGAAATCCTTTTCACGTTTCAACACTTGGAAGTTTTATTTCAATCTCGGTGAAACGTAGGTTTCCGAAGAGGTCTTTCTTCTTAATTGTGTCCCCGGGAGGGGGTTGTACCTCTGAGGAGGGATTTCTCACGTTTCAACACTTGGAAGTTTTATTTCAATCTTGGTGAAACGTGTACCTCCAAAGAGTTGTGCCTTCGAGGAAAGCCTTTTCACGTTTCGACACTTGGAAGTTTTATTTCAATCTCGGTGAAACATGAGCTTCCAGGAAGGTCTTTATCTTGTTTTGTATTTCAACTTTGGTGAAGTGAAATTCCGAAGAGTGGTTGTTACACTTCAACTCCTGGCGAAATGTGCCCCCGAAGAGGTCTTTATTTTGTTTGCATTTCAACTCTGGTGAAGTGTAATTCCGAAGAGCGGCTGTTACACTTCAACTCCTGGTGAAATGTGCCCCCGAAGAGGTCTTTATTTTGTTTGCATTTCAACTCTGGTGAAGTGTAATTCCGAAGAGCGGCTGTTACACTTCAACTCCTGGTGAAATGTGCCCCCGAAGAGGTCTTTATTTGGTTTGCATTTCAACTCTGGTGAAGTGTAATTCCGAAGAGCGGCAGTTACACTTCAACTCCTGGTGAAATGTGCCCCAGAGATGGTTTACATTGCCTGGAAGTTACTCTCTCATGGTTGGTGGGTCATGACTCCTCCAATCTTTTTTGTTGAGTAGAGAACTTTCTTTTTTGCGGCATATGTCCCATTTGAGGTCTTTGTCCTCCGAAGAGTTGTGCCTCCGAAGAGGAGCATTTTGCCTCCGAAGAGGGCTTTGGTCTCTGAGGAGAAGCATTCGGTCCCCGTAGAGAAACTTTTTTGCCTCCGAAGAGGGCTTTGGTCCCTGAGGAGAAGCATTCGGTCTCCGTAGAGAAGCATTTTGCCTCCGTAGAGGGCTTTGATCTCTAAGGAGAAGCATTCGCTCCCCGTAGAGAAGCATTTTGCCTCCGAAGAGGGCTTTGGTCTCTGAGGAGAAGCATTCGGTCTCCGTAGAGAAGCATTTCGCCTCCGAATAGGGCTTTGGTCTCTGAGGAGAAGCATTCGGTCTCCGTAGAGAAGCTTTTCGCCTCCGAAGAGGGCTTTGGTCTCTGAGGAGAAGCATTCAGTCCCCGTAGAGAAGCATTTCGCCTCCGAAGAGGGCTTTGGTCTCTGAGGAGAAGCATTCGGTCTCCGTAGAGAAGCTTTTCGCCTCCGAAGAGGGCTTTGGTCTCTGAGGAGAAGCATTCCGTCCCCGTAGGGAAGCATTTCGCCTCCGAAGAGGGCTTTGGTCTCTGAGGAGAAGCATTCGGTCTCCGTAGAGAAGCTTTTCGCCTCCGAAGAGGGCTTTGGTCTCTGAGGAGAAGCATTCGGTCTCCGTAGAGAAGCTTTTCGCCTTCGAAGAGGGCTTTGGTCTCTGAGGAGAAGCATTCGGTCTCCGTAGAGAAGCTTTTCGCCTCCGAAGAGGGCTTTTCACATTTCATCTCACAAGAGTATGTTGACCGGTTGTGGTGAAATGCGTGCCCCTAAGTAGGGTTATTGTCAGGAAGTTTGGAGTTTCCTTTTCTCGGTTGGATGGATTCTCGGGAGTGTGTCGACCGATAACTCCACGACTTTGTAACGAGAAAGACGCCATTCTTCGGTGAAGCCCGCTTGAGGCCTTTATCCTCTGAGGAGTTATGCCTTCAAAGAAGGCTTGTGCTTCTGAAATATTCTTTTTGCTGGCAGACGCTTGCTCTCGCATGTCTCTTTGTCATTGATTCATGTCGACAATCCCCATTGCTTCGCAAGTGTCACCACTTTCAGCTACCAGGCCTCTCCCTTACCCAAAGGAGTATATTTTATAGTTAAGCGAATTGGTGGTGGCAGATTTAGGTTCTTTAACTTGCTGTTTGTTTGTTCAAACATTTGTAGTTAGCTATATATGATCTGCTTCTATCCACCTTGCTTACTTTCGTTTGAAGTTCTCCTTTTGTAGGATTTGAATATGGGAATTTTGAATGGCCCAGTGCTTGATTGCCGGATGATGTTGCGGATCGCTTGGTCTCGTGACTGGTAAGCTTTGTTTTTATGGCCTGCATTATTAAATCGTTTTTTTTTTAGTAACACGATTAACGTATTTCATATGCCGAAATAAAACAAAGCAGTTTATAATAGTAGGGAACATAAGAATTATAGTGGTTTAACCGAAACTGGGCCTATATCCACTTTATAGCTTTTGTTATTCGCCTGCCTTGCAATTGCCCCTAACAAGAGAATCATATATTTGTAAATTCTTTGCAACATCTTAGCAAAGTTTTCATGTAAAATATGGATGTAAATGGTTGCTGTTCCAAGTTCTTGGAATTGGTTTTCTCTTGACAGTTGCGAATTTGATTGATTATATTAGTAATTCCTTAGTGCCGTCTTTAAGTGTGCATCATCTTCTTCTGTTGGCGGGTGGTTTTAACTGAAGAAACATACTCTAGCCAAATCTTATTTGTTTGCTTAGAGTACTTCTTATTCAGGATTTGACCCTGGAATTCTGTTGTTTAAGGCTTGCTTTTGAATGCTACCAAGGGTTGCTTGATATTGCAATGAATCAGCTTGGTATTGATTGCCCCAGGCTTTAGGAATTGAATCTTTTGGCATAAGAGGACTGGATGGCAACATCTTTCAGAATCGAAACTTCCTTTCACTTTGAAGGTCTCCTTGGAGTGTGAGCACGTCTTCCCGCCTCATCCAATCTTTTCCTGCCTGGCGAGGGCTTGCTGTGATGATACTGATGATAGGACCTTCATCTCCCTGTGCCACGGTTCTTCTATTTTATCTACATTGTTGAGCGGGAACTAGCTGCACCTTGGAGGATAAGGAGTAGTTAATTTCATCTTTTTTCACATACTGTTGCAGTTCATTCTGCTTGATCAATTCTTCAATCTCCTTCCTTAGATGGCGACATTGGTTAGTTTCATGGCCAGGTTGATTGTGAAATTGACAGAATTTCCCATTGTCTGTCGCGCTTCTCCTCATCAGAGATGGTTTGGGGTAAACAACAACATCCTTTGTTGCCAAGAAGAAACTTTCCGGAGTGTCGGTCAAGGGAGTGAAGTTGGAGGGTATGAAGCGTTGAGCTTTTTTCAAGAGTTTCTGTTTTCTCCTTCCCCCATTCTTCTCTTTCTGTTCAATCATTTCCGGTATGTATTCTTCATCGTTACCAGGACTCAATGGGTAATCATCAACTATTCTTTCAAAAGTTCGCCTTGACAAACGTTCGTGGATAGTTGGTCGTGGCCATGAATTCTCTATTTGGGGGAATGTTCCAATAGTAATGCCAGTTGCTCGTTGAGGAGCATTCCATTCTTCTGAAACCCGGGCCTCTCTGGCAATGGTTTTTATATCACTTTCTAGTCGATGGACTTCTTCCTGCAATGTGTTCATCTTATCCAGTATCCTATTGCTTTGAACTTCCATGTGTTGATATATTCCATATATCACGGCATTTAATTCAGCCCTTGTGACTCCAATACTTGAAGCTGTTTCACTTAGCGTGGGAAGAGCAATGGCATTGCTGCAAGTACCTTCAAACCTTAACAACTTCCGTTTCCTTTCTGAAGCCATGATTTTCTGTTAGAATTTTGTTGAACAATGGTTGAAGTTTGCCCCTGAGTTCAATTCTCAGTGAAAGCACCAAAAATGTTAACGCTAAAATGTGAACGCTAACACCCTGGTGTGTGAAGTGTAGTTGTGAAAGCACCACCCGATAGATCGGGAAAGAATTACAAGCAAGTAATAGCAGAAAAGCAGTAAACAACAACGATTTTATAGTGGTTCGGCTAAAGGGTATAGCCTACGTCCACTCTAAGTACTTTTATTAATAATCCCGTTACAAGCTGATACAATTCTTCTCAAGTACAATATACTTCAAGTTACAAGTGATTTGAAACAAGTCTTAAGCTTCAATGTCGATTAAAGTCCTTAGATTCGTGTTGAAGATGTGTGGTTTCTTCGTGAATTTCTTTGATGTATTCCTCTAATCTTGGAAGCTCTAAGTGTTGATGAAGTTCTCAATGCAGCAAGGTAACGGTGTGTGAAGAGAATGTGCCCAAAAAGTCCCTTAAGTGTTGGAGGTAGTCGCGTATTTATAGGGATTCTGGGCTGGAATTACTGCCAAGTTCTAAGTCGTGGCCGACTTAGTATAAGTCGTGGCCGGTTTACCGAGCCAAGTCCCCGGCTTAATAGAAGCAAGCTTGTCTGAATTCATATCATCTGTCTTAAGTCGTCGCCGAGGTAACGTGCCGCACGTTCAACTGTTGCACTACTTCTTCCTTCATATCTCTAGGTCGGTTACCACTTATCACAAGCCATAGGTCGGTTACGACTTACCGTAAACCATAGGTCGGCCATGACTTGGGTGTGGACAACTTGTTCTTAACAGTTATGTCGGCAAACAACTTGAGTCGTTTAGATCGGTGATTGTGTTAGGTCGGTAGACATTTGTAAGTCCTAGGTCAGAATCTCCTTGAACTTTAAGTCGGCATCTTCTAAGGCCCCTTAGGTCGGCAACAAGCTAAGGCTATTGAGTCGGAACTTCCTTTGAGCCTTAAGTCGGTCTCCTTCTCAAGCCTTTTAGGTCGGTATCTATCTTAAACCTTATGCAATTAGGTCGGTCTTCCGTGCTAAGATATTAGGTCGGCAGCCCCTCGCTAAGTCGGCAGAATGTTAGGTCGTCTATCATTTTGGATCGGTGACCCACGGCCGAGGCGGGGTTAACATCAGGCTTTGAAAGTATCGGAGGCACTTCCATATGACGAACCAACTCATCGAATGCCTTTTGACATTCAGGAGTCCACTCAAAGTTTTTTCTTCCTTTCTTCAGAGCATCAAAGAATGGAATGCATTTGTTAGTGGCTTTCGAAATGAACCGACTCAAGGTAGCAACCTTTCCATTGAGATTTTGCAATTCCTTCTTCGTTCTAGGAGCCTTGACCTCTCTCAGGGCAATGATCTGAGCTGGATTAGCTTCAATGCCCCTAGCGCTCACAATGAAACCCAAAAACTTTCCGGACTCCACTCCAAATGAACATTTCAAGGGATTAAGCTTCATTCTGTACTTTCGGAGTACTGCGAACATCTCTGCCAAGTGATCCATGTGGTCCACTGCTTTCTTAGACTTCACTAGCATATCATCAACATAAAATTCCATTGTATTGCTAATCTGTGGTTTAAACATGGCATTAACAAGCCTTTGGTAAGTTGCCCCTGCATTCTTGAGTCCAAAAGGCATAACCTTGTAGCAGTAGAGTCCAACATCTGTGATGAAGCTTGTATCATCTTGATCTGGCTCATGCATCATAATCTAGTTATATCCGCAGTATGCATCCATAAAAGATAACAATTCATGCCCTGCCGTCCCATCCACCAACTGATCGATCCTGGGCAGCGGGAAACAGTCTTTGGGGCAGGCTTTGTTCAGATCTGAAAATTCAATGCATACTGTCCACTTTCCGTTAGCTTTTTAACAAGCACTGGATTTGATACCCAATTTGGATAAGTAGACTCTCTGATGAAACTGTTCTCCATGAGCCGATCCACTTCTTCTGTTAACACTGTCGTCCTCTCAGGACCCTGAGTTCTTCTTTTCTGTTTCACGGGTGTAAACTTTGGATCAATGTTCAGAGTGTGTACTGCAATCTCTGGGGATATTCCACACATGTCAGCATGTGTCCAGGCGAATACATCCAAATTTGCCTTCAAAAATGAAATCAGAACATTCTGAACTGTTGTGTTGAGTTGTGAACCCACATTTAGCACTTTGTTTGGGTCCTTTGGCTCAACGGGTACCGGCACTGTTACCTCTACCGGTACTACCCTATTCTCCCCTGCATTGGCTTTCCTTGGATCCATCTCTCTTCGTGCGGCACTACATTCACCAGTGTAGGGTCCACCCTGTAATTGCTACAAGGTTTGTTCTTTGGTGCGGACTGGAGCCGCCGCACCTTTTCCCATCTCTCTTTTCCTTGATTCACGCAGCTCTGTAAGATAACATTCTCGCCCCGCATCTTGGTCTCCTTTAATCACGCCAATTCCATTATCCATGGGGAATTTAATAGTCAGACACCACGGGGCAAGAACAGCTTTAAATGCAGCAAGAGTTGGTTGGCCTTAAAAGGCAGTGTAGGCAGAGAATTCTTCAACAATTATAAAGGTTTGCTTTCGAGCCACCTTCCTCAGTCCTTTTCCAAGTTCTACAAACAAATCTATGGTCCCAATTGGCTGTTTGGGTTCTCCAGCAAACCCAGCAATCTTAAGTGATGAAGCTTGAACGTCAGCCATTGGAATTTTCATTTGATCAAAGGTCTTCTTCAAGAGATGTTGCATGAAGCTCCACAATCAACCAGAACTCTTCTCACAGTTGTCGGCCCAATACCAGCGGATATGACCAAAGGATCTATGGTCGGAGCCTTGATACCAAAAGAATCTCTGGCACTGAATACAATATCATCTGTGGAAGTCTTTTGTTGCTTTAAAGTTGCCTCATTTTCTAAAACAAAAACATTCTCTTCAGCTGGTACATGCCTCAAGGCCCGGGCATACCTTTCCATCTCACCCTAGCTTTTGCCTGCTGGGTGAGGTCCTCCAGTTATTATATTGATGGCAGGTCTTTCCGATTCATGTTCTACGGCCTTCTCACTTGAGCCAGGACGGTGAGCGGGAACTTGTTGTCCTTGAGCCGACGAGGCTGGGGCTTTCTATTCATTTTCACATGCTGCTGGAGTTTGTTTTCCTTCAAGAGTTGTTCAATTACCTCCTTCAACTGACGGCATTCGTTGGTGTCATGGCCGGGTTAGTTGTGGAATCGGCAGAACCTTCCACTTTTTCCCATCTTATTCCCAACTCTCATTTTAGGTGGTGTCGGATAATTGACATCATCCTTGGTCGCAAAGAAGATGTTCTCAGGGGTATCGGTCAGGGGCGTGAAATTGAAAGGACGGCCTTTCTTAGCATCTCCCTGTTTCTTTCCACCATCATTTCCCCTTTTCTGAGTGTTAGGTTCTTTCTTGTTCGAAGCAGCACCATCGTTCCTGGCTTCTACTGATACCACCTTAGCCGGTGTTTGGAGGCTCTCCATGCGCATGAGTTCATCCGCTTTCTTGTAGAATTTGTCAAGAGAGTTTGGTTCTTTCATTTTCAACCATTTTCCAAATTCACTCGATTTTTCAATCGCCCTCATCAAGTATGTTAGGACCATGCGTGGCTCAGCATTATCTACCTCAGCCAATGATATGTTAAAACGATTCAAAAATGATCTGATGGATTCTCCTGGATTTTACTCTAGACTTGATAGCGACATTATATCCTTTGCTTTTGAAGCATATAATCGAAATTGCTCCTTGAATTTCCTGGTCAAATTGGAGAACTGATCAATGGACCTGACCGGCAGCTTTGTAAACCACAATAGAGCCACACCTTCCAGATAAACCGGGAAATATCGACACTTGATTTCATCAGACGCTCTGGCACCCTTCATATGCCAGTCGTACTTGTGCAGAAACTCGTTAGGATCACTCGTCCCCTTGTAGGCCGGAATAGTAGGGGGAACGAATTTCCTTGGGAACTCTGCCTTCAGGATGTTTTCAGTAAATGGAGTTTTGCTTGGAGCAAAACCCCACTCTTTCTCATCATTATCTCTTCGCATATTTTCCTTCATGATTTAGCGAACCATACCCGAAAAATATTCTTCATCATTTAGAGGCTCTGGAGGGCAAACATCAGACACTCTCTCTGAATTCTGTCTTGACAATCGTTCACGAAGGGTCGGCTGTGGCCCTGATCCTCCCGCTTGAGGAGGAGTCCTTTGTACAGGGTCTGCGGCTCATTGAGAAATGTTCCCTTCAACATCCTGAACTCCCACAGCAGGGTTCCCATCATTATTAACTAGTTGACGGTTCTGGGCATTTTGAGCTTCCAATTTGGCATTCTGGGCATTCAATTGTTGATTCAACCACAAAACTACGGCGTCCAATTCTGCTCGCGTAACTCCAACAGTTGGAGCTGCTTGACTTGAAGGAAGAGAGGGATCAGTATTCTCTTGAACATTGTCGGATCTTACAGAACTTCGTTTTCTCTCAGGAGCCATATTTCCCATAAACTTCTGGTTTTAAAATAAATCCTTTCAATAGAACTTTGCGGAGCAATAATGGAAGTACCCTGAGTTCAATTCTCGGTGAAAGCACCAAAAATGTTAACGTGAAAATCGGACGCTAACACCCCAGTCTGATAAAGCGAGTGTGAAAGCACCACCCGTTCGCACGGGAATCAGATTTAAGCAGGAGAAATTAGAGAGAAAACAGTAAGAACACAACGTTTATAGTGGTTCGGCTCCCAACTGAGCCTACGTCCACTTTAATTCTTTCTTATTGCTGGATCAAATACAATTCTATAACAATTTTCAATTACATCACTTGGAAAGACAAGTAGCTAAAACTTCAATACGAGAAAATCCCTTGAATCCATGTCCAATAAGTTGAATCTCGAGTTGAAGTTGATTGAAGCGTCCTAAGTGTTGCAATTGTTGATGAAGTAGCTCAGCAGAATGTAGTTGCTTCGCAGAAGAATCATTCCAAAAGTCCCCCTAAGTGTTGGAGTTCGAGGGGTATTTATAGGAATTTTCGGTGTCAAGTTGTAAGTAGTGGCCGACCTAAAATAGGTCGTAGGTCGTCACCAGCTCAGGATAGATCATAGGTCGCCCTCTCTTTCCCATGCATGGCTTACGGCTTAAACGGGAAGTGTATGCTCTTCGGGATTCAAATCACAAGTCCCAAGTCGCCGCCGAGTTAACAGGCTGCGTGCTAAGTAGCTGCACCAGATTCTCCTTCGTTGCCTGGGTCGGGAACGACCTAACATAGGCCATAAGTCGGCCACGACGCAACTGTAGACCGTGAACCTGTTCCGAGCATTTAGACCGTCAACCTTCTTAGGTATTTAGATCGGTATCCTGCTTAGGTAGGTATCAGTCTTAAACCTTAGGTCGGAATCCCTCTTAAGTCTGCTGAGTCGGCATCCCTGTTAAGTCGTAAGTAGGTAACTGTTAAGCCTTAAGTCGGTAACTGTTTTAGGTCGCTGAGTCATGGCCGAGGTGGAGTTAACAACGTAGGTGATATGGTTTTTGTGAAGATTTCTCCACTGAAGAATGTTATTCGATTCGGGAAGAAAGGGAAACTGACTCCGAGATTTGTTGGACCATTCCCGATCATTGAGCGAATTGGAAAGCTCGCATATAAATTAGAGTTACCGGAAAAGATGGCGAGTGTGCACAATGTTTTTCATGTATCGTATCTACGAAAGTATGTGCACGACTCAAATACAGTGGTTTCTGCTGATAGCTATGAAGATTTAGAAGTTGATCCAGTTGTTAGAAGACCTCATGAGCCGCTTCGTGTTGTGGAAACTGACACGAAATAGATTAGGAGGAAGGTAGTCAGGTTGCTCTAGGTACAATGGAGTGATGATGTTAACGACTGTACATGGGATGAGGAAGAGAGGATGAAGGCAGATCATCCTGAACTCTTCGAGGTATGGCCCTAATGTGTCGTGACATCTCATGAACTTGTAACTTGTTCTAGTTTTAGAATTCTGCATGCAAGGTTAGTAATTGGATGCATGGTTTATTGATTGCTATGGGTGGTAGGCATGCAGGATAGTTTTGGTTGCTCTTGTTTGTTTGGAATTTCGGGGGCGAAACTCCTAAGGTGTTTGCACAAAAAATGGACAAACACCTCCAAGTCGTATTATTTAGTTGATTATATGTGATTTTCAATGGTTTAGATGAGTTATATTAATATGGAAAAAGCAGGGGCTGAAATATAAAGACACACAGATTTATAGTGGTTCGGCCAGAATGTGCCTACGTCCACTTCATATGTTATTATCTTCTTTCTTTCAGGTTACAAGTACAATACTTTGTATACAAGTGTATGAAAGTAGTTTGAAAGTTCCTTCCTTGCTTGAGCTCTCAAACTTGTCTGCCATTGTTGTACCCCTGCCCCTCTATTTATAGAATGAGCTAGGGGACAGGGGTCTTGGAGGTATACAGCTGCTGGTGGGCCCGGGCTGAAGCAATCTGGACTGGCAACCATCTGGTTCGGCGGAACTTCATTCGGCATTGAGGTTGGACCGGTGGTAGGTATGGACCGGTGATACGTGTGAACGTGGACCGGTGGCTAGTTGGTTCGGTGCTTGTTTGGGAGTTAGTTCGGTAGTGGGGCGATGGTTTGGTTCGGTGGAGCAATGTGGACTGGTATGGCTGGTCCGGCTACCGGATGTGACATGCCGAATGGAAGGGGCCGAATGAGATCATGGGGCCGAATGAGGATGGACTTCTAGGTTTATATTAAGTCTTGTGTTTGTCGGACGAGGTGGAGGTTGCGAGCTCGTGCAGAACTATGACTTCTTGGTCTAGAGATCTTCTGGGTGAGAATTCGCCCAACATTTGCCCCCCAAAGTGGGGCACGTGCTTGCACGTGTCGCGCTTTATTTTCCCTGTGGTTGGAAGACTAGCTGTATAATGCCAGGGATTGGACGTTCGTATTCCGTTGATGTCCTGCAAAGGAATTTACAGTTTTAGTGTGATTCCAAATAACGATCGTTCATGATCGAAATATTTGAGATGAAGTGAACTGTGCCGTTCGGGACGAGAGAGTGAGCCCCGAGGGGGCTTAGTATCATCGATGCCAGGTTTATGTCAGAGTGGGTCCCTGGATTGTTTGTCAAGACGGTTTATCGCCAGCTCAGAGCAAGCCTAGGGATCGTTCGCGATCCCGTACATGTGTAAGTAGCTTAGCCATTTCGTAACTATTAGAATCAAATATCCGTTTCACCTATGAGTTTAAAAAGGCGTGTCAAAGTGTAAATCCCCACGACGATAGGGTTAATAACCATTCAGAGCGTGCCTATGGACCATTCGTGGTCGCGTACACGTGTAAACGATTAATCCATGTTAGTGAGAGTTTCACGACTTATTCATCGCTACCATAATCCTTATTTTATTAGTTAGTTCTAGAGTTCGGTACTTATCTGAGTGAGGCGCCCGGCATGCCCTTAGTCCCTGGTTGTTGTTGGTAGAGAGAGAGTTCATTCGTTTTTGTGTTGGTCCGGTCGTGCACATCCGGCTTTTGGTTTCATTCGGCATTTTGTTGGTTCGGTATGTTTATTCTTATCCGGTAGACCGAACCAGTTGGTTCGGCGGCCCTGAGTTCGCCTATATATAGAGGCCGTACCCCCCTTGGTTTTCCCTTACCGAACCAAAGAGAACCGAATCAATTCTTAGTCGAGCGAACCTTCTGCCGAACCAAGCTTATACCGAACCAGGTATGTATCCTTTTGCCGAATGGTTTGTTATTACCGGATGAACTCAATTGCCGAATGCACACGAAGGGTATTGTCGTACCGAACGAGACTTGGGCCTAAATGCCGAATGATATGTATGCCGGATGTGCTTTCAGTGCCGAATGGACTCATGACTCTAGTGCAGAATGAGACTTATGACTTTAGTGCCGAATGAGACTTATGACTCTAGTGTCGAATGAGACTTATGGCTCTAGTGCCGAATGAGACTTCATACTTGAACCTTGAGCGGAATCTTAGACTTTTTTACACGCTTGCCTTATATACTTGCTTGTTTGTGTTTCTATACTTCTTATTCTAATCTCAAGTCTTTCTTGTGCTGCAGAAAATGTCTCGCAAAGCGGAAACACGATCAGACAGAAAGAAGTCTAGAGGCACAGGAGAGCCTTCTTCTTCCTTGCCCCCAGTCCAACCAGGATCCGGGCAACACCGACCTATTCCGAGGTCTCTAGTGGACGGATATGGTCCACAGGAACTTTTGATCTCTCCCCCTGATTGCTTTCCTAGCTCCCTAAAGGAGGAGCAACTTGACGTCATATCCCGTTCCTTCGGGATAGATAGGGCTCTTATGCTGCTGCCGGGAGATGGAGTGATGCCATATAATCCTCCCGAGGGCTACTTTGCTTTTAGCAGATACCATTGTATGTGCGGTGCTATCCCCCCTATCAATGCTTGGATAGTAAGCTTCACCACATATTTGAAGGTGGCTCCCTTCCAGCTTCAGCCTAACTCTTACGCCATCCTGGTGAGCCTCTTTGTTATCTTCCAGAGGAGGTACAGGCGTCCTCCTTCTAACCGGGAAATTCGATATTTGTACAACCTGAGAGGCTATAAGAAGGGGTCTCCGTATATTAGCCTGGAAGCGGCCGTGCCCTTCAAACCAGTCCTGGACTTGTATTCCAAGTTTACTATGTTCAAGAAAGAGTGGTTCTTCGTCAAGGACGATGCTGTTTCTTTCCGCCTTTTCACTTCCGGCTGTAAGATTGATTTCATTTATATTTTTCATGTGTTTTGACTGTAGTGTTTTTTCTGACATGCTTCTATTTCTGGCTAGCGACAGGTGGTATTGCAGTCGTGGAGGACGATTCCTTAATGCAAATGGCTGCTGAACTAAAGGCTATTCCGGCACGGGACCGGTCGGCCTCTTTCTTGATCAGGAACGCAACCCTCTTGGAGTATAATTTGATCTTACCGCACCAGTCCGTGGTTAAGCAAAGGGATACGGCCGAGGAGAGGGCTGCTAAAGCTAAGGAGGGGGCTACGGTAAAGAGCGGTAAGAGGGAGCCTTTCGCAGAGCGTCCCGTGGTCGGGGGGAAGAAACTGAAGAAGTCTGATGGCCCTTCTCCAAGTACTTGCCCGACTGTCCCGGAGGAGGAAGGTGTAGAAGAGGAGGAAGGAGGCGAAGTTGGAGAAGGGTCGGAGGGTGGAGGAGATGGCGACGGTCAAGGTGGTAGTGGTGTTGCTGCTCTAACCTCTGAACAAGACCTCGAACTGGATGAGGCTCTCCGTCGGGCCTTCGGGGAGTCGGAGGGAGAGTCGGAAACGGAGAAGGGAACGGAGAAGGCAAAGGAAACCGGCAAAGCTGTGGCTGGCACTGACCCATCCTCTAAGGGTTCCTCAGCTAGGGTGATTCCGGCGATGCAAGGTGAGCTTTTGTCTTCTGCCGATTCCATTTTCGATAGGGACTTAGAAATTTTTTACGGTTCACTTCCGTCCTGGGGTGAGATCCAGGACTTATTGCAGTATCCCACTCCTCCGCCGGGTTTGTATAATAGATGTGTCTTCCCACTTTTCTTTCTTTTTAACTTAGCACATTTTTTGAACTGTGGATTATTGTATGTTCATAACACTTGTTCTTTATTCCAGGGGCAGGCCAGGCAGTTAAAACGTCGGATGTTCGACACCGCCTTGAACAATTTAAGTCGAGGAGAGCTTCCGCGAAACCTTCTACTGATCGCACTGGGGATGTAGTCAGTTACCGCCCTCTTCTTGGGGTCATCGAAGAGGGCATTCAGAAAAGGAAGCGGAGCCGTTCCTTATTTGAGTCGTCCCCTGGTTCGCAGCCTCCTACTCAGCCTCCTCGTGATACTACGAAGGAGAGCACGGAGCCCGGCCCCCCTCCTCCTCCTTTCAAGAGTCCTACTGTCATTCGTATAAGGCATCCCGATGTGCCTCGCCCCGTGCCTCGTGACCCTTTTGCCGGTCATCCTGATTTAGACCCAAGCTTTCGGGACATTTCATTCGATGAGACCACGGGCGAGCACCTCCTTCCCCGCAACCCCATGGTAAGAGTGCTGGACGAAGCCAAATCTTTAGATCTTGATTTACTTACTACACGGGTAGTCACCATGGGGGATGAGGCCAAGGCTAATATCGACCGGGTGGCCGCGGAGACCAAGAAGTTAATGGAGCATCATGCTAAGTTGGTCAAGGCCGGGGAAGAGATCGGGAGTGCTAACATTCGGTTGAGGTTAAAGGTTGCCGATCAGGCCAAGCAGCTCGCCGACCAAGCCATCCAGATTTCCCAGCATGAGGAAGCCTCCAAGCGGCTGAAAGAGACCATGGAGAAGGCCAGTAGGGCGGAATTACGGAAGATGGAGGTCGCTTGCAGGGAACGGATTAACATAGCTATCGCAACGGTGGATGAGGTTCGAAATGCGGATCTCGAGCGGGTAGAGAAGTTGTCAGGGAGGCTCGAGGCTGCGGAGATGGCTCAGGCCGAGTTGAAGGAGGAGATGGAGGAGATGAGGAGGTCCCTCAAGTTGAAGGAGGAGGAAATGAGGAGGTCACTCCAGGCTGACTGCTTGAGATACCAATCAGAGAGGGACGTCGCCGTTGCCAAGTTGCAAGCTTCCGAGGCCCGGGTGAGGGAGTTTGAGGAAAACGAGGGGATGATGGATGAGATGCTGCAGGATATGTACTTCCACACTTGGAAGGAGGGCGGCTTGTCTTGGATGGACGATTACCCTCGGGTCATGGCCAAGGTGTATCTCCAGGCTTTAGAGGAGGCCAGGGTGAACGCGGGTAAGGAAGGCGGAGAGGCTTTCAACTTGCATGCGGTTACTGCTCAGTTCTCAAAGGAGGAGCAAGCGGCGGTGAAAGAGGGGATGCGGCTGCTTGCTGCAGAGGAAGCGGGCGTGCAGTTGGATGATGAGGATCAAGCGGCGGATGCTGGTGAGTTATTCTTCTTCCCTTTCTTTTCTTCCCGTGTTTCCATAACTTGGTTGTTCGTTTAATGAATTCCTCTTCCGAATTGGACAGGCGGGACTTCTGATCCGCATGCTGGGGGCTCTGATCCTGCGGCTAAGTAGACTGGGGGAGTTGGTGATGGAGTGTGGATGCATCTGCCATCTTTTTGTTTCTTTTTTATCACTGTTTATGTTAGTCTTTGATATGCAACTGTAATAAAATTATTTGCAAAGAATAACTTCGTGTGATCTTATAATATAAGCTGATTTTGTCATGTTTAAATGTTGTTGCTAGCTTTACGTGCCGTGTGAGAAGTATAATTATGTATATGCCTGTGATTCTAGTTGTGTTTGATGTTAAGTTTTTGCTTGAAATATAATTTCACGTTTTGCAATGTCAGTGTATGAATAAGCTATAGTTACGCATTTATGTACAAGAGAAGAGAGTACCGCCCTTTATGTTTTATTCGCAGGCGGTAGCTTTGAGTGTCATGTGTAACTGTTCACGGGTATAGCTGAGCGCCCTGCCACCCAGTACGCAGGCTTAGAGCCTCATGAGTGAATGCTTCCTATTCGGTTTCCTGTACTTTAGAGTTTGTTATACAGGATAGGAGAAAAATATTTAAATGGAATGGAAATATAGTAAAAGTAAAACTTCCAGTCACGGAAGGCCGTCGATGTGCTTAAGTTCGTGGCAAACGGGTTTTGTAGTCACTTTCCCTAGCTGTGGGTCTTGGAGACATTTGTCACCCATCTTACGCCTCCGCGGGGAGTTTTCTTTTTTACCACAGCCGCACTTAAGACACATCGGAGCCGAGATCGCGCACGGTAACTACCCGAACCATTATGGTCCGTAATCGTGGGTATTATTCGATTTACCGTGGCCGGCTAGCGTGGGTGCCGTTGGCCGTGAACTACCCCTGGCTGGCCACACCTTATGTTGGGGCTTAAAGTAGGTTCACAGTTGCCGGCGAGCCGAACGCCGTAATGAGCTGCCATCGGCTATTGTCGGCCTTTATGATGACTTATAATCGGCTCATTACAGTTGGCTTTGAGGGCAGGCGCGCAATGAGTTAACCCGCAGCAGAGGGATGCTGGAGCAAAAGTGTCTCATTGGCGAGTGCATAGAATCGTAGCGTACCTGTTAGGCCTAGTCCAGATGAGGCCGTGGTGCGTCTTGAGTGGAGATGCCATAGGATTTTTTTCAACAGAAAGGGATAAAACTTAACGAGCAGCCAAGACATAAAGGAACAAGTTAAAAAGAGACAAGATTTTTTAAAGTGGTTCGGCACGGAAATGCCTACGTCCACTGATTCTCTTTGTTAATTCACTTCATATGGGCAGTACAAGTTAAGAAAAGTATCGACGGAGGTGTCGGATGTTCCATGCCCTCTGGAACACCTCTCCGTCCACTATTGACAAAATGTAAGCTCCGTTGTGGAGATCTTTATGAATTACATATGGTCCGTCCCAGATGGGGTCCAGTGCCCCGGGGCGCGGAAAGATTCGCCTGAGGACAAGATCTCCTTCTTGTAAGCTGCGATGCTTGACTTTGGAATTGTATTGTGCTGCCACTTTTTGTTTGTGAGCTGCTGCTTTGAGTGCTGCATCGTTTCTCCTTTCCTCGATCAGATCCAAAGACATGAGGAGGAGTTCTTCGTTTTCTTCTGGGTTGTAGTGGATCCTACGGTGGGAAGGCATAATAGTCTCAACTGGGAGCATTGCCTCCGATCCATATGCCAAAGAGAAAGGAGTATGTCCCGTTGATGTTCTGAAAGATGTGCGGTATGCCCATAAGGCCGTAGGAAGTTCGTCCACCCAAGCGCCTTTTGACTTTTCAAGTTTCTTCTTGATTAGGGTTTTGAGAATTTTGTTGACAGCTTCAGCTTGTCCGTTTGCCTGAGGGTAAGCTACTGATGAGAAGCTTTTATGAATTCCATGTTCTTGGCACCAGTCGGCAAATTCTTCGCTGTCAAACTGGAGTCCGTTGTCGGATACGATCTTGAGTGGGACTCCATACCTGCACAGAATGTTTTTGATCAAGAAGTTGATAACTTTTGCTGAAGATATTTTATTTAAAGGTTCCGCTTCCACCCATTTGGTGAAATAATCGACTGCCACTATAGCATATTTGGCTCCGCCTCGGCCCGTTGGCAGTTCGCCAATTAAGTCAATTCCCCATACAGCAAAGGGCCAAGGGCTAGTCATTTGAGTAATTTCGTTTGTGGGCAGTCGAGGAATCTTGGCGAACTTCTGACATCTGTCGCATTTCTTAACGAAGTCTAGGGCATCTTTGTTTAGTGTGGGCCAGTAATATCCATATCGGAGTATCTTTCTTGCCAAAGTTTGTCCTCCAGTGTGATCTCCGCATCCTCCCTGATGGATGTTTGTTAATATCTCCTTGGCTTCCCTTCCGGCGACGCATCTTAATAAGGGGCTAGAGAAGCCACGCCGGTAGAGGATGCCTTCTTGTATTGTGTAGTGGGGAACTTTCCTCAAGATCTTCTTGGCTTCGTCACGCCTGTCGGGTAGTATGCCATCTTGCAAATATTTCCGGATAGGAGTCATCCAGGTTCCTTCTTCGATTGCAGTTATCAGATTCGCTTGTTCGAAACTCGGGGCTAGCTGCCTTGAGATTGCTAGTGCTCCGGAAATGGTGTTGTTCTTCATACTAGCTTGCTTTGCAAGTTCATCTGCCTCTTGGTTTTCTTCTCGAGGAATGTGTTTGATTAGATAATGGTCCAATCGATCGAGCAGCAGTCTGGTTTTCTTTAGGTATGCTGTGAGTCGTTCTCCTCGAGTCTGGAATTCTCCTAGTACCTGGTTTACGATAAGCTGAGAATCACTATGAATACATAAGGAATTGATTCCAATTTCTAGGGCCAGTTCCAATCCCGCTATTACTGCTTCATATTCAGCATCGTTGTTAGTGGCCGTGAACTCCAATCTTAGTGCATAGTACAACTTTCTTCCCCTGGGGGTGATGATCACAATACCTGCCCCCGAGCCTTGTTCGTTTGATGCTTTCCACTTGATGTTTTTTGCTACTTCGGATTGTTCCTTGCCTTCGTTGGTAGTGAATTCGGCAATGAAATCAGCCATGGCTTGTCCTTTGATAGCGGTGCGGGGATGGTAGGTGATATCATACTTACTTAGTTCGATGCACCATTTGAGGAGTCACCCAGAAGTGTCAGGACGATGGAGCACTTGTCTTAGTGGTTGATCGGTTAGAACCCTGATGGAGTGAGACTGGAAGTAGTGTCGCAGTTTTCGTGATGCGATCAATAAACAATATGCTAATTTCTCAAGTTTAGGATATCTGGCTTCTGCCCCTGTAAATCTCTTACTTACAAAGTAAACCGGGCGTTGTGTGCGGTCTTCTTCTCTTACCAAGGCGGCGCTTAGAGCATGAGATGATACAGCGAGGTATAGGTATAACACTTCACCTTCATTTGGAGTTGAGAGTACTGGTGGTCTCTGAAGGTGTTCGATTAGGTTGAGGAAGGCTCTTAAGCATTCGTCGGTCCACTCGAACCTCCCTTTGTCTTTCTTGAGTGCTTCGAAGAAAGGGACACACTTGTCAGTTGCCTTGGAAATGAATCTGCTTAGGGCGGCCACCTTTCCGTTTAGGCTCTGCATTTCTTTTCGAGTGGAAGGTATCCTTATTTCTTTTAAAGCCCGGATTTGTTCAGGGTTTGCTTCGATTCCTCTGGCGTGGACGATGAATCCTAAGAATTTTCCCGATGATACTCCGAAGGAGCACTTTAGAGGATTCAGCTTCATTCCATATCGGCGAAGTACCTGAAACGTACCGTCCAGATGGCTTACATGGTCGTTGGCTTTCCTGGACTTTACCAACATGTCATCCACATATACCTCCATAGTTCGTCCTATCAATTCTGCGAACATTTTGTTGACGAGGCGTTGATAGGTAGCTCCAGCATTTTTGAGTCCAAAAGGCATGACTTTGTAACAATATAATCCGCGGTCGGTGATGAAGCTAGTGTGGTCCTGATCGGGGGCGTGCATGGGGATCTGGTTATATCCGGAGTATGCATCCATAAAAGATAGGAGTTCGTGCCCAGCTGTGCTGTCTACGAGTTGGTCAATTCGGTGAAGTTGGAAGCAGTCTTTCGGGCAAGCGTCATT
Organism: Allium cepa; assembly: GCA_030765085.1. Classification (NCBI taxonomy): domain Eukaryota; kingdom Viridiplantae; phylum Streptophyta; class Magnoliopsida; order Asparagales; family Amaryllidaceae; genus Allium; species Allium cepa. Next base: position 269,992,873 of record CM060935.1, on the reverse strand, counting down.
CAGATTGGAGAAGTCAATACATGTTCGCCACTTTCCATTGGCCTTTTTTACTAGCACTGGGTTAGCGATCCATTCTGGGTAGATGGCTTCCCGTATGAAGCCATTAGCAAGTAGATTTTTTACTTCCTCATCAAGGGCTGCTGATCGCTCTGCCCCCATGCTCCTCTTTTTCTGCTTTACTGGTACCTTGGTGGGATCGATGTTCAACATGTCGCATGCTATGTCTGGGGAGATTCCTGTCATATCGGCATGGGTCCACGCAAATACATCTATGTTGTGGCGGAGAAAGTCAATGAGTTGATCCTTCAATTCCGTTTTCAGCTGAGATCCGATTTTTAATAGTCTACTTGAATCATGCTTATCTACCGATACGAATTCCATAGCCTCTGCAGGCTCGGCGGTAGCCTCCTCCTCTTTATCCCTGGGGTCTAGTTCATTGAAGGGATCGCTTGTGTATCGAAGAGGAGGGGCTTTCTTTAGTTGCTATGCCTCCAAGCTTTTCATGCAGAGAGTAGTCTCTGCATCTTTTCCTTCATTCTTTCTGCGGTTATTGCGAAGTTCAGTTACGTAGCAGTCTCGGGCAGCATCTTGATCTCCTTCTACTTCTCCTACTCCGTTGTCTGTTGGAAATTTCATTTTCAGGCACCAGGGGGCTAATACAATCTGGAAGTCAGACAAGGCTGGTCTTCCTAAGAAGGTGTTGTAAGCCGAGTGGTTTTCTATTAGTACGAACGTTTGTTTTCGCACAACGGAGCGGGGATGACTTCCTATTTCGACGAAGAGGTCAAGTTGCCCGAGGGGCATTTTTGCATCTCCAGTGAAACCGTGCAGTGGTTTGTCACAGGGGGATACATCCTTCATTGATAACTTCATTTTGTCGAAAGCATGTTTGAACAGGATATTTACGGAGCTTCCCGTGTCTATTAGAGTCCGAAAAACTTTAGCTGGACCGAACCAGGCAGAGATGACCATGGGATCCATATGTGGGTACTGTCTTCCTTCCAAATCACGCCTACTGAATACAATGTCATCGTTTTCTTTTCGTTTCGGGTGGCGTTCCTCCGTAATAGAGTTAACATATCCTTCGGCATTTCTAAGCGACTCGCCGTACCTTTCCATCTCTGCCCAACTTCTGTCGGCGATGTGTGGTCCTCCTGAGATGGTAAGGACCACTATCTTCTCTTGACTAGAGCCACTGGTGTTGTGATTGTTGCGATTCCCTCCGCCTACTTCTGGGAGGGGTTGCTTTGAGTTCTCATTGGCAGGAGTTGGAGTCCTGTTCTGACCTTTCACATAACGTTCCAGTCTTCTTCTTCTAATGTGTTCTTCGATCAAGTCCCGAAAATGGTGGCATTCATTGGTGTCATGTCCGTGGGATTCGTGGAAGCGACAGAACTTTCCGGACTTGAGTGCGTTATCTGATTCTTTCTTGTGCGGGGGGCGCTTGTATCCGAGTTCGCCCTGAGTGGCTAGGTAGATGTTTTCGATTGTTTCATTCAAAGGAGTGTAGGAGTCAAATCTTGGCCCTGGTCGATATTGGCGCTTTTCAACCTTTCTGCCCCCAGCATTGTCTCTAGATTCATTTCTTCGAGCGTCCTTAGCTGCAGCGGGAACCTTGTCCTAAACTGTCTTACCTTGTTGTCCTGATTGCCTTTCTGTAGCAGCGTCTTCAAGTCTCATACACTTTCCAGCTTCATGGAAGAAATCAGGCAAGGTAGTTGGTTTTTCCTTAGTTAACCTTCTGGCAAACTTGGTGTCTGGATGTACACCACTACAGAGGGCCATTAGAGTGAGTTTTTCATCGGCATCTTGAACTGCTGTCGCTGCGGCGTTGAACCGCGTTAGATATTGTTGCAGCGTCTCTCCGGATTTCTGTTTGACATTGGATAGAGAATAAGCATCCTTGGGTTGTTCCACATGGATGCGGAACTGGCTAATAAACCTTTCTTTCAACATCACCCATGAGCTGATGGATCCCTGGGGTAGATGGCAGAACCAGGAGGTAGCTAGATCTGCTAGGAATAGCGGAAAGCATTTGCATAATACTCCTTCTGTTGCTCCACTCATGAGCATATGCTGGGTGTATCTCTGTAAATGTACGATGGGGTCGGAAGTTCCTTTGTAAGGCTCCATGGTTGGCATTTTCCATTCCCGGGGAGTAATGGCAGTTTCGATATTTCGGGTAAAAGGGGCTGGTGACCCTAGCGCCTATTCCTCGGTCCCTTTGCTCTCGTTGTATACATTCTCTGAATAATTGTGCCATTCGTTCGTCAGAACTTGGAGCGGACAAGAATGAGCTTGGTTCTTCCCTGCGGGATCTATCTCGTCCAGATGACCTGTAGGGATGGTACAGTCTATCACTTCTAGCATTATCCAGTGGTTGTCCTTGGCTGCTTGGATGCACGCTAGGACCAGCTACAGTTGCCCCCTGCCTTGATCTTCCCCTGCGCGGTTCTGTTTCGAGCACATCCATGGGGCCAACTTCGGGCTGGGTTCTAGCTCGGCTCCGTTCAGCGGGGTTTCTATGATTAGGTGGCATGACTGGCTCAGCTACATCCGACCCTCGCCTGGTGCCTCCCCCGCTGGGTTCGGTTCCAAGGGCTTCCTCGAGTCGGAATTCGGGCTGAGTCCGGGCGCGGCCCCTATCATTGTTGTTCCTGTTGATAGCTTCTTCGAAGAGTGAAGACCTTTGTTGCCTCCGGGATCCTCCGGATTGGGATTCACCCCATGATTCAGTGTTGCGGTTGGACTCTTCAGCATCCCTTAAACGTGACATGAGTTGATCCACCAAGGTTTCTTGTTGGGATGTGAAGCGGTTAGTTACTTCAGCCACAACCCTGTCCAGATCTGCCCTAGTGATTGGTTGTTCCGTTGCGGGACCAGTTGGATTTTCCTGATTTTCATCCGGCACTGCTGTTGAAGTGGGCTGATCTGTGATTGCTGGATCTGGAAGGCTGCTAGTTGCGATGTTCTTTCCTTTATTAACATCCCTTCTCTGTTTGGAAGGCATGATTTCTAAGCAACGAGTGATGCTGTTAGGAAGAAGGTTGAGTGGGAGAAAATGAAGCTTGAGTTCTATTCTCAGTGAAAGCACCAAAAATGTTTGCACAAAAAATGGACAAACACCTCCAAGTCGTATTATTTAGTTGATTATATGTGATTTTCAATGGTTTAGATGAGTTATATTAATATGGAAAAAGCAGGGGCTGAAATATAAAGACACACAGATTTATAGTGGTTCGGCCAGAATGTGCCTACGTCCACTTCATATGTTATTATCTTCTTTCTTTCAGGTTACAAGTACAATGCTTTGTATACAAGTGTATGAAAGTAGTTTGAAAGTTCCTTCCTTGCTTGAGCTCTCAAACTTGTCTGCCATTGTTGTACCCCTGCCCCTCTATTTATAGAATGAGCTAGGGGACAGGGGTCTTGGAGGTATACAGCTGCTGGTGGGCCCGGGCTGAAGCAATCTGAACTGGCAACCATCTGGTTCGGCGGAACTTCATTCGGCATTGAGCTTGGACCGGTGGTAGGTATGGACCGGTGGTAGGTATGGACCGATGATACGTGTGAACGTGGACCGGTGGCTAGTTGGTTCGGTGCTTGTTTGGGAGTTAGTTCGGTAGTGGGGCGATGGTTTGGTTCGGTGGAGCAATGTGGACCGGTATGGCTGGTCCGGCTACCGGATGTGACATGCCGAATGGAAGGGGCCGAATGAGATCATGGGGCCGAATGAGGATGGACTTCTAGGTTTATATTAAGTCTTGTGTTTGTCGGACGAGGTGGAGGTTGCGAGCTCGTGCAGAACTATGACTTCTTGGTCTAGAGATCTTCTGGGTGAGAATTCGCCCAACATAAGGGGAGAGAATGTAACGACCCGTATTTTTACGGATCGAAGGATCGTAGAACTGTTGTCATTAGGTTGTTAGCGTTTTTAAGTCGTTCAGAATTTAAGTTGTTTGGAGCTTAAGTCGTTCAGAGATGAGTCGTCTAGGGTTAGGTCGTGTCGTAGCATAAGTCGGTGGAGCGACTTAGAGGATGGAGCGACTTAAGGTAGGTGACCGACCTATAGTAGTGACCGACCTATAGGAGTGAGTGACTTAGGGGTTTGGCCGACCTAAGGGAACTAACGACTTAAGGGTTAACTGCTTAAGTTAGTGAGCAACTTAAGGAAATCTTGTGTTGAGGCTTAGGTCGTGAGTTGGATTAGGTCGTGAACGAGTTAAGGTTAGGTCGGCTATGCCGTGTTATAGTTAGGTCGTTCGAGCGACTTAAGGCAATAGGTTGAGTCGTTGAGTCGTCTTCTGTGTTGAGTCCGTAGGTTGTAAGTCGTCCAAATGGCTTAGGTAGGAGCGCGCGTATGTGTTAGGTCGCTAAGTCGTATCCTGTTGAGTCGTTGGGTCATGTTTGTGTTAGGCCGCGTAGAGGGTTGAGTCGGTAGGTCATGGGGATTAATGAGTCGTAGGTCGTGAGGCCTTATTAAGTCGTGACCGACTTAAGGGGGCGAACGACTCATAGGTGCGGACGACTCATAGGTTTGTCCTATAAATAGGAGTGCTTATCTCACTTTTTGGGATCCGGATTTTGAAGCGACGAAGTCCTGCCATTTTGAGAGCTCGAGTGCTACACTTCTTCACTTCTTTTCTCTTCTCTAATCTAGTACTTCATTCCATCCAAGATTGAAGATCAAATCGAAGATCCAAGAGCCAAAGTTGAAGATCTCCATCCATCGAAGAGAGATTTCATCGTTTGAGGGAAATCTTGTCGGATCAAGCTAGATCCTTTGCTGTCCAGATCTGAAGTTAGTTGCTTTTGAAGTGTTTAGGTGATTCGGTGAGTGGTGGTTATCTCTCACACGGACCCAAAGGAGTATATTGGATCGATGGCTTGTTTGTGTGTTAAAGATAGTGATTTCGTGCATTTTCCTTAAGTCTGCATGTAGATATATTGTTCATAAAGTTTTTATATCCACTTTACTACATGTTAACCTATGCTAGTTCATTCATCAAGATATTACTTAGAACTCATGCTTGTTAGATTTGGGCTCTTTATTTACGAAATTGCCATTATTATTGTAACTGTTTATTTAGATCATGTTTGAATTATTGATTACTTGGATTAATGATTGATTTGATTGATTGTTATAAATTAGTTGATTTATGATTTGATTTGGACCTGTTGGTCGAAGATGATTCAAAAGCTAAGTGGAAAGGCTCTTGAATAAGGAAAGCTGCTCGTGGCATATGTAGCGGATGATAAAGCTCATATGGATAGATTTGATCATGATGTTGAGATGGGACTTTGCTATGATGCGATGAAGCAAAGCATGATATGAGATAGCCTGGGTTTAATCCAGACTGGATCATCCCAAGCATGTTGATAACTCGGTGATATGGTTCGAGTTTGTGGATAATGGTTGGCTTGAAAGGCGCTTGAGCTAGTATGGAAATAGTCGTCGAGGAGGATGACTAGAAGGCTGGGATCTCATCGTTGTTGAAGGTTCTAGCAGGCTCAAAGCAAGAGTACGCTGGGAAGATTCGATAGTCCCAAGATTAATAGTTGATGGTCTAGTACTCTGGGCAGATTCGATAGTCCTAGGCACGGGTCACGATGACGTGTGGACTTCTGTCTAGAACCGGGGTTAACATTAGCCCTTGACGGACGGATGAAAGAATGAGCCGGTCATTCAATTAACGATGATATCGAAGCAATGATAACAGTGATAGCCAGAGTCATGGACGTTTGGATGCTTTGGTTGTATCGTCACTCGGTCTCAAGAGCGATGTTTTGTGGGTGCTTATCTGATCTTGGTTTAGGCCTTGGGGGTTTGTACTTGGAAAACATCGACCTTGACTCGAGTGATAATTGCTTTACTTTAAATGTCTGCTTTGCTATGTTTATTTCTGCTTAGTGGGTCTGGGGGCTATCACTGTAGAAAGAGGTGGAGTGGGATGGTTGGGTACCTATTCCTTTTTACCCTTTATGCTCTTTTGGTATATTTGATAGTTGATTTACCGCTCACTAGGACTTTTGTCTGAATCAAGGTTTTATGTTCAACTCTTATTACCTTGGGCTGTTCATCTGTTTTGGGATGGGCAGACTAGGTAGCAGGTGACAGGTGCTGTTCTTAGTGACCAACGCTGATGACGACGAAGACGAGCTGGAGGCTTTTGCATATTATTCTCTTACTATATGTACTGGATGTTCCGCTGTTTGTATGATTCTCTGAGTGTTATGTAGTGAGGCTTGATGTATTGACTATTCAGATGTTTGTATCAAATTGTTTTGTAGTGTATGATGAGATTCTATTCTATGGAGCTTCACTATGTATACTTTTCTATTGTATTTTATCCCTGCGCTGTGAGTAATACGATAGAGTTTATTGTTTTACCTTACCTTGATGATCATCCATGGCTGCCTGGCACTCTTTACAGCGCACTATTTCCTTATTTAGTGCAGGAGTCATGGGCGGTCGTCACACAAGTTTTAAAAATAGAGTTTAAATTATTTACAAACTCTCTCGAGATGTGGAAATGGATATGATTTTTAGAAGTTGTAAATGAATAGACGAGATTATAAGTGAGCATGATCAATTTTAGAAGATGTAAAAGAATTTAATATAAATTTCGAAAAATGTAGGAGATAAGATAAGAAAATTCATAAGTATCGATATTTGAAATGATTTTGGGAAATGTACTTAAATTATTTTCTCAAGTGTGGAAATGAAAGGTTTTTGGAAATATTAGAGACAAGGGGTTTATATCGAGATATTTTCTAAGTTATGGATTATAAATCAAAGTCGGAAATATTTTACTAACCGTTGAAGTGAGGTATAGATGAAAATATCCTATTATGGAAACAACTGTTTGGAAATATTTTCAAATATTAAAAAAAATTGAAAGTGGTTTGAATATATATTATAAAGATATTTTGAAAATAATTTTTGGAAAATAAATAATTTGGCCCGATGTCTTCTTATAGATGTTTTATTGACAGTTAAATAATTGACAATCAATTTTTTCCAAATTCATTGATCGTTTCAAACAGACCAGCATGGGGGTTTAATTATATGAAAAACACTTCGATCTAGTTTGAACATTACGAATGGTGAAATCGTGAAGATGGTGAAGGCGGTGATTTGGTTTGTGCAGATCGACACCTCATATGGATTAATGCTATCAGAACATCGTCATTGGAGGACGATTAGCATTCTAATTGGAATTGTCCTTGAAAAGTAAACTTTAGCCTCAAGCTTCATCAACCGAGAATGACTAAAACAGGGAGATGCAGCATGGCCAAGTGGATCGCACCCAATTAAGATACCCTCGAAAATATATATATAAATTGTGGATATGGTTGTGCGTGAAAAAGTGAGCGCTCGATTTTAAGGGTGGGAACAGCCGGGTTGATAGCATATTCGATTCTATCTAGGTCAGGGATAGGGCTGGTCTTACGCGGTAGGGGATCCAGGTGAGGCCCTCGATAAATTTTTCTAGAAGTGTACTGTAATGGGAAGTACCCCAATAGCCTAGTTATTATATGGAATCCATTCTCTAATAAGCACCGTACGGTTTTGATTGTGTTCAACTATGCTGAAACGTGAGATGCAAGAATTTCAGCTATTTTCTATTTACTTTGTTTAGACACTATTATAATATCAAATGATTTTGATAAAAATGTTTTGGTTATCGTAAAGGAAAAACCATCGTGCTTATGTGTGACGTGATTTTATGAGATACCTTTGTTTTTCAAAGGATTTTAATAACTTTAATAATTCAAATTGAGTTTGTTTTCTCATGTTGATTTTTCCATACTGACTCATGTGTTATTTAATTATAATGCTCAGGTCAGACTGAGTATACAGTTTCAGGATAGGATGCTTTAGAGCTAAGGATATGAGCTGGATAACAGAGGCGTATCTCCGTACATGGTTTATATTTCCACTGTTTGAGGACAAGTTATTATAACAATCCAGATTGATTGTTGTCTATTGTATTCTGATAATAGTATGTATATTAATAGTACAGTTCTTGTATTAAAAATCCATTATTATATATTATATTTTGTTCCACTCCAATTGTGAAATTCCATGTTATTGTTTTCTATTTCTTCTTCTACCTTTTCTTCTTCACCCTAGTAATCTATGTTTCCAGCACTTGAATATTTGGCATGTTATACAGTGAACATATAAATGTCGATTTCCAATAGTTGAAAATCTTGGGTTGCTACACTTGGTATAAGAGCTAAAGGTTAAGCGAGAACTATGGCTTTGGTGGGGATTAAACATTATAGATGGTCGGTGGTACCCTAGAATGTGTTTGAGTGTATTAATAGATATGAATGCGTATTTATTAGTGAATATAAACTGTTTTCTATTGAGTTGCCTTATCGGTTGAGTAGCTTATATATCCTGGTCGAGTAGTGGAATGCCACTAAATCGATAGGAGTTTCTAAACACATAAACCAGGTGAACCGATACAATATTGTTTTGAAGCGGGTAAACGAAATAATTTTACCCAAATTAAATTTTTGATATAAAGGGTATAATTTCTTGAAAATTATTATAGTATAATTGATGTATTTGGTTGTTATAATTACAATAGGAACAAGATTATATAATTGAAATGGTTATATATAACCAAATGAAATTTGTACAAAAATGAATTATGTAAGTGAATTATAATTAAAATGGATTCAAACCCGAATTCAAAAATTTAAATCCTGGAAGGTTTGAATAATATTTTCAGAAGTGATATAGAAATGAAATTGGGGTTATTTTGGAAATGTTTTTGAAATAAATAATGGTAATATTGTTGTCGAATCGTTGTTAATGAGTAAATGGTTTCAAATGGATTTTTGAGGTGATAAAGCACTAAACTCACTTTAGTCCTTGGAAAATTGCTCCGATGATGATTGCGACATCATTAGCGATTTTCGAGTTTCTAAGTGATGGCTTGCTACCATAGTAATTTGATATGATGATTTCGTTTGAAAAAAAAGTATTATTTTGGAAAGGAAATTTGTATTGGATAAAACCAAATTGGTTGTGAAAATTTCAAGGATGGTTTGTTAAGACGAAGAAAGAGCTATATATTTGATTTCAAAATTAATTAAATTAAAACGGATGCTTGGATTCTGAAATCCTCAGTTATATGGTTTGTGAATGCAGAAGAATAATAAGTTTTTAGATTTATAACTTGGGAAATGTGAATTATTATATGAAATAAAGTTTATCTTGGGTAGAGTTAAATAAATCGAGTTAATAAAAGAAAGAAGTAAAAGTTGAATTTTTGAATAAAATTTTAACTGGAGTAAATATTTGAATGGAATTTGACTCAAGTAAATTGGAACTGAACTAATTAAGCTAATTAATTAGAGAATTGAATTTGAATTGGAAATATTAAACTATCAAAGTGACTATGAACATAATTTTCAAAGGAGTGTATAAACTTAAGAGATGGTATAAAATGTTTATAACAAGGCTTAAGAAATAATTGTGATAAATTGATTTTTGAAATAAACTAAACTCAAGTAGAGGAAATTAATGTGAATACAAGAAGTGTTAAATGGAATTGAAATTGAGGAAGGTAAGTAAGGAAAGTGTAAATTTTGAAATTTGAAATCGAATTTTGACTTAAGTAAATTAAAATGGATTGAAATTTAATGTAAGATAAATAAAAATTGAATTGGAATTAGAATTATATCGAATTTACTAAATATATTTTGAATTATTATCGAATAAAATAGAAATGGATTAAAATGGCGATGACTTAAGTTATAAATAAATTCAATTTAAGCGTATATAAATTGAATATGCTTCTTGAGTCCACAATTGAAAACTGAATGATAAACTCGAGGAAATGTCATTACAAATTCTCCTACATTCTGCAAGCATCTATATAGAGATTCTTTTTTAACAAAGAGGAAGAAAACCAGTAACCTACAAAAAGTGTTGATAAATTCAGGATAAAAAATATTTGCATATCTGTACATATTACATAAATCAACAAATTATCTATATTCTAAATACAAAGACTAAACATCTAGATTATATGTTTATGTCTTTGTATGCTTATGTAACGACCCGCTATTTCGAATCATTCGCTTCCACACATGTCAAACTTGAATTGCTCAAAATAAAAAATTGTTAATTTACAATTGGCAAACTTATCATATACAGTAAATAAATCAATCACGGAATCGCAGACATGGAGTAATATAACAATAAGCAGCGGAATAGATAAATAGTAGTTCATGAAGCCACTATAAAACATCAAAGATTGAAATAAAATACAACATAATATTTCAAATACAATGTAGTCTTGAATAGAAATAGATGACAAGTCTAAACAAAAACAACTGGCAAAGCTGAATAGATAGGACATATCTTAAACCAAAGCTCCAATCATCAAATGTGAGTCTCAAATTCTATGACACTCAGTCTGACCCAAGCATAAAGAAAAACACAAAACGCTCGAGTCAGGATTAACATTCTTATATAGTAAATTCAAATCAAGTGAAAGGTCAACTGAAATACAAGCAACTTAAAGGTTGTTTGGGATTTCCATCCTCTAAGGATCCATGGAACTATCAACTATGTAGTAATACACTCTATTATAATATGTTTATAGTATTCAAATAGCATTAAGATGTTTCCCATATCCCCCTTAACACATTTTATATATTCCCATGGTCCATACAGTACCGTAATCCTCCGTAAACTGGAGGGCTGTCAAAGGGCACTCTATAGGAATGGTACAAACAAAACTCGTAGAAGGCATGATAAAGCATATGACAAGGCATTCGAGGCAATGCCAGGGTAGATTGTCCCGACCCGAATTTCAGCGTTCGAAAATCGACATTTATACTTCACCAGTATTCGAGTTCCGCAGATTCAACTGTTGAAATTCGATTCGCGCCGGAGCTTATAACACATTAAGTATAACAACACAGAGGAAGAAAATGAATAACTTTATTGATACACAATAGATACAACGACTGATACAATGAACACCGATGCTATCAAAGATACAAGACAACAGCGGAATAACAACGGTGGAACAATAACACAAATCTGATCTTCTAAAAGAGCACAACAACAACATCTCCAACCGATAAAACTCCAAATTCGTAGCTCCACACTTCAAGTCGAAGAACCATCGGCTTGTATTAAGCAAGGTCGGTCATCTAACGAACTAAATAGGATCGCAAAATCCAAAGGATGAAAGCTATCGACTCTATACATACGATTTGATTATATGAAAATCTAAGTCTAGGCTACCCATGTGGAAAATTGTGGGTACCTAGAGTTTAGAGAGGAAATAATAAACTCTAGGTCAGTCATTGGTCTGGTATGAGCAAATGAAAACAGTTTCATTACATAAAACAACAAAAACAATTAGAATTGAAATCTGCCATGCTTTTTGGAAAATGAAACTACCATAAGGCCTCCCGGCACACACACCATGCAATCGCACACTTGTGGAAGATTTCTCCTTATGATAGTCAAACATGCTTGATATGCATAATCCTTTTGATATTATTATTAGTGCATATTGCAGAAAACCTTTCGAAAGTATAATATTAATCTTAGCAGGCATAGGTACCATTATATTATGCCTGCTATAGCTATAATTTGAGCATGGCAAGTTATACAACTGCAATCTTAAAGGGCGTGTATTGGTGATTGGATTTCCGACAAATGGTCAAGCAAAGGAATTTCCTGGGCCGTACGGGTACGCCTCTAGAGGGACGCCCCGAGAACATAACCAACTCTCTGTCAACACAAGGCCGGGTTACCTCTGTAACTAGGTAACTACTACACGAGTATGCCATCCCTCGGTCATTACCGACCCCTATCCGAGCGCTTGAAACCAACATGCACAAAGTAATAAATTTGCAGTAACCACATAGGTTAAATATCTGGGAACCATACCATGATACCACCCTTTTACAGAAGGAAATGGACATACCCTCAGGGGGCTCTATCCCAAAATAACCTTGCCGCATCCTACCTATTTCGACCATTCCGGGTTGCGAGGTCTGACAAGGTCACATCCACAAAGCTACGCTTTACAAAAAAGTCATGCTTCGATCAACACACAATCAGAAGCACTTCGTATGCCACATTACAAACTAGGAATGTATCACTAGTAAATATTAACTACATAACCTCTAAGCTCGTACGTCTTAGAGAAGGGTACTAAGCTAAGAGAATAAATCCTTCGCCACCAATTGATAGAAACCAGCTTTACATCTCAAAGTGTAACGTCAGACATACATCCATACAAGTCTGTTCCGGGTTCGAACAAAACCGAAGGCACTTTACAAAGAAGCCCTTGCAATCCGGATAATCCCTTATCACCTCCGTACTCCCCATCACAAAGGGTGGTCATATCTCTATTCCAGGGCCATTCGGTGCAGAGACATTCGACAGGAAATCCTTTCGCTTTTGAAAATATCCGGTCTCCACCACCGGTTTTCAAATGCAATCCATAACGTCGTTTCACTTATTCGGAATGGGTTATATGACACAAAGTCCTCTCCCGGCTAAACCGAATAATAAGTGCAATATTTAAAAACATATTGATATTGGGATCTTAGTTAAGTCACAACTTAAAGCCTAAAACCTTTCTTCAGATGGTTTAAACAAATTAACATTTTTAAATCTTTAAACTAAAAGTTTAACTTCACAAAGTTCACCAATCTTTCATAAAGATTCATTCATAGCTTTCAAAACTATTCCATTTCAAATTTGAAACCCCTTTCAACAAAAACTGGAAATCCTTTCTTTACTTGAAAGCTGTCATTGTATGGAAAACAAATACATTTTGTTTTGGAAAAATTTGATCCAATATACCCAAATTATAGCCTTTAAAATTATAAACCAGAGAATCAACGAACTGCCATATTATTAGCAAGTTCTAATTTAAATTAAATTCAAATTTCCGAAACAATTTACTTAAAATAGTTTTTAATTCATATACAGAAATTGTATAAACCTTTTAACTCATGATTTCAAAATAATTTCAAATAATATTTAACAATATATAGTATATTAAAAAAATAAGTTTCAATTTCAAAACTTCCCTTTCAAAGGCTTTTCATATTCCATTCAATTCCATTTCCAAAACCATTTGGATTCAAACTTCAACCTTTAAACAAAATATTATTTAAATTAAAAATGTCTATAAGTTAAGAATTTCCCGCGAAATACATAATTGTGTGTGTATAGTGTAGTCCAGGGGTTCTACACAATTGTGCAACATCATCAATTATCATAGATTCAGTCATATTAATATCAATAAGTTGTATAATCTATAACACTTATCTTTTATTCATAGATTCACAGATAAATAATATACATTCATCGCATATATATAAATTGCATTCATCATAGCTCGAATCAAAATAATTCATATCACAAAGTATCATACATCAAGGATATCAAAAGATTCAAGGCATCCCATATAATCCAAACAACCATAATTAAGGTGAATTAATCATCTAATTAATTGAAACCAAATTAATCACCTGTGATAACCCGGATTTTCGGGCATTAGATAATTGAATAATTATCTAATTTAAATTGAAATACTGAATTATAGATTAAATAAATAAATGTGATAATCTCCTTTATAAATTATTTAAAATTGGAAATGCTTTATTTAGTTCAAAACAATATTTTCCCATTCTTCAATTTTATTTCTCAACTCAAAACCAATTTCTCTAAACAAATCTGAAAACCAAATCTTCAACTTGAAATTTCTCAAAACAATTCGAAATCATCCCTCAAAACAAGAAATGTAAATCACAAGATAGATATTTAAAAAAAAAAAAATTGGGCTTAAAAATATATGTATAAGCTTTTATATATATAATTGGTTTTATTTTCTTAAAAGAAAAAAGAAAAAAATTAATATGGATGTATTTAGATAAGCATTTATAAAATTGTAAATTAATATAAAAGCTTTCATTTAAACATTTGAAATAAATATTTGTTACTTAAAGGACAAGTGTTAAATTAGTAAGTATATGTAAATGACAAATGGAAGACATGAAATAATCAAGTGGCAATAGCTTATATTTCTTTTTAGTTGATAATGTAAATAATAAATAAAAAGGAAACATGTTATCAATTCTTCTTTCGAAAATCTAGAAGTTTAAATCAGAGAGAAACCTGGCCATTTGAATTTAGTTCAAAGTTTCACAATCCTCAATTCTTTCTTCTGTTTATCTTCCAAACTAAAACCCAGAACTGAGAATGAAATAAAATCAAGCAATAGTTTTCAGAATTTTAACCTGAGCTTAAGTACAAGATCAAGCAAGGAATGCCACTCAACATCAAGTACAGTTCAAAGTCAGTCGCTATTCCAGTCTTTGAGAAATCAAATAACAAGTTCTAGACTCAAAACAAAATTACAGATTTCAAGTTGAAACCAAATAGCAAATAACCAGAGGAAGAAGCAAACAAACTAAGCAAAGTTCATTCAAGTTTTTGAAACTTAAAAAGCAACTCAAGATCTATAATTAGCACAAGATTCAGATCGGAATAAATCAGTCCCGATCTAACGCAAACCCTGTAACTATTTCAAAACAAGCTTTCTCTGTTTCTAAGGAGAACAGGTGAGTAAACCTAAGCATATACCAATTTTTTAAATTTCTAATGGTATATGAAATATTTGATGAAATCTTGTGATGAATGTTTGAAAATATGCATGCATGTTGATTTTAGTTTTGAATATAGGTATATATGACTGTGAAACTATCTATGTCATCTCTGTTCTGGATTTCAGAAGTTTAAAAAAAACTGAAATTGTTTGAATTGGCATATGGTAAATTCTTGTAATATGATATAAATCATGTGTGTATGGTGTTAAGAAATGACTGTGTATATATATGAGTTAGTATCTATGGCCAAGCCCGGAACAGGTTAACAAGCCTCTGCTGTTAACATTTCAGGTTTCAAACCTGAATAAATAATTCAAATCTCCCTCTAAAACGATGTTAGGTCCTGATTTCTGAATAAAAACTTGTTGCATGTTAGCAACATCCTTTTTAAAATTTGATTCAGGAAAAGGGTGTAGCAAATACCTCAGAAATTTTATATCACAGTGGGAAACATAGGAATGTCAAAATGTTGAACTTCATATTTGCATGTTTTGATTTTGTAACCAAGTTCGATTTTGAAATTGATGGATTTTAAAAGTAATATGATAATTTTTAAGATAGAGGACGTCGAGCGTTTTGAGGTTGAATGGAATTTTGTTTATCGTCAATCTACGATGACCAATGGCAGAATGAGTATCGCGATTGTTATGGAGGGTAACTTGGATGTGGAAGCCCTCAAGAAAAATGGTGCGCAAAATTTCCATAGCATGGATGGATGAGGAGGGGTCGATCTAGGGTTTAAGGGTTGAATTACGTGGAATCCGGTTTCTGGGCAACTGCGAAGCGGAGGGGGAAAACGAGAGATGCGGTCCTAGGTAAGGAGGAGGAGTGTAGAATGGCGAGTAAATCTGGAAGTTTTGGTAGGAGATGGACCACGGTGGTGGTTCGCCGTGGAGGTTTAAGTCCACTGTTGGTTGTTTCATCCAAGTGGGAAGTAAACGTTATTTTCGATCGTGGCATGGGTTTCGAGTTTCTTTAGGGGAGAGTGAAGGGGCGGTCGCGTGCGTTGAGGGACGTCGATCGTTGGTGAAATTCGATTGTCGGGCTTTGGATACAGGTGCGCGCATTCGTGCACGCTTGTGCACAGGAAGATGTGAAAAGAACGGGAAGAATGGTAAAAGGGGGAGGAATGTAGAAATTGGGCCGAAGATTTGATTGGGCCTGCTAAATTAATAAGAAAAAAATTGCAAGTAGAGAGAAGGGGATTGGACTATCGGCTCGGATATTTGTTTGGCCTGTAGCTTAGTTGATTTAACCAAGTATTCAAATAAATTGTGTGTTTTTATAATTATAAATAGGTTAATTATAAGATTTTATTTCTATGTGTGATTTCAAATGAAATTTTATAATAATTTGATTAAGTAGTTAATTAATATTTTTGTTTATCTTAAATTTTAATTTTGGTTCTTGATCTATTAATAGATAAGTAATCAATTTAATTCATGAACAACAATTAATTAGGGTAATAATTTAAAAAGATTAATTTAGGATAATTGATTAAAAGTATTTAAGTGAAAAATAATTATTTAAGAAGAATAATTAAGGATTGTTAGTATAAGAAATTTAAAGTAAATTATTTAATGAGGTGATTATATGATTAAAGAATTAATTTCGATAATTAATTAAAGGATAGTTTAATTTCTTAAGTAAATAATAAGGTAATTGCTTAAATTTGGTTAATTATGGAATAATTAAGTAATGAAAGCAATTAAAGTTTAATTAATAGTAGTATAATAAATTAATGTTAAATTTAAGGTTGATTAGTAATTTCATTTATTAATTAAAATAATCTGTTAGCGTAGATAAACTGGATAAAAAGATAATTAATCTAATTTCTTTAGAGATTAAATTAAATTAATTGGGAATTGAACAACCAATTAATCATGCTTATGAATGATTAATTATATTAAATATATTGAACTGATTGATATCCTTGATATGAAATGTTTTGTGATACGAGATGATTGGGTTGAACAATGAAAATGTGGTTATCTATCAATGATGGATTGTTGTGTATAGGCGACATCCTTATTTAAGTTGCATTGTATTTAATGGAATAACTTGGGGCAAGATATCATTGGACTCGAAGAGACCGGAGTCGAGTATTAGTTAATACCCGAAACCACTTCGATCCTTCTAAGATTGATATGTGAAATCAATAGGCTGGTATGGAGTGATTTAAGTTAATTGGACCATTTAATCTAAGTTTTAGTTCTTAGAATTGTTGTGTATAATAAGTGATGTCTATAAAAAATTGTGAATTTGTAATTGATATAAGTTACCCCGGGTTTATGTAAGTTGTATGCTTTTGATAGATGGATTTACTCATGCTGGTTTTCAGCCAGACCCGGGTGTTACTTTGATGTAATGCTCGGGTCAGACCGAGTGTTACAGATTTTTCAGGTAAGGACATTCTGGAGCTCGGAAGGTGAGCAGGGTGGCAGGGACGTATGGAGAGTTTTCACTGTGATATTGTAGTCTCTGGACATGATTGTTTTGTCCAGTGTTTATGTATGTGTGTAACTCTGATGTATTTAAATGTAAATTAACTGATATAGTTTCTTTGTATAACTGCTATTTTATTTGATATCATATTTGATCCGCTGCGAATGTGAGGTTTCTGTGTCTTGTTTTCTGTTTTCTTCTTCTTTCTTTTTTCTTCTTTTCTTAACTATCTGGAAATTTCGGGATCGAAATTTTCGGGTCGTTACATTTGGTATCAGAGCGAAGGTTAAGCGAGAACTTTGGCTCTGGTGGGATTACTCATTAAGGATAGGGTAAGTGGTAACCTAGAATGAGTTGAGTGTGTGTGTGTGTGTGTGTGTGTGTATATATATATATATATATATATATATATATATGAGAATGCGTACTTGTTATTTTCTTATATAAAGGTTTTTAAATGATTTCAAAGGTAAATGAATCTTATATAAGAAATAGATTATCTATTATATTAAGGAAATTGGTTGTAGTATTAAATAAAATAAAAGTAATAGTAAGAATCAAGTGGTAATAGAATTACAACCAAATTGAATTAAATTAAAGATAAGTTTGAAATGGATTCAAACTTAAATTAAAATCTTAAAGTTGAGGAAGAATTTCAAAATAAGATGAATCAGAATTGGTTTCAAACCAGGAAATTGAATGGTTATTGTGTTTAATAATGGGATGATTGTTTTAAACACTAAAATGTTTCAAGGAAACACAACCAAACTGAAATTTGATCTTGAATTCGGGAAAGGTTTCAGGATAAGGATAATCAATTAATTTAGGTAATTAATTAAACTTTATTTAATGAGATTAATTAATGGATAATAATTGGAAATGATAAATAAAGAGGGAGTTACTTAATGAAGTAACTAGAGTTAAGTAATTTATGGATAATTACTTAATGAAGGTAATTAAGAAATAAGTTAATTACCGAATGTGATTAATTAGAATTAATTAATGACGTAATTAATTTAAAGAAATAATAAATAATATTTGTTAATTCCTCTTCATTAGCGACCTAAAACCTAAAGACATGGAGCGACCTAACTACAGGAATGGCATGGCAACTTAACTCATCAAGCGACCTAAAAGTATCTGCGACCTAAGGGAAGCACCGACCTATAGAATTCTGCGACCTATAGCACTCAAACGACCTAACTATGTGCTCGGACCTAAGGAAGGCCGCGACCTAGCGGTACCCAGCGACCTAAGAATAGCTGCGACCTAAAGTGTTGCGACCTAAGATTGTCTCGACCTAAAGGCAGCAGCGACCCAAAAAGGCCGCGACTTAAAAGTGAGTGCGACCTGAAGATGGACTCGACCTATGGAACTCCGCGACCTAACTATCCACCGACCTAAGAAGCTCCGCGACCTAAGGAAGGTCGCGACCTAAGGGACTCAGCGACTTAAGATTAACTATGGCTGCAGGAAAGTACTCACGACCTAGGTTAGGTCGCTAACGACCTAAATACCAGAATACAGAAGACTATGCAATGCCACAAGGGGATAAGTCGCTCACGACCTAGGACTTGTGCAAATCAGCATGCGTGAGGAAGGAGGGGCCAATACTCTTCAGGTCGACTACGACCTTACTTAGGTCGGTCACGACCTACGACCTTACTTAGGTCGGTCACGACCTACAACCTTATTCTGCAAAATGCCTATAAATATGATCCTAACTCCAACTAGAGGGGGACTTTTGGCTCATTCTCTTCAAGCGCCGTTACTCTGCTGCATTCCAAACCAATCCAACACTTAAAGCTCCCAAGACACGAAGAACGCTACAAACAACTTCGAGAAAAGATCACACACATCCAACATGGATTTGAAGACTCTAATCTCCATTGAAGTTTAGGCTACTTGTTCTAAGTCACTTGTAATTCAAAGTGTATTATACTTGAAAAGAATTGTATCAGCTTGTAACGAGATCATCAATAAAAGTACTTAAAGTGGACGTAGGCTATACCCTTAAGCCGAACCACTATAAAATTGTTGTTGTTTACTGCTTTTCCGCTATTATTTGCTTGTAATCTGTTCCCGAGTTATCGGGTGGTGCTTTCACAACTATAACTCATACACCGGGGTGTTAGCGTTCAAATTTCAGCGTTAACATTTTTAGTGCTTTCACTAAGAGTTGAACTCAGGCGAGTTATCATCATTGCTTCACAGAGGTTTGTAGAGAGAATTTCCTTGAAAACCAGAAGTCTATCCGAGATTATGGCTCCTGGAAGGAAGAGTAGATCTGTCAGATCTGGGAATATTCAAGAGGGAACCTCTGCTTCCCCTATATCGAATCAAGCCACTCCAGCTGTCGGAGTTACAAAGGCAGAGCTGGATGCTGCAATTTTAGGGCTGAACCAACAAATCAATGCCCAAAATGCACAATTTGAGGCTCAGAATGCCCAGAATGCCCTAATTCTGAATAGGTTGAACGATTTGCTTGGGGCAAATTGCCAACCGGCAGATAATAAAAGGAATTTGGCTGGCAACATTCGTGATGCTGAAGAAAGAAATGCTCCTGAAAGAGCTGCTAGCCCCTTTGAACGAACACTTCCAGAGGTTGGTGGATCTAGGACTCGACATGATGAGGAGTATCTTTCTGGAATGGTCCGACAAATTATGAAAGAAAGTATGCAGAGGGTTGAAGACGAGAAAGAATGGGGTTTCGCCCCAAGTAAAACTCCATTTACCGAGAAAATCTTAAAGGCTGAATTCCCAAGGAAGTTTGTCCCACCAACCATTCCAGCTTATAGGGGGACGAGTGATCCGAACGAATTCTTATACAAGTATGATTGGCACATGACTAGTGCCAGAGCCTCTGATGAAATAAAGTGCCGATATTTTCCTGTGTATCTCGAAGGTGTAGCTCTGCTTTGGTTCACCAAACTTCCAGTCCGATCTATCGATCAGTTTTCTGACTTAACCCGGAAGTTCAAGGAGCAGTTCAGACTATACGCCTCAAAAGCTAAGGATATCATGTCACTGTCAAGTTTGGAACAGAATCCAGGGGAAACTATCAGATCTTTCTTAAACCGCTTTAATATAGCGCTAGCTGAGGTGGACAATGCAGAACCGCGAATGATATTGACTTATCTGATGAAGGGTATTGACAAGTCAAGCGAATTTGGGAAATGGCTAAACATGAAGGAACCAAATTCCCTTGAAAAATTCTATAAAAAAGCAGATTAATTCATACGCTTAGAAAGCCGCCCCGTACCTGTAAAGGCAGTGTTGGAAAAAGCTGAAAATAACACTGTTGCTCCACGCAAGAATGAATCTGTAGGGCAAAAAAGGGAAAATAACAATGGAAAGAAGCAGAGTAATCTGAAGAAGCCCCGATCCTTCAAGCCATCAGAGTATACTCCTTTATCAGATACGCCGGAGCGTATCTACCTTGCCATTAAAGATTCTGTTGACTTTCCTAAACCTCCTCCTCTAAGGACCGGGAAAAAAGCAATACAGAGTGGGAAGTTCTGCCGCTTCCATAATCAACCCGGTCAAGAAACCGACGAATGCCGCTAGTTGAAAAATCTGATTGAAGAGTTGCTAAGGGAAAACAAACTGCAGCAATTTGTAAAAAAGAATGGCAACAATCCTGCTTCATCTAGTCAGGGGCAACAGGCTCCTACTCAACAGCCTAGGACGATTGAGAAGGCTGCAGGGCATGAATCTGGAAGGCCCATTATTAATGTCATTACAGGAGGACCTCACCCAGCAGGCAGAAGCTGGGGCGAGATGGAAAGGTATACCCGAGCTTTAAAGTATGTACCAACCGAGGAAGAGGTATTTGTTTTGGAAGGTGCTACGCCCTTGAAGCAACAAAGAACTTTCGATGATGATATTGTGTTCAGAGCTAGGGATTCCGCAGGTATTGAAGCTCCTACTTTGGATCCTCTAGTCATCTCGGCTGGTATCGGTCCAGCTATTGTCAGAAGAGTTCTCATTGATTGTGGCGTGTTAATTCCTCTTCATTAGCGACATAAAACCTAAAGGCATGGAGCGACCTAACTACAGGAATGGCATGGCAGCTTAACTCATCAAGCGACCTAAAAGTATCTGCGACCTAAGGGAAGCGCCGACCTATAGCATTCCGTGACCTATTGCACTCAAACGACCTAACTATGTGCTCAGAACTAAGGAAGGCCGCGACCTAGCGGAACCCAGCGACCTAAGAGTAGCTGCGACCTAAAGTGTTGCAACCTAAGGACTGTTGCGACCTAACAGAAAGCTACAACCTAAAGGAGGTCGCGACCTAAGAGTGAGTGCGACCTGAAGATGGACTCGACCTATGGAACTCCGCGACTTAACTATCCACCGACCTAAGGAGCTCCGCGACCTAAGGAAGGTCGCGACCTAAGGGACTCAGCGACTTAAGATTAACTATGGCTGCAGGAAAGTACTCGTGACTTAGGTTAGGTCGCTAACGACCTAAACACCAGAATATAGAAGACTATGCAATGCCACAGGGGGATAGGTCGCTCACGACCTAGTACTTGTGCAAATCAGCATGCGTGAGGAAGGAGGGGCCAATGCTCTTCAGGTCAACTACAACCTTACTTAGGTCGGTCACGATCTACGACCTTACTTAGGTCGGTCACGACCTACGACCTTATTCTGAAAAACGCCTATAAATATGATCCTAACTCCAACTAAAAAAGGACTTTTGGGCTCATTCTCTTCAAGCACTGTTACTCCGCTGCATTCCAAACCAATCAAACACTTAAAGCTCTCAAGACACGAAGAACGCTACAAACAACTTCGAGAAAAGATCACACACATCCAGCATGGATTTGAAGACTCTAATCTCCATTGAAGTTTAATCTACTTGTTTTAAGTGACTTGTAATTCAAAGTGTATTGTACTTGGAAAGAATTGTATCAGCTTGTAACGAGATCATCAATAAAAGCACATAAAGTGGACGTAGGCTATTCCATTAAGCCGAACCACTATAAAATTGTTGTTGTTTACTACTTTTCCGCTATCATCTGCTTATAATCTGTTCCCGAGTTATCGGGTGGTGCTTTCACAACTACAACTCATACACCGGGGTGTTAGCGTTCAAATTTTAGCGTTAACATTTTTGGTGCTTTCACTGAGAATTGAACTCAGGAGAGTAATCATCGTTGCTTCACAGAGGTTTGTAGAGAGAATTTCCTTGAAAACCAGAAGTCTATCCGAGATTATGGCTCTTGGAATGAAGAGTAGATCTGTCAGATCTGGGAATATTCAAGAGGGAACCTCCGCATCCCCTATATCGAATCAAGCCACTCCAGCTGTCGGAGTTACAAAGGCAGAGCTGGATGCTGCAATCTTAGGGCTGAACCAGCAGATAAATGCCCAAAATGCACAATTCGAGGCTTAGAATGCCCAAAATGCCCTAATTCTGAATAGGTTGAACGATTTGCTTGGGGCAAACCACCAACCGGCAGATAATGAAAGGAATTTGGCTGGCAACATTCATGATGCTGAAGAAAGAAATGCTCCTGAAAGAGCTTCTAGCCCCTTTGAACAAGCACCTCCAGAGGTTGGTGGATCTAGAACTCGACATGATGGGGAGTATCTTTCTGGAATGGTCCGACAAATTATGAAAGAAAGTATGCAGAGGGTTGAAGACGAGAAAGAATGGGGTTTCGCCCCAAGTAAAACTCCATTTACCGAGAAAATCTTAAAGGCTGAATTCCCAAGGAAGTTTGTCCCACCAACCATTCCAGCTTATAGGGGGACGAGTGATCCGAACGAATTCTTATACAAGTATGATTGGCACATGACTGGTGCCAGAGCCTCTGATGAAATAAAGTGCCGATATTTTCCTGTGTATCTCGAAGGTGTAGCTCTGCTTTGGTTCACCAAACTTCCAGTCCGATCTATCGATCAGTTTTCTGACTTAACTCGGAAGTTCAAGGAGCAGTTCAGACTATACGCCTCAAAAGCTAAGGATATCATGTCACTGTCAAGTTTGGAACAGAATCCATGGGAAACTATCAGATCTTTCTTAAACCGCTTTAATATAGCGCTAGTTGAGGTGGACAATGCAGAACCGCGAATGATATCGACTTATCTGATGAAGGGTATTGACAAGTCAAGCGAGTTTGGGAAATGGCTAAACATGAAGGAACCAAATTCCCTTGAAAAATTCTATAAAAAAGCAGATGAATTCATACGCTTAGAAAGCCGTCCCGTACCGGTAAAGGCAGTGTTGGAAAAATCTGAAGATAACACTGTTGCTCCACGCAAGAATGAATCTGTAGGGCAAAAGAGGGAAAATAACAATGGGAAGAAACAGGGTAATCTGAAGAAGCCCCGATCCTTCAAGCCGTCAGAGTATACTCCTTTATCAGATACGCCGAAACGTATCTACCTTGCCATTAAAGATTCTGTTGACTTTCCTAAACCTCCTCCTCTAAGGACCGGGAAAAAGGCTATACAGAGTGGGAAGTTCTGCCGCTTCCATAATCAACCCGGTCACGAGACCGACGAATGCCGCCAGTTGAAAAATCTGATTGAAGAGTTGCTAAGGGAAAACAAACTGCAGCAATTTGTGAAAAAGAATAGCAACAATCCTGCTTCATCTAGTCAGGGCCAACAGGCTCCTACTCAACAGCCTAGGACGATTGAGAAGGCTGCAGGGCATGAATCTGGAAGGCCCATTATTAATGTCATTACAGGAGGACCTCACCCAACAGGCAGGAGCTGGGGTGAGATGGAAAGGTATACCCGAGCTTTAAAGTATGTATCGACCGAGGAAGATGTATTTGTTTTGGAAGGTGCTACGCCCTTGTAGCAACAAAGAACTTTCGATGATGATATTGTGTTCAGAGCTAGGGATTCCGCAGGTATTGAAGCTCCAACCTTAGATCCTCTAGTCATCTCGGCTGGTATCGGGTCAGCTATTGTCAGAAGAGTTCTCATTGATTGTGGCGCATCCTGCAATATTCTCTTTAAGAAAACATTCGACCAAATGAAGATCCCTATGGCTGATGTGCAAGCCTCATCGCAGAAAATTGCTGGTTTCACTGGGGAGCCAAAAGCAGCCGGTAGGGACCATTGATTTGTTTGTGGAACTTGGAGAAGGAGAGAGAAAAGTGGTCTGCAAGCAAACTTTTGTCATTGTCGACGAATTTTCTGCTTACAATGCTTTCCTTGGTCGTCCAACTCTGGCAGCGTTCAAAGCTGTTCTTGCCCCGTGGTGCCTCACTATTAAATTCCCTACAGACAATGGAGTAGGAGTTATAAAAGGTGATCAAAATGCTGGGCGAGAATGCTATCTGACAGAACTACGAGAAACCAGAAAAAGAGAAATGGGAAAAAATGCGGCAGCCCCAGTCCGCATCAAAGAACCAGCCTTGTAGCAATTACAGGGCGGACCCTGCACTGGCGAGCACAGCGGAGCAAGGAAAGAAATGGACCCTAGAAAAGTCAGTGCAGGGGAAAATAGAGTGATACCGGTGGAAACAACAATACCAATACCTGTTGACCCAAAGGACCCAAACAAAGTGTTGAATGTGGGCTCACAACTTAATGCGTCAATTCAGAATATCTTAATATCTTTTTTAAAGGCAAATCTGGATGTTTTTGCTTGGACTCACGCCGATATGTGCGGAATATCCCCAGAAGTTGCAGTGCATGCTCTAAATATTGATCCAAAATTTACACCTGTGAAGCAGAAAAGGAGAACTCAAGGTCCGGAAAGGTTAGCGGCATTAAAAGAAGAAGTTGATCGGCTCATTGAGAATAATTTTATCAAAGAATCTACATATCCGAATTGGGTTTCAAATCTAGTGCTGGTTAAGAAAGCCAATGGAAAATGGAGAGTATGCATCGATTTTTCAGATCTAAACAAGGCCTGCCCCAAAGACTGCTTCCCATTACCCAGAATCGATCAACTGGTAGACGGAACAGCGGGACACGAATTGTTATCTTTTATGGATGCTTACTCCGGATATAACCAGATCATGATGCATGAGCCAGATCAGGAGGACACGAGCTTTATCACCGACACCGGTCTTTACTGCTACAGAGTTATGCCCTTCGGATTGAAGAATGCAAGGGCAACATACCAAAGACTCGTTAATGCTATGTTCAAACCGCAGCTGGGAAAGACTATGGAAGTCTACGTCGACGACATGTTAGTAAAGTCTAAGAAAGCACTGGATCACATAGAACACTTAGCAGACGTGTTCGCTATCCTCCGAAAATACGGAATGAAGCTCAATCCTTTAAAATGTTCATTTGGAGTGGAATCCGGCAAGTTTTTAGGTTTCATCGTGAGCGCTAGGGGCATTGAGGCCAGTCCAGCTCAAATTACTGCATTGAAAGAAGTCAAAGCTCCTAGAACAAAGAAGGAATTGCAAAGTCTCAATGGAAAAGTCGCCGCCTTAAGTCGGTTCATTTCCAAAGCCACAAATAAATGCATCCCATTCTTTGACGCCCTAAAGAAAGGAAAGAAAACTTCGATTGGACTCCCGAATGCCAAAAAGCCTTTGATGAATTGATTCGCCATATGGAGACGCCTCCAATACTTTCTAGGCCTGGCGATGGCGAGGATCTTCTTATATACTTGGCAGTATCATCTCATGCTTTAAGTGCAGCGCTGATACGGGAAGACAAAAGGATTCAACATCCAGTTTACTATATCAGCAAAAAACTCACTGGGGTAGAGATGAATTACTCTAAGTTGGAAAAACTCGCCTATTGCTTACTAATTGCGTCTAGGAAACTGAGGCAATATTTTCAAGCTCATCCTATCAGAGTCCTCACTAATCAACCTTTAAAGCAAGTCCTGTTTCGCCCTGAAACTTCGGGTCGTCTTCTAAAGTGGAATATTGAACTCAGTCAGTATGACATCACTTATCATCCCCGGAAAGCAATCAATGGACAAGCTTTAGCGGATTTCATTGCAGAATTTACAGATAAGGGTAACAGTGGGGAAGAAACTGTCGACAATTCCCCGATCCAGTGGAAGTTATATGTCGATGGTGCGAGAAACGACTACTGTTCTGGAGCCGGAGTCGTACTTGAGACCCCAGAGGGCCGATCATTATACTATGCACTAAGATTGGAATTTCCTTCAACAAACAACGAAGCAGAATACGAAGCCCTTATCGCTGGTTTAAGGATTGCTAAAGAATTAAACATCCGAGCGTTACAGATATTCAGTGATTCTCAGCTTATCGTATGCCAAGTCAAAAAGGAATTCCAAGCAAAAGGGGGGAATCTGCCTGCCTACTTGTCAAAGGCTTGGGAGCTCCTGGGTGATTTCGATCATTACATGATAAGTCACATTCCTCGAGTGGAAAACACAAAATCAGATTCTCTCGCAAAGTATTCTAGCACAGGTGAAGCTCAATTTCTGGGGTTAACTCCAGTGGAGGTCCTGTCGACTCCTAGCATTGATGAGATGGACATTGATTGGATCATGAGCATGTCTCAGGAGCAAAAATCATGGATGGCTCCGATAACAGAATATCTGCTCAATGGATCCTTACCAGGGAACTCAAGAGAACGACAAAAGCTACTGAGAAAAGCCTCTCGATACATAATCCAGGATGGCCGGTTATACAGACGGGGATTCTCAATGCCATTACTTCGGTGTGTATCCAGAGAAGAGTCTAAAGCAATCCTAGCAGAGGTACACGGAGGAGAATGTGGTGATCATTCAGGTGGTCAAACATTAGCAAAGAAAATTCTCCGATACGGGTATTTTTGGCCGGAAATTAATCGAGATGCAGCAGAGTATTCCCGAAAATGTGACAAATGTCAAAGATTCGCCAAAATTCCTAGAGCTCCTTCCACTGAACTCACACAGATGGTCAGTCCATGGCCGTTTGCAATATGGGAAATAGACCTTGTAGGACCGTTACCAACTGCCAAATCTGGAATTAAATATGCCATTGTTGCTGTAGATTATTTTACTAAGTGGGCAGAAGCTGAACCACTGGCTACTATCACCTCAAAGAAGATGATAAGTTTTGTGACTAAAAACATCATTTGCAGATACGGTGTGCCTCAAAAAATAATTACAGGCAATGGAACTCAGTTTGAAAGTGAAGAATTCCAAGATTTTTGCAAGCGATTCAAAATCCAGAAAAGCTTCTCAGCAGTAGCTCATCCGCAGGCAAACGGGCAAGTGGAAGCCGTGAACAAAATTATTAAGTCAACCATCAAGAAGCAACTTGAAAGAGCAAAAGGTGGTTGGGTCGATAAGCTACCACTGGCACTATGGGCATACAGAACCACTCACAAAACTGCGACTGGGCACACCCCGTTTTCATTGGCATACGGGTCAGAGGCAATGATTCCGGTAGAAATAGAAGTCCCTTCACACAGAAGAATCCATTTCAATCAAGCAGAAAACGAAAAGCTACAGCTCGAAGCGCTAGATCTCCTTGATGAAAAAAGAGATGAGGCTAATCTCAGAATTGCAGCTCATCAGCAAAGAATAGCCAGACATTTCAATTCCAAAGTTCGCCAACGCAGCTTTGAGATTGGAGACCTAGTACTGAAGAGAATTATGACAGCGACAGGTGTGTTCGGGCCAAATTGGGAAGGACCATATTGTCATAGGTCAAAAGCTTCTTGACGGCACATTCAAACTCACCACTGTTGAAGGAGATCAAATTCCAAGGGCATGGAACAGCAATCATTTGCGTCCATACTTTACTTGAAAATTTTGTTGAAATATTGTAAAAAGAATTATGAATGTATGATTCTTGTAATTGAAGGCAATTGTAAAACTGATGCAAGTAAATAATGAAAGAATATAATGTGGATGTAGGCCCAATTTCCTGGCCGAACCACTATAAATCTTGTGTTCCTTATTATTATTACATGTTTGCTTTATTTTCGATATAAAAAGTACATAGAATGTATTACTGAAATGTCGATTTAAATTTTTGCAGACAATGGAAGTGAAGCTTGCACATAAAAAAACCAAGTGATCCTCGCCAATTTTTTTTTTAAAAAAAAAGGCCCTGAATTCAAATCCTAGATAGGAAGTACTTCAATTGAATGGCCTATGATTTCGACAGAAACGGGTCTTTGCTAATAAATTGAGATCGTTTGAACAAACAAACATCCAATTAAGAAGCTAATGCTCGTTCTCACGAAATTGCCTGACAATGAAGCACACTTCCTTGGATTAAACAAGTTACTTGTGAGAAAAGGGAATGAAAGCTAAAAAAAAAAAAAAGAGGAAGTAGAGGATCATTGAAAAAGGGATAAGCAAGTGGACAGAGGAACAACCAAAGCCATCATCGGCAGCACAAGTCCTCTTCGGAGGCACAACTCTTCGGAGGATAAAGACCTCTAATGGGTCATACGCCACAAAAAAGAAAGTTCTCTACTCAACAAAAAAGATTGGAGGAGTCATGACCCTCCAACCATGAGAGAGTAACTTCCAGGCGATGAAAACCCTCTCCGAGGCACATTTCACCAGGAGTTGAAGTGTAACGACCGCTCTTCGGAATTTCACTTCACCAGAGTTGAAATGCAAACAAAATAAAGACCTCTTCGGAGGCACATTTCACCAGGAGTTGAAGTGTAACAACCGCTCTTCGGAATTTCACTTCACCAAAGTTGAAATGCAAAACAAAATAAAGACCTTCCTGGAAACCCACGCTTCACCGAGATCGAAATAAAACTTCCAAGTGTTGAAACGTGAAAAGGCTTTCTTCGAAGGCACAACTCTTCAGAGGTACACGTTTCACCGAGATTGAAATAAAACTTCCAAGTGTTGAAACGTGAAAAATCCCTCCTCAGAGGTAGAACCCCCTCCCGGGGACACAATTAAAAATAAAGACCTTCCTGGAAGCCCACGTTTCACCGAGATCGAAATAAAACTTCCAAGTGTTGAAACGTGAAAAGGCTTTCTTCGAAGGCACAACTCTTCGGAGGTACACGTTTCACCGAGATTGAAATAAAACTTCCAAGTGTTGAAACGTGAAAAATCCCTCCTCAGAGGTACAACCCCCTCCCGGGGACACAATTAAAAATAAAGACCTTCCTGGAAGCCCACGTTTCAACGAGATCGAAATAAAACTTCCAAGTGTTGAAACGTGAAAAGGCTTTCTTCGAAGGCACAACTCTTCGGAGGTACACGTTTCACCGAGATTGAAATAAAACTTCCAAGTGTTGAAACGTGAAAAATCCCTCCTCAGAGGTAGAACCCCCTCCCGGGGACACAATTAAAAATAAAGACCTTCCTGGAAGCCCACGTTTCACCGAGATCGAAATAAAACTTCCAAGTGTTGAAACGTGAAAAGGCTTTCTTCGAAGGCACAACTCTTCGGAGGTACACGTTTCACCGAGATTGAAATAAAACTTCCAAGTGTTGAAACGTGAAAAATCCCTCCTCAGAGGTACAACCCCCTCCCGGGGACACAATTAAAAATAAAGACCTTCCTGGAAGCCCACGTTTCACCGAGATCGAAATAAAACTTCCAAGTGTTGAAACGTGAAAAGGCTTTCTTCGAAGGCACAACTCTTCGGAGGTACACGTTTCACCGAGATTGAAATAAAGCTTCCAAGTGTTGAAACGTGAAAAATCCCTCCTCAGAGGTACAACACCCTCCCGGGGACACAATTAAAAATAAAGACCTTCCTAGAAGCCCACGTTTCACCGATATCGAAATAAAATTTCCAAGTGTTGAAACGTGAAAAGGCTTTCTTCGAAGGAACAACTCTTCGGAGGTACACGTTTCACCGAGATTGAAATAAAACTTCCAAGTGTTGAAACGTGAAAAATCCCTCCTCAGAGGTACAACCCCCTCCCGGGGACACAATTAAAAATAAAGACCTTCCTGGAAGCCCACGTTTCACCGAGATTGAAATAAAACTTCCAAGTGTTGAAACGTGAAAAGGCTTTCTTCGAAGGCACAACTCTTCGGAGGTACACGTTTCACCGAGATTGAAATAAAACTTCCAAGTGTTGAAACGTGAAAAATCCCTCCTCAGAGGTACAAATTTCTATTCAAAAAAAAAAATCCTCATCAAGGGCATACTTTAACTTTCAAAGGAAGAATTAAAGTTAAAGTACCCTTCAGAGGCCCGCTTCACCACATAGAAGAATTCACTTGGCAAAATGTATACATACGCAAAAGGAAAAAGTGATTTCTTCAAAGGACAAAGCGTAAAAACTTATATGAAGGAAGTTGCACTTTATGAAAATTCTCTTCGACAATGAAGTAATTATTCTTCAGAAAATGAGAGTGCAAGTCCCCTCAAAGTATACGATATTGCAGTAGGCTCATGGTATGGGGGCAACATGGTATAGTTACATACAAAATGGTATAGCAACATCGGTAAAGTACGCTCAAACAACATACCACAAGCTCACTGCCATGTCATATAAATAAACTTGTGCAAAAATGAATAATAAATGCATTCTCAAATTCAAACAGGAGTTTGTACAAAGGAAGAGGAATCATTTTATTCAACATTACTTTATATACAGGTACAAGTTTTAACAAAAGAAAAGCGGGGGGCCGATACCCGCACAATTCTCGACCAATACATGCAATAGACGAAAAGCTAAAAGCTAAAGTCTTTATTTCTTCTTGCCACCCTTGGACCCTTTGCCTGGCCGAATGATTAATTTTTCAGGTCTACCTATAGGCATAAGAGAAGAAGGAGAGGGAGGTGCAACCAGTGCAACTTCCGGTTCCTCTTCAGTAGTGATGATTTTCTTCCCCCTCCTCTTCGATGTTCCGTGCTTCTTTCTTCTCTTTGAAGAAGACTCACTCCCTGGAGTAACAAGAGCGGACAAAACTACGTCATCAGAGGGAGTCCGCTCCGGAGAGATCTCGCCTCCTTCAAGTCCCTCGTCCTTCTGCTCTTGCGAAGCAATAGGGTCATCCAAGCCATGAAGAGCCTCAATCTATTCCTCTTGTGACCCGGGTTGTGAAGCAGAAGGAGGAGTCACCTGAAGAGACGGAGGAGGGATAACTGGAGGAAGTGAAGTCTGCACAACACTTGGCGTTTCAACTGCAGAAGAAAAGAAATTAAAAATATTAGTATCTCCCCGAGAGAAGGGAGATATGGGTTCGTCGAGATTCAAGAAGTAATTGAGAAGCTCATTAAACTTTTGAGGAGTAAGCAAGCGATCCACCTGAATCGGACCAATATCAAAATTACCTGAAGATGTTTACTTCGTAAGTTCAATCTCATAATTCTGAGCCCCGATATCTTCCAAAGCCTCATCATCAGTAGGGGTGATTACCCCGGTTCTTATAGGAGGCGGCGAATGAGCACTAGAGCCTGTAATGTCCACTTCGGGAGAAACTAAAGGGCGTTCAGAAGAGGTAGGCGGTATTTCTTTCTCAGAATGTTCCCCTTCCGCCATTTCGGCCCGTACCTTGGCGAGTTGCTCTTTTCCCTTGGCAAGAGCGGCGCGGGCATCATCATCGAGATAATGCTCCTCAAGAGCTGTCTCAGCATAGCCAGCACCTTTACCAC
Source organism: Allium cepa (assembly GCA_030765085.1). NCBI lineage: Eukaryota > Viridiplantae > Streptophyta > Magnoliopsida > Asparagales > Amaryllidaceae > Allium > Allium cepa. The sequence goes on along the minus strand of CM060935.1, from coordinate 269,961,262 downwards.
CTAGCATATCAAGTGCTGCCTCCCAGACTTCAGCTAATGTAATTTCGTACTTGGGGCCTAGAAAGGCAAGGCTGCCACGCCCCAAAATGCTGTGCAGTTAAAAATCAAATAATGTGGAACTAATGTCAGCTTTGGTTGCTTGATGAGCCTCTTCGGTCGCAAGTTTACTAGCAACAGCCTCATCACGCTCCTTTTCGGCCATAGCAAGTCGAGTTTTTAACAACTCTATCTCCAAGCTTTGAGAGCCGGTCTGTTTTCGCAGCTGTACAGTTTCAGCACGATATTCCTCTATGACCTTTTCCTTGTGTGCAAGCTTATCTTCGACTGCCCTTTGACTGGCATGCGCATCTCGTACTTGTTGCTGAAGCATGCTCTCCTTTTTGAGAATAGGAAGTTGATGAAGTAACTAATTCTTCCTTAAGCTTTTCCACTTCCGCTTCCAGCTTTTCATTATAGGAAGCAATACTTCTTATTTCGGCATCATGCTGTTCGAGAGTCTTCTGCCACTCAGCCTTATCGTTCTCCATTGTGAGCATGGCCTCGAGATTGGCACGGTTAACTCTCTGAAGCTCTTCGACAAGTTTTTGCCAGTTCGACATTCTTTCAATATCGGTCCTGACAGTATCAAGATTTCGCAGCATAGCCGGTTTGTCGAGAGGAACCAAGTCGAGGTCAAATCGAACCCCTCTCAAGCACCACTGAGGAAATCGACTTTGAAGAGTGGGAGGACCTTGCCCGACTTGGTATGCGGGCCGGTTGATGATTGCTTGAATGTCGGAGCGAACGGGAGCATGAGATTGAGCAGAAACATGCTCAGAAGCTGTCGGCATTGTTTCCTCGGTAAGTCTAGCCCGCTTGCTAGAAGAATCGTCTATGTGACCTTTACCTCTCTCATCGTGAGCTTTTCTCTTTTGAGTATCATCATCTCTGTGGGGAGGGTCATGTCTTTCTTGCTCCCTTCGGTGACGTTCTTCATATGCTCGTCTCTCGTCGGCTTTCCTGATGGCCCTCTCTTCATCCGATTCTCTGTAAGATGGGAGGTAACGCCTGTAATCATACTGGCTACGCCTCCCGTAGCGCTGGAAATCATCATAGTACGAGCCGCTGCGCCCCATAGGAGAATCTGGAATTAAAATAATAAGCTTTAGAAATCTTTAAAGTACAAGAAGATAAGTGCGTAGAAGTGATGAGAAATCCAAAGTGTCGTGTAGCGTGTAAACTACGTGCATCGAGTTACAAACCACTCTGTGGAATAGAGGTAGTGATAACTTGAGTAGGAGGAGTTGACATTTGTTGTAAAGAAGATGTCGCCTCGATTACAGAAGAGACAGTTTTAGAAACATCATCTTTGAAAAGTTCTTGAGATGTCACAATTAAATCGCTCAACCCCTCAAAAACATCATCGCCATCTTGTTTTTTGGAGCTTGCTTTCTTAGCTCCTTCACTAGTAGATCGAGGGGGTTCTTCCTCTTCAGTAACTGGGGCAAGTACAGACTTGTCAGATGGCCCCGCAACATCTTTCGGAATTGAACACTTAACTAGTGAAGTTTCTATAGAGGTTCCTCCCTGCAAGTGCTCTTTAGTGGAGACTGGGGCATCAGGAGTGTTCGTCGGAGAATCAGGAACCTCCGTTGGAACTTCATGTATTTGAGTGGAACGAGAAGGATGCAGAAGCTCAAACTGATGAAGAAGTTCTTCTGTCAATAGAAATTTTGCGCTTCTTTCTTCAGCAGCCACAGTGCTTAGCCTTTCAAAAACTGACTTATGGCTGGAATCTCTAGAAGGAGGAGGAAGTGCTGCAAAAATAAGGAATGGAATCAGCATCTAGCAATACGAACCAGGTAAAACTTAGAATAAAATTAAAGAAAGAAGAGAAAAAAGATCTCACTTCCTACTCTCCAGTCTGCGTAAAATTCTGCGGGACAACGAATGTAGAAGTATTGATTCAGGAAACCATGTGCACTCTCCGGCAAATCCAAAATAAGTTTGCGATTCCTCGCACCTCTTACAAGTACAATTTAAGGATGGTCCTTGTTCTTTGCAAAAGTGCACAAGTAACAGATTTCCTCAAAACTCGGAAGACGATCAAGAGTCCTCCTGAATAGAACACACAATCCCATCAAAATAGCATAGCCATTGGGGTGCAGCTGGAAAGGAGAGATCGTCGGTCGAAGGTGGATTTGCCGGAGAAATTCATTAAAAGGAGGAATTGCTCCACTCAAGCACATTTGTCGATTAATGGCAACAAAACCGTAAGGTGGTCTATCAGCAGAGTCATTTGGTCCAGGGGGTAAAACTTCTGCCTCGGCAATGCCAAATTGAACGCATAATTGATTAAGCGCCCGCTGTTTCCAAAGGGTAGGAGTTCTTTCCGGAGGATTCTCTAGTGGAATAGCAATCGGGAAAACCCCTTCAGCGTGTTCTATCATCTCTTCTTGTTGAGACATCATTCTACATAAGCGACTGGATGTTCAGATGAGAAGGTGCACGTTTCCTAAAAAGTGTGAAGTGTTGTGCAGAACTAAAAAAAAAAAGAGGAAAGCAAACATAACTGAAATCAAACTAGTTGACAATTAGTCGACTATGAGATTTCAGAACTTGTTAATATAGATCTCAAGTGTAGTGTTAATGCGAACGAATCAGCTTTAACTGGATATTTTAGTTTTGCTTTAACACTTCACTTGAATTCATTGGTTCACAGCATTTCATTCACACAGTTCATTTAAATTGATTATTCTTTATCGACTAATCTGTCATTTGATGTGGGCAGTCAATGGCAGTATATTCGTCCCAGTTTTCTGCAAATGTTATGTTTAACAGGTTATTAGCATTAGAGATAACCTAAAACAAAGTGCAACAGAATTCAAGTCCATATAGTTCAAAGTTCAAACAGTTCAATCAAAGTTGTCTCAAGATTTCACAAGTCCTAGGTCGTCCAGGAACCTAGCATAGGTCGGAGCCTTCTTAGGTCGCGCTGTGCAAAGTAAAGGATAAGGCTTTACAAATTCGTCTTAGTGTTAGCTCGGCCGCGACCTAAAGCCTATGTCGCAAGGAAGTTAGGTTGCGCAGTCCTTAGCTCGAGTAACTCTTAACTCATGCAAGGTCTTAGGTCACATGAATATTAGGTCGTTCAGCGACCTAGTATAGGACGAAACTATTCCTTAGGTCGCAAGGATCATTAGATCGCAAATTATTTTAAGTCGTTCAGATCTTCTAGGTCACTAACTTCCTCTCCACGCAATGCTTCACCAGACCCAATAACCCGCCATCAACTACCCGAAGAGATTCACCATCCTCTCCATGAAATTTACCATCTCTTCATACCACCAGATCATTCCAAAAACTAACCAAAAAATCCTCAATCCATCATAAATTCAACGCATTGCCATGACTTCCTAAATCAACCAAATAACGACTGAAAAAATCGATCGCAACAATCACTCGAGATAAAGCGTGATACATGGAGTTGAGCTAAGGTCAGAAAGTGAGAATTCATGATTTAACGGCGATTATGATGGGATGAAGACCAGGTTTACTTACGAGACGTAATGATGAAAGTGAATCGGTGACTGGATGGGTCGAATTCGCCTTTGGAAGCTCAGAGAATTGTTAATGGCAGTAGGAGGTTAGAGCAATGAAATGAGGAAGAAGTAGCGACCTAACAGTTTTATATGAAGCAAATATGGGAAAACAAATAGACACGCGTATTGGCACAAGTGTTAGGTCGCTCACGACCTAGCTAAGTCAGGTCGAAGCACGCGACCTACGACCTAGGCACGTACTTCGAGGGGCAAATGTTAATTCCTCTTCATTAGCGACCTAAAACCTAAAGGCATGGAGCGACCTAACTACAGGAATGGCATGGCAGCTTAACTCATCAAGCGACCTAAAAGTATCTGCGACCTAAGGGAAGCGCCGACCTATAGCATTCCGCGACCTATTGCACTCAAACGACCTAACAATGTGCTCAGACCTAAGGAAGGCCGCGACCTAGCGGAACCCAGCGACCTAAGAGTAGCTGCGACCTAAAGTGTTGCAACCAAAGGACTGTTGCGACCTAACAGAAAGCTACAACCTAAAGGTGGCCGCGACCTAAGAGTGAGTGCGACCTGAAGATGGACTCGACCTATGGAACTCCGCGACTTAACTATCCACCGACCTAAGGAGCTCCGCGACCGAAGGAAGGTCGCGACCTAAGGGACTCAGCGACTTAAGATTAACTATGGCTGCAGGAAAGTACTCGCAACTTAGGTTAGGTCGCTAACGACCTAAACACCAGAATATAGAAGACTATGCAATGCCACAGGGGGATAGGTCGCTCACGACCTAGTACTTGTGCAAATCAGCATGCGTGAGGAAGGAGGGGCCAATGCTCTTCAGGTCAACTACAACCTTACTTAGGTCGGTCACGACCTACGACCTTATTCTGAAAAACGCCTATAAATATGATCCTAACTCCAACTAAAAAAGGACTTTTGGGCTCATTCTCTTCAAGCGCTGTTACTCCGCTGCATTCCAAACCAATCAAACACTTAAAGCTCTCAAGACACGAAGAACGCTACAAACAACTTCGAGAAAAGATCACACACATCCAGCATGGATTTGAAGACTCTAATCTCCATTGAAGTTTAATCTACTTGTTTTAAGTGACTTGTAATTCAAAGTGTATTGTACTTGGAAAGAATTGTATCAGCTTGTAACGAGATCATCAATAAAAGTACTTAAAGTGGACGTAGGCTATTCCATTAAGCCGAACCACTATAAAATTGTTGTTGTTTACTACTTTTCCGCTATCATCTGGTTATAATCTGTTCCCGAGTTATCGGGTGGTGCTTTCACAACTACAACTCATACACCGGGGTGTTAGCGTTCAAATTTTAGCGTTAACATGGCGCATCCTGCAATATTCTCTTTAAGAAAACATTCGACCAAATGAAGATCCCTATGGCTGATGTGCAAGCCTCATCGCAAAAAGTTGCTGGTTTCACTAGGGAGCCAAAGCAGCCGGTAGGGACCATTGATTTGTTTGTGGAACTTGGAGAAGGAGAGAGAAAAATGGTCCGCAAGCAAACTTTTGTGATTGTCGACGAATTTTCTGCTTACAATGCTTTCCTTGGTCGTCCAACTCTGGCAGCGTTCAAAGCTGTTCTTGCCCTGTGGTGCCTCACCATCAAATTCCCTACAGACAGTGGAGTAGGAGTTATAAAAGGGGATCAAAATGCTGGGCGAGAGTGTTATCTGACAGAGCTTCGAGAAACCAGAAAAAGAGAGATGGGAAAGAATGCGGCAGCCCCAGTCCGCATCAAAGAACCAGCCTTGTAGCAATTACAGGGCGGACCCTGCACTGGCGAGCACAGCGGAGCAAGGAAAGAGATGGACCCTAGAAAAGTCAATGCAGGGGAAAATAGAGTGGTACCGGTGGAAACGACAATTCCAATACCTGTTGACCCAAAGGACCCAAACAAAGTGTTGAATGTGGGTTCACAACTTAATACGTCAATTCAGAATATCTTAATATCTTTTTTAAAGGCAAATCTGGATGTTTTTGCTTGGACTCATGCCGATATGTGCGGAATATCCCCAGAAGTTGCAGTGCATGCTCTAAATATTGATCCAAAATTTACACCTGTGAAGCAGAAAAGAAGAACTCAAGGTCCAGAAAGGTCAGCGGCATTAAAAGAAGAAGTTGATCGGCTCATGGAGAATAATTTTATCAAAGAATCTACCTATCCGAATTGGGTTTCAAATCCAGTGCTGGTTAAGAAAGCCAACGGAAAATGGAGAGTATGCATCGATTTTTCAGATCTAAACAAGGCCTGCCCCAAAGACTGCTTCCCATTACCCAGAATCGACCAACTGGTAGACGGAACAGCGGGACACGAATTGTTATCTTTTATGGATGCTTACTCCGGATATAACCAGATCATGATGCATGAGCCAGATCAGGAGGACACGAGCTTTGTCACCGACACTGGTCTTTACTGCTACAGAGTTATGCCCTTCAGGTTGAAGAATGCAGGGGCAACATACCAAAGACTCGTTAATGCTATGTTCAAACCACAACTGGGCAAGACCATGGAAGTCTACGTCGATGACATGTTAGTAACGTCTAAGAAAGCGGTGGATCACATAGAACACTTAGCAGACATGTTCGCAGTCCTCCGAAGATACAGAATGAAGTTCAATCCTTTAAAATGTTCATTTGGAGTGGAATCCGGCAAGTTTTTAGGTTTCATCGTGAGCGCTAGGGGCATTGAGGCCAGTCCAGCTCAAATTACTGCATTAAAAGAAGTCAAAGCTCCTAGAACAAAGAAGGAATTGCAAAGTCTCAATGGAAAAGTCGCCGCCTTGAGTCGGTTCATTTCCAAAGCCACAGATAAATGCATCCCATTCTTTGACGCCCTAAAGAAACGAAAGAAAAACTTCGATTGGACTCCCGAATGCAAAAAAGCCTTCGATGAATTGATTCGCCATATGGAGACGCCTCCAATACTTTCTAGGCCTGGCGATGGCGAGGATCTTCTTATATACTTGGCAGTATCATCTCATGCTTTAAGTGCAGCGCTGATACGGGAAGACAAAAGGATTCAACATCCAGTTTACTATATCAGCAAAAGACTCACTGGGGCAGAGATGAATTACTCTAAGTTGGAAAAACTCGCCTATTGCTTACTAATTGCGTCTAGGAAATTGAGGCAATATTTTCAAGCTCATCCTATCAAAGTCCTCACTGATCAACCTTTAAAGCAAGTCCTGTTTCGCCCTGAAACTTCGGGTCGTCTTCTAAAATGGAATATTGAACTCAGTCAGTATGACATCACTTATCATCTCCGAAAAGCAATCAATGGACAAGCTTTAGCAGATTTCATTGCAGAATTCACAGATAAGAGTAACAGTGAGGAGGAAACAGTCGACGATTCCCCAATCCAATGGAAGTTATATGTCGATGGTGCGAAAAACGACTACTGTTCTGGAGCCGGAGTCGTACTTGAGACCCCTGAAGGTCGATCATTATGCTACGCACTAAGATTGGAATTTCCTTCAACAAACAACGAAGCAGAATACGAAGCCCTTATCGTTGGTTTAAGGATTGCTAAAGAATTAAACATCCGAGCGTTACAGATATTCAGTGATTCTCAGCTTATTGTATGCCAAGTCAAAAAGGAATTCCAAGCAAAAGGGGGGAATCTGCCCGCCTACTTGTCAAAGGCTTGGGAGCTCCTGGGTGATTTCGATCATTACATGATAAGTCACATTCCTCGAGAGGAAAACACGAAAGCAGAATCTCTCGCAAAGTATTCTAGCACAGGTGAAACTCAATTTCTGGGGCTAACTCCAGTGGAGGTCCTGTCAACTCCTAGCATTGATGAGATGGACATTGATTGGATCATGAGCATGTCTCAAGAGCAAGAATCATGGATGGCTCCGATAACAGAATACCTGCTCAATGGATCCTTACCAGGGAACTCAAAAGAACGACAAAAGCTACTGAGAAAAGCCTCTCGATACATAATCCAGGATGGCCGATTATACAGACGGGGATTTTCAATGCCATTACTTCGATGTGTATCCAGGGAAGAGGCTAAAGCAATCCTAGCAGAGGTACATGGGGGAGAATGTGGTGATCATTCAGGTGGCCAAACATTAGCAAAGAAAACTCTCCGATACGGATATTTTTGGCCAGAAATTAATCGAGATGCAGCAGAATATTCCCGAAAATGTGACAGATGCCAAAGATTCACCAAAATTCCAAGAGCTCCTTCCACTGAACTCACACAGATGGTCAGTCCATGGCCGTTTGCAATATGGGGAATAGACCTTGTAGGACCGTTGCCAACTGCCAAATCTGGAATTAAATACGCCATTGTTGCTGTAGATTATTTTACTAAGTGGGCAGAAGCTGAACCACTGGCTACTATCACCTCAAAGAAGATGATAAGTTTTGTGACTAAAAACATCATTTGCAGATACGGTGTGCCTCAAAAAATAATTACAGACAATGGAACTCAGTTTGAAAGTGAAGAATTCCAAGATTTTTGCAAGCGATTCAAAATCGGGAAAAGCTTCTCAGCAGTGGCTCATCCGCAGGCAAACGGGCAAGTGGAAGCCGTGAACAAAATTATTAAGTCAACCATCAAGAAGCAACTTGAAAGAACAAAAGGTGGTTGGGTCGATAAGCTACCACTGGCACTATGGGCATACAGAACCACTCACAAAACTGCGACTGGGCACACCCCGTTTTCATTGGCATACGGGTCAGAGGCAATGATTCCGGTAGAAATAGAGGTCCCTTCACACAGAAGAATCCATTTCAATCAAGCAGAAAACGAAAAGCTACAGGTCGAAGCGCTAGATCTCCTTGATGAAAAAAGAGATGAGGCTAATCTCAGAATTGCAGCTCATTAGCAAAGAATAGCCAGACATTTCAATTCCAAAGTTCGCCAACGCAACTTTGAGATTGGAGACCTAGTCCTGAAGAGAATTATGACAGCGACAGGTGTGTTTGGGCCAAATTGGGAAGGACCATATGTCATAGGTCAGAAGCTTCTTGACGGCACATTCAAACTCACCACTGTTGAAGGAGATCAAATTCCAAGGGCATGGAACAGCAACCATTTGCGTCCATACTTCACTTGAAAATTTTGTTGAAATACTGTAAAAGGAATTATGAATGTATGATTCTTGTAATTAAAGGCAATTGTAAAATCGATGCAAGTAAATAATGAAAGAATATAAAGTGGATGTAGGCCCAATTTCCTGGCCGAACCACTATAAATCTTGTGTTCCTTATTATTATTATATGTTTGCTTTATTTTCGATATAAAAAGTACATAGAATGTATTACTGAAATGTCGATTTAAATTTTTGCAGACAATGGAAGTGAAACTTGCACATAAAAAGACCAAGTGATCCTCGCCAAATTTTAAAAAAAAAAAGCCCCGAATTCAAATCCTAGATAGGAAGTACTTCAATTGAACGGCCTATGATTTCGACAGAAACGGGTCTTTGCTAATAAATTGAGATCGTTTGAACAAACAAACATCCAATTAAGAAGCTAATGCTCGTTCTCACAAAATTGCCTGACAATGAAGCACACTTCCTTGGATTAAACAAGTTACTTGTGAGAAAAGGGAATGAAAGCTAAAAAAAAAAAAGAGGAAGCAGAGGATCATTGAAAAAGGCATAAGCAAGTGGACAGAGGAACAACTAAAGCCATCATCGGCAGCACAAGTCCTCTTCGGAGGCACAACTCTTCGGAGGATAAAGACCTCTAATGGGTCATACGCCCCAAAAAAGAAAGTTCTCTACTCAACAAAAAAGATTGGAGGAGTCATGACCCTCCAACCATGAGAGAGTAACTTCCAGGCGATGAAAACCCTCTCTGAGGCACATTTCACCAGGAGTTGAAGTGTTACGACCGCTCTTCGGAATTTCACTTCACCAGAGTTGAAATGCAAACAAAATAAAGACCTCTTCGGAGGCACATTTCACCAGGAGTTGAAGTGTAACAACCGCTCTTCAGAATTTCACTTCACCAAAGTTGAAATGCAAAACAAAATAAAGACCTTCCTGGATGCCCACGTTTCACCGAGATTGAAATAAAACTTCCAAGTGTTGAAACGTGAAAAGGCTTTCTTCGAAGGCACAACTCTTTGGAGGTACACGTTTCACCAAGATTGAAATAAAACTTCCAAGTGTCGAAACGTGAAAAATCCCTCCCTAGAGGTACAACCCCCTCCTGGGGACACAATTAAAAATAAAGACCTTCCTGGAAGCCCACGTTTCACCGAGATTGAAATAAAACTTCCAAGTGTTGAAACGTGAAAAGGCTTTTTTCGAAGGCACAGCTCTTTGGAGGTACACGTTTCACCGAGGTTGAAATAAAACTTCCAAGTGTCGAAACGTGAAAAATCCCTCCCTAGAGGTACAACCCCCTCCCGGGGACACAATTAAAAGGAAAGACCTCTTCAGAAGCCCACGTTTCACCGAGATTGAAATAAAACTTCCAAGTGTTGAAACGTGAAAAGGCTTTCTTCAAAGGCACAACTCTTTGGAGGAACACGTTTCACCAAGATTGAAATAAAACTTCCAAGTGTTGAAACGTGAAAAAATCCCTCCTCAGAGGAACAAATTTCTATTTAAAAAAAAAATCCTCATCAAGGGCATACTTTAACTTTCAAAGGAAGAATTAAAGTTAAAGTACCCTTCAGAGGCACGCTTCACCACATAGAAGAATTCACTTGGCAAAATGTATACATACGCAAAAGGAAAAAGTGACTTCTTCAAAGGACAAAGCGTAAAAACTTATATGAAAGGAGTTGTACTCTATGAAAAATCTTTTCACGAATGAAATAGTCATTCTACAGAAAATAAGAGTGCAAGTCCCCTCGAAATATAGAAAATTGCAGTAAGCTTATGATATGGGGGCAGCTTGGTATAGTTGTATGCGATATGATATAGCTACATCGGTAAAGTACGCTCAAACAACATACCATAAGCTCACTGCAATGTCATATAAATAAACTTGTGCAAAAATGAATAATAAATGCATTCCCAAATTCAAACAGGAGTTTATACAAAGAAAGAGGAATCATTTTATTCAACATTACTTTATATACAGGTACAAGTTTCAACAAAAGAAAAGCGGGGGGCCGATACCCACACAATTCTCGACCAATACATGCAAAAGACGAGAAGCTAAAAGCTGAAGTCTTCATTTCTTCTTGCCACCCTTGGACCCTTTGCCTGGCCGAATGATTAGTTTTTCAGGTCTATCTATAGGCATAAGGGAAGAAGGAGAGGGAGGTGCAACCAGTGCGACTTCCGGTTCCTCTTCAGTAGTGATAATTTTCTTCCCCCTCCTCTTCGATGTCCCGTGCTTCTTTCTTCTCTTCGAAGAAGACTCACTCCCTGGAGTAACAAGAGCGGACAAAACTACGTCGTCAGAAGGAATCCGCTCCGGAGAGATCTCGCCTCCTTCAAGTCCCTCATCTTTTTGCTCCTGCGAAGCAATAGGGTCGTCCAAGCCATGAAGAGCCTCAATTTTCTCCTCTTGTGACCCGGGTTGTGAAGCAGAAGGAGGAGTCACCTGAAGAGATGGAGGAGGAATAACCGGAGGAGGCGAAGTCTGCACAGCACTTGTTGTTTCAACTGCAGAAGAAGAGAAATTAAAAATATTAGTATCTCCCCGAAAGAAGGGAGGTATGGGTTCGTCGAGATTCAAGAAGTAATCGAGAAGCTCATCAAACTTTTGAGGAGTAAGCAAGCGATCCACCTGAATCGAACCAATATCAAAATTACCTGAAGATGTTTGCTTCGTAAGTTCAATCTCATAATTCTGAGCCCCGATATCCTCTAAAGCCTCATCATCAGTAGGGGTGATTACCCCGGTTCTTATAGGAGGCGGCGAATGAGCACTAGAGCCTGTAATGTCCACTTCGGGAGAAACTAAAGGACGTTCAGAAGTGGTAGGCAGTATTTCTTTCTCAGAACGTTCCTCTTCCGCTATTCCGGCCCGTACCTTGGCGAGTTGCTCTTTTCCCTTGGCAAGAGCGGCGCGGGCATCATCGTCGAGATAATGCTCTTCAAGAGCTGTCTCAGCGTAGCCAGCACCTTTGCCACCTAGCATATCAAGTGCTGCCTCCCAAACTTCAGCTAATGTAATTTCGTATTTAGGGCCTAGAAAGGCAAGGCTGCCACACCCCAAAATGCTATGCAGATAGAAATCAAATAATGTGGAGCTAATATCAGCTTTGGTTGCTTGATGGGCCTCTTCAGCCGCGAGTTTACCAGCAACAGCCTCGTCACGCTCCGTTTCGGCTATAGCAAGTCGAGCTTTTAGCATCTCTATCTCCAAGCTTTGAGAGCCGGCATGTTCTCGCAGCTGTAAAGTTTCAGCACGATATTCTTCTATGACCTTCTCTTGGTGTGTAAGCTTATCTTCGACTGCCCTTTGACTGGCATGCGCATCTCGTACTTGTTGTTGAAGCATGCTCTCCTTTTGAGAATGGAAAGTAGATGAAGTAGCTAATTTTTCCTTAAGCTTTTCTACTTCCGCTTCCAGCTTTTCATTATAGGAAGCAATACTTCTCATTTCGGCATCATGCTGCTCGAGAGTCTTCTGCCACTCGGCCTTATCGTTCTCCATTGTGAGCATGGCCTCGAGATTGGCTCGGTTAACCCTCTGAAGCTCGTCGACAAGTTTTTGCCAGTTCGACATTCTTTCAATATCGGTCCTGACAGTATCCAGATTTCGTAGCATAGCCGGTTTGTCGAGAGGAACCAAGTCGAGATCAAATCGAACCCCTCTCAAGCACCACTGAGGAAATCGACTTTGAAGAGTGGGAGGACCTTGCCCGACTTGGTATGCGGGCCGGTTGATGATTGCTTGAATGTCGGAGCGAACGGGAGCAGGAGATTGAGCAGGAACATGTTCAGAAGCTGTCGGCATTGTTTCTTCGGTAAGTCTAGGCCGCTTGCTAGAAGAATCGTCTATGTGACCTTTACCTCTCTCATCGTGAGCTTTTCTCTTTTGAGTATCATCACCTCTGTGGGGAGTGTCATGTCTTTCTTGTTCCCTTTGGTGACGTTCTTCATATGCTCGTCTCTCGTCGGCTTTCCTTATGGCCCTCTCTTCATCCGATTCTCTGTAAGAAGGGAGGTAACGCCTGTAATCATACTGGCTACGCCTCCCGTAGCGCTGGAAATCATCATAGTACGAGCCGCTGCGCCCCATAGGAGAATCTGGAATAAAAATAATAAGCTTTAGAAATCTTTAAAGTACAAGAAGATAAGTGCGTAGAGGTGATGAGAAATCCGAAGTGTCGTGTAACGTGTAAACTACACGCATCAAGTTACAAACCACTCTGTGGAATAGAGGTAGTGATAACTTGGGTAGGAGAAGTTGACATTTGTTGTAAAGAAGATGTCGCCTCGATTACAGAAGAGATAGTTTTGGAGACATCATCTTTGAAAAGTTCTTGAGAAGTCACAATTAAATCACTCAACCCCCCGAAAACATCATCACCATCATGATTTTTGGGACTTGCTTTCTTGACTCCTTCGTTAGTAGATTTTTCGGAAGATCATGGAGGTTCTTCCTCCTCGATAACTGGGGCAAGTACAGACTCGTCAGATGGCCCTGCAACATCTTTCGGAATTGAACAGTTTACTAGTGAAGTTTCTGTAAAGGTTCCTCCCTGCAAGTGCTCTTTAGTGGAGACCGGGGCATCAGGAGTGTTCGTCGGAGAATCAGGGACCTCCGTTGGAAATTCATGAATTTGAGTGGAACGAGAAGGATGCAGAAGCTCAAACTAATGAAGAAGTTCTTCTTTAAATAGAAATTTTGCGCTTCTTTCTTCAGCAGCCACAGTGCTTAGCCTTTCAAAAACTGACTTATGACTGGAATCTCTAGAAGGAGGAGGAAGTGCTGTAAAAATAAAGAATGGAATCAGCATCTAGCAATACGAACCAGGTAAAACTTAGAATAAAATTAAAGAAAGAAGAGAAAAAAGATCTCACTTCCTACTCTCCAGTCTGCGTAAAATTCTGCGGGGCAACAAATGTAGAAGTATTGATTCAAAAAACCATGTGCACTCTCCGGTAAATCCAAAATTAGTTTACGGTTTCTCGCACCTCTTACAAGTACAATCGAAGGGTGGTCCTTGTTCTTCGCAAAAGTGCACAGGTAACAGATTTCCTCAAAACTCGAAAGACGGTCAAGAGTTCTCCTGAACAGAACGCACAATCCCATCAAAATGGCATAGCCATTGGGATGCAGTTGGAAAGGAGAGATCGTCAGTCGAAGAAGGATTTGTTGAAGAAATTCATTAAAGGGAGGAATTGCTCCACTTAAGCACATTTGGCGATTAATGGCAACAAAACCGGAAGGTGGTCTATCAGCAAAATCATTTGGTCCAGGGAGTAAAACTTCTGCCTCAGCAATGCCAAATTGAATGCATAATTGATTAAGCACCCACTGTTTCAGAAGGGTAGGAGTTCTTTCCGGAGGGTTCTCTAGTGGAATAGCAACCGGGAAAGCCCCTTCGACGTGTTCTATCATCTCTTCTTGTTGAGACGTCATTCTACATGAGTAACTGGATGTTCAGGTGTGAAGGTGCACGTTTCCAAAAAGTGTGAAGTGTTGTGCGAAACTAATAAAAATAACAAGCGAAATAACTGAAATTAAACTAATTGACAACTGGTCGATTGTGAGATTTCAGGACTTGTTAATTTAAAACTCAAGCGCAGTGTTAATTCAAACAAAATTTTAGCTTTGCTTTAACACTTCATTTGAGTCGGTTGATTCACAGCATTTCACTCACACAGTTCATTTAAGTGTATTATTCTTTATCGACTAATCTGTCATTCGATGTGGGTGGTCAATGACAGTATATTCGTCCCATTTTTCTGCAAATATTATGTTTAAACAGGTTGTTAGCATTAGAGATAATCTGCAAAGAAATACGACAAAATTCAAGTCCATATAGTTCAAAGTTCAAACAGTTCAATCAAAGTTGTCTCAGGATTTCACAAGTCCTAGGTCGTCCAGCGACCTAGCATAGGTCGGAGCCTTCTTAGGTCGCGCTGTGCAAAGTAAAGGATAAAGCTTTACAAATTCGTCCTAGTGTTAGCTCGGCCGCGACCTAAAGCCTATGTCGCAAGAAAGTTAGGTTGCGCAGTTGTTAGCTCGAGTAACTCTTAATTCATGCAAAGTCTTAGGTCACATGAATATTAGGTCGTCCAGCGACCTAGTATAGGTCGAAACTATTCCTTAGGTCGCAAGGATCATTAGATCGCGAATTATTTTAAGTCGTTCAAATCCGCTAGGTCACTAACTTCCTCTCCACGCAATGCTTCACCAGACCCAATAACCCGCCATCAACTACCCAAAGAGATTCATCATCCTCTCCATGAAATTTACCATCTCTTCATACCACCAGATCATTCCAAAAACTCCTCAATCCATCATAAATTCAACGCATTGCCATGACTTCCTAAATCAACCAAATAACGACCGAAAAATCGATCGCAACAATCACTCGAGATAAAGCGTGATACATGGAGTTGAGCTAAGGTCAGAAAGTGATAATTCATGATTCAACGGCGATTATGATGGGATGAAGACCAGGTTTACTTACGAGACGTAATGATGAAAGTGAATCGGTGACTGGATGGGTCGAATTCGCCTTTGGAAGCTCAGAGAATTGTTAATGGCAGTAGGAGGTTAGAGCAATGGAATGAGGAAGAAGTAGCGACCTAACAGTTTTATATGAGGCAAATATGGGAAAACAAATAGACACGCGTATTGGCACAAGTGTTAGGTCGCTCACGACCTAGCTAAGTCAGGTCGAAGCACGCGACCTACGACCTAGGCACGTACTTCGAGGGGCAAATGTTAATTCCTCTTCATTAGCGACCTAAAACCGAAAGACATGGAGCGACCTAACTACAGGAATGGCATGGCAACTTAACTCATCAAGCGACCTAAAAGTATCTGCGACCTAAGGGAAGCACCGACCTATAGAATTCTGCGACCTATAGCACTCAAACGACCTAACTGTGTGCTCGGACCTAAGGAAGGCCGCGACCTAGCGGAACCCAGCGACCTAAGAATAGCCGCGACCTAAAGTGTTGCGACCTAAGATTGTCTCGACCTAAAGGCAGCAGCGACCCAAAAAGGCCGCGACTTAAAAGTGAGTGCGACCTGAAGATGGACTCGACCTATGGAACTCCGCGACCTAACTATCCACCGACCTAAGAAGCTCCGCGACCTAAGGAAGGTCGCGACCTAAGGGACTCAGCGACTTAAGATTAACTATGGCTGCAGGAAAGTACTCACGACCTAGGTTAGGTCGCTAACGACCTAAATACCAGAATACAGAAGACTATGCAATGCCACAAGGGGATAAGTCGCTCACGACCTAGGACTTGTGCAAATCAGCATGCGTGAGGAAGGAGGGGCCAATACTCTTCAGGTCGACTACAACCTTACTTAGGTCGGTCACGACCTACGACCTTAATTAGGTCGGTCACGACCTACGACCTTATTCTGCAAAATGCCTATAAATATGATCCTAACTCCAACTAGAGGGGGACTTTTGGCTCATTCTCTTCAAGCGCCGTTACTCTGCTGCGTTCCAAACCAATCCAACACATAAAGCTCTCAAGACACGAAGAACGCTACAAACAACTTCGAGAAAAGATCACACACATCCAACATGGATTTGAAGACTCTAATCTCCATTGAAGTTTAGGCTACTTGTTCTAAGTGACTTGTAATTCGAAGTGTATTGTACTTGAAAAGAATTGTATCAGCTTGTAACGAGATCATCAATAAAAGTACTTAAAGTGGACGTAGGCTATACCCTTGAGCCGAACCACTATAAAATTGTTGTTGTTTACTGCTTTTCCGCTATTATCTGCTTGTAATCTGTTCCCGAGTTATCGGGTGGTGCTTTCACAACTATAACTCATACACCGGGGTGTTAGCGTTCAAATTTCAGCGTTAACAATATTATTTAATGCATTTGAATGAAATGACCCTATTTCGAACAAAGAGTTGTTTGAAACTTTAAAAGAAATTTGGTTTGAATTAAAACAAAAGGTGGTTTAGAATTTTAAAGTATAACTTACTATGTAAAAGAAATTAATATGTATATATGTGGATATACATAATATCAAAGGTGGTTTGAAATAAACTCTAAATATTGAGTTTTGAATTTGGAATAAGATATGGTACCCAAAGTGATAAGTTTTTGAACTTATAATTGGGAAAAGTATTTTGAAAATTTGGAATGAAGAATTCAAATTTGAGTAAGGTTAAATGGGATTGATTGAATTTAACTCGGAGGAAGTTAAATAAGTCCGAATGAACAATCTGATTTGGAAATTTCACGATGAAATTGGAATTTAACTTGGAAAGTTAAAAGGTTAATTTGAATTGGGAGTTTGTGTGATCTCAAAATGGGTTTGAGATCTAGAAATTGAAAATGAATGGATGTTTTAAAATAAATTAGATGATATCATTCTATTGTTGTTAAAAATCTTTAAATTGTGAGTTGAATTTGTTTAAATAAATTAAGAAGTGGATTGTGGTAATATATCCATTGTAGAGATAAATAAAATCTAACTTAAATTCAAAATTAAGGATATGGAATTCCTTTGAACTTAAGATTTGAAAGATTGTTAGAAACTCTTACTTGAACCTTGTAATGAGTTAAGTAAAGATAATTTAAAATGGAATTTTGAAATCTGAACTCAGAATTGAATTGTTTAAAAACTTTAAAGGAAAATTGATTTAAAGGAATTAAATCAACATTTGAAGTATTAACTCGAATTTATATAATTCGAGATTTGAAATTTGAATCAGTTCTAGTTGAATTTGATTTGAATTAATTGAAATTGTGATTAAAGATGTATGAGTATAAGATTCAAAAGGAAAATTTGAATTGGATTAATTTGAAACAATTTGAATTTGAAGTGGTTCAATTTGGAATTAGTCCGGATTGATTTGAATAATTCGGAATTGTAATTAAAATTGAATAGATTTAAAATTCGAATTGAATTTGGATTTTTTTTGGGAGGAAATCAAGAATAATTCAACTTGATATTGAAATGGAGTTTAAAATTGGGTTTAAGTCAAACTGAAGTTGAAATGAATATAAATTGGATCTAGTTTAATTAAAATTTGTTTGAATTAGTAGAATTTGAGATCAAAATTGAATAAAGTTAAATTTGGAAAGAAACTGAGGTTAATTCAACTTGAATTGGGGTTGAATCAATTTCAATAGAAATTGAAGTTATTTAAATTGGAATTGGGTCAATTTAAATGGAAGTGGAAATTTAAATTGAATTGTTGAGAATAGAGATTAGGAAGTGAGCAGTTTTAACTCTGGACTATTTTTAATATAAAACTGTTATAATATAAACCTATTTTTCCAAGCTATCCATTATATAAACAACCTTTCTTTTAAAAGCCAAACTATCTTGTATTTGTTTTACAATTATTTTTGAAAACTGTTTAACAATATTTCAACTATTTTACAAAACTAATTACTATCTTACTATTATTTTGCAATTATCTAAAATTTCTATAATTATTTTGACTAGTTTCTATCTATTTTACACCTATTTTACAAACTAGTAATTATTTTCTAACTAATTGTCTATTTTTAAAAAATTTCAAACTATTTTCTAAATAAATTGGACAGAGTTTTAAACTGTTACTGGTTAACTACCCAATCGAGATAAGAATGGAGGTGATAATTTAAATGGATTGAAGCAATTGTGAGTTAGTGAATGAAAATTTAAGTAAATGTGAATAGGAAGAGAACTAATTTGGCTAATAACCAATAAAGATAAATACGTAGGGTGTATGTATGTTATTCTATTCGCATAGTGATTTGATCCAGATTCGAGCACAGAATTTCGA
The DNA here is from genome assembly GCA_030765085.1 of Allium cepa. Taxonomy (NCBI): domain Eukaryota; kingdom Viridiplantae; phylum Streptophyta; class Magnoliopsida; order Asparagales; family Amaryllidaceae; genus Allium; species Allium cepa. The sequence continues at coordinate 269,942,829 of CM060935.1, read as the reverse complement.
GATAGTATGTCGATCCGAGTTGGGATTTTTCACTCGATTTTCGACGGCGAACCTGGATATGGATTGCTGATTGGTTCTGGATATTCTCTATCATAGTTAAGCTATGCAAGGAGAATGACGGTTTCTAATCAAGAAATCAGATATGTGTCCATACTAGGAAGTCGGGTGGACGATACTAGTTCGGAAATGAAATTGTGTGATCGAGTGAGCGATCAGATTGGTATAGCGTACGAATGATATGTGTACATCGTACGGATTTGAATGAAATTGATATTGAAAAGAGTAATCAAAGTTGAATATTTGATTTTGAGTAAACAGAGTTAAGTATCTTTGTTTTATAAAATGGTACTCCCCTTGTTGAATCTTTTTCCAGAAGAAAAGGGTTTCTAGAAATATTTGAAGTATAAAAGGATTTTATACAAGTTTGAAATGATCCAAAGTTTTAAAAGATTTTATATATCTGAATATGTATACATATATATAAAGGATCATATGAGAATTTTGGAAAAAGGTTTTTGGAACCTATGGATTTGGAAAGGCTTTTGATTTTTGTGTAAAATCAATATTATATTTGAAAAGCCTAGTTTGAGAATTATCGATTTGGAAAAATCGATTTTGTGTAAAGGAGCTTTGTATGAGATCATACTAGGTGTATGGTTTAAAAATACTATATATGTATAGTATAAAATGTTTTGATGATGCTTTGGGGGAAAAGGCGCTCCCTTGGAATGGACTTTTCAGGAGTACCACCGGGTGGTACTGCCTTGAGCCCCAAGGGGGGTTCTAAAGTTGATCCTGTGAGGAGTCCGGACAAACTAGGTTCTGAGGATTATTGGGTAGCGAAAGTCGAGGGCGCCGTTGCCTACAGGGGCATTCGGGTTATGCTGTGACGACAGTGTAACTCGATGTCACTGCGATCTACTATGGGGACTATAGCGAAAATCGTATGGAGGATGAGTGCCAACGGTCTACACTTGATTTTGTCGGCAAGGCAATGCAACATCGGTAGAGTGTGATCTATGGTCGAGTGGAGTGGAGAAGTTTCATTATTTTGGCAACGAAATTCAAGGGCGCTGATGCCTACAGTTATATGGGTTTTTGCTGTAATAGCTACGTAACCCCACTTGTAGCTGCGATCTGTAGCGGGTTCCACGGTGTAATCGAGGGGCGCGGAGGCCTTACAGTTATCTATGGATCTTGTCGGGATGGCAATGTAACCATCGGGTTAACTGCGACCATGGATGGGGGTGATGATTTCCAGAGCATTCTCACCAAAAGATATATCCTCTATTTTCAAAAATTGTATTCTATATTTTTCAGTAAAATTATTTTTCAAGTATTTTCACTGGGTGTTAAAAACGGGTCTGCTAAGTACTTATATAATTTCAGTCGTACACCTGATCAACGTATGACCGAATTTCTGTAAGAACGAAGATGGACTTGTTGAGGCATCGAGTTATAAAAATATTTTTATAAAAACTATTTTGGCAATATTATATAGATTTTAAAGATGTTCGAAAAATGACCAAAGAATATTTTAACTGGGTTTTAAATATTTAATAAAATCTGCTTTCGTTCCATTTCGAGGACAAAAAGATTCAAAGGGGGAAGGAATGTGATAACCCGGATTTTCGAGAATTAGATAATTGAATAATTATCTAATTTAAATTAAATTACTGAATTATAGATTAAATAAATAAATGCGATAATCTCCTTTATAAATTATTTAAAATTGGAAATGCTTTATTTAGTTCAAAACAATATTTTACCATTCTTCAATTTCATTTCTCAACTCAAAACCAATTTCTCTAAACAAATATGAAAACCAAATCTTCAACTTGAAATTTCTCAAAACAATTCGAAATCATCCCTCAAAACAAGAAATGTAAATCATAAGATAGATATTTTAAAACAAATAAAAATTGGGTTTAAAAATATATGTATAAGCTTTTATATATATAATTGGTTTTATTTTCGTAAAAAAAAAGAAAAGAAAATCATATGGATGTATTTAGATAAGCATTTATAAAATTGTAAATTAATATAAAAGCTTTCATTTAAACATTTGAAATAAATATTTGTTACTTAAAGGACAAGTGTTAATTAGTAAGTATATGTAAATGACAAATGGAAGACATGAAATAATCAAGTGGCAATAGCTTATATTTCTTTTTAGTTGATAATGTAAATAATAAATAAGAAGGAAACATGTTTTCAATTCTTCTTTCGAAAACCTGGAAGTTTAAATCAGAGAGAAACCTGGACATTTGAATTTAGTTCAAAGTTTTACAATCCTCAATTCTTTCTTCTGTTTATCTTCCAAACTAAAACCCAGAACCGAGAATGAAATAAAATCAAGCAACAGTTTTCAGAATTTTAACCTGAGCTTATGTACAAGATCAAGCAAGGAATGCCACTCAACATCAAGTACAGTTCAAAGTCAATCGCTATTCCAGTCTTTGAGAAATCAAATAACAAGTTCTAGACTCAAAGCAAAATTCCAGATTTCAAGTTGAAACAAAATAGCAAATAACCAGAGGAAGAAGCAAACAAATTAAGCAAAGTTCATTCAAGTTTTTGAACCTAAAAAGCAACTCAAGATATATAATTAGCTCAAGATTCAGATCGGAATAAATCAGTTCTTGATCTAACGCAAACCCTGTAACTATTTCAAAACAAGCTTTCTCTATTTCTAAGGAGAACAGGTGAGTAAACCTAAGCATAAACCAATTTTTTTTATTTATTTCTGATGGTATGTGAAATATTTGATGAAATCTTGTGATGAATGTTTGAAAATATGCATGCATGTTGATTTTAGTTCTAAATATAGGTATATATGACTGTGAAACTATCTACGTCATCTCTGTTCTGGATTTCAGAAATTTAAAATAAAAAAAAATAAAAAAAAAATCTGAAATTGTTTGAATTGGCATATGGTAAATTCTTGTAATATGATATAAATCATGTGTGTATGGTGTTAAGAAATGACTGTGTATATATATGAGTTAGTATCTAAGGCCAAGCCTGGAACAGGTTAACAAGCCTCTGTTGTTAACATTTTAGGTTTGAAACCTGAATCAATAATTCAAATCTCCCTCTCAAACGATGTTAGGTCCTGATTTCTGAATAAAAACTTGTTGCATGTTAGCAACATCCTTTTTAAAATTTGATTCAGGAAAAGGGTGTAGCAAATACCTCAGAAATTTTATATCATAGTGGGAAACAAAGGAATGTCAAAATGTTGAACTTCATATTTGCATGTTTTGATTTTGTAACCAAGTTCGATTTCGAAATTGATGGATTTTAAAAGTAATATGATAATTTTTAAGATAGAGGATGTCAAGCGTTTTGAGGTTGAATGGAATTTTGTTTATCGTCAATCTACGATGACCAATGGAAGAATGAGTATCGCGATTGTTATGGAGGGTAGCTTGGATGTGGAAGCCCCTAAGAAAAATGATGGGTAAAATTTCCATAGCGTGGATGGATGAGGAGGGGTCGATCTAGGGTTTAAGGGTTGAATTAGGTGGAATCCGGTTTCTGGGCAACTGCGAAGCGGAGGGGGAAAACGAGAGATGCGGTCCTAGGTAAGGAGGAGGAGTGTAGAATGGCGAGTAAATCGGCAAGTTTTGGTGGGAGATGGACCGCGGTGGTGGTTCGCCGTGGAGGTTGAAGTCCACTGTTCGTTGTTTCATCCAAGTGGGAAGTAAGCGTTATTTTCGATCGTGGCATGGGTTTCGAGTTTCTTTAAGGGAGAGTGAAGGGTCGGTCGCGTGCGTTGAGGGACGTCGATCGTTGGTGAAATTCGATGGTCGAGATTTGGATTCAGGTGCGCGCATTCGTGCACGCTTGTGCACAGGAAGATGTGAAAAGAACGGGAAGAATGGTAAAAGGGGGAGGAATGTAGAAATTGGGTCGAAGATTTCGATTGGGCCTGCTAAATTAATAAGAAAAAAATGCAAGTAGAGAAAAGGGGATTGGACTATCGGCTCGGATATTTGTTTGGCCTGTGGCTTAGTTGATTTAACCAAGTATTCAAATAAATTGTGTGTTTTTATAATTATAAATAGGTTAATTATATGATTTTATTTCTATGTGTGATTTCAAATGAAATTTTATAATAATTTGATTAAGTAGTTAATTAAGATTTTGGTTTATCTTAAATTTTAATTTTGGTTCTTGATTTATTAATAGATAAGTAATCAATTTAATTCATGAACAAAAATTAATTAGGATAATTAATTAAAAAGATTAATTTAGGATAATTGATTAAAAGTATTTAAGTGAAAAATAATTATTTAAGAAGAATAATTAAGGATTGTTAGTATAAGAAATTTGAAGTAAATTATTTAATGAGGGTGATTATATGATTAAAGAATTAATTTCGATAATTAATTAAAGGATAGTTTAATTTCTTAAGTAAATAATAAGGTAATTGCTTAAATTTGGTTAATTATGGAATAATTAAGTAATGAAAGCAATTAAAGTTTAATTAATAGTAGTATAATAAATTAATGTTAAATTTAAGGTTGATTAGTAATTTCATTTATTAATTAAAATAATCTGTTAGTGTAGATAAACTGGATAAAAAGATAATTAATTTAATTTCTTTGGAGATTAAATTAAATTAATTGGGAATTGAACAACCAATTAATCATGCTTATGAATGATTAATTATATTAAATACCTTGAACTGATTGATATCCTTGATATGAAATGTTTTGTGATACGAGATGATTGGGTTGAACAATGAAAATGTGGTTATCTATCAATGATGAATTGTTGTGTATTAGTGACATCCTTATTTAAGTTGCATTGTATTTAATGGAATAACTTAGGGCAAGATATCATTGGACTCGAAGAGACCGGAGTCGGGTATTAGTTAATACCCGAAACCACTTCGATCCTTTTAAGATTGATATGTGAAATCAATAGGCTGGTATGGAGTGATTTAAGTGAATTGGACCATTTAATCTAAGTTTTAGTTCTTAGAATTCTTGTGTATAATAAGTGATGTCTATAACAAATTGTGAATTTGTAACTGATATAAGTTACCCCGGGTTTATGGAAGTTGTATGCTTTTGATAGATGGATTTACTCACACTGGTTTCCAGCCTGACCCGGATGTTACTGTGATGTAATGCTCGGGTCAGACCGAGTGTTGTAGATTTTTCAGGTAAGGACGTTCTGGAGCTCAGAAGGCGAGCAAGGTGGCAGGGACGTTTGGAGAGTTTTCACTGTGATATTGTAGTCTCTGGACATGATTGTTTTGTCCAGTATTTATGTATGTGTGTAACTCTGATGTATTTAAATGTAAATTAACTGATATAGTTTCTTTGTATAACTGCTATTTTATTTGATATTATATTTGATCCGCTGCGAATGTGAGGTTTCTGTGTCTTGTTTTCTGTTTTCTTCTTCTTTCTTTTTTCTTCTTTTCTTAACAATCTTGAAATTTCGGGATCGAAATTTTCGGGTCGTTACATCGACAATTCTGGTTAATTAATAATAATTAATTACAATTTATTTTAATTAATTAAATATATTAATTATCTTTCAATAATAAATTAATTAACCTTTAAAACATTAATTAATCAACCTTAATTAATAAATGAAACAACCTTTAATCATTAAATCATTAGCCTCTAATTATTGAATTACTCTTTAATTAATTAATCCTATTAATTACATCAATTAATTAACCTTTAATTAGTTGTCATTTAATCATTATCCTTAATTAATTACAGTAAGTGATTGTCCCTAATCAATTTCATTAATTAATCTTTAATTAATTAATTACTTGATTAATCAGCTATAATCATTATTTAATTACCTTTAATTAATTACTATAAGTGATTATCCCTAATCACTTAATCAACTTTAACCATTAATTAATTACTTTCAAATTAAGTAATTATCTTTAAATTAATTACGTTAAGTAATCTTTAATTTATCACATAAATAAATTAATTACCTTAATTAATTTTTTCTTTAATTAATAACGTTAAATAATTCTTTAAATAATTAAATATTTAATCCCTTTTATTACATTGGGTAATTATCCTTCTAAATCACCTTTATTAATTAATAAATTATCAATTAATTATCATTCAAATCTTAAAATTTTTGAAATAAATTCATCACCAACTTATTATCTTAAAACCTTTGAGTTAAATTAATAATTAATTTTTTTTAACCAAATTCAAAACTTGGACTAACATTTACAATAGAATTTGTTTTAACCCAAAATTGTTTAAAATAAACTTGATTTGTTTTAAAGATTAAAAACTCTTTTTATGCTAAATCTATAAACCCAAGCCAAATTCTAAAACTCACGAACCCTTCTTTGATTTTTCTACAACATTCATTTCCCCGAGTATTTACATGAGTTTTCTTCGAGACGAACCCGAGTTACTCCACGTCTTCCTCAATTATCAGATATTATAGACACAACCACTCACACATGTACATGCACGATCACCAGGACAACTTCCGACCAACTTCTCGACCACCCACGAGTCACCTACAACTTCACCAATATTTTTGATAACCCAGATCATCCAAAACTTGTCAGAAATCGAATTCGAACATTTTAATCAAACTCGAACCCAAAATAGTCATCAAAAAATGCCACGTGCTGCCTTGTCATGACGTCAGGTACCCGCGACTCTGACCCAAGCTCCGTCGATTGTCCATGCACCACTTCCCTCTAGTCCGGTGTGCGAGCCGATGCGGCAACGACGATGAAATCAACTCATCTATCATCTCGAGCAAGAAAACATACTAAACCCTAAATCAACGAACCCACGCCGTGTTGATCATCTGAAAAATCCCCAACTATTTTTCCATTAATCTATGACCTCTAATCTATCTTCAACATCAATATTGACCATAATTGCCTTGCCGTCTCGGTAAATGACGAAAAGGTGTTTTTCGTTCATCTTGAGATTTCTATCTTGAATTAAAGCTAAAAATACTGATTTTTATTTCAAAAATCATAGTTTGTAATCTAATTATGCAACCAAAACTTGAAAATAAAATCATTGAATTTTCAAGTTTGAAGAGATCTTACAGTAATGCCTAAATTTCTAAATATTTCTTGAACATTTTATACTTGGATTTATTTTTAAAAATAATATTACATCCTTATTCACATTTCATCTTCAAGGATCCTAACCAATTATTGATTATAGGAAGAGAGTTTGAATTATTGGATAGATTTTAGCCTGAAAATGTTAACACAGATATATAGATGCCTGTGATCAGACATGCATACAACAATATATGTATATATATATATACATAAAGACATGTTTATATTTCCACAAATAAATCTCATAGCAACTTCAATCCTTAATCCAAACATCAAGATATGTATATATACACTTTAAGTTTTAATGATTAATAATTTGCTCACCTGATTGATGATAATAGATATAGACAAAGCCTGGAAGTAGATCTTGAAAATCTAGAATTTGATTTTAAATCTGAAGCTACTTGATTTATTTGAATTGAAACAAATCTCTGCCTTTTGATTTATTTTAATTGTTTTGCTCTGATTTGAAAATTTGAAAACTGGAAGCTGTTTGACTTTTTTTTTCCAGTTTTTATTTTCCTTCGCACTGGTTGTTTTATAGGTTTTTGATTTGATTTTTTTTTTTCTTATTCTTTCTTTTCAGATTTGTTTTCAAGTTTGAGAAAATTGAGCCTGATTTCTTTCTCATATATACTTTTATAAAAATTCAAATTTAAAAAAAAAAAACATGTTTGACACTTGTTTATTTGTTAATCCATTTAAATTTCACTTGTTAATTTTTTAATTTACATGGCTTACAAATGGTAACATGGAAACATTTTATGTTTAACCCCATATTTTATTTAATTTGTACAATTTTTTAAACACTTTTATCTTATATTTTTACATGATTATATAAATTTAAAGTTTTATGTAATATGGTCACATATTTGTTACGTAAAATAGAATAATATCTTTATATATATGTATATACAAAGCATAATTACGTTAATTTATAATTTCATGTTTTAATCCCTTGTTTATAAATTACTTATAAATTTGCATACATATCATTTTCATATATATGTTTTATATTTTCTTATTTATATTTTCTATTATTTTAAATCTATGCATCCCTTTATGTATATATTTACGACTTTTAAAGAAGTTGATTAAAAATAAAATTACACCTAAATAAATAAGCACAAATATGTATAGATTATATATATTAGTCATTTATATAAATTTGACTTTAAACTACTTTTGAAAATATTCAAATTATAACATTTAAATTACAAGGCATATATATATTTTGCAATATAAAACTTAACTTTCAAATATGATGCAACTCAGGCTAGAAAAGAAAATACGCAAACAATAATTTTGCAAGAGATAAGTCGTACACGACTTATGGAAGAGTTAAGTCGTCCACGACTTAAGATGAAGGCTATAGGTCGTCCACGACCTAAGGAAGAGGCGCTAAGTCGTGCACGACTTAACAGGGTGAAGGGTAACGAGCTAGAAAGGGGAGATGACATCATGGAAGGCAAGGAAGGTCGCTCACGACTTAACAAGCAACGACCTAAGTCGCTAAGTTGCTACCGAGTTTGCTGCAGTAAGTCGTCTGTGTATAAGTGTTGTATCTGATTAAGTCGTTACCGACCTATGTTAGGTCATGAGTCATTGTATCTTGAGTCTTTTGTGATGTGTTGTAACGTGTTGATTATGCCGACCTATGTTAAGTCGTTAGGTCGTATACGACCTAGGTGATGTAATATGTGTTGTGTTGTAACATGAGCTGTGAGTCGTGAGTCGTATCGCCTTTAGGTCGTGTGACTGTAATGCCGTGTGGTAACTCGTTGAGTCGTTGGTACTTGTGTGTGTAACTCGTGAGTCGGCATATAGTTAAGTCGGCCATCTGTGTGATAATGATAGGTCGCTACCGACTTGTATAAGTCGTAAGTCGCTCAACGACTTAGTGGTCCGGTTGTAGCCTATAAATAGGCAAGTGTTGGTCATTTGTAGGTGGTTGATTGTTGAATAAAATTTCGTTTTGATTGCTGTGTGCTTTCATCTAAATTGGTAGTTGAGTGTAATCTCCTATCTTCACTTTCGGTTAATCGAGTGCGCTCGATTCAACGATTGTTGAAGCCAATTCACGGTATCAAGTGCGCTTGATCAACGTTTGAAGAATTGTAGATCTTCTTTCACGGTATCGTACGCGATTAACGTGTCGAAGATAGCTAGAATTCGGTATCTTTGTGATTAACGAATTTGGGCATTTCAGTACCTTCAATCCACCGTTTGCTACTTTCATCGATCTATATCGATTTGTTATTATCCGCTGCGTCAGCTTTTGGTATCAGAGCTAGACATAGCCAATTGAAGGAGAACTTCACATCGTTCGATGGTGACGGAGTTCGTGAGGGGTGGGCAAGTAAGGGGGATCTCGAGTTAGGGCTTTGGGTTCGTGACGGCAGCAAGGTACATGTTTTAGTTTAATATTTAACAACACGCTTGTGAATATGTGCAGAAAAGAAAATACAGTGAGATGTATGTATGTATGTGTGTGTGTGTGCATATATATATGCATTTTCAATTTATATATATGTACAGATAACAGAAAAGAAAATATTTTATAGAAAAACAATTCCGTTTTAAGGCATAGGTTTGAAAGAAATTTTTATTGGAATTTAATGTGTACATATAGGTAAGCAGAATATATATATATATATATATATATATATATAAGATTTTGGGAAAAATCGGAATTTTAGAATGTTGAACATAAAGATTAGATTTTTAGGTCATTATAGGTTATTTTCAAAAGAAAAATAAATAAACATATATACACATTTTTACTTACTAGTTAATTAAATTAACTGGATCAAGTTAAATTCTAAGAGGGAAATTTATTGATTGGATTTATTTCGAATATTGATAAACCGAATAAATGGTTATTACATGGTCTAAAAATCATGATGAAAACAAGCCGAGATGGAAACGGGTTAGAACAAAGCAAAGGTGAGTTAATCTCACTCTTCTGGAATGCTATTTAAATTTAAATAGTTAAATTTAAATATTTGGTTGAATGATTTAATTGATTTAGTGTTCTATATTATATATAGTAGTATATAGTATATATTGGAGTGATTGATTTCCCGCATTTTATGGCGGATAAGACCCAATGAGCCGCATAATAGCGGATGATATTATATTTAAAATCCATACACCGCGATTTTCCACCTCGAAGTGGAATTGGTATTTTATATTGTGCTAACATTTGTGGATGCAGGGAAACAGGTTGGAGGGATCCAACTGGATTCCTCGAAATATTTAGACTTGTTCTAATAATTCTGTGTCGTGATTATTTGATAGGCGGTGATGAATTATATTGATAATTGGAATATTGGATACCATGGTTTGAATTAATATATTTCGGTACACTGAGACATCATAATATTTAGAATTGGATTTATGAAAGAAATATAAGAGTAAATTTTGAAGTGAAATAATTATAGAATAAAAATAAGAATGAATTGGAAAGGAATAAGAGCTGATAAATTCCGGGTATGAAAAAGGGATTTTGAGTAATCAGAGTAATAATGAATTTTAAACTTAAGTGATGTTATATCAAGAAATAAAGAATTTATTTTAAAATTCAAGGTTTGAATTTATTTGCAAGAATAAAGAAGAAATTTGGAGAATATGAAATTGGTATTTTCAGTTAAAAAGATTTTAAATCATAATTAAGAAATAAAACCTGAAGTTAATGGGTTTTGAATAAATTGATTACGTAAAGGAATTTATATCAAAATGGAGTAATTTGGAAATCAATTTGAAATTGATTTAAATTCTTAAAACTGGAATTTTAAAAGGGAAATGAGACAATGGAATTTATTAACAGGGTTTATAAAAGTGAAGTAATATACCAGCGGATATTTGAAAGAATAAATTGACGGTGGGAATTTATTAAAGGAGTGGGTAAATTTTTTTAAACATAAATAGTGATCTATTTTTAAAGATGTGAAAGAGAAGCGTATTTCCCTTGATAGCCAAGTACGTTTTCAAAGCAAATTTTAATTATAAGTTAAAAGCTTTAAAGCCGTTTTAAAAAGCATGTTTTAGAAAATTTATTATTTCTAATTTTTTTAATTCTAAAGTAAGTATTTTCTTTTAATCTATTATAGCAGGAATTATTTAAAGGTGGCTTGGTATTATGTTTTGAAAGTTAGAAATTCAGTTTTATATTGTACAATGTAGTTTTATTTTAAATATTCTTAAAGTATATATTTTGAATAAGTGTTAAAGCAATTTTTAATTTAAATGTTCTAAAGGATATTGTATAATAAAGTGTTTTAATTTATTTATTTTTTTGTAAAGTGGGTTCAAATTTTCTATTAAAACATAAGGAAAATATACAAGATCAAGAGACTAAAGTCTCAACATACTATAATCCAAATACAAGACAAAAACAAACAATTGCATTAAAGCTAGACCCAAGGCCTGCTTCGTCCAGCCCAATAGAACAGAAGACTCGAGAAGGATACCGAAACAAAAAAGGACATTTCGTAGCTTCCGACCAAACTTTATGTCTTCTCCTCTACTTCCTTTAATGGCGACGAGAGAAGAGATTTTTTTTTTTCATTTCCTTTTCCTCTTCGTCTTCTAAAAAACTAAACTCATCTGCTTACAGCTTACAGATCGGAGGAGTACTACAAACTATTTGATGAAACTAGCAGCTCATATATAGTCAAACTTTCTCGATTCTCTTCAAGATTAGTCTTCAGAAACTATATCTTTGTATTCTCTAAGCTTTAGTTATAAGACTGACTTAATTCTTTGCAGGAATAAGGAGAATCCCTTCAAGATCTGAAATTTAGAGTTCCAGATCTAATCTCGTTGAGTTCAGAACTTGATAAGGTAAGTTCTAACTCTTCTAAAGATGTTGGCTTTTAGCTTACAACTCTACTGATTGATTATTATTGGCCAGGTTTCGTTGAGCTATTTTCAGATCTTGTCTCAGATATTGGCAAGTTAAGTTTCAAACTTTCTTTTAACTTCTGGTTCTTCTGATTAAGAATATAGTTAGTGAAGGATCTGTTACTTCACATCATCTCAAATCCATAGGAGAATCAGAGCTTATTCTAATGAATTTTGTTCACTGCAGGGAAAACATTCTTCAAGAATCCTGGGTTATCTGCATTCTGCAACTTATCAGACTAAATCAAAATTATTGTTAATTGTAAATTTATAATGTAAAATTAAAGAGAGGAGAGTGAGGACGATGTAAAATAATACAGGTACACTTAGTCTAAGCCAAGAAACAGAAAGCTTTAGAGTAGCAGGTGAACAGAAACACATGATAGCGTATCCCCAATTCAGCGTTTGGAGGTATAACCCCATTTCATAGCTAATTTTTCATCTGTGCCTGAAATGTTCTTAAAATGTTTTGATTTAGTCATTCTGATGAACATAGTCTGGTAGATGTTAGAACAAATCTGCGAACTAGCTGAAAACCGATTCTGAAATATCCTCTCATTTCTTTCTCTCCATATATGCCAAACACACATAGATAGTGATAGTTGAAACAAATCTGAACTTAAGCTTTTTGTTCGGGAGAAAGAAACGATTTTATGTAAATCCTCCTTCAAAGAAAAAGAGAACAGACTTTTCGGAGCTTTAAAGAACTTTTTACAGCTCCAAAGCCAAATCTTACCTGTATAATCACATTGAAAAAATAGGTGAACTATAGTTTCAATATGATTATTACAGAAGACACATAAAGGGTCAACGGCTATTTGTTTTTGCAGAAGTCTATCTTTTGTTAGAAGATAGTCATTTACGGCTTTGAACAGGCATACCGCCATTTTTGGGACATGGATTTTATTCCAAACCAGACACGACCAAAATTTAATTTCGAAACTAGTTCTAGTCGTGTTCCAAATGTTTTTGAACTGATATGAACCATCCCTGGTACATTTCCAAGCCCAGAAGTCCTTTTCCATGTCTTTGTAAATATTCACTCCTTCTATTTCTGCATGGATTTGAAATAAAAAAGTATACGAATCCCATTTCCACTCCCCATTATATACAATCTTACTGAGTAACATGTTTTCCGTACCAGTTCTAAAAGCTGTATCTCTCCCAATACGTTCCATGGTTGAACTTCCGTTCAACCATGGATCATACCATAGTGAAGTCGTTTTACCATCAGCAATGTTAAGGGAGAGGCATTTCAACGCTATTTTCCTATTTTTCAAGACATATTTCCATACTCCCGAATCGTCTGCCCGTTGCGCAATTTCCCAGAAACTTTTTTGTCCAATATACTTATGATGCATGTGGTCAGCCCAGATCCCCTCTGAATTAATAATTTGCCATATCAATTTGATATATAACGCTCGATTCATCTCTTCTAGATCTCTCAATCCCATTCCTCCTTCTTCTTTTTGTCTACATAAGATTTCCCAGGGAATCTTACTACTCCGACTTTTCCAAAGGAAGTTCAAAATCAAATGTTTAATTTTTTGAACAGTGGTAATTGGGAGGCAAAAACATTGCATCCAATATTGAATTGTTGGGTATATGGTTGATTTAATCAGTTCCAGTCTCCCAACCAAACTAAGCATTTTGTTCTCCCATCCCCCAAATTTTATTTTTATCTTCTCTAACAGAGAGGAACAGTCTTTATCCCTTAAATTTGCACTTGACAAGGGAATTCCCAAGTACCTTACTGGGAGTTCCGATTGTTGAATGTTAAGTATGGAGCAGATATCAGTACACTGGTTTACCCCTTTTCCAAAGAATACGTTAGATTTTTCACAGCTTAGTTCCAATCCTATAACTCTCTTCATAGTTTGAAATACTTCTCTAATAGCAACTGCATTTCCTGTACTTGCTTTTGAAAAAATAATAACATCATCAGCATATATGAGATGAGTCAACTTGTTATCATCATCTAAGATTGGAGAAATATGACCATCCCTAACCTTTTCTTCCATCAGTAACGTGAAATATTCCATAACCAAAGTAAAGAGTAAAGGGGAAAGAGGGTCACCTTGTCTAAGGCCATTTGTACTTTTGAAATACCCGTGCGATTCCCCGTTCATTATGATAGAGAAAACTGGAGTAGATATGATATTTCCAATAATTTTCACCCATTTGTTTGGGAAATCCAGGCTTTTTAACATATGTACGACAAAATCTCGATTAATCGAGTCGTAAGCTTTCTTTAGATCTACTTTAATACACATATGCTTATTTCCTTTTCTTCCCAGACCTCTGATCATTTCATGAGCTAGCAAAATGCCATCCCCTATTGATCTCCCTTTTATAAAAGCCGTTTGGTTTGATGAAACCAGTTTTTCCATAAACGGGGCCAGTCTGTTGCATAAAATTTTGGTGAAAACCTTATGTGAAGTGTTACAACAGACTATGGGTCTAAAATCTTGAATGCAAGTGTTGTAAGCTTTCTTGGGAATCAAGTGCAAAAAAGTGTGATTCCACTCTTTGATAACTAAACCTTTATGAAAAATATCATTCAGAGCTTTGCAAATAAGTTCTTTGAATAGATTCCAATGAGTTTTGAAAAACTTAGAATTAAAGCCAACCGGACCTGGAGAAGTTGTCTCTTTGATGTCTCACAAAGCTAGTTTAATCTCTCCTATCGCTATTTTGTCATTCAAAAAATTTGCTCCATAATTCGAAATGATCGTCTTACAAATTACTTCAGGGAATTGATCTCCGGTAGACTGGTTAAACATTTGTTTATAGTAATTAATAGCCGATTCTGCAAACATGTCTTCCGAAACAGCCTTTCCGTCTATTTGTATACTAGTCAAACGATTTCTATTTCTTCTGCTAGACATTTTAGCATAAAAGAATGAAGAAGCCTCATCACCCATTGTGAGCCATTCACATTTAGCCTTTTGTCTAGTATCTAGAAACTCTTTTTTTAATGCCAATTCCATATTTAATTTAGCATTCTGAAACTCAAAAGCTAAATTTGGATCTTTTGATTTTTCCATGAGTTTCTGAGGTTTAGCACATTTCTCTCTTTGAACTTCAGTCTCCTGTTTGGTGTTCCTTATTTTGGAACTCCAACTCTTAAGTTCTCTTTTAATATTCCTAAGAATATATATGATTTGATAAAGGGGACTGTCTTGTTGTTTAGAGATACAGTTGTTCTCGATAATCTGAAGGTAATGATCGCATATCGGCCAACGATTCATAAACCTGAAAGGTCTGTTCTTGACTCTAGACTTACGAAAAAGAGAAACAAGAATAGCAGTGTGATCGCTAACTGATGAAGGTAAATATTCAGACGACAAATCTGGGAATAAATTAATCCATTCGAAATTTGCAAAGACTCTGTCAATTTTTGAGAATATGTTGCGCCTAGGACCCGACCACCAGGAAAACTCATATCCTTTAATACTGATCTCTTTTAAAGCTGTGTGATTAGACATATTGTCTAGTTCGAAAAGGTTTCCAAGCGTTACAGGGTTGCCACCTTTTCTATCTGATAAATTGCGAATACATTTGAAATCCCCAAGGACCAACCACGGTCTGAAAATGTTAATAGCGTCTTCCCAAAGGTTCTTCCACAGACTTTTCCTTAAGAGAACAAAATTCTGAGCGTACACAAAAGTTAAAATACATCTGAAGCTCGGCTTGTTTATAAGTTCGATAGTTAAGTGTTGGTCACTCATTCTAATGTAGTTGAAATCCCATGTATTTTCATTTATGAAAACTAATATTCTACATTTAAAATAACAAGAGACATTACTTATTATTTTCCAACCTTCTTCCATACGATTTTCCAAATTGATTATATCCGAGTACTTCAGCTTGTTTTCCAAAATACCAAAACAACTAATGTTATACTTTCTAATAAGCTTTCTCACTTCTTCCATCCTGTTAGGGTTATGAAACCCTCTAACATTCCAACAAGCGAACGACATTAAGTTGCTTTGAAGTTACGGGTCCTCTGTTGCCTATTGCTAGAGGACTCCACTTTCCCTTCCGCAGTAATGCCTAACATTTGAACCCACTTAGGGTTCCTACGAACAAGTTTGTCCTTCTGAATAGTGTCTACTTCCGTATCCTAGGACTCTGAAATGGTTTGTTCCTCTTGAAATGAGTCTGCATTATCATGTGTATTCTGTTCCTCTGCCACATCCGTCGTTCTTGAATCCTGGTCCTGATTTACCTGTACCTGTAAGTCAAAACAAGGTTTAGTCCCTCTTTTAAGATTAACATTATTAATTGTACAATCTTCAATACAAATATCATTAGCGAGAAAAGTATTAGAACTAGACGGCAGGTTTTCTGAAGGAATAGAACTAGACGGCTCTCTATTTCCTGAATCAAGAAGGACTTGAACTACCCTGCTTTCTATATCCATTGATCATCCCTGTGTCCCGTCAGATGGTGATCTGTTGGAATTTAGTTCCTTGTCCTTTTCTTGCACCTGTGTATGCTCGTCTTTGCTAGGAACCTCCTCCACATTCTTCCTCAAAACTTCATCAAATTGACTGCCTTTATTCATTTGCTCAGTAAGTTCCACCGGACTTCCAACGTTCCTCTGGACTGGGTCGTTTGGAGTCACATTACTGTCCTCTTCCCTTACTATTTCCTGACATCCAACAGAAGATGGGGCCTCTATAGTATTATCAGAGTCTTTTGCTTGAGGTTGCTTAGGAACCCAAGATTTGGTCATTGGGCATTCCTCAGATACATGGCCAAAACAGACACACTTGCCACAAATAGGAGGAGGATTCTCATATTCTACTTCCTGAATAAAACTCCTTCCTTCGTCATCCATTCCTTTTATGGTGTTAGGCAGTCCATAAGTAGCGTTAACCTCTACCAGAACTCTGGCAAAGGCTAATCTGGATTT
This sequence comes from Allium cepa, assembly GCA_030765085.1. NCBI lineage: Eukaryota > Viridiplantae > Streptophyta > Magnoliopsida > Asparagales > Amaryllidaceae > Allium > Allium cepa. The sequence continues at coordinate 269,925,910 of CM060935.1, read as the reverse complement.
ATTTTTGGTTGCCTCGTCCATCTTTATAGGGATCCCTAACGTACTAGTCAGAGCACTTATAGCTTTGTTTCCCCACAGTTTGAAGCTTAAGCCGGGAAGTCTAACCCACATTGGCAAGGATGTTAGAAGATCTCTGTCTGTATTCATATCAGGGGATAGTCTCTTCATTGTAATCAGGTTCCGGTCCATGAACCAAGGCCCTGATTTCAGGATTTTATTGCAATCCTCTTCACTTCCAAATCTCACTACAAAGAAACCGTTATTCCTTGAGTGAACTGTAAACGACTTCGTTGTTGACCAAACTCTGTTGGCATAGCCTTCAAAAGTTTTGAGCCATGGTTTATATCCGACAACATACAATAAAATACATAGGTCCCAGCCTCCCTCCTCTTCTTTAAAAGCTTCTGATGACAGGGAACTTATTCTTTTTCCCTCCGTTATTTTTGTTCAATAAATTCCAGATCTAGGTTACTTATGTCACCTACCGCTCCAATTTTTACAGCCTCACTAGAAGAGAATTTTTTAGCATCCTCGGGAACAGTGAATTTGATGTTTAGATTATTTCCGTTACTAGCTTTCGGCTTAGTATATTTCATGACTTTGACTGGCCTAGAGTAAGCCGATTGTTCCTTCGCCGAAATCTGCTCTGGATTAGATCTAGATCTGCTCTGCCGATTATCACCCAAATTAAGTCTAGTTTCAGGTCTCGAAGAAACTAAAGCCTTGCCCCTCTTCCTTCTCACCTCCTCCCAGCCTTCATCGTCCATCAATCCCATAATTAAACGCTGACGTCCAGAATTTGAGGAGATAGAATTGAAGAAAAACAAGCGGAGCAAACGCAAGAAATTAGAGGAAAGAAACAGAAAAGAAAGGAGAAAAGGGAAAGGAAACCCAAATCTTCAGATCTAGATCTGGAAGCCATTAGAAAAGGTGATTAATAATTATTACGATAATAGGTTTTAAATTATTTTTAAAATATTTACATGATGTCTTAAGTGGAAATAAATAATTGGGAATTCATTCCATGTGGAGAGTTAGGTTCGAAACTGTTTTCAAAAGGGTTGAAAATAGAAATTTATCTTGCGAAGATATTTTGAGGATTAATAAATAATTTGGTGAAATTATTTATGTTGGATGGTTGTTTGTGAATGTTGATTGATAGTTAAATAAATGACTATCTATATTGGCCAATGCGCTGATCATTTCGAAGAGAACGGGATCGGGATTAATTGCTCGAAAATCACTTCGATCGAGTTTGAACGTTTTCATGTGGAAAACAAGAGTTTGGATTCGAAGGTGGAACAGTGAAGTGCAAGGGCTAGTCGCTACTAATCCTGAGGATGATTCCAAAATGGATGTAGTGGGAGTAGTGCATTCGGTTCCGTTCGAATCCGGGATGGACTTGTATGGATGAATGCTTTCGGAACATCGTCAGATGGACAATGGGCATTTAAGTGACATGTTCTGAAAAGGTAACGCTTAGCCTTGAGCCTCATCAACCGATAGTGACTGAAAGTCAGGGGTTATGCAGCAAGGCTAAGTGCGTAGCACCCATTAGGGTGAGGTCATCCCTGTCTAGATGTCCCTTTTATTTGGCTTAGTGGTGCGGTTGCTGATCCTAACCGTGGAGTCATCTTACTCGGGATTATCCAGTAAGGGGTAGTCTCGGTCTTGTGTTGCAGGGGAGTTAGGGTGGCTCATCGGTACGCTGATCTAGACCAGGTATTGTGACAGGTGGCACCCCAGTGCCTACTAATTAGTAGGAAATCCATTCTCCCTACGCGCCTGTACGGTTTTGATTGTGCCAACTATTGCTTAAACGTTAGATGCAAGCATTTCAGCTAGATTTTATTTTACTTTCTATAGACACTATTATAATATTAGATGATTTTAATATGGCTATCGTAAGGTAAAAAACCCGACATGTTTATTTGTGGCGTGGTCTTACGAGATGATTTTGTTTTCAAAAGAATTTTGAAACATTAATAATCAATTTGAGTATGGTTTTCTCACGCTTGTATACCAGACTAACTCGGGTGTTATTTCACTATAATGCTCGGGTTAGACCGAGTATTATGGATTACAGGAAAGGATGTAGTGGAGCTCAAGAGATGAGCTGGATGGCAAAACATACTTCCGTATTTGTCATAAATAGTCTGTTGTGTATTCAGATTGTGAAGACATGTTATCATTACTATCTAGTTGTGTGATATGTATACTTTGATGATGTAACATATAAACAGATTTGTTTTTGTGTAAAGGTCATTTATTATCTATTATATTTATTCCATTGCGATGGTTAAATTCTGATGTTGTTTCCTATTTTCTCCTTCTGCTTCTTCTTCTTTAACCCTAACGGTTCGGTTTTTCGGGCATCGAAAAATCGGGTCGTGACATTTTGGTACCAGAGAGGGAGGTTTAGCAAGAACCTTGACTCTGGTGTGGTTTACTCATTAGAGATGGAGTCAGTAGTACTCTAGAATGAGTTTGAGTGTATTTACAGATATGAGCTCATATTTGTTAGTGAATATAAATTGTTTTAATATTGTGTGACTTATTGGTTGGGTGCAATATGAATTCTGATCGGGTAAGCTGGCAGCTGTTCGAGAAGAATTTATAAACACCTGACACATTAAATTGACACGGTATTATTTTAAAGGTGGATGAATGAAATAATTTTACCCAAAATTTATTTTCATATAAAAGAAATATTTTCTTAAATTGTTATATAACTTGGATGTTTGGATGCTAATATTTTACACAAATAAGTTAAATAAAATTGGAATGACTTGGACAATCAAATGGGACTTTGTATGAGCATAAATTATACAAATAAATTATAGTTAATATTTGATTTAAGTCAAAATTTGAAAATTTAAAAGCCCGAAGATTTTGGAAGCGTTTTGAAGACAAATAATAGCATTTTTTTGAAGTATTTCTTAAAGGAAATTGTATCAAATAAATTTTGGGAAGGAATATAGCATTGAACTCACTTCAGTTGCTGGAAAATAACTTCGGTGATGACTGCAGCATCATCGATGTTCATTTTCGAGTTTCTAAGTGACGGACTGCTACCAAATTGATTTGTTCAGGAGAACTAGTTTGTTTTGAAATTTCAGAGGAAATTAGTTAGGGGTAAAAACTAAGATTGGTTTAAAAATTTGAGAAATGTTATTTTGGGATAATGGTGATTTCAAATGATTTGAACCGAAAGCCGGGTGTTTGAAATCCTGAATTATTATTTGAATTAAGAATCCTGATGAGGTAAGTTATAAACTTCGAAAGTTGAGATGATTTTTAAATAAGGATGGAAAATATGAGCTTTGAATGTTGGAATAAAAATTTAAAGTGAAAAGGTTAAATAAATTTAATTTGGAGAAATTAAATTGCGGAAAATTTAATGGATGATTGGAAGAAATAATTAGTAAATCTTGAATGTGATTGGAATGGGAAAAATAAAAATTAAATTTGGATTGGGAGATAAAATTTAGTTGGATTGAATTAAATTGAATTAAACTGAAAATAAAAGCCATCTGTATTTGAATTAAGTTGAAACTGAATTGAAATAAATTGAGATGTAGATGATATTAAGTGAAAGTAAGTTCTTAGTTAATTTAAGTTCAAGGGGATTGAATGGATTAAAGAGAATGGTATGATGCTAGATTTAATTTAAGTTAAGTTAAATAAAATTGAATTGAACTAAATTCAGTTGGGCTATAGATAATATTAAATGGAATAGAATTCTTACTTAAATAAATAAGTGTAAACTAGGAGCTTATAAAAGAATTGAAAAGCATTGAAATAAAAATATAATCCCTAGTTAAAGTGAAGTGAAAATGTGATTGACTATAAATGGATGCAGAAGTATGAATATTAATAAGTGAGTAGCTTATAAAAATGTAAAAAGGGAATATATAATCCAAAATAAAAGTGTTGGAATTTTGGAAAATGAAAGAAAATCCAAACTAGAATTATATTAAAAAAAAATTGAACTCGGGAAAATTTAATAAAGTGATTTTTGTAATAAAATCGAATATTGATTTAAAAGTTGGAAGTAAGCTATTTAGCTAAATGAATTATTTGATAGAGTATATTAATAAAATTTAACTCGGTTAAATAAAATGGATTGTAAGTTAATAAAGAAGTTTGGACATAAACTCGAATTATAAATAGAATTTGACTTGGATTGATAATGAATTAAAATTAGTGGAGATTTTGTAAAAATAAAATGGAATTGGATTATAATAGAAATGATTTGAGTTACAAATAAAATCAATTCGAGTATAAATGATTCAAGTATGTGCTTGGAAATTATTTAATAAATTGGGAAGGTGAATTAAAATTAAAGTGGATGGGCTAACTAAATTAAATGGAATTTGATTAGATGAGAATCAAATTAAATGGAAGTGAACTTAAGTTTGAAGTTGGAATAAATTGAAGTAAATTAACTTAAGTTAAGAATAATGAGAAGCTCGACTTCGAGTAGGAAGGGTGGACCATTAAATAAAAGCTTGGGTTGAATTAATTTGGGAATGGTCAGTAGTATACAAGCATGGAATGTGTCGAGCTAAATAAAATGGTTGTGAGTGAATTAAAATGAAAGGAATTAAATATAAATTGAGCTGGAATCAATTTAAAATGGTTATAAGCTTAAGTAATTATTTATTCACATGAATATAGTCGAATTGCGTAGAAAATAAATTGTCGTTGATGAAAACAAGATTAAATAAAATTCTATTTACTGATATAAGTGAAATAAAATTGACTTTGAAATCAATTGAATTGAATATGAGCTTGTTTGGATTAAAAATAAAGTGGATGTGAGAAATTGAATTGTAAACCAATAAAAATTGAATAAAATGGCACATGAGTTGGTTGAAAGCAATTGAATTGTTTTGAAACCATATAAATTGCTCATGGAAAGTGTTTGGTGCATGTTGCTTATGAAATGCATGTGTTTAGCTATTGAAAGTAAGTGAAATGTTAATAAATTTCGTATATTTAGTACTTACATGTTTGAATTGAGTAAGTACTAGTACGGGAAACCGTTAACTGGATTTGATTGCGCTAGTTGCTAAAATAATAAGCCACTTGCTTAAAAATGCTAAATAAAGGTACGCCAACGTAATAAAAATAGGAAATATGAATTGTTTTTGTTTTTCTGACCGTTTGGGTCGATGTATGTATATTTATATCTCTTTCCAAATTGCAAAAGCTCCTTCGTACAAAAGAGTCTCTGCCAAAAAATTTCGAAAATTTGAGAGCTAGAAAATTTTTGGAATATTTTTTTAGCGGCAAAACGATTTCAAATTGGAATTGAAATAAGGTATTTTGGAAATGGAAATTGAAACTAATTGTTTAGTTGGAACTAAAGTATTAGGAAAGTGAATTTGGGATTTTTGATTTCAGAGGATAGACTGAAATTTTCTCGGCAAAGGTATATATTTAAATTTCTGTATGAAATTTGATGATTTTCTAGTCTAGTCACTTGGCTTTTGTTTTCTTTTGAAATTTTGGGACCCGTAGAGGCATTTTGTAGTTGTACCGAGCTAGCCGCACAAAAGAGACGCTGGCGAATTTTTTTTGGAATTTTAGAGAGTTAGAAATAATCGAGAAAGTTTTGATAATTTAAATTTGGATTGAAATTTAAATTTGAATAAGTGGAGTAAATAATATTGTTGGAAACTGTGGAAGGTTTTCGAAAGTTGGTTGAAGTAATAGTGGGTCTTTAATAAAAGATATGTTATGGCAAGTTGATAAAACTGTTTGGTTTTGGAAAATAGTAATGGGTATTAGATCATTTTTCTTAACTAGCAATTTCAGGGACGAAATTCTTTTAAGGGGGGAGGAATGTGACGACTCGGAATTTTCGAATGTTTGAAATTGGAATATTTAATTGATTTTAAATATTTAAAAGTTAATTTTTAACTTGAATTCAAATATTATTATTATTAAGCAATTATGTTATTGGATTTAATAAACCGAAATTGGGTAAATTATTGAATCTTCGGTTTTAAGCCTGTTAAAAATAATTTGAAGGCTTGTAAAATTTATATTGACAATACTGAAGATAGTAAAAGTGTTAAAATTGAATTTAAAGGTGATTTGTTCAGTTTTAAAAATATACCGTTTAAATCGATATTTAAAAATAGCCTTCCAAGGCATAGTCTCGGAATTCGACGAAACCAGTTTCATCGAATCCGTAATATTGTATTATTATCGGATTCAAATTTTCGTAATGTTTGGAGTTGTTGTGTGAGCGTACGATATATAAACACGCTGAAATTTATATCGAATTTAATATAATAACTGGGTCCAAAAAGCTATCTTCTCCATACGATCGAATTTGGACTCGAAACCTTTTCCATTGCTTTCAGAATAAGGGTTTAACATTATTAACACCTGGCGGCACACCCCGGTAGGAGGTCGAGATTTGGAGTTATGTAATTCGAGATAATTTACAATTTAAATAATATTTATATATATTTGATTGACTATTTTCAACATCAGCCTACATTCTTTCCCATCATAACTTTTCCCTTTCACCTTCGAAGTACTGTAACCCTTCTCTGGCACGCAACAGTTTGTTCAACATCACATCTTGCCCCTTTTCTCATTTATATCATGACCTTCCCTTTCTTTGTTTCCTCGGCTCAAAAGTAAATCGAGTAATCCCCCTTTATTTCCACACAAGTTCAAAGCAAACAAAAGGGAGAGGGCTGAACGAATTCATCTCTCATATTCTACCAGTCGCTTTCTCTTCGTTCGAGGTTGAATTCAAAATTTTGTTTAAGGATCACGAGGCGAGTTAGGGTTACGAGCAGACCCATCGGTGGGGGGAAGCTCACGTCGTGGGTGGTAGGCATGGTGGCATGGACGTGGGGGTGGGGACAGTAGGTTTCCGATAGCTTGACGTCGATCGGCGTCAATTGGAGAAGGGATTCATATCGTTCGATTGTGCTTGAGTTTAATGGCGATGAGGCCGCGATTTCTCGACGGTGACGGGGTTCGTGAGGGGTGCGCAAGTAAGGGGAAGCTCGAATTAGGGCTTTGGGTTCGTGATGGAAGCAAGGTACATGTTTCAATTTAAAATTTAACAACACGTATGTGAATATGTGCAGAAAAGAAAATACAGAAGAAAATACGGAGAGATGTATGTATATATATATATGCAGATTATTTTCAATTTATATATATACACATATAACAGAAAAGAAAATATTTTACAGAAAAACAATTCCATTTTAATACATAGGTTTGAAAGAATTTTTTATAGAATTTAATGTATATATATAGGTAAGTAGAATATATATATATACATATATATATATATATATATAAGATTTTGGGAAAAATTGGAATTTTAGAATGTTGAACATAAAGATTAGATTTTTGGGTCTTTACAGGTTGTTTTAAAAAGAAAAATAAATATACATATACACACATTTTACTTGCTAGTTAATTAAATTAACTGGATTAAGCTAAATTCTAAGAGGGAAATTTATTGATTGGATTTATTTCGAATATTGATAAACCACATAAATTGTTGTTACAAGGTCTAAAAATCAGGAAGAAAACAAGTCGAAATGGAAACGGGTTACAACAAAGCAAAGGTGAGTTAATCTTACTCTTTTGGAATGCTATTTAAATTTAAATGGTTAAATTTAAACATTTGGTTGAATGATTGATTTGATTTGATGTGCTATATTATATATAGTAGTATATAGTATATATTGGAGTTGTAACGACCCGACTTCCTACGCCCAGGAAGACGTATCGTTTTTAAAGAAAGAAAAGGGTGAGAAAATAGAAAAGATAGAGAAGAAAGAACAACAACATCAGAATCTCACAGCGGAACGAATAAATCATATTAATCACATAAGTATTTACATATATATACATCCAACAGAGTTATACAGATAATACGTCACATACTAGACAGTTATAAACACCTGTCTAGTTAATACACCTCAATACAATACAGCTCAAACAATATGACTCAGAGATACCAACACAGCGGAACTATATATATATATATCTACAACGCTGAAGCCTCCTGCTCCATTGCTCCTCCAAAATTCGTCAAAGCTAACCTGAATCCCTTGGCTACCCGTAAAAATTTGGGTACCCGAGAGTTTATGAAAAATAAAAATAAACTCCGGGTCAGACATGGGTCTGGTGTGAGTAACAGGTTAAAGTTGCTTAATTTTGAAAATCCTTTGAAAACCAAAGGTATCACGTAAGACTTCCCACACATAAACATGGAAAAGTCTTTACCTTACGCTAACTAAAACATTCGATAGGAAATCCAATGATATTATAATAGGTCTTGGGTTTTCAAGTAAATAGAAAATAGCCGAAATTGTTACATGATTAAATTCCAGCTACTAGCCACAAAAGTGGGTAATACAATCAAAACCGTTGGCACTTATAGGATTGTGGATTCCATACAATGGCAGGGCTACTGGGGTACCGCCCGTCACAGTACGTGGCCTAGATCAACGTGTCGAGGATCACTCCCGACCCCCTGCAACACAAGGCCGGAACCATTCCTTACTGAACAGTCCCGAACAAGATAAACCCCGCAGTTGGCTGTAGACCAACTGCGCACACAGCCGAATAAAAAGGGACATCTAGACAGGGGAATATCCCGGTCTTGCTTAGGCATGACCCACCTAACCTTGCTGCACCTTCCCTGTTTTAGCCATTCCCTGTTGATGAGGCTTGAGGTTACGATTACCTTTATAGAAGATATCTCTTAGAATGCTCATCGTCCGCCTGACGATGTGCTGAAAGCATTAAATCCATACAAGTTCGTTCCGGGTTCGAACGAAACCGACGGCATCATCTCGTTACACTCGTTTTGGAATCACCCTCAGAGTTAACGACGATAATCCTTGCATTCTGAATCTTCATCTTCACTTCAGATTCACGACCTATCGTTAATTTGGAATCGATGTGGTTTTCGGATGTTCCAAATAAGGAGAACCGATCCCGGTCTCATCGAAACCCAAAACGTGTCTTTTAAGGCCAAGTTGTCTATTTAGTCTTAACAGTCAATTCAATATTTTCAATATACACACAGATGGATAATTCACAATATCATAATAGATAATCATATCATTATCACATCCGGATAATCAATATTATCATCCAAATAGATAATTAAATATTATCATACTTAAACCAAGCATCCATATTTCATAGATATTACTAATATCATATCTGAGATCAGAATCAATCAATGAAATATTAATATCATCCATAAGCAATGATTTATGCATCACAAGCTATAATTAATTTAAAATGAATTAAATTAACTACTTCCATCTTTAATTAATTTAAAATAAATTAAATTAATTACCCATTCCATAAATCCTGCTCTCACAACCATTAATTAATTATAAATCAAATTAATTAATCATTCTCTAAATTCAAGAAGCAATTTAGTCTTTAATTACAATTGAATTATTTTAAATCATTCATAGCAAATTAACGTTTAATTACTTACTATTAGTTATTCCTTAATTAAACAATTCTTAGTTACATCATTAATTATATTAATTAATGATCTTCAATTTATATCAAATTACTCTATTTAAATTAATTATATTATGTGGTTAATCTTTATTTAAACACAATTATTATTCACCCTTGATTAATAACAAAACAGTAATTAACTACCCTTAATTACTTATTAATCATCCCATGATTAATTATTTCCATCAAGTAATTATCATCTAATTACTTTCCTAAGTAATTATACCCCATTAATTACATTAAGTAATTACACATACCAAATCATCAATTAGTTAACTTAATTTAAATCTTATCATCAATTACTTATATATTCCAATTAATCCTCTTTGATTTAAATATCTTTTGGTGCATTCCAGTAATTTCCTCAATTTATTTACAGAAATTAATCACGAATAATCCATTAATTAATTAAATTAATATAGATTTATTACCGTTTAATTATCTTGTTGATTTATTATTCTCAAATAAATCAATCTCAAATACCATCATTAATTATATTAATTAATGATTCCTAATTACATTTTCATTTGTTATTAATTATATTAAGAGTACAATCTTCCAAAACACAAATATTAACCCCCTTGATTAATAACATACAATAATTAACCGTCCTTAATTAATTACTCCTCAATAACACTCTTAATTAATCCCTTTGTTAATTTCAAGTAATTATACTCCAGTTACTTCCATTTCCCATCATCCAATGATTTCATCAATTACTTCACTAAGTAATTTACTTCCAAAATATCAGTTAATTAAACTAAATTAATTAACTCAAATCAATTTACAATATTAATAAGTAATGAATTTCTTAATTACTTTCCAAATGAATAATTACATTTAAACTATTACAATGATTATTATTGAATTAATTATAAAATAATCTAGTTAACGATCTTCATTAACACTTATTTAATTATTTTCTTCTAAAATAATTAACTTATATTAATCATTATTATTTATAAGTTTGATTAAATATAAAGTTTTATTAATCTAAATAAAAATCTAATCTATGATCCTTAATCACATATTAATTTCTTAATTCATTATTCAACTTTGATTAATACATTTAAATTCATAATTACTAATTTAAATAATGTCAATCATTAATTATTCATACTTAATTAACTTAAAGGTTAATGCATATAAATTCTAAATCTTCATTACTTAAAGTAAAATGTCTTATTATTGATTAAATTTTCACTCCCAATATGTTTTAAACATTTATTTCAATTTACTTTCTAAATAAATCCCAATTTATCCTTAATAAAGTTTTAACACTAATTTTTTTTTTAATTTTTTTTTCAAAACCCTTTGTAAACTCACATGTTCAATTGCACTTAAAACTTATTTGAATAAATTTAAATTATAAAACTTTATTTTATTTCCAATTCATATCCAAGTCCCGATTTCTATTTTTGGAGTTAACCTGTTTTTAATCTTTCCTTAACAGTTTTAAATTTTCATTTGATCTCAACTCTAGTTTGAAAATACTTTAATTATTAAACACTTTTAAGTTATTAAAATAGTTTAAATTTTGAAAACATTATTATTTCCAACTATTTTTCGAAACTAACTTAAATTCACTGTTTAAACTTGAGTTAGAGCTAGTGCTTGACTTTGATTACATTTAAAACCAAGATTCAAAACTGTAAAAAAAACAGCTACAAGTTTAAAAATCTGAATCACAACACCCCGAGCCCCCTCTGGTTTACTTCGAGTAAACATACGAGTTTCCCCGAGAAAATCAACCACTTGCTTCGAGTTTCCCCTGGCGCGCAACAACCACTTCAAAACCAGACTCTTCCCTGTTACTTCGAGACCAGCCCCAAAGTCTTCGAACCAATACCCGAGAACACCCTTCCTGAACCCACTTCTTCCCAATTTAACATCACCTGATACCGATGATGTCGCGTGCACATGCACCACTCCATGGTGACGCTTCCACCATCGAGACTGCCCAGATAGGTCGGCAGTGACCTACTGACGCAGCGGATATTAACAAAACGATATAGATCGATGAAAGTAGCAAATGGTGGATTGAAGATACTGAAATGCCCAAATTCGTTGATCACAAAGATATCGAATTCTAGCTATCTTCGACACGTTGATTGCGCAAGATACCGTGAAAGAAGATCTACAATTCTTCAAACGTTGATCAAGCGCACTTGATACCGTGAATTGGCTTCAACAATCGTTGAATCGAGCGCACTCGATTAACCGAAAGTGGAGATAGGAGATTACACTCAACTACCAATTTAAGATGAAAGCACACAGCAATCAACAAGAATTTTATTCCGAAAAAATCAACCACCCAAAAAGTTACAACACACTCCCTATTTATAGCATTTTGACCCAGACCCTTAAGTCGTTGCCGACCTAGTTCCCCACGACTCACGACTCATCCTTAGGTCGTACGCGACCTAATACATCACACACATACATGACTCAAAACAATTACATCACAACAGCCTTCGGCCGACTCAACACTTGAACGACTTGAGGAAACACACAAATATACAACACCTAGGTCGTGTTCGACCTAACGACTTACCATATGTCGGTAATGACTCAATACGTTACAACGACTCAACATCATATACGACTCAAAACACGAACGACTTAAAAGTTAAAACAACTTATGTCCATAGCGGCTTACGACCTATTTCCAGAAGCGGTTTAACATTAGGTCGGTCCTTGCCTTCTTCCTTAGGTCGTTGCCGACCTAACCTACTTCCGTAGGTTGTAACTCTTCAGCTCGAGACCCTTTAGGTCGTAGCTCTCTTTCCCTTGCGTTGTTAAGTCGTAGCTCCTTTTCCCTTGCGTTGTTAAGTCGTGGACGACTTAGAACCATGCCATTAGCTCGCATACGACTCATCCATCCCCAACGACTTAAGCCCCCGTTAAGTCGTAACTCCTTTTTATCTTCTTTGTTAGGTCGTGGTTCTTTCTCACGGACTTTGTTAAGTCGTAGACGACTTAAGACCGCCATCTTAGGTCGTGGTCGACTCAAGTCTTGAAGCTTTGGGCCTTGCACTGCTCCAACTCTATCCTGGACTGCATCATCCTCCCCAGGTTGAGAAAAATTCGTACTCGAATTTGTAAATTCTCCTACATCGGATTGTTCATCCCCATAATATGGTATAAGATGCTTAACATTGAACACGTCAGAAGTGTATACATCCTCCGGCAGCTTCAACTTATAAGCATTTTCATTAATCCGTTTCACAACTTCCACGGGACCAATTTTTCTTGCTTTCAACTTGTTATAAGCGCCCACTGGAAAACGATCCTTGGTTAACACGGCATAAACCAAATCACCTTCGTTAAATTCAACACTTCGCCCTTCAAATCTGCAGTTCGCTTATACTTCTCATTTGCTTTCTCCAATCGCTCCTGAATGATTTTATGACATTCAGTCAACTCATTAACAAAGTCTACAGCTCTTTTAATCGTCCCCTTCGTTTGTGGTACTACCGTTAAGTCCAACGGTCCCCTTGGTAAATTTGAATATACAATCTGAAATGGACTGAATCCCGTACTACGATTCACTGCATGATTATGAGCAAACTCTGCTTGGCTTAACTTCATGTCCCAACTCTTCAAATTGTCCTTCACAAGACATCGTAACAAATTTCCTAACGATCTGTTAACAACTTCTCTCTGTCCATCTGTTTGCGGATGATAAGAGCTGCTAAAGTTTAACTTCGTTCCCACCATCTTCCATAAACTTAACCAAAAGTGACTCAGAAAACGAGCATCCCTATCCGACACAATAGATTCTGGCAATCCATGAAGTCGATAGATCTCCTTGTAAAACAACTGGGCGACATAAACAGCATCGGCCGTCTTTTTACATGCAATAAAATGTACCATCTTCGAGAAACGATCCACCACAACATATATCGAGTCATTTCCCCTTTGCGTTCTCGGCAAACCCAATACGAAATCCATACTAACGTCTACCCATGGTTTTGTAGGAACAGGTAATGGCATATACAATCCCGCATTTGTAGCTGTCCCTTTCGAAACCTGACAAACATGACATCTATGCACAAACCTTTCAACTTCCCTTCTCATCGATGGCCAATAATATGATTGAGAAATCAACTGCAAAGTACGATCTCTACCCACATGGCCTTCTTCGTGCAACTCTTTCACAATTTTCATTCTCAAACTGCAATCTAGTACACATAATTGATTCCCTTTGAATAAGAATCCATCTATCAACACAAATTCATTAGTACTCCCATCCTTGAATTTCTTAACAAATTTCATAAAGTAAGGATCTTCTTCAACCAATTCTGGCAATAACTCAAATCCTGTCACTTCAACCTTCATCGTCGTCAACAAATGATTCCTCCTGCTCAAAACATCAGCTACACGATTCGTCACCCCTGATTTGTGCTTAACAACAAAAGTAAACTGTTGTAGATACGCGACCCGTGAAGCGTGCCTAGCTGAAATTTTGTCCTGCCCTTGCAAATGCTTCGAAGCTTCATGATCCGTATAGAGTACGAACTCCTTCTGAAATAGATAATGTCTCCAATGCTTCACTGCTTGAACAATTGCGTAAAACTCAACATCATAAGTGCTATATCTCAACTTAGCTCCTGACAACTTCTCACTGAAATAAGCAACTGGTCTCCCACTCTGACTCAATACTCCACCAATCCCAACTTTAGATGCATCAGTATGTAGCTCAAATAACAACTGAAAGTTCGATAAAACTAGAATCGGTGTCGTCGTCAACTGTGTCTTGATCTTCTCAAACGCAACCTCTGCTTCCTTTGACTATGAAAACTTCTTCTCCTTCATACAATCAGTAACTGGTGCCATCACGCTACTGAAGTGTGGAATGAATCTTCGGTAGAATGATGCCAACCCATGAAAACTTCTAACTTCTGTAATTGTCCTCGGCTGTGGCCAATTTCTGACTGCTTCAACTTTATTCTGGTCCACCTGGATACCTTCTCCTGACACAACATACCCCAGAAATAAAACACTCCTTGTCATAAACACACATTTCTTTGTTGCGACATAAAACTGCTCTTCTCGAAGAATAATTAACACTTTCCGCAAATGTTCTACATGCTCCTCTGTGCTTCCACTATAGGTCAAAATATCATCAAAATAAACTACCACAAACTTCCCAATGTATGGTCTGAAAATTTGATTCATCACCCTTATAAATGTACTCGGTGCATTCGATAGACCAAACGGCATAACCAACCATTCACATAATCCTTCCCTCGTCTTGAATGTTGTCTTCCATTCGTCTCCTGGTCTATTTCGAATTTGATGATATCCGCTCTTCAAATCAATCTTCGAAAATATAATAGCCCCACTCAACTGATCTAGCAAGTCATCCAACCTTGGCATTGGGAATCTATATCTCATAGTAATCTTATTCAATGCTTGACTGTCAGTGCACATCCTCCATGTTCCATCCTTCTTTGGTACCAACAAAGCTGGCACAGCACACGGACTCAAACTCTCCTGCACTCGCCCCTGTTCAAGCAACTCTTCCACCTGCCTCCTCAACTCTTGATGTTCCTTCGAACTCATTCGATAGTGTGGTCTATGCGGTAGTACTGCCCCCGGAACAAGATCGATTTGATGTTGAATGTCTCTCAACGGCGGTAACTCCTTAGGCAACTCTTCTGGAAATACATCCTCAAATTCTTTCAAAACTGGCTTTGCTTCTTCTGGAATTTCAACCTTTTCACTGCTCTCACGCCCTATCAACAAGTACACTTCAGGTTCCTCTTCAACTTCCTTAACAAACTCCTTCAAAGATAGCAAAGTTTTCAGCTCTTTAATTTCCTCCAACTTGCTTTCCTTCTGTTGTTGCTTCTTGGGAACTAAAATAATCTTAGTACCTTCAAACATGAAACTGTAACTATTAGCACGACCATCGTGTTGTACTGCTCTATCAAACTGCCATGGTCTGCCCAACAACAGATGACACACATCCATGTCTACAACATCACACAAGATTTCATCTTTGTACTTCTTCCTAATTGAAAAATTCACGCAAGCTCTTCGTCCAACTTTCACTTCACCACCCTTCCTTAACCATGCTAGCTTGTATGGTTTAGGATGCTTCTCAGTTTTCAAGTTCAACTTCTTTACTGCTTCTGTAGAGATAATATTGTCACAACTCCCAGCATCAATGACGAACTTGCAAACCTTTCCCAGAATTTTGCATGTAGACTGAAATATGTTATTCCTCAACCAACTGTTTTCCTCTTCCTATTTCGGTGCCAAATAACTTCTCCTCATCATCAAATTACACCCTTCATCTCCGGATAACTCTTCTTCATCCTTAACATAAGGTGAATTAGAACATTCAGCTTCCACATCCTCTTCTTCAATCTCTGCAACCATTGCTCTCCTCTTCGGCTTCGGACATTCATTGCTTTTGTGACCCAACTCCTGACAATTGTAACATTTGAAACTGCTATTAACCTTTGCCTTCTCAACCTCCTTCACAACTGGTTTTGTGACAGCTTTAGGAACATTAGAACTTCCACTAACACCCTTCACTTGATTGTTGGAATTGGTAAACACACCACCTCCACGCTTTCCCTGCTTCTCCCAAGCCAATGCTTTCTGATGTGCCTCCGCCTCAGATCTTGGATAAAACATATTAACCATATCCTGAATCTGCATTCGCAACCCTCCAACAAATCTAGTAGTCAGCTGTTCTTCCGTCTCCATAATATCATCTCGAGCAATCAGTTGATAAAATTCATCAGCATAGTCATTAACAGTCTTCGTCCCTTGCCTCAGATTCTGCAATCTCTGGTATATAAGTGATTGATAGTTGTAAGGTAAAAATGTAACTCTCAACAACTTCTTCATCTTATCCCAAGACTCAATCTTCGACTTTCCCATTCTCTACCTTGTAAGTTTAGTTTGCTGCCACCATGCCAAAGTTCTTCCCCTCAACCTAGTAGCAACCAACTTCACTCGACGATTCTCCGGAACCTCCTTGAAATCAAAGATCTCTTCAAAATCAGACAACCAATCAAGAAATTCTTCTGCTACCATTCCACCCTTGAATTCTTGAATTTCCATCTTCATACCCGATTCACATCGACGATCATCATCAACATCCCTATATAAGTTCCGAACTTGGTCTCGATCTCGATAATGAACGCTAGCTCTATCAGCCTCTTCATTAAAATCAAATGTATGTCGGTATCGATCTCGACCATCAACATCCCTTCGATCATGCATGTCTCTTCTACTATGTCTCTCTTCATCTCTATATGGCTCATCTTCAAACTCACATGGAGTTCTTCTCTCTTCATGTCCACAGTCATGGTGATCTCTTCTCGACGAAATTGATGTTTCTCTTCTTTCTCTAAAAGATTGCGGTGAAACCCTTCTCACTTCCGTAAACGATGGCGAAACTCTGTTTCCTCCATGGTTCGAGACTGGTGATCTCCTCCTTTGAGTTTGATTCATATCAATCATCAACTTCTCTAACTTTCCAATGCCTTCATCAAATTTCTCATTAATGCGTTGTTCCATTTGCTCGGCTTCTTCTCTTCTATACAACGCTTCAATATTTTGATGACGATTAGCTCACCTCGGCGGCATGGTTGATTCAACACAATCTTCAAACTTCACAACTCTTCAACTCAAACTTGAACAACAAGTCACGGCCTCCCACTAACTTGAACAACATGCAACGACCTAAGGCTTTGGTCGTTTCAACTCTCTTCACCATGGCGCACAAAGTCCACGGCCAAATTCAAACAACTTCCGGACTTTGATTCGAAATGAAATGGATCGAAAGCTTCTAACTTGTTGCAATTTCAAGATGAACACGATGAACACCAAACTTCAAACTCCTTGGCTCCAAGACTCGTCTTAGCTATGATTGGCTAAGTCAAGCTCTGATACCAAAAACTGACGCAGTGGATATTAACAAAACGATATAGATCGATGAAAGTAGCAAACGGTGGATTGAAGAAACTGAAATGTCCAAATTCGTTGATCACAAAGATACCGAATTCTAGCTATCTTCGACACATCGATCGCGCACGATACCGTGAAAGAAGATCTACAATTCTTCAGACGTTATTCAAGCGCACTTGATACAGTGAATTGGCTTCAACAATCGTTGAATTGAGCGCACTCGATTAACCGAAAGTGGAGATAGGAGATTACACTCAACTACCAATTTAAGATGAAAGCACACAGCAATCAACAAGAATTTTATTCCAAAAAAATCAACCACCCAAAAAGTTACAACACACTCCCTATTTATAGCATTTTGATCCAGACCCTTAAGTCGTTGCCGACCTAGTTCCCCATGACTCATGACTCATCCTTAGGTCGTACGCGACCTTATACATCACACACATACATGACTCAAAACAATTACATCACAACAGCCTTCGGCCGACTCAACACTTGAACGACTTAAGGAAACACACAAATATACAACACCTAGGTCGTGTTCGACCTAACGACTTACCATATGTCGGTCATGACTCAACACGTTACAATGACTCAACATCATATACGACTCAAAACACGAACGACTTAAAAGTTACAAACAACTTATCTCCATAGCGGCTTACGACCTATTTCCAGAAGCGGTTTAACATTAGGTCGGTCCTTGCCTTCTTCCTTTGGTCGTTGCCGACCTAACCTACTTCCGTAGGTCGTAACTCTTTAGCTCGAGACCCTTTAGGTCGTAGCTCCCTTTCCCTTGCGTTGTTAAGTCGTAGCTCCTTTTCCCTTGCGTTGTTAAGTCGTGGACGACTTAGAACCATGCCGCTAGCTCGCATACGACTCATCCATCCCGAACGACTTAAGCCCCGGTTAAGTCGTAACTCCTTTTTATCTTCTTTGTAAGGTCGTGGTTCTTTCTCATGGACTTTGTTAAATCGTAGACGACTTAAGACCGCCTTCTTAGGTCGTGGTCGACTCAAGTCTTGAAGGTTTGGGCCTTGCACTGCTCCAACTCTGTCCTGGACGGCATCACCTACGCCCCCGCTCCCGATCATCAAAATAATGAAAATAACATCAAGGCAAAATCGAGAAATCCAACTCCTTCCAGAACCCAAACCCATCACCTAAACCTACCTCGCCCAGGCACTTCCCATCACCGGCACCTCTAAAATTCCGGCCACAACACCGCAGCCCTCCCATGCAACCATCCCCCTAGTTGCGATCGCTTCCGGTGATCGATCGTCAACGAACTAAGCTCCCAAACCATCCAAAAACACCCCTTCGAACCCTAGTTCGCCTAATTCCGGCCACCTCGGCCAATGATAAGTGTCCCGAGCATTTTTCCCAGACCCATCCACCTTCCAGCCTCCTTCGACCCCAAGCTCGACGCCGACCACCGCGTTGATCACAAGAAACCACCCCATATGCAAAAACTGAACACACTCGAACTACTTCCATAATCAAACACTAAAAATTATGATTTCACTCCTAAAATTTATGTTTTTGGATAGAGTTTCAGATTACATGCACAAAACAATTAAATTAAGATGTTGCATTTGAACAAAACTTAAGCTTGCTCTGTTCTACTTGATTTTTCGGAGCATTTCAATTTTAATTTACGTCAATAAAATTTTAAACTTAAATTCATGATTAAACAAACAAAATTCGTTTGAGTCCTAAGTCCTAATGGTGCTTGGTTCAAGAGATAATGAATTTTATCAAAATCTTAGTTTAAAAACAAAAAAACAGGCAAGAACAAATACAACAGCGAGCTTCATCTATACAACAAATTCAATCATATACATATACGCAGTGCATACTTTACATTCAAAAATCTATATGCAACCAGATATTCATACTTAAGATTTCTATACTTTTTAAAACTGATGATGTTACTCACCAATTTGCAGAGAAGAACAGAGGCTCCTTTATTCAGCAACAGGCCTGAAATTTACAGGCTAACACTCTTCTTTGATTCTCAGTGGTATAGAATCTTGGTTGATGTTCAAGTAGAAGCTTTGTTTGAGTTTGAAATAGGTTTTTTAATGAAGTTTATTTTAGTCTTTACCCAGCTCGAACTGAAATGATGATTTATAGAAAAGGAAGAAGACAGGGATATATAATTATGTTCATAAAACTGTAACAATATTTGTACAAGACAACATAAAAATCTAGTTTGTATAGATTTTAAAACAAAGATATTTTAGATGGAGGCTGATATGAAATACATTGTGTGCTAGATAGATTTTACATTAATGACTTTTGTTTGTTTGCTTAAGAATGCATAATACTGTCTTCTCTAGCAAGCCTTCACATATTATTTTTTTCATTTTGTTTTTATCTTGCGTTCCGGATACATTCGAACTGATATGAAGATAAGTTGATATACACTTGCATCTACAGGTTATAATATCATGATGTTTGTACAACAAAACAAAGATATTTTAGTTGTTGGAGGCTGAGGTGAAAACATTTAATGTATATGTCCTTTATGCTTGTATGTGTTCAAAGACATATCTTATATTTGCCTTGCATACTTATTTGATTTTGCTTCTAGATGTTATTTGTTTCCCTTTGTACAATCTGATATATTTGTTTTGGTTAGTCACTTTGCAAACTTGAAGGCTCTTTTGTTTCTAGTTTTATTATTGACTTGTTATTATATTTTTGAAAGGTATGTGAATGTTATCATTTTTGTTTTGTTGTTTGAAAAATAAATGATTTTATAGTTGTTAAGCTATTATAATTTAACCAATGTACTTACTTTATATTTTTCCCAATTTATCTTATAGTCTTGTATGTTTATATGTACAGTTTAATTTTATTTATATTATAAAAACACTTTTATCACTTTGACATGGTAGATAAATTAAATTATCTTTTTATTATAAACTACATATTTTATAATATATGTTAAAGTATTGTTTGACAAAATTATATTAAAACTCATATATATTTTTAAATCCATATTTTAATCAAGCTATACTAAAAAGAAAAGAAAACAAATCTTTTATTAATAAATTTAAATTTAAACTTAAGTTAAAATAAGTTTCAAACTATTTAAGCATTATCTTATGTATTTAAAATCACATATTTATTTACTTATTTAGCTTTGAAAAGTTTATATTAAATAAATCATAATTTCCAATTCACTAAAATGTATATTAGCATTTGAAACATAACTTATTAGTTAAACTTTAAAACAAATCTCATCTATTTACAATGTATACAAATATATACATATATAAATAGAAAACAAACAATTAATTTAACAGATATCATTTACCAATTAAATATTTATTAAATATCATCTACCAATTAAATATTTATTAAAAGAAAACTATCAATTCAGATCTTATTAACAAAAATATGTCAAATCAATATAATTTTTAATGCAGATTATTAAATTGATATTGCTAGAAAATTCTGGGTTGTCACAGGAGTGATTGATTTCTCGCATTTTATGGTGGATGGGACCCTATGCTCCGCATAATAGCGCGATATTCCACCTCAAAGTGGAATTGGTATTTTATAGTGTGCTAACATCTGTGGATGCAGGGGAAAAGGTTGGAGGGATCCAACTGGATTCCTAAAAATATTTAGATTTGTTCTAATAATTCTGTGTTATGATCATTTTATATGCTGTGATGAATTATATTGATAATTGGAATATTGGATACCATGGTTTGATTTAATATGTTTTGGTACACTGAGACATCAAAATATTTAGAATTGGATTTCTGAAAGAAATATAAGAGTATATTTTGAAGTGAAATAATTATAGAATAAAAATAAAAATGAATTGGAAAGGAATAAAAGTGATTTTTTTTAAAAATCCTGATAAATTCCGGTTATGAAAAAGGGGTTTTGAGCAATCAGAGAAATAATGAATTTTAAACTTAAGTGATGTTATATCAAGAAATAAAGAATTTATTTTAAAATTCAAGGTTTGAATTTATTTGCGAGAATAAAGAAGAAATTCGGAAAATATGAAATTGGTATTTTTAGTTAAAATGATTTTAAATCATAATTAAGAAATAAAATCTGAAGTTAGTGGGTTTTGAATAAATTGAGTAAGTAAAGGAATTTATATCAAAATAGAGTAATTTGGAAATCAATTTGAAATTGATTTAAACGTTTAAAATTGAAATTTTGAAAGGGAAATGAGACTATGGAATTTATAAACTGGGTTTATAAAAGTGTAGTAATATATCTGTGGATATTTGAAAGAATGAATTCACGATGGGAATTTATTAAAGGACTGGGTAAATTTGTTTAAAAATAAATAGTGATTTATTTTTAAAGATGTGGAAGAGAAGCATATTTCCCTAGATAGCCAAGTACGTTCTCAAAGAAAATTTTAAATATAAGTTAAAAGCTTTAAAGCTGTTTTGAAAAGACTGTTTTAGAAAATTTATAATTTCTAAATTTTTAAATTCTAAAGTAAGTATTTTCTTTTAATCTATTATAGCAATAATTATTTAAAGGTGGCTTGGTATTATGTTTTGAAAGTTAGAAATTCGGTATTATGTTGTACAAAGTAGTTTTATTTTAAATATTCTAAAGTATATATTGGAATAAGTATTAAAGTAATTTTTAATTTAAATGTTTTAAAGGATATTGTATAATAAAGTGTTTTAAATTATTTTTAAAATCTAAAGTATTGTACTTGGTGTCTTCGATGGAAATAAATATTGGGGAATTCATTCAATGAGGAGAGTGTGGTTTAAAACTGTTTTCAAAAGGGTTGGAAATATAAATATATCTTGCGAAGATATTTTGAGGATTAATAAATAATTTGGTGAAATTATTTATGTTGGATGGTTGTTCGTGAATGTTGACTGATAGTTAAATAACTGACTATCAATATTAGCCAATGCTGATCGTTTTGAAGAGACCGGGATTCGGATTAATTTCTCGAAAACCACTTCGATCCGGTTTGAACTTTTTCGTATGGAAAACCAGAGTTTGGATTTGAAGGTGGAGCAGTGAAGTGCAAGGGATAGTCGCTAAAAATCTCGAGGATGATTCCAAAATGGATGTAGTAAGAGCAGTGCCTTCGGTTATGTTCGAACCCGGGACGGACTTGTATGGATGAATGCTTTTGGAACATCGTCAGGTGGAGGATGGGCATTCTAAGTGATATGTTCTAAAAAGGTAACACTTAGCCTCGAGCCCCATCAACTGGGAATGACTGAAAATCAGGGGTTATGCAGCAAGGCTAAGTGGGTAGCACCCATTAGGGTGAGGTCATCCCTATCTGGATGTCCCTTTTATTCGGCTTAGTGGCGCGGTTGCTGATCCCGATCGTGGGGTGATCTTACTCGGGATTATCCAGTATGGGGTAGTCTGGGTCTTGTATTGCAGGGGAGTTAGGGTGGCTCCTCGGTACGCTGATCTAGACTAGGTATTGTGATAGGTGGTACCCCAGTGCCTAGTCATTAGTAGGATATCCATTCTCCCTACGCGCCTGTACGTTTTTTCGGGCATCGGAAAATCAGGTCCTGACAGTAATTAATTTAGATAATGGAATCAATTAATTAAAGATGATTAATTTCTTAATTAATTAAGGGTTAATTAATCGAAGTAATCAAAGGTAATTAATTAAAGAGTAATTAATTAATGGAAGTAATTAAAGGGATTAATTAGTCAATGTAATTAATTAAATTAATGTGATTAATTTAAGTTAATTAACTATATTAATTAATTAGAGATAATCATTTGGTGATTGATTAAGTATAATTACTTAATGTAATAAGTAAAATGTAATTACTTGGTGTATGTAATTAACGGGTAGGTACTGGATGCAATTAATAAAAGAGGAATTACTTAATGGAAAGTAATTAGAGGATAATTACTTAATAGGAGTAATTAAGGATTAATTACTTAGTGTAATTATTTAAAGAATTTATAAATTAAGAAGTTAATAAATTTATGCAAGTAATTAAATGAAATGATAGTTAATTATTGGATGTGATTAATTAAGATTAATTAATGAATGTGATTAATTAAAGATTACTGGTTAAAAACAATTAAATAGAAATAGTAACTAATTAATGAAAGTAAGTAGAAGATCATTAGTTAATGTAACCAATTAATTAATTAATGAGAATAATTAAAGGTTAATTAATTTATCATTGAAGGTTAATTAATAAGTGATTAAAGGATGATTAACAAAAATGGTTTGTAATTAATTAATGTAAATTAACTTGGAGTAGTGATTAATCTGGTTTCAATTAATCAGATGATTTATTAACCTTACTTATGGATGTTTGAATTGCATGGAATGCTTTGAATTGTTTGATATCCTTAACGTGTGTTACTTTGTGATATGAATTGTTTTGATTTGAGCTGTGACGTATATAATTTATTTATCTGTGATAAATTTATATTACTTATCTGTGAACCTGTGAATGAAGATAAGCGTTATAGGATTATACCGCTTATCGTTATTGCTGTTTTGGATAGTAATGATTGTTGATGTTGCACTACTGTGTAAAACCCCTGGTCTACACCATACACACACAAATATGGATTGCTCGAGGAAATCAGTTAAGTCACGGATATTTTGAAATCTAAAATTTATTG
This sequence comes from Allium cepa, assembly GCA_030765085.1. Classification (NCBI taxonomy): domain Eukaryota; kingdom Viridiplantae; phylum Streptophyta; class Magnoliopsida; order Asparagales; family Amaryllidaceae; genus Allium; species Allium cepa. The sequence goes on along the minus strand of CM060935.1, from coordinate 269,901,808 downwards.
TTTAAAAGTTGAAGTTTGAAACCAGAAGGTTTTGGAAATGGAATCAAATTGATTATGAAAAGCCTTTGAAAGGGAAGCTTTGAAATTGAAATTTAGTTTTGAATAAATTATAACTTGTTAAATATTATTTGAAATTATTTTGGAAATCATGGTTTGAAAATTTTATACAATTTCTCTTTATGAATTGAAAATAATTTTAAATAAATTGTTTTGGAAAATTGAATCTAATTTAAATTAGAACTTGCCAATAATACGGCAGTTCGTTGATTCCCTGGTTTATACTTTTAAAGGCTATAACTTGTGCATATTTGACCAGATTCTTCGGAAAAAAAATTTATTTGTTTCCAAATGATAATGGCTTCCAAATAAAGAAAGTATTTCCAGTTTTTGTTGAAAGGGGTTTCAAATTTGAAATGAAATTGTTTTGAAATTCATATATTAATCTTTATGAAAAATTGGTGAAAATTGTTTTCAAATTGAAGGGGATCTTAAGGGTGTGTCTGTTGTATAAAAGATTTGGAATTGGAATAGTTTTGAAAACTATGAATGAATCTTTATGAAAGATTGGTAAACTTTGTGAAATGAATCTTTTTGTTCAAAAAGATTAAAATGGAAAATTAGAAAGGTTTTGGGCTTTATGTTGTGATTTAACCAGAGATCCTAATATGTTTTTAAATATTGCGCTCATTATTCGGTTTACCCGGGAGAGGACTTTGTATCATATAACCCATTATGAATAATGATATGATGAAATGGATTGCATTTGAAGACCAGGTATTTTCGAGAACGAAAGGATTAACCTTCGAATGTCACTGCACTGAGTCGTGCCAGTATAGAGATCTCCATATGTGATGGAGAGTCCGATCGGGATTGCGAACACCCGGATTGCTAGGGATTCTTTTGAAGTGCCTTCGGTTCTGTTCGAACCCGGAACAGACTTGTATGGATGTATGTCTGACATTACACATTGAGATGTAAAGCTGGTTTCTATCAAATACAATTTTGTTTGGTGGCGGAGAATTTATTCTATTAGCTTAACACCCTTCTTTGAGACATACAAGCTCAGAGGTTATGTAGTTGATGGTTACTAGTGATACATTCCTAATTTGGTAATGTGGCATATGAAGTGTTGCCGATCATGTGTTGATTGAAGCATGGCTTTTGTGTAAAGAGTAGCTCTGTGGACGTGACCTCGTCGGACCTCACAACCCGAAAATGGTCGAAACATGAAGGATGCGGCAAGGTTACTTGAGGGTAGCTCCCCTTGAGGGTATGTAAATTTCCTTATGGAAAAGGATTTTATCATGGTATGGAGCCTAGATTTTAACCTATGTAGTTGCTACAAATTTATTACTTTGTGGTTGTTGGTATTGAGGATCCTCATATAAAGGTCGCTAACGACTGGGGGATGGCATATTCGTGTAGCAATTACCTAGTTACAGAGGTAACTCGGCCTTATGTTGACAGAGAGCTGGTTAAGTTCTCGGGGCGTCCCTCCAGAGGCGTACTCATGTAGCCCCGGAAGTTCCTTTGCCTGACCATTTGTTGGAAATCCAATCACCAATACGGACCCTTTATGGTTGCAGTTGTATAACATGCCATTCTTAAATGGTAGCTATAGCAGGCATAATATAATGGTACCTATGCTGGCTAAGATTAATATTATACTTCGGAAAAAAATTCTCCACTATTCACTAATAATAATAACAAAAGGTTTTTTTTGGTATCAAGCGTGTTTGACTATCATAAGGAGAAATCTCCCCCAAGTGTGCGATTACATTGTGCATGTGCCAGGAGGCCTTATGGTAGTTTTATTTTTCAAAAAGAATTGCGGATTTCAATCTTAAATTCTTTTGTTGTTTGTTTTTGTTTAAAACCATTTTCGTTTGCTCACACCATTCCCATGACTGACATGGAGTTTATTGTTCCCTTTCTAAACTCCGGGTGCCTACAATTTTCCACACGGTCATCATATAGTAAGATTTTTAGATAATCATCTAGTAGATGAAGATCTGGTAGCCATCAGCTTTCTGTTAGGAAATCTAAGAGTCTTTGGATCTTGGCGATCGCATTATTGACTGAGTTACCTAGTTTCCTTCATTACAACTTGATGGTGGTTAGAGCTTCTTGGGTTGGAGTTTTCGAGTTTGGCATTGAAGACATTGTCTTTCCGCTGTTGAGCTTTTTGTCTTCTGCTGTTGATTGTTTCCGCCGTATGTTGTCTCTGATAAATGCTGATATCATTTGTATCGATGTGTTTTATCAAATGTTGTATATTAATATAATCATTCATTTTTCATTCGCTGTGTTGTTGTACTTAATGTGATAAGCTCCAGCGAACCAGATTTGACGTTTGAATCTGTGGCATTGGAACACAAGTGATGTATTCAGTGCCGATTTTCGAAGGTCGAGTCAGGGTCATTAGATTTGGTATCAGAGCTGAAGGTTGAACTTTAGCTCAGAAGTATAACACATTAAGTGAGTCATTAGAGATAGGGTTAAAATTACCCTAGAATGAGTATTTCACTAAGATATCCGCCTGTATGCCTTAGTAAATTCTCTTACTATCCGCTGATAGTGAGTATGAGTGCAAGAAGAGGACAAGGCAGGGGACAAGGAAGTACCACCACAAATGGTCAATATCCTACAACAATGGAAACAATCTTTCTCTATAAACCTCTTTGGTTCATGATCTAATCTCAATTCTTTGATGGCTTCATAGCAGCTCAAAGAAGAAGCTTTGGTGCGGTGGTGGCCCGGTGAATCATTGTAGAAAGAATGTTCCTATTTCGTATTCTAATTTTCAATTTCTTATCAATCTTTTCTTAACTTTAATGAATTTGAAATTTGAAATTTAAATAGATTGGTTAACAAAAATACGAAGATAGATTAAATTGTATCAATAAATCGATTTCTGTAAAAACCAAATTTGAAATTTTTTTGTTGTAATTTCTTGTGAGGGTCAAAGTTGGAAGAGGGACAAGTTGGTGTATACTTTGGAGTATTCCGACCTAAGTTTGGAATCTATTTGAGAATTGTTGAAAAAATTGAATCCGTTTTTTTATTCTTTTGGTCCAGATATATTCTACGAACGGTTAGTTATCCTTTCGAACTAATCAATGCCCCTGCATTTTTCGTAGATCTGTTGAACTGAGTATCTTGTGTAGTATTAAATGAGTTCGTTCTCATAATTATTGATGAAATTCTAATTTGGTAAGCCAAATGCAGAATAGATATTCAGTTTGATCTAGTAAAACATCTCTTTATCTATTGTCTCCCTGTCTAGCAAATTTCGGGGAAGAAGTTTTCTTAAGGGGAATTTGTAACATCCCCGTTTTTAAGTCAAATTTAAATTGGTAACTAGTTTAGTTTTTAAAATTAAATTATGAATTAATTTGGTATTTTCCAAATTAAATAGATATTTGTTCGTTTATTAATATAAATAAATATAAATATGATTTTAAATAGAATTTCTAATTAAAAATTCAGAAATAAATATTTTAAATAATAGATTTTTATAAATTTATTTTTGGATTACTTTGAAAACTTGGGACAAATATACATCAAAAGATTGTAAATAAATAAATTGATTTGAAAATAAATAAATTATGAATAGAATTTTGATTTGGAAATTAAAAATAAAGATTTTGAAACTAAATTGGATTTAAATATCTTATTTTAAAGTGAATGAAAATTTATTTTCTAATTATAATATATTTATATGTATATTTTAAAGTTATTATCTGCGAATTAATATAATAAATTTCAAAAGGGTAATTTAAATTAAATCCTTATATATATAAGAACGAATGTGATTACTTATTAGTATATGATTAGATTTAAAAAAAAATAATTTTTCTGAGATAAACGTCTGAAAATGTAAAACATATATTTGAAAAGCTAAATTGAAATTATATTTATAAACCTAAATACTAAAACTAAAAGGGTTTAAAACATATTTGTAAATTAAAATAAAGCAAGGATTTAAGCATAAATTAATTTCATTTAACATTTGTAAGACATGTAAATTAAGATTAACAGTGTAACTATTTTAATTTATGAAGTTAACAAGTGTCATGTTCAAAAATTTATTTTCATTTTAAGTTTAATAAAAAAATAAAAAAAAGGCAATATATATACCTATACTTCTCCTACTCCTTCATTTTTTTTCATATTTTTAATAATTTGCAAAACTAGTAAAACAAAGAAATCTGAAAATAAAACTAAAGGAAGTCAAACTATAGCAACTTCAAATGCTTCAAATTAAAAACTGGAAACAACCCTAGGAAAATTCAATCAAAACTGGAATCAATTCATCTCAAACCTAGAAAACAAATCAGGCTTGGACTCAAATCAATAGTAGATCAAACTCAAGGAAATAAATTTTCAATTCAAAGTCAAATACCATTTCCAGGCAAAAGAATTTTGTCCTCTGTCTTCATTTCCAAGGTGAGTAAACAAATTGTTTTAAAAGTTTAAATCTTGTTTTGACCTTCATACACATGATGTAATTTTACAGTAATATAGGGTAAATTGTTTACAAGAATGATGGCTGTGATTTGCATGTTGGTAAATAGGATATACCTATGCATATATGTTCTAAAATATGTATCTCCTCTGTTTGAAAATAGGATCCAAATCCATTTACAAATTCATATTTTCTAAATAAAATAATTTCAGAGCTTGATCTTTAAAGTGAAGATTATTATAACAATTTAAATTAATTTTTAAAAAATAGTTTCAAGAATTTAAATTTGGTTTTATTTTGAAAATAAGGTTTACTATAAAATCAGTTATATGAAAAAAAATCAATCATGATATTCTTGAGATTTGATTGTAGAATCTGAATCATAGTACTAGGTGATGAATTTTAATATGGAAATCATAATTTTTAAGTCTGTATTCATCGCAATATAACGAGATGAACGGTTTTTGTACTTTCGTCGATTGTCGACGATTAACGAACCGTTAGTGGTTAAGTTTATTGTCAAAGGAAGCTAGAAGGACGATGGTCATGGGAAAAACGGTCGGATGATTTTTATGTGATCGTGGAAGCCGGTTGACGGCCAAATAGGTTTTCGACATCTGTTTGTGTAGTCTTTGATTTCGTGGCTTTTGCATCTTCGTTGGATCATTGGAGGCAATCGCGATGGGGGAAAATGATGCTGGGTTTCATGACGAGTTTGATGGGGTCGGCATGGGCTCTAGTGTCATATTCGTCATTGACGATGAGGTTGATGGTCGAGAGTTTTTGTTCCAGGTTCAATCGACTAGTTCGATTTTGATTTGGAGCGGGATTGTAGGATCTAGGTGGTGGTGTGTGACGGCGAGGCGGTGGTCGACTTATGGAGGACCACGACGTTAATCATTGATGGCCGGAATGTTTGTGCACGTGCATGTGTGCACTGTAGTTTCTGATGTGTTCGTTAGGATCGGGAAGAAGCAGGAGGACTCGGGACGATATCGGGTTGTAATGGTGTTGGTCTCGACCGAGTTGAGGGATGAGAGTGTTTCTCGTGAATTTTGGTGTTATGACTCGGCATCGTGTTCGAGTTTTTGTGGCTTGGCTCGGGTTGGTTTTTGGTGTTGTAAGCTATTTTAACTTTTAAGTTAAATATGTACAGGGTTTTAAAAGCCAAAGTATTTTAAATAAATTACATTTCAAATTGAATTAACTAAGTTATAAAGTTTTAAAATGTTTTAGTTTCAAAAGAAATGGTACTAAGTTTTAAAAGAGCAATTTAAATAAATATGATTTTCAAAGCTAAGGTAAACCTAGTTTTAAAATATATATTAAAATGTAATGGTCTAGGCTTTTCAACCATCGACAGCGGCCACTCTCCGCCATGGCATACTGTGGCACCTCGAATTTTCTTTTATGGCCAGCCTTTCGACTCGCGACCAACCCATCATGGCCTTATACTACCTTTTATGGACATGTAGGGGTAAGAGTCTCCCGTTCGCCACCAAACGCGGCATTCGAATACGGGTGAAGTATGAATGTTTATTTTAAAATGTTGAAATCCGATTCATGCCACAGCTTGTAACACATTAAGTACAACAACACAGCGAAAGAAAATGAATAACTTTATTGATACACAATAGATACAACATCTGATACAATGAATATCAATGCTATCAGAGATACAAGACAACAGCGTAATAACAATGGTGGAATAATAACACCAATCTGATCTTCTAAAAGACCACAACAACAGCATCTCTAATTGCCAAATCTCTAAAGCCATAGCTCTAAACTTCAAGCTCAAAGAACCATCATCTTGTATTAAGCAAGATCGGTCATCTAATGAACTAAATACGATCACCAAATCCAAAAGCTAAAAATTATCGACTCTACACCTACTATTTGATTAATTGAAAATTTAACTCTAGGCTGCCTGTGTGGAAAATTGTGGGCACCCAGAGTTTAGAAAGGAAACAATAAACTCCAGGTCAGTCATGGGGCTGGTATGAGTAAATGAAAATAACTTCTTTACACAAAACAACAAAAACATTTAGAATTGAAATCCGCAATGCTTTTTGGAAAATGAAACTACCATAAGGCCTCCCGGCACAAACACCTTGCAATTGCACGCTTGTGGGAGATTTCTCCTTATGATAGAAAACATGCTTGATACGCAAAATCTTTTTGATATTATTATTAGTGCATAGTGCAGAAAACCTTTCGAAAGTATAATATTAATCTTAGCCAGCATAGGTAGGAAGACCCAGGATTTTGACAATATTATTTTAATAAGTATTTAATCTGATTAATTTAAAATACAATTTATCATCTTAAAAACAAAAAAATAATAAATAAGATTTTAGCCTCCACCATTAATCTATATACATATACATATATATATATAAAACTATGATTTAAAAACTCAAGAAAATATTTCAAAATATTTAAAATAAAATCTATCTTATTAAAAGCTCTAAATATTAAACATAAGTATAAAAATATATGAATATTAATGGAAATGAAAGTAAGGGTTATGCTAGAAATAATGGGTTTGTATGTACGCAACATAAATAAATACATAAGTTAAGATTATAAAATAAATAAATAAATAAATAAATAACAATGTTGTATCAAGCAAAGAAAAATTAGACAAGATAAGTATGTATGTGGATTTTATATATGTATGCAAGAAGAAACAAAGTATCTATGTACATATTAAATAAAATAAAATATAATAATAAGTATGTAAGCTTGAAAGGAAGCATATGCATTTCAGCACAAACACATGTCATTTCAACTTTCAAAAAAAAGACAAAAATCTGACCAAAGAAAAGCAAACAAAAGCTTGCTGCAGAAGGCAGCCACTTCTCTACATATACCTACACATATCCTTATCAGGTTTATATCATTCGAGACATTCAAAATATATATAAATATATATATATATATATATATATACAAAGCTTGTAACAAACCAGTAAGCCGAAGACCTAGATCAAGGAAGCAGGATTAAAATCAAGGTAGGCGAGTGATCTGACTATTTTACTCTGTTCCTTTTCTTTTTTCTTTTATGCCTATGAATAAACCCCACTTAGTTTTATTTTGAATATGGATGTACGGATGAATCTTAGAAGCTTGATGTAAAATTGTTGCAGGATGATATATTGTGTACACATAAATGTAAACTGTGTGCATATATTAAGGGATCAATGTTCTTCACTTTTTAAAAAGTATAGAGTTTAAATTTTTTGATCAAAATCCAAAATCCTTTTAATCTAGTCGATAATAAGCTTGGGTATTTAAATAAGTTATGCTTATCAAAACATAAGTTAAAGTTGAAAATTTATTTTAGAGTTAAATCAGTTGTAGATTTTTTAAATTTTAAAATTTGACAGTAAAGCTTAAAATTTGTAAAAATTTGATTTGTACAATTTAATGATTCATATATATACTCTGAATCATCATAAAAATCTAGGATTTTTGAAATTAAAAACATAATTTTTAGGCTTGGGGTTGTGAAGAATTTTTAAGACGATCTGAATATGAAGTTTCGTCTATTTCCGACGAATGGAGAAGTATTAGGAGTCGCGGTCAAGGTGGAAGGTAGTGTGCAGTTGGTTGAACGTGGGAAAAATAGGGGTAGGGCTTATTATCGGCCGTGGTGGTCGGAGTTTGGAAGAATAGGGTTTTACTGCTTGGACGTGTCGTCGATGTTCTGAGGGGTTTCACGATGCCTAGTGGGGATCGGAATCAATCGCGCGTTGAGAAGCAACGAAGAGAATCGTGAGGGCTCTCGAGTGCTTAATCGCCGGTGGTGGTCGATAATTTTCGGTGAGCTCGTTTCCAGGTTGATGGGTGCTAGAGTCATTTTTGATTTTGCAATGAATTGATGTGATAGGTCGATCTCGTGAAGTTGCCGTGGTTGTTGTCGACTCGTTTGAGGGTAGGGCGAAGATCATCGACGATCAGAGGCGATGTGCATGTGGATGTGCACGTTTCGTGCATCGGGAAAGTGGGCTTAGGGGAAGATGTTATACTCGGGTTTAAGCACGAAGGAGCATGGGTTTTCGCTCGAAGTAGAAGATAAGGGTCGTGTCTCGTGTTTGAATTGGGTTTGAAGGATTTTTGCTCGGGTTTCTAGTGATGGTCCAATTTATTTTGTATAGGAAATGTTTTAGAATGTGAACAATGACATTTTGATCTTTGAAAATGTTTCTAGGTTAAGAGAAAAGTAAACTAAGTTTTACTCATGGAAATAATTCGTTTACAAAGAATAAATGTTTAACAAGTTTAAGTAGATTTTAGAGAATAGTATAAGTAGATTTCAAAATGATTTCTTTGTTAAATTTTATTTAATAACTTTGAAAAATTTCAAAGATTGTAGAGGTAAGAATAATTGATGTATATATTATTTAAATTTATAATTGATTTATAAGACGTTTATTTTTAAATAAAGTTAAAGATAAGAATTTAGCGAATCAATTAAAATAAAGAGTTTCTTTAAGTGATTAAGAATTTTGGTTAATTTAAGATAAGTAAATTTCTTAATTAAGAATCTTTTAAGCATAAGTAATTAAGAAATTATCTAATTGATTTTAAATCAACTAAGTAATTAATTAGTGATTAATTAAAGATAATCACTTATAAATTAAGTAAGAGTACTCACTTAATGAAGTAATTAAAGGATTAATTACTTGGTGAAATTAATTAAGAATGTGATTAATTTTAATTAATAAATTAATTTTAGTTAATTAAAGAGGATTACTTGATGATGAGGTTAAGTACAAGTACTTAATGCAATTAATGGAGTGTAATTACTTAGTGAAGTAATTAACGAACAATTACTAGATGTAATTAATTAAGGGAAATTGCTCGATGGATATTATTTAAAGGATAATTATTTGAGGGAAGTAACAAAGTGGTGCTTACTCAGTGTAATTAAAGGATTAACTAATGGAAGTAATTAGAGGATCATTAATTAATGTAATTAATAGAAAAGATCAATCTTGCCTATGAATGATTGAATAATGATAAATGCTGTAGATTGGTTGATATCTCCGAATTGAATTACTTTGTGACATGATAAGTTGGATGGACCGTGATTACGAGATTATCTATCAATTATGAATTGCTGTGTAAAGGTGTTATCCGGTAATTAAAGTTAAATTTTATTAAAATAAATAACTTGGGTTAAGATGGCATTGGATGCCTCGAATGAGATCCGAAGAGACCGTGGTCGGGTATTAGGAAATACCCAAAACCACTTCGAATTTTCACAGATTGATATGTGAAATTTATAGGCTGGAATGAAGTGATTTAAAGGAATTGGACTATATAAATCTAAGTCTTAGTACTTAGAAAATGGATGTATGGAATAAGTGATGTCTATAATAATTTATGGCTTTGTGAATTGAATCAAGTTACCCCGGGTTTATATGAACTGTATGTTTTGTATTCCATGTTAGATGGGTTTACTCACGCTGGTTTCCAGCCTGACCTGGGTGTTACTTTGATGTAATGCTCGGGTAAGACCGAGTATTACAGATTTTGTGACGAGTCGGATTTTGCCCGCTCAAAAATCGACATCCATACTTCACATCGTACTCGAATGTCATAGATCCGACCGTTCAAATCCGATTCGCCGGAGCTTATAACAATCATTAAGTAAACAACACAGCGGAATAAAAGAATAATACATTGATATACAGCTTTGATACAATATCTGATACAACAGATGATCCAATAGATATCAATATACATCAGAGATATGATACAATAAAATAGCAGCGGAAAGAAAATAGATAACAACAACTAGCATACGGAACAAATAACTCTGAGATAATCTTCAAAAGAGAACTCCGAGAACTGCAACTCCATTTCCAAGAATCAATCCAGCAATAGCTCGAACTCCCAATCACGATGCACAAAGATAGGCAAGACTGGTGCGATCCAAAGACTGAACTAACTCCAGATAATCTACAAATCTGACTATCTGAAAAACCCAACTCTAGACTGCTCGTGTAGAAAATAATGAGCACCCAAAGTTTAGGAAAGAAACAATAAACTCCGGATCAGTCGTGGGACTGGTGTGAGCAACAAAAACAGTTTATCTTTTAAAACATTCAACAAAAGATTTTCAAAGTCAATTCGCAATGCTTTTTAAAAATGAGACTACCATAAGGCCTCCCGCACACACACACAATGCAAACGTAGAATCGGAGGAGATTTCTCCTTGTGATAGTCAAAGATGATTGATACGCATTAAAAGAACATTTCATATTATTATTAGTGTATAGTGTAGGGAAAATCATTTCGAAAGTAGAATATAAATCTTAGCCAGCATAGACATTTCGAACTATGCCTACTATAGCTAACTATGTTCAATAGCAGGTTACCGCCACATTCCATAGCAGGTTATACAACTAAAACCGTACAAGTTTCGTATTGTTTCTTTGGATTTCCAACAAATGGTCAGGCCAAGGAACTTCCCATTGCCACATGAGAATGCCTCTGGAAAGACATCCCCGAGAACCAAACCGGAACTCTGCCAACACAAGGCCGGGTTACCCCTAACTGGGTAACTACTGACACGAGCACGCCATTCCCCGATCGTAAACGACCTTTCTCACGGGATCCCGATAACCAACAACCACAAAGTAATAAATTCGCGGTAACCACATAGGTTAAATATCTGGGCTCCATACCATGATACCACCTCTATCCAGAAGGAAATGTACATACCCTAAAGGGAGCTACCCTTCATAACCTTGCCGCATCTTTCCTGTTTTGACCATTTCCGGGGTGTGAGGCTCGACGAAGTCACGTCCACAAAAACATACTTTATACAAAAGCCATGCTTTGGGTCAACAAATGATCAACACAATGATCACCAAGATAGACGATCAAATAAATGATCCTATCACAAATAATCAACACAATGATCATTTCAGCAAAACTCAGCATGTCACATTACCAAATTGGGAACATATCGTTGATAACCTTCAACTATATAACCTCTGAGCTCGTACGTCTCAGAGAAGGGTGTTAAGCTAAAAGAATAAATTCTTCGCCACCAACAGAAATATATTTGAAAGAAATCGGCTTTATATCTCAATTTGTAATGTCAGACATACAATCCATACAAGTTTGTTCTGGGTTCGAACAGAACCGAAGGCACTTACAAAGAAGTCCTTACAACCCGGATATTCACAATCCCGATCGGATTTTCCCATCACTTAGGGAGTTTCTATACCGGCGCGACTTGGTGCAGAAACAATCGATAGGTCATCCTATCGCTTTCGCAAATACCCGGTCTTCATCACTGGTCTTCAAATGCTATCCATATACGACGTATCACATATTCGGAATGGGTTATACGACCAAAGGTCCTTTCCCGGCTAAACCGAATAGTGAGCGAAAATATTTCAAAAACAATGGATAATGGGATTTCAATTAAGTCACAACTTATTTCCCAAAACTTTTCTTCAAATGGTTTAAATAAATTACCATTTTCAATCTTTAAACAAAAAGATTTATTTTCACAACCTTTAACGGTTTAAACAATTTTCACTTTTTAATCTTTTAAATAAAAGATTCATTCACAGATTTTCCAAATCAATTTTCATTTCAATTTGATTAACTCGTTAAATCTTTAAATCAAAGATTTAACTTATAGCCTTCAAAACAATTTCATTTCAATTTGATTTAAACAAATCATCAATTTAAATCTGTTAAAAATAAACAGATTTAATTCATAGTTTTCAAAAAAGAATTCATTTATAACTTAGGAAAAATCATTTCTCTATTCAATCTTGAAATTCCCCTAATTAACTGGAATCTCAGTTCTTATCTAAAAGTGTTTATCATTTGAAAACAACAGTTTTCATTTTGGAAATCTGATTCATTTATACGAGTTGAAATCCTTGGGTTAAGTTCAAATTCCCAAAAATAATACTTTAAAAATGATTTAACTCATAATGACTAGTATAATACCATTAATCCCTAGTTTCAAATTACAGAATTCAATTTGAATATTGAACTCAAATTTAAATTAAAGTATTTAAATTCCAACACTTAATCCAGTTATTCAAAATAAATTTCCATCTTTGAAATTCCATTTCAAAAGCTTTTCACTTCTATTCCAATTCCAATTCCAATTCCAAAACATTTGAATTTGAAAATTCAAATTTTAAACTATTTCAAAAATCTGTGACTTAACCGATTTCCTCGTGAAATCCATATTGGTGTGTGTATAAGTGTGGTCAAGGTTTTAACACAATAGTGCAACATCATTCAATCATCACAGATCAAATACAACAATATATTCGATAAGCGGTATAAATTTATAACGCTTATCTTTCATACACAGATTCGCAGACATATATATATATATATATATATATATATACACACACACACACACACACACACACACACACACACATCACAGATAATAAATTTCATCATAGATCACAACACAAATCAGGATAATCATAAAGCATCATATAACAGGGATATCAAACAGTTTACCATCCAATATAATCCAAGCATCCATAGATAGGATTAATTTAATTATTTGATTAATTTAAATCAGTTTAAATTTCTATGAATAATCCTTTTCACATTTATTATCAAAATAAATTTCAAGTAAATGATCCTCATTAACTATTCATAATTATTTAATTACTATTCTTAAGTAATTAAACTCAATTTAACTATCGTTAATTATCATTTAATTAACCTTTAAAATCATATATTTAATCACTGATTATTTAATTAATTAAGTTCTAAACTGTAACTTAATAAATCTTAATTACTTGCTTACTTAATTTCTTGATTTAAATAAATTAAATCAATTATTCTCTTGAACTAATTTAATGAGTGCATATCATTTTATCTTTACTAATTCAATTTTTTTAAACATTTTCTAACTAATGTTTTAATTATCATCACAAATCAAATTTAAACAATTTAAATATTAAAACTTCTTTGATTTCAGACTAGGATTTAAATTTATCTTTAATTCAGATTTGAATTTAAATTTAAACTTTTAATTTCAACTTGCTTAAATTTTTCATTTAAATTTCAACTCCATTTCAAATTTCTTTAATATATATTGAATTGCTTCTAAGTTATTAAAACAATTTGAATTAAAAACTTATTTATGTTTAAACTAAACTCTACCTTCAACTTGAATTTATATTAACATTTCAATTTGAACTCAGTTTTTTTATTTTTTATTTTTTAAAAAAATCTTGGTTTAAAATTTAAATTGGTTTTAAAATTCTCAAACCAAAACAGTTTCAAGTTTCAGGTTAAAAGTTGAAACAGGAATTCGACCCGAGACCCCCCTGCTCGTGCTTCGAGTCACTTACTCGATTTACTCGAGTACCGCTTCGGGTAAAAACCCACTGGAACGCTTCTTCTACCCAAACGACATCACCAGGTACAAGAAGATGCACCGTGCACCTGCACGGTCGCCGTGCGACGTTCTGACCATCACCACGATCATCTACACGACCACGATCATCCATTCATACACTCCAACCCACCAAATCTCCCTCCTTCACACGAAAATCGAAATCAAGCTAAATGCTAAAACCTGGAACAAGCACAGGACTCCCACTCGAAGCCTGTCAACGTCTCGTGTTCGGCGCCTCAACCACTGGAGTTCGTGCAACTCCGGCCACCGCCTCATCTACACCCCAACCTCCATCACCCCCAGTCTCGTGCAACTCGATGCACTGTGGACGACGAACGAATCAAATTTCTTCGACCCCAACAAAACTAGGGCTACAGACTTCAACCAATTGCCGACGCCACCACCATGATCTACTCACCATCCCTATATTTTTCCTGCCACCCCGGTAAGCTCCTCCACCACCACGCATAACCCTAGCACCTCTAGTACCACTGATCGCCAGAAATTCCCCAAAAACCCATTTCCGTTCAACTTCAAACTGCTACCCAACTACCCCACTAAAAATCACGAAACTCATCTTAAAAATCATCATTTGATATGAGGATTCAAGTTATACACTTGAATTAATGATTTGTGTCATTCGAAATTTCCAATATTTAAAGTTTGTACTGTAAAATCTTGATCTTCTATTCTACATACCTCTATACATTATGAAACCATTTTTTAATTATAGCCCATACTTAAACACATCGATCTTGTTTTGAAACTAAGGCCTGATATGGATTATAAAACAAGAACTTGAATTATCTTTTTCTTTGCTTTGTTGGGTTGTTCTCTGTAAACCTGATACTTAAATGTATCTATGGTTTCACAGTTTCCAGTGAAAAAGAAAAACAACAAAACTTGCATACTGGGAAGTAAAACAGAGAATACTCTGATGAAAGCCACACACACAACACATGCACATCATCACAGCATATACCATAAGATACATATTCATTTCGTAGCAACACACAAGTTTAAACTTTGAAATACAGATGTGTACTCACCTTCCAAATCATTGCTTAAATCCAGGAGTTTACAGGTTAGAGTTTGGTTGATCTGAAGCTTTTCTTTGCTTCAAACTGTCAGGCTTTGATTTATTTGAAAAATGTTTTATGTTGAATGATTGTTTGAGTTAAAGAATGGCCTTTATACTTCAGTTTATAATGGTGAACAAAACTGAGATGAGAAGGTGATGTACATAAAAATGAAGTTATAGGTGATGTTGTAGTGTATAGGGTGATGTTTATATTGTACAACAGTCATGGCTGAAGACAAATTTTAACCCCTATTCATATGTACTTTGGTTAGTCTTCATCATTTTGCAAGTGTGCATGCATATATACTTTCCTGTCATATTCATATCAAAGGTTACTTTATAAAGAAAAGGCTGTAGTGATATTATACTGATATATTATTGTACTGTATTTTTACTTTTATTACTTTTTTTTTTAGTTAAGTTTTGGTTGTACTTATCTATGCATATGTGTATTTTAATTTGTTTGTTCACACTTTGTTTTGTTTTCCATTTGCTCGGCTGAGAATCTTCTTTTGTATGTTATATACAGTTCTTACTTTACTTGTTCATGCATATTTGTACTTTGTTTTTTTATAAGCTTATGCCTTAATTCTTTTATTTATATTTTTGTTTTCCATGCTTGCTTTGTTTTCATTTACAAGTGTACATACTTGTATGTATTTTTGTTTTGTATTCTATTTGATTTCTTTCTTTCGCAATCTACATACTAAAACTATTTATATTTGTTTGTATTTATTATGTTTGATTTGTTTTGTTATTGGTTATAACTTTAACTTATATAGGTACCAATATATTCTATTTTGTTCTTTCTTATGCATTTGTTTATTTATGTAAAAATATATACTTTTATTTTGCTTACTTAAATGTATTTGCTTTATTCTTGCATTTTAAATTTAGTTCTATTTTTAGTTTAAATAATTATCATAAATTTTACTTTAAAAATTATTGTGTTATATTTCTCTATATATACATATATATTTTATATAACTCAAATTATCATCATTTATAAATTTTTAAATCAATTTATTTATTTATTTTTATACTTGTGTCCAAAGTATATTATTTATTTTTCAAAATCATTTATTTAAGAATTAAAATTCAATATATACATATATATTCTCATATATACAAATTTTCAAATCCCTATGGCTTAATATATTTTCTATTTGAATCGGGGAAACTCGCATCATTTATAATCAATTTTTACAAATTTTTATTCAAAAATTCATTTAATTATCAATTTAAAATAAATTAAAATTCAGGATCGTTACAGACTTCCCCCCTTAAAAGAATTTCGTCCTCGAAATTCGCAGGCACGAAAACAACACAGAGATAGACTCAAAGATAGAGAAATATCTTTTCAGATCAAACTGGATATTTTCAGGCCATTCATAATATATTTTATATTAAACACTACTCAAAATATTAGTACATGAGTTATAGTCATACATAACCCACTAACATCCAACTTTTACTACGATCTCAAGTCCAAAATACCTATATAAATACCCCAAAATGAGTCAAACCGACCAACTACCAATCCTCACTCTCAGAACCCTCCCTCTCAGGCCCTGACAGGTCCATCACTTCAACCTCATTGTCTGTCTCAAAAATCTCCTCCGGATCAGATTCTTCCAGAATAAGATACCCACCATTTAACTCCTCGTCCTCAATGGGATCATCATCATCCACGGCATTATCTAAATCCCAATGAATTGCTTCGTCACCTTCGGACTCTTCCTCCACGTCAGGCTCTTCTTCCGCCTTAACCTCTTCCTCGAATTCCTCCTCAACTTCTTCTTCGAATTCTTCCTCGAACTCTTCTTCTTCGAATTCCTCTTCATTTTCTTCTTTGAATTCGTCTTCATTTTCTTCTTCGAATTCCTCTTCATCTTCTTCTTCTTCCACTGGTGGTTGGGGCTGCACTACAGGCTCCACTGGGAATTCCCTATGAACTGATGACTCACCTTCATCATCTCGTACCCTACTGGATGAAGCATAATCACCCACTCTCCTGACCTTTCCTCCTCGGCTAACGCTATTTGTTCTCTACAATTAAAATCAAAAGCCAAATATTAAGATCTTAAGTTTAGAGTTTTATATGTTGAGAAATACATCAAAGTTTATATTTCATATTTTATTCCACCCAAGAAGTTATAACAGAAATTCAAAATTTGTTCTCAACCAAAATCGTTTTATCAATACAATTCAAAAGAATTTGAAAACGAATCAAAGAAAATTAATAAGAAAGTTGTTTCCACTATTGTTACAGAGTATCGACCATTTATAGTCGTATTTCCCTGTCCTCTATCTCGTTCTCTTTTTGCACTCATACTTACTATCAGTGGATAGTAAGAGAATTTACTGAGGCATTCAAACGGATATCTTAAGGATTACTCATTCTAGGATTTACTTCACCCTATCTCTAATGAGTTACTTAATGTGTTACACTCCTGAGCTAAAGTTTAACCTTAGCTCTGATACCAAATGTGACGAGTCGGATTTTGCCCGCTCAAAAATCGACATCCATACTTCACATCGTACTCGAATGTCATAGATTCGACCGTTCAAATCCGATTCGCCGGAGCTTATAACAATCATTAAGTAAACAACACAGCGGAATAAAAGAATAATACATTGATATACAGCTTTGATACAATATCTGATACAACAGATGATCCAATAGATATCAATATACATCAGAGATATGATACAATAAAATAGCAGCGGAAAGAAAATAGATAACAACATCTAGCATATGGAACAAATAACTCTGAGATAATCTTCAAAAGAGAACTCCGAGAACTGCAACTCCATTTCCAAGAATCAATCCAGCAATAGCTCGAACTCCCAATCATGATGCACAAAGATAGGCAAGACTGGTGCGATCCAAAGACTGAACTAACTCCAGATAATCTACAAATCTGACTATCTGAAAAACCCAACTCTAGACTGCTCGTGTAGAAAATAATGAGCACCCAGAGTTTAGGAAAGAAACAATAAACTCCGGATCAGTCGTGGGACTGGTGTGAGCAACAAAAACAGTTTATCTTTTAAAACATTCAACAAAAGATTTTCAAAGTCAATTCGCAATGCTTTTTAAAAATGAGACTACCATAAGGCCTCCCGCACACACACACAATGCAAACGCAGAATCGGAGGAGATTTCTCCTTATGATAGTCAAAGATGCTTGATACGCATTAAAAGAACATTTCATATTATTATTAGTGTATAGTGTAGGGAAAATCATTTCGAAAGTAGAATATAAATCTTAGCCAGCATAGACATTTCGAACTATGCCTACTATAGCTAACTATGTTCAATAGCAGGTTACCGCCACATTCCATAGCAGGTTATACAACTAAAACCGTACAAGTTTCGTATTGTTTCTTTGGATTTCCAACAAATGGTCAGGCCAAGGAACTTCCCATTGCCACATGAGAATGCCTCTGGAAAGACATCCCCGAGAACCAAACCGGAACTCTGCCAACACAAGGCCGGGTTACCCCTAACTGGGTAACTACTGACACGAGCACGCCATTCCCCGATCGTAAACGACCTTTCTCACGGGATCCCGATAACCAACAACCACAAAGTAATAAATTCGCGGTAACCACATAGGTTAAATATCTGGGCTCCATACCATGATACCACCTCTATCCAGAAGGAAATGTACATACCCTAAAGGGAGCTACCCCTCATAACCTTGCCGCATCTTTCCTGTTTTGACCATTTCCGGGGTGTGAGGCTCGACGAAGTCACGTCCACAAAAACATACTTTATACAAAAGCCATGCTTTGGGTCAACAAATGATCAACACAATGATCACCAAGATAGACGATCAAATAAATGATCATATCACAAATAATCAACACAGTGATCATTTCAGCAAAACTCAGCATGTCACATTACCAAATTGGGAACATATCGCTGATAACCTTCAACTATATAAACTCTGAGCTCGTACGTCTCAGAGAAGGGTGTTAAGCTAAAAGAATAAATTCTTCGCCACCAACAGAAATATATTTGAAAGAAATCGGCTTTATATCTCAATTTGTAATGTCAGACATACAATCCATACAAGTCTGTTCTGGGTTCGAAAAGAACCGAAGGCACTTACAAAGAAGTCCTTGCAACCCGGATATTCACAATCCCGATCGGATTTTCCCATCACTTAGGGAGTTTCTATACCGGCGCGACTTGGTGCAGAAACAATCGATAGGTCATCCTATCGCTTTCGCAAATACCCGGTCTTCATCACCGGTCTTCAAATGCTATCCATATACGACGTATCACATATTCGGAATGGGTTATACGACCAAAGGTCCTTTCCCGGCTAAACCGAATAGTGGGCGAAAATATTTCAAAAACAATGGATAATGGGATTTCAATTAAGTCACAACTTATTTCCCAAAACTTTTCTTCAAATGGTTTAAATAAATTACCATTTTCAATCTTTAAACAAAAAGATTTATTTTCACAACCTTTAACGGTTTAAACAATTTTCACATTTTAATCTTTTAAATAAAAGATTCATTCACAGATTTTACAAATCAATTTTCATTTCAATTTGATTAACTCGTTAAATCTTTAAATCAAAGATTTAACTTATAGCCTTCAAAACAATTTCATTTCAATTTGATTTAAACAAATCATCAATTTAAATATGTTAAAAATAAACAGATTTAATTCATAGTTTTCAAAAAAGAATTCATTTATAACTTAGGAAAAATCATTTCTCTATTCAATCTTGAAATTCCCCTAATTAACTGGAATCTCAGTTCTTATCTAAAAGTGTTTATCATTTGAAAACAACAGTTTTCATTTTGGAAATCTGATTCATTTTTACGAGTTGAAATCCTTGGGTTAAGTTCAAATTCCCAAAAATAATACTTTAAAAATGATTTAACTCATAATGACTAGTATAATACCATTAATCCCTAGTTTCAAATTACAGAATTCAATTTGAATATTGAACTCAAATTTAAATTAAAGTATTTAAATTCCAACACTTAATCCAGTTATTCAAAATAAATTTCCATCTTTGAAATTCCATTTCAAAAGCTTTTCACTTCTATTCCAATTCCAATTCCAAAACATTTGAATTTAAAAATTCAATTTTTAAACTATTTCAAAAATCTGTGACTTAACCGATTTCCTCGTGAAATCCATATTGGTGTGTGTATAAGTGTGGTCAAGGGTTTAACACAATAGTGCAACATCATTCAATCATCACAGATCCAATACAACAATATATTCGATAAGCGGTATAAATTTATAACGCTTATCTTTCATACACAGATTCGCAGACATATATATATATATACATCACAGATAATAAATTTCATCATAGATCATAACACAAATCAGGATAATCATAAAGCATCATATAACAGGGATATCAAACAGTTTACCATCCAATATAATCCAAGCATCCATAGATAGGATTAATTTAATTATTTGATTAATTTAAATCAGTTTAAATTTCTATGAATAATTCTTTTCACATTTATTATCAAAATAAATTTCAAGTAAATGATCCTCATTAACTATTCATAATTATTTAATTACTATTCTTAAGTAATTAAACTCAATTTAACTATCGTTAATTATCATTTAATTAACCTTTAAAATCATATATTTAATCACTGATTATTTAATTAATTAAGTTCTAAACTGTAACTTAATAAATCTTAATTACTTGATTACTTAATTTCTTGATTTAAATAAATTAAATCAATTATTCTCTTGAACTAATTTAATGAGTGCATATCATTTTATCTTTACTAATTCAATTTTTTTAAACATTTTCTAACTAATGTTTTAATTATCATCACAAATCAAATTTAAACAATTTAAATATTAAAACTTCTTTGATTTCAGACTAGGATTTAAATTTATCTTTAATTCAGATTTGAATTTAAATTTAAACTTTTAATTTCAACTTGCTTAAATTTTTCATTTAAAATTTCAACTCCATTTCAAATTTCTTTAATATATATTGAATTGCTTCTAAGTTATTAAAACAATTTGAATTAAAAACTTATTTATGTTTAAACTAAACTCTACCTTCAACTTGAATTTATATTAACATTTCAATTTGAACCCAGTTCTTTTATTTTTTATTTTTTTAAAAAATCTTGGTTTAAAATTTAAATTGGTTTTAAAATTCTCAAACCAAAACAGTTTCAGGTTTCAGGTTAAAAGTTGAAACAGGAATTCGACCCGAGACCCCCCTGCTCGTGCTTCGAGTCACTTACTCGATTTACTCGAGTACCGCTTCGGGTAAAAACCCACTGGAACGCTGCTTCTACCCAAACGACATCACCAGGTACAAGAAGATGCACCGTGCACCTGCACGGTCGCCGTTCGACGTTCTGACCATCACCACGATCATCTACACGACCACGATCATCCATTCATACACTCCAACCCACCAAATCTCCCTCCTTCACACGAAAATCGAAATCAAGCTAAATGCTAAAACCTGGAACAAGCACAGGACTCCCACTCGAAGCCTGTCAACGTCTCGTGTTCGGCGCCTCAACCACTGGAGTTCGTGCAACTCCGGCCACCGCCTCATCTACACCCCAGCCTCCATCACCCCCAGTCTCGTGCAACTCGATGCACTGTGGACGACGAACGAATCCAATTTCTTCGACCCCAACAAAACTAGGGCTACAGACTTCAACCAATTGCCGACGCCACCACCATGATCTACTCACCATCCCTATATTTTTTCCTGCCACCCCGGTAAGCTCCTCCACCACCACGCACAACCCTAGCACCTCTAGTACCCCTGATCGCCAGAAATTCCCCAAAAACCCATTTCCGTTCAACTTCAAACTGCTACCCAACTACCCCACTAAAAATCACGAAACTCATCTTAAAAATCATCATTTGATATGAGGATTCAAGTTATACACTTGAATTAATGATTCGTGTCATTCGAAATTTCCAATATTTAAAGTTTGTACTGTAAAATCTTGATCTTCTACTCTACATACCTCTATACATTATGAAACCATTTTTTAATTATAGCCCATACTTAAACACATCGATCTTGTTTTGAAACTAAGGCCTGATATGGATTATAAAACAAGAACTTGAATTATCTTTTTCTTTGCTTTGTTGGGTTGTTCTCTGTAAACCTGATACTTAAATGTATCTATGGTTTCACAGTTTCCAGTGAAAAAGAAAAACAACAAAACTTGCATACTGGGAAGTAAAACAGAGAATACTCTGATGAAAGCCACACACACAACACATGCACATCATCACAGCATATACCATAAGATACATATTCATTTCGAAGCAACACACAAGTTTAAACTTTGAAATACAAATGTGTACTCACCTTCCAAATCATTGCTTAAATCCAGGAGTTTACAGGTTAGAGTTTGGTTGATCTGAAGCTTTTCTTTGCTTCAAACTGTCAGGCTTTGATTTATTTGAATTTTTTTTTATGTTTAATGATTGTTTGAGTTAAAGAATGGCCTTTATACTTCAGTTTATAATGGTGAACAAAACTGAGATGAGAAGGTGATGTACATAAAAATGAAGTTATAGGTGATGTTGTAGTGTATAGGGTGATGTTTATATTGTACAACAGTCATGGCTGAAGACAAATTTTAAACCCTATTCATATGTACTTTGGTTAGTCTTCATCATTTTGCAAGTGTGCATGCATATATACTTTCCTGTCATATTCATATCAAAGGTTACTTTATAAAGAAAAGGCTGTAGTGATATTATACTGATATATTATTGTACTGTATTTTTACTTTTATTACTTTTTTTTTAGTTAAGTTTTGGTTGTACTTATCTATGCATATGTGTATTTTAATTTGTTTGTTCACACTTTGTTTTGTTTTCCATTTGCTCGGCTGAGAATCTTCTTTTGTATGTTATATACAGTTCTTACTTTACTTGTTCATGCATATTTGTACTTTGTTTTTTTATAAACTTATGCCTTAATTCTTTTATTTATATTTTTGTTTTCCATGCTTGCTTTGTTTTCATTTACAAGTGTACATACTTGTATGTATTTTTGTTTTGTATTCTATTTGATTTCTTTCTTTCGCAAGCTACATACTAAAACTATTTATATTTGTTTGTATTTGTTATGTTTGATTTGTTTTGTTATTGGTTATAACTTTAACTTATATAGGTACCAATATATTCTATTTTGTTCTTTCTTATGCATTTGTTTATTTATGTAAAAAATATATAATTTTATTTTGCTTACTTAAATGTATTTGCTTTATTCTTGCATTTTAAATTTACTTCTATTTTTAGTTTAAATAATTATCATAAATTTTACTTTAAAAATTATTGTGTTATATTTCTCTATATATACACATATATTTTGTATAACTCAAATTATCATCATTTGTAAATTTTTAAATCAATTTATTTATTTATTTTTATACTTGTGTTCAAAGTATATTATTTATTTTTCAAAATCATTTATTTAAGAATTAAAATTCAATATATACATATATATTCTCATATAAACAAATTTTCAAATCCCTATGGCTTAATATATTTTCTATTTGAATCGGGGAAACTCGCATCATTTATAATCAATTTTTACAAATTTTTATTCAAAAATTCATTTAATTATCAATTTAAAATAAATTAAAATTCAGGATCGTTACAGATTTTCAGGTAATGACGTTTTGGAGCTAAGGAGGCGAGCTGGATGGCAAGAACGTATGGAGTGTTTCCGCTGTATATCTATGACATGGTAATTGTGTATATCCAGTGTCTGTATAAATGTGTAACTCTGATGTATTACAAATGTAAATGATAGATACAGAATGCTTTTGTAAACTGTTATTATTTATTATTATATTTTATCCGCTGCGAATGTGAGATGTTTATGTTTCTGTTCTTCTTCTTCTTCTATCTCTTTCTTCTTTTTCATAACTATCTGGAATTTTCGAGATCGAAAATTCCTGGTCGTTACAGTTGGTATCAGAGCTGAAAGGTTGAGCGAGAACCTTGGCTCTGGTGGGGATTACTCATTGAATAGATTCCGTAATACTCTAGGATGAGTTGAACATGTATATATGAGAGCATACCTGTTATTTTCTTATATAAAGGTTTTAAATGATTTTATAAAAAAATGTATTTTGATATATATATATATATAGCAATATTTCCTTCTAATAAATATTAAGGTGACTGGATGTCAAATTAATGGAATTAAATTAAGAAGTAAGATAATACAACCAAATTGAAATCTTGATTTGGAATTAAATTAAGTAGTAATAG
The DNA here is from genome assembly GCA_030765085.1 of Allium cepa. Classification (NCBI taxonomy): domain Eukaryota; kingdom Viridiplantae; phylum Streptophyta; class Magnoliopsida; order Asparagales; family Amaryllidaceae; genus Allium; species Allium cepa. The sequence goes on along the minus strand of CM060935.1, from coordinate 269,877,561 downwards.
AAATACAATTAAATTAAAATTAAATAAATGAAAGTTTGAAATGGATTCAAACGGAAATTTAATCTCGAATTTATGGAAGTAAGAATAATATAACAAGGAATTGGTATCTAGATATGAATACCTTGGGTATTGTCAGAAATAATTATTGTGTTTAATAATGATGTATTTTTATTAAGTAAGCTAAATGAAGTAAATTTATAAAATGAGTATAACTTCTAAATTAAAGTAGGTTTTAAAATTGTGATGTTTTAAAACCTCAGTCTAGAAACAATCAATTGTTTCGAAGAGTTAAAGAAAATAGTAGATAATATAATTCAGACTATTTTGAATATAGTCTTATTTTCAAACAAGAAGCGTTTGGAAGATTATTAAGGGATTTGTTTTGAAATTAAAACCAAGGGTGGTTTAAAATTCAAAGGTAACCTGGAGTGTAAAGGAAATAAGTATGAAATTAACTCTAAGTTTGAGTTTTGAATTTTATTTGGAATGTGATGTGATACCCAAGGTGATAAGTCTTTGAACTTATAAAATTATTAATCTGAAGTTTTAAATTTGAATTGGAATTCAAATTTTGTAAATTGACTGAATTAAGTAAATTGAATTTAACTTTGGGAAAGTTACACAATTTAATAAGCAACATGAATTAGAAATTTCAAGATGAAATTGGAATTTAGCTTCGAAAGTTGAATGGTTAATTTGAATTGGGAATTTGTGTGATCTCAAAACGGGTTTGAGATCTAGAAATTGAAAATGGATGGATGTTTTTAATTAAATTGGATGATATCATCCTATTGTTGTTAAAAGTCTTTAAATTATGGACCGGATTTGTTTAAATGAATGAGAGATGGAGTGTGGTAATATATCCCCTATTGTAATAAAAGGAAAATCTAACTTTAATTTGAAATAAAGGATAAGGGATTGCTTGGAACTAAAAATTTGAATAATGGCACTTGTAAATTAAAATTGTTTAAAGAACTGGTTTCAAACTGGAAGATAAAATTGAGTAATAAATTAAATTTTGAAGATAAAATTGTTTTGAACTCTTGTTTGAACTTTGGAAAAAAGTTAAGTAAAGATAATTTAAAATGGCATTTTGAGAATTTGACTCAAAATTTAATTGTTTAAAGATTTAGGTTATTGATGTAAAAAAAGGTTAATTTGGTTTAAGGGGTTGAACCAACATTGGGGAATTTATCTCGAATTTATATAATTCGAGATGGGTTACAATTGAGATTTAAATTACGTTAGTTCAAATTGTATTTAGTTTGGAATTGAAGATGGATAAGTACAAAAATTCAAATGGAAAATTTGAATCGGATTAATTTGAAATAAAATCGAAGATTTAACGAGTTTAAATTCAAATGGGAGTTGGGACGAATTCATAGAAATTGAAATGATATGAAATTGAAGTGGATTCAATTTGAAATTCGTCTAAGTTAATTTGAATAATTTGGGATTTGTAGTGAAGGTGAATATGTTTATATCAAATGGAATTTGATTTGAAGTTGGAAAGAAATTGATAATTAATTGAACTTGGATTGGAGACAAATCAATTCCAATGGAAATTGGATTTATTTAAATTAGAATTGGGTCAATTTAAATGGACGTGGAAATTTAATTTGAATTGATAAAAATAGGGATGGGGAATTGAACAGTTTGGCTCTGCACTATTTTCAGGATAAATGGTTTTAATATAAATCTATTTTTCAAAACTACTTACTATACAATCTTTCTTTTTCAAAGCCAAACTATCTTATACTTATTTTTGCAACTATTAAGCAACTTTTCAACTGTTTTATAAACTAATTAATATTTTTTAACTATTTTACAAATTAATTACTATTTTACGACTATTTTGTAATTAGTTAAAGTTTCTGAGACTATTTAACTATTTTCTAACTATTTTACAATTTGTTAACAATTTTACGGCCATTTTGCGAACTAATAATTATTTTTCAATTACTTGTCTATTTTTAAAATTTTCAAGATATTTTCTAAAAATAAACTGGTCGGAGTTCAAACTATTATTGATTAAATACCCAACTGAGGTAAAAATTGAGGTGATAATCCAAATAAGGATTAAGGAAATTGTAAACAGGTGAATGAAAATTAAAGGAAATGTGAATAGAAAGAGAAATTACAACGACCCATAAATTTTCGATGTTTAATTTTTGTCATTTTAATAATATTTTATGAGTTAATATTGAAAGAAATAAAATATTGCAATTTTATAATGGAATGAAAACTAAATTTAGACTGAAACAATGTTAATACAAGTCAATTGTCAATAGTCTAAATGAAACTCCAATTCATTTTATTTAAGCATGATATGTTTGGTTATAAAACTAAATATAAGTAACAAATGTAAACATTTAATTATTGTACAAAATAGATAGTTAATGGTAATCAAATAAGATTAGTATTGTGTAAGGAATGATAATATGGGTGGTATTAATGGTTACACTGATTTATAGTGGGATGTAAAAGATAATAAATTTATGTATAATTTGGGTAATAAAATAAGTTTATTTATGGAGTTAGATTGGTTATATTATCTTAGGCTATAAACCAAATAGAATAGAATAAGCGTAAATCTTAAGAGTATAATAACAATTATTATATATTACCTAATTTATTGGTCAATCAATTTATTTGGAATAAAGTCCTCTTGAATGTTAAGTAATTTTAAAACTGTTATGGAGGAAACGTTACTTAATGATTGTTAATTTTAGTAACGGAAGAGTAAATGAGAATTTACAGAGAACATAAATTATTTTTAAGTAAAAAGGAGATATATTGAACAAATTTATGATAATTGGATAATGCAGTGTTATTAGAAATTAATTAGTGTTATATATGGGATTTATACCTGGGTGGGCAAGTAGTAAACTTATAAATGAAAGAAAGTGAGTAGGTGACCCTTTATTTAGGTTATTTACTCATTTAGTATGTTAAATAAAAATTTGGGAATTAGATCTCAATTAAGGAAATTAAGTGTACGTTAATTTGAAATAAAATCTATTAAATATTACATTTATAGGGGATGCAGTACGAATGGTTAGGGATTGTCAAATTTGATAAAAAGGGATTGGACTTAGGAAACTTTGTTAATTGAGTTTAAAACCTTAATTAATACGCGTAATTGACAAGATTCACATTTTAAAAAAAATTAACCGTTGATACAAATCTAAGATGTATATAGAAGTATTAATGTAGTGAAAGATAAACAAATACTAACTATGTTATTTGTGTAATTAATGGATAGGAATACCAAAGGCTAATTGTAGTAAGGAATATAAGTTGTAGAATAATAAAAATTTATGATTTTATTTTTGTTAACATTTGTTAAGAGATATGTTTATGGTCTTAATTTGATTTGCTACTAATAACATGTATTACAGTAAGATAAAAAAAATGATAACATACGTCTGGTGTATTTAATGACATTGTTTGAATGTAATTAATAACGGTGATTATAATAATAAATGTTAATAAAGAATAAGAATTTATAAGTTTAGTAAAAGAGTAAGCATTCATTTACTAAAAATGTTTAGCAACCGAAACATTAATTGTAGAGATGAGAAACTATTATTTAGTAAGAAATATATATAATTACTGTTTGTAGGGAATAGTGTATTAATATGTTTAAATTACTATTAGATAGGAAATAATTGTTATACTTTCCATTATATTCGTTTAGTCCATTTTGAAACTTAATCAACTGAAATTAATGTAATTAAAAATTTCCAATTAATAGGAGGGAGAATACTAACTGTAAATTAATAGGTGTAAATAAAAGCAGCAAATGCTTTGTGAAAATATAGGGAAAGTTTGATTTAATAAAAAGAAAATTTTACATCAAATAAAATGAATGTTTCATCTGTGAATGTACGTTTAATTTCATTAAAATAAGAACAGAAAGATTGATTTTAAAGAAAGAAGTATATGTTTATTTGGACTGTGTTTTAGCTTACAGACTGATTACAAGAATAGGAAAATAATCTATTTATTACACTTGTGTATAAACAATAAATTTATAAACGTGTTTAAATAAACAATTGTTCTACTTCTTTATCCATTTTAGTTGTCTGTTTTAAAATCTAACTTTGTAAGTAACTGCAATTAATGTAATTCAAATATTTCAATTAAAAAGAAAGGGAACGTTGATTGCAATTAATTGATTTAATAAAAGAAACGCACGTTTTGTGTTAAACAAAAAGGGTGTTTTAATGGAAATAAAAGATCATTTTGAGAAAACAAAATTGAAAGTTCTAATTTTTAAGGTAAGTATAAATATTTTATTTTGCGTAGATAAAATCCTAAGGCGTACAAAATTCTACTTTCGTTTGCAAACTTTTCCATTCCTACGTACATTCCCTTATCTATTATTAATGTCTGAAGCTTTAATAATAAAACATGACATTTATTTTTGTCCCTGCTCATTCATTTCCTAATTACAAATAACCTACATCTTTTTCTTCTCCTACATTTTGTTTCTCCTATCACCTAATATTCAAAAGCTCTTATTCTTGCAACTCCAAAAGCATTCTTTTATAAAAATGATTTTTTTTTTCATTTTTCATACTGAAGAAGAACGAGGTCATGTAGCGTGCTAAAGCTTTTGCTGACATGGCTTATATTTTTGTTAGGTATGTTTATTTGTTTGTTTGAATTAATTTTATTTCAAGCGATTTAACACGTGTAACTTTCTCATACGACTCCGCTTCACACGCGATTTTTTGTTAGGATCGTAATAAAATTCCGGATCTTTTGACGCTGGTTTGGACGAATTCGGTGACTGTCCAATTTTTGGGTTTAAATTGAATTTTAATTCAGTTTAAATTCAAAAAGGTGAGTGTTTTAACCCACTCACAACTTTTAAGTTTTCTTATGTTTGTTAAATTGATTAAAGATATGAGTAGAAATTTGCTTTTGACTGTTTACATACTTTCTTTTCATCATATTAGTTAAATCGCATTTATTTAATTTAACTTTTAATTAATTCTATTATTGCATATAAATTGACGGTTAAAATTTATTTATTTTTCATATAAACTGCTAGTTGAAGAGTTATTTATTTATTTATTTATAGAATATAAATTGTTCATTGATACCTATTATATTTTATATGCTCTATTGATGTTTGTTTAAATTGATGATGATTGAAATAAAATTGGCTGATGATTGATATTGGGTGAATGGATGGTGTGTTCTATATTATATAAACTGCAAGGTATTATGCATTCTCATTTCATTCGAGATTGCGGTTCAAAATGATATACAACCGCATTTTTTTAACTTTAAATTTGCGGATTGAAATGATAAATAGCCGTATCACTTGACCATAGGATAGAAAATTATACACAGGCACAGCGATATATATAAAATTATTTTTGAAATGATTTCTATGGTTTGGATAGGATGCGGTTTAATAAGTATTAATTTTGATCTTATATAAAATCTTATTATATATATACATATATAGTTAAATTATTGAATTTAAGCTATGTATGAATTTATTAAATGGAAATAAATAGGTTGAAAAATGGAGTTTGATAATTTATATTTATGATTAAGTATAGGTTTAAGATATGGTGTACATATATATAGAGTTTTAAATAGTTCAAATCAATTAAGATTGGAAATTAAATTGGAAATTTATTTGGAATTGGGCTTATTTAAAAATTAAACTCCACAAGTTGGTGTAACTTATTAATCTTGGAAATTTTAAAGCTATGATATTTATAACTGGATTTTATTTCCAGATAAATTAAATGAATAATTCTGGTATAAATAAATGGAAGGAAATATTTAGTGTTAATAAATTGGATTTTATTTTAAATGGTTATGGACCTATTATGTAAACGTTTCAAGACTAAATAATAGGACAATGAATTGTTGAATAGAAATTCCTAACCATAGTTTTGAAATTTATTAAATACTCAAAGTTTGAAAATATTGAAATCAAAGTGTTTTTATTCAAACTGAAAGTGAATCTAAAGGTTATGGGTTTAGACTGAATTTAAAGTAAATAAAATTGTAAAGGCGTGGAAATTATTTACTTTATAAAGAAATTTTAAATTCAACTATTTTATTTTATATACTGTTGAATATCCAAACCATTTAAGTTTTGAAAGTTATGTTTTTAAAGCTACGAATTTCAAAGTATTATGTTTTGAAAGTTATAATTCAAATGTTTGGCTTTCAGATATTATAAATTTTAAAGCAGTATGATTTTGGAAAAGATATATGTGAAATAAAGATGATATTATACTAATTTGGGTTTATAAATGATATCAAATTTATTTTGCTTTTAAAACGAAAAATGGTATCGTATTAGAAGGTTTTGAAATGGGTATATATTCTGGTTTTGAAAGTAAAACTTTTTTATAAGACCGTGGTGTTATAATAACGTTTGGTTATTGAAGAGACCGGGACCGGAAGTTGTCTTATTCTCTGCCAACTCCAAAAACCACTTTAACAACCGTGTACGTGGTGGAGATTCCAGAATGAAGTAGTATTGTGGCAGCGTTTCCTTTGAGGTAAATACGTGGACCCGACTCCCGTGAGTTGGCATAAGGTGGCTAAAACAGGAGCGATTCTCGGGCCAACGGGGTTAGAGCCGTTTATTGGACACATCCCTTCGATACTATACCCTGAATTCGGATTGATTCGGTGGCCACCTTAATTTTTTTGATTTTGGGGGTGTTTGTTCGAGGTGGGCGGTAGCTGCGGCTATGCATTACCACCAGTCCGGATAGCAATTGGTATATCTACCCTGGCATTGCCTAGTTGTACCGTGTCACCTACCTTAGCGCGCCTTATACGATTTTGGTTTTGTACAATATCTATAGAGTGCCCTCTGACGACGCCCAGAACGGGGAGATTACGGTACTGTATAGACTACGGGAATATATAACTGTGTTAAGGTGGAAAATGTAAAGCCTTAACACTATTTAAAAGTAAGTTTATTTTACAATTAGACACTAGTATAATTGCGAAATATACTACATAATAGAGAGGTTAACGGATCCTTCGGAGATGTAAATCCCGAGCATCTCTTAAATTACTACACTCATATTTATCTCTATTGATTTAACTTACATAAGATCTTTTAGTTCTGACTCGAGTCTTTTGTCTTTTCAATTCGCTCGGGTCAATCTGAGCATTTCAGGATTTGAAGATTTTATTCTGGAGGACAAAGACGAAGATTTGTAGTATTACTATCTATTATATTATTCCACTACACCATTTGATTCCGCTGTAATGATATTTATTGGTATGTGAACTCTGATATTTATTGTGTAAAGAAAAATCAAGTGTTTTGTAAATAGTTTTATGAACTTTATATTTATTGTTATATTTTATAGTTCCGCTGCAAGATTCTATTTTTTTCTTCATTCTTTATCTTCTCTGTAATTATCTTATTTACCCCATAACAATCTGCCCTTCCATATGGTTCGAATTGGCACGTGTGTCGATTTAAAGCGTGCGAAAAGGCGGGACGTTACATTTGGTATCAGAGCTTTGGTTAAGCGATAAACCTTAGCTTTGTGGGGTTTGACTTTTTACTAATAGGGTAGTAATACCCTATGGGAGTCGACTAGTGTATATATATGAGAGAGCGTATTTATTAGTGTTATACAAAGGTTTTAATGTTGTGTTAATCTGTTCCGTTTTGTATTTATAATTCTGGTTGGTGCATGGGACGCTATGACGTCAATCGGGATTTCTAAACACTTAATAGGACAAACCAACGTAATATTTGTTTTTAATATAGGTGAATGAAAGAATTTTGCCTATTATATTTTCTATATAAAATAAAAAATTTCAAATGATATCTGTATTTGGCTGCAATAGATTGGTTGTTAGGTAATAGAGTGCATAAATAATAATAGAAATAAGACTAAAATATAAAATAAATGAAATTTGGGAAATTTAGAACTTAAGATCCAGGGTTTTGAAATTTCTTTCAAATAAATTTTGGAATATAATAATATTGTTTATAAGTACTTTCTAATATAAATATTTATTATAATTCGGAAGAATTGTTTTAAAGAAGATTTTGGAGAAAATAAGTTTCGTACTTTCCTCTCTATCGCTGGAAAATAATTTTGGTGATCGCGGCCGCATCATCGACTTTCATTTTCGAGTTTCGAAGAGGGTAGGCCACTGTAGTAGTTCTACTGCAGATTCGTTTTTGAAAAATATATAAATTTTGAATTGTTTTAAATTTAATTAGAGATATATAAGTTGTAAGAATATATTTATCTATTGTTTTAAAATAAATTGAAAATTTAACCCGGTATTAAATTCTTAAATTTCCATTAATTAATTGCTTCAATTATTGTACTGAAATGAAAGGTATGTAATTAATAATTGAAACCTCTAATTTAGTTAAGAGATTTAACGCTAAGTTATAAAGGATATAAAGAGGAAGTTGAAATTGTAACTTATAAGGAAAAGGTAAAAATTTATTGAACAATGAATTAATTAAAAGAAATGAGAAAACTTGTATAACTTTCAATTACATTCTTTAAAAGCATATATATAACTTACCAAATATTAAAAGTTGAAATGTTAATACGAAAATGTAATAGATATTGTACAAGTAATAAATTTGAGGTAATGAAAGTAATTAATGAAATTCCTTAATAAATAGGAATTTGATGTTGTAATATTATAATCTTAAGTGTAATTGAAAAGACTACTAATTGAAATAGAAAGGTAGGTATTATAAATGGAAGAAAATAAATAAAATTAAGTATTATATATGGAAGATAATAAACTTAAGTAAAGGATTGAAGCTATTTATTAATAAAATAAGAAGAAAAGATGAATGCAGTAAATATATAAGTATAGACTTAAATTAATTTATTAATGTGCTAAGAAATTGATTTGCACATGAATACTATAAACAAATGAAGTTATGCAATATGAAATGAAAAGAGAAAAATGAATTATATATATATATATATATATAAGTATAAGTGCGAACAAGTGTAATAAACACCAAATTAATGATGGAGATAAAAGTTGTAAGAAATAAATGTAAAGTAATGAATTAAATTTATAAGAATGAGCTTGATTTATTATTTGGAATTGTTGCTTGTGTGGTTTACGGTTGTTTGGCGTAAGATACTTTAAATTTGGATTTGGATGAATGAATAATCTATTTAGTTTTATCTTAGGGTGCTGAGAAAACGATGTGCTGGTAGTTTATTCTTCATTCCGTGCAATTTAAAAGTTTTGAACCCGAACAACTATTTGTTTGTTTGATTGAATGGTTGTTCTGTATTGTGTATGCTGTTTGTTGAAATTGATGGTTGTTGTATTAATTTGTTGTTAGCGATTGAAACCACCTAAATATTTCATGTTTTATAAATTGTTAACCCTTTGGATTATATAAGTAAAATGCAGGTTATGGAAGCAATTGCTACTGCTTTTGGTTCCATTAAATAAGCGTTGTTGCCCGACAAATAGGTACGTTTTCGGATTACTGGTATTAGCGTTGTTATTTTGGTTTTTTCCCGCATTGGGATATATATTATTTTGAAAATATATGATATATATTGTTATAATTAATATTTTATTTTTTCTTCTGAGCCTCTCCTTACAAAGGAGACTCTGCCAAAATCTTCCGAAAACATTGGATTTAGAATTTTTTTTCCAAACTTTAATAAATTAGATATAAAAGATTAAATAGTTATAAATTAGGATATCTTATTTAAAGTAATTAATTTTGTAAATTTAATTGTTTATAAAGTTAATGTTCTTATAAGATGTATTGTTTTTATTTCGTCTTTTTCCCTTTTTTTCCTTTTCGGGGACGAAAAGTTTTGAGTGGGGGAGAGTGTAACGACCCATAAATTTTCGATGTTAAAATTTTGTTATTTTAATAATATTTAATGAGTTAATATTGAAAGAAATAAAATATTGCAATTTTATAATGGAATGATAACAAAATTTAGAATGAAACAATGTTAATACAAGTCAATTGTCAACAATCTAAATGAAACTACTATTCATTTTATTTAAGCATGATACGTTTGGTTATAAAACTAAATATATGTAACAAATGTAAACATTTAGTTATTGTACAAAATAGATAGTCAATGGTAATTAAATAAGATCAGTATTGTGTAAGGAATGATAATATGGGTGGTATTAATGGTTACACTAATTTATAGTGGGATGTAAAATGTAATAAATTTACGTATAATTTGGGGTAATAAAATAAGTTTATTTATGGAGTTAGATTGGTTATATTATCTTAGGCTATAAACCAAATAGAAGAGAACAAGCGCAAATCTTAAGGGTATAATAACAATTATTATATATTACTTTATCGGTCAACCAATTTATTTGAAATAAAGTCCTTTTGAATGTTAAGTAATTTTAATACTGTTATGGAGGAAACGTTACTTAATGATTTTGAATTTTAGTAACGGTAGAGTGAATGAGAATTACAGAGAACATAAATTATTTATAAGTAAAAAGGAGTATATATTGAACAAATTTATGATAATTGGATAATGCAGTGTTATTGGAAATTAATTAGTGTTATATATGGGATTTATACCTGGGTGGGCAAGTATTAAACTTAAAAATGAAAGAAAGTGAGTAGGTGACCCTTTATTTAGGTTATTTATTCATTTAGTATGTTAAATAAAAATTTGAGAATCAGATCTCAATTAAGTGAAATTAAGTGTACGTTAATTTGAAATAAAATCTATTAAATATTACATTTATAGGGAATGTAGTACGAATGGTTAGAGATTGTCAAATTTGGTAAAAAGGTGTTGGACTTAGGAATCTTTGTTAATTGAGTTTAAAACCTTAATTAATACGCGTAATTGACAAGATTCGCATTTTTGAAAAAAAATAACCGTTGATACAAATCTAAGATGTATATAGAAGTATTAATGTAGTGAAAGACAAACGAATACTAACTATGTTATTTGTGTAATTAATGGACAGGAATACCGAAGGCTACTTTTAGTAAGGAATATAAGTGGTAGAATAATAAAAATTTATGACTTTATTTTTGTTAACATATGTTAGAGATATGTTTATGATCTTAATTTGAACTTCTATTAATAACATGTATTATAGTAAGATAAAAAAATGATAACATACGTCAGGTGTATTTAGTGACATTGTTTGAATGTAATTAATAATGGTGATTATAATAATAAATGTTAATAAAGAATAAGAATGAATAAGTTTAGTAAAAGAGTAAACATTAATTTAGTAAAAATGTTTGGCGTCCGAAAGATTGATTGTAGAGATGAGGAACTATTATTTAGTAAGAAATATATATAATTACCGTTTGTAGCGAGTAGTGCATTAATATGTTTAAATTACTATTAGATAGGAAATAATTTTTATACTTTCCGTTACATTCATTTAGTCCATTTTGAAACTTAATCAACTGAAATTAATGCAATTGAAAATTTCCTATTAATATGAGAGAAATACTAATTGTAAATTAATAGGTGTAAATAAAAGTAGCATATGTTTTGTGAAAATGTAGGGAAAGTTTGATTTAATAAAAAGAAAATTTTACATAAAATAAAATGAATGTTTCATCTGTGAATGTACGTTTAATTTCATTAAAATAAGAACAGAAAGATTGATTTTAAAGAACGAAACATATGTTTATTTGAACTGTGTTTTAGTTTACAGACCGATTACAAGAATAGGAAAATAATCTATTTATTATGCTTGTGTATAAACAATAAATTTATAAACATATTTAAATAAACAATTGTTCTTTTTCTTTATCCATTTTAGTTGTCTGTTTTAAAATCTAACTTTGGAAGTAACTGCAATTAATGTAATTCAAATGTTTCAATTAAAAAGAAAGGAAACGTTGATTGCAATTAATAGATTTAATAAAAGAAACGCACGTTTTGTGTTAAACAAAAAGGGTGTTTTAATCGAAATAAAAGATCATTTTGAGAAAACAAAATCGAATGTTCTCATTTTTAAGGTAAGTATAAATATTTTATTTTACGTAGATAAAAACCTAAAGGCGTACAAAATTCTACTTTCGTTTGCAAACTTTTCCATTCCTGCGTACATTCTCATATCTATTATTAATGCCTGAAGCTTTAATAATAAAACGTGACATTTATTTTTTTCCCTCCACATTCATTTCTTAATTATAGATAACCTACATCTTATTTCTTCTTCTACATTTTGTTTCTCCTAACACCTCATATTCAAAAGCTCTTATTCTTGCAACTCCAAAAGCATTCTTTTATAAAAATGATTTTTTTTTTCATTTTTCGTACGGGAGAAGAACGAGGTCCTATAGCATGCTAAAGCTTTTGCTGACGTGGCTTATATTTTTGTTAGGTATGTTTATTTGTTTGTTTAAATTAATTTTGTTTCAAGCGATTTAACGCGTGTAACTTTCTCATAGGAACTCCATTTCGCACGCGATTTTTTTGTTAGGATCGTAATAAAATTCCGGATCTTTTGACGCTGGTTTGGACAAATTTGGAGACTGTCCAATTTTTGGGTTTAAATTGAATTTTAGTTCAATTAAAATTCAAAAGGTGTGTGTTTTAACCCACACACAACTTCTAAGTTTTCTTATGTTTGTTAAATTGATTTAAGATATGAGTACAAATTTATTTTTGACTGTTTTGCATATTTTTTTTCATCATCTCAGTTAAATCGCATTTATTTAATTTAACTATTAATTAATTTTATTATTGCATATAAATTGACAGTTAAAATTTATTTATTTTGAATATAAACTGCAAGTTAAACAGTTATTTATTTATTTATTTATTTTGAATATAAACTGTTCGTTGATACCTGTTATATTTTATATGCTCTTTTGATGTTTGTTTAAACTGATGATGATTGAAATAAAATTGGTTGATGATTGATATTTGGTGAATGGATGGTGTGTTCTATATTATATAAACTGCAACGTATTATGCATTCTCATTTCATTGGGGATTGCGGTTTGAAATGATATACAACCGCATTTTTTTTTTAAATTTGCGGATTGAAATGATAAATATCCGTATCACTTGACCATAGGATAGAAAGTTATATACAGGCACCGCGGTATATATATAAAATTATTTTTGAAATGATTTCTATGGTTTGGATAGGATGCGGTTTAATAAATATTAATTTTGACCTTATATAAAACCTTATTTTATATATACATATATAGTTAAATTGTTGAATTTAAGCTATGTATGAATTTACTAAATGGAAATAAATAAGTTGAAAAATGGAGTTTGATCATTTATATTTATGATTAAGTACAGGTTTAATATATTTTATATATAGAGAGAGTTTTAAATAGTTTAAATCAATTAAGATTGGAAATTAAATTGGAAATTTATTTGGAATTAGGCTTATTTAAAAATCAAACTCCACAAGTTGGTGTAACTTATTAATCTTGGAAATTTTAAAGGTATGATATTTATAGCTGGATTTTATTTCAAGATAAATTAAATGAATAATTCTAGTATAAATAAATGGAAGGAAATATTTAGTGTTAATAAATTGGTTTTATTTTAAATGTTTATGGATCTATTATGTAAACGTTTCAAAACTAAATAATAGGACAATAAATTGTTGAATAGAAATTCCCAACCTTACTTTTGAAATTTATTAAATACTCAAAGTTTGAAAATATTGAAATCGAAATGTTTTTATTCGAACTGAAAGTGAATATAAAGGATATTGTTTTAGCCTGAATTTAAAGTAAATAAAATTGTAAAGGCGTGGAAATTATATACTTTATAAAGAAATTTTAAATTCAACCATTTTATTTTATATACTATTGAATATCCAAACCATTTAAGTTTTGAAAGTTATGGTTTTAAAGCTATGAATTTCGAAGTATTATGTTTTGAAAGTTATAATTCAAATGATTGGGTTTCAGATATTACAAATTTTAAAGCGGTATGATTTTGGAAAAGATATATGTAAAATAAAGATGATATTATACTAATTTGGGTTTATAAATGATATCAAATTTATTTGGTTTTTAAAACGAAAAATGGTATCGTATTATATGGTTTTGAAATGGGTATATATTCTGGTTTTGAAAGTAAAACTTTTTGATAAGACCGTGGTGTTATAATAACGTTTGGTTGTTGAAGAGACGAGATCGGAAGTTGTCATACTCTCTACCAACTTCGAAAACCACTTTAACAACCGTGTACGCAGTGGAGATTCCAGAATGAAGTAGGATGGTAGCGGCGTTTCCTTTGAGGTAAATACGTGGACCCGACCCCCGTGAGTTGGCATAAGGTGGCTAAAATAGGAGCGATTCTCGGGCCAAGGTGGTTAGCGCCCTTTATCGGACACATCCCTTCGATACTATACTTTGACTTTGGATTGATTCGGTGGCCACCATTATTTTTTTGATTTTGGGGTGTTTGTTCGAGGTGGGCGGTAGGTGCGGCTATGCGTTACCACCAGTCTAGATAGCAATTGGTATATCTACCCTGGCACTGTCTAGTTGTGCCGTGTCACCTACCCTAGTGTGCCTTATACGATTTTAGTTTTGTACCACACCTATGGAGTGCCCTCTGACGACGCCCAGTACGGGGGAGATTACGGTACTGTATAGACTATGGGAATATATAACTGTGTTAAGGTGGAAAATGTAAAGCCTTAACGCTATTTAAAAGTAAGTTTATTTTACAATTAGATACTAGTATAAAAGCGAAATATACTACATAGTAGATAGTTTAACAGATCCTTAGGAGATGTAAATCCTGAGCATCTCTTAAGTTACTGCACTCATATTTAACTCTGCTGATTTAACTTACATAAGATGTTTTAGTTCTGACTCGAGTGTTTTGTCTTTTCAATTCGCGCAGGTCAGTCCGAGCGTTTCAGGATTTGAAGATTTTATTCTGGAGGACGAAGACTAAGATTGGTAGTATTACTATCTATTATATTATTCCACTACACCATTTGATTCCGCTTCATTGATATTTATTGGTATGTGAACTCTAAAATTTATTGTATAAAGAAAAATCGAATGTTTTGTAAACAGTTTTATGAACTGCATATTTATTATTATATTTTATCGTTCCGCTGCAAGATTCTATTTTGTTTTTTTCTTCTTTCTTCATCTCCTCTGTGTTTATCTTATTTACCCCATAACAACCCGCCCTTCCATATGGTTCGATTTGGCACATGTGTCGATTTAAAGCGTGCGAAAGGGCGGGACGTTACATAAATCAATTTGGCTAAAAATCAATGAAGTTAAATACGTAGGATGTAAATATATTATTCTATTTTCATAGTGATTTCATCTAGATTCGAGCGTAGAATTTCGAGATAGATATATCGATCCAAATTGGGATTTATCACTCGATTTTCGATGACGAAATTGGATGTGGATTGTTGATTGATTCTGGATATTCTCTATCATAGTTATAACTATGCAAGGAGAATGACGGTTTCTGATCAAGAAACCAGATCTGAGTCCGCACTAGCTAGTCGGGTGGACGATACTAGTTCGGAAGTGAAACTGTTTGGTCGAGTGAGCGATCAGATTGGTATAACGTACGGATGATATGTGTACATCGTAAGGATTTGAATGAAATTGATATTTAAAATTGTGAATAAGAAATGTGAAATGATTTCTTTTGAAATGCAAGTATATTTTGTGAAATATACAATTGATAAAAGTGAAAGTTAGGAATTTCTATGATAGAAGTGACTATAGAATAATCAAATTTGAATATTTGATTTTGAATAAACAAAGTTATATATCTTTATTATATAAGATAAAAATCCCCTTGTTGAATCTATAGCCAGAAGAAAATGGAATTTGAAGGTGTTTGAAGCATAAAAGGGTTTTATACAAGTTTGAAACGATCCAAAGTTTTAAAAATTATACATATCTGAATATGTATATAAAGCATCATATGAGGATTTTGGAAAGGTTTTGGGAACCTTTGGATTTGGAAAGGCTTTTGATTTTTGGGTAAAATCAATATTGAATATGGAAAGCCTAATTTGAGAATTATCGATTTTGGGATAATCGATTTTGTGTAAAAGAGCTTGGTATGAAATCATACAAGGTGTATGATTTGAAAGATACTATATGTGTATAGTATAAAGTGTTTTGATAATGGCTCTGGGGAAAAAGGCGCTCCCTTGAAATGAACTTCTCAGTAGTGCCATCGGATGGTGCTGCCTTGAGCCCCAAGGGGGTTCTAAAGTTGATCCTATGAGGAGTCCGGACAAAACTAGTGCCTGAGGATTACGAGTAGTGTGTACCATAGAGAAAGTCGTATGTGCCGTTGAGAGCCAACAGTTTGCATTTGATTTTATATCGGTAGACTACGACCTGTGGTAAAATAGCGAAAGTCGTGTGTGCAGCTGAGAGCCAACAGTCTGCGTTTGATTTTATATCGGTAGACCACGACCTATGTAGGACTAGAGAAGTTGTATTTGGACAGCGAAAATCGAGGGCGCTGATGCCAACAGTTACATGGACTTTTGCTGCGATGGCAACGTAACCCTGGAATGTAACTGCGACCATGGATGGGGGTGATGATTTCCAAAGCATTCTCACCAAGATATTTCCTCTATTTTCAACAACTGTTTTCTATATTTTCAATAAAATAATTTTTTCAAAATATTTTCACTGGATGTTGGAAACAAGTTTGCCAAGCACTTATAGATTTTCAATCATACGCCTGATCAACATATGACCAAATTTCTGTGAGAACAATGATTGACTTGTCGAAACATCGATTTATAAAGAATTTGTATAAAACTATTTTAGTAGTACTATCAAGATTTTTAAAGTAGTTTAAAATTGATCAAAGAAAGTTTTTCTGATTTTAGGCATTTTAATAATTCTGGCTTCATTCCTTTTCGAGGACGAAAAGATTCAAAGAGGGGAGGAATGTGACGACCCGGGATTTTGGCAATATTATTTTAATATGATTAATTTAAAATACAATTTATCATCTTAAAAACAAATAAATAATAAATAAGATTTTAGGCTCCACCATTAATCAATATACATACATACATACATACATATATATATATATATATATATATATACAAATATATGTATTTTGGAAGGAAACTATAATTTAAAAATTCAATAAAATATTTCAAAATATTTGCAATAAAATCTATTTTATTAAAAGCAATAAATATTAAACATAAGTATAAAAATATATGAACATTAATAGAAATTAGTGGGTTTGTGTGTATGCAACATAAATAAATAAATAAGTTAAAATTATAAAAATAAAAAATAAATAAATAACAATGTTATATTAAGTAAAGCAAAATTAGACAAGACAAGTATATATGTGGATTTTATATTTGTATGCAAGAAGAAACAAAATATATATGTACATATTAAATAAAATAAAAGATAGTAATAAGTATGTAAGCTTGAAAGGAAGCATATGCATTTAATAACATCATCTCCGCACAAACACATATCATTTCAAATTTTTTTAAAAAAAGACAAAAATCTGACCAAAAAAAAGCAAACAAAAGCTTGTTGTAGAAGGCAACCACTTCTCTACATATACCTACACATATCCTTATCAGGTTTATATCATTCGAGACATTCAATGTCTGTGTATATATATATATATATATATATATTAATACAAAGCTTTTAACAAACCAATAAACAGAAGACCAAGATCAAGGAAGCAGGATTAAAATCAAGGCAGGTGAGCGATCTGACTATTTTACTCTGTTCCTTTTCTTTTTTCTTGTATGCCTGTGAATAAACCCCACTTAGTTTTATTTTGAATCTGGATGTATGGACGAATCTTAGAAGCTTGATGTAAAATTGTTGCAGGATGATGTATTGCGTATACATAAATGTAAATCTGTATGCATATATTTAGGGATTAGTGTTCTTTATTTTTTAAAAAGTATAGTGTTTAAAATTTTAGATCAAAATCCAAAATCCTTTTAATCTAGTCAATAATAAGCTTGGGTATTTAAATAAATTATGTTTATCAAAAAAGAAACTAAATTTGAAAATTTATTTTAGAGTTAAATCAGTTGTAGATTTCTAAATTTTTAAAATTTTACAGTAAAGTTTAAAATTTGTAAAAATTTGATTTGTACAATTTCTCTGAATCATCATAAAAATGTAAGATTTTTGAAATTAAAAGCATAATTTTTAGGCTTAGGTTTGTGAAGAATTTTTGAGATGATCCGAATATGAAGTTTCGTCTATTGCCGACAAATGGAGAAGTATCAGGGGTTGCGGTCAAGGTGGAAGGAAGTGTGCAGTTGGTTGAACGTGGAAAAAATAGGGGTAGAGCTTTTTATCGGCCGCGGTGGTTAGAGTTTGGACGAATAGGGTTTTACTGCTTGGACGTGTCGTCGATGTTCTGAGTGGTTTCACGATGCCTAGTGGCGACTGGAATCAATCGCACGTTGAGCCATGTGTGCTGGAAAGTGTGGTGAAGCAACGGAGAGAATGGTAAGGGCTCTCGAGTGATTAATCGCCGGTGGTGGTCGATAATTTTCGGTGAGGTCGTTTCCAGGTTGATGGATGTTAGAGTCGTTTTTGATTTTGCAATGAATTGATATGATGGGTCGATCTCGTGGAGTTGCCATGGTTGTTGTCAACTCGTCTAAGAATAGGGCAAAGATCATCGGTGATCGGAGGCGACGTGCACGTCGATGTGCAAGTTTCTTGCACCTGGAATGTGGGTTTAGGGGAAGATGTTATACTCGGGTTTAAGCACGAAGGAGTATGGGTTTTCGCTCGAAGCAAGAGATAATGGTTGTGTCTCGTGTTTGAATCGGGTTTGAAGGGTTTTTGCTCGGGTTTCTAGTGATGGTCCAATTTATGTTGTACAGGAAATGTTTTAGAATGTAAACAATGACATTTTGATCTTCGAAAACGTTTCTAGGTTAAAAGCAAAGTAAACTAAGTTTTACGCGTGGAAATAATTCGTTTACAAAGAATAAATGTTTTAAAAAGTTTAAGTAGATTTTAGAGAATAGTTTAAGTAGATTTCAAAATGATTTCTTTGTTAAATTTTATTTAATAACTTTGAAAAATTTCAAAGATTGTAGAGGTAAGAAAAATTGTTGTATATATTATTTAAATTTATAATTGATTTATAAGATGTTTATTTTTAAATAAAGTTAAAGATAAGAATTTGGTGAACCAATTAAAATAAAGAGTTTATCTTTAAATGATTAAGAGTTTTGGTTAATTTAAGATAAGTAAATTTCTTACTTAAGAATCCTTTAAGCATAAGTAATTAAGAAATTATTTAATTGATTTTAAATCAACTAAATAATTAATTAGTGATTAATTAAAGATAATCACTTATAAATTAAGTAAGAGTACTTAATTAATGAAGTAATTAAGGGATTAATTACTTGGTGAAATTAATTAAGAATGTGATTAATTTTAATTAATAAATTAAGTTTAATTAATTAAAGAGGATTACTTGATGATGAGGTTAAGTATAAGAACTTAATGCAATTAATGGAGTGTAATTACTTAATGAAGTAATTAACGAACAATTGCTGGATGTAATTGATTAAGGGAAATTGCTTGATGGATATTATTTAAAGGATAATTATTTGAGGTAAGTAATTAAGTGGTGCTTACTCGGTGTAACTAAAGGATTAACTAATGGAAGTAATTAGAGGATCATTAATTAATGTAATTAATAGAAGAGATCAATCTTGCCTATAAATGATTGAATAATTATAAATGCTTTGGATTGGTTGATATCTCTGAATTGAATTACTTTGTGACATGATAAGTTGGATGGACAGTGATTATGAGATTATCTATCAATTATGAATTGCTATGTAAAGGTGTTATCCGATAATTAAAGTTAAATTTTATTGAAATAAATAATTTGCGTTAAGATGATATTGGACGCCTTGAATGAGATTCGAAGAAACCGGGGTCGGGTATTAGGAAATACCCAAACCACTTGAATTTTCATAGATTGATATGTGAAATCTATAGGCTGGAATAAGTGATTTAAAGGAATTGGACTGTTAAAATCTAAATCTTAGTACTTAGAAAATGGATGTATGGAATAAGTGATGTCTATAATAATTTGTGGCTTTGTGAATTGAAACGAGTTACCCCGGGTTTATATAAATCGTATGTTTTGTACTCCATGTTAGATAGGTTTACTCACACTGGTTTCCAGTCTGACTCGGGTGTCACTTTAATGTAATGCTTGGGTCAGACCGAGTATTGCAGATTTTCGGGTGAGGACGTTTTGGAGCTCAAGAGGCGAGTTGGACGGCAAGAACGTATGGAGTGTTTTCGCTGTATTATAGTGCTGTATATCTATGACATGGTAATTGTGCATATCCAGTGTCCGTATAAATGTGTCACTCTGATGTATTACAAATGTAATTGATAGATACATAATGCTTTTGTAAACTGTTATTATTTATTATTATATTTTATCCGTTGCGAATGTGAGATGTTGACATTTCTATTCTTCTTCTTCTTCTATCTCTTTTTTCTTTTTCATAACTATTTGGAATTTTCAGGATCGAAAATTCTGGGTCCTTATAATAGGTACCAATATATTATGCCTGCTATAGCTATCATTTAAGAATGGCAGGTTATACAACTACAATCGTAAAGGGCGTGTATGAAGCCCCACCTCTATACTCACGCTAGCTAAGGACAATACGAGGTAATGCCGTCAACTAGCACGAAGAATAAGGCGTTGAGGAGCGACCATCCGTGTAATTGCTTTTTGCGAGCACCGATATGTCAAATAGTATAATATGCATTTCAATTCAAGAGGAAGTCCGACATGCCGACACAAACTCAAAGCTACTGCAGAGTGGCCATATATAATCTTCGAAAACAAATATAGAAATAAGCATAACACAAATCAGTCACAGATATCCATATCACAAAGGCGGAAAAAGATACGAATATAACAGACAGAAGTGTATATCAAAGTAGTGGTCAAAAAAGATTCACAATATCACAAAAGAATAGATACAAGCGCTACATAAAAGAATATATACATCAAGGAGTCTCTATTTCGTATGTATAACAACAAAAACAACTAAACAAGAGTAGTTAGCCAAAAGTCAGGTAATGTTCCCTAATGAGGAGTCAAGTAGAAACGCATATAACATCTTGGTCTGGTTTCAAGTATTATTTAATAATAAAATAATAAACGGATCAGTCTAGCTATAAATATCATATAAAATGAGATAGGGTAAGAGATATGACAAAAACGTATGATAACTATAATGTCATACTATGAGAAGTATACATTAGACAACACAAAATCCATACAATATCTCAAGAAATCTCAAAACACAAAAAAGAATGACATATTCTTTATTTTATTCACCAAGCTATAAATATTGACAAACATATTATTGCCAATCCCAAGAAAAGAGATGAAACACAAATTCTAGAAATCATCAACTAAAGGTCTAGAAATCACAAAAGGGGGAGGCCTATATCGAAACGGGAGCATGAAAACTCACCAACACATGTATCACAAAATAGGTCGATGTCCCATAAAAATGAGCCGGAGCTCCTCCAAACAGGGTATAGTCCCCTGTTGCGGACTATGATCCGAAGCTCCTCCGGATGAGCCGAAGCTCCACCTGATGAGCCGAAGCTCCACAAAATGGTCTGAAGACCATGGATCGCTGGCCCGTAAAAGAAATGAGACGAAGCTCAATAGAACGAGGAATAGTCCTCTACGTGGACAAAGAAACATTGCATAGTGCTAGTCTAAAGCATTAAATGATCATTATCGATCATCAAGAAGTGTCAATTACACTAAGTTAGTAAATAAATGAGTTTAGCTTCATGTCCCATAACCACTGGCTTAACTTAAATATTTACGAACAAATTGTAGATTTCCACTCAAAATTGTCATAAGAGTTTCAGTCGAACAATTCCAAAAATTAACCTACGAAGTAAACGCAAGTGTTTCATACCACTTGTTTTACTAAGCCGTTTAATTAGATTTCTCAAACGAATGAGGAAAAGGTTTGTATATACTAATAGGTTAGAAAACGGTTTTGTAAACATGCTTTCTATTAAAAATAGAATTGAAATCATCTTTGTAAAAGAGTTTGAATATTTACTACTAGTATAGCAACCATTGTATTTTAAAGTGACAAATCACAAAATTGATTGTAAAAACATTCAATCATCAAAAATTCACATACGAAGACGTGAATCAAATCCATATAAATGATTCTGAATCCATCAAATTGGATATTCTCAAAAATTCCTAAAAAGAAGTCAT
The DNA here is from genome assembly GCA_030765085.1 of Allium cepa. Lineage (NCBI taxonomy): Eukaryota > Viridiplantae > Streptophyta > Magnoliopsida > Asparagales > Amaryllidaceae > Allium > Allium cepa. The sequence goes on along the minus strand of CM060935.1, from coordinate 269,855,281 downwards.
CAAAGTCAATAATAAACTATAACAACAAATCAAATCAACACGAAACGACAAATATTGGTAATCCATACAAAAACTGCCTAAGTTAGGCAAAAATGCAATTTTCTAGATTTAGTCGACTGGAATCTAAAGTCAGTCGACTGGTTCAATACCCGAAAACTCTCTGTTTCCAGGTTCGGTCGACTAAATTCAAAGTTCAATCGACTGACACATACCTAGATACCTGCGGTTTCAAGCTTAGTCGACTGAACTCAGAGTTCAGTCGACTGATATAGAAACTAGGAATTTTCTAGTTCCTGGTTCAGTCGACTGAACTCTGAAGTCAGTCGACAAAACCTGCTTCTCAAGCATTACAAGCCTAGCCCCCAAGTGGGGAAAATCCTGACAAATAGCGATCGGACGAGCGATGGGAACTAGGTGTTTGCGCCAATTGGCAACCCTGCCCTATAGGCTCTTCGAAGCATCACCAAAAACATGTTCAAACATCAAAGCTAGGAGTTTTAAAGATTTGACTTCAAAACACCAAAAATTGGAATGCTCACAAAACCAATTCAAATCATAAGCAAACGAACATGAATAGATCTTAGGAATTCATACCTAACTTCAAAGATAAATATAGACATATATGTGAGATAAAAATCTCACCTTTAAACCCAAAAACAACGAAATGAGAAGCCCTAAGACAAAGGAAAGGTCAACCACTCTTCTCTTCAACCCAAGAAGCTTATCTAAGCTTATAAGCAATAATTTCCTCAATTAGGTTATAGGAAATTTCTGAAATTGGAGAGAGATTGAGATGGAGAAGAAGAAAAGGATGCTTACCTAAGCTTCTCTTTGATTTTGGAGCTAGAACTTGGATTTGCAAATGAAACTAGGGCTTAGGATTTTCTAATCTCTTTTCTCTTCCCCCATTTTTTCTAAAGCTTGATGTTAGGAATTATTATGAAGGAATAAAGAGGAGTGGGGGTGGAACTAGGTTGATATGTTTGGTTTAATGGACTGAAACCCAAGCCCAAAGCCCTAAATGAAAATGTCGAAATTCTAGCTATGTTCAAACATGTCGATGTTTATACTCAAAAGGGTTGAAAATGGCATTTTGGATGCAATGGAAGTGGTCTCGAGTCCTAATTCGACTATTTGCAAAAAGTAACATTTCGGACTTTAATATGACTAACGATGCTATATTTAAATAAAATATTTAAGTATACAATCATAATATATGCGGGTTGCTGCAGACTCCCCTTCTTATAGAAATTGTGTCCTCGTAATACTTAAGGAGAAAATAAAGAGTAATAACCATAAAGCATATCACACAAAAGAAGATTTGAAATAAGAATTTTACCTTAAAGAGCATGAGAGAGTATGTTGCTCATAAGTCAAATTAGGTGAAACTTCAATTTCTTTAACAACTCCAGACACAAGAATAAAATTGAAACCCCAACAGCATTTTCATAGATAAGAGACATGGAAAGCATCATGAATAGAAAAAAATAGAGTCAGTGCAATGATGTAACTCAATAAATGTATGCCCGAATAATTCGAAACAATGACACAGTATAATAACAGTACGTCCGATGTACCCGAAAGTCAAATAAATTGGAAAACGACGTAGTACAAATGTACAATAATGGTACGCCGGTTGAAGCTGTCAAAAAGATCATTCCATTCGAACATAATCAAAGAAACAACCACTTGTTGTTTAAGGCTAAGGGCATCGGCAACACGATATCACTTTTCAGAAGTATAAAGAATATCAAGATCATAAGATGCAAGGAACTCGAGCCAACGTTGTTGATGCAAATTAAGTTACCTTTTAAGAAAATAAATACTCCAAAGATTTATGGTCGGTGTAGAGACCGAATTTATCTCCCAAAAATAACGATGCCAAATTTCTAAAAGCGTAAACAATAGCCGCGAGCGCTAGATCATGAGTGGCATACCTAGTCTTGATAGGCTTTAATTGTATAGAAACATAAGTCATAGAACGTTCCCTTTTACAAGAGAATGACACCTAAACCAATACGACTAGCATTAGTACAAACAATGAAGTCTTGGTACCCTATGGGAATCACAAGAATATGAGTATTGGAAAAGAGTTCTTTTAATTTACCCTCTTTCCCGAAAAGCTAGGACTTTCAAAATTACAATTAACTTTATGTAATCATCTTTCTATAAAATTTAGTTATTCCAAGTCAGTTTACTGTGTCTGATTGTCTCATCAAAGCGTTTAGGAGATTCCTATCGATAACGTTGATCAAATGCATCAATCAGAACGCTTAAATCACTGAATGGGCAAAACAACACAAAATTATTTCCATATGATAAAAACAATTCCTAAAAATTTTACGAATATTCCTTACTCGTTTTAAAACAAAAACACAAACATACTTATAAATGTATCTTATTAAAAAGATACACAAATTTCAAAGTAATTTTTTCGTCCAAAGTCAATGAATACAACGATGGTCTCATTGAAATATTCATAGAATACTCAATTCATAAGATGGATGAAATAAACAGGACAACAAGAATGACCTCACGAGCCATTCATAAGAATGTTAACGAGTGCAGAATGTGGTGGTGGAACACTATCGTCCATCAAACGGAAAATACCTTAGCATCACACAATAGATTACTTAGGTGATAACCCTAAGACAAGCTCAAAGATACCGAAAAATTCACTAACTATTTGAATGAGGAGAAATACATCTTCCTCGACAAGTGGGTCTAGAGTATAAAATGGTGCCACCAAATTGGAATCGAAATCATTTAGAAAATTAGAAATCTACTTAACAGATTGAAAATGCCAAAGATGGATAGTCCACACGGGACATGGAATATGGCTTCATAAAAATTAAGCGAATCCTTTCATAAAAATTAATTCTGAAACCTAAGTAGCGCATAACATGCAAATCGGCCCGGAAAGAATAATCACATAAAATTATCTCGATATTTCTACAAAGCAAACTGAGTGATGGTGATCCACCAACCGGATTCGAAATTCTCAAAGAAGTCATCAAGCCCAAAATATTTAAAGAAAAAGAATCAACAAGTTCTTTTGATATAGAAACCATATCAACAAGAACTCTAATAGGATAATCACAAAATAAATTAATGCCATCAAGGGTAGAATGAAAAATACCTTGATAAAGAGAAATGTCACAAGGAGCATGCACAACATTCAGCTCTCCATCTCTCCTACTTTAATGTTTGGGGCATGTAGATAAATAACGACCTGAACCTTTGCAATAGCGGCAAAAAGGGGTTTCGGGCACTTAATTACATAATGGTCCTCAGAACCACAATTGTAGCATTGTCCACGACTAGAGGTAGGAGTCATCACTATCAGAGTTTCTTGTTCCCCTTTCTTCTTGCTTTGAATTATGGGGCATGCAGAAATATGATAACCTGAATTTTTGCAATAGCGACAAGAATAAGACCTCGGATACCTATTTACATAGTGGCCCTTAGAATTACAATTGTAGCATTCTCCACAATTAGGGATTGGTGTCTTTTCTACCGAAGTTGCCTGCTTTTGGGATTAGGGCTTTTGAACTTAATATGCCTCTTCTTGTTGTTATTAAGGATCTTTTTGGAACGTCCAACATCACTATAACTTCCTTAGTCGGCCTCTTCTAGTCGTAGAGTGATATCTATAAGATGATCGAAAGGAAGTTCTAGTTTCAGAGGTAAAACCTTTTCAGCGTTCTTGCTCAAAGCACAAATAAACCTTTGATTCTTCACAAGATCCAAAAGTTGTTGGGCAGACATGGATTCACCGTCCAGAGAAGGACTACTGGATTGACCAACGCTAGGACTACCAGAACTAACCATCTCTTCTTCTTTAAGAAAGAAAGAAAGAAGAGGAAAAAGGTTATTCTCAGAATGAATATCGAACAAACATGATTGATAAAACAAGGCATCACAAAGAAAATAGGATTGGACGGGTCCTAAGACTCGAATAAAATCTTAAGGCATGACTCCTAAGAAGGACTTAGGATGATGATCCTTGCTAGATTATTCTACACTGTTCCGAAGTTTGGCTGTGATACCAAGTTGTGAAGCCCCACCTCAATACTCATGCTAGCCAAGGACACTACGAGGTAATGTCGTCAACTAGCTTGAAGAATAAGGTTGTTGAGGAGCGACCATCCGCGTAATTGCTTTGTGCGAGCATCAATATGTCAGATAATATAACATGCATTTCATTTCAAGAGGAAATCTGACATGCCGATACAAACTCAAAGCTTCTACAAAGTTGCTATATATATTCTTTGGAAACAAATATAGAAATAAGCATAACACAAATCAGTCATAGATATCCATGTCACAAAGGTGGAAATGGATATGAATATAACACATAGAAGCGTATATCAGAGTAGTAGTCAAACAAGATCCACAATATCACAAAAGAATAGATACAAGTGCTACACAAAAGAATGTATACATCAAGGAGTCTCTATCTCGTATGTATAACCACAAAAACTACTAAACTAGAGTAGTTAGCCAAAAGTCAGGTAATGTTCCCTGATGAGGAGTCAAGCAGAAGCACCTATAACATCTCGGTCTGACCCGAGTATTATTTAATAAGAAAACAATAAACGGATCAATCTAGCTCTAAATATCAGATAAAATGGGATTGGGTAAGAGATATGACAAAAAAGTATGATAACTATCATGCCATACTACGGGAAGTATACATTAGACAACACAAAAATCATACAATATCTCAAGAAATCTCAAAACACATAAAAGAATGTCATATTCTTTATTTTATTCACCAAGCCACAAATATTGACAAACATATTACTGCCAATCCCAAGAAAAGAGGTGAAACACAAATTCTAGAAATCATCAACTAGAAATCAAGAAATCACAAAAGGGGGAGGCCTATCACAAAACGGAAGCATGAAAACTCACCAACACGTGTATCACAAAGTGGGTCGTTATCCCATAAAAATGAGCAGGAGCTTCCCCAAACAAGGTTTAGTCCTCCATTGCGGACGATGAGCCAAAGCTCCACCCGATGAGCCGAAGCTCCACCTGATGAGCTAATGCTCCACCTGATGAACCGAAGCTCCACTTGATGAGCCGAAGCTCCACCTTATGTGCCGAAGCTCCACAAAATTGTCCGAAGACCATGGGTCTCTAGCCCCATAAAAGAAATGAGACGAAGCTCAATAGAACGAGGTACAGTGTCCTACGTGGACAAAGAGTAAACGCACAATGCTAGTCTAAATCATAAAATGGTCATCATCGATCAGCAAGAAGTGTCAATTACACTAAGCTAGTAAGTAAACGAGTTTAGCTTCATGTCACATAATCACTGGCTTAACTTAAATATTTACTAACAAATTGTAGATTTCCACTCAAAAATTATCACAAGTGTTTCAATTGAAAAAGTCCAAAATTAACCAACGAACTATGTAACATCCCGCCTTTTCGCACACTTTAAACCGACACACGTGCCAATTCAAAGCATACGCAAGGGCGGATTGTTATGGGGTAAATAAGAAAACAGAGAAGAAATAAAAACAAAACAGAATCTCACAGCGGAAGGATAAAATATAATAATAAATATACAGTTCAAAACAGTTTACAGACACTTGATTTGCTTTATACAATAAATATCAGAGTTACACCTACCAATAAAATCAATGCAGCGGAACAGTATGAGTGTGGTGCAATACTATAGATAATAATAATACGACTCCTTCGTCTTCGTCCTTCAAAGCTAAAGTCTTCGATCCTGAAACGCTCGGACTGACCCGAGCGAATTTGAAAAGACAAAAACACTCGAGTCAGACTAAAAGATCTTATGTGAGTTAAATTAACAGAAATAAATATGAGTACAGTAACTCAAGAGATGTTCGGGATTTACATCTCCTAAGGATCCGTTAAACTATTTACTATGTAGTATATTACGCTATTATAGTAGTGTCTATTTATAAAATAAACTTACTTTTAAATAGCGTTAAGGCTTTACATTTTCCACCTTAACACATTTATATATTCCCATAGTCTATACAGTACCGTAATCTCCCCCGTACTGGGCGTCGTTAGAGGGCACTCCATAGGTATGGTACAAAACATAACTCGTAGTAAAGGCTCGGTATGGTAGGTGACACGGCACAAAAAGGCAATGCCAGGGTAGATATACCAATTGCGTACCCAGGCTGATGGAAACGCGTAGCCGCAGTTACCGCCCACCTCGAACAAACTCCCCAAAATCAAATAAAAGTGGCCACTGAATCAATCCAAAGTCATAGTATAATATCGAAGAGGAGTGTCCGATCAGAGGAATGACCTCATTGGCCTGGGAATAGCTCCTGTTTTAGCCACCTTATGCCAACTCACGGGAGTTGGGTCCACGTATTTACCTTACAGGAAACGTCGCCACCACCTACTTCATTCTGGAATCTCCACCGCGTACACGGTTAGTCAAAGTGGTTTTCGGTATCGACAGAGAGTATGTCAGATATCCGATCCCGGTCTCTTTGCCAACCCATCGTTATTATAACACCGCGGTCATTTAAAAATAGGTTATACTTTAAAAATCAGAATAAACATTCCATTTCATAACCATGAATACGATATCATTTCAAAACCCAAAACCATATTTTATCACTTATCCCAAATATAATTCTTTTCCAAAATCAAAATGCTTTAACTTCATAACGTCTGAAAATCAAATATTTTCAAAGCATAGTATTTTGAAAATCATAATTTTAAACCATAACTTCTAAAAAAACTTGAATGGTCTGGACATTCAACGGTATATGAATTAAATGGTTTAACTTAAATGTTACTTTGTAAAGAAAATAGTTCTCATGGCTTTACAAATACATTTCTTTATTAAAGTCTAAACCAAAATTTATATTATCTCTCTCAAGTTCCAAAACCACTTCAATTTATTTATATATACGTATATCCATTTTGAGTATCAATATTTCAAACTAAAGTTGGATTTTATTCTTTCAACAAATCAATTGTTCTATTAATTAGTCTTGAATATTCATAAAAAATCCATAAATAATAAGACTTCAATTTCTAGTAATAAAATATATATATTTTTCCCAATTCAAATTATACTAGAATATTCATTTCAATTTATTTTGGGAAAAATCCAATTATAAATATCATATCTTAAAATTTCCAAACTTAACATTTAAACATATGATATAAATTATTAAACTCCATTTTCTTAATTTTCTTCCATTTTTAATAAAGATTTTTATACACCTTTTAATTTCAAAATTTTCAACTTCATATGTATATATATATGGAAGAAAAATATTTATACAATATAAAATTTAAGATTATTATAAACCGTATTCCATCCAAACCATAGAAATCACATTTAAATAGTTATGTATATACCGCGGTGCCTGTATATAATTTTCTATCCTATGGTCAAGTGATACGGATATTTATCATTTCAATCCGCAATTTAAAAGATATAAAAATTTGCGGTTATATATCATTTCAAACCACAATCCCGAATGAAATGAAATATGCATGATAATTTGCAATTTAATGATATACAATAAACATCCATTCATCAACATCATCCCTCATCCAAATCGCAATCATCAATCAATATCAACCAATAACAATATTATTTTTGGTACTACATAACAGGTAATACTGGCAATTTTATTCAAATTAAATTTAACAGCTATTAATCTACAGTCTATATTAAGTAATAAATTATATAACTGTTAACTAGCAGTTCATATACAAACAAATAAATTTTAACTGTAAATTTATACGCAATAAATTAATTAAATTAACAGTTAAATTAAATAAATGCAATTCAACAGATATGAATAAAATAAACATGCCAAATACTCATAAATAAATTTCTATTCATTTCTAAAATTAATTTAAACAAACATAAAAGCTTCTAGTAGTTATGAGTGGGTTAAAACACTCACCTTTTGAATTTAAATCGAATTTAAATTCGATTTAAACCCAAAAATTTGCCCTTCTCGGAATTCGTCCAGACCAGCGTCATCAAATCCGGAATTAAATTACGATCCTAACAAAAGAAATTTCGTGTGAATCCGACTTCGTATGAGAAAGTTATGGCGAAAAATGATAATTGAATTCAAAATTGAAAATAAATAAAACGACACACATTCATCACTTACAAATATATGTGCCACGTCACTCCTTCTATTCCCAGAAACACACGCAGCCCCCTTCCAGAAACCCTAATCGAAGATCTACGACGATCTAACCGTTGAATGGACACAAAAACCATATAGATGCGATCCCCATCGTCCACTCTACAAAACCCAGAAAAGGTTTGACGATCCGACGAAGTTTGCGACGACGATGATGAATGGTCACGGACTGTTTGAATTAATTCTGGTCAAACGAATATTCAAAACAGAAAACGAATTGCACCAGTAGATAACGTGCCTCGAGAACATTAACATATATTTTTTTTTTGTGGAATTTTTCTGAAGTGTTTGCATTTTCATTGAAATTTGGATTGAAGTAGATCTAGGTTTTGCAACCATTTGAGGAGGAGAAGGAGATGAAGAAATGAATATATAGCAAATGACAATAGGATGGGGCTAGGGTTTATAATTGTATATATATATATTAAATTTCCAAAATTTAATTAAATTTACTTTCCATTATTTATTGTCAATTAGATTGATTTATCATTGGATTCATATTTCAATATGTAAATATCCCCAATTTCATCTGCACTTATATTTACATAGTTCCTAAATATTAAATTTCAAATATTACTTCATTTAACGTTACGTATTTATTATTTATTACTTGCTGCGGTTGATTATCAATTATACTTAATATACTAAATAGATGGTAAATTTTGATACTTGTTATCATTAACGTTTTATTTCCACTTACAAAATAAATGAAATTATTACATAAACTCCCTTAATTAAGTCAACCATTATCTTATATAACTTAACTGGTAATATATATACCAAATTGCCCTAATTGGTTTATAGTTATCAGCTAAATACATACTAACTTGTAAATAAATTCGTTTAATTGCAAATGGATCTGATCAAATTAAATAGATTGAATAGATGGGTAAGCAAATAATAAATTTTCCTTTTTGTCAAATTCAAACCCATTCCTACTTAATTATCAATACAATTTATTACGAAACATTGGTTTTATGCAGTTACCTTTTATTTGCGTAGTATTACATCAATTCCTATAACCTTGGATTCATTCCCAATTCACCAAATTAAATTAATTACACTTTACAAACGTGTTTCCAATATATAGTTATTGCCCAAGTTAAATTTATTAGCTAACTCATATTAATAAACAAATGACTTATATGAATGATTAAAATTTTCAATTATCTCACTTTACTCCTAAACTTCTGTTATTTAATAATTATTGCTTAGAACCTGATTTTAATCTTCCCATTATCTATTTAATTCCTACTAGAATCATAGCTAATATTTGTCATCCCTTCATTACCCAAATGTTCTTATCCCATCAAATTTTAAGTTATCGAAATATTAAATGTCAATTTCTTTAATTGCACTAAATTTATCTATTAAAGGTTGCACTTAACCCAAATACATAAAACTTGCCCAATTTCTCCTTAAATCAATAACCTTCATATACAAATATGTTTATCATAAATTTTATCTACTCTTCCTTTTTAGGTAATGTCCTATATATTAGATTTCCATGTAATTTGCAATAAATCATACTCGTAGTTATATCACATTAAATGAATAAATAAGTGTTGACTCTATTCTTTTGATTCAACATTGGTTTACGTTATATTTCATTAATATTTCTACATACATCAGGATTTTTAAAAATGGTTGTAACGTGAAATCTCGTCTACTTCCCATTTTATATTTAAGGCTTCTAAAACCGATTCATATCATTTCTCTAGTCCAAATTTTATTAATATAACCTTAAATTTAATTTATTCCTATCGATGTAATGGTTAAACACAAATTTCACTTATTTGCAATAAATCCACAAATTGGATTTCAAATTTTCAAATAAATAAATAAATTTTAGTTTATCACTTCTTAAATACCCAAACGTCAATGCCTTAATTTAAACTGCATTTATTACATTTTATAAAAATCCTCCATCTTAAGTGACAAATCAAAACTACCCTAACTACACAAATCATCGTACTATAAAGATATTTACACTATCCTCCATTTATTACCTTAATTTATTTAAGGTAACCTTAAATTAATATCTATTGCAATGATTTCAAATTATTATTCCCCCATTCCTTTTTAATTTCAATAACGCCAAATTTAACCGTTATATTCTCTTTATTTATGTGATAAATGCAATTATTGAATCTAATACTCCATTTAATTAATAGATCCTGCTTCCTAGAATTCTATATCAACAATAGGTCAAATATATACATAGAATTAGCCTTAACTTCACCTAAAAGAATTAGCTATTTCAACTACCGCACAAAACTACGCTACTGCACTATTTAATCAAATAAATTAATTGAACTTAAATCAGCATAAAGGTTATAAAATTATAAATGTAATCTTAATAAATACATTTATTGATTTAGACTCTTTCTATACAGCAATTAACCTATTTGTGGGTATAAATAACTTTGGAATTATATTACATCTCATTAGTGCGCGTTTTATTTCCTATAACTTCTCCTTATTTAACTATACCCATTAACAACCAAAAAAATTAAATTAGCTTTATTTCAATCTATTTCCCTTCTTAACTAAATAAAATAAATGGTTAACCTAAACACTTGTTATCCTTTGATATATTCAAATTCACTTCCAACATTTATTAACAAAATGTTGCCATAGGTTTAGATTTACATAAATAAATTATATGAATAGGTAGAAAAATTGGTAATCCGCAAATGCCCAATATATACGCATTAATTACTACCTATTGTTAGAATCCATTTATTAATTTACTAGTTAATAACGGTCTTTTTATTTCTATTTACTACCAAACTCTCTATTTTATTATAGTTACAATATATTAATACTTAGGCACATCAAGTGCTAGCCCTTTTGTTATTTATATTAAATTGGGTATGCACAAATAAGTTGTTAATTAACTATTTCTACAAAATTATATTCATACATTCAGTTCCATATCTTATAGGGTTAAATTCTAATTACTTACGCTTAATCTATCAATTTAATACTCTATTCGAACATGCATTTAAATTCTTTTTATTCTAAATAAATTTTATTAAGTGTTGACATCCACTAATAGCATTCACCTTTATTACAACCAAAGGTGACATCTTCACTACTGATTTTATATTAATGAATCTCATTTTAGTTAATATTTTTTATTAATATTCTCAATTCAACATTTATTGATTTCTTAAAATTTACTTTCAACAAAAAGTGACAAATTACATTATCCAAATTTATTGTCATAAAATTTTATTGTTACACTAGGTTACAACTATTATACCTAATTTCTACATTTATTCTTAAACAAATTAGAAATTATATTAATTTAATTTATTAAATATTATTAATTTAATGGGTCGTTACAATCTCCCCCACTCAAAACTTTTCATCGCCGAAAAGGAAAAAGAAGGGAGAAGGAAGAATAAAATAGTACATCTTATTCCAAATATTAACTTATAACAATAATTTACTAAATTTATTTTCTTAAATAAAATATACCTGTTTATAATCATTATATTATTTTATACTTAATTATTAAAGTTGGGAAAATATTTTCACAAAATTCTAAGTCCAAAATTTACGGAAAATTTTGGCAGGGTCTCCTTTGTACGGAGAGACTCTGGAGAAAATATAATATCAAAATATACAAATATATTACATATATTATCAAAATATTATATCCCAACATGGAAAAATAGCGCTTTAAACGTAATCCGAAAACGTACCTATTTGTCGGGCAATATACGCTTATTATTTTGGAACCAAAAGCAGTAGCAGTTGCTTCCATCACCTGTATTCACTTATATAATCTAAAAGGTTAATTATTTATTTTAAAGTGAACTATTCAAGTGGATTTAATCATTAATCAACCAAACAATTCAACAACCATCAACCTTACAAACAACATACATACACAAACAAAGCAACCATTTAATCCATCAAACAAATAGTTGTTTGGGTTCAAACTTGAAATTTGTATGAAATGAAATTAACTATCAAGTGCATCCCTTACTCAACAGTCTTAGATGGAACAAAGATAGATTATTTATTCATCCAACAACTTCAAATTCCTTACCCAACAAGCATAAATCAACAATAACAATTCAAACCAACAACCAAATTAACTTATTATATATTTATTTCATGCTTCAGTGGGTTGATTTTCTTTCTTTCATTCATGGAGGGATTTCTCTGTTTCTTACAATTTTATTTTCCATTTATTACAAAATTCATTATATTTGTATTCCAATTTATTGACTAAAGTATATATCATCTATTTATACTACTTACCTTTTATCTCATTCATTTATTTAATGTTGAAGTTTCCATTATATTTAATTACAGTAACCCTCTACTTACACTTAATTTATTAACCTTATAACTTGCATTCCTATAAGTGAAAGATTTTACTCATTCATTAACTATGGATTGCAGTCATTTATATTTTCCCTACTTTCCATTATATTAGAATAGGGGGAATTAAAACATACTTAAGTTAATAACCCTACAATCAAACTTTATAAATTAAGGAATTTCATTTTTACGTTCTTAAGGTTAAAATCACCTAATAATAATACAACCTTTAATTTTAGTAAAATTCCAATCATCACTTAAGTTAATACCATTAAATTCTTATTTATAACAGTAATTTATTGAATACTTCATTTTTTCCAAAATTCTACTTGCATAATATTCTATTCCACTCTTAATTTACATTTCAACTTTTTATACTTGGTAAGTTATTTATGTTAAAGAAAAAGCAAAAGAACTTATGCAAGTTTAATCTCAACTCTTTTAATTCATTGATTACTTCTTTTATTTCACTAACCTAAATTTTTACAACTAATTAATGGAAATTCAAGAATTAATACCGGGTCAAATTCCAAAATTTCTTTAAAATAATAGATAATTAATTTCTTACAACTTTTATATCTCTAATTACCTTTAAACAATTAAAATTTTAAATAATTTTAAAACAAATCTGCAGTAGAATTTACTACAGTGGCCTTTCCCTTCGAAACTCGAAAATGAAAGTCGATGATGCGGCCGTCATCACCGAAATTATTTTCCAGCGACAGAGAGGAAAGTACAAACTTATTTTCTTCAAAATGCTCTTTAAACCAATTCCTTCGAATTATACTAAATATTTATATAAGAAAATATTTATAAACCAAATCATTATATTTCATAAATCCTTTGAAAGCAGATTTCAAAATCCCGGACTTAAGCTCAAAAATCTCCAATTTGATTTATTATAATTTCAGCTTAGCTTCAATTATTATAAATATTTTATTACCTAACACCCAATCTATAGCAACCAAATATATATATATATATATATATCTTTATAAAAATATTTTTATATATAGAAAATATAATAGGCAAAATTATTTCATTCACCTATATTAAAACAAATATTATGTCGGTCTGTCCTAATTAAGTGTTTAGAAATCCCTATTGATGACATAGCATCATATGCATCAACCAGAATTTATAAATACAAAGTGGAACAGATTATCACAATATCAAAATCTTTTATTAATACTAACAAATACGCTCTCTCATATATATATATATACACTCAGCGACTCCCATAGGGTATTACTACCCTATTAACAAAGAGTCAAACCCCACAAAGCCAAAGTTTATCGCTAAACCAAAGCTCTGATACCAACTGTAACATCCCGCCTTTTCGCACACTTTAAACCGACACGCGTGCCAATTCAAAGCATACGCAAGGGCGGATTGTTATGGGGTAAATAAGAAAACAGAGAAGAAATAAAAACAAAACAGAATCTCACAGCGGAAGGATAAAATATAATAATAAATATACAGTTCAAAACAGTTTACAAACACTTGATTTGCATTATACAATAAATATCAGAGTTACACCTACCACAATGCAGCGGAACAGTATGAGTGTGGTGCAATACTATAGATAATAATAATACGACTCCTTCGTCTTCGTCCTTCAAAGCTAAAGTCTTCGATCCTGAAACGCACGGACTGATCCGAGCGAATTTGAAAAGACAAAAACACTCGAGTCAGACTAAAAGATCTTATGTGAGTTAAATTAACAGAAATAAATATGAGTACAGCAACTCAAGAGATGTTCGGGATTTACATCTCCTAAGGATCCGTTAAACTATTTACTATGTAGTATATTGCGCTATTATAGTAGTGTCTATTTATAAAATAAACTTACTTTTAAATAGCGTTAAGGCTTTACATTTTCCTCCTTAACACATTTATATATTCCCATAGTCTATACAGTACCGTAATCTCCCCCGTACTGGGCGTCGTCATAGGGCACTCCATAGGTATGGTACAAAACATAACTCGTAGTAAAGGCTCGGTATGGTAGGTGACACGGCACAACAAGGCAATGCCAGGGTAGATATACCAATTGCGTACCCAGGCTGATGGAAACGCGTAGCCGCAGTTACCGCCCACCTCGAACAAACTCCCCAAAATCAAATAAAAGTGGCCACTGAATCAATCCAAAGTCATAGTATAATATCGAAGAGGAGTGTCCGATCAGAGGAATGACCTCATTGGCCTGGGAATAGCTTCTGTTTTAGCCACCTTATGCCAACTCACGGGAGTTGGGTCCACGTATTTACCTTACAGGAAACATCGCCACCACCTACTTCATTCTGGAATCTCCACCGCGTACACGGTTAGTCAAAGTGGTTTTCGGTATCGACAGAGAGTATGTCAGATATCCGATCCCGGTCTCTTTGCCAACCCATCGTTATTATAACACCGCGGTCATTTAAAAATAGGTTATACTTTAAAAATCAGAATAAACATTCCATTTCATAACCATGAATACGATATCATTTCAAAACCCAAAACCATATTTTATCACTTATCCCAAATATAATTCTTTTCCAAAATCAAAATGCTTTAACTTTATAACGTCTGAAAATCAAATATTTTCAAAGCATAGTATTTTGAAAATCATAATTTTAAACCATAACTTCTAAAAAATCTTGAATGGTTTGGACATTCAACGGTATATGAATTAAATGGTTTAACTTAAATGTTACTTTGTAAAGAAAATAGTTCTCATGGCTTTACAAATACATTTCTTTATTAAAGTCTAAACTAAAATTTATATTATCTCTCTCAAGTTCCAAAACCACTTCAATTTATTTATATATACGTATATCCATTTTGAGTATCAATATTTCAAACTAAAGTTGGATTTTATTCTTTCAACAAATCAATTGTTCTATTAATTAGTCTTGAATATTCATAAAAAATCCATAAATAATAAGACTTCAATTTCTAGTAATAAAATATATATATTTTTCCCAATTCAAATTATACTAGAATATTCATTTCAATTTATTTTGGGAAAAATCCAATTATAAATATCATATCTTAAAATTTCCAAACTTAACATTTAAACATATGATATAAATTATTAAACTCCATTTTCTTAATTTTCTTCCATTTTTAATAAAGATTTTTATACACCTTTTAATTTCAAAATTTTCAACTTCATATGTATATATATATGGAAGAAAAATATTTATACAATATAAAATTTAAGATTATTATAAACCGTATTCCATCCAAACCATAGAAATCACATTTAAATAGTTATGTATATACCGCGGTGCCTGTATATAATTTTCTATCCTATGGTCAAGTGATACGGATATTTATCATTTCAATCCGCAATTTAAAAGATATAAAAATTTACGGTTATATATCATTTCAAACCACAATCCCGAATGAAATGAAATATGCATGATAATTTGCAATTTAATGATACACAATAAACATCCATTCATCAACATCATCCATCATCCAAATCGCAATCATCAATCAATATCAACCAATAACAATATTATTTTTGGTACTACATAACAGGTAATACTGGCAATTTTATTCAAATTAAATTTAACAGCTATTAATCTACAGTCTATATTCAGTAATAAATTATATAACTGTTAACTAGCAGTTCATATACAAACAAATAAATTTTAACTGTAAATTTATACGCAATAAATTAATTAAATTAACAGTTAAATTAAATAAATGCAATTCAACAGATATGAATAAAATAAACATGCCAAATACTCATAAATAAATTTCTATTCATTTCTAAAATTAATTTAAACAAACATAAAAGCTTCTAGTAGTTGTGAGTGGGTTAAAACACTCACCTTTTGAATTTAAATCGAATTTAAATTCGATTTAAACCCAAAAATTTGCCCTTCTCGGAATTCGTCCAAACCAGCGTCATCAAATCCGGAATTAAATTATGATCCTAACAAAAGAAATTTCGTGTGAATCCGACTTCGTATGAGAAAGTTATGGCGAAAAATGATGATTGAATTCAAAATTGAAAATAAATAAAACGACACACATTCATCACTTACAAATATATGTGCCACGTCACTCCTTCTATTCCCAGAAACACACGCAGCCCCCTTCCAGAAACCCTAATCGAAGATCTACGACGATCTAACCGTTGAATCGACACAAAAACCATATAGATGCGATCCCCATCGTCCACTCTACAAAACCCAAAAAAGGTTTGACGATCCGACGAAGTTTGCGACGACGATGATGAATGGTCACGGACTGTTTGAATTAATTCTGGTCAAACGAATGTTCAAAACAGAAAACGAATTGCACCAGTAGATTACGTGCCTCGAGAACATTAACATATATTTTTTTTGTGGAATTTTTCTGAAGTGTTTGCATTTTCATTGAAATTTGGATTGTAGTAGATCTAGGTTTTGCAACCATTTGAGGAGGAGAAGGAGATGAAGAAATGAATATACAGCAAATGACAATAGGATGGAGCTAGGGTTTATAACTGTATATATATATTAAATTTCCAAAATTTAATTAAATTTACTTTCCATTATTTATTGTCAATTAGATTGATTTATCATTGGATTCATATTTCAATATGTAAATATCCCCAATTTCATCTGCACTTATATTTACATAGTTCCTAAATATTAAATTTCAAATATTACTTCATTTAACGTTACGTATTTATTATTTATTACTTGCTGCGGTTTATTATCAATTATACTTAATATACTAAATAGATGGTAAATTTTGAATACTTGTTATCATTAACGATTTATTTCCACTTACAAAATAAATGAAATTATTACATAAACTCCCTTAATTAAGTCAACCATTATCTTATATAACTTAACTGGTAATATATATACCCAATTGCCCTAATTGGTTTATAGTTATCAGCTAAATACATACTAACTTGTAAGTTAATTCGTTTAATTGCAAATGGATCTGATCAAATTAAATAGATTGAATAGATGGGTAAGCAAATAATAAATTTTCCTTTTTGTCAAATACAAACCCATTCCTACTTAATTATCAATACAATTTATTACGAAACATTGATTTTATGCAGTTACCTTTTATTTGCGTAGTATTACATCAATTCCTATAACCTTGGATTCATTCCCAATTCACCAAATTCAATTAATTACACTTTACAAATGTGTTTCTAATATATAGGTATTGCCCAAGTTAAATTTATTAGCTAACTCATATTAATAAACAAATGACTTATATGAATGATTAAAATTTTCAATTATCTCACTTTACTCCTAAACTTCTGTTATTTAATAATTATTGCTTAGAACCTGATTTTAATCTTCCCATTATCTATTTAATTCTTCTAGAATCATAGCTAATATTTGTCATCCCTTCATTACCCAAATGTTCTTATCCCATCAAATTTTAAGTTATCGAAATATTAAATGTCAATTTCTTTAATTGCACTAAATTTATCTATTAAAGGTTGCACTTAACCCAAATATATAAAACTTGCCTAATTTCTCCTTAAATCAATAACCTTCATATACAAATATGTTTATCATAAATTTTATCTACTCTTCCTTTTTAGGTAATGTCCTATATATTAGATTTCCATGTAATTTGCAATAAATCATACTCGTAGTTATATCATATTAAATGAATAAATAAGTGTTGACTCTATTCTTTTGATTCAACATTGGTTTACGTTATATTTCATTAATATTTCTACATACATCAGGATTTTTAAAAATGGTTGTAACGTGAAATCTCGTCTACTTCCCATTTTATATTTAAGGCTTCTAAAACCGATTCATATCATTTCTCTAGTCCAAATTTTATTAATATAACCTTAAATTTAATTTATTCCTATCGATGTAATGGTTAAACACAAATTTCACTTATTTGCAATAAATCCACAAATTGGATTTCAATTTTTCAAATAAATAAATAAATTTTAGTTTATCACTTCTTAAATACCCAAACGTCAATGCCTTAATTTAAACTGCATTTATTACATTTCATAAAAATCCTCCATCTTAAGTGACAAATCAAAACTACCCTAACTACACAAATCATCGTATTATAAAGATATTTACACTATCCTCCATTTATTACCTTAATTTATTTAAGGTAACCTTAAATTAATATCTATTGCAATGATTTCAAATTATTATTCCCCCATTCCTTTTTAATTTCAATAACGCCAAATTTAACCGTTATATTCTCTTTATTTACGTGATAAATGCAATTATTGAATCTAATACTCCATTTAATTAATAGATCCTGCTTCCTAGAATTCTATATCAACAATAGGTCAAATATATACATAGAATTAGCCTTAACTTCACCTAAAAGAATTAGCTATTTCAACTACCGCACAAAACTAAGCTACTGCACTATTTATTCAAATAAATTAATTGAACTTAAATCAGCATAAAGGTTATAAAATTATAAATGTAATCTTAATAAATTCTTTTATTGATTTAGACTCTTTCTATACAGTAATTAACCTATTTGTGGGTATAAATAACTTTGGAATTATATTACATCTCATTAGTGCGCGTTTTATTTCCTATAACTTCTCCTTATTTAACTATACCCATTAACAACCAAAAAAATTAAATTAGCTTTATTTCAATCTATTTCCCTTCTTAACTAAATAAAATAAATGGTTAACCTAAACACTTGTTATCCTTTGATATATTCAAATTCACTTCCAACATTTATTAACAAAATGTTGTCATAGGTTTAGATTTACATAAATAAATTATATGAATAGGTAGAAAAATTGGTAATCCGCAAATGCCCAATATACATGCATTAATTACTACCTATTGTTAGAATCCATTTATTAATTTACTAGTTAATAACGGTCTTTTTATTTCTATTTACTACCAAACTCTCTATTTTATTATAGTTACAATATATTAATACTTAGGCACATCAAGTGCTAGCGCTTTTGTTATTTATATTAAATTGGGTATGCACAAATAAGTTGTTAATTAACTATTTCTACAAAATTATATTCATACATTCAGTTCCATATCTTATAGGGTTAAATTCTAATTACTTACGCTTAATCTCTCAATTTAATACTCTATTCAAACATGCATTTAAATTCTTTTTATTCTAAATAAATTTTATTAAGTGTTGACATCCACTAATAGCATTCACCTTTATTACAACCAAAGGTGACATCTTCACTACTGATTTTATATTAATGAATCTCATTTTAGTTAATATTTTTTATTAATATTCTCAATTCAACATTTATTGATTTCTTAAAATTTACTTTCAACAAAAAGTGACAAATTACATTATCCAAATCTATTGTCATAAAATTTTATTGTTACACTAGGTTACAACTATTATACCTAATTTCTACATTTATTCTTAAACAAATTAGAAATTATATTAATTTAATTTATTAAATATTATTAATTTAACGGGTCGTTACAAAGTAAACGCAAGGGTTTCATATCACTTGTCTTACTAAGCCGTTTAATTAGATTTCTCAAACAAATGAGAAAAAGGTTTGTATATACTAATAGGTTAGAAAACGGTTTTATAAACGAGCTTTGTATTAAAAATAGAATTGAAATCATCTTTGTAAAAGAGTTTGAATATTTACTACTAGTATAGAAACCCTTGTATTTTAAAGTGACAAATCACAAAATTGATTGTAAAAGCAATCAATCATCAAAAAATTCACATACGAAGACGTGAATCAAATCCATAGAAATCGATTCTGAATCCATCAAATTGGATATTCTCAAAAATCTCGAAAAAGAAGTCATCAAAGTCAATAATAAATGATAACAACAAATCGGATCAACACGAAATAACAAAAATTGGAAATCCACACAAAAACTGCCTAAGTTAGGCAAAAATGCAATTTCGCAGATTCAGTCGACCGAACTCTGAAGTCAGTCGACTGATTCAATGCCTGGAAACTCTCTGTTTCTAGGTTCAGTCGACTGATCTCAGAGTTCAGTCGACTGACACATGCCTGGATACACGCGGTTTTCAGGCAAAGTCGACTGAACTCAGAGTTCAGTCAATTGATACAGAAACCAGGAATTTTCTTGCTCCTGGTTCATTCGAATGAACTCTGAAGTCAGTCGACTGAACCTGCTTCTCAAGCATTATCAACCTAGCCCCCAAGCGGGGCAAAATCCTAACAAATAGCGATCGAACGAGAGATGGGCGCTAGGGGTTTATGCCAATCGACAACCCAGCCCTATAGGCTGTTCGAAGCATCACCAAAAACATGTTCAAACATCAACGCTAGGATTTTTAAAGACTGACTTCAAAACACCAAAAATTGGAATATTCACAAAACCAATTCATATCATAAGCAAATGAACATGAATAGATGTTAGTAATTCATACTTAATGTTAACGTAAAAATCTGCCGCTAACACCCCGGTGCAAGTAAAGCAAGTGTGAAAGCACCACCCGCTGATATGGGAATCAGAAATAAGCAGGAAAATTTCAGATAAACTGTAAAAGGCACAGTTTTTATAGTGGTTCAGCTTATAATCAAGCCTACGTCCACTTTCAATCTCTTTATTACTGACTCAAGTACAACCTATACAACTTTCTTCAATTACAACACACTTTAGACTAGTAGATCAAACTCTGATGGTGAATAATCTTTCGAATCCATGTTGAATGATGTAGATTTTCTCTCGAAGTTTGTCGTAGTGCACTTGGTGTTTGGAGTGCTTGAAGTGCTGTTTGAGTTGAGAAAACGACAGAGTATCGGCGCTTCGAGAATGAGCCCCCAAAGATCCCTCGAACGTTGGAGCTCACGCTGTATTTATAGGAGTTTTTTGGTCATAAGTCGTAGGTCGGAAGCTACGACTTAAAGAAAGTCGTGGGTCGAAGGTTGCGACCTAAAGTAGGTCGTAGGTCGAAGGTCGTGACCTAAAGGAAACGAGCTACAGCCCATTCTAGTTGCACTTGGCTCCTCCTGAGCGGGTTAACAGGTTGCACGCGTACTAGGATGGGTCGCTGATCTCTTCTAGGTGAGTGGAGCGACCTAGAAGAGGAATGTCATAAGATGCAGCGACTTATGGAGTTGCGTCGGCCCTGTTTAGGTCGTTTTCGACCTTATGAAGAATCATGCGGTCTTGTACTGCCTTAACCCGTTAGGTCATAGATCGCTGACTCGTTAAGTCGGTGGACAAGTAAGTCGCTTAGCCCATTTAGGTAATTAGGTCATAGATTCTTAGGTCGGGGCCGCTCTAAATCATTCTATGTCTTAACTCGTGGACCGTTGATCTTCTTAGGTCACTTGGACCGCTTCACTCTTAGGTCGCAAGGTACTTGTTTGTTAGGTCGTTGTGTTTCCTAGCTCGGTCATACGTTAGGTCGTTCTACCGTTCCATCTCTTAAGTCGTTACACCTTTTAGGTCATGCCACCTTTAGGTCGTTAAGTCGCTTACTTCTCTAAGTCGTTAGGTCGTCCTTTCCCGTAAGCCGCTTCATGTGTTAGGTCGCCTACTCCCTTAAGCAGTTAAGTCGTCCCATTTTTAAGTGGTGAGGTTATTTCAAAACGAGGTTAACACTTGCCCCTCGAAGTGCACGCCTAGGTCGTAGGTCGTGTGCTTCGACTTAACATGCTTGGATTTATATAACCGTTAGCTTGTGTCTTTCCCTTTAACTGTTTCCATAACCCATTCCGCCATTAGCGATTTCTTGAGCCTCCCAGAGATATATTTGAACCAATCAATCACTGATTATCCTTAATATTTCGTCGCGTAAGTGAATTTGTGTGACGACCCGGAATTTTCGAGCATTTATAATTGGAATATTTAATTGATATTCAAGATAATAATTTTAACTTGAATTACGAATATCATAATTTATTTAACAATTAAATTGTTGAATTAAATAATTTGAATTGGATAAAATATGAAATCTGAGATTTTAGGCCTGCTAAAAATATAATTTGAAAGCATATAAAATTTATATTGACAACACTGAATATAATAGAAGTGTTAAAATTGAATCTGGCGCTGGATTGGTCAGTTTTGAAATTTAATCGTTTAAATTGAATTTTTAAAAAAAATCCTTCCGGGGCACAGTCTCGAAATTTGACAAAACCTGTTCCATTGGGTCTGCGATATTGAATTATTATCGGATTTCAAATTTCGTATTGATCGAAGTTAGTGTGTGAGTGTACAATTTGTAAACGCATTGGACATTAAATTGATAATAATCTAATGTAATCTAATTTAATAAATCAAGCTTCTCGTATACGCCATCCTATGTCCCTTCCTCAGCACGCTAAAGAATTCAACACGCAACCCTTCTTTTTATTTTTCGATTTCGAATAAAAGCAAAATCTGATTTATACCTATCTCAAATTTATCGATCTCCCATATCAAATTTCTTATCCGAAGGCCGAACGAGTTTAAAAAAAAACGAAACAGAAGAAAAGAAATGGCTAAATGAATGACACTTCTTGTTTGCAAAATGAGAATAAGCTTAAGTATAAAATTTGAATAAATTGAAGGAAATTGACTTAAGCTAAATGAATGAAGATGAATTCAACTTGAGCAAAGTTTAATAATATTGGATTGGTTTTAAATCAAGTGAAAATAAATTTTTAATCGAAATAAAATTCGATGAGTTATAAATAATATTAATGGAATGAAATTCCAGAATAAATAATTGTAAACCATTTAAAATTATTTAGGAACTGAAATAACTTGAGACAATAAGGAAAATAGAATGTTTCGAGTTTATTAGAATGGTTTAAGTAAATGTGGATAAACTAATTGTATTGAATAAATAAATGATGGAATAAATACGTATCAAATGAAATGTGGCTTAAATGAGTTGAAAAATGGTTATTGAATGGAATGGCTCGGATCGTCTTCGAGTTAAATAAAATAGTTTGGAATAAAATATATGGAATGAATGCAAGTGAATGTATTCAAATCTGAATGTAATGAAAATGAGAATATATGAATTGTTGATAAATTTTAAAAAGGAATAGAATTATGTATAAATTGAGACGAAATCCATTTAAATTGGCTATAAAACATAAATACTTGTTTATTCATATGGATCTTGTCAAATTTGCATAGAATAAATATCATTGGATGCAAATGGAGGTAATTAAAATTCTATGAATTAATAGGAGTGAAATAAATTGATTTTGCAAGCATTGGAATTAAATATGAATTGATTTTGCTTAAGAATAAATTAAATGCAAGCGATTGAGTTTTAAACCATTCAACTTGAATGAAATGGTTTATAAATTAATTGAAACAGTTGAATTGGTATGAAAATTGTAAAAATTTCTTACGGGAAATGTTGGATGTGCATTTCTTTAGAATCCATATGTTTTAACCATTGCAACTAAGTGAAATATAGTTAAATTGCATATATTTGGCACTTACATGTTTAAATTGAGTAAGTACAGGTACCTGGAAGCCGTGTGGCTGGATTTGGTTGTGCTATATGCTAAAAATAATAAGCTGCTTGCTTAAAATGCTAAATAAGGTACGCCTACGCAATAAAAATAGGAAATATGAACTGTTTTTTGTTTTTCCGACCAGGTGGGTCGATGTATATATATTTATCTCTTTTGTCAAATTGCAGAAGCTCCTCCGTACAAAGGAGACTCTGCCAAAAATTTTCGGAAATTTTGGGAGTTAGAAAATTTTAGAAAATTTTGGAAAATTGTGTTAACAACTAACGAATTCAAATTGGAAACTAAACTAAATTAGTAAAGGAAACCAACTTAAAGTAATGATATGAATTAGTTATTAATGGAAAATAAAATTTAAAGTTTAGAGTTGAAAATAAATTGAATTCGTATGGAAATGAAAGATGTAATTTAAATAGGAATGGATATAAACTAATGTGGTAAGATGAAAATGAATATAAGAAACATATGAAATACTTATGTTAACTTAAGTAAGCAATGGTCAATTCTTAATTGGAAATTGAATATTGCAAATGTATTTTAGGTTGATATTTGGAGAAATATTAACATTTGGTAAGGAAGTCGATAAAATGTTTTTGGAATCTTGTGATTGGATATTAGTGCTAAGCAGGATATGCAGGTATTATAAAAGGGAAAGGAGAATTGGATTTGATTTCAAAATATAAATTTGAAATGCTCGACAAAAAGGTATGTATTTAAATTTTGGTATGAATTTGATTGGGTTTTTGGATCAAGCCACTTGTCATTTTGTTTTCTTTTTGGATTTGGGAGGCCGTAGAGCCATTTTGTAGTTGTACCGAGTCAGCCGTGCAAAGGAGACGCTGGCAAAAATTTTCGGGTATTTAAGGAATTAGAAAATTTTTGAGAAAATTTTGATAATTCCAAATTGGTTTTAAATTGAAACTTGAATGATTGGGCAAATAAGTTTGTTTGCAAATTGGGGAAAGATTTGGAAAGGTAATAAGAAAGGTAATGTGTCTTTTATTAAAAAGATAATTGGTAGGATGTTAAATTGTTGATTTTGGAAAAAAATATAAGGGGTATTGAACCATTCTTCCTAGCTAGTAATTTCGGGGACGAAATTCTTTTAGGGGGGAGGAATGTGACGACCTGGAATTTTCGAGCATTTATAATCAGAATATTTAATTGGTATTCAAGATAATAATTTTCACTTGAATTAGGAATATCATAATTTATTTGGCAATTAAATTGTTGAATTAAATAATTTGAATTGGATAAAATATGAAATCTGAGATTTTAGGCCTGTTAAAAATATAATTTGAAAGCTCATAAAATTTATATCGACAACACTGAACATAATAGGAGTGTTAAAATTGAATCTAGCGCTGGATTGGTCAGCTTTGAAATTTAATCGTTTAAATTGAATTTAAAAAAAATCCTTCCGGGGCATAGTCTCGGAATTCTACGAAACCAGTTCCATTGGGTCCGTGATATTCAATTATTATCGGATTTCAAATTTCGTATTGATCGAAGTTAGTGTATGAGTGTACGATTTTGAATTGTTTGATGTGATATAATATGATATTTTGGAATTGATGTATTATATTATGCTAATGTCTGTGGATGCAGGGAAAACAGGTTGGAGGGATCCAACTGGATCCCTCAACATTTATTTAAATTATTTAATATTCTCTGTTCTGATTATTTGATATTCTATAATGAATTATGTGAAAGTATTGAATGCTATGGCTTGGTTGATATAATTGGGTATAATGAATTACCAAAATATTATATATAAAAATTGGATTTTTGAAGAAAATAAAAGAAGTGAATCTGTAGGTAAAGTAATTATAGAATAAATTTAAGAATGAATTGGAGAAGGAATAAAGTGACTTTAAATTTCTAATGAGAAATTGTGTGTATAGTAAGGAAAATTTAATAAACTGGAAGTTAATGAATTTTGAAATTCATTGTTATTATTTAAAAATAACAAAACATTTATCAAAATTCAGGATTTAAATTATTGGAAAGAATAAAGAAGAAATTGAGAATAACCTGAAATTTGTATATTTCAGTTAAAAGGGTTTGAAATCAAACAGAAAATATTAATAATAAAAACGATAACTAATGGATTTTTTTGAAATGAACTGATAAGTAGAGAATTTATTTTAAATGGAATAAATTGGAAATCAATTTGGGAAATTGATATGAATGATTGATATTTGTAATTCTCCATGGATAACCAAGTACGATTTCAAAGTAAATTCTTAAATATAAGTTAAAAGATTTTAAAGTTGTTTAAAAAGTATGTTTTGTAAAATTCATTATTCTAATATTTAAAGCCTTAAGTATGTATTTCCTTTTAATCTATTATAAACAGTAATTATTTAAAGAATGACTTAGTACTATGTTTTTAAAAGTAAAAACCTACTTTTATATTTTATTAAGTAACTTTATTTTCAAATATTCATATAAGATGTATTTTTAACAAATTATTAAAGTAGTTTTAATTTAAATGTTTTAAAAGTATATATTTCAAAGTGAAAATTTTTAAATTATTTTAAAAATCTAGTTTTGTGCTTGGTGATTCCAAAGAGATAGAAATACATGGAACTTATGCTGGGAAAGGCAGATAGTTTTGAAACTGTTTTCAAAAGAATTTGGAAAGTGAAATATATCTAGTGAAGATATTTTTGAGATTTATAAATAATTTGGAAAATTATTTATTGATTGATGGGTGTTTGTGGATATTAGTTGATAGTTAAATAACCGACTATCAATATTGGCCAACTACGTTGATCATTTCGAAGAGATCGGGATCGAGATTAATTTCTCGAAAACCACTTCGATCCGGTTTGTACGTTTCGTGAAAAACGATTTTGGATTCGAAGATGGAGCAATGAAGTGCAAGGGCTAGTCGCTACTAATCCTGAGGATATTTCCAAAATGGATGTAGTAGGAATAGTGCCTTCGGTTCCGTTCGAACCCGGGACGGACTTGTATGTATGAATGCTTGCGAAACATCGTCAGGTGGACGATGGGCATTCTAAGGGATATTGTTCTAAAAAGGTACGCTTAGCCTCAAGCCTCATCAAATGGGAATGACTGAAAATCAGGGGTTATGCAGCAAGGCTAGGTGGGTAGCACCCAAGCAGGGTGAGGTCATTCCAGTCTAGATGTCCCTTTTTATTTCGGCTTAGTGGTGCGGTTGCTGATCCCAACCGCGGGGTGATCTCACTCGAGACTGTCCAGTAAGGGATTGTTCCGGCCTTGTGTTGCAGGGGAGCGGGCGTACTCCTCGGTACGGTGATCTAGGCCCCGTACTGTGACAGGTGGTACCCCAGTGCCTAGTCATTAGTTGGAAATCCATTCTCCCTACGAGCCTTATACGAGATTTGCTTGTATTACCCACTTTGTGGCTAGTAGCTGGAATTTAATGAATGTAACAATTTCGGCTATTTTATAAGTATTTGTATATAGACCCTATTATAATGTCAGAGGATTTCTATAAAAATTGTTTTGGTTATCGTAAGGTAAAAATCCGACATGTTTATTTGTGGCGTGGTCTTACGAGATGCTTTTGTTTTCAAAGGATTTTTGAAACTTTAATAATCAGTTGGGTGTGATTTTCTCACGCTGGTATTCCAGACTGACTCGGGTGTTATTTAATTGTAATGCTCGGGTCAAACCGAGTATTATAGGATACAGGATATGATGTTGTGGAGCTCAGGAGACGAGCTGGATGACGACACGTACTCTCGTACTTGTTTATATATTTATATTCCGCTTTGTTGAGTTGTTGTGTATCAATTTGTATTGTATTGATGTTAAGCTGTGATTGATGTACTCTGATGATGTATGTATAAACAGATATAGTTTTGTTTTATGTAAAGATCATTATTATCTATTATATTTTATTCTGCTGCGATGGTTAGATTCTGTTATTGTTTTCTATTCTCTGCTTCTACCTCTTCTTCTTTAACCTAAATGGTTCGTATTTCTGTACAACTTAAGTTGATTTAGGTAGAATAGTGTTGATTCAAGGGGTACGGATTTGCGGGCTGTTATACTTGGTATCAGAGCTTAGGTTGGAGATAACCATGGCTCTAGTGGGAATTACTCATTTAAATTAGAATCCGAAGTACTCTAGAATGAGTTTGAGCATATTAATAGATATGAGCGCGTATTTGTTAGTGAATATAATTTATTTTAATATTGTGTTTATTGGTTTATTGAGTAGCATATGAACCTTCGTCGACACAGTCTGTGCAACTGTATTGAAGGGGTTTCTAAACACTTGAATAGAACAATTGACACGGTATTGTTTTAAATGTGGGTAAATGAAATAATTTTACCCAAAAATATATTTTGATATAAATAAAAGTTTTGTAAACCATCTTAGCTAATATATGGCTGCTTGGATGTTAGAAATGGTAATATTAGAGCATTATCATTGTTAAGTGAAAATTTAACTAGAAATTGAAATATAACCAAAGTTTAAGGGAATAAATTCATTATAGAAAGAAATTCATAATTATGAATTGAAATATAATTAATTGGGAATTTGCATAAGCATAAACTATACAAATGCTTTTTTAGTTAAAATTTGAATTAAAATAGAATTTGAAAACTTTAAAACCCCGGAATTTTGGAAGTATTTTGGAGATAAATAGTATTATTGTTGTTTTGGGTTATTTCTGAAAGGAAATTTGTTTAAAAATGGACTTTGGAAGGGAGATAGCATTGAATCCACTTTAGTTACTGGAAAATAACTTCGGTGATGACTGCAGCATCATTGATGTTCATTTTCGAGTTGTTAAGTGATGAATTGCTGCCAAATTATTTGTTCAGGAAAACCTGTTTGTTTTTGAAAATCTCAAGGGAAATTTGTTGGGAATAAAACCAGGATTGGTTTAATTTTTGAGAAATATGATTTGAGATGTTGGAGATTTCAAAACAATTTGAAACCAAAGTTGGGTGTTTAAAAATCCGGATAAGATAAGTTGTAAGCTTATAAATGGAAATGATTTGTAAATCAGGAAGAAATTTTAAGCTTTGGATAATGGAATTTAAATTTACAAGGTGAAAAGTAAAAAATGATATTAACTTGAATTGGGAAATAAATTTTAAGTGGATTGAAATTGATTGAATAGGCTGAAAATAATATCCAGTTGTATTCGAATCAAGTTGGAATCGAATTGAGTTGAAGAAAACTGAGTTAAAATAAAATTGAATTGGAATAAGAATTCAATTGAATTAATGAATGGAATTAAATTCTTACGTGGATAAATGAAAAATAAATTGGATAAGAAATGAGAATTTAAATAAATAAACCAGAATAACTTATAAGAGAATTAAAAATCCACAGAAATAAAATATGCTTGGGCTGTAAATAAATAGCAGGCTTGAGTTAAAAATAAAGGATGAATATATTCAAGCCTAGAATGAGTGTGATTGTATGAAATATGAGTTGTGACTTATAAAATTAAAATGGAATGCAATGCCCAAAAAATTAATATTGTTTAATGAATTGAAAAATAAAATGAAGATCAAAACTTGAATTATAAACTAAATTGAACTAAGAAAGTTAAATGGAGTGATATTTGGGGTTAAAAATTCAAGTGTTGGATTATAGATAAGGGAAGAACTAATTGATAATAAATTAGTTAATGAAATGTGTAAATGGAGCTCAATGTAGTTAAATAGAAGTTGTATTGTAAGCTAATAATGAAGTTTGGAAATAAAACTCAAGTTATAAATCAAATTCGACTTGAATCATTAGTGAAGAAAATATAATTGAAGTGGCCTTGCAATTAATTAAATGATTTGTGAATGAAATTGCAATGTAAGTTAATAAAATTGAATGGTAATTTTAAATGTGAATGGTAGAATCAGAACTTGAGTTATAAATTAAAATTTAACTTGAAGTGTTAACAAGTTAAGTATAATTGGATATGTGTCGAATAAAGGAAATTGAAATAGATTAAAATAGTAATGGTTTGAATGTGCATATAAAATCCAAATAAGTGGAAATAAATTGGAAATGGCCATGTAATAAATTGGAAGAGTTGAATCTGGGAAGTTAAAGTGTATAACAACTAAGTAAATAAATTTGTGGTTTGAAATTGGATTGGATTAGAATAGAATCAAGTTAAATTGAAAAGAGAACTTGTATGCAAAATGAGAATGAGCTTAAGTATAAAATTTGAATAAATTGAAGGAAATTGACTTAAGCTAAATGAATGAAGAAGATTTGAATTGAATTCAACCTAAACAAAGTTTAATAATATTGGATTGGTTTTAAATCAAGTGAAAATAAATTTTTAATCGAAATAAAATTCGATGAGTTATAAATAATATGAATGGAATGAAATTCCAGAATAAATAATTGTAAACCATTTAAAATTATTTAGAAATTGAAATAACTTGAGACAATAAGGAAAATAGAATGTTTCGAGTTTATTAGAATGGTTTAAGTAAATGTGGATAAACTAATTATATTGAATAAATAAATGATGGAATAAATACGTATCAAATGAAATGTGGTTTAAATGAGTTGAAAAATGGTTATTGAATGGAATGGCTCGGATCGTCTTCGAGTTAAACAAAATAGTTGGGAATAAACAAATATGGAATGAATGCAAGTGAATGTATTCAAATCTGAATGTAATGAAAATGAGAATATATGAATTGTGGATAAATTTAAAAAAGGAATAGAATTATGTATAAATTGAGATGAAATCCATTTAAATTGGCTATAAAACATAAATACTTGTTTATTCATATAGATCTTGTCAAATTTGCATAGAATAAATATCATTGGATGAAAATGGAGGTAATTAAAATTCTATGAATTAATAGGAGTGAAATAAATTGATTTTGCAAGCAATGGAATTAAATATGAATTGATTTTGCTTAAGAATAAATTAAATGCAAGTGATTGAGTTTTAAACCATTAAAATTGAATGAAATGGTTTATAAATTAATTGAAACAGTTGAATTGGTATGAAAGTTGTAAAAATTGCTTACGGGAAATGTTGGATGTGCATTTCTTTAGAATCCATATGTTTTAACCATTGCAACTAAGTGAAATATAGTTAAATTGCATATATTTGGCACTTACATGTTTAAATTGAGTAAGTACATGTACCTGGAAGCCGTGTGGCTGGATTTGGTTGTGCTATTTGCTAAAAATAATAAGTTGCTTGCTTAAAATGCTAAATAAGGTACGCATACGCAATAAAAATCGGAAATATGAACTGTTTTTGGTTTTTCCGACTAGGTGGATCGATGTATATATATTTATCTCTTTTTTCAAATTGCAAAAGCTCCTCCGTACAAAGGAGACTCTACCAAAAAATTTTGGAAATTTTAGGAGTTAGAAAATTTTGGAAAATTGTGTTAATAACTAACAAATTCAAATTGGAAACTAAACTAAATTAGTAAAGGAAACCAACTTAAAGTAATGATATGAATTAGTTATTAATGGAAAATAAAATTTAAAGTTTAGAGTTGAAAATAAACTGAATTCGTGTGGAAATGAAAGAAGTAATTTGAATAGGAATGGATATAAAATAATGTGGTAAGATGAAAATGAATATAAGAAACATATGAAATGCTTATGTTAACTTAACTAAGGAATGGTCAATTCTTAATTGAAAATTGAATATTGCAAATGTATTCTAAGTTGATATTTGGAGAAATATTAACATTTGGTAAGGAAGTCGATAAAATGTTTTTGGAATGTTGTGATTGGATATTAGTGCTAAGCAGGATATGCAGGTATTATAAAAGGGAAAGGAGAATTGGATTTGATTTCAAAATATAAATTTGAAATGCTCGACAAAAAGGTATGTATTTAAATTTTGGTATGAATTTGATTGAGTTTTTGGATCGAACCACTTGGCCTTTTGTTTTCTTTTTGGATTTGAGAGGCCGTAGAAATATTTTGTAGTTGTACCGAGTCAACCGCGCAAAGGAGATGCCGGCAAAAAATTTCGGGTATGTAAGGAATTAGAAAAATTTTGATAAAATTTTGATAATTCCAAATTGGTTTTAAATTGAAACTTGAATGATTGGGCAAATAAGTTTGTTTGCAAATTAGGGAAATATTTGGAAAGGTAATAAGAAAGGTAATTGTCATTTATTAAAAAGATAATTGGTAGGATGTTAAATTGTTGATTTTGGAAAAAAATAGTAACGGGTATTGAACCATTCTTCCTAACTAGTAATTTCGGGGACGAAATTCTTTTAAGGGGGGAGGAATGTGACGACCCGGAATTTTCGAGCATTTATAATCAGAATATTTAATTTATGTTCAAATAATAATTTTAACTTGGATTAGGAATATCATAATCTATTTGAAAATTAAATTTTTGAATTAAATAATTTGAATTGGATAAAATATGAAATCTGAGATTTTAGGCCTGTTAAAAATATAATTTGAAAGCTCATAAAATTTATATTGACAACACTGAATATAATAGGAGTGTCAAAATTCAATCTAGCGCTGGATTGGTCAGTTTGAAATTTAATCGTTTAAATGGAATTTAAAAACAATCCTTCCGGGGCACTTTCTCGGAATTTGACGAAACCTGTTCATTGGGTCCGTGATTTTGAATTATTATCGGATTTCAAATTTCGTATTGATCAAAGTTAGTGTGTGAGAGTACGATTTGTGAACGCGCTGGACATTAAATTGATAATAATCTAATGTAATCTAATTTAATAAATCAAGCTTCTCGTATACGCCATCCTATGTCCCTTCCTCAGCACGCTAAAGAATTCAACACGCAACCCTTCTTTTTATTTTTCGGTTTCGAATAAAAGAAAAATCTGATTTAAACCTATCTCTAGTTTATCGATCTCCCCTATCAAATTTCTTATCCAAAGGCCTAACGAGTTTTAAAAAAAAATCGAAACAGAAGAAAAGAAATGGAGACAGCCTTATCCCAATTCCCCTTTCTTAAATCGAATTCGAGCTACATAAAAAAAAATATCTTAAGAATGGCCGAAGCCATATTCCTCCAATCGAAGCCTCGTCCATGCCCAGATCGAGCGACTATGTCGCTATAGTAGGTGGGGCCAGAAAATGGTCGCGTCGTGTCTAGGGTTTCGCGATTTGGAGGCTCGTCGTTCGCTGATGGCCGCGATTCCTGGTCTAATTCGAGCATCGTGCCGACATCGGGGAAACAAGGGGAGAAGTGTCCACGTGAAGCCGATGTGGGTAGAGACAGTAGATGGTTTGTCAGCGAGGTGTCAGGCAAAGGGTATTCATGATGAACTTGCGAGCGAGTTTGAAGCTTGCGGCGTGGGGTTGTAGGCAGTGGTGAGTTCGCTCAATGTCGAGAGCTAGGGTTTGCTTTGGGAAATCGCCGCCACGATGGATTGCTTCGAGGTATTGCTAACTTTCTCTGTTTTTAATTTAATTTAAGGTGTTAAAAAAAATTTAATTATAGAGATATGCTGGAAAAGAAAATAGTAATTTTAAATGTTGATTGGATTTATATAAGTTAGGGTTTATGGAAACTAGGTATAGATATATGTGTATCTTTAAAAGGAAATAAATACATATATATGTTTAAAGTTATTAGTTGTCTTAGGATAAAACATTATGATGATTAGTTGTTAAATCAACCTATTCAAATTTTAGTCCATGGAAATATTAAAGAAAATTAACTTATAATCAAATTATTAGTCGAGATAAATTATTGGTTAAATAAAATTTCCAATGAAATTTTGTTTATTTGTTCGATTGGCTCGTATATTAATAAATTATATAAATATTTATGCAAGGTCCAAAATGGAGATAATAGATGAGATGGAATTGGAATTCCAAACGAAAAGAAAAAGGTCAGTTAATCTCACTCAGCTGATTATAAATTTAAATTTAAATGATTAAATTTAAATAATTGTTGGGGTGGTTGAATTGTTTGATGTGATATAATATGATATTTTGAAATTGATGTATTATATTGTGCTAACGTCTATGGATGTAGGGAAAACAGGTTGGAGGGATCCAACTGGATCCCTCAACATTTATTAAATTATTTAATATTCTCTGTTCTGATTATTTGATATTCTACAATGAATTATGTGAAAGTATTGAATGCTATGGCTTGGTTGATATAATTGGGTATAATGAATTACCAAAATATTATATATAAAAATTGGATTTTTGAAGAAAATAAAAGAAGTGAATCTATAAGTAAAGTAATTATAGAATAAATTTAAGAACGAATTGGAGAAGGAATAAAGTGACTTTAAATTTCTAATGAGAAATTGTGAGTATAGTAAGGAAAATTTGAATAAACAGGAAGTTAATGAATTTTGAAATTCATTGTTATTATTTAAAAAGAACAAAACATTTATTAAAAATTCAGGATTTAAATTATTGGAAAGAATAAAGAAGAAATTGAGAATAACCTGAAATTTGTATATTTCAGTTAAAAGGGTTTGAAATCAAACAGAAAATAATAATAATAAAGACCATAACTAAGGGATTTTTTTGAAATGAACTGATAAGTAGAGAATTAATTTTAAATGGAATAAATTGGAAATCAATTTGGGAAATTGATTTGAATGATTGAGATTTGTAATTCTCCCTGGATAACCAAGTACGATTTCAAAGTAAATTGTTAAATATAAGTTAAAAGATTTTAAAGTTGTTTAAAAAGTATGTTTTGTAAAATTTATTGTTCTAATATTTAAAGCCTTAAGTAAATATTTCCTTTTAATATATTATAAATAGTAATTATTTAAAGAATGACTCAGTATTATGTTTTTAAAAGTGAAAACCTAGTTTTATATTTTATTAAGTAACTTTATTTTCAAATATTCATATAAGATGTATTTTTAACAAATTATTAAATTAGTTTTAATTTAAATGTTTTAAAAGTATATATTTCAAAGTGAAGTGTTTTAAATTATTTTAAAAATCTAGTTTTGTGTTTGGTGATTCCAAAGAGATAGAAATACTTGGAACTTATGCTGAGAAAGGCAGATAGTTTTGAAACTGTTTTCAAAGGAATTTGGAAAATGAAATATATCTAGTGAAGATATTTCTGAGATTTATAAATAATTTGGAAAATTATTTATTGGTTGATGGGTGTTTGTGGATATTAATTGATAGTTAAATAACCGACTATCAATATTGGCCAACTGCGTTGATCGTTTCGAAGAGACCGGGATCGAGATTAATTTCTCGAAAACCACTTTGATCCGGTTTGTACGTTTCGTGAAAAACGATTTTAGATTCGAAGATGGAGCAATGAAGTGCAAGGGCTAGTCGCTACTAATCCTAGGATATTTCCAAAATGGATGTAGTAGGAATAGTGCCTTCAGTTCCGTTCGAACCCGGGACGGACTTGTATGGATGAATGCTTACGAAACATCGTCAGGTGGACGATGGGCGTTCTAAGGGATATTGTTCTAAAAAGGTAACGCTTAGCCTCAGGCCTCATCAAATGGGAATGACTGAAAATCTGGGGTTATGCAGCAAGGCTAGGTGGGTAGCACCCAAGCAGGGTGAGGTCATTCCAGTCTAGATGTCCCTTTTTATTTCGGCTTAGTGGTGCGGTTGCTGATCCCAACCGCGAGGTGATCTCACTCGGGACTGTCCAGTAAGGGATGGTTCCGGCCTTATGTTGTAGGGGAGCGGGCATACTCCTAGGTACGGTGATCTTGGCCCCGTACTGTGATAGGTGGTACCCCAGTGCCTAGTCATTAGTTGGAAATCCATTCTCCCTACGAGCCTTGTACGAGTTTTGTTTCTATTACCCACGCTGGAATTTAATGAATGTAACAATTTCGGTTATTTTATAAGTATTTGTATATAGACCCTATTATAATATCAGGGGATTTCTATAAAAATTGTTTTAGCTATCGTAACGTAAAAACCCGACATGTTTATTTCTGGTGTGGTCTTACGAGATGCTTTTGTTTTCAAAGGATTTTTGAAACTTAAATAATCAATTGGGTGTGATTTTCTCACGCTGGTATTCCAGACTGACTCGGTTGTTATTTAACTGTAATGCTCGGGTCAGACCGAGTATTATAGGATATAGGATATGATGCTGTGGAGCTCAAGAGACGAGCGGGATGACAACACGTACTCTCGACTTGTTTATATATTTATATTCCGCTGTGTTGAGTTGTTGTGTATCAATTTGTATGATATTGATTTTGAGCTGTGATTGATGTACTCTGATGATGTATGTATAAACAGATATAGTTTTGTTTTATGTAAAGATCATTATTATCTATTATATTTTATTCCGCTGCGATGGTTAGATTCTGTTTTTGTTTTCTATTCTCAGCTTCTACCTCTTCTTCTTTAACCCAAATGGTTCGTATTTCTGTACAACTTGAGTTGATTTAGGTAGAATAGTGTTGATTCAAGGGGTACGGATTTGCGGGCCGTTACAATTTGCTTCCTGTTCAATCTTTGGTCATCATTGAATCACGAATCTTATTTTCCATTTCCGACCTACCTTCTTATGCCGCATTTTACTACGATTCCCGTTACATCGATTGTCAGTGTACCCGAGGTAGTTTGATTTAGCTTTAGACGATTTTTAATGAGAGGATGATGGGTTATAGTTTGTTAGGCTAACTGATTCGTGATTCTGGAGGGAGCGAGGAGATTATCAACGGGTTACCAAGTTATGAGGGATGAGACTTAGGGTTTCTCCAAGGGGAAATGGCCTGAAACTGCTGAGCTACCACTGGGACAATCAAGTTGATCAAGCGAGTTCAAGATTCTTGGAATCCTGGGAAAATTAACGACCCACTGGCTTATGACTTAGCGTGCCTGTGATCTTTCTTTTTCGCGACTTACCATACTTGGACGACTTAGGCTTTAAAGTAGAACGACCTTATTTAACAATGACCTATCTGTCAGCGACATAAGGATTAGGTCGTCCCCGAGCTAAGACTTGTTACGACTTAAAGAGTTATGCCGTGTTAGCGACCTAGGCTTTAGGTCGTGTAGACGTCCTAAGAGTTGAACAATTGTCAAACTGCTTCTTGCGACCTAGATCCGCTCTGACTTTCCAGTTAGGTCGTGAATGACATAGGACTTGAAGAACTTGACCCGAGCCCCCTTTTTCCTTCAATATGCAATACGACTTGAAGCATAATTTTGACTTGAATTCTCAATTTGAACTGCCGGAATAAACTGCCCGAATTTTTGAATTGTCTGAACATTGTTGTACTCTTTCACAGATCACACTAGCTTACAAGCTAACAACCTGTTGACTACAATATTCATAGAGAACCGGGACGAATATACTGCCATTGACTGTTCATATCAGATGGCAGATTAGTCAATAAAGAATAATTAACTCAACTTAAGGAAATTGTATGAAATGCTGTGAGTCAACAAATTCAAGTGAAGTAGTAAAGCAATGTTAATCAACTAAAGCTGATTTGTTTTCATTAATACTGCACTTGTACTTGGACTTAGAGCGACAAGTCTTGAAATTTTATAATTGACACATGTTCATTAGTTTAATTCCAGTTATATTTACTTGTCACTTTACTAGTTTTACACAACAGTTCACACATTTAGGAGACGTGCACCTTCATATTTGAATATCCAGTTCCTTGTGTAGAATGTCTTCTCATCAAGAGGAAGAAGTAGAACAAACTGGAGAAGCCTTCCCGATAGCTGATCCACTGGTCAACCCACCAGAAAGAACTCCAGCTACTCTGAGTCACCGGGTGTTCAAATAGTTACATGCCCAGTTTGAGATTGTAGAAGCAGATGCTATTCTCCTTGGGCCAAATGACTTTGCTAATAGTCCTCCCTTCGGCTTTGTTGCCGTTAACCGCAAAATGTGCGTTTATGGTGCCATTCCTCCTTTCAACAATTTTCTCCAACGACTTTTTCTCCGATTGGCTATTTCTCCTTTTCAATTGCACCCCAACGGCTACGCATTTAGATAGGATTATGCATTCTCTTCAGAAGAACGCTTGATCGCCCCCCAAGCTTTGAAGAAATTTGCTATGTATGCACATTTGCGAGAAATAAACACCATCCTTCCATTATATATGTGAGAAGCGCCAGAAATCGCAAGCTTATCACTGATCTCTCTGATAGCGCTCATGGTTTCCTGAACCAGTTCTTCTTTGCCCGTTGCCCCTAGGGATTTCATGCTATTTGGAGAGTAGGGGTAGGCCTACTTATCCCCATTCTTTCCTTTTCTGAGCTTTCCGAGGTCCGAATTGCTAAATGTTGACTTCGTTCTCTACTTTTGCAGTTCTCCCTCCTCCCTGTAGAGACATTAGCCACAAGTCAACTTTTGAGAGGCTTATCACTGTGGCGGCTGAGGAGAGTGTTATACCGCCTTTTGGCAAGGCCGAGATACCAAGGAATTGACTGGAAAAAACAGGATCACACATCCTCAGCATTGAATGATTGTTTAACAACTTAAAATATCAATGAATTTTGCCCGAGTCCGGATCGAGCTACAACTGATAAGGCAAGTCAAGCAAAGCTGTGGAAACCAACATTCCAAATTTCGAGACAATCCGGGTTCGTACGCTCAAGTTATTGCCAGGGGAAAGTGGAAGGAATGGCCTTGGTTCGAATCGATCAGGCATGTATTGCTTCGAATCCATGAGAAGTTCCTTTGCTTCGACTCCATCGGGCAAGCCACCGCTTCAAATCCATCCTCGCATGTCTATGTTCGAATCCATCCAAAATCCTACCTAGTTCGAATCCATCAGAGTGTTCCTATCTTCGAGTCCGTCAAGCTGAAACCCTTCGAATCCATGCAGTTGTAGGGACTTCGACTCCCTCTAATAACTGTCTTCGAATCCACCCTGTTGAGGCAAATTCGAATCGATCGATGGTGACTTGCCCTGAACGATTCGAACGAGCATTGGTTCATTTAATTCGAAGGAGGCACGTCTTCGAACCGATCACCTCGAATCCACCAAGTCCATGCAGCTAAAACCAACGATTAGACCCAGTAAACTCGGAGGAAAAGGAGGATTGACCCGAAGCACACGGACCACATCATCATCTTCACGTGCAGAAGCATGGATTCGAACCTATGGATTCGAACATATCTATTCGAACGAATCCATAGGACGAGGAGCACCATCTTGAATCGATCATAACTCGAGATCTACAAGTCCAAATGCCATGAAATTTTCACAGGAGCTTGCGTATACATAGAAGAATGTCCACGCCAAGTTTCATCACGATTGGACACTTTCTTGATTGATTCGAACCAAGGGTCGAATCGATACCAAAGTGGGCCCGAATCTCCAGAATTCGGCCGTATGGGCCCCCTCACATGCCAGAAGCGTTCTCCCTGATTTTAGGCGAAATATCAGCCTCCTACACCTATAAATAGAGCCCCTGGTCATTCAGAAAGGGGATCAGAGAATTTTAGAGATAAAGCATGCCCGGACGCTGCCACAATCATTCTAGACCATCTCCTCTACTGCTGATTTCGAATTTAAGTCTATTATCTGCTGTACTTTGCTCGAGAACACTTGTAATCTTCAAGAATTAAGCAATAAAGAGATAAACTTCATAGTGGACGTAGGCAAATTGCCGAACCACTCTAAATTGTTGTCTTTTGTGCAAACTACTTTTCTGTGACTTAGAGTTTTTGTTAGATAATCCTCATCTTCAATTTAATTTCCTCATTTATTATCTCTTCAAAAACTTCCGAAGGGTGTTGCCCAATTTTGGTGCAAACACTTTGGTGGTTTCGTTGAGAGAACCCAGATTTTCTCCTGCTCTTTGGATCTGTCATCGATACCGGATTGAATAAATCTAAGTGAAAGATCCAGGTCATCAAATCCAACTTCCTTTCCTTCTATTCAGATTTGTGCAAAGTCTAGGAAAGGAATTCAGCTTTCAAGATGGTTAATACAAGAACCACCTCAAATGATATCAATCAACAAGAGCAGGATTGATAGAATCCTGTGCCACCACCTCCATCTAATCAGGATGCTACTGGGCACTCCTAACCGTCAGCTTCGGTTACCCGACAAGAGTTGCAGTTGCTACTCGAAGAGCTGATCCAGAGTCGGCAACAACTAGAAGAACAGCTACGCGCTAATGCTGAGCTAATCGACAAGCTGGATAGCCAGAAGCGAAAAAGGTCCAAGAGAGACCACGCTTCTCGCTCCTCCAGTGAGAGTTCTTCATCTTCTGATTACCACAATTGATCACCACGACCCTGACTAGAAGGGAGTCGCATGCCAGTCACTGGAAATCAACCGGCACTGACCGTTGGACAACTGAGAGTTGGTCCATCAGCCAATTTCCAAACCGGACCCTCCTCCCGAGGAGGTGCCGTTCCTCACCACACCGCAGAATACCGCACCACTAACATTACGACTGAACGAGGAGTCGATGCCCAAGATCGGTCGGACCTGGACCATCACCAACATGGACGTACTACTGAATCATACGTTTCGGAAAACTATGAGCCACGAAGGCAAGACTTGGACCGTCGACAATATCCGATCCAACCCCAAAGAACGGAACGTAATTATACTCCGGTGCAGGCCACACAAAACACGCATGTTAACGCTAAAATTTGAACGCTAACACCCCGGTGTATAAAGTGTAGTTGTGAAAGCACCACCCGATGATTCGGGAACAGAGTATAAGCAGAAAGTCACAGAAAAAGCAGTGAATAACAACGATTTTATAGTGGTTCGGCTCAAGGCAAGCCTACGTCCACTTTAATTCTCTTTATTGCTAAACCGATTACAACTTTACAACAATCTTCAATTACAATTACGACGAGACAAACGACTAGAACTTTGGTAGAGAAGAATTCTTCGAATCCATGTTGATTGCGTTAGATTTTCCCTTGAAGTTAGTTGAGATGCCTTTCGAACTTGAAGTGTCGGGTGAGTTGAGAATTCGGCTGAGTATTGGCGCTTGAAATGATTGGCCAAAAGTCCCTTGAATGTTGGATATGGTCATGTATTTATAGGCAAAATTTTCCCTTATGCCGCAAGTCGTGACCGACTTAAGTTGGGTCGTGGACGACTTAACTAGTTGCAACCGGTTTAAAGCGAGCCCGGGCTTCACAGAGGCATTTTCGTTCAAGTCCCAAGTCGCCTCCGAGCTAACTCCTCCCCTTCCTAGTAACACGGCATCGGGTTCTTCATTCAGTGGCTTTTAGGTCGCGGCCGAGTTAGTCTGGTAAGTCGTAAGTCGCGACCCAACTGATGAGTCCAAGGTTGTGTACGAGCTAAGAGATCACTGTGCCCTACAGCGGCATTGACTTCCTTTGCCCAATTCATGTCCGGCCTAACATTGGTCATAGGTCGGCTGCATTTTAGGTCGGTAACCTTGTCAAGGCGTTATATCGGCATCCATGTTAAAGCTTTAGGTCGGCATGCCCCTCAAACCTGTTAGGTCGGTAACCTTATTAAGGTGGTTAAGTCGGCAACCTTGTTAAAGTGTTAGATCGGCACCTCTCTTTGGTCTTAGGTCGGTCTCCCTTTGAAGCCTTAGGTCGGTCTCCCTTTGAAGCCTTAGGTCGGTCTCCCCTTGTTAAATCGGCAGAACATTAGCTCGCTCATTATTCTGGATCGGTGAGCCACGGCCGAGGCGGTGTTAACATTTGCCCCTCGAAGTACGCGCCTAACGGTTAGGTCGTGTGCTTTGATGTCCTTTAACCCACCCGTTCTCTATGTTGGTAGGTCGTACGCGAGCTAATAGTTAAGTCGCATGTGCCGCTCCAGATCCCTTCACTGCAAGGTATAAATCACATCCTCTCCTTCTTTCTCATTACCTGCTCTCTCGATCCCGCCATTAAAAACTTCCCCAAGCTTCAAAAAGGCGATTTTATTCCATCAACCACTGATAATTGTTACGTAAGTGAATCTTCTTCAATCATAGGTTATTGTTGGTCCACGAACCCCATCACTCACACTTAAACCGCCACTTCGCATAATGCTTCATCATGATTTCTATTGCACCCATGGCTGATGGAGTTTAGGTTGCTTGGTTCAATTTTAACTGACCGATGATGAAGATGATTCAGGCTAGTTGAATTTGATTCGTGCTAGGGTTGCAAGGCGTTGAATTTGCGACGGTTTCGAACTAATTGATGCGACGATCTGATAGCTTAAATGAAATGAAGGCTGTGGTTGATGGAACGGTTATTGGGTTAGCGGGTTGATCGCCGTGGGATGTTGATTCGGGAACGAGTCAGTGAAGTTGGGTGAACTAGCCTTTGGCCGACCTGGCTCTTAAGTGAAATAGCCTAAACTTTAAGTCGTGGCTGAGTTAACCCTTGGAAGAAAATTGCCAACTTCTGCTGATCCAACCTTTAAACCGCAGCCGAGTTGACCCTTTGAGGAATTTCACACCACTTTTTGAATCGTAGCCGAGTTAACGCTTAAGCTTTGGGCGTGTTGACATTTTAAGAGCATAGACCCACTTTGAGTTTCTGACTCGAACTGCCAAACTAAGTTGCCTAAATTTTGAACTGCCCCAACTTTAAATTTGTTTGAATCTCATTGTATTATTTCACAGATTGTATTAACTTATAAGCTGCCAACCTGCTGAAAATAATAAACAAAGAAAACCAAGGCGAAAATACTACCATTGACTGCCCACATCAAATGACAGATTAGTCGAGACAAGATAAGCAACTTATATACACTATATAAAATGTTGTGAATCAATCGACTAAAGTGAAGTATTAATGCAAATCATCGCTAACTTAAACCGACCTGTTTGCATCAACATTACACTTGCATGTTAGAATAACGAACTCCGGATTTTATAACTGACAAGTATTTTGCTAGTTTTTTATTCCAGTTGCATTTGCTTATTGTTTGATTGATTTTACACAACACTCCACACACTTTAGGAAACGTGCACCTTCATGTTTGAATATCCAGTTATTTATGTAGAATGACTTCCCATCAAGAAGAAATGGCAGCTCAAGAGGAAGAAACTTTTCCGGTAGCTTTACCTATAGAGAACCCTCCAGAGAGAACTCCAACCATTCTAACCCCGAGAGCATTTACTCAGCTGCGCACTCAATTTGGTTTTACTGAGAGTGATGTCCTGCTCCTTGAGCCAAGTGATACTGCCAACAATCCTCCCCGTGGCTTTATTGCAATCAATCGTCGAATGTGTTAAAGCGGAGCGATCCCTCCTTTTAATGACTTTCTCCGAATTCTTCTCCTTCGATTGTCAATCTCTCCGTCCCAACTTCATCCTAATGGTTATGCCATCTTGATGGGGTTGTGCGTTTTGTTCAGAAGAACTTTTGATCGCTTACCAAGTTTTGAAGAAATCCGTTATTTATGCTCGTTTGCAAAAAGTAGAGATCATCCTTCCCTTGTAATTGTGAGGAGTGCTCGAAACCGCAAACTTATTTCCGACCTTACCAAAAGCGTTCATGGATTTCTGAACCAATTTTTCTTTGCTCGCTGTCCCCAGGGTTTTATGCCGATTGGAGAGTAGGAAGTAAGATTACTTATCTCCATTTTTAAACTTTCTCGAGATCCGAATTACCAATTGCTAATTTCATTCTTTGCTCTTTTCAGCACTTCCTCTTCCCTCTAGAGATCCGGTCCATAAGCAGACTTTCGATAGATTGAGTGCCGTGGCTGTAGCAGAGAGAAGCATCAAGTTTTTGTTGGGGGATGAATTATTGCACCAATACGGGCTTTTTCATACTTCTCGTTGTACACATCCTCATGAAATCCCAGACTCCCCGGCTAGAGCATTGGATGCCCCATCTTCTACAGATACATCCAAACCAAAAGGACCTGCTCCCGAGGCTTTTCTAGTGAAATGTTCCACTTCTGTTGATGTTGCGGGGCCATCTAACGAACTTGCCCCGGTTATTGAGGAAGAGGAGCCTCAGGGATCTCCCCGACGTTCACAGAAATCTGACGAAGAAGCCGAGAAAACTAGCCTTGCCAAGCAGAGCAGGGATGATACTTTCAAAGGGTTGAGCGACCTCTTTGCCACGTCGCAGGAAATCTTTAAAGTTGATCCTATCACTACTGGGGTTTCTTCTTCAGTGGTTGAAGCAACTTCTGTCCTGCAGCAGACTCCGTCAACTCAGGAGTTGACCCTAACTATTACACCCACAACCAGTCTTCAATTAAAGAGTGGTTCGTAGTTTGATGCGCGTAGTTTGCATGCCACACACACTTAGGATTTCTTTTCGGCACTTTTATGTTTCTCACTTTTTGTACTTTGAAGACCTCTAAAACTTATCTTTTTTTTATTTCAGATTCTCCGATGGGGCGCAGCAGCTCATACTACAATGATTTCCAGCGCTACGGGAGGCGTAGCCAATATGATTATAGGCGTTACCTCCCATCTTACAGAGAATCTGATGAAGAAAGAGCCGCCCGAAAGGCTCAAGAGAAGAGGGCTCAAGAGGAGCGCTACGAAAGAAGAGAGAGGGTAGAGCGCCACGATTCTTCACAGAGAGGTGACGATTCCCATAAAAGAAAAACCCATGATGACAGAGGTAAAGGTCATGTGGTTGAAGATTCGAGCAAGCGAGCCCGACATGGTGAGAAGCACACCACTACAACTCCTGAAAAGGTTACCGC
Source organism: Allium cepa (assembly GCA_030765085.1). Lineage (NCBI taxonomy): Eukaryota > Viridiplantae > Streptophyta > Magnoliopsida > Asparagales > Amaryllidaceae > Allium > Allium cepa. Next base: position 269,810,785 of record CM060935.1, on the reverse strand, counting down.
CCCTGCCTCGCTTGATATTCCTTCCGGCTCTCCCGCTCTCGGGAAGTCAGACATCCAAACTATAATTAGCAGACCTAAATTCCAAGTTGGACCGGGTCCTGCCACTTTGCAAAGTCGATTTCCTCAGTGGTGCCTGAAGGGAGTAAGGTTTGACCTTGACTTGGTCCCCATTGACAAGTCTGCCATGTTACGAAACCTTGACGCCGTTAAGCTTGATATTGAGAGGATGTCGAACTGGCAGAAACTTGTTGACGAGCTTCAGAGGGTTAATCGTGCAAACATAGAGGCCATGCTCACCATGGAAAATGATAAAGCCGAATTGCAAAAGGTGCTCGAGCAACATGACACCGAGATGAGAAGCATTGCTTCTTACAATGAGGAGCTTGAAGCAAAAGTTGAAGAACTGAAACAAGAGCTTGCTGCTTCCTCTACTTCTTATTCTCAAAAAGAAGAAGTACTCCTCAAACAAGTGAGAGATGCCCATGCTGGCCAAAGGGATGCCGAAGACAGGCTCGAAGTGCAGAAAAGAATTAGCGAGGGCTATGTCGCTGACATTGAAGAGCTTCGGAAGAAGAATAACTCCCAAGAGGCGGAGATCCAAATGCTTAAGCTTCAACTTTCTAAAGTTGAAAGGGAGCGTGATGAGGCCGTTGCCGGCAAAATTGCAGCTGAAGAATCTCACGAGGCAAAGAGGGCCAACATCAGCTCAACATTATTTGATTTCTATCTGCATAGCATCTTGGGGCACGGTAGCCTTGCCTTTCTAGGCCCTAAGTATGAAATTACACTAGCTGAAGTTTGGGAGGCAGCACTCGATATGCTCGGTGGTAAAGGCGCTAGCTACGCTGAGTCAGCTCTTGAAGAGCATTATCTTGATGATGATGCTCGCGCCGCTCTTGCCAAGGGGAGAGAACAGCTTGCAAGATTAAGGCCCGAAACAGCGGCAGGAGAATATTCAGGAAAAATCACCTCAACTACTCCAATTCAACCTTCTCCTTCAGCCGAAATTGAAATTATCGATTCTAGTTCTCATTCCCCATCTCCTACTAAAGTCACCACTGATATTACAAGCATACAAGGTGGAGATGAGGGCGGGGAGAGTGCCGAGGCACAGGCTTACGAAGTTGACATCAGGGAACCGACTTCTGCAGGTAACCCTACTGACAATCTTGCCCAAGTAGATTGCTCATCTGTTTCTTATGAACTTGATGGGCTTTTTGACTACTTCTTGAATCTCAGTGGACCTTTATCTCCGCTTTTTGCTGATTTAAACTTTTTTCCTTCTGCAGAGAAAACGTCGGGCATTGTTCAGGCTTCTCCTCCTCCAATTATTCCTTCTCCGCCTCCTAAGGTCACTCCTCCTTCTGCCTCGCAACCCGGGTCACAGGAAGAGCAAATAGAAGCCCTTCACGGCTTAGATGATCCCGTTGCTTCTCAAGATCCGAAAGGAAAAGAAACTGAAGGAAGCGAGAGGACGCCAGAACCTACTGGCTCCGACGCTGAACCGTTATCCAAACTTCTTTCTCCAGGGAGTGGGCCTTCCTCCAAGAAGAGATGGAAGCAGGGAGTTTCCATGAAGAAGAATAAGAAGGAATCTTTAATTGGCGGAGAAGAGACGGAAGAAAGTCCGATCGAGCCCCTTTCTCCTTCATCCCCTACCCTTACAAGCCGACCTAAAAAGTTGGTCATTCGGCCCGGTGCGGGCTCAAAAGGTGGGCGGAAGAAGAAATGATGGCTCTGGTTCTGTGGCTTTCATATCGCTTTTTTTCCTTTTTTTGCATGCATTGACCGGAAATTGTGCGGGTACTGGCCCCCCGCTTTTCTTTTGTTGGAACCTGTACCTGTATATAAAATAGTGTTGAATAAAATGATTCTTTTTCTTTGTATAAACTTCTGTCTATATCGGAGAATGCATTTACTATTTATTTTTGTACAAGTTTCTTTGTACGATATTGCAGTGAGCTTGTGGTATATATTGTTCGAGCGCAATTTTACCGATGTAGTTACGCCATGCTGCCCCATTACCATAAGCCCATTGTAATATTTTATTTCATGAGGAACTTGTGCTTTTATTTTTTAGAGAATAATTATTCCACATTTGGAGGAATATGATTTCATTAAAAAATAGAGCACAAATAAGTTTCTTCGCTTCAACTTTCGAAGATATCACTCTTTATTTTGTGCATATACACATTTTATTGAATGAAATCTTCTATGTGGTAAAGCGGGTATTTGTAAAGTACTTCAACTTCTTTTTGAGGAAGAGAATTTTCTAGAACAAGTAATTCACTCTTCCTTTGAAAGTTAAAGTGTGCTCTTAATGAGGATTTTTTTTTTTTTACTTTCCACGGTAAAGGGCTTCTTGATTTTTGTTTCTTTGAAAAGTTGCACCTCTGAGGAAAACTTTTTCACGTTTCAACACTTGGGAGTTTTACTTCAATCTTGGTGAAACGTGTGCCTCCGAAGAGGTCTTTTCTCCTTGATTGTGCCTCCGGGAGGAGGTCTTTTCATTTCTGCCTCTGGGAAGAGGTCTTTCTGTCTTATTGTGCCTCTGGGAAGAGGTCTTTCTGTCTTATTGTGCCTCTGGGAAGAGGTCTTTCTGTTTCTGCCCCTTGGGAGAGGCTCTCTTTTTTTTTTTTTTTTTAGCATTTCATCTCCAGTGAAGTGAAACTCCGAAGAGCGGTTGTTACACTTCAACTCCTGGCGAAATGAGCCTCCGAAGAGGGCTTTTATTTTGTTTTACATTACAACTCTGGTGAAGTGAAATTCCGAAGAGCGGTTGCAACACTTCAACTCCTGGTGAAATGGGCCTCCGAAGAGGGCTTTTATTTTGTTTTACATTACAACTCTGGTGAAGTGAAATTCCGAAGAGCGGTTGTAACACTTCAACTCCTGGTGAAATGGGCCTCCGATTTTGTTTTACATTACAACTCTGGTGAAGTGAAATTCCGAAGAGCGGTTGTAACACTTCAACTCCTGGTGAAATGGGCCTCCGAAGAGGGCATTTATTTTGTTTTACATTTCAACTCTGGTGAAGTGAAATTCCGAAGAGCGGTTGTAACACTTCAACTCCTGGTGAAATGGGCCTCCGAAGAGGGCTTTTATTTTGTTTTACATTTCAACTCCGGTGAAGTGAAACTCCGAAGAGCGGTTGTAACACTTCAACTCCTGGTGAAATGGGCCTCCGAAGAGGGCTTTTATTTTGTTTTACATTTCAACTCTGGTGAAGTGAAATTCCGAAGAGCGGTTGTAACACTTCAACTCCTGGTGAAATGGGCCTCCGAAGAGGGCTTTTATTTTGTTTTACATTTCAACTCTGGTGAAGTGAAATTCCGAAGAGCGGTTGTAACACTTCAAATCCTGGTGAAATGGGCCTCCGAAGAGGGCTTTTATTTTGTTTTACATTTCAACTCCGGTGAAGTGAAATTCCGAAGAGCGGTTGTAACACTTCAACTCCTGGTGAAATGGGCCTCCGAAGAGGGCTTTTATTTTGTTTTACATTTCAACTCCGGTGAAGTGAAACTCCAAAGAGCGGTTGTTACACTTCAACTCCTGGTGAAATGGTCCTCCGAAGAGGGCTTTTATTTTGTTTTACATTTCAACTCCGGTGAAGTGAAACTCCGAAGAGCGGTTGTTACACTTCAACTCCTGGTGAAATGGGCCTCTGAAGATTGCCTGGAAGTTACTCTCTCATGGTTGGAGGGTCATGACTCCTCCAATCTTTTTTGGTTGAGTAGAGAACTTTCTTTTTTGCGGCATATGCTTCGTTAGAGGTCTTTATCCTCCGAAGAGTTGTTCCTTCGAAGAGGACTTGTGCCTCCGAAGAGGGCTTTAGTTGTTCCTTGTCCACTTGCTTATGCCTTTTCAGTGATCCTCTATATTTGTTAACGCTAAAATTTGAACGCTAACACCCCGGTGTATGAAGTGAGATCGTGAAAGCACCACCCGATAGCTCGGGAACAGATTATAAGCAGATAGTAGTGAAAAAACAGTAAACAACAGCAATTTTATAGTGGTTCGGCTTAAGAGGTAGCCTACGTCCACTTTGAATATCTTTATTGATGATTTGATTACAAGTCAATGCAGTTACACTTTGATTACAACACACTTTGAGTTTCAAGTGACTTAGAACAAGTAACCTAAACTTCAACGTCGATCCAAATCTTTGAACACATGTTTGACATGTTTGATTTCTTCGTGAAGTTCCTTGAAGGTGCTGAAGTAGTTCAGAATGCAACAGAGTAACGGCGCTTGAAATGAATGAGCCAAAAGTCCCTTGAATGTTGGGGGTGGCCATGTATTTATAGGCAAATCTGGATAGAAGTTTTTTGCCCAAGTCCTGAGTCGTGACCGACTCAGGCTAAGCCGTGGCCGAGTCAAGTTGAGTCGTGGCCGGCTTATCTGATTAAACATTTGGTCTTCTCACTAGCTCATTCTCTTGCTGGATTCTAAGTCAAGTCCTAAGTCGTTGGCGAGTCAATTCTCACTGGGTCATGCATTGTAGCAACGGAGTACGACTCAGTGGCTTTAAGTCGCGGACGAGTCATCCTGAGTTATGAGTCATCAAGTTATTTCTTAGGTCATCAATTCTCTTGAGTCGTTTCTTATGATGAGTCGTGGACCTGTTGAGTCGCTGGGGAAAAGACTTTGATGAGTCGGTAATGCATTGAGTCGGTCCTGCCTTGTGAACCGTTAACCCCTTGAGTCGTAACCCTTTAAGTCGCTTTGAGCTTTAGGTCATTAACTCCTTGAGTCGGTGACTCGATGAGTCGTGAGGCTTCCTGAGTCGTGAGGCTTCCTGAGTCGTTAAACACCTTAAGTCGTGGCTCGTCCCAGGACTTAAGTCGTTGACTCCTTTAACTCGTAGGCTGGAACGGGGTTAACATTTGCCCCTCGAAGCACACGCTTAAGTCGTAAGTCGTGTGCTTCGACTTATCATAACCCGGGCGTGCCGATTCGAGTTTCAGCTCTTCCAGATATAAAACGCTTGACTCGTTCCTCCTATCTCCCACTTCTTATCAGCGATCTTCTGAACCGCATCCGCCATTAACGCACCTCTATGTTCTCACAGGCGATTCCAACTCGACTCTCCTCTGATCATCTTTGACACCACATTACGTAAGCAATCTTGCTTCCCTTCCGATTATCGATCATCGTTAACCTATGCGCTCTGTCCCTACCTTCATTTTACTCCCTCGAGTCTTGCGAGTTCGGTCATTCTAACCATCAATGGTTGTAGGGTTGTTTGATCTGATGATTTTCGTCTTGAGGTGATTTAGCGGCGTGATAAGACCGGGGTTGTTTATTGAGAGTTTTATTGGGTTAATGGGTTAAAAGTTGGAAGATTAACGGGTTAGGAGTGAAATGGTTTATGGGTTAGAAGGCAACCTGGTTAGGAGTTAGGTGATTAGTTGGTCAGATTGATTCGAATACTGCTTTAGGTACGACTCGGTCATTTTTGTATGATCCAACAACCATGATCCGACCCAACATGCTCCACGGCCTAAGCCTTGAGTCGTGGCCGAGATACGACTTACGACTCACGGCTTACGACTCACGACTCACGACTTACGACTTACGGCCTAAGCCTTGAGTTGAACCAGAGCTTCTCCCTTTTTATACGACTTACGGCCTAAGCCTTGAGTTGAACCAGAGCTTCTCCCTTTTTATACGACTTACGACTTAGGGTACTGCCGACTCAAAAATTTTGAGCCATTGACGGGTTAGGACTTGCGTGAATTCTGCTCGAACTTTGGACCATTGCATTAACTTTGAACTGTTGAATTCTATTGCATTCATTCACAGGTTATTTTGACTTGCAGGCTAACAATCTGTTCAATACAACATTCACAGAAAACTGGGACAAATATACTGTCATCGACTGCCCATATCAAATGACAGATTAGTTAATAACAGATAATTAACTTAAACAAATCGTGTGAACGAAGTGCTATCGATTTCAAGTAGAATATTAAAGCAACACTGAAACAGTCAATTGAAACTAACCAGCCTGCACTAATCTTATGCTTGAACTTTAAATTAACAAGTTCTGAAATTACCATAGTCGATCAATCGTCAACCAGTTTAATTCCAGTTATATTTACTTGTTATTTTCATTAGTTCTGCACAACACTTCACACTTTTAGGAAACGTGCACCTTCGCATTTGAACACCCAGTTGCTTGTGTAGAATGACATCTCAACAAGAAGAACCGATGGGCCAGGCTGAAGATGTCCTCCCAGTAGCCAACTTGTTGGATAACCCTCCGGAGAGAACTCCCACAACTCTGAATCAGCGGGTGTTTAACCAATTGCTCATCCAGTTTGGCATTGGCGAAGCTGATGCCTTACTGCCGGGGCCAAATGATACTGCAGATAGGCCCCCTTCTGGCTTTATTGCTGTCAACCGCCAAATGTGCTTGAGCGGTGCCATACCACCTTTCAATGACTTCCTTCAGCAGTTCCTGCTTCGACTATCTATCTCTCCATTCCAATTGCACCCCAATGGCCATGCCATTCTGATGGGGTTATGTGTGCTATTTAGTAGAGTTCTGGGCCGATTACCGAGCTTTGAGGAAATCTGCTACTTCTGCTCATTCACAAAAATTAAAGATCATCCCTCTATCGTAGTTATAAGGAGTGCTCGAAACCGCAAGCTCATCACCGATCTTCCTGAAAGCGTTCATGGATTTCTAAATCAGTACTTCTTTGGCCGCTGTCCTCCAGGGTTTTATGCCATCTGGAGAGTAGGAAGTAAGATTTTCCTGCTTTTATTTCTCCATTCTTGGGCTTTTCGAAATCTGGGTTGCTAAACGCTAACTTGGTTTCTTTTTTTCCTGTTTTAGCACTTCCTCCTCCCTCTAGAGATCCATGCTATAAACAAATTTTTGAGAGATTGAACGTCGTGGCGGCAGAAGAGAGGAGTATAAAGTTCTTGTTAAATGATGGATTTTTACATCAATATGGGCTTCTTCATTCCTCTCGCTTCACTCAGCTTCGTGAAGTCCCAACTGAAATTCCTGATTCTCCGACGGAAACTCCTGATGCCCCCGTCTCTACTAAAGAGCACACGCAAGGAGGAATCTCTATAGAAACTCCACTAGTGAAGAGTTCAATTCCGAAGGACGTTGCGGGGCCGTCCGACAAGTCCGCACTTGCCCCAGTTATCGAAGAGGAAGAAACTCCACGATCTTCCGGAAGATTTGCTGACGAAGGAGTTGAGAAAGCCAGTCCCAAAAAACATGATGGCGATGATGTTTTCGAGGGGTTGAGCGATTTAATTGTGACTTCTCAAGAACTTTTCAAAGATGATGTTTCCAAAACTATCTCTTCTGTAATTGAGTTTACATCCTCTCTACAACAAATGTCAACTCCTTCCACTCAAGTTATCACTACCTCTACTCCACAGAGTGGTCTGTAACTTGATGCGTGTAGTTTACACGTTACACAACACTTAGGATTTTTCAGCACTTCTACGCATTCATCTTCTTATACTTTAAAGATTTCTAAAGCTTATTATTTTTATTCCAGATTCTCCAATGGGGCGCAGTAGTTCATATTATGACGATTTCCAACGCTACGGGAGGCGGAGTCAATATGATTATAGGCGTCACCTCCCCTCTTACAGAGAATCGGATGAAGAGAGGGCCATCAGGAAAGCAGACGAGAGACGAGCATATGAAGAACGTCACCGAAGAGAACAAGAAAGACATGACCCCCCCCCCCACAGAGATGATGATACCCAAAAAAGAAAGACTCACGATGAGAGAGGTAAAGGTCACATGGATGATTCTTCTAGCAAGCGGGCTAAACTTACTGAAGAAACAACGCCGACAGTTTCTCAAAATGTTCCTGCTCAATCTCCTGCCCCCGTTCGTTCCGACATTCAAACAATCATCAACCGGCCCGCATACCAAGTTGGGCAAGGTCCTCCCACTCTTCAAAGTCGATTTCCTCAGTGGTGCCTGAGAGGGGTTCGATTTGATCTCGACTTGGTTCCTCTTGACAAATCAGCTATGCTATGAAATCTTGACGCTGTCAGGACCGATATTGAAAGAATGTCGAACTGGTAAAAACTTGTCGACGAGCTTCAGAGGGTTAACCGAGCCAATCTCGAGGCTATGCTCACAATGGAGAACGATAAGGCCGAGTGGCAAAAGACTCTCGAACAGCATGACGCCGAAATGAGAAGTATTGCTTCCTATAATGAAAAGCTGGAAGCGGAAGTAGAAAAGCTTAAGGAAGAGTTAGCTACTTCATCTACTTTCCATTCTCAAAAGGAGAGCATGCTTCAGCAACAAGTACGAGATGCGCATGCTAGTCAAAGGGCGGTCGAAGATAAGCTTACACACTAGGAGAAGGTCATAGAAGAATATCGCGCTGAAACTTTACAGCTGCGAGAATGGACCGGCTCTCAAAGCTTGGAGATAGAGATGTTAAAAGCTCAACTTGCTATGGCCGAAAAGGAGCGTGACGAGGCTGTTGCTGGTAAACTTGCGGCCGAAGAGGCCCATCAAGCAACCAAAGCTGACATTAGCTCCACATTATTTGATTTTTATCTGCACAGCATTTTGGGGCGTGGCAGCCTTGCCTTCCTAGGCCCTAAGTATGAAATTACACTAGCTGAAGTTTGGGAGGCAGCACTCGATATGCTAGGTGGTAAAGGTGCTGGCTACGCTGAGACAGCTCTTGAAGAGCATTATCTCGATGATGATGCCCGCGCCGCTCTTGCCAAGGGAAAAGAGCAACTCCCTAGAGTACGGGCCGGAATGGCGGAAGAGGAACGTTCTGAAAAAGAAGTACCACCTACCACTTCTGAACGTCCTTTAGTTTCTTCCGAAGTTGACATTACAGGTTCCAGTGCTCATTCGCTGCCTCCTACAAGAACTGGGGTAATTACCCCTACTGATGATGAGGCTTTGGAAGATATCGGGGCTCAAAATTATGAGATTGAACTAACGAAGCAAACATCTTCAGGTAATTTTGACATTGGTCCGATTCAGGTGGATTGCCTGCTTGCTCCTCAAAAGTTTGATGAGCTTCTCGATTACTTCTTGAATCTCGACGAACCCATATCTCCCTTCTTTTGGGGAGATACTAATATTTTTAATTTCTCTTCTTCTGCAGTTGAAACACCGAGTGCTGTGCAGATTTCACCTCCTCCGGTTATCCCTCCTCCGTCTCTTCAGGTGACTCCTCCTTCTGCTTCACAACCCGGGTCACAAGAGGAGCAAATTGAGGCTCTTCATGGCTTGGATGACCCTATCGCTTCGCAAGAGCAGAAAGACGAGGGACTTGAAGGAGGCGAGATCTCTCCGGAGAGGACTCCTTCTGATGACGTAGTTTTATCCGCTCTTGTCACTCCAGGAAGTTAGTCTTCTTCGAAGAGAAGAAAGAAGCACGGTACATCGAAGAGGAGGGGGAAGAAAATCCTTGCTACTGAAGAAGAACCGGAAATTGCACCGGTTGCACCTCCTTCTCCTTCTTCCCTTATGCCTGTAGATAGACCTGAAAAGCTAATCATTCGGCCGGGCAAAGGGTCCAAAGGTGGTAAGAAGAAGTGAAGAGTCGGACTTCAGGCTTTTTGATTCCTTTTTTGTGTAATGGTCGGATGTTGTGCAGGCACCGGCCCCTGCTTTTTTATTTTGAAACCTGTATCTGCAATTGAATAAAATGATCCTTTATTTGTACAGACTCTTGTTTGAATTTGAGAATGCATTTATTATTCATTTTGCACAAGTTTATTTATATGATATTGCGGTGAACTTGTGGTATGTTGCTTGAGCGTATTTTACCGATATAGCTATACCATTTTGTATGTAACTATACCATGTTGCCCCCATACCATAAGCTTGCTGCAATATTTTATACTTTGAGGGGACTTGCACTCTTATTTTCTGAAGAGTAATTACATCATTCTTGAAGAAATTTTTCGTAGAGTACGACTTCCTTCACATAAATTTTTACGCTTTATCCTTCGAAGAAATCACTTCTTCTTTTTTTTACTTATGTATGCATTTTGCCAAGTGAATTCTTCTATATGGTAAAGCGGGCCTCTGAAGGGTACTTTAACTTTCTTCCTCTTTTTTTTTTGAGGAAGCTTATTTTCTAGAATAGGTAAATCACTCTTCCTTTGAAAGTTAAAGTATGCCCTTGATGAGGATATATATATATATATATATATATATATTTTTGAATTAGAAATTTGTACTTCTGAGGAGGGATTTTTCACGTTTCAACACTTGGAAGTTTTATTTCAATCTTGGTGAAACGTGTACCTCCAAGGAATTGCGCCTTTGAAGAAAGCCTTTTCACGTTTCACATTTGGAAGTTTTATTTCAATCTCGGTGAAACGTGGGCTTCCGAAGAAGTCTTTCTTTTTGATTGTGTCCCCGGGAGGGGGTTGTACCTCTGAGGAGGGATTTTTCACGTTTCAACACTTGGAAGTTTTATTTCAATCTTGGCGAAACGTGTACCTCCAAAGAGTTGTGCCTTTGAAGAAAGCCTTTTCACGTTTCAACACTTGGAAGTTTTATTTCAAACTCGGTGAAACGTGGGCTTCCAGAAAGGTCTTTATTTTGTTTTGCATTTCAACTTTGGTGAAGTGAAATTCCGAAGAGCGGCTGTTACACTTCAACTCCTGGTGAAATGTGCCTCCGAAGAGGTCTTTATTTTGTTTACATTTCAACTCTGGTGAAGTGAAATTCCGAAGAGCGGTCGTAAAACTTCAACTCCTGGTGAAATGGGCCTCCGAAGAGGGCTTTTATTTTGTTTACATTTCAACTCTGGTGAAGTGAAATTCCGAAGAACGGTTGTTACACTTCAACTCCTGGTGAAATGTGCCTCAAAGAGGGTTTTCATCGCCTGGAAGTTACTCTCTCATGGTTGGAGGGTCATGACTCCTCCAATCTTTTTTGTTGAGTAGAGAACTTTCTTTTTTGTGGCGTATGACCCATTAGAGGTCTTTATCCTCCGAAGAGTTGTGCCTCCGAAGAGGATTTGTGCTGCCGATGATGGCTTTGGTTGTTCCCTTGTCCACTTGCTTATGCTTTTTCAGTGATCCTTTTTTTTTTACAAGTGACTTGTTTAATCCAAGGAAATGTACTTCATTGCCAGGCAAGTTCGTGAGAACGAGCATCAGCTTCTTAATTGGATGTTTGTTTGTTCAAACGATCTCAATTTATTAGCAAAGGCCCGTTTCTGTCGAAATCATAGGCCGTTCAATTGAAGTACTTCCTATCTAGGATTTGAATTTGTAGCTTTTGTGACTTGAAATTTGGCGAGAATCACTGGGTCTTATTATGTGCAAGTTTCACTTCCATTGTCTGCAAAAATTTAAATCGACATTTCAGCAATACATTCTATGTACTTTTTATATCGAAAATAAAGCAAACATGTAATAATAATAAGGAACACAAGATTTATAGTGGTTCGGCCAGGAAATTGGGCCTACATCCACTTTATATTTTTTCATTATTTACTTGCATCAGTTTTACAATTGCCTTCAATTACAAGAATCATGCATTCATAATTCTTTTTACAATATTTTGACAAAATTTTCAAGTAAAGTATGGACGCAAATGATTGTTGTTCCATGCCCTTGGGATTTGATCTCCTTCAACAGTAGTGAGTTTGAATGTGCCGTCAAGAAGCTTCTGACCTATGACATATGGTCCTTTCCAATTTGGCCCAAACACACCTGTCGCTGTCATAATTCTTTTCAGGACTAGGTCTCCAATCTCAAAGTTGCGTTGGCGAACTTTGGAATTGAAATGTCTGGCTATCCTTTGCTGATGAGCTGCAATTCTGAGATTAGCCTCATCTCTTTTTTCATCAAGGAGATCTAGCGCTTCAAGCTGTAGCTTTTCGTTTTCTGCTTGGTTGAAATGGATTCTTCTATGTGAAGGGACCTCTACTTCTACCGGAATCATTGCCTCCGACCCGTATGCTAATGAAAACGAGGTGTGCCCAGTCGCAGTTTTGTGAGTGGTTCTGTATGCCCATAGTGCCAGTGGTAGCTTATCGACCCAGCCACCTTTTGCTCTTTCAAGTTGCTTTTTGATGGTTGACTTAATAATTTTATTCACGGCTTCCACTTGCCCGTTTGCCTGCGGATGAGCCACTACTGAGAAGCTTTTTCGGATTTTGAATCGCTTGCAAAAATCTTGGAATTCTTCACTTTCAAACTGAGTACCATTGTCTGTAATTATTTTTTGAGGCACACCGTATCTGCAAATGATGTTTTTAGTTACAAAACTTATCATCTTCTTTGAGGTGATAGTAGCCAGTGGTTCAGCTTCTGCCCACTTAGTAAAATAATCTACAACAACAATGGCATATTTAATTCCAGATTTGGCAGTTGGTAACGGTCCTACAAGGTCTATCCCCCATATTGCAAACGGCCATGGACTGACCATCTGTGTGAGTTCAGTAGAAGGAGCTCTAGGAATTTTGGCGAATCTTTGGCATTTGTCACATTTTCGGGAATACTCTGTTGCATCTCGATTAATTTCTGGCCAAAAATATCCGTATCGGAGAATTTTCTTTGCTAATGTTTGGCCACCTGAATGATCACCACACTCTCCTCCGTGTACCTCTGCTAGGATTGCTTTGGACTCTTCCCTGGATACACATCGAAGTAATGGCATTGAGAATCCTCGTCTGTATAATCAGCCATCCTGGATTATGTATCGAGAGGCTTTTCTTAGTAGCTTTTGTCGTTCTTTTGAGTTCCCTGGTAAGGATCCATTGAGCAGATATTCTGTTATCGAAGTCATCCATGATTCTTGCTCTTGAGACATGCTCATGATCCAATCAATGTCCATCTCATCAATGCTAGGAGTCGACAGGACCTCCACCGAAGTTAACCCTAGAAATTGAGCTTCGCTGGTGCTAGAATACTATGCGAGAGAATCTGCTTTCACGTTTTCTTCTCGAGGAATGTGACTTATCATGTAATGATCGAAATCACCCAGGAGTTCCCAAGCCTTTGACAAGTAGGCGGGCAGATTCCCCCCTTTTGCTTGGAATTCCTTTTTGACTTGGCATACAATAAGCTGAGAATCACTGAATATCTGCAACGCTCGAATGTTTAATTCTTTAGCAATCCTTAAGCCAGCGATAAGGGCTTCGTATTCTGCTTCATTGTTTGTTGAAGGAAATTCCAAAATTAGTGCATAGCATAATGATCGGCCTTCAGGGGTCTCAAGTACAACTCCGGCTCCAGAACAGTAGTCGTTTCTCGCACCATCGACATATAACTTCCATTGGATTGGGGAATCGTCGACCGTTTTCTCCTCACTGTTACCCTTATCTGTGAATTCTGCGATGAAATCCGCTAAAGCTTGTCCATTGATTGCTTTTCGGGGGTGATAAGTGATGTCATACTGACTGAGTTCAATATTCCACTTTAGAAGACGACCCGAAGTCTCAGGGCGAAACAGGACTTGCTTTAAAGGTTGATCAGTGAGGACTCTGTTAGGATGAGCTTGAAAATATTGCCTCAACTTTCTAGATGCAATTAGTAGGCAATAGGCGAGTTTTTCCAACTTAGAGTAATTCATCTCTGCCCCAGTGAGTCTTTTGCTGATATAGTAAACTGGATGTTGAATCCTTTTGTCTTCTCGTATCAGCGCTGCACTTAAAGCATGAGATGATACTGCCAAGTATATAAGAAGATCCTCGCCATCGCCAGGCCTAGAAAGTATTGGAGGCGTTTCCATATGGCGAATCAATTCATCAAAGGCTTTTTGGCATTCGGGAGTCCAATCGAAGTTTTTCTTTCCTTTCTTTAGGGCGTCAAAGAATGGGATGCATTTATCTGTGGCTTTGGAAATGAACCGACTCAAGGCGGCGACTTTTCCATTGAGACTTTGCAATTCCTTCTTTGTTCTAGGGGCTTTGACTTCTTTCAGTGCAGTAATTTGAGCTGGACTGGCCTCAATGCCCCTAGCGCTCACGATGAAACCTAAAAACTTGTCGGATTCCACTCCAAATGAACATTTCAAAGGATTGAGCTTCATTCCGTATTTTCGGAGGACTGCGAACATGTCCGCTAAGTGTTCTATGTGATCCACTGCTTTCTTAGACTTTACTAACATGTCATCGACGTAGACTTCCATAGTCTTGCCTAATTGCTTTTTGAACATAGCATTAACAAGTCTTTGGTATGTTGCCCCTGCATTCTTTAGCCCGAAGGGCATAACTCTGTAGCAGTAAAGACCAATGTCGATGATAAAGCTCGTGTCCTCCTGATCTGGCTCATGCATCATAATCTGGTTATATCCGGAGTAAGCATCCATAAAAGATAACAATTCGTGTCCCGTTGTTCCGTCTACCAGTTGATCGATTCTGGGTAATGGGAAGCAGTCTTTGGGGCAGGCCTTGTTTAGATCTGAAAAATCGATGCATACTCTCCATTTTCCATTGGCTTTCTTAACCAGCACTGGATTTGAAACCCAATTCGGATAGGTAGATTCTTTGATAAAATTATTCTCCATGAGCCGATCAACTTCTTCTTTTAATGCCGCCGACCTTTCTGGACCTTGAGTTCTCCTCTTCTGTTTCACAGGTGTAAATTTTGGATCAATATTTAGAGCATGCACTGCAACTTCTGGGGATATTCCGCACATATCGGCATGAGTCCAAGCAAAAACATCCAGATTTGCCTTTAAAAAAGATATTAAGATATTCTGAATTGACACATTAAGTTGTGAACCCACATTCAACACCTTGTTTGGGTCCTTTGGGTCAACAGGTATTGGTATTGTCGTTTCCACTGGTACCACTCTATTTTCCCCTGCACTGACTTTACTAGGGTCCATCTCTTTCCTTGCTCCGCTGTGCTCGCCAGTGCAGGGTCCGCCCTGTAATTGCTACAAGGATGGTTCTTTGATGCGGACTGGGGCTGCCGCATTCTTTCCCATTTCTCTTTTTCTGGTTTCTCGTAGCTCTTTCAGATAACACTCTCGCCCAGCATTTTGATCCCCTTTTATAACTCCTACTCCATTGTCTGTAGGGAATTTAATAGTGAGGTACCACGGGGCAAGAACAGCTTTGAACGCTGCCAGAGTTGGACGACCAAGCAAAGCATTGTAAGCGGAAAATTCGTCGACAATCACAAAAGTTTGCTTGCGGACCACTTTTCTCTCTCCTTCTCCATGTTCCACAAACAAATCAATGGTCCCTACTGGCTGCTTTGGCTCCCCAGTGAAACCACCAATTTTCTGCGATGAGGCTTGCACATCAGCCATAGGGATCTTCATTTGGTCGAATGCTTTCTTGAAGAGGATATTGCAGGATGCGCCACAATCAATGAGAACTCTTCTGACAATAGCTGGCCCGATACCAGCCGAGATGACTAGAGGATCCAAGGTAGGAGCTTCAATACCTGCGGAATCCCTAGCTTTGAACACAATATCATCATCAAAAGTTCTTTGTTGCTTCAAGGGCGTAGCACCTTCCAAAACGAATACATCTTCCTCGGTCGGTACATACTTTAAAGCTCGGGTATACCTTTCCATCTCACCCCAGCTTCTGGCTGCTGGGTGAGGTCATCCTGTAATGACATTGATAATGGGCCTTCCAGATTCATGCCCTGCAGCCTTCTCACTCGTCCTAGGCTGATGAGTAGGAGCCTGTTGCCCCTGACCAAATGAAGCAGGATTTTTGCCATTCTTTTTCACAAATTGCTGCAGTTTGTTTTCCCTTAGCAACTCTTCAATCAGATTTTTCAACTGGCGGCATTCGTCGGTCTCGTGACCGGGTTGATTATGGAAGCGGCAGAACTTCCCACTCTGTATAGCCTTTTTCCCGGTCCTTAGAGGAGGAGGTTTAGGAAAGTCAACAGAATCTTTAGTGGCAAGGTAGATACGCTCCGGCGTATCTGATAAAGGAGTATATTCTGATGGCTTGAAGGATCGGGGTTTCTTCAGATTACTCTGCTTCTTCCCATCGTTATTTTCCCTTTTTTGCCCTACAGATTCATTCTTGCGTGGAACAACAGTGTTATCTTCGGCTTTTTCCAACACTGCCTTTACCGGTACGTGACGGCTTTCTAAGCGTATGAATTCATCTGCTTTTTTATAGAACTTCTCAAGGGAATTTGGTTCCTTCATGTTTAGCCATTTCCCAAATTCGCTCGACTTGTCAATACCCTTCATCAGATAAGTCAATATCATTCGCGGTTCTGCATTGTCCACCTCAGCTAGCGCTATATTAAAGCGGTTTAAGAAAGATCTGATAGTCTCTCCTGGATTCTGCTCCAAACTTGACAGTGACATGATATCCTTGGCTTTTGAGGCGTATAGTCTGAACTGCTCCTTGAACTTCCGGGTTAAGTCAGAAAGCTGATCGATAGATCGGACTGGGAGTTTGGTGAACCAAAGCAGAGCTACACCTTCGAGATACACAGGAAAATATCGGCACTTTATTTCATCGGAGGCTCTGGCACCTGTCATGTGCCAATCATACTTGTATAAGAATTCGTTCGGATCACTTGTCCCCCTGTAAGCTGGAATGGTTGGAGGGACAAACTTCCTTGGGAATTCAGCCTTTAAGATTTTCTCAGTAAACGGAGTTTTACTTGGGGCGAAACCCCATTCTTTCTCGTCTTCAACCCTCTGCATACTCTCTTTCATAATTTGTCGGACCATTCCAGAAAGATACTCCTCATCATGTCGAGTTCTAGATCCACCAACCTCTGGAAGTGTTTGTTGAAAGGGGCTAGCAGCCCTTTCAGGAGCATTTCTTTCTTCAGCATCACGAATGTTTCCAGCAAAATTCCTTTCATTATCTGCTGGTTGACGGTTTGCCCCAAGCAAATCGTTCAACCTATTCAGAATTAGGGCATTCTGGGCATTCTGAGCCTCGAATTGTGCATTTTGGGCATTTATCTGTTGGTTCAGCCCTAAGATTGCAGCATCCAGCTCTGCCTTTGTAACTCCGACAGCTGGAGTGGCTTGATTTGATATAGGGGAAGCGGAGGTTCCCTCTTGAATATTCCCAGATCTGACAGATCTACTTTTCCTTCCAGGAGCCATAATCTTGGATAGACTTCTGGTTTTCAAGGAAATTCTCTCTACAAACCTCTGTGAATCAATGATGATAACTCTCCTGAGTTCAATTCTCAATGAAAGCACCAAAAATGTTAACGCTAAAATTTGAACGCTAACACCCCGTGTATGAAGTGAGATCGTGAAAGCACCACCCGATAGCTCGGGAACACATTATAAGCAGATAGTAGTGAAAAATCAGTAAACAACAGCAATTTTATAGTGATTCGGCTTAAGAGATAGCCTACGTCCACTTTGAATATCTTTATTGATGATTTGATTACAAGTCAATGCAGTTACACTTTGATTACAACACACTTTGAGTTTCAAGTGACTTAGAACAAGTAACCTAAACTTCAACGTCGATCCAAATCTTTGAACACATGTTTGACATGTTTGATTTCTTCGTGAAGTTCCTTGAAGGTGCTGAAGTAGTTCAGAATGCAGCAGAGTAACGGCGCTTGAAATGAATGAGCCAAAAGTCCCTTGAATGTTGGGGGTGGCCATGTATTTATAGGCAAATCTGGATAGAAGTTTTTTGCCCAAGTCCTGAGTCGTGACCGACTCAGGCTAAGCCGTGGCCGAGTCAAGTTGAGTCATGGCCGGCTTATCTGATTAAACATTTGGTCTTCTCACTAGCTCATTCTCTTGCTGGATTCTAAGTCAAGTCCTGAGTCGTTGGCGAGTCAATTCTCACCGGGTCATGCATTGTAGCAACGGAGTACGACTCAGTGGCTTTAAGTCGCGGACGAGTCATCCTGAGTTATGAGTCATCAAGTTATTTCTTAGGTCGTCAATTCTCTTGAGTCGTTTCTTATGATGAGTCGTGGACCTGTTGAGTCGCTGGGGCAAAGCCTTTGATGAGTCGGTAATGCATTGAGTCGGTCCTGCCTTGTGAACCGTTAACCCCTTGAGTCATAACCCTTTAAGTCTCTTTGAGCTTTAGGTCATTAACTCCTTGAGTCGGTGACTTGATGAGTCGTGAGGCTTCCTGAGTCGTGAGGCTTCCTGAGTCGTTAAACACCTTAAGTCGTGGCTCGTCCCAGGCCTTAAGTCGTTGACTCCTTTAACTCGTAGGCTGGAACGGGGTTAACACTCTATATTTTTTTTTAAGCTTGCACTCCCTTCTCTTACAAGTAATTTGTTTAATCCAAAGAAGTGTACTTCATTGCTAGGCCAGTTCACGAGAACGGACATAAGCTTCTTAATCGGATGTTTGTTTGTTCAAACTTCTCAATTTATTAGCTAAAGCCCGTTTTCGGCGAAATCATTGACCGTTCAATTGAAGCTCTTCTTATCTACGATTTAAGCTCGGGAATTTTGTGACTTGGAATTTGTTTGTTGAATGATAACAAGAATCACTTGGTCTTGTAATGTGAAAGTTTTGTTTTCATTGCCTGCAAAAATTTAAATCGACATTTCAGTAATACATTTAATGTACTTTTCATATCGAAAATAAAGCAAACATGTAATAATAATAAGGAACACAAGATTTATAGTGGTTTGGCCAAGAATTTGGGCCTACATCCACTTTATAGTCTTTCATTAATCACTTGCATCAGTTTTACAATCGCTTTCAATTACAGGAATCATACATTCATAATTCTTTTTTCAATATTTCAACAAAGCTATCAAGTAAAGTATGGACGCAAGTGATTGCTGTTCTAAGCTCTTGGAATTTGATCTCCTTCGACAGTGGTGAGTTTGAATGTGCCGTCAAGAAGCTTCTGACCTATGACATAATGTCCTTCCCAATTTGGCCCAAACACACCTGTCGCTGTCATAATTCTCTTTAGGACTAGATCTACAATTTCAAAGCTGCGTAGGCGAACTTTGGAATTGAAATGTCTGGCTATCCTTTGCTGATGAGATGCGATTCTGAGCTCAGCCTCTTCTCTTTTTTCATCAAGGAGATCTAGTGCCTCAAGCTGTAGTTTTTCATTCTCCGCTTGATTGAAATGGATTCTTCTATGTGAAGGGACCTCTGTTTCTACGGGAATCATTGCCTCTGATCCGTATGCCAATGAAAACGGAGTATGCCCAGTCGCAGTTTTGTGGGTAGTTCTGTCTGCCATAGTGCTAGTGGTAGCTTATCGACCCAACCACCTTTCGCTCTTTCAAGCTGCTTCTTGATGGTTGACTTGATAATTTTATTTACTGCTTCCACCTTCCCGTTTGCCTGCGGATGAGCTACTGCTGAGAAGCTTTTTTGGATTTTGAATCGTTTGCAAAAATCTTGGAATTCTTCACTTTCGAGCTGAGTACCATTGTCTGTAATTATTTTTTGAGGCACACCATATCTGCAAATGATACTTTTAGTCACAAAACTTATCATCTTTTTTGAGGTGATAGTAGCCAGTGGTTCAGCTTCTGCCCGCTTAGTAAAATAATCTACAGCAACAATGGCATATTTAATTCCAGATTTGGCAGTTGGTAACGGTCCTACAAGGTCTATCCCCCATATTGCAAACGGCCATGGACTGACCATCTGTGTGAGTTCAGTGGACGGAGCTCTAGGAATTTTGGCAAATCTTTGGCATCTGTCACATTTTCGGGAATAGTCTGCTGCATCTCGATTAATTTCTGGCCAAAAATATCCGTATCGGAGAATCTTTTTCGCTAAAGTTTGACCACCTAAATGATCACCAAATTCTCCCCCATGCACCTCAGCTAGGATTGTTTTGGACTCTTCCCTGGATACACATCGAAGTAACGGCATTGAGAATTCCCGTCTGTATAATTGGCCATCCTGGACTATATAGCGAGAGGCTTTCCTCAGTAGCTTCTTTCGTTCTTTTGAATTTTCCGGTAAAGAGCCATTGAGCAGATATTCTGTTATTGGAGTCATCCATGATTCTTGCTCTTGAGACACGCTCATGATCCAATCAATATCCATCTCATCAATGCTCGGAGCCGACAGGACCTCCACTGGAGTCAACCCCAGAAATTGAGCTTCGCCTGTGCTAGAGTACTTTGCGAGAGAATCTGCTTTCATGTTTTCTTCTCGAGGAATATGACTTATCATGTAATGATCGAAATCACCCAGGAGTTCCCAAGCCTTTGACAAGTAGGCGGGCAGATTTCCCCCTTTCGCTTGGAATTCCTTCTTGACTTGGCATACAATAAGCTGAGAATCATTGAAGATCTGTAACGCTTGGATGTTTAGTTCTTTAGCAATCCTTAAGCCAGCGATAAGGGCTTCGTATTCTGCTTCGTTGTTTGTTGAAGGAAATTCCAATCTTAGTGCATAGCATAATAATCGACCTTCAGGGGTCTCAAGTACAACTCCGGCTCCAGAACAATAGTCGTTTCTCGCGCCATCGACATATAACTTCCATTGGATTGGGGAATCGTCGATCGTTTCGTCCTCACTGTTACCCTTATCTGTGAATTCTGCGATGAAATCCGCTAAAGCTTGTCCGTTGATTGCTTTTCAGGGATGATAAGTGATGTCATATTGACTGAGTTCAATATTCCACTTTAGAAGACGACCCGAAGTCTCAGGGCGAAACAGGACTTTCTTTAAAGGTTGATCAGTGAGGACTCTGATAGGATGAGCTTGGAAATATTGCCTCAACTTCCTGGATGCAATCAGTAGGCAATAGGCGAGTTTTTCCAACTTAGAGTAATTCATCTCTGCCCCAGTGAGTCTTTTGCTGATATAGTAAACTGGATGTTGAATCCTCTTGTCTTCTCGTATCAGCGCTGCACTTAAAGCATGAGATGATACTGCCAAGTATATAAGAAGATCCTCGCCATCACCAGGCCTAGAAAGTATTGGAGGCATTTCCATATGGCGAATCAATTCATCAAAGGCTTTTTGGCATTCGGGAGTCCAATCGAAGTTTTTCTTTCCTTTCTTTAGGGCGTCAAAGAATGGGATGCATTTATCTGTGGCTTTGGAAATGAACCGACTCAAGGCGGCGACTTTTCCATTGAGACTTTGCAATTCCCTCTTCGTTCTAGGAGCTTTGACTTCCTTTAAGGCGGTAATTTGAGCTGGACTAGCGTCAATGCCCCTAGCGCTCACGATGAAACCTAAAAACTTTCCGGATTCCACTCCAAATGAACATTTTAAAGGGTTGAGCTTCATTCCGTATTTTCGGAGGACTGTGAACATGTGTGCTAAGTGTTCTATGTGATCCACTACTTTCTTAGACTTTACTAACATGTCATCGACGTAAACTTCCATAGTCTTGCCCAATTGCGGTTTGAACATAGCATTAACAAGTCTTTGGTATGTTGCCCCTGCATTCTTCAGCCCGAAGGGCATAACTCTGTAGCAGTAAAGACCAACGTCGGTGATAAAGCTCGTGTCCTCATGATCTGGCTCATGCATCATGATCTGGTTATATCCAGAGTAGGCATCCATAAAAGATAACAATTCGTGTCCCGCTGTTCCGTCTACCAGTTGATCGATCCTGGGTAATGGGAAGCAGTCTTTGGGGCAGGCCTTGTTTAGATCTGAAAAATCGATGCACACTCTCCATTTTCCGTTGGCTTTCTTAACCAGCACTGGATTTGAAACCCAATTCGGATTGGTAGATTCTTTGATAAAGTTATTCTCCATGAGCCGATCAACCTCTTCTTTTAACGCTGCTGACCTTTCTGGACCTTGAGTTCTCCTTTTCTTCTTAACAGGTGTAAATTTTGGATCAATATTCAGAGCGTGTACTGCAACTTCTGGGGATATTCCGCACATATTGGCATGTGTCCAAGCAAAAACATCCAAATTTGCCTTTAAAAAAGATATTAGGATATTCTGAATTGACACATTAAGTTGTGAACCCACATTCAACACCTTGTTTGGGTCCTTTGGGTCAACAGGTACTGGTATTGTCGTTTCCACTGGTACCACTCTATTCTCCCCTGCACTGGCTTTCCTTGGATCCATCTCTTTCCGTGCTCCGCTGTGCTCGCCAGTGCAGGGTCTGCCCTGTAATTGCTACAAGGCTGGTTCTTTGATGCGGACTGGGGTTGCCGCATCCTTTCCCATCTCTCTTTTCCTTGTTTCTCGTAGCTCTGTCAGATCACACTCCCGCCCAGCATTTTGATTCCCTTTTATAACTCCCACTCCATTATCTGTGGGAAATTTAATGGTGAGGCACCATGGGGCCAGAACAGCTTTGAATGCTGCGAGAGTTGGACGGCCAAGGAAAGCATTATAAGCAGAAAACTCGTCAACAATCACAAAAGTTTTCTTGTGGACCACTTTTCTTTCTCCCTCTCCAAGTTCCACAAGCAAATCAACGGTTCCTATCCACTGTTTTGGCTCCCCAGTGAAGCCAGCGATTTTCTGCGATGATGCTTGCACATCAGCCATAGGGATCTTCATTTGGTCGAATGTTTTCTTGAAGAGGATATTGCAGGATGGGCCACAATCAATGAGAACTCTTCTGACAATAGCTGGCCCGATACCAGCTGAGATGACTAAGGGATCCAAGGTAGGAGCTTCAATACCTGTGGAATCCCTGGCTCTGAACACATTATCATCATTGAAAGTTTTTTGTTGCTTCAGGGGCATAGCACCTTCCAAAACAAATACATCTTCCTCGGTCGGTACATACTTCAAAGCTCGGGTATACCTTTCCATCTCACCCCAGCTCCTGCCTGCTGGGCGAGGTCCTCCCGTAATGACATTGATAACAGGCCTTCCGGATTCATGCCCTGCAGTCTTCTCACTTGTCCTGCGTTGATGAGCAGGGGACCGTTGCCCCTGACTAGTCGAAGCGGGATTGTTGCTATTCTTTTCCACAAATTGCTGCAGCTTGTTTTCCCTTATCAATTCTTCAATCAAAATTTTCAATTGGCGGCATTCATCGGTAACATGACCGGGTTAATTATGGAAGCGGCAAAACTTTCCGCTTTGTACAGCTTTTTTCCCGGTTCTCAGAACGGGAGGTTTAGTATAATCAACAGAATCTTTAGTGGCAAGGTAAATACGCTCCGGCGTATCTGATAAAGGGGTATATTCCGATGGCTTGAAGGAACGAGGCTTCTTCAGATTTTTCTGTTTCTTCCCATCGTTATTTTCCCTTTTCTGTCCTACATATTCATTCTTGCGTAGAGCAACAACGTTATCTTCAGCTTTTTCCAATGCTGCCTTTACCGGTACCGGACGGCTTTCCAGGCGTATGAACTCATCTGCTTTCTTGTAGAATTTTTCAAGGGAATTTGGTTCCTTCATGTTAAGCCATTTTCCAAATTCGCTCGACTTGTCGATGGCCCTCATCAGATAGGTCAAGATCATCCGTGGTTCTGCATTGTCTACCTCGGCCAGCGCTATATTAAAGCGATTCAAGAAAGATCTGATAGTCTCCCCTGGATTCTGTTCTAAACTTGACAACGACATGATATCTTTGGATTTTGAAGCGTATAGTCTGAACTGCTCCTTGAATTTCCGGGTTAGGTCAGAAAACTGATCTATAGAACGAATTGGTAGCTTGGTGAACCAAAGCAGAGCTACACCTTCCAAATATACAGGAAAATATCGACACTTTATTTCGTCAGATGCTCTGGTACCTGTCATGTGCCAATCATACTTGTACAAGAATTCGTTCGGATCACTTGTTCCTTTGTAAGCCGGGATAGTTGGAGGGACGAACTTCCTTGTGAACTCAGTCTTTAAGATTCTTTCGGTAAACGGGGTTTTACTTGGAGCGAAACCCCATTCCTTCTCATCTTCATTCCTTTGCATGCTTTCTTTCATGATTTGTCGAACCATTTCAGAAAGATACCCCTCATCATTTCGAGCTTTAGATCCACCAACTTCAGGAAATGTCCGCACAGAGGGGCTGGCAGCCCTCTCAGGAATGTTTCTTTCTTCATCCTCATGAATGTTGCCAGCAAAGTTCCTTCCATTACCAGTTGGTTGACGGTCTACTCCAAGCAAGTCATACAACTTATTCAAAATTAGAGCATTTTGGGCGTTCTGAGCCTCCAATTGTGCACTTTGGGCATTTATCTGCTGGTTCAGCCCTAAGATTACAACATCCAACTCCGCTTTTGTAACCCCAATAGGTGGAGTGGCTTGATTAGGTACTGGGGAAGCGGAGGTTCCCTCTTGAACATTTGGAGATCTAACAGATCTACTCCTTCTCCTCGGAGCCATGATTTCAGATAAACTTCTAGTCTTCGGAGAGGTTACTTCAACAAACTTTCATTGAGCAATGATGATAATACTCTTGAGTTCAATTCTCAGTGAAAGCACCAAAAATGTTAACGCTAAAATTTGAACGCTAAAACCCCGGTGTATAAAGTGTAGTTGTGAAAGCACCACCCGATGATTCGGGAACAGAGTATAAGCAGAAAGTCACAGAAAAAGCAGTGAATAAGAAAGATTTTATAGTGGTTCGGCTCAAGGCAAGCCTACGTCCACTTTAATTCTCTTTATTGCTAAACCGATTACAACTTTACAACAATCTTCAATTACAGTTACGACGAGACAAACGACTAGAACTTTGGTAGAGAAGAATTCTTCGAATCCATGTAGATTGCGTTAGATTTTCCCTTGAAGTTAGTTGAGATGCCTTTCGAACTTGAAGTGTCGGGTGAGTTGAGAATTCGGCTGAGTATTGGCGCTTGAAATGATTGGCCAAAAGTCCCTTGAATGTTGGATATGGTCATGTATTTATAGGCAAATTTTTCCCTTAGGCCGCAAGTCGTGACCGACTTAAGTTGGGTCGTGGACGACTTAACTAGTTGCAACCGTTTTAAAGCGAGCCCGGGCTTCACAGAGGCATTTTCGTTCAAGTCCTAAGTCGTCTTCGAGCTAACTCCTCCCCTTCCTAGTAACACGGCATCGGGTTCTTCATTCAGTGGCTTTTAGGTCGCGGCCGAGATTGTCCGGTAAGTCATAAGTCGCGACCCAACTGATGAGTCCAAGGTCGTGTACGAGCTAAGAGATCACTGTGCCCTACAGCGGCATTGACTTCCTTTGCTCAATTCATGTCCGGCCTAACATTGGTCATAGGTCGGCTGCATTTTAGGTCGGTAACCTTGTCAAGGCATTAAATCGGCATCCATGTTAAAGCTTTAGGTCGTCACGCCCCTCTAACCTGTTAGGTCGGTAACCTTATTAAGGTGGTTAAGTCGGCAACCTTGTTAAAGTGTTATATCGGCACCTCTCTTAGGTCTTAGGTCGGTCTCCCTTTGAAGCCTTAGGTCGGTCTCCCTTTGAAGCCTTAGGTCGGTCTCCCCTTGTTAAATCGGCAGAACATTAGCTCGCTCATTATTCTGGATCGGTGGGCCATGGCCGAGGCGGGGTTAACAACGCAAATGCCGGATTTATCAACTATGATACGTCAGACGATCCGTGAGAGTCAGGAATTCACAAACAACGATTGGGGAGTTTCCCGAAGTCACACTCCTTTTTCGGACAATATACTTATTGCTGAACCCCCACGGTGATTCCGGATGCCAACTCTACCCATGTATGAAGGAAACTCCGACCCCAACCGACATATTCTGAAATATGAATGGTCGATGACCGCTGCTAGAGCCGACGATGTAGTAAAATGTCGTAGTTTCCCCATATCCTTGGGGGGCATCGCTACCATGTGGTTCACTCGATTGCCACCTCGATCCATCTCTTCATTCGACTAGTTAGCCACAAAATTCGTTGAGCAATTCCGCATGCACGTCGCGAGGCCAAAAGATGTCGAAACTCTATCTTTTGTCACTCAAGCTCCCGGAGAGACACTCAGACACTACTTAGAGAGATTCCATACTGCATGTGCGGAGATCAGCAATCCAAACGATAACTCCATCCTTATGGCGTTGACTAAGGGGATCGACCCCGATTCTGAGTTTGGCAACTAGTTAGCTGGGAAACCACCTGCATCATTGGACCGTTTCCATGCCAAAGAAGCTCAATTCCTGAGACGGGAAGACGCGAAACAGTCTAGGAAGCAAATCGATGCAGGACCAAGTACGGAGGGGATCCAAAGCAATGTTGCAATCAAACAGTCCGGTGAGAGCTTCGGAAAAGTTCAGTTGAACATTAAAAATAAACAAGCTCGGCGAAGAGAGAGCGTGAATCAAACTAAAAAACAAGATCAAAATCGTGGCCTGCAGTGCAAGAATCCAATGTTTGACAGTTACACTCCTCTGAATACATCACTAGAGGACCTATATTTACAAACTCGTGATACAACTCAGTATCAAAAACCTGCGCCAAGACCGTCGTCAGAGAAGCAAATCCAGACGGGAAAGTTTTGCCGGTTCCCTAAAAGCTATGGGCACAATACAAACGAGTGTCGTCACTTACAAGATCTCGTTGAAAAATAGATCAGAGAAAAGAAGCTGGAACAGTTTGTTTAGACGCCGCAGCCGGGAGAAGCGGGCCCATCAAATCAAAGTAATGAGTCCAATTATCTGATGCAGGAAGACTCCACCTCCACCGACTGGAGGTTGGTAGTAAATGTTGTTGGAGGTATCCCTCAACCAACAAAGCGGAGCTGGGATGAGATGAAGTCATATGCCAGTCCTACTAGGCATGCAGATGCTGCATGCCGTGGACATTTGAAAGATAGAGTTCAGATCAAACGACAGAAAGCAATGACCGACAACATTGTATTTCAGTATAGTGATGATGTCTGAATCATAGTCCCGACTACCGATCCACTAGTCATATCAGCTCAGGTAGGCCATGTGTGGATGAAAAGGATTCTGGTTGACAGCGAAAGTTCCGTGAATATAATTTTTAAGCGAGCCTACGATCAAATGAATCTGAATACCAAAAACTTGAAACCATGCCAATCCAGTATTCGCGGCTTTGACGGGAGCGCGGCCATACCCGTTGGAGAACTAGAAATACCAACAGAGTTGGGAACAAGACAATGCTGCAGAATCTGGACGTTGCGATTCGTGGTGATGGACATAGATTCACCGTACAATACTTTCTTGGGCCGACCAGCCCTTGCTGAATTCAGGGCTATTATCGCCCCATGGTGCCTAACCTTAAAATTCCCCACTGACAAAGGAGTTGGTGTTGTTATGGGAGATCAGGCCGAATTAAGGACCATCATACTCCGAAAGCGAGTTTCCCGGTCGCACGATGTCAATGATTAACCCCAAACCTTTGAAATTGGTAATTTCGTCTACGGAAGAGTACACTCAACACCACCGCACGTGAAACCAACGTGGGAAGGGCCATGTGTAATTGAAAAGAAATTCGGGGATGACCTGTTCTTGTTGTCGATATTGGGCAGCTCTATTTTGCCAAGAGCCTGGAGAAGCAAGGACCTTCGTCATTGCTACACATGACAGGATTTATTTGATCTATGAATGCCTTGCAGTTTCCTTTACATTTTGAAATTTGAATTTGTAATAAGGCACCGACTTTGCCGTATTTTCTTATTTCAGCAATAAAATACTATCTCTACAAGCTTGATCTGTGATTCACCGAATACAACATTCAACAATCACGACACACGAAGAGCTAAGTTCCATCAAACAATGGAATTTATTCAAATAGCGAGTGACTGTGATACGACCGGCCAATCACTAAGTGAAACCCCAGCTCGGGGGCAAGTCAACACATCAAAGGCTGAACTGGACCAACACACGACAGTCCATTCAATAACTCGTTCCCGGAGTGCGAACGGACTCCAACTTCCCAGAGCGTGAATTGGAGTATAAACATTCAATAACTCGTTCCCAGAGCACGAACGGACTCCTACTTCCCATAGGGTGAATTGGAGTATAAACATTCAATAACTCGTTCCCAGAGCGCGAACGGACTCCTACTTCCCAGAGGGTGAATTGGAGTGTAAACATTCAACAACTCGTTCACAGAGTGCGAACGGACTTCAATTTCTCAGAGCGTGAATTGGAGTATAAACATTCAACAATTCGTTCCCAGAGTGAGAACGGACTCCAACTTCCCAAAGTGCGAATTGGAGTACAAACATTCAACAATTCGTTCCCGGAGTGCGAACGGACTCCAACTTCCCAGAGTGCGAATTGGAGTATAAACATTCAACAATTCGTTCCCGGAGTGCGAACGGACTCCAACTTCCCAGAGTGCGAATTGGAGTATAAACATTCAACAATTCGTTCCCAGAGTGCGAACGGACTCCAACTTCGCAGAGTGCGAATTGGAGTATAAACATTCAACAATTCATTCCCACAGTGCGAACAGACTCTAACTTCCCAGAGTGTGAATTGGAATATAAACAATCAACAATTCGTTCCCAGAGTGCAAACGGACTCCAACTTCCCAAAGTGTGAATTGGAGTATAAACATTCAACAATTCGTTCCCAGAGTGCGAACGGACTCCAACTTCCCAGAGTGCGAATTGGAGTATAAACATTCAGCAATTCGTTCCCGGAGTGCGAACGGACTCCAAATTCCCAGAGTGTGAATTGGAGTATAAACATTCAGCAATTCTTTCACGGAGCACGAACGGACTCCAAATTCCCAAAGCGTGAACTGGAATATAAACGTCCAACAGCTCGTTCCTAGAGCGTGAACAGAATATAAACATCAATTCAAGGTTCCCGGAGCGCGGACTGTGTTACAAGTATCGATAGCTCTCAAATTCTCGGAACACGAACCAGATTATCGATCTCAAATTATCCTAAGTCCCCAAAATGTGGGAATGTGCTTAAGATTTGCAGAAAATGCGATCAACCACCAAAATACAAATGTTGTTCCCCGAGACTAGGGGCAGAAAAGCTAAGAGTTAGTCACTAACCAAAGTGATACTATACCCGGAGTTCAACTCATTCATCAAATCATGACAGAAATTATATTTCCATACTTGGTATATATAAAAAAAACAAACAAACATTGCAAAACGCTTAAGTAAAAGAAAAGAGCAACTTCCCATTCAATCAACTAACAAAAACAAGTTTGATTACATGGCAATTCAAAAAGTTTCAATTAAGTGGAAGCCGAATCCACATATATACGCGGCTCTAGAAGAACAAAAGAAAAGGTAAAAGAATTGCCATTTCACAACCACATGATAAAACGAGAAGTTCACTCCTTCTTCTTCCGGGGTTTCTTCTTCGAAGTTGAGCCGCTAGACCCACTACTCGGCTTCCTACGAGACTTTTTGTCCTTCTTTGGAACATCCTCAGGATCTGGCATAATATCGACGTCTTCCTCAGAGCTGGAAGGGATAGAGATCCTCTTGTGAGGGCGAACTGAAGGCATAGGGGCAGTGACAGGTGTTTGTTCAGCAACGCTCGAGACAGTTACCGTGCCACCGGGAGAGATCACCATTAAAGAAGATAAGCTCGAAGGAGCAGTGCCGCTACCAGGACCACCAACCGTCACCATCGTGGCCATTTCAGCGCTTATCTCAGCTAAAATCTCTTCTTCTCGAGTCAATCGAGCTGCGCTGGATACGCTAGTGGTTGTTACGACAGAACTGAAAACTGGAGTAGCAACGCTCGTCGTGAATGAAGGATCAGGAATAGGGTCAAGAGAGTGACCAAGTAGCTCTTCAATCATTTGAACATCGAATGACATCGAGCTCCCCTCTCCCATCTCACTGGCCATGGCAGCAGTTGAGATCGCCTCGGTGACAATAACTCCGCACATAGGATATAGAACCGGAGGAACTGGGGGCACAAATGCGACACTCTCAATCACTGAACAAAGGAGGGCAAAAGTAATCAGTCCAGAAAATTCTTTCGAAAATCGATACTTTAAGACATGAGGGAAATAATCATAGTACCTTCTTTGCCTTGCCTTGGAACTTGAATAGGCTCAGAGACAGCAATCTTGCCAGAGGACGACTACGGTTTGTCCGGGTTGTAAGCAGGAATAACTTGTGGATCAACCGCGGCGGTAGCTTCGGATGAAGTAGGGATAGGGACTTCGATGTTCTCGCTATAATGCACGACACCCGAACCTTCACCAATCTCCGCTTGATGAATGCCAAGTCTTTCTTTCTCAACAGAAATTATCGCCTCGTGAAGAGTTTTTCTCTCATCCTCGCTAAGCAAACGTGACTCGAGCTCAAACTCATCTAACACTCCATCCGGGCAAGACATCCTCTTGTTCTCCAATAATTTCTTCCAGGCAATGTAGAGAGGCATCGAGTAATCTCCTAGCCAGGAGAGATTTCTATGTTCTAACACATATGCATTATATGTGTCCAAGAGTTCGTCAAATTCGGCCTCCATCTTGAACCTCTCTGCCTGAACTCTCTCCTCCACCTCCGTTTCAACCTCCTTAACCCTTGCAACTGCCGCATCACGCTCAGCTCGGAGAGATATAGCTTGCTCACACGCTTCTTGCACGGTCGTATTAGCATCGTCTTTTTCTTTGTTCATATCAGCAAACTTAGCCTTTAATTCCTCTAATTCTTTGACTGCCGCATCCCGCTCGGCTTCAACATTTTTGTATCGATGGCCCAAATCTTCAACCAAAGTGCAATGTGCCTGTTGCATCTTCGCCATCTCAACTAATGTCTCATCATCCTTTTTTAACGACTCGGTTTTGGCCTTACGGGAAGATTCCGCCTTAGATTGGAGTATGTCAACAATGCGATTCTTCTAAGCCAAGTCGGCTTCCAGTTTCTCGATAATTTTGGCCCGATTAAAGGCTGCTTTTGAAGCTTTAACAGCGGCTTTATACCATTCTTTGTACCGAGCATAGAAATCGCGGGTTTAGCTAAGTGCCGTGGTCACGGCGTCTTTGGGGATTCTTTTAAGATTAGGAGGAAGAATACAAGCGTCGAAGCAAATCTCCGGAAAATCCCTCTTCAATTGAGCAAGTCTGATGGCCCCTTCACCAGATGGTTCAATAGGGGCCCCCTCTGCAGCCGTGGTCGTAGCAACCTCAGTTCTAGAACGATGTGGCTCGAGCCTCGAAACCTGCGAAGATGGTTGATGTCGCAGAGGCTCAAACACCTGAATATGGCTTCGGGGTGGCGGAGGAGAACGAGAGGAGGAGCGGTGTCTCCGATCTCTATCCAATCGCTCCTAACTGGAATAACTGCGATGATAATCCCTGGCATAATATTCCTGTCCATGATGCCTCCGTTCACGATCGCGATCGGAGTCTCCACGTCGAGATTCGTAATAAGACGAAGGGTGATGTACTCGTCGGAGTTTGTCCAATGTAGAGTGACGGCCAGACATAGCACCTGAAAAAGAGAAAAATTTAGTTAAATACCAGGCGAAAGCAATACGATTTGTGCGGAAGTCGTGTAGTGTTATAAAAGTGTATGCAAATGTGCAAAACCCCCGACCAACCAGTAGTGTCAACTACACTAACAGGTAAAGGCTCGCTTATTTCTAAAGCTTCCCGTAGTTCATCCAACCCGGACTCGTGGTGGAGAGATACGTATTCCGGGATGGGAATGTCATCCAGTCCTATAAACATATTTCCTGATTGATGAGGAGCAGCGTTAGAGGTAATAATTCCGGGGATCAAACGAGACATGACTACAGACTTCCGTCTCTTAAGTTTAGAGACAACAGCTTTGCCTTTCCGCTTTTCCTCTATTCGGGAAAGATCAGCTACTAACTCGGTATCAGTGGGCGTCCTCTCGTCGTCGCTCATTTCTCTTATCACTACGCTGGGTTTTCTTTTCACCGTCTTCTTCTTTGTCTTCGAAGCCGATTTCGCCAACCCCTCGATGACAATACTCTGGTTCGTCTCAATTAAACCAAGCATCCTTAAGTTATCATCAGTTAACACCGAGTCGATGTGCCGCAAATCACTCGGGACCCCTTGTAAATATCGGACAACGCCTTTGTAGTGACCACCGTCAGGCCTTGAGATGATAGCTGCAAGAAAAAACGACTGATATTAGTTCAAGTGTTGTCAACGACTATTATAGAAAGCTTGTGCGGTTTATGACACTTACGTCTAGACAGCCATTGCCTAGCGAACCCTGGGGGGCATCGAACAAAAAACCATTCATTCTTAAAATAACTGAGTCTGGTCCAGGCTCCCGTCACGATCTGGCAGTTTCTAAATGCTTCCAAAAAGGTGAAAGATGGACTATCACCCCTGGTCTTGAAGTTGAATATGTGTCTAATCTCAGTTGGCCTTGGAGGACGAAAGAGATGACCCATAAATAAAACGAAAACGTTGTTCAGCAATGCGTGTCCATTGGGATGAAGTTGTGAGGGGGCGATTCCAATGAACGATAACATCTCCCTGATATATTGGTTAAATGGAGGGAGAGTTCTAGCCGCACAGGCATGGTGATAGAAAGCAGTATACCCCTCGGGCGGATTGTGAGGTCTGTCATCAACGCCCGATAGCAAAACATCATTCAGAGATAGGTTATGTTTCGAACATATCCGACCCAATAATGCTTCGGAGATATTGGACTGGATGGAATCAACGGGGTCCTCGATAAATAAAGCCTCCGGCAATTCGTCCGGAGCCGGATCTATCACTTCAGGAGGGATTTCTGGAATCTCAAGCACTAGAGGGGGTGAGCTTTGTACCTCTTGTTGTTGAGAACTTAAAGACTCCATAATTAACTAACTCACCAGAAAGCAGCGTTAAGTACAAAAGAAGCCCATGTAGTCCCCGGTGTGAAGTATATGAATATGTCGTGTAGTACAAGTGCTGTGCATAACTTAAGCAGATTTTACAAGTTGGAACAAGATGTCTGAATAACGAAACTTTGGAATTTGAGAATGGAAATGACCGTCATCACTGACCGTCACTTCCACACCATCCAGATGCTACTGACCAATTCAAGTATAAATATGTTATGTTTTGGTTAAGTCGCAGTTTCATCGATGAGCTTCAAAAAGGAAGTCAAGTCTTACCGTCAAGTTCGATGGTGCAATGCCGAAGCTCATCGGAGTCAAGTATCCTAAAGTTTATTAAGTTCATCAAAATTCAACTTGAAATTGGTCGTAGTTCAGAAGTTGGAACAAATCAGAAGAGTAGCAGTCTCCGGAGCGAAGATGTTCGAATCGTTCGACTCGAATCGATATGAGTCGAATCGATGCAAATCGAATCGATATGATTCGAACCCATGAGGCTCGACTCGATGTAACTTTGGGATAGAGGAGCACTTTGAATCCATCGGCGCAAGGTAACTTCGTATCGATCAAAGTTCCATGCCTTCGAATTGATCGTTGGACTATTACTTCGAATCGATCGACACGGAGCTCCTTTATAAGCCTCGATTCGAAACCCTGCTATGTGATCCGATTCAAATGACAACCTCCTGAATCGATAGGAGGCAGAGAAAGACAGTGTCCTTCGGAAGCTATGCTCCTCCAAAACAACACTCTGGGTCGATACGATTCGAAAAGATTCACTTCCCAAAACCATCGAATCGACCCATTTCAGATCTCACAACTCTTCAAAATTTTCATAAGAAAAAATCGAATCGATGCCAAAAAATTCCAGTTTCATCATTTTTAACTCGAATCGATCCATTGGTTACCTGATTTGATTCGGTTATAAATGGAAGCTTGAAGGAATTTGATCGATTCGTGGAAAAGCACGTTTGATTTGGCTCTGGGAGACCGATTCGAAGAAGTAGCTAAAGCAATAGTAAAAAGTAAAAGTGAAATTGAAAACGGCCTCGTGTATTTATATGGATTCCATGATTGGATTAGTGGCGCTTCGTCTCCCGGTCATGTTGACCGCTTGCCACAAGTCACAACCCCATCGATTCGAACAACTATTTTCGAAACCACAAAGCTTCGAATCCATCACAACGGTGAAACCTTCAGAGACTTCGAATCCCTCATGGCTCCGACTCCTTCGTAAACATCGAATCCGGCAAGGCAGCATTGATGCGAGGCATCATCGATTCAAAGAAGCACTTGAACAAGGGCTCAATCGAAGATCCAATCGACTCGAAGTGTTGATTCTGTCGCACCATAGATTCGAAAGCTACCGATTCGAACGGACATGCCTCGAATCCGCCAGGAACTGTCGATGAGAATGAACGCATCGCTTTGACTTGGAAAATCACTTGTCTACCTACGATTCAAGAGAGGATCAATAAAAAATTCGATAACAAACCGAACCACCAACGACTTGCAATCACGCAATGATAACTAAGTTCAGGGTAACATGTGTATGCACATATGCCTAACTAATATTTGATCTTTAACATTCGCAGGGATCAAACGTTCATCTCGTCATGATTTCAACGACGCTTTTCAAAGCACGTCATGGTTACATAAGACGTACTTTGGGGGCAAATGTTATCCCGCCTTTTGGCAAGGCCGAGATACCAAGGAACGGACTGGAAAAAACAGGATCACACGTCCTCAGCATTGAATGATTGTTGAACAACTTAAAATATCAATGAATTTTTCCTGAGTCCAGATCGAGCTATAACTGATAAGGCAATTCAAGAAAAGCTGTGGAAACCAATGTTCTAAATTTCGAGACAATCCGAGTTCGTACGCTCAAGTTATTGCCAGCGGAAAGTGAAAGGAATAACCTTGGTTCGAATCGATCAGGCATGTATTGCTTCGAATCCATGAGAAGTTCCTTTGCTTCGATTCCATCTGGCAAGCCCCCACTTCAAATCCATCCTCGCATGTCTATGTTCGAATCCATCCAAAATCCTCCCTAGTTCGAATCCATCAGAGTGTTCCTATCTTCGAGTCCGTCAAGCTGAAACCCTTCGAATCCATGCAGTTGTAGGGACTTCGACTCCATCTAATAACTGTCTTCGAATCCACCCTGTTGAGGCAAATTCGAATCGATCGATGGTGACTTTCCCTGATCGATTCGAACGAGCATTGGTTCATTTAATTCGAAGGAGGCACGTCTTCGAACCGATCACCTCGAAGCCACCAAGTCCATGCAGCTAAAACCAAGGATTAGACCCAGTAAACTCGAAGGAAAAGGAGGATTGACTCGAAGCACACGGACCACATCATCATCTTCACGTGCAGAAGCATGGATTCGAACCTATGGATTCGAACCATATCGATTCGAATGAACGCATAGGACGAGGAGCACCATCTTGAATCGATCATAACTCGAGATTTACAAGTCCAAATGCCATGAAATTTTCACAGGAGCTTGCGTATACATAGAAAAATGTCCACGCCAAGTTTCATCACGATTGGAAGCTTTCTTGATCGATTCGAAACAAGGGTCGAATCGATCCCAAAGTGGGCCCCGATTTCCAGAATTCAGCCGTATGGGCCCACTCACGTGCCAGAAGCGTTCTCCCCTGATTTTAGGCGAAATATCATCCTCCTACACCTATAAATAGAGCCCCTGGTCATTCAGAAAGGGGATCGGAGAATTTTAGAGATAAAGCACGCCCGGACGCTGCCACAATCATTCTACACCATCTCCTCTGCTGCTGATTTCGAATTTAAGTCTATTATCTGCTGTACTTTGCCCGAGAACACTTGTAATCTTCAAGAATTAAGCAATAAAGAGATAAAACTTCATAGTGGACGTAGGCAAATTGCCGAACCATTCTAAATTGTTGTCTTCTGTGCAATTTACTTTTCTTTGACTTGGAGTTTTTGTTAGATAATCCTCATCATCAATTTAATTTCTTCATTTATTATCTCTTTAAAAACTTTCGAAGGGTGTTGCCCAATTTTGGTGCAAACAGAGAGAAGCATCAAGTTTTTGCTAAGAGACGAGTTCTGTAACAACCCGCCTTTTTGGACAGTTTAAACCGACGATCAAATACACATGCCGATTCCAAACCATTCAAAAGGGAAGATGGTTATTGGGGTAAATAAGAAAATTAAAGAAAGAGAAATAAAGGAAAAAAAACAATATAGAATCTCTCAGCGGAACGATAAAATATAATAGTCAAATAAACAGTTCATGAAGCTATTTACTATACTTTGACAATTATTTATACAACATTTATCAGAGGTATACATATACAATAGAACAATTAAAATAATGCAGAAGATAGCATGATTCAAGGGTAAATAGTAATAGTATACCAAATCTTCGTCTTCATCCTCCAGAATAGATCTTCAAAAATCTGAAAAACTCAAGACTGACCCGAGCATAATGAAAAGACAAAACACTCGAGTCAGGACTAAAATATCCTTATGTAAGTTAAATCAATCGTAAATAAATATGAGTGTAACGGCGTCAGAGATGTTTACGGGGTTTGATATCTCATATCCAGTGTCAACGTGCGTGCAATAACTCAAGAGATGTTACGGGATTTTCCATCTCTTAAGGATCCCTTAAACTATCTACTATGTAGTAATGTACGCTAAGTAGATAATGCCTATCAGTAATATAAAGTATCAAAATAGCGTTAAGGCATTACCATAATCCCCCTTAACACATTTTATAATGCCATAGTCTATACAGCACCGTAAGCCCCACCGTAAACTGGTGGTTATCACAGGGTACCCCATAGGTATAACACAAAACATAACGTAGTGGTCGCGAATAGGATAACCAGTATGACAAGGTACATGAGGCGATACCAACTAGGATACTAGTAATTGCGTGATCCAGACTGATGTTGAGCATAGCCAGCAGCTACCCCAACACCGCGAAACAACACTCCCAAATCAAGTGGTGCACCCAAATCGAATCACAAATGTAATAAATATGGTATCGAAGAAGTGTGTCCGCTAGAGATGGCGAACCTCATTGGCCCGGCGCGGCTCCTGTTTTAGTCATGTCAGGGGTCATCCAATATCGTTCTCTTTCATCAGTGAACGCGTTCACCAAACCATCCACTTCATTCTGGATCACACTCCGCGTATAATGGTTAATAAAGTGGTGTTCGGTATCGACAGAGAGTATGTCCATATCCGATCCTGGTCTCTTTAATAACTACGTATTATTACACCGTTGGCTCTTTTACATTTCAAATCGATTCATAATTGATATCAAAATATCATATTCGCTTCAAAAATCAAATCCATTTCAAATATCATCGTATCTATTCAAATGTAAGATTCCATTTCAAAAATCATTTTTCGCATCAATATCTCAATTCGATTTCAAAATCATTTCGAATTTCAATTTAGGTTGCAACTTCATTTAACCCAATTCGTATTTAAATTCAGCATTTAAACATAAACATCTCACCTTATTAACCAGCTTGAAATTTTTAGAAAATAGTTTAAGTACTTTAAAAGTAGTTTAAATAAAAAAATACTTAAAAATACTTAAAATCTTTAAATGGATTTCAAATAGATAAATTAGTTTAAAATAATTTAAATTAGGTTAAGTAGATTAAAAATAGATTAAAATAGTTTGAGTATTCAAAAATGGTTTATGTAACTGAGTAATTCGGAAAACAAAATAAAATAGCTTCAAACCCAAACCATTTCAATTATAACTTCCTAATTCAAAACAATTTCAATTCCCCTTCGACCGATTCGATTTCGATTTCGATTTAATCAACGTCAACTTTGACTTCAAATTTATTCAATTTTATATTCACTTTCAATTAATTCGATTTCAATTTATATCGATTTGGAGCTTGATTTTTCAAAACTATCCATTTATAACACTTAACAAAATTATCCGTCAATATTCAAGTTTAAATCCAAATTCAAATATGATTCAATTCCAAGCTCGATTTCAAATTATCTGTTAACTCTCAATTTCCTACGACTAAAGGTGGGCGACGACTCAATGGACAAACAACTCAGTGAGTTATCAACATAATGAGTTAACAGATGCACGACTCAATGAGTCAAGAGGATGGACGACTTAAGGGACTGACGACTTACCAACTTAAGGTTTCTACGATTCAAGGGAAACAGCAACTCAACGGACCAAGAAGTCTACGACTTAAGGAAATCTACAACTTAAGAGATGGGGCCTGACTCAAGAGGGAAATAAGTTAACGACCTAAAGCTGTCTATGACTTACGACCTAGCATGAGTCGTAAACGACTTAGGCAAACAAAGCGACTCACAACTCAGAGAAATCCGCGACTTAAAGCCTCTACGACTTAAGATATGTCATGTCTCAAGGAAAGCTTACGAGTTAAGGAGCTAACGACCTAACAGGATTAAGACCTAAGCGACTTAGGTCATGTCACGACTTAAGAAAGTTCGCGAACTAAAGACGTCACGACCTAAGACTTAGAGAGCAAGTTCAATACCATGCCGTAATAAGATGACTCGTTGACGACTTACGACCTAGTTTAAGTCGTACACAACCTAAAACTACAGAGCCAAGATTTTAGTGCTGCCTCACTTTAAACCGTACCTCTTAACTCGCGAACGAGTTAGGACTTGTATCCAGATGAATGAACAAAAGCTCAGAACCACTACACCTACTCCACTGCCTGCTGACTCTTGAACCTTGAGTTGAGTGCGACTTACGACTTTCCATGAGTCGTACACGACTCATGACTTGCGAAAAACTTCTGCCCAGAATTCTCTATAAGTAGAGGGCTAACTCCAACATGAAGGAGACTTTTTTTTGGATCATTCTCTTCGTGACATCAAGCCTCTACTATCTTCAAGACAATCTAAACTCCATCACTACAAACTCACGCAAGAGTCTTAGACCAAACTTCACACAAATATTCGACATATCCAATCATGGACTCAAAAAACTCTGTGGCATTGAAGTTCTTCCTAGCTACTTGTCTTTTTGAATTGAGTTGGATTGTAATTGAAAGAAATTGTAATAAGTTGTAATTCAGTCAGCAGTAAAAAGAATTGAAGTGGACGTAGGCTTGATCGTAAGCCGAACCACTATAAAACTGCTGTTGTTTACTGTTTTTTCTACAGTTTTCTGCTTATACTCAGTTCCCGAATCATCGGGTGGTGCTTTCACAACTATACTTTACACACCGGGGTGTTAGCGTTCAAATTTTAGCGTTAACATTTTTGGTGCTTTCACTGGGAATCGAACTCAGGCAAATTATCATCATTGCTCCACAAAAGTTTGTTGAAGCAGTCTCTCTGAAAACTAGAAGTTTATCTGAAATCATGGCTCCGGGGAGAAGGAGTAGATCTGTTAGATCTGCAAATGTTTAAGAGGGAACCTCCGCTTCCCCAGTACCTAATCAAGCCACTCCACCTGTTGGGGTTACAAAAGCGGAGTTGGATGCTGTAATCTTAGGGCTGAACCAGCAGATAAATGCCCAAAGTGCACAATTATAGGCTCAGAATGCCCAAAATGCCCTAATTTTGAATAAGTTGAATGATTTGGTTGGGGTAAACAGTCAACCAACGGGTAATGAAAGGAACTTTGCTGGCAACATTCATTATGCTGAAGAAAGAAACATTCCTGAGAGGGCTGCCAGCCCCTTTGAGCAGACATTTCCTGAAGTTGGTGGATCTAAAGCTCGAAATGACGAGGGGTATCTTTCTGAAATGGTTCGAAAAATCATGAAAGAGAGTATGCAAAGGAATGAAGATGAGAAGGAATGGGGTTTCGCTCCAAGTAAAACCCCGTTTACCGAAAGGATCTTAAAAGCTGAGTTCCCAAGGAAGTTCGTCCCTCCAACTATTCCAGCTTACAAGGGAACAAGTGATCCGAACGAATTCTTGTATAAGTATGATTGGCACATGACAGGTGCCAGAGCTTCTGATGAAATAAAGTGTCGATATTTTCCTGTATATTTGGAAGGTGTAGCTCTGCTTTGGTTCACCAAGCTACCAATTCGGTCTATAGATCAGTTTTCTGACCTAACCCGAAAATTCAAGGAGCAGTTCAGACTATATGCTTCAAAAGCCAAAGATATCATGTCGTTGTCAAGTTTAGAACAGAATCCAGGGGAAACTATCAGATCTTTCTTGAATTGCTTTAATATAGCGCTGGCCGAGGTAGACAATGCAGAACCACGGATGATCTTGACCTATCTGATGAGGGCCATCGACAAGTCGAGCGAATTTGGAAAATGGCTTAATATGAAGGAACCAAATTCCCTTGAAAAATTCTACAAGAAAGCAGATGAGTTCATACGCCTGGAAAGACGTCCTGTACTGGTAAAGGCAGTATTGGAAAAATCTGAAGATAACATTGTTGCTCCATGCAAGAATGAATCTGTAGGACAGAAAAGGGAAAATAACGATGGGAAGAAACAAAAAATATGAAGAAGCCTCGTTCCTTCAAGCCATCGGAATATACCCCTTTATCAGATACGCCGGAGCGTATTTACCTTGCCACTAAAGATACTGTTGATTATCCTAAACCTCCCGTTCTGAGAACCGGGAAAAAAGCTGTACAAAGCGGAAAGTTTTGCCGCTTCCATAATCAACCCGTTCATGACACCGATGAATGCCGCCAATTGAAAATTTTGATTGAAGAGTTGATAAGGGTAAACAAGCTGCAGCAATTTGTGGAAAAGAATAGCAGCAATCCTGCTTCGTCTAGTCAGGGGCAACGAGCTCCTGTTCATCAACCCAGGACAAGTGAGAAGACTGCAGGGCATGAATCCGGAAGGCCTGTTATCAATGTCATTACGGGAGGACCTCACCCAGCAGGCAGGAGCTGGGGTGAGATGGAAAGGTACACCCGGGCTTTGAAATATGCACCGGCCGAAGAAGATGTCTTTGTTTTGGAAGACGCTACGCCCCTGAAACAACAAAGAACTTTCAATGATGATATTGTGTTCAGAGCCAGGGATTCCACAGGTGTTGAAGCTCCTACCTTGGATCCCTTAGTCATCTCGGCTGGTATCGGGCCAGCTATTGTCAGAAGAGTTCTCATTGATTGTGGCACATCCTGTAATATCCTCTTCAAGAAAACATTCGACCAAATGAAGATCCCTATGGTTGATGTGCAAGCCTCATCACAAAAAATCGCTGGCTTTACTGGGGAGCCAAAGCAGCCAATAGGAACCATTGATTTGCTTGTAGAACTCGGAGAGGGAGAAAGAAAAGTAGTCCGCAAGTAGACTTTTGTGATTGTTGACGAATTTTCCGCTTATAATGCTTTCCTTGGCCGTCCAACTCTTGCAGCGTTCAAAGCTGTTCTGGCCCCATGGTGCCTCACTATTAAATTCACCACAGACAATGGAATAAGAGTTATAAAAGGGGATCAAAATGCCAGGCGGGAGTGTTATCTGACAGAGCTGCGAGAAGCAAGGAAAAGAGAAATGGGAAAGGATGCGGCAACCCCAGTCCGCATCAAAGAACCAGCCTTGTAGCAATTAGAGGGTGGACCCTGCACTGGCGAGCACAGCGGAGCACGAAAAGAGATGGATCCTAGAAAAGCCGGTGCAGGGGAGAATAGAGTGGTACCAGTGGAAACGAC
Organism: Allium cepa; assembly: GCA_030765085.1. Classification (NCBI taxonomy): domain Eukaryota; kingdom Viridiplantae; phylum Streptophyta; class Magnoliopsida; order Asparagales; family Amaryllidaceae; genus Allium; species Allium cepa. The sequence goes on along the minus strand of CM060935.1, from coordinate 269,769,602 downwards.
AGTACCAGTACCTGTTGACCCGAAGGACCCAAACAAGGTGTTGAATGTGGGTTCACAACTTAATGCGTCAATTCAGAATATCTTAATATGTTTTTTAAAAGCAAATTTGGATGTTTTTGCTTGGACTCATGCCGATATGTGCGGAATATCCCTAGAAGTAGCAGTACACACTCTGAATATTGATCCAAAATTTACACCTGTGAAACAGAAAAGGAGAACTCAAGGTCCAGAAAGGTCAGCAGCGTTAAAGGAAGAAGTTGATCGGCTCATGGAGAATAACTTCATCAAAGAATCTACCTATCCGAATTGGGTTTCAAATCCAGTGCTGGTTAAGAAAGCCAACGGAAAATGGAGAGTGTGCATCGATTTTTCAGATCTAAACAAGGCCTGCTCCAAAGACCGCTTCCCATTACCCAGGATCGATCAATTGGTAGATGGAACAACCGGACATGAATTATTATCTTTTATGGATGCCTACTCCGGATATAACCAGATCATGATGCATGAGCCAGATCAGGAGGACACGAGCTATATCACCGAGGTTGGTCTTTACTGCTACAGAGTTATGCCCTTTGGGCTGAAGAATGCGGGGGCAACCTACCAAAGACTTGTTAATGCTATGTTCAAACCACAATTGGGCAAGACTATGGAAGTCTACGTCGACGACATGTTAGTAATGTCTAAGAAAGCAGTGAATCACATAGAACACTTAGCAGACATGTTCGCAGTCCTCCGAAAATACGGAATGAAGCTTAACCCTTTAAAATGTTCATTTGGAGTGGAGTCCGGAAAGTTCTTAGGTTTCATCGTGAGCGCTAGGGGCATTGAGGCTAATCCAGCTCAAATTACCGCCTTAAAAGAAGTCAAAGCTCCTAGAACGAAGAAAGAATTGCAAAGTCTCAACGGAAAAATTGCCGCCTTGAGTCGATTCATTTCCAAAGCCACTGATAAATGCATCCCTTTCTTTGACGCCCTAAAGAAAGGAAAGAAAAACTTTGATTGGACTCCCGAATGCCAAAAAGCCTTTGATGAATTGATTCGCCATATGGAAACGCCTCCAATACTTTCTAGGCCCGGCGATGGTGAGGATCTTCTTATATATTTGGCAGTATCATCTCATGCTTTAAGTGCAGCGCTGATACGAGAAGACAAGAGGATTCAACATCCAGTTTACTATATCAACAAAAGACTCACTGGGGCAGAGATGAATTACTCCAAGTTGGAAAAACTCGCCTATTGCCTACTGATTGCATCAAGGAAGTTGAGGCAATATTTCCAAGCTCATCCTATCAGAGTCCTCACTGATCAACCGTTAAAGCAAGTCCTGTTTCGCCCTGAGACTTCGGGTCGTCTTCTAAAGTGGAACATTGAACTCAGTCAATATGACATCACTTATCATCCACAAAAGGCAATCAACGGACAAGCTTTAGCGGATTTCATCGCAGAATTCACAGATAAGGGTAACAGTGGGAGGAAATGATCGATGATTCCCCAATCCAATGGAAGTTATATGTTGATGGCGCAAGAAATGACTACTGTTCTGGAGCCAGAGTTGTACTTGAGACCCCTGAAGGTCGGTCATTATGCTATGCACTGAGGTTGGAATTTCCTTCAACGAATAATGAAGCAGAATACGAAGCTCTTATCGCTGGCTTGAGAATCGCTAAAGAACTAAACATCCGAGCATTACAGATCTTCAGTGATTCTCAGCTTATTTTATGCCAAGTCAAGAAGGAATTCCAAGCGAAAGGGGGAAATCTGCCTGCCTACTTGTTAAAGGCTTTGGAACTCCTGTGTGACTTCGATCATTACACGATAAGCCATATTCCTCGAGAAGAAAACATGAAAGCAGATTCTCTCGCAAAGTACTCTAGCACAGGCGAAGCTCAATTTCTGGAGTTGACTCCAGTGGAAGTCCTGTCGGCTCCAAGCATTGATGAGATGGATATTGACTGGATCATGAGTGTGTCTCAAGAGCAAGAATCATGGATGACTCCAATAACAGAATATCTGCTCAATGGCTCTTTACCGGAAAATTCAAAAGAACGACAGAAGCTACTGAGGAAAGCCTCTCGCTATATAGTCTAGAATGGCCAATTATACAGACGGGGGTTCTCAATGCCGTTACTTCGATGTGTATCCAAGGAAGAGTCCAAAACAATCCTAGCTGCGGTGCATGGGGGAGAATGTGGTGATCATTTAGGTGGTCAAACTTTAGCAAAGAAGATTCTCCGATACGGGTATTTTTGGCCAGAAATTAATCGAGATGCCGCAGATTATTCTCGAAAATGTGACAGATGCCAAAGATTCGCCAAAATTCCTAGAGTACCTTCTACTGAACTCACACAGATGGTCAGTCCATGGCCGTTTGCTATATGGGGGATAGACCTTATAGGACCTTTACCAACTGCCAAATCTGGAATCAAATATGCCGTTGTTGCTATAGATTATTTTACTAAATGGGCTGAAGCTGAACCATTGGCTACGATCACCTCTAAGAAGATGATAAATTTTGTGACTAAAAGTATCATTTGCAGGTATGGTGTGCCTCAAAAGTTAATTACAGACAATGGTACTCAGTTCGAAAGTGAAGAATTCCAAGATTTTTGCAAACGATTCAAAATCCGAAAAAGCTTCTCAGCAGTAGCCCATCCGCAGGCAAACGGGCAGGTGGAAGTAGTAAATAAAATTATCAAGTCAACCATCAAGAAGCAACTCGAAAGTGCAAAAGGTGGTTGGGTCGAAAAGCTACCACTAGCACTATGGGCATACAGAACTACCCACAAAACTGCGACTGGGCATACTCCGTTTTCATTGGCATACGGGTCAGAAGCAATGATTTCGGTAGAAACAGAGGTCCCTTCACATAGAAGAATTCATTTCAATCAAGCGAAGAATGAAAAACTACAGCTTGAGGCACTAGATCTCCTTGATGAAAAAAGAGAAGTGGCTGAGCTCAGAATCGCAGCTCATCAGCAAAGGATAGCCGGACATTTCAATTCCAAGGTTCTCCAACGCAGCTTTGAGATTGGGGATCTAGTCCTAAAGAGAATCATGACGGTGACAGGTGTGTTTGGGCCAAATTGGGAAGGACCAAATGTCATAGGTCAGAAGCTTCTTGACGGCACATTCAAACTCGCTACTGTCGAAGGAGATCAAATTCCAAGGGCTTGGAACAATAATCATTTGCGTCCATACATTACTTGATAGCTTTCTTGAAATATTGTAAAAAGAATTATGAATGTATGATCCTTGTAATTGAAAGCAATTGTAAAACTGATGCAAGTGAATAATGAAAGACTATAAAGTGGATGTAGGCCCAAATTCTTGGCCGAACCATGATAAATCTTGTGTTTCTTATTATTATTACATGTTTGCTTTATTTTCGATATGAAAAGTACGTTAAATGCATTGCTGAAATGTCGATTTAAATTTTTGCAGACAATGAAAATAAAACTTGCACATTACAAGACCAAGTGATTCTGGTTATCATTCAGCAAACAAATTTTGAGTCACAAAAGTCCCGAATTCAAATCCTAGATAGGAAGTGCTTCAATTGAACGGCCAATGATTTCGCCGGAAACGGGCCATTGCTCATAAATTGAGATCGTTTGAACAAACAAACATCCAATTAAGAAGCTTATGCCCGTTCTCGTGAACTTGCCTAACAATGAAGTATACTTCTTTGGCTTAAACAAACTACTTGTAAGAGAAGGGAGTGCGAGCTTGAAAAGGAAAATAGAGGATCGCTGAAAAGGCATAAGCAAGTGGACAAGGAACAACTAAAGCCCTCTTCGGAGGCACAAGTCCACTTCGGAGGCACAACTCTTCGGAGGATAAAGACCTCTAACGAGGCATATGCCGCAAAAAAGAAAGTTCTCTACTCAACAAAAAAAGATTGGAGGAGTCATGACCCTCCAACCATGAGAGAGTAACTTCCAGGCAATCTTCGGAGGCACATTTCACCAGGAGTTGAAGTGCGACAGCCGCTCTTCGGAGTTTCACTTCACCAGAGTTGAAATGTAAAACAAAATAAAAGCCCTCTTCGGAGGCCCATTTCACCAGGAGTTGAAGTGCGACAGCCGCTCTTCGGAGTTTCACTTCACCAGAGTTGAAATGCAAAACAAAATAAAAGCCCTCTTCGGAGGCCCATTTCACCAGGAGTTGAAGTGCGACAGCCGCTCTTCGGAGTTTCACTTCACCAGAGTTGAAATGCAAAACAAAATAAAAGCCCTCTTCGGAGGCCCATTTCACCAGGAGTTGAAGTGCAACAGCCGCTCTTCGGAGTTTCACTTCACCAGAGTTGAAATGCAAAAAAAAAAGACCTCTTCCCAGAGGCACAATAAGACAGAAAGACCTCTTCCCAGAGGCAGAAATGAAAAGACCTCCTCCCGGAGGCACAATCAAGCAGAAAGACCTCTTCGGAGGCACACGCTTCGCCAAGATTGAAATAAAACTTCTAGGTGTTGAAACGTGAAAAAGTCTTCCTCAGAGGTGCAACTTTTCAAAGAATAACTTTCAAAGGAAGAATGAATTACTTATTCTAGAAAATTCTCTTCCTCAAAAAGAAGTTGAAGTACCTTTCAAATACCCGCTTTACCACATAGAAGATTTCATTTAGTAAAATGTGTATACGCACAAAATAAAAAGTGATATCTTCGAAGGATGAAGCGTAGAAACTTATTTGTACTCTGTTTTTTAACGAAATAATATTCCTCCAAATGTGGAATAATTATTCTTTAAAAAAATAATAATAATAATAAAAGTACAAGTTCCTCATAAAATAAAATATTACAATGAGCTTATGGTATAAGGGCAACATTGTATAACTACATCGGTAAAATTGCGCTCGAACAATATATACCACAAGCTCACTGCAATATCGTACAAAGAAACTTGTACAAAAATGAATAGTAAATGCATTCTCAGATACAGACAGAAGTCTGTACAAAGAAAAAGAATCATTTTAATCAACACTATTTTATACAGGTACAGGTTCCAAAGTAAAAAGCAAAAGAAAAGCGGGGGGCCGGTACCCGCACAATTTCCGGTCAGTACATGCATAAAAGGCAAAATGCGATATGAAAGCCACCGAACCAAAGCCATCATTTCTTATTCCGCCCACCTTTTGAGCCCGCACCTGGCCGAATGACCAACTTTTTAGGCCGGCTTGTAAGGGTAGGGGATGAAGAAGAAAGGGGCTCGGTCGGACTTTATTTCGTCTCTTCTTCGCCAGTTAAAGATCCCTTCTTCTTCTTCTTCTTGGAAACTCCCTGCTTTCCTCTCTTTTTGGAGGAAGACCCACTCCCTGGAGAATGAAGTTTAGATAACGGTTCATTGTCGGAGCCAGTTGGTTCTGGAGTCCTCTCGCTTCCTTCAGTCTCTTCTCCTCTCGGATCTTGAGAAGTAACGGGATCATCTAAGCCGTGAAGAGCTTCTATTTGCTACTCTTGTGACCCGGGTTGCGAGGCAGAAGGAGGAGTGACCTTAAGTGGCGAAGAAGGAATAATTGGAGGAGGAGAAGCCTGAACAATGCCTGACGTTTTCTCTGCAGAAGGAAAAAAGTTCAAGTCAGTAAAAAGCGGAGATAAAGGTTCGCTGAGATTCAAGAAGTAGTCAAAAAGCTCATCAAGTTCGTAAGAAACAGATGAGCAGTCTACTTGGGCAAGATTGTCGGTAGGGTTACCTGCAGAAGTCGGTTCCCTGACGTCAACTTCGTAAGCCTGTGCCTCGGCACTCTCGCCGCCTTCATCTCCACCTTGTATGCTTGTGATCTCAGTAGTAACTTTAGTAGGAGATGGGGAATGAGAACTAGAACCGATAATGTCAATTTCGGCTGAAGGAGAAGGTTGAATTGGAGCAGTTGAGATGATTTTTCCTGAATATTCTCCTGCCGCTGTTTCGGCCCTTAATTTTGCAAGCTGTTCTCGCCCCCTAGCGAGAGCGGCCCGAGAATCATCATCAAGATAGTGCTCCTCAAGAGCTGACTCAGCATAGCCAGTGTCGCTACCACCAAGCATGTCGAGTGCGGCCGCCCAAACTTTAGCCAGAGTAATTTCATACTTGGGGCCTAGAAAGGCGAGGCTGCCACGCCCCAAAATGCTATGCAGGTAGAAATCAAATAATGTTGAGCTGATGTTGGCCCTCGTTGCCTCGTGAGATTCTTCAGCTCCAATTTTGCCGGCAACGGCCCCATCACGCTCCATTTCAGCTTTAGAAAGTTGAAGCTTAAGCATTTGAATCTCCGCCTCTTGAGAGCTGTTCTTCTTCCGAAGCTCTTCAATATCAGCAACATAGCCCTCACTAATTCTTTTCTGCACTTCAAGCCTGTCTTCGGCATTTCTTTGGCTGGCGTGAGAATCTCTCACTTGTTTTAGGAGCACTTCTTCTTTTTGAGAATAAGAAGTAGAGGAAGCAGCAATCTCTTGTTTCAGTTCTTCAACTTTTGCTTCAAGCTCTTCATTGTAAGAAGCAATGCTCCTCATCTCGGTGTCATGTTGCTCAAGAACCTTTTTCCATTCGGTTTTATCATTTTCCATAGTGAGCATGGCCTCTATGTTTGCACGATTAACCCTTTGGAGTTCGTCAACGAGTTTCTGCCAGTTCGACATCCTCTCAATATCAAGCTTGACGGCATCGAGGTTTTGTAACATAGCAGACTTGTCAATAGGGACCAAGTCAAGGTCAAACCTTAGTCCCTTCAGACACCACTGTGGAAACCGACTTTGCAAAGTGGCCGGACCCGGTCCAACTTCGAATTTGGGCCTGCTAATGATTGTTTGGATGTCTGTCTTCCCGAGAGCGGGAGAGCCGGAAGGAATGTCAAGCGAGGCAGGGGCAGTAACCTTTTCAGGAATTTTGGAGGTGTGTTTCTCACCATGTCGGACTCGCTTGCTCGAATCTTCAACCATATGACTTTTTCCTCTGTCATCATGGGATTTTCTTTTATGGGAATCGTCGCCTCTCTGCGAAGAATCGTGGCGCTCCTCCCTCTCTCTTCTTTCATAACGCTCCTCTTGAGCCTTCTTCTCTTGAGCCTTTCGAGTGGCTCTTTCTTCATCAGATTCTCTGTAAGAGGGGAGGTAACGCCTATAATCATATTGGCTACGCCTCCAGTAGCGCTGGAAATCATCATAGTAGGATCCGCTGCGCCCATCGGAGAATCTGAAATAAAAAAGAGCTAGAATATAGAATTCTTCAAAGTACAAAAAGTCAGAAGCATAAAAGTGCCGAAAAAATTCTAAGTGTGTGTGACGTGCAAACTACGTGCATCAAACTACGAACCACTCTTTAATTGAGGAGTGGTTGTGGGTGTAATAGTTAGCGTCAACTCTTGAGTCGAAGGAGTCTATTGCATGATAGAAGTTGCTTCAACTGCTGAAGAAGAAACCCCGGTTGTGATAGGATCATCTTTAAAGATCTCTTGCGAGGTGGAAAGAGGTCGCTCAGCCCTTCGAAAGTATCGCCCCTGCTCTGCTTGACAAAGCTAGTTTTCTCGGCTTCTTCGCCAGATTTCTGTGACAGTCAGGGAGATCCCTGGGGCTCTTCTTCCTCAATAACCGGGGCAAGTTCGACAGATGGCCCCGCAACATCAACAGAAGTGGAGCACTTCACTAGCGAAGCCTCGGGAGCAGGTCCTTGTGGTATGGATGTGTCTGCAGAAACCGGGGCATCTGATGCTTTAGGTGGGGAGTCTGGAACCTCGCAGGGGTGTGTGGAGCGAGAAGGGTAAAGAAGTCCGAACTGGTGAAGGAATTCGTCGTTCAGCAAAAATTTCATATCCCGTTCTTCAACCGGTACTGCTACAAGCCTCTCCAGAGTTGGCTTGTGACTGGGATCTCTACAAGGAGGGGGAAGCACTGAAATAATAAAAAAAAGAAATGATAATGAAGTTAACACTTGGCAATTCGAACTTCAAAAGACTCAGAATATAGAGGAGGTAAAGGTAGATGATCTTACTTCCTTCTCTCCACACAGCATAAAACCCCGGGGGGCAACGGACATAGAAAAATTGAGTTAAGAACCCATGGGCAGTATCAGGGAGGCCAACGATCAATTTACGATTTCGTGCGCTTCTCACAATGGTAATAGAAGGATGATCCTTAGTCCTAGTAAAGGAGCATAGGAAGCAGATCTCGTCAAAGCTTGGAAGCCGGTAAAATGTTCTCCTAAATAGCACGCACAACCCCATCAGAATGGCATAACCATTAGGGTGTAGCTGGAATGGGGAGATAGCTAACCGAAGAAGTAGATTCTGGAGAAAGTTGTTGAAAGGGGGAATGGCCCCGCTTACGCACATTTGCCGATTAACGGCTACGAAGCCAGTAGGCGCCACATCAGCGGTGTCACCTTTTCCAGGGAAAATGGTGTCTGCTTCACCGATGCCAAACTGACCACACAACTGACGAAAAACTATGTACGATAAGGTGGTGGGGGCTCTTTCCGGAGGATTGACTAGTGAAACCGGAATAACAGCTGCCTCTCCGGCTTGAACTGTTGTATCTTCTTCCTGAGAAGTCATTCTACACAACCAACTGGATATTCAAATGTGAAGGTGCACGTTTCCTAAAAGTGTGAAGTGTCGTGCAAAACTAATAAAAATAGCAAGTAAATATAACTGGAATTGAACTAGTCGATGATTGATCGATTACAAAATTTCAGAACTTGTTAATATAAAGTTCAAGCATAATATTAGTGCAGGCTGGTCAGTTTCAATTGACTATTTCAGTGTTGCTGTAATATTTTACTTGAAATTGGTGAAAGCACTTCGTTCACACAATTTATTTGAGTTAATTATCTGTTATTAACTAATCTGTCATTTGACGTGGGCAGTCGATGGCAGTATATTTGTCCCATTTTTCTGCAAGTGTTGTAACAGGTTGATAGCGTCAAAGTTAGAGTAATCTGTAAAGAAACACAACAAAGTTCAAGCAGTATATTCTGGCAATTCAAATTGGAAATACAATTAAGTTCTATCAACATCTCTAAGTTTTTAAATTTTGTTCAAATCATTGAGTCACAGTCCGAAGAGTTCCCTAAGTCATAAGTCGTCCACGACCTAAAAGTTGAGTCGTCCACGAATTATAAGATAATTCTTTAAGTATTAGCTCGGCTGCAACTCAAGGCTAAGTCGTGCACAACCTAGAGGCCAAGTCGTAAAGTCTTAAATCAAGACGGAACAAATGAAGTGCAAATGAAGCTAAGTCTTGAGTCGTCCAGAAGTAAACATAACCTAAGGGGTTAAGTCGTATGCAACTAAGGTCGTGGGGGATCTTAAGTCAGTCACTTCGAAAACTATGCAAATTGGCAAAGTCGCAAAAACTTCACGATATCTCTTCTCAACCCACTGATCCTTCTCCAACCCAATAACCCGTTATCTTCCTAACTCCCAACCCGTTAACCCATGTAGGACGATATCGCCTCCTCTAAATTCATGGATCAACTGAATCGAAATATGGTGACCCATCGCCTTCTCCTTGCAAGTCATCTAAAAACTCAATCAAACTGCTTCAAGCTTGTCAGCAATCGATCATAACGCGATTCAAGAAGAAGCCTGATGTGAGGATTCGGATTGAGGTTGGAAAATGGGAAATCCATGTTCTAAAGGTAACAGCAATTGTGAAATTGAGCGAGCGATGAGTTTACTTACGCAGTGTAATGATGAAGGTGGCAGGAACTTAATTGGTGATAAGGTGAACAGATCGAATTCGTCTCTGAAAAGCTTCAAAGATCGTTAATAGCGGAAGTAAACACGGAAACAAGTAGGTGAAGAAGGAGCGACCTAAACCTTTTATATCTCGAGGCAGAGGAATTTGAAATGGCACACGAGTTAAGATAAGTCGAAGCACACGACCTACGACTTAGGCGTGTACTTCGAGGGGCAAATGTTAACTCTCAATTTTCTACGACTCAAGGTGGGCGACGACTCAATGGACAAACAACTCAGTGAGTTATCAACATAACGAGTTACCAGATGCACGACTCAACGAGTCAAGAGGATGGACGACTTAAGGGACTGACGACTTACCAACTTAAGGTTTCTACGATTCAAGGGAAACAGCAACTCAACGGACCAAGAAGTCTACGACTTAAGGAAATCTACGACTTAAGAGACGTGGCCTGACTCAAGAGGGAAATAAGTTACCGACCTAAAGCTGTCTATGACTTACGACCTAGCATGAGTCGTAAACGACTTAGGCAAACAAAGCGACTCACATCTCAGAGAAATCCGCGACTTAAAGCCTCTGCGACTTAAGATATGTCATGTCTCATGGAAAGCTTACGAGTTAAGGAGCTAACGACCTAACAGGATTAAGACCTAAGCGACTTAGGTCATGTCACGACTTAAGAAAGTTCGCGACTTAAAGACGTCACGACCTAAGACTTAGAGAGCAAGTTCAATACCATGCCGTAATAAGATGACTCGTTGACGACTTACGACCTAGTTTAAGTCGTACACAACCTAAAACTACAGAGCCAAGATTTTAGTGCTGCCTCACTTTAAACCGTGACCTCTTAACTCGCGAACGAGTTAGGACTTGTATCCAGATGAATGAAGAAAAGCTCAGAACCACTACACCTGCTCCACTCCCTGCTGACTCTTGAACCTTGAGTCGAGTGCGACTTACAACTTTCCATGAGTCGTACACGACTCATGACTTGTGAAAAACTTCTGCCTAGAATTCTCTATAAGTAGAGGGCTAACTCCAACATGAAGGAGACTTATTTTTTGGATCATTCTCTTCGTGACATCAAGGCTCTACTATCTTCAAGACAATCTAAACTCCATCACTACAAACTCACGCAAGAGTCTTAGACCAAACTTCACACAAAGATTCGACATATCCAATCATGGACTCAAAAAACTCGATGGCATTGAAGTTCTTCCTAGCTACTTGTCCTTTTGAATTGAGTTGGATTGTAATTGAAAGAAATTGTAATAAGTTGTAATTCAGTCAGTAATAAAAAGGATTGAAGTGCACGTAGGCTTGATCGTAAGCCGAACCACTATAAAACTGCTGTTGTTTACTGTTTTTTCTACAGTTTTCTGCTTATACTCTGTTCCCGAATAATCGGGTGGTGCTTTCACAACTACACTTTACACACTGGGGTGTTAGCGTTCAAATTTTAGCGTTAACATTATCATTTTTATATCACTTTTACTTAGTAACATTCAAAGCTCAAATTAAGGTTCAATCTTTAAACAAATCAATTTTTGAAATTCAAACATATCTCGATTTTAAATTCCAAAGTCTCCACTTTAATTATTTAATGATTTCTTTTAACCAAAATTTATTTCAACATTCCAAACTCAATTTTTCGATAAATTCGATTTCTATAAATTGATTTCTATTTATAACTTTAAATCAAACATTTAAATAAATTTCAAATCGATGATTTTAAAAATTATTAATTTAGCCAATTCGGTGTCCGTATATAATTTTCTTTCCTATGGCCAAGTGATTATTTATCTTAGTTAAATGTTAGGGACGAATATATATCACTTAAACCAAATCACAGTTTCATATGTATGCATAACAGGATATATATACAAGCAAATAAACATCCAAACATTTAAATATCAACCAATAGCATCCATCGAAATACATCATCCAATAGACAATACAATTCATGGCAAATTCATAGTTATCAATGTCAGGTAATTCAATCGCAATTCAATTTTAATTTCAATCTAACTGTCAATTTAAATTTCAACGGTTAATTTAAATGACAATCTATATGACAATTTAAATTTTATCAAACAACGACAAATAAAATCATAACACTTCATAATGTCAAATTTAACTAGCATAAAGATATTTAGTACATTGTGAGCGTTATAAAACATTCACCTTGATTTCAATGTAGTTCCAGCGTTTTATTTCGAATAAAACTAAACGAGCGTTTAATTTTACCCGAAATTTTCACTAGCTCCAAACGATTCCAATCCAGTTCCATTGCGTAGTGCTCGACAAAACGAAGCCAACGCAATTTGTTTCGTGTGTTTTCGACCTCGTATGAACAAGTTATAGCAGTTTAAAGATCATACAAATTATTATATACAAATATTCACAACATTATTTAATATTATCAACCTTCAGCAATCTAGGCCGTTGATTCCATCAAGTAAATCAAGGCCGTGCACATCGTTCTTCCCCACGTGCTCTTGCTCCAGTAATTTCCGTGCCCAAGAACCCATAGCAAGTAAACTAGGATCTGAAATTGCCACCACCACGCTCGACGAGAAGTTGATAAGCTGGCGCCAAATGGAAGCTCATCTCCCCCTCTACCTTTGGCCGCAACTATGGTGAACTCGGCCCCCTTTCTCTCTCGAAAAGCGTGCGCAACTTCGGCCGTTCAAGTGAGGATTGTCGTCGATTCGTAACACCATTCGCGATCTTGGCCGTTGGATAGCTAGCTCTCGTCGTGCTCTACGTTATTGTAGTTGAAGATTTCTTGAATTGACTGAGGGATTTGAAGATAATGGAGGAGGAACGACGATGTTTTTTGGCCATGGGTTCTATTAGTGGCGGCCAGAAGCTTTGTCTTCTAGGGCTTTGCAAAATAGAGGAGAGTGGATCCTTTTATATAAAATAACGAAAAACACTATTCACTCCAAAATCCGGACTCCAAATCTCGCGCGGTGACTGGCGTTCCTAAGGTTTAGCCCATGTTCCGGACACAATGGAATAGGTTTCGAAAGCTAATTCGATCATCTGTGTGAGTTACGACAATAAATGATCAAATTTAAATTAAACCGATTAAACGAATTTCTATGCGTTTTGGCTCGCCCCGGACAAACGGTAAATCCTATTGACATGAAATTTGAAACCTTACAATAATATCACGTTACGGATCCTATGAAACTGGTTTCGTCGAAATCCGAGACTGTTTGAAAAATGGCTATTTTTTTAAAAAAAAAATAGGTTCAAACTTTTCTATTAGAACGAGAAAAAGTATGTACCTCTGCCAGTCTTAGTCGAATACAAAAGAACAATTCCTACTGCTAATACGTGACTACCAACTAAACTAATTAAGGCCCGAAATGGAGTACTAGGCCCACAAATCACAAACTATAACCACCCGTTACCCAATTCTTCGAGACTCCTCTCGAACTAATAAAGGTAACTCAGTTCCGCAACCCTAATAACTCACTTCATATTCTCTTGCCGTAAATAGAATAATACTTTAAAACTCAGAAAACTCAGTAATGGCGGCCAAGAGAAACACGAGACTTTTCCCTACTCAACAGCGACTTCTGCTAAGCAGATGTGAGACTACTACAGAAGATGAAACGTCACTGGCTTTCAAGGACAGATAGGAGTCTGTCTTTCTGAAAATAGAAGTCTTTTATCCTTTGAATGAAGATTTGACTGAAAACTTTTGGACTTTGCAGGTTACTCTCTGGAACTAGTAGTTGACGGTCAGAGGAGAGCAAAAGATTTCCACAGTTTCGAGCAAGTTGACAAAACAAGTGGCAGTGAAAAGTACTCCACAGATCTGTAACGAGATATGAACGAAAGGTTGATTGAAAAGTCCCACTGGGTCTTGGCGCTTGACGGGCAAATGGCAGTGTAAAGATCCACTGATTTAAGCAAGGTACGTCTTTGAAACTCTTAAAGTTATACTTTAAAACTTAGCTCAAGAATCTAAACGACTTCGATTCGTATGCTTATACCAGATCTGAAATGAAAGATCTGTACAGAAGGTTGATCGATGAGCTACTTACTTCAGAATCCTAAGCTTCGGTGATTCCTGTTTACTGGATTTACAAACTATTTCATAGTATATTGAAAATTGTAATTTAATATGTAATTATAAGAGAGGGAGAGAGATCAATGTAAATTTAAACAGGTACAGAAAGAACCTCAGACCAAGTGCAAAGACTCAGAAGCGAGAGATCAGCACATATGATATCGGAGATGCCCCAATTCAGCGTTGGGAGGTATAACCCCATTTCCTTGCGATTATGTCTTTCGTATCTGTGATGTGTTTGTAGAACTTAGATTTCACCATTCTGATGTTCATAGTCTGAAATATTTTATTGCAAGTCTCTGTATGATCGGTGAATCTGTTCTGAAAAGTTCTTTCGTTCCTTTCCTTCCATATATGCCGCACACATACTGATATCGAAAGATGAAATAAATCTGAGTTTAGATTCCTTCCCCTAGTTGAAGAGACTATTTTCTGTAAATCGTCCTTCAAATGAAATGAGAGCACACTTTTTGGATAAGTGAGAAAAATTTTTGCAACTCCATAACCAAATCTTCTCTGAATAATCACATTGAAAGAATAAATGATCTGTAGTTTCAATGTGTTTATTACATAAAACGCAAATAGGGTCCACAACTATCTGCTTCTGCACCAGCCTTTCTTTGGTAAGTAAAAAATCATTAATGGCTTTAAAAAGGCAAACCGCCATTTTTGGGACATGAACTTTATTCCATACTAATGACGACCAAATTTTAGTTTCAAAACTAGTTCTAATCGAATTCCAGACTTTTTTAAATTGGTATAACCCATCCCTAGTGCATTTCCAGGACCAGTAGTCCCACTCTCTGTCCTTATGAATCGATATTCCTTTTATTTCTTCATGTATTTGATAAAGAAAACTTATCTCATCCCACTTCCATGCGCCGTTTTTTATGATCTTACTTAGAAACAAGTTTTCGGTACGGGTTCTAATTGCAGCATCTCTGCCGATTCGCTCCATTATAGAACTACCGTTTAACCAAGGGTCAAACCATAGGGACGTGGTTTTACCGTCTATGATATTGAGGAAAAGACATTTTCGAGCCTCCTGTCTGTTCCTCAAAATAAATTTCCATACCCCCGAATCATCCGATCTCTCAGAAATTTCCCAAAAGCTTTTGTTTCCAATGTATTTATATTTCATGTATTTTGCCCAGATGCCTTCTTCATTTATAATTCTACAAATCAGCTTTACATATAACGCTTTGTTCAACTCTTCAAGATTCCTCAATCCCATTCCTCCCTCTTCTTTTTCTCCACAAAGTATATCCCAAGGAATTTTACTATTAAACTTTTCCATAGAAAATTAAGAATTAGATGTTTAATTTTTTATACAGTAGAAACTGGAAGTCGGAAACATTGCATCCAAAATTGAATTATAGGGTAGATGGTTGATTTTATAAGTTCAAGTCTCCCATCTAAGCTGAGCATTCTGGTTTCCCATCCTCCTACTTTTATCTTGATCTTCTCAATCAAAGGAACACAGTCTTTATCCCTCAAATTAGTGCTTGACAATGGAATGCCCAAATTTCGTACTGGAAGTTCTGATTGCTGAACATTGAGGATGGTACTAATATCATTGCAAAGTTCCACCCCTTTACCAAAGAAAACATTAGATTTTTCACAACTTAATTCCAAACCTGTAATTCTCTTCATGTTTTTGAAGACTTCTGTTATGGCTGTTGCTGACTGCGCAGTTGCTTTAGAAAAGACAATTATATCGTCAGCATAGATAAGGTGCGTCAGTTTGTTATTAAATTCTGAGATGGGAGAAATTAACCCTTCCCTGACTTTTTCGTCCATCAAAAGAGTAAAATATTCCATAACCAAGGTGAAAAGAATCGGGGAAAGAGGATCTCCTTGCCTGAGACCGTTTGAACTTTTAAAGTATCCATGCGCTTCCCCATTTGAAATGATCGAGAACACAGGAGTTGTTATGATGTTTTCAATGACTCTCACCCATTTCTTTGGAAATCCCATGCTATTTAACATGTGTACTACGAAAGATCTGTTAATCGAATCGTAAGCTTTCTTTAAATCAACTTCAATACACATGTATTTGTTATTCATTCTCCCAAGACCCCTTATGATTTTGTGTGCAAGTAAAATACCGTCCCCAATAGCTCTGCCTTTGATAAATGTCGTCTGGTTCTAGGACACCAACTTATCCATGAAGGGGACTAGTCCGTTGCACAAAATTTTTGTGAAAACCTTGTACAAAGTATTACAACAGGCAATGGGTCTAAAGTCTTGGATACTAGAGGAGTGAACTTTTTTGGGAATCAGATGAAGGAAAGTATGGTTCCACTCCTTTATGATTTGACCCTTCTGAAAGACATCATTTAAGGCTTTACATATTAGGTCTTTCGATACGTTCCAATGAATTTTAAAAAACTTGGAGTTAAAACCATCAGGTCCTGGGGATGTTGTATCCTTAATTTCCCGTAAGGCAGTTTTGATTTCTTCCATAGAAATTCTGTCATTCAAAAAATTAGCCCCATATTCTGTGATAATCGATTTACAAATGATTTCTGGGAACTGGTCTCCTACAGGACGATTGAAGGCCCGTTTGTAGAATTCAATTGCCGACTCTGTAAGCTTGTCCTCGGGAATCGTCTTTCCATCTATATCTATTCTGGTCAAATTCTTGCCACTTCTTCTGCTAGACATTTTTGCATAGAAAAAGGAGGAGGCTTCATCTCCCATCGTCAGCCAGTCACATTTAGCCTTTTGCTGTGTATCCAGAAATTCCTTTCTAAGTGCCAATTCCAAATTGATTTTGGCAAATTGGAACTCCGTTGCTAAACTAGGATTATTTGATTTTTCCAAAAGTTTCTGAAGTCTAGAACAGTTCTCTCTCTGATCTTTTACCTCCGACTTAGTGTTCCGAAGTTTGGCACTCCATAGCTTAAGTCCCCTCTTGATATTCTTAAGGATAGAAATGATTTGGTATAAAGGGTGGTCTTCTTGATTAGATTTCCAGAGTTTCTCAATCAAGGGAAAGTATTGATCACACAGTGGCCAGTGATTCATGTACTTAAATGGTCTATTCTTATCCCTAGTAATACGGAAAAGTGAGACTACAATAGCATTGTGATCACTCACCGAAGGGGGAAGGAAATCAGCCGAAAAGTCTGGAAAAGAATTAATCCATTCCAAGTTAGCGAAAACCTTGTCAATCTTTGAGAAAATGTTGCGACTAGGGCCACACCCCCAAGAAAATTCATACCCTTTGATATTGATCTCGTTAAGGCCTGTATATCTAGACATGTCTTCTAGTTCAAACAAGCTCCCAAATGCTACTGGGTTTCCTCCCTTTTTGTCTGCGGGGTTACGAATACAGTTGAAATCCCCGAGAACAAGCCAGGGTCTATAAATACTGATGGCGTCCTCCTGTAGGTTAGCCCATAGTCTTTTCCTAAGATTTATATGGTTCTGAGCATATACAAAAGATAAATTGCATTTGAAGTTTGTGATGTTGATCAATTCCAAAGTAATATGTTGTTCACTCATACTAATATAATTATAATCCCAAGAATTTCCATCGATGAAAACAAGAATTCTGCATTTGTAATAACATGATACATTGCTTATTATTTTCCATCCATAATCCATATTCTTTTCGAGCTTCTTAATGTCCGAAAGCGACAATTTATTTTCTAAGACTCCAAAACAACTTATTTTGTACTTGTTTATAAGATGTTTCACCTCTTTCATTCTGTTAGGGTTATGAAACCCTCTTACATTCCAACAAGCGATTGACATTACGTACCTCTGTTACTGCGAGACCTCTACAGCTTGCTTCTAGTGGACTCCCTTTTCTCCTCGGCAGAAATGCCTAACATCTGAACCCACTTGGGATTTTTACGAACAAGCTTGTCTTTCTGAATGTTCTCTAATTCTTTGTTCTGATCCTTTGGTATTGAATACTCCTCCGGTGCTGGATCTTCATTATCATATGTATTCTGATCCTCCATCGCTTCTGATGTTCCTTCATCTTGACCCAGATTCTCCGGTACCCGTATATCAATACACGACTCAGTACCTCTCTTAAAATTAACATTACTAACTGTACAATCTTCAATACATATTTCTTTAGAAAGTAAAGACTCAATAATTAAAGGAACGTCCAGTGGTTTTGAGGGACGTTTTAGAATTGTGACATAATTTGAAGGGGATTTCTGAGTTGAGAGACTCAGGATTGTCGTGACCATTGATCCCTCAGGATTAGAGGTCTCGAATTGATCTCGATTGGTGTCATTCTCGGCCATAGGGGTACGAGTACCACTAGTTGTCAGCTCCAGCGTGCTGTCAGTTGACTTGTCTCCCTCTTGAGCCTTCTCAACTATATAGCAGTTATCATTTTCCTCTAAATTATTTTGTTGATTCTGGGGATGATCCATTGTCCTTGTGTCGTCCTCAACGCAAAGCCGGTTATCACCATCATGGTTGTCCTTCAGAAGCTCTGTATTTGGGGATTCATGGTATCCCTCTTGCCTGCTTGTTTCTTTATTGTTGTCTTTTCTCGCTTCTTCCCCTGTAACTTCCGATCCCCCAATATGAATTAGCTCTCCTCGGTTTTCATTCTCCAGGGTTTCTGTTTGATTTTGTTTTGGAACCCAAGTCTTAGCCATTGGACAATCTCCTGCTACGTGTCCGAAACATACGCACTTATCACAAATCGGGGGAGGATTCTCGTACTCCACCTCCTGAAGAAAACTCCTCCCTTCGTCATCCATGCCTTCTATGATGTTTGGCATTCCGTAGTTAACATTAACTTCTACCAAAACTCTGGCATAAGCCAGCCTTGTCTTATTTTTTGTGGACTCATCCATTTTAATCGGGACTCCAATAGTACTTGTTAAGGCACTAATGGCCTTATTACCCCATAGTTTAAAACTCAATCCTGGGAGTCTAACCCACATAGGCAAAGATGTAAGTAGATCTCTATCTGTCTTCATTTCTGGTGATAATCGCTTCATTATAATCAAGTTTCGGTCCATGAACCAAGGACATGTTTTCAAGATCTTACTACAATCCTCCTCCGTACCAAACCTTACCTCAAAAAAACCATTATTCCTTGAATGAACAGAGAATGGTTTCTGAGTTGCCCAAACTCTGTTAGCATACCCTTCAAAAGTTTTCAACCATGGCTTTAACCAACAACATACAACAAAATACATGTGTCCCATCCATCCTCCGCTTCTTTGATGGCTTCAGATGAAAGTGAACCAATCCTTTTACCATCAGAAATTTTTGGCTCTATATATTCAAGATATAGGTTGCCCAAGTCTCCGACAGCCCCTATCTTAACTGCCTCACTATATGAATTTTTTTGGCATTTTCTGAAACAGTAAATTTGATTTTCGAATTGTACCCTATTAGATTGAATCCTTTCTTTTTGGATTTCTGTACTTCATTGAAATTCCGAACAGGATTATCCGCCTTTGGCTTGTTCCCACTGCTCCGACCAGAGGCCGTCCCAGATCTGCCTCCTAAATTGAGTCTGGTTTTCGGACCCGAAGATGCTGGGGCCTTGCCTCTTTTCCTCCTCACTTCCTCCCAACCTTCCTCATCGAGCAAAGATCCCATACAGAACTATTGAAAGATTTGAAGAGAATGATGAAAACCTTAGTTTCCAGATTTAGATCTGGAGGCCGCCATTTGTTTAGAGGAGATATGAATTCAATTAAATATTAAAATATTCAATTTTCACAAATTTACTTTTAATTCGATTTTAAAAGTTCTACAACATCATTCTAACTTTAATATGATAAAATAAAATTTTACAAATCAATTTTAATCATATTAAACCCGTTATTCAATTATCCAATAAATTCAAATTTTAAAATCTTATTAACTCTATTATAATCCCAATATAACTTACATTCACTTTGAAAACCAATTTGAATCATATTAAATCAAATTTCAATTATTCACTCTATTTCCATATATTAAATTTCAATATCAAATTAATCATATCAAATTCGGAATTTAATTATTCAAACATTTGTAATATTAAATTTAAACAAATTTGATTATTCTTAAATCACTATCTTTTGAAATATTCAAAACGAACTTATAAAATATAACAAATTCAAATTATAGAACAACCACTTTCATTAAAACACCTATTCAATTCCCGCTATTCAATTATTCAATAAATTCCAAATATTAAATTTAAACAATTTAATTGTTCAATATTTGACGGATTTCAATATTGGATTTTTAAATAAAAGTTTCATTATCAGTCGATTTACTATATTACATCAAATGAATTCCACATCATTATTTAACTACATTTAGAGATAATGCACTCAACCAATATATAAACTTTCATTTCAATCGCAATTGGTTCACAAATTCAATTCGACTAACTAAATGAATAGGTAGCTTAAATAATTATCACCGTTAACTTTCAATTACTTATAATTTTATTATTTACAAACAAGTATCACAGTTACCTATAAAATACAAATTCATTCAATTACCTTTGACTACATATTATTTCAATTGATTTGGGATTCAATTCAATTCATAAATAATTAAATTAGATAAAATTTGTTGCATTTCATTCTAGTTATTATTACCATACATAAATTACAATTTTTTTTTCTAACATTAAATCACGAAATCTTACTAAATTAGCTATTTTAATTATCGAAAATTTACGGGTCGTTACACTCTCCCCCACTCAAAACTTTTCGTCCCCGAAAAGGAAAAAGAAGGGAAAAGGAACTAAGTATGGAATTCAACATTTGATATATTTTATTCAAAGTTACAAACTTATAAACAAAGAAATTCCATTTATAAAGTCATAACTACGCTTCCACTAAGTTACTCCGAACGGCTGTCTAACTTTAAAAGTTAGTTATCAAAACAAGTTATAAAAAAAATTAAAACTTGAAAATTTTTCTAACACCCGGATTTATGGATAATTTCGGTAGAGTCTCCTTTGCGCGGCTCGATCGGAAAAAAATGACAGTATATATATATCACAAATACACATCTCATCAAGTGAAGAGGCATCCCACAGGGAAAAAAGTGTAAAAGTACAGTATGTAATCCGAGATATGTACCTTATATATTTTTAGCGAGCATATACGGCTAATATCGTGCGAAAGCGAGCTCCAAATGCGAAGCAAGCACAATCCGCACCTACTGAAGACTCAACAAACCATGAGAAACATGCATAAATGAAAATAATATCAATATACATCATATAGAAACATAACAACTACATGTTCCAACATAGCAAATGCAACAAACAACAGATGCATCAAACAAATCAATTATCATCCAACTATCATCCAACGAATCCATAACAAATCAATATAAATTCACTTCTCATTAATATTTATTGACTTGGGTTTCAATTTTAATCACAGTTGATTCATTAACGTTGGATTTTACTAACTTTCATTCTCAATTCAATTAGTTAACATTAACTAATTTATATTTACATTAGTTCACTTCCAATTTGAATCCAATTAAATTCTTTAAATTCATTTAACTTCCAATTTGATTTCAATGATTTATAGCTTTCAATTTCATTTACACTTAATGAATTATATACAATCAACTAACAATCATATAACAACCAAATTATACCCAACATAACCAATTTATTAATTTTACATTCAATTTGGTTTATCTCTTTTATTTATATATATCCTGTTATATAATTTTAAAAGAATCATTTTGTATTTGGCATCTTAAATTTCCAATATTAACTTTAATTAAGTCCCTAAGCCGTACATATATCATCCGTGAGCAATATCAATCTAATCGCTTATTCGTTCACACAATTTCACTTCCAAACTAGTATCGTTCACACGACTCTCTAGTGCGGACTCAGATTTGGTTCCTTGATTGGAAACTGTTACTCTCCTTGCATAGCCATATACTATGATAGAGAATTCCAGAATCAAATTAAAATCCACATGTAGGGTTCGCCGTCGAAAATCGAGTGAAGAATCGTAACTTGGATCGATATAAATCATCTCGAAATATTGTGCTCGAATTTGGATCAAATCATTGTGCGAATAAAATAATACTCGTACAACTTATGTATCACCTTTCAATAGATTTCTACACAATTTATCTATATTAAATTATTTTATTGACTTTCATTTTATTTACAATTAATTATTCACAATCCATTATTCAGTTAATATATCCATTTCTTTACATAGCATATTCTTCAACATTATCTTTTCTTAAACATCATAGAATTTTCCTACTCAAGTTCATTTTAAACATTCTATATAACTTAATTAAATTCAATTTCATTTTCCAATTGATTCTTAGCTATAAGAAATTCCTTTGTTTACTTTTATTGCATTTTCATAATTTCAGTTAATAACGAATTCATTTGTGGAACATTTTATTAACCGGCACTTTAGTTTATTAATCATCCTATAAAAGTCTAACCTCTCATAAATGACTTTCCTTAGTTTACAGTTATCGTAAAGGTTACAAATTCAGAAAATTTTTAAAACCCCTTTGCAATTTATATTTATTTTCTATAACCAATTTACAAAGATATAATACGATTCATTTATCTTCTTATTTAAGTTCACTTACTTGTTCCATTTATCCATTCATCATTTCATGCTATATTTAAGTATATAACATTTTTATCACAACCAAATTTTCCATTTATTTACATTTTAATTCCTTTTGAGTTTTCCTTACTTGTATACATCAATTATTTTCAGGTTCTGTTTATTTGTACAACATCTCATTACATATCCAAAACATCATTTCAACTTCTTAATATTTGGTAAGTCATATTATATGTTATTAGAATGCAAATTTGGTATTATACAAATTTATAGAATTTCATTTTACTTAATTAGAATGTTCAAAAATTTAATTTGTTAAAATCCTCTTTAGCTTTCAACTTTAAAGTTTTCCCAAACAATAGCTTAGATATCCTAATCCTCTTATTTTATAAATTTTGGTTATTCACATTTCATTCAAATAATTTGAAAATTACTAATTAACATAACTTAGAAATTTAAATGCCCGGTTCTTTTCAAATCGTTTGAAATAAACATATACACTTATATCTTTAATATATCAAATTATACCTTTGGAGTTTAAACCAAAACCCATTTACCCAAAATAATTTCGATAAAAACAAAGCATTTTACAAGTCTCCCCCACTTTGAGACTCAAAAATGAACGTCGATGATGCTGCACAGTCATCACCGAAATTATTTTCCAGCGACAGAAGAGAGGAGTACTGAATTCATTCCTTCTTAAAATCCTTTCAAAATATTTCCATAAACAATTTCCAACTAATATTACTATATATTTCTTCGAAACTTTGAGAAGCATTTTCCAAAATCTCCAGGTCTTAAATTCAATATTTTCCAATTTAAATCTATTTTTAATTTTATAAGTCACCTTTATAAAATATTCTTATAGGATTTTACTTTCTTGAAATATTCCACAAGTTGTTTTATCATTGTTTATTTTGTAATAAACCTTATTTATTAAATTACAATACCTAATTAATGATAACAACCAATATTATCATTCCTAACTACCAGGTAAGCTGGATAAGTCACACTAATTTCTGAAATTTTTTCTTTATATAAAAAATATAATTAGAGCAAAATTATTTCATTTACCCAATTTAAAACAATACTATGTCGAATTGTTTTGTTTAAGTGTTTAGAGATCCCTATCAATGACGTTAATTACTCGTATTGACAGAATCCATAAGCCACTCAACAAATCAATTGACACAATATAAAACATTTTATATCACTAACAAATATGCTCTCTCATATACATACACTCAGCGACTCATCATAGGGTATTACTACCCTATTTATAAAGAGTCAGACCCCACAAAGCTAAGGTTATCGCTAAACCAAAGCTCTAATACCAAATGTAACGACCCGCCTTTTTGGACAGTTTAAACCGACGATCAAATACACATGCCGATTCCAAACCATTCAAAAGGGCAGATGGTTATTGGGGTAAATAAGAAAAGAAAAGAAAGAGAAATAAAGGAAATGAAACAATATAGAATCTCGCATCGGAATGATAAAATATAATAGTCAAATAAACAGTTCATGAAGCTGTTTACTATACTTTGACAATTATTTCTACAACATTTAACAGAGTTATACATATGCAACAGAACAATTAAAATAATGCAGCAGATAGCATGATGCAAGGGTAATAATAGTAATAGTATACCAAATCTTCGTCTTCATCCTCCAGAATAGATCTTCAAAAATATGAAAAACTCAGGACTGACCCGAGCGTAATGAATAGACAAAACACTCGAGTCAGGACTAAAATATCCTTATGAAAGTTAAATCAATCATAAATAAATATGAGTGCTACGGCATCAGAGATGTTTACGGGGTTTGACATCTCATATCCAGTGTCAACGTGCGTACAATAACTCAAGAGATGTTACGGGATTTTCCATCTCTTAAGGATCCGTTAAACTATCTACTATGTAGTAATCTACGCTAAGTAGATAATGCCTATCAATAATATAAAGTATCAAAATAGCGTTAAGGCGTTACCATAATCCCCCTTAACACATTTTATAATGCCATAGTCTATACAGCACCGGAAGCCCCACCGTAAACTGGTGGTTATCAGAGGGTACCCCATAGGTATAACACAAAACATAACGTAGTGGTCGCGGATAGGATAATCAGTATGACAAGGTACATGAGGCGTTACCAACTAGGATACTAGTAGTTGCGTGATCCGAACTGATGTTGAGCATAGCCAGCAGCTACCCCAACACCGCGAAACAACACTCACAAATCAAGGGGTGCACCCAATTCGAATCACAAATGTAATAGATATGGTATCGAAGAAGTGTGTCCGCTAGAGATGGCGAACCTCAATGGCCCGGCGCGGCTCCTGTTTTAGTCATGTCAGGGGTCATCCAATATCGTTCTCTTTCTTCAGTCAACGCATTCACCAAACCATCCACTTCATTCTGGATCACACTCCGCGTATAATAGTTATTAAAGTGGTGTTCGGTATCGACAGAGAGTATGTCTATATCCGATCACGGTCTCTTTAACAACTATGTATTATTACACCATTGGCTCTTTTACATTTCAAATCGATTCATAATTGATATCAAAATATCATATTCACTTCAAAAATCAAATCCATTTCAAATATCATCGTATCTATTCAAATGTAAGATTCCGTTTCAAAAATCATTTTTCGCATCAATATCTCATTTCGATTTCAAAATCAATCCGAATTTCAATTTAGGTTGCAACTTCATTTAACCCAATTTGTATCTAAATTCAATATTTAAACATAAACATTTCACCTTATTAACCAGCTTGAAATTTTTAGAAAATAGTTTAAGTACTTTAAAAGTAGTTTAAATAAAAAAATACTTAAAAATACTTAAAATCTTTAAATGGATATCAAATAGATAAATTAGTTTAAAATAATTTAAATTGGGTTAAGTAGATTGAAAATAGATTAAAATAGTTTGAGTATTCAAAAATGGTTTATATAACTGAGTAATTTGGAAAACAAAATAAAACAGCTTCAAAACCAAACCATTTCAATTATAACTTCCCAATTCAAAACAATTTCAATTTCCCTTCTACCGATTCGATTTCGATTTCGATTCAGTCAACGTCAACTTTGACTTCAAATTTATTCAATTTTATATTCACTTTAATTCAATTTCAATTTATATCAATTTGGAGCTTGATTTTTCAAAAATATCCATTTATAACACTTAACAAAATTATCCATCAATATTCAAGTTTAAATCCAAATTCAAATATGATTCAATTCCAAGCTCGATTTCAAATTATCATTCTTATATCACTTTTACTTAGTAACATTCAAAGCTTGAATTAAGATTTAATCTTTAAACAAATCAATTTTCGAAATTCAAACATATCCCGATTTTAAATTCGAAAGTCTCCACTTTAATTATTTAACGATTTCTTTTAACCAAAATTTATTTCAACATTCCAAACTCAATTTTTCGATAAATTCGATTTCTATAAATTGATTTCTATTTATAACTTTTAAATCAAACATTTAAATAAATTTCAAATCGACGATTTTAAAAATTATTAATTTAGCCAATTCGGTGTCCGTATATAATTTTCTATCCTATGGCCAAGTGATTGTTTATCTTAATTAAATGTCAGGGATGAATATATATCACTTAAACCAAATCACAGTTTCATATGTATGCATAACAGGATATATATAAGCAAATAAACATCCAAACATTTAAATATCAACCAATAGCATCCATCGAAACACATCATCCAATAGACAATACAATTAATGGCAATTTCATAGTTATCAATGTCAGGTAATTCAATCGCAATTCAATTTTAATTTCAATCTAACTGTCAATTTAAATTTCAACGGTTAATTTAAATTAAAATCTATATGACAATTTAAATTTTATCAAACAACGGCAAATAAAATCATAACACTTCATAATGTCAAATTTAACTAGCATAAAGATATTTAGTGCGTTGTGAGCGTTATAAAACACTCACCTTGATTTCAACGTAGCTCCAGCGTTTTATTTCGAATAAAATTAAACGAGCATTTAATTTTACCCTAAATTTTCACTAGCTCCAAACGATATCATTCCTGCTCCATTGCGTAGTGCTCGACAAAATGAAGCCAAAGCAATTTGTTTCGTGCGTTTTCGACCTCGTATGAACAAGTTATAGCAGTTTAAAGTTCATACAAATTATTATATACAAATATTCACAACTTTATTTAATATTATCAACCTTCATCAATCTGGGCCGTTGATTCCATCAAGCAAATCAAGGCCGTGCGCATCGTTCTTCCCCACGCGCTCTTGCTCCAGTAATTGTCGTGCCCAAGAACCCATAGCAAGTAAACTAGGGTTTGAAATTGCCACCACCACGCTCGACGAGAAGTTGATCAGCTAGCGCCAAATGGAAGCTCATCTCCCCCTCTACCTTCGGCCGCAACTATGGTGAACTTGGCCCCCCTCTCACTTGAAAAGCGTGCGCAACTTCGGCCGTTCAAGTGAGGATTGTCGTTGATTCGTAACACCATTCGCGATCTTAATCGTTGGATAGCTAGCTCTCGTCGTGCTCTACGTTATTGTAGTTGAACATTTATTGAATTGACTGAGGGATTTGAAGATAATGGAGGAGGAACGACGATGTTTTCTGGCCGTGGGTTCTGTTAGTGGCGGCCAGAAGCTTTATCATCTAGGGTTTTGCAAAATAGAGGAGAGTGGATCCTTTTATAGAAAATAACGAAAAACACTATTCACTCCAAAATCCAGACTCCAAATCTCGCGCGGTGACTAGCGTTCCTAGGGTTTACCCCGCGTTCCGGACACAATGGAATAGGTTTCGAAAGCTAATTCGATCATCTATGCGAGATACGGCAATAAATGATCAAATTTAAATTAAACCGATTAAACGAATTTCTATGTGTTTTGGCTCGCCCCGGACAAACGGTAAATCCGATTGACATGAAATTTGAAATCTTACAATAATATCACGTTATGGATCCGATGAAACTGGTTTCGTCGAAATTCGAGACTGTTTGAAAAATGGCTATTTTAACTCGTCAATTAAATATTAAAATATTCAATTTTAACAAATTTACTTTTAGTTCGATTTTAAAAGTTCTACAACATCATTCTAACTTTAATATGATAAAATAAAATTTTACAAATCAATTTTAGTCATATTAAACCCGTTATTCAATTATCCAATAAATTCCAATTTTAAAATTTTATTAACTCTATTATAATCCCAATATAACTAACATTCACTTTGAATACCAATTTGAATCACATTAAATCAAATTTCAATTATTCACTCTATTTCCATATATTAAATTTCAATATCAAATTAATCATATCAAATTCGGAATTTAATTATTCAAACATTTGTAATATTAAATTTAAAAAATTTGATTATTCTTAAATCACTATCTTTTGAAATTTTCAAAATGAACTTATAAAATTTAACAAATTCAAATTATAGAACAACCATTTCCATTAAAACACTTATTCAATTCCCGTTATTCAATTATTCAATAAATTCCAAATATTAAATTTAAACAATTTAATTGTTCAATATTTGACGGATTTCAATATTGGATTTTTAAATAAAAATTTCATTATCAGTCGATTTACTATATTACATCAAATGAATTCCACATTATTATTTAACTACAGTTAGAGATAACGCACTCAACTAATATATAAACTTTCATTTCAATTGCAATTGGTTCACAAATTCAATTCGACTAACTAAATGAATAGGTAACTTAAATAATTATCACCGTTAACTTTCAATTACTTATAAGTTTATTATTTACAAACAAGTGTCACAATTACCTATACTATACAAATTCATTCAATTACCTTTGACTACATATTATTTCAATTGATTTGGGATTCCATTCAATTCATAAATAATTAACTTAGATAAAATTTGTTGCATTTCATTCTAGTTATTATTACCATACATAAATTACAAAAAAAAATTCTAACATTAAATCACGAAATCTTATTAAATTAGCTATGTTAATTATCAAAAATTTACGGGTCGTTACAAGTTCCTTCATTAGTTCGGACTCTTACACCCTTCCCGCTCTACTCAGCCTTATGAAGTTCCCGATTCTCCAGTTGAGGCACCGGATGCCCCAGTCTCTGCTGAGGAGCCTACACTGAAAGAACCTGCTCGTGAGGCTTCTCAGGTGAAGTGCTCTATTTCTACTGATGTTGCGGGGTCATCTGGCAAATTTGCACTTGCCCCAATCATTGAAGAAGAAGATCCTCGAGAATCTCCCCATCATTCAGGGATGTCCGGTGATGGAGGAGCCGGGAAAACAAGTCCTGCCGAGCAGAACGGGGATGACACTTTTGAAGGATTGAGCAACCTGTTTATCCCCTCACAGGAGCTCTTTAAAGATCATCCTGTTACCACTAGGGTTTCCTCTTTAGTAGTTGAAGCAACTTCTATTTTGCAACAGATTCCGTCGACTCAAGTGTTGACGTTAGCTGCTACACCCATCATTTCCCCGCAACCGAGGAGTGGTTCGTAGTTTGACGTGCGTAGTCTGCACGTTACACACACTTAGGATTTTTCAGCACTTATATGTACTCTCATGCACTTTACTACCAGGATTTTCAAGTTCTGCCTCTTTCTCATTTTCAGGTTCTCCAATGGGGCGTAGCGGTTACTATTATGACGACTTTCAACAGTACGGAAGGCGTGGTCAGTATGATTATAGGCGCTATCTTCCCACCCACAGGGAAACTGATGAACAAAGAGCTGCTCGAAAGGCTCAAGAAAGAAGAGTGTATGAAGAAAGGTACGGAAGAACGGATGAGCAACATGACTCTTCTCGCAGAGTCAATGACTCTCATAAAAGAAAAACTTATAACGATAGAGGAAAGAGTCATGACATCGAAGACCCAAGCAAGCGGGCCAGGCTTGATGAAAAGACCGCATCTGCAACTTTGGAAAAGGCGGCTGCTCTCACTTCTCTTAAAATTCATTCAAAGTCTCCTGCCCTTGAAGGAGCCGACATTCAGACACTTCTCGGCAGACCCTCATACCAAGTTGAGAGAGGTCCGCCAACCCTTCAAAGTCGGTTCCCGCATTGTTGCTTAAAGGGAGCCCGCTTCGACCTTGACTTGATTCCCATCGACAAAGTGGCCATGCTACGAAATCTTGACACTGATAAACTTGATATTGAGAGAATGTCAGGGTGGCAAAAGCTCGTCGATGAGCTTCAGAGGGTAAACCGGGCCAACCTTGAAGCTATGCTGACGATGGAGAATGACAAGTCTGAATGCCATAAAATTCTTGATCAGCACAACACCGAAATGAAAAACTTCGCTGAGTACAACGAAAAACTTGAGGCGGAGGTCGAGAAACTTAAGCACGAGCTTGCTACTTCTTCCACCTCTTATACTCAAAAGGAAGAAGTGCTTTAGAAGCAAGTTCGAGATGCTCATCCCGCTCAACGGTATGTCGAAACCCAACTTGAAGCTACACAGAAGACGATGGAAAGATATTTTGCTGACTTTGCAGAGCTACGAGAGAAAGCTAACTCCCAGGACGTAGAAATCATGAGGCTGAAAGCTCAACTATTAAAGACCGAGAAAGAACGTGATGAGGCCATGGCTGGAAAGAGAGCCGCTGAACAATATCATGAAGAGACAAAAGCCAACATCAGCTCTACTCTATTTGATTTTTACGTCCAAAGCGTCTAGGGGCGTGGCAGCCTTGCATTTTTGGGGCCTAAATATGAAATCACTTTGGATGAAGTGTGGGAGGCTGTAATGGATATTCTCAGAGGTTCCGGTTACTCCGAAGATGAACTTGAGGCGCATTACTTTGATGACGAAACTCGTGCTGCTCTTGCTAGAGGAAAGGAGCAGCTTGTTAAAGTACGAGCCGAAACGATGGGAGGGTAGCATCCAAAGAAAGAAGCACCTTTAATTGCCCCTGTCCCTCCTTTGACTTCGGCCGACATCGATATCATACGCTCCAGTTCCCATTCTCCGCTCACGGCTAAAGTCTTAACTGAGGATACAAGCGCACAGGGTGGAGACGAAGGCGAAGAAAGCACTGAAGCACAAGCTTATGAAATTGACGTCAGAAAGCCAACTTCTCCAGGTAACTTTAATGCTGATCTTGCTTAGATAGACTGCTCATTTGCTTCACATGAGTTTGATGAGCTTCTTGATTATTTCCTAAATCTCAACGAGCCTTTATCTCCTCTCTTTACTGATTTTAACTTCTTTTCTTCTGTAGAAAAAGTACTGAGCATTGTTCAGACGTCCCCTCCTCCAGTTATTCCTCCCCCGTCTCTTCATGTCACTCTTCCTTCTACCTCTCAACCGGGGTCACAACAGGAGCAAATAGAAGCTTTCCAAGACTTGGATGATCCCATTGCTTCACAAGAACATAGGGGAGAAGAAACTGAAGAGGGCGAAAAGACTCCGGAACTAACTGGTTCTGACGATATGCCGTTAGCTGCACTTTTTACTCCACGAAGCGGGTCTTCTCCTAAGAAAAGGGGGAAAAGTGGAGTCTCAAAGAGGAAAGAAGCTTCAGCTGGCGAGAAAAAAGCAGAAACTAGTCCGATTGTTCCCCTTTCTCCTTCTTCCCCTACTCTTTCAAGCTGGCGCAAGAAGTTGGTCATCCGGCCAGGTGCAGGCTCAAAAGGTGGAGAGAAGAAGAAATGATGGCTTTGGTCTTATGCTTTTTATCTCGCTCTTTTCTTTTTGCTTGTATATAAGCTTGTGTTAACTGGAGATTGTGCAGGTACCAGTCCCCGCTTTCTTTTACTTTGAAACCCGCATATGTATAAAATTCTCATAGTACGGAATAAAATGGTTCTTTTACTTATACAAATTTCTGTCTATATTTGAGAACGCTTTTATTTTCTGTTTTCATACAAGTTTATTTATCCTATTTATGTGAAGTTGCAGTAAACCTATGGTATGTTTCTTGAGCATTGTTTTCATTTTTGTGATGATTATATTGCATTGCCCCCATACCATGGTTTATTGCAATCTCTTCCACATTGGTACAGTTTCGGAGAACAACTCTTCTGTTTAGAGAAGACTTGTACTCTTCCTTTAGAGAACAACTCTTCCATTTGAAGGAAGTGTGCATTTGTACTTTATAGGATAATATTTCCGTTCCAAGAAAATATTTTTCTAATTTAGTAGAATGCACTTCATATTGGAGGAGTCTTCTCTTTTTTTTTTTTTGCGAAGTTTTTACACTTCACTTTTGGAAAAGATCACTTTTGCGTTGGCAAGTGAATTTTACTTCATAGTATAGTGGGCCTTCCGAAAAAGGGCTTCAACCTGCTTGAGCCTCCGAAGAGAGTTTTTTGTTTGATTGTGCCTCTGGGAAGAGGTCTTTTTGTTTTGTTGTGCCTCTGGGAAGAGGTCTTTTTTGTTTCTGCCTCTTGGGAGAGGCTTTTATCTTTTCCCTGTTCGCTGGGAAACGGGCCTCCGAAGAGGGCTTTTCACATTTCGACTTGTGTGAAGTTTTATTTCAGATCACGGTGAAATGTGTGCCTCTGAGTAGGGCTTTTGCCTGGAAGTTTGAAGTTTCCTTCTCTTAGTTGGATGGATTCACGGGGCGGACACGAGTGTTCTGTGCCCGATTAGTCCGCAATTTTCTGTCGAGAAAGAACTCTCTTTTTCTGGCGAGGCCCGCTAGAGGTCTTTTAGCATTTCAACTATGGTGAAATGGGCCTCCGAAGAGGGCTTTTCACATTCCAGCACTTGTGAAGTTTTATTTCAAATATCGATGGAATGCGTGCCTCCGAGTATGCCTGGAGGTTTCTTCCTCATGGTTGGCTGGATTCACGGGGCGGATGCAAGTTACTTGGACGCTTATTTGCGCAGATTGTCTCAGCTAGTGAACAAGCTCCTTGCCTTCCACTTGGGAAGGTGCCTCTGATCATCGCATGGATTCACGGGGCGGATGCAAGTTACTTGGACGCTTGTCCGCGCAAACTGTCTCAGCTAGTGAACAAGCGCCTTGCCTTCCAGTTGGGAAGGTGCTCCCGGTCATTCCATACCAATCTTTTTTGTTGAGAAAGTTCTCTGGCATGCCCCGTTTGAGGTCTTTATCCTCCGAACAGTTGTGCCTCCGAAGAGGGCTTGTGCCTCCGAAGAGGTCTTTGGCTGTTTGATGCTTGCTCGCCCATGTCTCTTTGCCGTCTATTCATATCGACGATCCCTGTTATCATTTCCAAATACACTTCTCTTTTAATTGCCAACAATTTCCTTTATCCAAAGAAGTACACTTCATAGTTAAGCGAGTTGGTGGGGGCAGACACAAGCTATTTAACTGGATGCTCGTTTGTACAAACAACCACAATTATTTAACAAGGGCCCACTTCCAGCAGAATCACTAACTTTTTGCTTGAAGCACTTCTTTCGTAGGATTTGAGTATGGAAATTTTGAACGGCTTAGCGTTTGCTTATTGGGTGATTTCAGGGATTGCTTGGTCTTGTGATGGGTAAGCTTTGTTTTTATGGCCTGCATTATTAAATCAACATTTTAGTAATACAATTGACGTATTTTATATATCGAAATAAAACAAAGCAGTTTATAATAGTAAAGAACACAAGATTTATAGTGGTTCTGCCAAGAACTGGGCCTACATCCACTTTATAGTTCTTATTATTCACTTGCACTGGCTTTACAACGGATTTCAATACAAGAATCATACATTCATCATTCTTTTACAATATTTCGTTAAAACCTTTAAGTAAAATATGGGCGCAAATGATTGTTATTCCAAGCTCTTGGAATTGGGTCTCCTTCGAAAGTTATGAGTTTGAATGTGCCATCAAGAAGTTTTTGGCCTATGACATACGGCCTTTCCCAGTTTGGCCCAAACACGCCTGTAGGTGTCATTATTCTTTTTAAGATTAGATCCCCAACTTCAAAGCAGTGTTGGCGAACTTTGGAATTGAAGTGCCTAGCTATTCTTTGCTGATGAGCCGTAATTCTGAGCTCAGCTTCTTCTCTTTTTCATCAAGAAGTCAAGGGCTTCAAGTTGCATCTTTTCATTTTCGGCTTGATTAAAATGAATTCTTTTATGTGAAGGGACCTCTATTTCTACCGGAATCATTGCCTCTGATCCATATGCCAATGAAAATGGAGTGTGCCCCGTTGCAGTTTTATGTGTAGTTCCAGATGCCCATAGTGCTAGTGGAAGCTTATCGACCCAACCACCTTTCGCTTTTTCTAGCTGTTTTTTGATGGTCGATTTGATAATTTTGTTTACTGCTTCCACTTGTACGTTTGCCTGCGGATGAGCCACTGCTGAGAAACTTTTCTGGATCTTGAATTTCTTGCAAAAATCTTGGAACTCTTCACTTTCAAATTGGGTTCCATTGTCTGTGATTATCTTTTGAGGCACACCATACCTGCAAATGATATTCTTAGCTACAAATTTATCATTTTATTAGAGATAATAGTAGCTAATGGTTTAGATTCTGCCCATTTAGTAAAATAATCAACGGCAACAATAGCATATCTGACTCCGGATTTGGCAGTTGGCAAAGGCCCGATGAGATCTATCCCCCAAATAGAAAATGGCCACGGACTGATCATTTGTGTTATCTCAGTGGAAGGTGCTCTTGGGATTTTTGCAAATCTCTGGCGTCGGTCACATTTTCGTGCGTAACTTGCGGCATCACGATTAATATCTGGCCAAAAATACCCATGACGGAGAATTTTCTTTGCTAAAGTTTGGCCACTTGAATGATCTCTACACTCTCCTCCGTGTACCTCAGTTAGAATTGTCTTAGCTTCTTCCTTGGTCACACATCGAAGTAATGGCATTGAGAATTCCCGCCTATACAATCGGCCATCTTGAATTATGTATCTGGATGCTTTTCTTGACAACTTCTGCCGTTCTTTTGAGTTTTTTGGTAGACAACCGTTGCGCAGATATTCCAATATCGGAGTCATCCATGATTCTCGCTCCTGTGATATAGTCATGATCCAGTCAATATCCATCTCATCAATGCTTGGAGTTTAAAGGACTTCCACTGGAACTTATCCCAGTAATTGAGCTTCAACAGTGCTTGCATACTTTGCGAGAGAATCTGCCTTCATGTTCTCTTCCCGGGGTATATGATTTATCGTATAATAGTCAAGGTCTTCGAGAAGCTCCCAGGCTCTTGACAAGTAAGCAGGAAGATTTCCCCCTTTAGTCTGAAACTCTTTCTTGACTTGACATACCATAAGTTGTGAATCACTGAAGATTTGCAACATTTTGACGTTCAATTCTTTAGTAATTCCTAAACCGGCAATAAGAGCTTCATACTCTGCTTCATTGTTTGTCGAAGGGAATTCCAATCTTAAAGCATAGCACAATGACCTCCCGTCAGGGGTTTCAAGCACAACCCCAGCCCCGGAACAACAATCGTTTCTTGTGCCATCAACATACAATTTCCATCGAATTGGGGGATTATCGGTTACTACTTCCTTACTATCACCTTTGTCTGTACATTTTGCGATCAAATCTACCAAAGCTTGTCCATTGATTGCTCTCCGGGGATGATAAGTGATGTCATATTGACTGAGTTCAATATTCCACTCCAAAAGGTGACCCGAAGTCTCAGGGCGAAAGAGGACTTGCTTCAGAGGCTGATTAGTGAGGACTTTGATTGGATGAGCTTGAAAATATGGCCTCAATTTTCTTGTTGCGATCAGTAGACAATAGGCAAGCTTCTCCAACTTTGAATAATTCATTTCTTCCCCAGTGAACCTTTTGCTAATATAGTAGACTGGGTGTTGAATTTTGGCGTCTTCTCGCACCAGTGCCGCACTAAGAGCATGAGTTGAGATCGCCAAGTATACAAAAAGATCTTCACCATCATCGGGCTTAGAAATTACCGGAGGAGTTTCCATATGGAGAATTAATTCATTGAAAGCTTTCTGGCACTCTGGAGTCCAGTCAAAGTTTCCCCTTCCTTTCTTCAGGGCATCAAAGAATGGAATGCATTTATCAGTAGCTTTGGAAATGAATCGACTTAAGGCAACGACTTTTCCGTTGAGACTTTGCAGTTCCTTCTTCGTTCTAGGAGCTTTGACTTCTCTTAAGGCGGTGATTTGAGCAGGATTAGCCTCAATGCCCCTAGCGCTCACAGTGAAACCCAAGAACTTTCGGGACTACACCCCGAATGAACACTTCATGGGAGTAAGGTTCATTCCATACTTTCGCAGGATAGTGAACATTTCCGCTAAGTAGTCCATATGATCTACTGCTCTCTATGATTTAACCAACATATCGTCAACATAAACTTCCGTGGTCTTTCCTATCTGTGGCTTAAACATCGCAATAACAAGTCTTTGGTAAGTTGCCCCTGCATTCTTCAGTCCGAAAGGCATGACTTTGTAGCAGTATAGACCAACATCGGTTATGAAACTCGTGTCCTCCTGATCTGGCTCATGCATCATGATCTGGTTATATCCGGAGTAAGCATCTATAAAAGATAACAATTCATGTCCCGCTGTTCCGTCAACCAACTGGTCAATCCGGGGAAGCGGAAAACAGTCTTTGGGGCAGGCTTTTTTTAAATCTGAAAAGTCGATGCACACTCTCCACTTTCCGTTAGCTTTCTTAACCAGTACTGGATTTGAAACCCAATTTGGATAAGTTAATTCTCTGATGAAGTCATTCTCCATGAGCCGATCCACCTCTTCTTACAACGTTGCTGACCTCTCAGGACCCTGGGTTCTTCTTTTCTGCTTCACAGGTGTAAACTTCGGATCAATATTCAAAGTATGTACTGCAACTTCAGGTGATATTTCACACATATCAGCATGGGTCCAAGCGAATACATCCAGAATTGCTTTCAGGAATGATATTAAAATATTCTGAACTGTCGCACTAAGTTGTGAACCCACATTCAGCACCTTGTTTGGGTCTTTTGGGTTAACAGGTACTGGTACCGTTACTTCCACTGGCACCACTCGATTCTCCCCTGCACTGGCTTTTCTGGGATCGATTTTTCTTCATGCTTCGCTACATTCGCCGGTACAGGGTCCGCCCTGTAATTGCTACAAGGTTGATTCTTTTATGTGGACTGGGGCTGCCGCATCCTTTCCCATCTCTCTCTTTCTCGCTTCACGCAGTTCTATCGGATAACATTCCCGCCCCGCATTCTGATCCCCTTTAACAACACCAACTCCAATATTTTTGGGGAATTTCATGGTAAGGCACCACGGGGCGAGGATTGCTTTAAAGGCTGCAAGAGTTGGACGGTCTAGGAAGGCGTTGTAAGTAGAAAATTCATCAACAATTACAAAAGTCTGCCTTCGAATGACCTTCTTCTACCCCTCGCCAAGTTCCACGAACAGGTCAATAGTCCCAACCGGCTGCCTGGGTTCCCCAGTAAACCGAACGATCTTTTGCGATGAAGCTTGAACATCAGCCATAGGGATCTTCATCTGACCAAAAGTCTTCTTGAAAAGAATATTGCAAGAAGCACCACAATCAACAAGTACTCTTCTTACAATAGCTGGCACAATGCCAGCGGAAATGACAAAGGGATCTTTGATAGGGGCTTCAACACCCATAGAATCCCTGACTCTGAAGATAATGTCATCATTAAAAGTTTTCTGCTGCTTCAGAGATGCAGCATCTTCCAACACAAAAACACTTTCCTCTGTTGGGGTATATTTCAATGCACGAGCATACCGTTCCATCTCACCCCATCTTCTGCCTGCTGGGTGAGGTCCTCCTGTAATCACATTAATAACGGGCCTCTCAGATTCATGATCTACTACCTTTTCACTTGAGCTAGGACGATGAACAGGAGCCTGTTATCCTTGAGTTGATGAAGTTGGGCCATTCTTGTTCCTCCTTACATATTGCTGGAGCTTGTTTTCTTTTAATAGTTCCTCAATCAACTCCTTCAAGTCACGACACTCATTGGTATCACGCCCAGGTTGTTATGGAATCGGCAAAACCTTCCATTCTTCTCAGCTTTCTTATTAACTCTTTGCTTAGCTGGTGCGGGGAATTCGACTGTGTCTTTGTTTGCAAAGTAGATGTTTTCCGGGGTATCAGTTAGAGGGGTGAAGTTGAAGGGATGACTTTTCTTTGCATCTCCTTGCGTTTTCTAGCCATCATTTCCCCTCTTCTGATTGCCAGATTCCTTCCTATTTGGAACAGCATTACTATTTCCAGCCCCTGTCCATACCACCTTAGCCGGTGCTTGGAGGCTTTCCAAGCGCATGAATTCATCGGCTTTCTTATAAAATTTGTCAAGCGAATTCGGTTCTTTCATTTTCAACCACCTCCCGAACTCACTTGTCTTATCAATAGCCTTCATCAGGTACGTCAAAATCATTCTCGGCTCTGCGTTGTCTACTTCAGCCATAGCTATATTGAAGCGATTCAAGGAAGCTCTAATGGATTCTCCAGGATTCTGCTCCAAGCTGGATAACGACATTATATCTTTCGCCTTCGTAGCGTACAATCTGAACTCTTCCTTAAACTTTCGAGTCAAATCAAAAAATTGGTCTATCGACCGGACCGGCAGTTTTGTGAACCAGAGTAGAGCAACTCCTTCTAGGTATACCGGAAAATATCGGCATTTGATCTCATCTGAAGCTCTGGCACCAGTCATGTGCCAATCATACTTGTACAGAAATTCATTAGGGTCACTTGTCCCCTTATAAGCCGGTATGGTAGGAGGAACAAACTTCCTAGGAAATTCTGCTTTCAAAATCCTTTCATTGAATGGAGTCTTGCTCGGAGCGAACCGCCATTCTTTTTCGTCTTCCTCTCTTTGCATACTTCCCTTCATGATTTTTCGGACCATCCCTGAGAAATTTTCCTCATCATTAAGGGGCTCAGCAGGACAGGCATTAGCCATTTTTTCAGAAGTCTGCCTTGACAGGCGCACACGGAAAGTTGGCTGTTGTCCCGATCCTCCAACTTGGGGAGGTGTGTCTTTGGCTGGGCCAGCTGCCCTTTGAGGAACATCTCTTTCTTCAACATAATGAACATTGTCAGCAAAGTTTGGTTCGTTATTCACTGGTTGACGGTTAGCCCCAAGCAAAGCGTTCAACCAATCCAACATCAGAGATTGTTTTGGGCTTCCATCTGCTGATATAGCCCAAAAACCGCGGCGTCCAATTCTGCTCGCGTTACTCCAACAGTTGGAGTTGTTTGACTTAAAGGAGGAGAAGTGGCAGTAGTCTCGCGAACATCGTCGGATTTAACAGACTTGCGCTTTCTTCCAGGAGCCATTATTTCTGACAAACTTCTGGTTTTTAGAGAGATCCTTTCCACAAATTTCTACGAAGCTATGATGACAGTATCCTGAGTTGTTTTCTCAGCGAAAGCACCGAAAATGTTAATGTAAAAATCTGATGCTAACACCCCGGTGCAAGTAAAGCAAGTGTGAAAGCACCACCCGCTGATACGGGAATCAGAAATAAGCAGGAAAATATCAGATAAACAGTAAAAGGCACAGTTTTTATAGTGGTTCGTCTTATAATCAAGCATACATCCACTTTCAATCTCTTCATTGCTGACTCAAGTACAACTTATACAACTTTCTTCAATTATAATACACTTTAGACTAGTAGATCAAACTTTGATGGAGAATAATCTTTGGAATCCACGTTGAATGATGTAGATTTTCTCTTGAAGTTTGTCGTAGTTTCCTTGGTGTTTGGAGTGCTTGAAGTGCTGTTTGAGTTGAGAAAACAACAGAGTATCGGTGCTTCGAGAATGAGCCCCCAAAGATCCCTCGAACGTTGGAGCTCACGCTGTATTTATAGGAGTTTTTTGGTCATAAGTCGTAGGTCGGAAGCGGCGACTTAAAGTAAGCCATGGGTCGAAGGTTGCGACCTAAAGTAGGTCATAGGTCGAAGGTCGCGACCTAAAGGAAACGAGCTACAGCCCATTCTAGTTGCACTTGGCTCCTCCTGAGCGGGTTAACAGGTTGCACGTGACCTAGGATGGGTCGCTGATCTCTTTTGGGTGAGTGGAGCGACATAGAAGAGGAATGTCATAAGATGCAGCGACTTATGGAGTTGCCTCGTGTAACGACCCGTAAATTTTCGATAATTAAAATAGCTAATTTGATAAGATTAAGTGATTTAAGGTCAGAATTTTTTTTTGTAATTTATGCATGGTAATAATAACTAGAATGAAATGCAACAAATTTTACCTAAGTTAATTATTTATGAATTGAATGGAAT
Source organism: Allium cepa (assembly GCA_030765085.1). NCBI lineage: Eukaryota > Viridiplantae > Streptophyta > Magnoliopsida > Asparagales > Amaryllidaceae > Allium > Allium cepa. The sequence continues at coordinate 269,730,084 of CM060935.1, read as the reverse complement.
CCCAAATCAATTGAAATAATATGTAGTCAAAGATAATTAAATGAATTTGTATTGTATAGGTAATTGTGACGCTTGTTTGTAAATAATAAACTTATAAGTAATTAAAAGTTAACGGTGATAACTATTTAAGTTACCTATTCATTTAGTCAATCGAATTGAATTTGTGAACCAATTGCAATTGAAATGAAAGTTTATATATTAGTTGAGTGAATTATCTCTAACTGTAGTTAAATAATAATGTGGAATTCCTTTGATATAATATAGTAAATCGACTGATAATGAAATTTTATTTAAAAATCCAATATTGTAATCCGTCAAATATTGAACAATTAAATTGTTTAAATTTAATATTTGGAATTTATTGAATAAATTGAATAACGGGAATTGAATAACTGTTTTAATGATAATGGTTGTTCTATAATTTGAATTTGTTAAATGTTATAAGTTCGTTTTGAATATTTCAAAAGATAGTGTTTTAAGAATAATCAAATTTAACTAAATTTAATATTACAAATGTTTGAATAATTAAATTCTGAATTTGATATTGAAATTTAATATATGAAAATAGAGTAAATAATTGAAATTTGATTTAATATGATCCAAATTGGTTTCCAAAGTGAATGTAAGTTATATCGGGATGATACTAGAGTTAATAAGATTTAAAATTGGAATTTATTGGATAATTGAATAACGGGTTTAATATGATTAAAAATGATTTGTAAAATTTTATTTTATCATATTAAAGTTAGAATGATGTTGTAGAACTTTTAAAATCGAATTAAAAGTTAAATTGTGAAAATTGAACATTTTAATATTAAATTGACGAGTTAAAATAGCCATTTTTCAAACAGTCTCGGATTTCGATGAAACCAGTTTCATCGGATCCATAATATGATATTATTGTAAGATTTCAAATTTCAAGTCAATCGGATTTATCGTTTGTCCGGTGCAAGCCAAAACGCCTAGAAATTCGTTTAATCGATTTAGTTTAAATTTGATCGTTTATTTCCGTAACTCGCACATATGATCAAATTAGCCTCCGAAACCTATTCCATTGTGTCCATAACGCGGGATAAACCGTAGAAACGCCGGTCGCCGCGCGTAAGTCGGAGTTCGAAAAACCCGGGATGAATAGTGTTCGTCGTTTTTCTATTAAAGCACTTCATTATTTCCTTTTTTTTCCAAATTAACTAGAACCTACGGTTTCTTTAAGCCAGCCGTCGTTCATAATATCAATGGCCGAAACCTTCCTCTCTTCTTCCATTAATTTCTTCCAATCCATCATCCTATACAAAAAACTCCCAACTAGAAAAACGTAGAGAGCATCGATATCTCTCTATCCAACGGTTATGATCGAGAAAGAAGCGGTGGATCGTCGGAAATCCTTGCTTAAAGGTGTCACGTTCGTGCACGAAATTAGAGAGCAATGGGCGACCGAGCATGACTAGATTTTGGCCGGCAGTGGTTATGGGGGAGGCGTACGACGTGACGTCATTTGATGGAAGTGCAGACGGCTGAGGGTGGTCGCGTAATTTGAATGAAGTGGGCAGCCATGTTAGGTTCGAACCCTGGGCGTACGCGTGAAGATGGAAGATGGCTAGTGCGCCCCAGATTCCTCAGATATGAATCGAACGACTGTGATGGGGGTTAGGTGAATAAATAAAAGAAATGTAAATTAAATTGTAATTTAAATCATGTGATGTATAAAACGTTGTATCTTTGTCATACGAGATCGAAAAATTGCAAAACAAGTTGCGTTGGAATCGTATGGACGAGCACTACGCTATGGAGCTGGATTGGAATCGTTCGGAGCTAGTGAAAATTTTGGGTAAAATTAAACGCTCGTTTAATTTTATTCGAAATAAAATGCTGGAACTACATTGAAATCAAGGTGAGTGTTTTATAACGCTCACAACGTACTAAATATCTTTATGCTAGTTAAATTTGACATTATGAAGTGTTACGAATTTTATTTGTCGTTGTTCAATAAAATTTTCATATAGAGTGTCATTTGAATTAACCGTTGAAAATTTAATTGACAGTTAAATTGAAAATGAAATTGAATTGCGATTAAATTACCTGATATTGATAACTATGAAATTGCCATGAATTGTATTATCTATTGGATGATGTATTTCAATGGATGCCATTGGTTGATATTTAAATGTTTGGATGTTTATTTGCTTATATATATCCTGTTATGCATACATATAAAACTATGATTCGATTTAAGTGATATATATTCATCCCTGACATTTAATTGAAATAAAAAATTACTTGGCCATAGGATAGAAAATTATGTACGAACAACGAATTGGCTAAATTTATAATTTTTAAAATCGTCTATTTGAAATTAATTTAAATGTTTTGATTTAAAAGTTATAAATAGAAATCGATTTTATCGAAAATTGAGTTTGGAATGTTGAAATAAATTTTGGCTAAAAGAAATTGTTAAATAATTAAAGTGGAGACTTCGGAATTTAAAAATTGGGATATGATTGAATTTCGAAAATTGATTCGTTTAAAGATTTAACCTTAATTCGAGCTTTGAATATTACTAAGTAAAAGCGATATAAAATGATATTTTGAAATTGAGCTTGAAATTGAATCATATTTGTAATTGGGATTTAATTTTGAATATTGAAGGATAATTTTGTTAAGTGTTAAAAAATTGATATTTTGAACAATCAAGCTAAAAATCGATATAAATTGAAATTGAAAAAATTGAAGGTGAATGTAAAATTGAATTAATTTGAAGTCAAAGTTGACATTGATTTGAATTGAATTCGAAATTGAATTGGTAGAATGGAAATTAAAATTGATTTGAATTGGGAAGTTATAATTGAAATGGTTTGGTTTTGAAGCTGTTTTATTTTGTTTTCCAAATTGCTCGGTTATATAAACCACTTTTGAATAATTAAACTATTTTAATCTATTTTTAATCTACTTAACCCAATTTAAATTATTTTAAACTAATTCATCTATTTGAAATCCATTTAAAGATTTTAAGTATTTTTAACTACTTTAATTATTTAAACTACTTTTAAACTACTTAATAATATTTTCTAAAATTCCAAGATGGTTAATAAGGTGAAATGTTATGTGTAAATCTTGAATTTAAATACGAATTGGGTTAAATGAAGTTGCAACCAAAATTGAAATTCGAAATGATTTTGAAATCGAAATGAGATATTGAGGCGAAATGAATTTTGAAACGGAATCTTACATTTGAATAGATACGATGATATTTGAAATGGATTTGATTTTTGAAGCGAATATGATATTTTGATATCAATTATGAATCGATTTGAAATGTAAAAGAGCCAACAGTGTAATAATACGTAGTTATTAAAGAGACCGGGATCGGATATGGACATACTCTCTATCGATACCGAAAACCACTTTCATAACTATTATACATGGAGTGTTGATCCAGAATGAAGTGGATGGTTTGGTGAATGCGTTGACTGAAGAAAGCGAACGATATTGGATGACCCCTGACATGACTAAAATAGGAGCCGCGCCGGGCCATTGAGTTTCGCCATCGCTAGCGGACACACTTCTTCGATACCAAATCTATTACATTTGTGATTCGATTTGGGTGCACCTCTTGATTTAGGAGTGTTGTTTCGTGGTGTTGGGGTAGCTGCTGGCTATGCTCAACATCAGTCCGGATCAAAGCAACTACTAGTATCCTAGTTGGTATCGCCTAACGTACCTTGTCATACTGATTATCCTATTTGCGACCACTATGTTATGTTTTGTGTTATACCTATGGGGCACCCTCTAATAACCACCAGTTTACGGTGGGGCTTACGGTGCTATATAGACTATGGCATTATAAAAATGTGTTAAGGGGGATTATGGTAACGCCTTAACGCTATTTTGATACTTTATATTACTGATAGGCATTATCTACTTAGCGTACATTACTACATAGTAGATAGTTTAACGAATCCTTAAGAGATGGAAAATCCCGTAACATCTCTTGAGTTATTGCACTCACGTTGACTCTGGATATGAGATGTCAAACCCTGTAAACATATCTGACGTCGTTACACTCATATTTATTTACGATTAATTTAACTTACATGAGGATATTTTAGTCCTGACTCAAGTGTTTTGTCTTTTCATTACGCTCGGGTCAGACCTGAGTTTTTCAGCTTATTGAAGATCTATTCTGGAGTACGAAGGCGAAGATTTGGTACACTATTACTATTATTATCTTTGCATCATGTCGTCTGCTGCATTATTTTAATTGTTATGTTGTATATGTATAACTCTGATAAATGTTGTGTAAATAATTGTCAAAGTATAGTAAACAGCTTCATGAACTGTTTATTTGACTATTATATTTTATCGTTCCGCTGCGAGATTCTATGTTGTTTCATTTCCTTCATTTCTCTTTCTTTTCTTTTCTTAATTACCCCAATAACCATATGCCCTTTTGAATGGATTGGAACCGGCATATGTATTCGATCGTCGGTTTAAACTGTCCAAAAAGGCGGGTCGTTACAGTTGGTATCAGAGCTTTAGTTTAGCGATAGCCTTAGCTTTGTGGGGTCTGACTCTTTATAAATAGGGTAGTAATACCCTATGATGAGTCGCTGAGTGTGTATATATGAGACAGCGTATTTGTTAATGATATAAAATGTTTTATATTGTGTCGGTTGATTTGTTTAGTGGCTTATGGATTCTGGTCAATACGAGTAATTAACATCATTGATAGGGATCTCTAAGCACTTAAACAGAACAATTCGACATAGTATTGTTTTGAAATTGGGTAAATGAAATAATTTTGCTCTAATTATATTTTATATATAAAGAAAATTTCAGAAATTATTGTGACTTACCTAGCTTACCTGTTGTTTGGAATGATAATATTGGTTATTATCATTAATTGGATATTGTAATTTAATAAATAAGATGAATTACAAAATGAACAGTGATAAAACAACTTGTGGAATATTTTAAGAAAGTAAAATCCTATAAGAATATTTTATAAAGGTGACTTATAAATTAAAACAGATTTAAATTGGAAAATATTGAATTTAAGACCCGGAGGTTTTGACAATGGTTCTCAAAGCTTTGAAGAAATATATAGTAATATTAGTTGGAAATTGTTTATGGAAATATTTTGAAAGGATTTTTTTTGAAAAGAAGGAATGAATTCAGTACTCCTCTTTTATGTCGCGGGAAAATAATTTCGGTGATGACTACGCAGCATCATCGACGTTCATTTTCGAGTCTTAAAGTGTGAGAGACTTCTAAGAAGCTTTGCTTTTCTTCGAAATTATTTTGGGCAAATGAGTTTTGGTTTAAACTCCAAAGGTATGATTTGATACATTAAAGATATAAGTGTACATGTTTAGTTCAAACGATTTGAAAAGAACCGGGCATTTAAATTTCTAAGTTATGTTAATTAGTAATTTTCAAATTATTTGAATGAAATGTGAATAACCAGAATTTATAAAATAAGAGGATTAAGATATCTAAGCTATTGTTTGGGAAAACTTTAAAGTTGAAAGGTAAAGAGGATTTAAACAAATTAAATTTGTGAACATTCTAATTAAGCAAAATGAAATTCTATAAATTTGTGTAATACCAAATTTGCATTCTAATAACATATAATATGACTTACCAAATATAAAAAAAAGTTAAAATGAGGTTTTGGATATGTAATGAGATGTTGTACAAATAAACAGAAGCTGAAAATAATTGAAGTATACAAGTAAGGAAAACTCAAAAGGAATTAAAATGTATATAAATGGAAAATTTGGTTGTAATAAAAATGTTATATACTTAAATATAGCATGAAATGATTAATGGATAAATGGAACAAGTAAGTGAACTTAAGAAAGAAGATAAATGAATCGTATTATATCTTTGTAAATTGGTGATAGAAAATAAATATAAATTGCAAAGGGGTTGTAAAAATTATCTGAATTTGTAACCTTTAAGATAACTGTAAACTAAGAAAAGTCATTTATGAGAGGTTAGACTTTTATAGGATGATTAATAAACTAAAGTGCCGGTTGATAAAATGTTCCACAAATGAATTCGTTATTAACTGAAATTATGAAAATGCAATAAAAGTAAACAAAGGAATTTCTTATAGCTAAGAATCAATTGGAAAATGAAATTGAATTAAATTAAATTATATAGAGTGTTTAAAATGAACTTGAGTAGGAGAATTCCATGATATAATGTTTAAGAAAAGATAATGTTGAAGAATATGCTATGTAAAGAATTTGATATATTAACTGAATAATGGATTGTGAATAATTAATTGTAAATAAAATGAAAGTCAATAAAATAATTTAATATAGACAAATTGTATAGAAATCTATTGAAAGGTGATACATAAGTTGTACGAGTATTATTTTATTCGCATAACGATTTGATCCAAATTCAAACACAAAATTTCGAGATGATTTATATCGATCCAAGTTAGGATTCTTCACTCGATTTTCTACGGCGAACCCTAGATATGGATTTTTAATTTGATTCTGGAATTCTCTATCATAGTATATGGCTATGCAAGGAGATAACAGTTTCCAATCAAGGAACCAAATTTGAGTCCGCACTAGAGAGTCGTGTGAACGATACTAGTTTGGAAGTGAAATTGTGTGGTCGAATAAGCGATTAGATTGATATTGCTCACGGATGATATATGTACGGCTTACGGACTTAATTAAAGTTAATATTGGAAATTTAAGATGCCAAATATAAAATGATTCTTTTAAAATTATATAACATGATATATATATAAAAGAGATAAACCAAATTGAATGTAAAATTAATAATTTGGTTATGTTGGGTATGATTTGGTTGTTATATGACTGTTAGTTGATTGTATATAATTCATTAAGTGCAAATTGAAAGCTATAAGTCATTGAAATCAAATTGGAAGTTAAATGAATTTAAATAAAATTTAATTTGATTCAAATTGGAAGTGAACTAATGTAAATATAAATTAGTGAATGTTAACTAATTTAATTGAGAATGAATGTTAGTAAAATCCAACGTTAATGAATCAACTGTGATTAAAATTGAAAACCAAGTGAATAAATATTAATAAGAAGTGAATTTCTATTGATTGGTTGTGGATTTGTTGGATGATAGTTTGATGATAATTGATTTGGTGGATGAATTTGTTGTTTTGTTGCATTTGCTATGTTGGCACATGTAGTTGTTATGTTGCTATATTGTGTATATTGATATTATTTTCATATATGCATGTTTCTCATGGTTTGTTGAGTGTTTAGTAGGTGCGGATTGCGCTTGCTTCGCATTTGGAGCTCGCTTTCGCGCTATATTAGCCGTATATGCTCGCTAATAATATATAAGTTACATATCTCGGATTACATGCCGTACCTTTACACTTTTTTCCCCGCGGGATGCTTCATCACTTGATGGGATGTATATTTGTGATATTTATACTGTCAATTTTTTTCGGATCGAGCAGCGCAAAGGAGAATCTGCCGAAATTTTCCGTAAATCCGGGTGGTAGAAAATTTTTCAAGTTTTAAATTTTTTTTATAACTTGTTTTGATAACTAACTTTTAAAGTTAGAAAGCCGTTCGGAGTAACTTAGTGGAAGCGTAGTTATGACTTTATAAATGGAATTTCATTGTTTTATAAGTTGGTAACTTTGAATAAATTATATCTAATGTTGAATTCTTTACTTAGTTTCTTTTCCCTTCTTTTTCCTTTTCGGGGACGAAAAGTTTTGAGTGGGGGAGACTGTAATGACCCGTAAATTTTCGATAATTAAAATAGCTAATTTGATAAGATTAAGTGATTTAAGGTTAGATTTTTTTTGTAATTTATGCATGGTAATAATAACTAGAATGAAATGCAACAAATTTTATCTAAGTTAATTATTTATGAATTGAATGGAATCCCAAATCAATTGAAATCATATGTAGTCATAGGTAATTGAATGAATTTGTATTGTATAGGTAATTGTGACGCTTGTTTGTAAATAATAAATTTATAAGTAATTAAAAGTTAACGGTGATAATTATTTAAGTTACCTATTCATTTAGTTAGTCGAATTGAATTTGTGAACCAATTGCAATTGAAATGAAATTTATATATTAGTTGAATGCATTATCTCTAACTGTAGTTAAATAATAATGTGGAATTCCTTTGATATAATATAGTAAATCGACTGATAATGAAATTTTATTTAAAACTCCAATATTTAAATCCGTCAAATATTGAACAATTAAATTGTTTAAATTTAATATTTTGAATTTATTGAATAAATTGAATAACAGGAATTGAGTAACTTTTTTAATGAAAATGGTTGTTCTACAATTTGAATTTGTTAAATGTTATAAGTTCGTTTTGAATATTTCAAAAGATAGTGATTTAAGAATAATCAAATTTAACTAAATTCAATATTACAAATGTTTGAATAATTAAATTCCAAATTTGATATGATTAATTTGATATTGAAATTTAATATATGGAAATAGATTGAATAATTGAAATTTGATTTAATATGATTCAAATTGGTTTCCAAAGTGAATGTAAGTTATATCGGGATTATAACAGAGTTAATAAGATTTTAAAATTGGAATTTATTGGATAATTGAATAACGGGTTTAATATGATTAAAAATGATTTGTAAAATTTTATTTTATCATATTAAAGTTAGAATGATGTTATAGAACTTTTAAAATCGTATTAAAAGTTAAATTGTGAAAATTGAATATTTTAATATTTAATTGACGAGTTAAAATAGCCATTTTTCAAACAGTCTCGGATTTCGACGAAACTAGTTTCATCGGATCCGTAATGTGATATTATTGTAAGATTTCAAATTTCAAGTCAATCGGATTTATCGTTTGTCCGGGGCAAGCCAAAACGACTAGAAATTCGTTTAATCGGTTTAATTTAAATTTGATCGTTTATTTCTGTAACTCGCACATATGATCAAATTAGCCTCTGAAACCTATTCCATTGTGTCTGGAACGTGAGATAAACCCTAGAAACGCCGGTCGCCGCACGTAAATCGGAGTTCGGAAAACCCGGGATGAATAGTGTTCGTTTTTCTATTAAAGCACTTCATTATTTTCTTTTTTTTCAAAATTAACTAAAACCTAGGGTTTCTTTAAGCCAGCCGCCGTTCATAATATCATTGGTCGAAACCTTCCTCTCTTCTTCCATTAATTCCTTCCAATCCGTCATCCTAAACAAAAAACTCCCAACTAGAAAAACGTAGAGAGCATCGATATCTCTCTATCCAACGGTTATGATCGGGAAAGAAGTGGTGGATCGCCGGCAATCCTTGCTCAAAGGTGCCGCGTTCGTGCATGAAATTCGAGAGCAATGGGCGACCGAGCGTGACTAGATTCTGGCCGGCGGTGGTTACGGGGGAGGCGTACGACGTGACGTCATCTGATCGAAGTGGAGATGGCCGAGGGTGGTCGCGTAATGTGAATAAAGTGGGCGGCCACGTTGGGTTCGAACCCTGGGCGAACGCGTGAAGATAGAAGATGGCTAGCGCGGCCCAGATTCCTCAGGCATGATGGAACGACTGTGATGGAGGTTAGGTGAATAAATAAAAGAAATGTAAATTAAATTGTAATTTAAATCATGTGATGCTTAAAACGTTGTATCTTTGTCATACGAGATCGAAAAATTGGAAAACAAGTTGCGTTGGAATCCTATGGACGAGCACTACGCTATGGATCTGGATTGGAATCGTTTGGAGCTAGTGAAAATTTTGGCTAAAATTAAACGCTCGTTTAATTTTATTCGAAATAGAACGCTGGAACTACATTGAAATCAAGGTGAGTGTTTTATAACGCTCACAACGTACTAAATATCTTAATGCTAGTTAAATTTGACATTATGAAGTGTTATGAATTTTATTTGTCGTTGTTTGATAAAATTTAATTTTCATATAGATTGTCATTTTAATTAACCGTTGAAAATTTAATTGACAGTTAAATTGAAATTGAATTGCGATTAAATTACCTGACATTGATAACTATGAAATTGCCGTGAATTGTATTATCTATTGGATGATGTATTTCGATGGATGCTATTGGTTGATATTTAAATGTTTGGATGTTTATTTGCTTATATATATCCTGTTTTGCATACATATGAAACTATGATTCGATTTAAGTGATATATATTCATCCCCGACATGTAATTGAAATAAGTAATTACTTGGCCATAGGATAGAAAATTATATACGGACACTGAATTGGCTAAATTTATAATTTTTAAAATCGTCGATTTGAAATTTATTTAAATGTTTCGATTTAAAAGTTATAAATAGAAATCAATTTATAGAAATCGAATTTATCGAAAATTGAGTTCGGAATGTTGAAATAAATTTTGGTTAAAAGAAATTGTTAAATAATTAAAGTGGAGACTTTGGAATTTAAAAATGGGGATATGATTGAATTTCAAAAATTGATTCGTTTAAAGATTTAACCTTAATTTGAGCTTTGAATATTACTAAGTAAAAGCGATATAAAATGATATTTTGAAATTGAGCTTGAAATTGAATCATATTTGTAATTGGGATTTAAATTTGAATATTAAAGGATAATTTTGTTAAGTGTTAAAAAATTAATATTTTGAAAAATCAAGCTAAAAATCGATATAAATTGAAATTGAATAAATTGAAGGTGAATGTAAAATTGAATTAATTTGAAGTCAAAGTTGACATTGATTTGAATTGAAATCGAAATTGAATCGTTAGAATGTAAATTGAAATTGATTTGAATTGGGAAGTTATAATTGAAATGGTTTGGTTTTGAAGCTGTTTTATTTTGTTTTCCAAATTACTCGGTTATATAAACCACTTTTGAATACTTAAACTATTTTAATCTATTTTTAATCTACTTAACCCAGTTTAAATTATTTTAAACTAATTTATCTATTTGAATTACATTTAAAGATTTTAAGTATTTTTAACTACTTTAATTTTTTAAACTACTTTTAACTACTTAGTAATATTTTTTAAAATTCCAAGCTGGTTAATAAGGTGAAATGTTATGTTTAAATCTTGAATTTAAATACGAATTGGCTTAAATGAAGTTGCAACCAAAATTGAAATTCGAAATGATTTTGAAATCGAAACGAGATATTGACGCGAAAATGATTTTTGAAACGGAATCTTACATTTGAATAGATACGATGATATTTGAAATGGATTTGATTTTTGAAGAGAATATGATATTTTGATATCAATTATGAATTGATTTGAAATGTAAAAGAGCCAACGGTGTAATAATACGTAGTTATTAAAGAGACCGGGATCGGATATGGACATACTCTCTGTCGATACCGAAAACCACTTTAATAACTATTATACGTGGAGTGTTGATCCAGAATGAAGTGGATGGTTTGGTGAACACGTTGACTAAAGAAAGAGAACGATATTGGATGACCCCTGACAAGACTAAAACAGGAGCCGCGCCGGGCCATTGAGGTCGCCATCTCTAGTGGACACACTTCTTCGATACCATATCTATTACATTTATGATTCGATTTGGGTGCACCCCTTGATTTGGGAGTGTTGTTTCGCGGTGTTGGGTTAGCTGCTGGCTATGCTCAAAATCAGTCTGGATCACGCAACTACTAGTATCCTAGTTGGTATCGCCTCATGTACCTTGTCATACCGATTATCCTATTCGCGACCCCTACGTTATGTTTTGTGTTATACCTATGGGGTACCCTTTGATAACCACCAGTTTACGGTGGGGCTTACGGTGCTATATAGACTATGGCATTATAAAAATGTGTTAAGGGGGATTATGGTAACGCCTTAATGCTATTTTGATACTTTATATTACTGATAGGCATTATCTACTTAGCGTACATTACTACATTGTAGATAGTTTAACGGATCCTTAAGAGATGGAAAATCCCGTAACATCTCTTGAGTTATTGCACGCACGTTGACATTGGATATGAGATGTCAAACCCCGTAAACATCTCTGACGCCGTTACACTCATATTTATTTACGATTGATTTAACTTAAATGAGGATATTTTAGTCCTGACTCGAGTTTTTTGTCTTTTCATTACGCTCGGGTCAGACCTGAGTTTTTCAGCTTACTGAAGATCTATTCTGGAGGATGAAGGCGAAGATTTAGTACACTATTACTATTATTATCTTTGCATCACGCTGTCTGCTGCATTATTTTAATTTTTCTGTTGTATATGTATAACTCTGATAAATGTTTTATAAATAATTGTCAAAGTATAGTAAACAGCTTCATGAACTGTTTATTTGACTATTATATTTTATCGTTCCGCTGTGAGATTCTGTGTTGTTTCATTTCCTTTATTTCTCTTTCTTTTCTTTTCTTAATTACCCCAATAACCATCTGCCCTTTTGAATGGTTTGGAACCGGCGTACGTATTTGATCGTCGGTTTAAACTGTCCAAAAAGGTGGGTCGTTACAGTTGTTCGGCCCTGTTTAGGTCGTGTGCGACCTTATGAAGAATCATGCGGTCTTGTACTGCCTTAACCCGTTAGGTCATAGATCGCCGACTCGTTAAGTCGCTGGACCAGTAAGTCGCTTAGCCCATTTAGGTAGTTAGGTCATAGATTCTTTGGTCGGGGCCGCTCTAAATCGTTCTATGTCTTAACTCGTGGACCGTTGATCTTCTTGGGTCGCTTGGACCGCTTCACTCTTAGGTCGTAGGGTACTTGTTTGTAAGGTTGTTGTGTTTCCTAGCTCGGTCATACGTTAGGTCATTCTACCGTTCCATCTCTTAAGTCGTTACACCTTTTAGGTCGTGCCACCTTTAGGTCGTTAAGTCGCTTACTTCTCTAAGTCATTCGGTCGTCCTTTCCCATAAGCCGCTTCATGTGTTAGGTCGCCTACTCCCTTAAGCGGTTAAGTCGTCCCATTTTTAAGTCGTGAGGTTATTTCAAAACGAGGTTAACACTTAACATTAAAGATAGATATAAACATAGATGTGAGATAAAAATCTCACCTTTAAACCCAAAAATAATGAAATGAGAAGCCCAAATACAAAGGAAAGATCAACCACTCTTCTCTTCAACCCAAGAAGCTTGAATCTAAGCTTATAAGCAATAATTTCCTAAATTAGTTATAGGAAATTTCTGAAATTGGAGAGTGATTGAGATGGAGAAGAAGAAGAGGATGCTTACCTAAGCATCTCTTTTATTTTGGAGCTAGAACTTGGATTTGCAAATGAAACTAGGGCTTAGGATTTTCTAATCTCTTTTCTCTTTCCCCATTTTTTTAAAGCTTGAAGTGTTAGGAATTATTATGACGGAATGAAGATGAGTGGGGGTGGAACTAGGTTGATATGTTAGGTTTAATGGGCTGAAACCTAACCCAAAGCCTTAAATGAAAATGTCGAAGTTCTAGCTAGCTCCAAACAAATTAAAGGTCGCAAACGGCATTTTGGACTGAATGGAAGTGGTCTCGAATCCTAATTCGACTGTTTTCAAAAATTCACATTTTGGACTTTAGTCTGACTAACGATGCTATATTTAAATATACAATCGTAAAATATGCGGATTGTTAGAGCGCGTATTGGTGATTGGATTTCCAACAAACGGTTAGGCAAAGGAATTTCCTAGGCCACATGGGTACGACTCTGGAGGATGTCCCGAGAACTTAACCAGCTCTCTGCCAATACAAGGCCGGGTTACCTCTGTAACTAGGTAATTACTACACGAGTATGCCATCCCTTGGTCGTTACCGACCTTTATCCGAGCGCTCGACTCCAACAACCACAAGCAATAAATTTGCAATAACCACATAGGTTAAATATATCGGCTCCATACGATGATACCACCGTTTCAGAAGGAAATGGACATACCCTCAGGGGGCGCTACACCCAAATAACCTTGCCGCATCATTTCTGTTTTAACCATTCCGGGTTGTAAGGTCTGACGAGGTCACGTCCACAAAGCTACGCTTTACACAAAAGACATTCTTTGATCAACACATGATCAGCAGCACTTCGTATTCCACATTACCAAATTAGGAATGTATTGCTAGTAAATGTCAACTACCTAAACTCTGAGCTCATACGACTCAGAGAAAGGCGTCAAGCTAAGAGAATAAATCCTCTGCCACCAAACAGAAATGTATTTGATAGAAACCAGCTTTACATCTCAAAGTGTAACGTCAGATGTACATCCATACAAGTCTGTTCCAGGTTCGAACAGAACCGAAGGCACTTCACAAAGATGCCCTTGCAATCTGGATAATGCATATCGCGTCCGGACTCCTCATCACAAAAGGGTGATCAAATCTCTATACCGGGGCCATTCGGTGAAGAGAATTTCGACAAGTAATCCTTTCACTTTTTAAAATATACGGTCTTCACCACCAGTTTTCAAATGCAATCCACAGCGTCGTTTCACTTATTCGGAATGGGTTATACGACACAAAGTCCTCTCCCAGCTAAACCGAATAATGAGCGCAATATTTAATAACATAAGGATATTGGGATCTTAGTTAAGTCACAACTTAAAGCCCAAAACCATTCTTCAAATGGTTTAAACAAATTATCATTTTCAAATCTTTAAATAAAAAGATTCACTTCACAAAGTTCACCAATCTTTCACAAAGATTCATTCATAGCTTTCAAAACTATTCCATTTCAAATTTGAAACCCCTTTCAACAAAAACAAGAAATCCTAAAGCTATCTTCATTTGAAAAAAAATACATTTTGTTTTGGAAAAGTCTGATCCAGTATACCCAAGTTATATCCTTTAAAAGTATAAACCAGAGAATCAACGAACTACCGTATTATTGGCAAGTTCAAATTTAAATTAAATTCAAATTTCCAAAACAAATTTTTAAAATAGTATTAAATTCATATATAGAAATTGTATAAACCTTTCGACTCATGATTTCTAAAATAATTTCAAATAATAATTAACAAGATATAGTATATTAAAAACAAAATTTCAATTTCAAAACTTCCATTTCAAAGGCTTTTCATATTCAATTCAATTCCATTTCCAAAACCATTTCGATTCAAACTTCAACCTTTAAAAAAATATTATTTAAAATCAAAATATCTGTGACTTAATCGATTTCCCGTGAAATCTATAATTGTGTGTGTAGTGTAGTCTAGGGGTTTTACACAATAGTGCAACATCATCAATCATCACAGATTCAATCATATCAATATCGTTAAGCGGTATAATCTATAACGCTTATCTTTTATTCACAGATTCATAGACAAACATTATACATTCATCACAAATAAATAAATCACATTATTCATGGCTCGAATCAAAATCATTCATATCCCAAAGTATCACACATCAGGGATATCAATCAATTCACAACATCCCATATAATCCAAACATCCATAAGTAAGGTTAATTAATCATCTGATTAATTGAAACCAGGTTAGTCACCAATCTAGGTTAATTAACATTATTAATTACAATTTGTTTTAATTAATTAAATAAATTCATTATCTTTCAATGATAAATTAATTAACCTTTAAAACATTAATTAATCAACCTTAAATAATAAATGAAACAAACTTTAATCATTAAATCATTAACGTGTAATTATTAAATTATTATTTAATTAATTTATCCCATTAATTACATCAATTAATTAACCCTTAATTAATTGTTATTTAATTAATTATCCTTAATTAATTACAATAAGTGATTATCCTTAATCAATTTCATTAATCAATTTCATTAATTATTTGATTAATCAACTTTAATCATTATTTAATTACAAATTAATTACAACAAATGATTATCCCTAATCACTTAATAAACTTTAACCATTAAGTAATTGCTTTTAAATTAAGTAATTATTTTTAAATTAATTACCTTAATAATCTTTAATTTATCACTTAAATAAATTAATCACCTTGATTAATTTTTTCTTTAATTAATCACATTAAATAAATTTTTAAGTAATTAAATATTTAATCCCTTTAATTACATTGGGTATTTATCCTTCTAAATTACCTTTATTAACTAATAAATTATCAATTAAATATCATTCAGACCTTAAAATCTTTGAAATAAATTCATCATCAACTTATTATCTTAAAACCTTTGAGTTAAATTAATAATTAAAAATCTTTTAACCAAATTCAAAACTTGGATTAACATTTACAAAAGAATTTGTTTTAACCAATTTTTTTACAATAAACTTGATTTGTTTTAAAGCTTAAAAACTGTTTTTATGCTCAAAGCTAAGAACACGAGCCAAATTCTAAAACTCTCGAACCCTACTTCGAGTTTAACACAGCATTCATTTCCCCATGTATTTTCAAGAGTTTCATCGAGACGAACCCAAGTTACTCCATTTCTTCCTCAATTTTTAGATATTATAGACACAACCACCCACACGTGCACGTGCACGATCACTATAGCAAATTCCGACCAACTTCACGACCACCCATGAGTCACCTACAACATCACCTATATTTTTGATAACCCAGATCATCGAAAACTTGCCGGAAATCGAATTCGAAAATTTTAATCAAACTTCAACCCAAAATATATCATCAAAAAAATGCCACGTGCTGCATGACGCTAGGAACCCCACGACTCCGACCCAAGCTCCGTCGATTGTCCACGCACCACTTCCCCCGGTCCGGTGCGACCTAATGCGGCAACGACGACGAAATCAACTCATCTATCATCTCGACCAAGAAAGCATACCAAACCATAAATCGACGAACCCACGCCGTGTTGATCATCTGAAAAATCCCTAACTATTTTTCCAATGATCTATGACCTCCATTCTATGTTCAACATCAATCACGACCATGATTGCCTTGTCGATCGTCCGTAAATGACGAAAATCTATTTTCCATTCACCTTGATATTTCTATCTTGAATAAAAGCTAAAAATCCTGTTTTCTATTTAAAATCATATTTTGTAAACAAAAATCTAATTACATGACCAAAACTTGAAAATAAAACCATTGAATTTTCAAGTTTGAAGAGATCTTACTGTAATATCCAAATTCCTAAATATTTCTTGAATATTTTCTACTTGGAATTTTTTTTTTAAATAATATTACATCCTTATTCACATTTCATCTTCAAGGATCCTAACTAATTATCAATTATAGGAAGAGAGTTTCAATTATTAGACAGATTTTAGCCTGAAAATGTTAACAGAGATATATAGATGCCTGTGATCAGACATGCATACAACAATATATGTATATATATACATACAGACATATTTATATTTCCACAAATAAATCTCATAGCAACTTCAATCCTTAATCCATACATCAAGCTATACACACACACACACACACATAGACACACACACACTCTTTAAAGTTTTAAAGATAAAAAAAATTTCACACCTGATTGTTGATAACAGAGATAGATAGAGCCTGGAAGTAGACCATAAAAATATGGAATTTGATTTTAAATCTGAAACTGTTTGATTTATTTGAATTGAAACTGATCTCTGCTCTTTGATTTATTTGAATTGCTTTTCTCTGATTTGAAAATTTGAAAACTGGAAGTTGTTTGCCTTTTGTTATCCAATTTTGATTTTCATTTGCACTGGTTAAATCATTCAATTTTCAAGTTTGAAGAGATCTTACTGTAATATCCAAATTTCTAAATATTTCTTGAATATTTTATACTTGGAATTTTTTTTAGAAATAATATTACATCCTTATTCACATTTCATCTTCAAGGATCCTAACCAATTATTGGATATAGAAAGAGAGTTTGAATTATTAAATAGATTTTAGCCTGAAAAGGTTAACAGAGATATATAAATGCTTGTGATCAGACATGCATACAACAATATATGTATGTATATACATACAGACATATTTATATTTCCACAAATAAATCTCATAGCAACTTCAGTCCTTAATCCATACATCAAGATATATATATATATATACATATACATACATACATACATACATATATATATATATATATATATATATATCGACACACACACTCTTTAAAGTCTTAAATATTAAAAAAATTCAAACCTGATTGATAATAACAGAGATAGATAGAGCCTAGAAGTAGACTTTAAAAATATTGAATTTGATTTTAAATCTGAAACTACTTGATTTATTTGAATTGAAACTGACCTCTGCTCTTTGATTTATTTGAATTGCTTTGCTCAGATTTAAAATTTTAAAAACTGGAAGCTGTTTGCCTTTGTTATCCAATTCTGATTTTCTTTTGCGCTGGTTAAATCATTGAATTTTCAAGTTTGAAGAGATCTTACTCTAATATCCAAATTTCTAAATATTTCTTGAATATTTTCTACTTGGAATTTAAAAAATAATAATAATACATCCTTATTCACATTTCATCTTCAAGGATCCTAACCAACTATTGATTATAGGAAGAGAGTTTGAATTATTAAATAGATTTAGCCTGAAAATGTTAATAGAGATATATAGATGCTTGTGGTCAGACATGCATACAACAATATATGTATATATATACATACAGACATATTTATATTTCCACAAATAAATGTCATAGCAACTTCAATCCTTAATCCATACACCATATATATATATATGTATATATATATAGACACAAACACACACTCCTTAAAGTTTTAAGGATTAAAAATTTTCACACTTGATTGATGATAACAGAGATAGATAGAGCCTGAAAGTATACCTTAAAAATATGGAATTTGATTTTAAATCTGAAACTACTTGATTTATTTGAATTGAAACCGACCTCTGCTCTTTGATTTATTTGAACTGCTTTGCTCTGATTTGAAAATTTGAAAACTGGAAGCTTTTTGCCTTTTGTTATCCAATTTTGAGTTTCCTTTGCACTGATTAAATCATTGAATTTTCATGTTTGAAGAGATCTTGCTGTAATATCCAAATTTCTAAATATTTCTTAAATATTTTCTACTTGGAATTTTTTTAAATAATATTACATCCTTATTCACATTTCTTCAAAGATCCTAACCAATTATTGATAATAGGAAGAGAGTTTGAATTATTAGATAGATTTTAGCCTGAAAATGTTAACAGTGATATATAGATGCTTGTGATCGTACATGCATACAACAATATATGTATATGTATATATATATATATATATATATATATATATATATACATACAGACATATTTATATTTCCATAAATAAATCTCATAGCAACTTCAATCCTTAATATATATATGTATATATATATATATGTATGTATTATATATATGTATATATATAGACACACACACATACACACTCTTCAAAGTTCTAAAGATTAAATTTTTTCACACCTGATTGATGATAACAAAGACGGATAGAGCCTGGAAGTAAACCTTAAAAATATGGAATTTGATTTTAAATCTGAAACTACTTGATTTACTTGAATTGAAACTGACCTCTGCTCTTTGATTTATTTGAATTTCTTTGCTCTGATTTGAAAATTTGAAAACTGGAAGTTGTTTGCCTTTTGTTATCCAATTTTGATTTTCCTTTCCACTAGTTTGGTTTATAGGTTTTTGATTTGATTTTTTGTTTTCTATTTTTTGTTTTCAGATTTGTTTTCAGGTTTGAGAAAACTGAGCTTGATTTCTTTCTCAAATATACTTTTATAAAAATTCAAATTTAAAAAGAAAAACATGTTTGACACTTGTTTATTATTAATCCATTTAAGTTACACTTGTTAATTTTTAAATTTACACGGCTGACAAATGTTAACATGGATACATTTTGTGTTTAACCCAATATTTTATTTAATTTTTACAGTTTGTTTTAAACCCTTTCATCCTATGTTTTTACATGATCATATAAATTTTAAGTTTTATGTAATATGTTCACATATGTAATATGTTCACGTATGTAATATGTTCACATATGTAATATGTTCACATATGTAATATGTACAAGACAAGAATATTTTTATATTTATATACAAAGCATACTTATGTTAATTTATATTTTCATATTTTAATCCCTTTTTTATAAATTACTTACGAATCTACATAAATATCATTTTCATACATATGTTTCATGTTTTCTTATTTATATTTTTATATTTTTTCTATTATTTTAAATCAGTTCATCCCTTCATGTATATATTTATCACTTTTAAAGAAGTTGATTAAAAAATTACACCTAAATAAATAAACACAAATATGTATAGATTATATATATAAGACTTATATATAAATTTGACTTTAAACTACTTTTGAAAATTATTCAAATTATAACTTTCAAATTACAAGGCATATATATATTTTGAAGTATAAAACTTAACTTTTAAATAGATTTTGGAATTTAAAACAAAACCTCCAAATATATAAATATACATATATATATATACTAAAATTTGAAAACAATTTTTTTTATTAATATAATGTTTCTCAAATTCAATTTATTTTTCAGCATATCTATTTTTAAATTCCAAATCAAAATTCTATTCATAATTTATTGAATTTTCAAATCAATTTCTTTATTTACAATCTTTTGATATATATTTATCCCAAATTTTCAAATTAATCTACAATTAAATTTATAATTAATATATTATTCAAAATATTTATCTATGAATTTCCAATTAGAAATTCTATTTTAAAATCATATTTATATACATTTATATTAATAAACAAACAAATATCTATTTAATTTGAAAAATTCCAAAATAATTCCTAATTTAATTTCAAAAATTAAATTAATTACCGATTTAAATTTGATTTAAAAACAGGGATGTTACATAGATATACCGTTTGCACCCTCGGACTAGTGGTAACGCAAAATAGCTACTACCGCCAAACTCGTGACGCACTCCCAAATCAAAGATGTACCCAATCAAATCGCAAAAGCAATAGAATGATATTGAAGAAATGTGCTCGACCGGGGGAATGACCCCACTTGGCCAGTATAGCTCCTTTTTTAGCCACATCAAGCTGACTTAGGGGAGTCAGGGCTACGAAAATACCATATAGAATCATCGTCAAACCATCTTACATCGTTCTGGAATCTCCACCACGTACGTAGTTGTTAAAGTGGTTTTCGATATTGGAAAAGAGTATGACATTATTCGATCTCAGTCTCTATAACAACCAAACGATTATTTCACACCGTGGTCATTTTATGTCAAATAGTTTAGACTTCATATCAAAATATCATGTTCATTTCAAAACCCTATCAATTTGATATCATTATTCACTTTAAATAATATTCGTTTCCATAATCGTAACACTTTCAAATTTATAGCAATTTCGAAGTCATAACAGTTTTGAAAGCATAGCACTTTAGAAAACATAACACATTTGAAGTCATAACACTTTGGAAATTATAACACTTTCGACCTAAACAGTTTAGATATTGAAAATAGTATATATATTAAAAAGTTATAAATTAAAATAGTTTATATATTAAAATAATTTATATATTAAAAATATTTATTATATTAAAAATACTTTATATAATGAAAATAGTCACGTCCAATTTCACATATCGATTCAAATAAGCTTAATTCCAAAAATTCAATTTCAATCAATAACTCTTCAAAATTTTCAATTTAAAAGGTAAATGATTCAATTAAAATTCTTAATAAGTCATTTTAATCTTTATTAATTTCAAATCTAGGTTTGAACTATCATTTCAATTCCAATCAGATTTAAGGTTTAAATATTCATACAATTTCAATATAAGTTTCATTTATATTTCACCATTTTACTTTAATTTTATTCAAATTGGAAAATATTCACTTATTCATTTTAATAACAATTAGATAAAATGTCAATTTATAAATTTAAATCAATATTAAATATTCAGTATCAATTTTATTTTAAGTTGAGAGTATACGTTTGATCACTTTTTGCCAGACAAGTTATAAATCATATCTTTCAAAACCTCAAAATCAATAAGTTTAAATCAATTCTTATTTAAATTCAATTATAGCCCAATTTAAATTCCAAGTCATCATTAATTAATCTTCCTGACCTTTATATATTACATTATTAAAATTTATTTTTTTAAAATATTAGTATAAATTGAAATAAATGATTAAGCATATTATATTATAAATAAATTAAAATTTATTAAATTAAATCTTATTATTGAATCTATTTTTTTTAAATCTTATTTTATATATTTAAAAAAATTATAAGAAAATCTAAAAATTTATAATTTTTCAAAACTAAGTTGTAAATTAAAATTTCCAAAGCATATTATTTTAAAAATGTAAATTTTATACATATATAAAATTATCCTATATATAATATATTCTCAAAACGAATATTTATTAAAACCAATATATTTCCTTTCAAATTGTGGGAATCATTTTCAAAATATAGACCAACGGTGTCCGTATATAATTTTCTATCCTGTGGCCAAGTGATACGGTTATTTATCATTTCAATCCGCAATTTAAATATTTATGGGTGTATATCATTTCAACCAGTAATCCCAAAATTTCAAAATAAATGAAAATCAGTTGGGTTTATCATTTCAACCCATAATGATTTCCCCTTAATCTATAATATCGTTCGGGTATGTATCAATTCAACCCATAGGGACTTCTAAAGTAATAGGGAACTTGGAGAGTGAGAAAAAATATGATAATAATATAACATATCAAAAACTGGCATAAATCATTAATAACAAATTTAATCACAATATTAATAAAGGTGGTGGTGTCATATGTCATAGGTGAATGTTACAAATAATGGTATATCATATATAGCAATTATATAATTAACAGTTCAAATTTAACAGCATATTTCAGTTGTTATTTCAAGGTGAATTAATTTACTGAATATACCAATGTTAATTGTGAGTGATTGCTCACCTTTCGAGGCTAGCGAGATTCGATAACGAGTGAGTTGCGAATCCAAGCACGAATTCCAAAGAAAAGCAAGACGGACACAAATTCGTCGAACAAAGCTGATAAATTAAGAATCAAAAAATCAAAAATCAGCTTCATATGATTGAAACGAAATGTATATTATATTATTATTATTTTATTAAAATCAATATTTTATTTTACGACAAATATTAAAATAATATATATATATATATGTGTGTGTGTGTGTATGATTCAAGATCATTTTTCTTAAAATACAAATATTTAAAAATCAAAGGTATATATATCATATTTAAAAATCAATACTTATATATATACTTTAAACGTGGGGTCCAAGTATATTTTTATTTAATATATATATATACACTTTAAATCTAAATGCAGAAACTTGCATATATATTCTTTAAACTTAAAATTTATACATCAAATCTAAAATGTACTGACTAATATATACCATATTCTATAAAGTGACAGTACCTGCATATTATTTATAAAACAGTATATATGTAAAACGTGTATGCATTATAGTATATACAGACCATCACAAAAAAAAAAATATGAGTTACCCAAATCATATACAAACTATACACATAAGTAAACAAATATACTTTATATGATATATTTGGAAAGCTAAGTTATGTGAAAATATATATACTAACATATTATATATATATATATATATTATATATGCGTGAATAAACAAAATGTAACGACCCATATAATGATAATTAAATTTCTTAAATTAAGAAGATTTTGGTAACTTAATGTTGAAGGAAATAAAAATTTAGTGAACTATTAATGGAAATAATAACTTAGATAAGATGGGTAAGTTAATTTTTAATAACTTGAATGTAACAGTATAAATGTAAGTTAATTGTTAATAACTTGGGTGTAATTCCAATAAGTGAAACAATGTAAATGTCAATATTCTTATTGTAATAAAAGAATGTTACGAAGATGAAGTGATTAATTTGATTTAAAATCTTAATTAATGTGTGCATTAGTTTATAATAGGATATAAAAGGGTAAATAAATAATTTAAAACGTTGGCTTACTAATAAAATAATGTATAAGGAATGGAAATGGAATAAATTAGTGTATGAACTATTGGTAGCATTTATTGTAAGCTAATGAGTAAATTAAAACGTAACTGTGCTAATTTAGGTTAATAAATTAATAGGTTGAATGAAATGTCAATTAATGAATTTATCGAAATTTTAAAGTTATAACATAATAGATGTTATTGGTTAGGAAGAATGAACATAAAAGTATTATAAAGGGTATAATGGTGACAAATGGTTGTTACCAGTTAATTCACCAATTACAAATAAAGATAATTTAATGTACTTTAATGATAATTAATGTAATAACAGAAAGTGTGAATGTAAATTTAAAAAGGAAACGTAAAATTTATTTATAAGATAGTATTTGGTGTAATTGAAAGCATGAGACCAAGTAAATAAATTTATTAAGAGTATTAATTGTAATTGGATGTAGATTAAAGTAGTCACATTAATGCAAGTTGATAAACTATAAATTTAGTGCAATCCCAATTACTGGAAATAAATTGTAAGGTTATAATTGATTTAAATTGGTAGATTAGGAAATAAATTCAAAGTTATATTTATTGATTTAAATAGAAATATTTGGTAATAAATTTAATATAAGAAAAACTAATGAAAATATTGAATTAATCAATGATGTAATAATAATAAATAGTAATTAAATCAAAATTTGTAAGTTGGGAATAATAAAGATGTTACACTTAGCTACTAATTGAACACAAGGAAACAAGCGTACATATTGAACTAATTGGTGAATTAGTGTAAAATTTATGAAATAGGGTGAGAACAGCGTGTGTAATTGTAACGACCCACCCTTCTCGACCCTTGAAAATCGACACAAAATACCCCACAGTATGATATGCCAGCGATCAAGTGCCGTAAAAGACAGATTGTTGAGGAAAAAGAAAGAAGATAGAAGAAAGAAGGAACAAAACAATACCAGAATCTAACCATCACAGCGGAATAAAATATAATAGTCAATAATAGATCTTTATATGAAAATGAAAACTATATCTTTTTTATATATTACATCATCAGAGTATCACAACAAACAACAATTACCAGTCTGACAATTCCATACAATCACAGCAGCGGATAAATAAACAAGTACGGGTAATACCTCTTGGACTCTAGCTCCTCTCCTGCTCCATAGCATCCTATCATAAACATATAATACTCGGTCACACCCGAGCATTATAATGAAATAACACCCAAGTCAGTCTGGAATACCAGCTGATAAAGTTACACCCAAATTGATTAAAAAAGTTTCAAAAATCCTTTGAAAACAAAAACATCGCGTAAGACCACGTCACAAATAAACATGTCGGGTTTTTACCTTACGATAGCTAAAACACTTTTTATAAAAATCCTATGATATTATAATAGGGTCTATATACAAATACTTATAAAATAGCTAAAATTGTTACATGATTAAATTCCAGCTACTAGCCACAAAGTGGGTAATACAAACAAAACTTGCAAAAGGCTCGTAGGGAGAATGGATTTCCAACTAATGACTAGGCACTGGGGTACCACCTGTCATAGTACCTGGTCTAGATCAGTGTATCGAGGATCACGCCCGATCCCCTGCAACACAAGGCCGGGCCTATCCCTTACTGGATAATCCCAAGTAAGATCACCCCAAGGTTGGGATCAGCAACCGCACCACTAAGCCGAATAAAAAGGGACATCTAGACAGGGATAACCTCACCGTGAAATGGGTGCTACCCACCTAGCCTTGCTGCATAAACCCTGATTTTCAGTCATTCTCGGTTGATGAGGCTTGAGGCTAGCGTTACCTTTTAGAACATTTCACTTAGAATGCCCATCGCCCACCAGACGATCTTCCGAAAGCATTCATCAATACAAGTCCGTCCTGGGTTCGAACGGAACCAAAGGCACTACTCCTACTGCATCTATTTTGGAAATATCCTCAAGATTAGTAGTGACTAGCCCTTGCTCTTCACTACTCCATCTTCGACTCTGAACTCGTTTTTCCTATGAAAACGTACATACCGGATCGAAGTGGTTTTCGAGAAATTAATCCTGATCCCGATCTCTTCGAAACGATCAATGTATTGTCCAATATTTACAGCCGATGATTTATCTATCAATTAACATCCATAAGCTCCATCAATAATAAATAATTTTCCACATTATTTATATTCCTCCAAATTACCCTTGCTAGATATGTTTCTATTTTCAAAGACCTTTTGAAACAGTTCAACCCAACTCTTCTCATGGAATAAATTCTCAAATCTTTACTTCCTCTGAAAACATCCAAGTACACATATTTAAGGTTTAAAATAATTTAAATTATTCTTCTTGAAAATACATTAAAACATTTAGATTAAAACTACTTACATACTTAATTTAAAATATACATATACTTTTAAAAATATTTCGAATAAAATAGCTTTATAAAATATAAACTATTTTCTTTAAAATAAAGTTAAGTCGTGCTAAATTTTAAAATAAAGTTACGAAACCCTATATAAGTTTTTAAATAAAACTTTAACTAGTTATCTCCAAAAATAAATCCATTTTATAAAGTATATGTATTTATAATATTCTTTAAAACATAATACCAATTACCCCGTTAAAATAATTACTTCCATAACAAATTTTAAAAATGTTTACTTTTAAATTTCTTACAACTTAAATAATTTCTTGAAACCATTCTTTAATGCAACTTCAAAACTTCTATTTTTTTAAAAAAAATATGCTTTAAAAACGTACTTGGCTTTTCAGGGAAATACACTTTCATCTTAGGATAACCTAAAGAATTCTTTTTATCAATCAAACACAATTTACCCCAATTCAATTTTATCTTTATCTCGAAAATTTCTTCCCATATTCTAAAAATAAACTCTTTTTATTTTTAAACACATTGCTATTTCCTGGAAATCATTTTCAAAACATATGTTTAAAAAATTTAAAATAAAGCTTCTAGAAATTATTTAATTTGAAAATAGTACTTTAAGGAAATACGTATATGTTTCCTAAGTACTTTAAGCTAATTTAACCTTTTTAAACTAAAGTTATTATATCAAATATATGTACTATAATTCCCTTTGAAAATTTAATACTACATTACTTTTAAAAATAATTAAAGACCATAACTACTTAATCAAATATTTGCTTTCACTTAAAATCAATAATAATAATTTTTTCTAAAATATTTTAAAAACAACTTTACAAAACTTCCCAGTTTATACTCGGAAAATCTTTCTTAAAAACATGCTTAGTTTCCAGAAAAGCATACATATCCCATCCTTGAAAAAAATAATTCTCGCTATTAATTTAAACAATTCACATTTCCTTTATAAATCACAATTTTCAAACACTTCAAATTTTCAACCCACTTCTTGAATTTAATCCCTTTTAAATTCTTTAATTAAGAATTTAATTCCTTTTAAATTATTTTCTTAAGAATTTCTTTTATTTCCTTTAAACCCAATTTATTTTATTCATATTTAAATTCCTAGGTGGTATTCACCCAAACATAGCACAACACAGTTTAACTTTCAATTTAATCTATCCCTGTATATAAATGAAACACGGTATAACAAGATCTAATAGAATTTATCACAGGATATCAATGAGATATATCACAGAATATAAATAAAATTTCTATTGGTAAGGAATGCAGTTGAATCCCTCCAAACTGTTTCCCTGCATCCATAGATATTAGCACAATTTATCGATTCGATTTGATAATAATTTTCATATTCAGCTAAACAACCAATCAAACATTTAAACATTAGCTATTTAAATTAACTGGTATCTTGAAGTGAGTGAGATTAACTCACCGTGGGTTTTCGACGAGCGTTCAAATTTAATTTAAATCGAATGGCGTTCGATTTAAACAAAATTTTTACTTGCTCGGAATGATCCCAAATCTGCACCATAGTGGGCTGCTCGTCGCTGCGATTTCGGTGCTTCTTGTTTCGTCGGAATATGACCACGCATGCAAGAGAATGGCTATTTAAAGTTTGCTAATAAATTCATATTAATAAATTACAACTTTAATGAATTTTATACCCAAGAAATCTCGGCCACACAATATAAAATCAAGTCCAAAGCCTTTATCTTCCTCACGCGATACAACCCAGGCAAAGGAAACCCATCGTCGCGCTTGAAATCTCGACCGCCGCTCCATGCTCGCACTACACGAGTTCGATCAGAACTCGCCACTCGATAGCTCGTCATGGCCTCCTCCTTTAGCCAGAAGCATGTTGAACTTGGTTGCCTCCTCCATCGTGAAAACGAGCCCGAACCGAAACACTAGTTCGCCAAATCGAGGACAATCCAAGGCCCTAGAACGAAAACCCACCATCGGATCTCTAGATCTTGTCGAGCTCTACTATTTTCGTGTTGGAAGTTTTCAAAATTATTATGTGGATTGATCGAAAATTCGAGATGAACATCGGCGTGTTTCGGCCATTAAAAGGAAATAAGTGGCGATCGAAACATATGCTAGGGTTTTTTGATAAACGTGAATACATAATCATTTATTTATATTAGTTTAATATTAAATTCACTTTTAAACAATATTTTCAAACGAACTCCGAAGCAGACATGTTGCCAGTCGATCCTATGGTTTTATGTGACGACCCGGAATTTTCAAGCACTTAAAATCGGAATATTTAATTGATTTTAAATTATTTAAGAGTTAATTATCAACTTAAATTACAAATATCATAATTTATTTGACAATTAAATTGTTGAATTAAATAATTTGAAGTTGGGTAAAATAATGAAACTGGAATTCTAAGCCTATTAAAAATAATTTGAAGGCATGTAGAATTTATATTGATAATACTGAAGAAAATAGAAGTGATGAAATCAAATTTAAAAATGGTTTGTTAAGTTTTGAAATTTGTATCGTTTAAATTGAATTTTAAAAATAGCCTTCCGAGGCACAGTCTCGGAATTTGATGAAACCAGTTCCATTGGGTCGGTAATAATGAATTATTACCGAATTTCAAATTTCGTATTGATCGAAGTTAGTGTGTGAGCGTACGATATATAAATGCGCTGGAAATTTCATTGCTAATAGTCGATTTAAATTGAAATTTGAAATTAAATTAATACATGATTTAACCCGTTAACCTTTAGTCAAAAATTCCTTCCCATCAAGCACTGTAGTAAGTTTATCCCTATACGCAAGGGTCACGTTCATTCTTTTCTCACTTCAGAAGCTTTTCAAAGCTTCTACTCGAATCCATTACGTTTCTTTATTTCATTGGTTCTCTTCGTTCCCCAATTCATCAATTGCCTTTCTCAAAAAAAAAAGCAAACTCGAAAAAAAAGGTAATGACCGAAATCGACTTCGGCTATGAAAAAAAAATATAGAATAAATTAAATAACGGCCGAAGCCTGTATTCTTTGAATAGGGTTTGACGCAGAGCTCAATATTGGCGAAATCACGAAGCCGCAAGGCTCGCGTATGGAGATGGGTAGTTTTGAACGGCGCGTCAATTCATGGAGGGCTTTGTTCGCGATTAGGGTTTGTACTCAAACTAACGGCGAACGAATTAAATCGCCTATGCATTTTTGGCGGCTCGAGCTCACACGTTGGAAGGCGTCTGCATTGGAGTTTCGGAATTTGCGATGGGGTTGGGATCGAATGAAGCTCGGAATGCAATCGGGAAGGCGATTGGGGACTCGCGCAAGTGATGAGGGCAATCGCGGATCAATGCGAGGTTGAGGGCAGGTTATAGTAATCTCTTGAACTTATTTCTGTGTTTGGTTTTTTGTTAATTAGATATTATTCTCAGAATCATATAAAACAATTTTTGTTGATAACAATATAACGGCAAGATTTATAAAAAAAGGTTTTAAAAGATTTATATATATGTGTATATACAGTAAAATACGTTGCTATTGTTATTATATAAAAGTAACAATAATAAAATATAGAAATGTAGGGATTTTAAATTGTTTAAGAAATTTATGAAAGTTGATTTTTTTGAAAATTTATAATTTATTTTTATTAGTGAATATGTAGTTTCAAAGGGAAATTAATAGTTTAGTTAAAATCATTAGTCAATTAAAATTTTTCTCATGGAGATTGATTATTAGGATAATCCAAAATATTAATAAATTGTATAATGTTTATACAAGGTCTAAAATCGCGAAGGAAATAGCCAATTTAGGTCGGATTGTAAACAACAAAACAAAGGTGAGTTAATCTCACTCAGTTAAATTTAAATTTAAATGATTAAATTTAAATAATTGTTTGAAATGGTTGAATTGATTTGTGTTCCGTAGTGTGGTATATATTTGGAATTGTCATTTCATATTGTACTAACATCTGTGGATGCAGGGAAAACAGGTTGGAGGGATCCAACTGGACCCCTCAACTTTATTTAATTATTTAATATTCTCTGTTCTGAATATTTGATATTCTGTAATGAATTATGTGGAAATATTGAATGTTATGGCTTGATTGTTATAATTGGGCAATAATGGATTACCAAATATATAATTTGAGTTTGGGAATGAAAATAGAAGAAGTGAAGTTGTAAGTAAAATAATTATAGAAAGGTTGAATAAATTTATAAATGAATTGGAAAGAAAATAAAGTGACTTGAAAATTTTAATAAATAAATCTTGAGTATGGGAAGGAAAATTTAAATAAACAGAAAGGTAATGAAACTTAAACTTCAATGTTATTGTTTAAAAGAATAAAACATTTATTTCAAATTTAGGATTTAAATTATTTAAGAAGAATAAAGAAGAAATTGGGAATAGCCTGAAATTTGTATATTTAAGCTAAAGGATTTAAAAATCAAACTGACAATAATAATAAAGTCCATAATTAATGAATTTTGAGATAAACTGATAAGTAAAGAAATTTATTTCAAATGGAATAAATTGGGTATCAATTTGGAAAATTGATTTAAGTGATTGAGATTGAAAATTCTCCCTTGATAACCAAGTACGTTTTCAAAATAAATTTTTAAATATAAATTAAAAGCTTTAAAGTTGTTTAAGAAGGTATGTTTTGAAAAACTTATTATTTCAATATATTTAGATTATAAAAGTAAGTATTTCCTTTT
This sequence comes from Allium cepa, assembly GCA_030765085.1. Taxonomy (NCBI): domain Eukaryota; kingdom Viridiplantae; phylum Streptophyta; class Magnoliopsida; order Asparagales; family Amaryllidaceae; genus Allium; species Allium cepa. Next base: position 269,699,156 of record CM060935.1, on the reverse strand, counting down.
AATCTATTATAGCAATAATTATTTAAAGAGTGATTTAGTATTTTATTTTTAAAAGTGAAAATTTACTTTTATATTTTATTTAGTAAACTTATTTTCAAATATTCATATAGTATGTATTTTTAACAAATCATTGAAGTAGTTTTAAAATAAATGTTTTAAAGTATATTTTTAAAAGTAAAGTGTTTTAAATTAATTTAGAAAAGCTAGTTTTGTGCTTGGTGATTTCAGTGGAGATAGAAAATATTTGGGAAAGTTTATTCTGAAACGAAAGATGGTTTTGAAACTGTTTTCAAAGGATTGAAAATAGAAATATATCTTGTGAAGATATTTCGAGGTTAATAAATAATTTGGGAAATTATTTATTGTTGGATGGATGTTTGTGAATATTAATTGATAGTTAAATCAACGACTATCAATATTGGACACAAATACGCTAATCGTTTCGAAGAGGCCGGGATCGAGATTAATTTCTCGAACACCACTTCGATCCGGTTTGTTTGTTTCATGTAAACGATTTTGGATTCGAAGATGGAGCAGTGAAGTGCAAGGGCTAGTCGCTACAAATCCTGAGGATATTTCCAAAATGGATGTAGTAGGAATAGTGCTTTCGGTTCCGTTCGAACCCGGGACGGACTTGTATGGATTAATGCTTGCGAAACATCATCAGGTGGACGATGGGCATTCTAAGGAATATGTTCTATAAAGGTAACGCTTAGCCTCAATCCTCATCAAATGGGAATGACTGAAAATCAGGGGTTATGCAGCGGCTAGGTGGGTAGCACCCAAGCAGGGTGAGGTCATTCCAGTCTAGATGTCCCTTTTTATTTCCGCTTAGTGGGCGGTTGCTGATCCCAACCGCAGGGTGATCTCACTTGGGATTATCCAGTAAGGGGTAGTCCCCGCCTTGTGTTGCAGGGGAGCGGGCATACTCCTCGGTACGGTGATCTAGGCCCCGTACTGTGACAGGTGGCACCCCAATGCCTAGTCATTGTTGGAAATCCATTCTCCCTACAAGCCTTTTACGAATTTTGTTTGTATTACCCACTTTGTTGGTAGTAGCTGGAATTTAATCATGTTACAATTTCGGCTATTTTATAAGTATTTGTATATAGACCCTATTATAATATCAGAGGATTTCTATAAAAATGTTTTAGCTATCGTAAGGTAAAAACTCGACATGTTTATTTGTGGCGTGGTCTTACGAGATGCTTTTGTTTTCAAAGGATTTTTGAAACTTTAATAATCAATTGGGTGTGGTTTTCTCACACTGGTAATCCAGACTGACTCGGGTGTTATTTAACTGTAATGCTCGGGTCAGACCGAGTATTATAGGATACAGGATTTGATGCTGCTGAGCTCAGGAGACGAGCTAGACGACGAGACGTATTTTCTTACTTGTTTATGTATATATATTCCGCTATGTTGAGTTGCTGTGTATCCATTTGTATGTTATTGATGTTGAGCTGTGATTGATGTACTCTGGTGTTGTAATATATAAACGGCTATCTTTGATTTTGAGTAACGATAATTTATTACCTATTATATTTTATTCCGCTGCGATGGTTAGATTCTGAGGTTGTTTTCTATTTTCTTCTTCTACCACTTCTTCTTTAACCCAAATGGTTCGTATTGCTGTACAACTTGAGTTGATTGTTGTAGAATAGTGTTAACTCAAGGGGTACGTATTTTCGGGTCGTTACAGTTGGTATTAGAGCTTAGGTTGGTGATAACCTTGGCTCTGGTTGGAATTTCTCATTTAAAATAGAGTCTGTAGTACTCTATAATGAGTTTGAGCGTATTAATAGGTATGAGCGCGTATTTGTTAGTGAATATAAATTATTTTAATATTGTGTTGATTGGTTTATTGAGTGGCATATGAACCTTCGTCGTCACAGTCTGCGCAACTGTATTGATGTGGTTTCTAAACACTTGAATAGAAGGATTGACACGATATTGTTTTAAATGTGGGTGAATGAAATAATTTTACCCAAAAATATATTTTGATAGAAAGAAAAGTTTTGTAAATTATTTTAGGTAATATGTGGTTGCTTGGATGTTAGGAAGAATAATATTAAAGTATTATCATTGTTAAGTGCAAATTTAACTAGAATTTAAAAATATAACTAAAATTTAAGGGAATAAGTTCATTATAGAAAGAAATTTATAAATATGAATTATAAATGTAAATTATAAATTTAAATACAGTCAAATGAGAATTTTTATAAGCATAAGCTATACAAATGAATTGTAGTAAAATTGAATTAAGCAGGATTTGGAAATTTAAATTCAGGAGATTTGGAAGTGTTTTAAAGGTAAATGATAACATTATTGTTTTGGAGATATTTCTGAATGTAAATCCGTTTTAAATGAATTTTGAAAGTGATATAGCATTGAAAACACTTGGATTATTGGAAAATAATTATGATGACGACGGCCGCATCATCAGTATTCATTTTCGAATTCCTAAGTGATGGATTGTTGCCAAATTGATTTATTCAGTAAAGCGAGTTGTTTTTGAAAATCTCAAAGGAAATTTGTTGGGAATAAAACCAGGATTGGTTTGGCTTTTGAGAAATGTGATTTGAGATGTTAGAGATTTCAAAATGATTTGGAACCAAAGCCAGGAGTTTAAAAATCCTGATAGGATGGGTTGTAAGCTTATATCTTGAGGTGATTTTTAAATCAGGAATGGAATATAAGCATTGAAGGTTGGAATTTAAATTTAAAGAGAAAAGTAGAAAATGAAATTAATTTGGATTTAGAAATTAAAATTTAACTTGATTAAATTAAATTGAATAAGCTGAAATAATATCCACTTGTATTCGAATCACGTTGAAATCGAATTGGGTTAAATAAATCTGAGTTAAAATTAAATTGAATTGGAATGAGAATTCAATTTAATTAATGAATGAAATTAAATTCTTACCTGAATAAATGGAAAATAAACTGGATAAGGATTGGGATTGAAATAAATAAACCAGAATAACTTATAAAAGAATTAAAATGCATGAATAAAATATGCTTGGGTTATAAAGAAGCATACAACTTGAGTTAAAATAAAAGAAGAATATATTCAAGCTTATGATGAATGGAATTGTATAAAACAATAAGTTGTGACTTATTAAATTGGAAATGGAATGCAAAGCCCAAAATCAATATTTTGATGAACTGAAAAATGAAAAGAATATCCAAACTTGAATTATAAAATAAATTTGAACTTAAGAAATTAAAATGAAGAGATTTTGAGATTAAAAATCAAGTGTTGAATTTTGTCCAGGGGAAGAATTAATTAGTTAATAAATTAGTTAATGTAATCAAATGGTGAGCTTATGATGAAGTGTGGAAATAAACTCAAGCTATATATTAAATTCGACTTAAATTCTTGATGAAGTGAAAGTAATTGAGAATGAAGTTGAATTGTGAGTTCATAAAATTGGGTGGTAAATAGTGGATTCAGAACTTGAGTTATAAATCAAAATTTAACGTGAAGTGTTAACAAATTAAATATAATTGAAATGTATCGAATAAAAATGAAACTGGATTGAAATAGTAATAGTTGAATTGCAAACAAAATCCAAATAAGTGGAAATAAATTGGAAATGGTCTTGTAATAAATTGAATAAGCTGAATCTAAAAACTTAAAATGTATAATAAGTGATTAAATAAATTTGTAGTTTGAAATGGGATAGGATTAAAATAGAATCAAGTTAAATTGAAAAGAGAAATTTATTTGCAAAATGAAATGAGCTTAAGTATGAAAAAAAAAGATTTGAATAAATTGAAGTAGATTTACTTAAGCTGAATAGACAAGGAAGAGTTGAATTGAATTCAACTTAAAACCAAGTTCAAAGATATTGGATGGAATTTAAACCAAGTAAAAATAAATTTGGATCGGAATAAAGTTGGTGGGTTGTAAATAATATTTAAGGAAATCAAAATTCAAAATGGATTGAGGGGATAAACTAATTATATTGAATAAATGAATGGATGGGATAAATAAGAACCAAATGAAGTATGGTTTAAATAAGTTGAGAAATGGTTATTGAATGATATAGCTTGGTTTGTTTTGAGCTAAATAAAATAGTTTGGAATAAACAAATATGGAATAAAACGTAAATGAATGGATTGTGAATAAAATTGAAATGGAATGTGTCGAGTTAAATAAATGGTCGTGAATGAATTAAAATAAAAAGGAAATTTAATTGGTAATGAAGATGAACCACCCTTGTTAATGGTTTTGAATAGACTGGTTTGGTTAATAAAATGAAATGCAAGTGAATGTATTCAAAATTTAAAATGCAATGTAAATGAGAGTATATGGACTGTGAATAAATTGAAAATGGAATAGCATTGAGTATAAATTGAGTTGAATCCATTTAAATTGGTTATAAAACATAATACTTATTTATTCACATAGATCTCGTCAAATTGCATGGAATAAATTGTCATTGGATGAAAATGGAAGTAATTAAAATTCTATGTATTGATAAGAGTAAAATAAATTGATTTTGAGAATAATTGAATTAAGTATGAGTTCGGTTTGCTTAAAAATAAATTAAGCGTAAGCGATTGAGTTTTAAACCATTCAAATTGAATGAAAATGGTTCGTAAATTTATTGAAACAGTTGAATTAGTATGAAAATTGTATAAATTGCTTACGGAAAATGTTTGATGTGCGTTTCTTTTAGAATTCATATGTTTTAACTATTGCAAATAAGTGATATGTTGTTAAACTTCATATATTTGGCACTTACATGTTTAAATTGAGTAAGTACAGGTACCTGGAGGCCGTATGGCTGGATTTGGGTTGCATTAACTAATAAATAATAAGCTACTTGCTTAAAAATGCTAAATAAGGTACGCCTACGCAATAAAAATAGGAAACATGAACTGTGTTTTGTTTTTCCGACCGTGTGGGTCGATGTATATATATTTATATTTTTTGTCAAATTGCAAAAGCTCCTCCATACAAAGGGGACTCTGCCAAAAATTTTCAGAAATTTTGGGAGTTAGAAAATTTTTGGAAAATTTGGAAAATTTTGCTAACGACAAAACGATTTCAAATTGGAAACTAAAATAAGTTAGTAAATGAAACTAATTAAAAATGACATAAATTAGTTCTAAATGAAGAATAAAAATTCAAATACTCAGAGTTAAAGATAAATTGAAATTCTTATGGAAATGAAAGAATCGATTTGAATAGAAATGGATATAAACCAAAGTGGTAAAGTGAAAATAAATATAAGAAATATATAATGCTTATACTAACTTAAGTAAGGAATGGTGAATCCTTAAATGTAAGATTGATGCTAGAAATATAATCTAAGATAATATTGGAATGAATAGATATTGACGTTTTGTAAGAAAATCGATAAAATGTTTTTGAAAGTTGTGATTGGATATTAGTGCTTAGCAGGATATGCAGGTAATATAAAGGAAAAAGAGATTTGGTTTTGATTTCAGGAAGATAAAAAAATTGAGTTGCCCGACCAAAAAGGTATGTGTTTAAATTTCTGTGAAATTTGATTGGGATTTTGGATTGAGCCACTTGGCTTTTTGTTTTCTTTTTGGATTTGGGTGGCCGTAGAGCCATTTTGTAGTTGTACCGAGCTAGCCGCGCAAAGGAGACGCTGGCGAAATTTTTCGGGAATTTTGGGGGTTAGAAAAATTTTGAGAAAATTTTCGATAATTCAAAATTTAGTTTTGAATTGTAATTTGAATGATTATATAAGCAAAGTTATTATGGAAATAAGGGAAAAGTTTGGGAAGTTAGTAAGAATTGTAATGGGCTTTCTATTAAAAAGATAGTTGGTAAGATGTTGAATTGTTAAGAACTGTTTGGTTTTGAAAAATAGGTAAACGGGTAATGGATCATTCTTCCTAACTAGTAATTTCGGGGACGAAATTCTTTTAAGGGGGGAGGAATGTGAAGACCCGGAATTTTCAAGCATTTAAAATAGGAATATTTAATTGATTTTAAATTATTTAAAAGTTAATTGTCAACTTAAATTACGAATATCATAATTTATTTGACAATTAAATTGTTGAATTAAATAATTTGAAGTTGGGTAAAATACTGAATCTGGAATTCTAAGCCTATTAAAAATAATTTGAAGGCTTATAGAATTTATATTGATAATACTGAAGAGAATAGAAGTGATGAAATCAAATTTAAAAATGGTTTGTTAAGTTTTGAAATTTATCTCGTTTAAATTGAATTTTAGAAATAGCCTTCCGAGGCACAGTCTTGGAATTTTATGAAACCAGTTCCATTGGGTCCGTAATATTGAATTATTATCGAATTTCAAATTTCGTATTGACCGAAGTTAGTGTGTGAGCGTACGATATATAAACACGCTGGAAATTTCATTGATAATAGTCGATTTAAATTGAAATTTGAAATTAAATTAATACATGATTTAACCCGTTAACCTTCAGTCAAAAATTCCTTCCCATCAAGCACTGTAGTAAGTTTATCCCTATACGCAAGGGTCATGCTCATTCTTTTCTCACTTCAGAAGCTTTTCAAAGCTTCTACTCGAATCCATTATGTTTCTTTATTTCATTGGTGATCTTCGTTCCCCATTTCATCAATTGCCTTTCCCCAAAAAAAAAGCAAACTCGAAAAAAAAGTAATGGCCGAAATCGACTTCGGCTATGAAAACAAAATATAGAATAAATTAAATAATGGCCGAAGCCTGTATTCTTTGAATAGGGTTTGACGGAGAGCTCAATATTGGCGAAATCACGAAGCGGCAAGGCTCGCGTATGGAAATGGGTAGTTTCGAACGGCGCATCAATTCATGGAGGGCTTTGTTCGCGATTAGGGTTTGTACTCAAACTAATGGCGATCGAATTAAATCGCCTATGCATTTTTGGTGGCTCGAGCTCACGTGTTGGAAGGCGTCTGCATTGGAGTTTCGGAATTTGCGATGGGGTTAGGATCGAATGAAGCTCGGAATGCAATCTGGAAGGTGATTGGGGACTCGCGCAAGTGATGAGGGCAGTCGCGGATCAATGCGAGGTTGACGGCAGGTTATAGTAATCTCTTGAACTTATTTCTGTGTTTGGTTTTTTGTTAATTAAATATTATTCTCAGAATCATATAAAACAATTTTTGTTGATAATAATGTAACGGTAAGATTTATAAAAAAAGGTTTTAAAAGATTTATATATATGTGTATATACAGTAAAATACACTGCTGTTGTTATTATATAAAAGTAACAATAATAAAATATAGAAATGTAGGGATTTTAGATTGTTTAAGAAATTTATGAAAGTTGATTTTTTTGAAAATTTATAATTTATTTTTATTAGTGAATATGTAGTTTCAAAGGGAAATTAATAGTTTAATTAAAATCATTAGTCAATTAAAAATTTTCTCATGGAGATCGATTATTAGGATAATCCAAAATATTAATAAATTGTATAATGTTTATACAAGGTCTAAAATCGTGAAGGAAATAGCCAGTTTGGGTCGGATTGCAAACAACAAAACAAAGGTGAGTTAATCCCACTCGGTTAAATTTAAATTTAAATGATTAAATTTAAATAATTTTTTGAAATGGTTGAATTGATTTGTGTGCCATAGTGTGGTATATATTTGGAGTTGGCATTTTATATTGTGCTAACATCTGTGGACGCAGGGAAAACAGGTTGGAGGGATCCAACTGGACCCCTCAACTTTATTTAATTATTTAATATTCTCTGTTCTGAATATTTGATATTCTGTAATGAATAATGTCGAAATACTGAATGTTATGGCTTGATTGTTATAATCGGGCAATAATGGATTACCAACTATATAATTTGTGTTTGGGAATGAAAATAAAAGAAGTGAAGTTGTAAGTAAAATAATTAAAGAAAAGTTGAATAAATTTATGAATGAATTGGAAAGAAAATAAAGTGACTTTAAAATTTTAATAAATAAATCTTTAGTATGGGAAGGAAAATTTAAATTAACAGAAAGTTAATGAAACTTAAATGTGACGCCCCACCTCTATACCCACGCTAGCCAAGAACACTACGGAGTAATGCTGGCGACTAGCACAGAGAATAAGGCTGTTGAGGAGCGACCATCTGTATAATTGCTTTGTGCGAGCATCGATACGTCAGATAGTATAATAATCCGACATACCGACACAAACTCAAAGCTACTACACAGTTGCTAAAATATCTTCGGAAACAAATATAGAAATAAACATAACATAAATCAGTCATAGATAATTCATATCACAAAGGCGGAAATAGATATGAATATTACACTAGGAAGTGTACATCAGAGTAGTGGTCTAAAAAGATCCACAATATCACTAAAGAATAGTTACGTGAACTACACAAAAGAATAAGTATACATTATGGAGTCTATATCTCAAATGTATACAACAAAAACTACTAATCTAAGTAGTTTGCCAAAAGTCAGAGTAATGAATCCCAGGGGAGAAGTCAAGCAGAAGCACCTGTAACATCTCGGTCTGACCCGAGTATTATTTAATAAGAAAATAATAAACGGATCAGTCTAACTATAAATATCAGATGAAACGATATAGACTAAGAGATATGACTAAACACATAATAATCACAATGCCAAGCTGTGATAAATAAGTAATTGAAAAATCAATAAGAGATTAATCAATATCGCAAAGATCTTCTCAAAGATAAAAAGGAATGTCATACTCCTAATTTCATTCACCAAGCCACAATAAATGACATATATATCAATGCCAATCGTAAAAGTTGGTGAAAAATAAATTCCAGAATTCAACACACGAAATCTAGAAATCACAAGAAAAGGGTGGCTAAGACATTGATGTAGTGCAAGCGGTACATCCAATGAATCAAAAGCAAAGACATTTATGTAGTGCAAACAGTACATCCAATGAATCAAAAAGCAAAGACATTGATGTAGTGCAAACGGTACATCCAATGTATCAAAAAGCAAAGACATTGATATAGTGCAAACGGTACATCCAATGTATCAAAAAGCAAAGACATTGATATAGTGCAAACGGTACATCCAATGTATCAAAAGCAAAGACATTGATGTAGTGCAAACGGTACATCCAATGAATCAAAAAGCAAAGACATTGATGTAGTGCAAACGGTACATCCAATGTATCAAAAAGCAAAGACATTGATGTAGTGCAAACGGTACATCCAATGAATCAAAAAGCAAAGACATTGATGTAGTGCAAACGGTACATCCAATGAATCAAAAAGCAAAGACATTGATGGAGTGCAAACGGTACATCCAATGTATCAAAAAGAAAAGACATTGATGCAGTGCAAACGGTACATCCAATGTATCAAAAGCAAAGACATTGATGTAGTGCAAACAGTACATCCAATGTATCAAAAAGCAAAGACATTGATGTAGTGCAAATGGTACATCCAATGTATCAAAAGCAAAGACATTGATGTAGTGCAAACGGTACATCCAATGTATCAAAAGCAAAGACATTGATGTAGTGCGAACGGTTCATCCAATGAATCAAAAAGCAAAGACATTGATGTAGTGCAAACGGTACATCCAATGTATCAAATAATTCGGAGCATCGACGTCGTACAGCGTGGCATCCGATGAACCAAATCAAAAAGACATCGCACAATGCTAGTCTAAAACATAAAGATGATCATCATGATCAAAGGGAAGTGTCGATTACAGTAAGCTCGTAAATATATGAGCTTAGCTTCATGTCCCATAACCACTAGCTTAACTTAAATATTTACGAACAAATTGTAGGTCTCCACTAGAAAATTGTCACAAGAGTTTCAATCGAACAAGTCCAAGAATTAACCAACAAATTGAACGCAAGCGTTTCATACCACTTGTTTTACTAAGTCGTTTAATTAGATTTCTCATCCGAGTGAGGTAAAGGTTTGTATATACTAATAGATTGGAAATCGGTTTGAGAAAACGAGATTTGTTATAAAATAGTGTTGAAATCATTTGAAGAAAGAGTTTTGATATTTACTACTAGTATAGAAAACCTTTATATTTTAAAAGTGACAAATCACAACGGAGATTGTAGGAACAATCAATCACTAAAATTCACATTCGAAGACGTGAATAAAATCCAAAGAAATCGATACGAATCCATTAAAATGGATATTCCCAAAATCACGAAGAAAATGTCATCAATAAGTGATAATAACAAAAGGGAATCAACACGAATCGATTAAAGTTGGAATTCTCAAGCGAAAAGGCAAATAGGCAAAACACTGCAGTTTCAGACGTCTGAAACAAGCGGTTCAGACGTCTGAATCTGGAAATATAAAGATTTCCAAAACACAATTCAGACGTTTGAACCACTTGTTTCAGACGTCTGAAATAGGCATATTTTAGCCTATTTTCTTTCTGTTTGAAATAGAACCAATTCAGACGTCTAAAACCATATATTCAGACGTCTGAATCTGGGAATAGAAATCTTCCCAGAAAATATTCAGACGTCTGAATATTACGTTTCAGACGTCTGAATGAAGGGTTCAGGGCATTCCCTGAACCTAGGCCAAAAATGGCCAAACGAATATCGAAAACGATCGAAAGAGCAAATGGCGATGACTAAGAAATTACGTCGAACGACAACCCAGCCTAAACGGCTCTTCGATACGCCTCAAATATCAATGTCCAAATATCCATAATAGGATTTTGGTAAATTAGATTAAACACCAAAAATTGGAATATACACGAAATCGATCCAAACCAAAATTAATTGCACACGAATAAACGTTAGGAATTCATACCTAACAATTGAAGATAATTATAGACAAAGATGTGAGATAAAAATCTCACCTTTGAACCCAAATCAATGAAGGAGAAGCTTTAAAATCAAGCTAAGATCAATTCCTCTTCAATAACAACTCAAGAAGTTTCAATCTAAGCTTAAAAGAGAAACATTTCCTAAATCAGGTTTAGGAATTTTCTAAAATCAAAGAGAGAATGAGTTGGAGAAGAAGAAGGAGATGCTTACCAATGGGTTCACTTGAGTTTGGAGCAAGAAGATGGATTTGCTAATGGAAACTAGGGCTTAGGATTTCCTAATTCTTTTTCTCTTCCCCCATTTTTGATGAAGCTTGAATGTATTAGGAAATTATGAAGTAATGAAGAGGAGAGGTGGTTGGAACTGAGCTAGTAAGTGGGGTTATTGGGCTCAGCCCAAACCAAAGCCCTAAGTGAAAAAGTAGCCAAATTCGACTAACTCCAAACATATCGAAGTTTATACTAAAAAAGGTCGCAAACGTCATTTTGAACTCAATGGGGGTGGTCTCGAGTCCCAATTCGATTGTTTGCAAAAAGTAGCTTTTCGGACCAAAATCCAACGAACGATAAAATATTTAAATAAAATATTTAAATATAAAATTCGATAAATATGCGGGTTGTTACAGACTCCCCTCCTTAAAGAAATTGCGTCATCGCAATACTTAAGAAGAAAATAAAGAGTAACAACCATAAAAGCATATCCAACACAAAAGAAATTTGAAATAAAAGGTTCACCTTAAAGAGCACGAAGGAGTAAATCCAAAAAAATTCGTTCGATGAATTCTCAAGATTTCTCAAGAGCAATCCTTAGGATTTGAGAACCATTGAACTTTTACGAAAGAGAATATCTTTATATCGAAGGCGCTCAACCTCCGAAGCAATGATGCGAATAGAATGTTGCTCATAAATCAAATCTGGTGAAACTTCAATTTCCACAATAACACCAGGCTCAAGAATAAAAATCGGAATCGCTATGGCATTTCCGTAGATAAAAGACGTGGAGAACGTCAAGAATAGCTGAAAATTGAGCCGGTGCAACGGCGTAGTACAAAAACGGTACGTCCGAGAAACTAGAAACTCAAATGATTTGGAACATCAGCGTTTCGCTTCCACCCATTTGGTGAAATAGTCGACTGCCACTATAGCATATTTGGCTCCGCCTCGGCCCATTGGCAGTTCGCCAATCAGGTCAATTCCCCATACCGCAAAGGGCCAAGGACTGATCATCTGAGTAATCTCATTGGTTGGTAGTCGAGGGACTCGGGCATCTGTCGCATTTTTTGACGAAGTCCAAGGCGTCTTTGTTTAAGGTGGGCTAGAAATATCCATATCGGAGTATCTTCTTTGCCAGAGTCTGCCCTCCAGTGTGGTCTCCACAACTTCCTTGATGGATGTTGGATAAGATCTCCTTTGCCTCCCTTCCGGAGACACATCTTAACAATGGGTTAGAGAAGCCACGCCGATGGAGGATGCCTTCTTGTATCATGTAGCGGGAAGCACTCCTCAAGATTTTTTTGACTTCGCTATGCTCGTTAGGTAGTGTGCCATCTTGCAAGTATTTTCGGATAGGAGCCATCCAAGTTTCTTCTTCGATTGTAGCTATCAGGTCCTCTTGTTCGAAACTTGGGGCTAGTTGTTTTGAGATGGCTACTGTTCCAGAAATGGTGCTGTTTCTCATGCTAGCTTGCTTTGCCAGTTCGTCAGCCTCTCGGTTCTCCTCTCGAGGGATGTGTTTGATTAAATAGTGATCCAATTGAGAGAGCAGCAGCTTGGTCTTCTTTAGATATGCTGTGAGTCGTTCTCCTCGAGTCTGTAATTCTCCCAGTATTTGATTTACAATAAGTTGAGAATCGCTATGGAGACATAAAGAACTGACTCCAATTTCTAAGGAAAATTCCAGTCCTACTATTACTGCTTCATATTCTGCATCGTTGCTGGAGGTAGGGAATTCCAACCTTAGGGCATAGTGCAGCTTCTTTCCCCTGGGGGTGATTATCACAATACCCGCCCCCGAGCCCTGTTCGTTTGATGCTCCATCTACAAAGAGATTCCACTTGATTTCTTTTGCTATTTCGGACTGATCCTTACCTTCATTGGTAGTGAATTCGACAATAAAATCGGCCATGGCTTGTCCTTTGAGGGCGGTGCGAGGATGGTAGGTGATATCATATTGACTCAGTTCAATGCACCACTTAAGTAGTCGCCCAGAAGTGTCGAGGTGATGGAGTACCTGCCTTAGCGGTTGATCGGTTAGAACTCTGATGGAATGAGATTGGAAATAGTGTCGTAGCTTCCGTGACGTGATTAGCAGACAGTATGCTAGCTTCTCAAGTTTAGGGTATCTGGCTTCTACCCCTGTAAATCTCTTGCTTACAAAGTATACGGGCCGCTGCACGCGGTTGTCTTCTGTCAGCAAAGCGGCTCTTAAAGCATGGGACGATACAACAAGGTATAGGTATAGTTCCTCGCCTTCATTTGGAGTTGAGAGTACTGGTGGTTTCTGGAGGTGTTCGATTAAGTTAAGGAAGGCTGTCGAGCATTCGTCAGTCCATTCGAACTTTCATTTGTCTTTCTTCAGAGCTTCAAAGAAAGGGATGCATTTGTCGGTCGCTTTAGAGATGAACCTTCTTAGGGCAGCCACCTTCCAGTTTAGGCTTTGCATCTCTCATCGCGTGGATGGTATCTTGATATCTTGCAAAGCCCGGACTTGTTCGGGGTTTGCTTCAATCCCTCTGGCATTGATGATGAATCCCAAGAACTTTCCCGACGATACTCCGAAGGAGCACTTTAGAGGATTCAGCTTCATTCCATATTGGTGAAGCACTTGAAACATCTCGTTCAGTGGTTTATATGATCGCTGGCTTTCCTCGATTTTACCAGCATGTCAACCACATAAACTTCCATAGTTCGTCCTATTAATTCCGCAAACATCTTGTTGACGAGGCGTTGATAAGTAGCTCCGGCGTTTTTAAGTCCAAAAGGCATTACTTTGTAGCAGTACAATCCCCGGTCAGTGATGAAACTAGTGTGATCTTGATCGGAGGAGTGGGAAGCAGTCCTTCGGGCAAGTGTCATTTAAGTTGGAGAAGTCGATACATGTTCGCCACTTCCCGTTAGACTTCTTTACCAGTACCGGGTTGGCGATCCATTCTGGGTAGATGGCTTCTCGTATGAAGTCATTGGTAAGTAAGTTCTTTACTTCTTCCTCGAGGGTTGCTGATCTTTCTGCCCCCATGCTCCTTTTTTTCTACTTCACTGTCACCTTGGTGGGATCGATGTTCAGTACGTGGCATGCTACGTCTGGGGAGATTCCTGTCATGTCGGCGTGCGTCCATGCAAATACATCCATGTTTTGGCGAAGGAAATCGACGAGTTGATCCTTCAATTCCGCTCTTAGCTGAGACGCGACTCTCAGCAGTCTACTTGGGTCATGTTTGTCTACAGATACAAATTCCATAGCCTCTGCAGGCTCGGTGGTGGCCTCCTCCTCCTTGTCCCTGGGGTGTAATTCGTTGAAAGGATCACTGGTGTATCGAAGAGGAGGGGCTTTCTTTAATTGCTATGCTTCCAAGTTTTTCTTGCAGAGAGAAGTCTCTACATCCTTCCCTTTATCCTTCCTGTGGTTATTGCGAAGTTCAATCACATAGCAATCTCGAGCGGCGTCTTGATCTCCCTCTATTTGTCCTATTCTGTTGTCCGATGGAAATTTCTTCTTGAGGCACCACGGGGCTAGGACAATTTGGAAGTTAGACAAGGCTGGCCTTCCCGAAAAGGCATTGTAGGCCGAGTGGTTCACTATTAGCACAAATGTTTGTTTTCGCACAACGGAGCGGGGATGACTTCCTATTTCGAAAAAGAGGTCCAGTTGCCCGAGGAGCATCTTCGCATCTCCAGTGAAGCCATGTAGCGGTTTGCTGCAGGGAGACACATCTTCATTGACAGCTTCATTTTGTCGAAAGCATGCTTGAATAGGATATTTACGGAGCTTCCAGTGTCTACTAGAATTCGGAAAAACTTGGCTGGACCGAACCAGGCAGAGATGACCATAGGATCCATGTGAGGGTACCGCCTTCCCTCTAGATCACGCCTACTGAATGTGTGTCATCATTCTCTTTCCGTTTCCGGTGGCGTTCTTCTGTAACAGAATTAACGCAGCCTTTATTGTTTCTAAGTGACTTACCGTATCTCTCCATCTCTGCCCAGCTTCCGTCTGCGATGTGTGGTCCTCCTGATATGGTAAGGACCACTATCTTCTCTTGATTGGAGCCGCCGGTGTTGCAATTTCCTTCGCCTACTTCCGGGAGGGGCAGCACTGGGTTCTCGTTGACTGGAGTTGAAGTCCTGTTCTGACCTTTCACATAGCGATCTAGTCTCTTCCTTCTGATGTGTTCTTCAATCAAGTCCCGGAGATGATGATAGTCATTGGTGTGCCCATGAGATTCGTGGAATCGGCAGAACTTTTCAGACTTAATTGCATTATCTGATTCCTTCTTGTGCGGGGGACGCTTGTATCTGACTTCATCCTGGGTGGCCAGGAAGATGTTTTCGATTGTTTCATTTAGAGGAGTGTAAGAGTCAAATCTCGACCCTGGCCTATATAAGCGCTTTTCCCCCTTCTTTCCCCCAGCACTGTCTCTTGAGTCATTTCTTCGAACATCCTTTGCTACTGCGGATGTGTTGCCATGAGCTGCCTTGGTTTGTTGCCCGGTCTGCCTTTCAATGGCGGCGTCTTCAAGTCTCATATATTTCCCGGCTTCGTGGAAGAAATCGGGTAAGGTAGCCGGCTTTTCTTTCGTTAGTCTCCTAGCAAACTTGGTATCCGGATGCACACCACTGTAGAGGGCCATTAGGATAAGTTTCTCGTCGTCATCTTGGACTACGGCTGCTGCGGCGTTGAATCGGGTTAGATATCGTTGCATTGTCTCCCCGGGCTTCTGTTTGATGTTAGATAGGGAATAAGCGTCCTTGGGTTGTTCCACATGAATGCGAAACTGGCTGGTGAACTTTTCTTTCAACATTTCCCATGAGCTGATGGATCCTTGGGGTAGATGGCAGAACCAGGAGGTAGCTAGATCTGCCAAGAATAGCGGAAAGCATTTACACAACACTCCCTCTGTTGCTCCACTCATTAGCATATGTTGTGTGTATTTCTACAAGTGTACAACGGGGTCAGAGGTTCCGTTGTAAGGTTCTATTGTTGGCATTTTCCATTCTCGAGGGGTGATGGCAGTTTCGATATTGCGGGTGAAGGGGCTGGTTACCCTAGCACCGATCCCTCGATCCCTTTGTTCCCGTTGGACGCATTCTCTGAACAATCGTGCCATCCTTTCATCAGAACTTGGAGCGGATAGAAATGAGTTTGGTTCTTCCCTGCGGGATTGATTCCGTTCAGATGACCTGTAGGGATGGTATCGTCTATCACTCCTAACATTCTCCAACGGCTGCCTCTGGTCTTCCGGGGGCATGCTGGGGTCATCCACAGTTGGCCCTTGCCTTGATCTTTCCTTGCTGGGTTCTCTTCTTAGCACTTCCTCGGGTCCAACTTCGGGCTGGACTCCAGCTCGGCCCCCTTCCTTGGTGTTTTCCTAGTTAGGTAGCATGGCGGGCTCAGCTACATCCGACCCTTGCCTGGTACCTCCCCCGTTGGGTTCGGTTCCAAGCGTTTCCTCGGGTCGGAATTCGGGCTGAGTCCGGGCTCGGCTCCTACCATAGCTATTTCGGTTGTTAACCTCTTCGAAGAAGAAAGACCTTTGTCGTCTCCCAGATCCTCCAGACCGCGACTCACCCCATGATTCAGTGTTGCGGTTGGTTTCTTCAACATCTCTTAAGCGTGACATGAGTTGATCCACCAAGGCTTCTTGTTGGGATGCGAAGCGGTTAGTTACTTCAGCTACGACCCTGTCCAGATCCATCCTTGCAATTGGTTATTCCGTAGAAGGGGCTGTTGGATTTGCCTGATCTACATTTTCTGTTGGAACGGGACGATTGCCTTGGTCTCTAATCACTGGATCTGGGATACTGCCAGTTACGATGTTCTTTCCTTTGTTAGCATCTTTCTTCCGTCCGGGAGGCATGTCTTTCAAGCAATGAACGATGCTGATAGGAAAAGGGTTAAGTGGGAGAAGCTGAAGCTCCGAGCTCCTTGAGTTCAGGTCTCAGTGAAAGCACCAAAAATGTTTGCACAAAAAATGGGCAAGCACCTCCAAGTCGTATGGTTTAGTCATTTTTAAGTTGTTCTTAGTGATTTAGGTGATTTTTGCAAATATGTAAAAAGAAGGGACTAAACTGTAAAAGAAATACAGATTTATAGTGGTTCGGTCAGAACGTGCCAACGTCCACTTTATATGTTATTCTCCTTTTTCTCTTCAAATTACAAGTACAAAGCTTTGTATACAAGTATATGAAAGTTGTTTGAAAGTTCCGTTCGTGCTTGAGCCCTCAAACTTGTCTCCCATTGTTGTACCCCTGCTCCAATATTTATAAAGTGAGGCTGGGGGTAGGGGTCCTGGATGTACATAGCTACTGGTGGGCCTGGGCTGATGCAATCTGGCCTGGCAATGTTGGTTCGGTAATACCTTCTTGGTCTTGATTCGGTAGTAGGTGGATGGTCCGGTGATACTTTGGACTGGTAGTAATACATTCCTCCCTTGGTTCGGTGGTGGAGGAGAGTGTTTGGTTCGGCAGGGAGGTGGTCCGGTGGCGAGTGTACGAACTTGGTTCGGTAGGACTCGGTGGGATTTGGTCCGGCAGAGGTTGGTTCGGCTAGGCATGGACATGGAGTTGGACCGGTAGTGCATGGAAATGGAGAGGCTTTCAACCGGTAGTTGGTTTGTTCGGTTAGTGGTAGTTGGAGAGGCTTTGGACCGGTAGTGAGAACTCGCCCAGCAAGACCCTATTATAATATCAGAGGATTGCTATAAAAATGTTTTAGCTATCGTAAGGTAAAAACCCGACATGTTTATTTGTGGCGTGGTCTTACGAGATGCTTTTGTTTTCAAAGGATTTTTGAATCTTTAATAATCAATTTGTTGTGGTTTTGTCACGTTGGTAATCCAGACTGACCCGGGTGTTATTTAACTGTAATGCTCGGGTCAGACCGAGTATTATATGATATAGGATTTGATGCTGTTGAGATCAGGAGACGAGCTAGATGACGAGACGTATTTCCGTACTTGTTTATCTATATATATTCCGCTGTGTTGAGTTGCTGTGTATCCATTTGTATGTTGTTGATGTTGAGCCGTGATTGATGTACTCTGATGATGTAATATATAAACAGATATATTTGATTTTGAGTAAAGATAATTTATTATCTATTATATTTTATTCCGCTGCGATGGTTATATTCTGATGTTGTTTTCTATTTTCTTCTTTTACCTCTTCTTCTTTAACCCAAATGGTTCGTATTTCTGTACAACTTGAGTTGATTGTGGTAGAATAGTGTTAACTCAAGGGGTACGGATTTGTGGGTCGTTACATTTTACCTGCATTCTGAACACAATGGAATGTGTTTCGGAGGCTAAATCGGTCGTATACGAGAGTTAATGATCAATTTTAAATTAAATCGATCAAAATAATTTCTATGCGTTTTGAGCAGCCAGGATCATACAACAACTCCGATTGCTACGAAAATTGAAATCCGTTAATAACTAACTATTACGGATCCAATGGAACTAGCTTCGTCGAATTCTGGGACTGTGCCTCGGAAGGCTATTTTAACTCGTCGATAAATTCGAGCGATTTTCAAAATCGTCGAAATCATTTAAAATTGCACTTTTAAAATTTTACTAACTCTATTATAACTCGTATAAAATTTATATTTACATTAGAAATCATTTAGATTCAGTTTAAATCAGAATTTGATTATTTGCATTATTATATTATTAAATTCCATTATTAAATTAATATAAAATTCCAAATTCAACCTATGGACTTCTAATTTCACACAACAGTCCAATATTATAATCCAAACCCAAATAGACTTAAAATAAATTTTATAATCTATTTTTATATCTATTTAACCTAGAATCACCAATTATCCCAATTTCAATATTAAATTATTATTATTCACAATTCAATTAAATTCCCGTATTAGAAATTTAACTAATTCTATTAATTTAACCAAAATCCTTTTATTTTAAAATCAAATTCAAACTTCACATTTTTCGTTTAAAATGAATTAAATGTTCAAAATTAACGATTAGAAATTCTGGGTAGTTACATTCCTCCCCCTTATAAAAATTTCGACAACGAAATTTGCTAAGGTAGAAGAATGTTCCAAACCAAATAGCAAAACCCACTTAGTGAGAATCTCAATTTCACTCTGCCTAAATTCTTTAGTTTCAAATCGAAACTACTAGTTTCGATTTCTATTACAAAATCCTTTTATTTAATTTTAATTTGAAAACAATTTGTCGTTAACGAAATGTTTCAAAACTTTCAAAAATTTTCTAAGTACGAAAATTTCCAGAAAATATTGGCAGAGTCTCCCATGTACAGAGGAGCTTTTGCAATATCACAATAGATATAAATATATATGCATCGACCCACACGGTTGGAAAATCAAAAACCGTTCATATTTTCTATATTTATTGCGTAGGCGTACCTTTTATTAGCAATTTTAAAGCAAGCAGCTAAATAATATTGCATATATGCAAACACATCTATCGCCTCCCGTACATGTACTTACTTAAACAAACACATCGGTTTTCTATAATATGAGAATTTATTAACATTCTATTCATTAAACTAGCCAAACACATCAATTATAGGGTTTAAACAAATAAACTCATAATTTAACATGTCAGCAATACAAAGATTTTAATCACCATTTTAATTTCCTGACAAATCCAACTTCATTTTATTTCACTTGAATCATTTAAATTCAAATTTACTTTTTTTACAATTCATATTCACATCAATATGATTAACATGTGTATTACTTGCATCAGTTTACTTCAGTTCAATTCCAAATTGATTCACAACCAAATTTTACTTTCAATTTGAAGTATTTGCATTTATATAAAAATCCACTTAATGAGATTTCAATCCATTTCAAATTTATTTAAAAACCAATTTCATTTACTTCTTTAAACAAATTCAATTTCTGTTTACAACAATCGACCAATTCTATGCAAATTTAAAGTTATCCACGCATGTAACGATCACTTAAGCTTATAACCATTTAAAATTAATTCCAACTTAGATTTATATTAATTTCATTTCATTCGGAATTTTTCACAATCCCAAATATTCTTATTTCCTTTCAATTTTTAAATCAAATCCTTATTCTCACTTCAAGTTCATCATTTAACTTAAGTTTATATTAATATCATTCCATTCTATATTATTTACAACTCATACATTTTTATTTCATCACAATAATCAATTAAAATCCTTTCACTTGCATTTCAATTTTTATTATCTAAACAAATTTCACTCAAGACCCCTTAAAAAGCTCGACCATAATTATTTTCCAATTTGCTTAAGTTCTTTCAATTTCACAATATTTCCATTTCTTCTTATATCAATTTTATTTTATTTTAATTTGATTTTCATCCAATCAAATTTCAATTCATTTACAAATTTTAACTCAATTTGTTTGTTTATTCAATCCATTTTAAATTGTATTCATCTCCACGATTCATTCTGAATTTTGTTAATAATATGACCATTTTCATTATCTTATACCCAAACTGAATTTTACTTGCATTTTTGACCATGTCCATTTTAAATTGATTTTTTTTTCAATCCAATACAATTTCAATTTAATTTAGCTTACACTAGATTCATTTCCAAACAATCCCTTTTGAATTTAGTTGAGTGAGGATTTATTTCATTCAATATCATTCTTACTTAATTTAAATTCCATTTAATGCAATTCTTTTCCCAAATTTAATTCAAGTTTAACTAAATTTTATTTAGCTAACTTAAATTCATTCCATTCCCTTCACTATTTTAAGTAAGAACTTAATTCCATTCATTTTTTTTTTCATAACACAATTCAATTTTGATTTTATTTAAATCCAAATTCAACTCAATTCCGTTTAATCGAGGTTAAATCCAATTCAATCCAATTTTAATTCTCCATATACGAGTTCAAAACTTATTTACTAACTTAAGTTCATTCACATCTTTTATATTTTCTTCACCTTATTTCAATTTACCTTTCATTTGAGATTAAGTTCGAATTCACCATACCATTCAACTATTTCCCATTTGTGATTATAATTACATTTTCTATTTATAAGTTCACTAACTTATTTACTTAAAAGTTTATATTTCTCATTAGAGTTATTTTCATCTTATAATCACGATTCTAAATTATCTATATAACACCAAATAGTTTATGGGTACAATTCATTACATAGTGACCTAATTACAAAGTCATTTTACATTTCAATTTAACCCAAATCAATTTCATTTTAAGTCCAAGTTATTTAACTTATCCCAAGTTAAGTTCAAATTTTCTATTCACTTCAATATATTTTATTCACTTCCATTTACTCAAGTTAAATTTTAATTCCAAGATTAAAATTTTCATTTCCTTCTTATTAATATCAACTTCGCTTAATAAGTTCGATAGTTGATTCATTTTAACTTTACACATTATTTAAATAGAATTTTCCAGAATTCAACTGCCCGGTTTTATTTCAAAACCATTTTGAAATCATTATCAACACATAACTACTTGGTATATCAAATTAAATCTCCGGATTCCAAATAACTTGTTTATACCAAAACAAATTTCAAATTTCTAAAACACCTTGTATATCAAACAAATTTAAACAGATATCATACCCAATTACTATGGAAGAAATCCATCACTTTAGAAACTCAAAAATGAATTCTAATGATGTGGCCATTATCATTAGAATTATTTTCCAACGACTGAAGTGAGTTCAGTGCTTCCTTACTTTCCCAAATTCATTTCAAAACAATATCCATCCAAAAATACTTCCCAAATAATACTCCATCAGTGCCTTCAAACGCTTTGGAAAACATTTCTAACATTCCAAGATTTTAAATTTCCAAACCTGTTGTTTAAATTCGTTTAAAATTCTTTTCAAAATTTTCGGGATTTATATTCTGGTTTAATTCAAATTTAGTTATTCTTCTTTTTTTATATATAATTTATACTCATAGATTTTTATTTGATTAAAACCATTTCAAATTTTAGATTAAATTTTAGATTCTTATTTTATTAAGATATCCACAACCAAACAATCTAATATATATAATAATTTCAGAAAATTATTTCTTTTATCTCAAAATATAATTTTGGGTAAAATTATTTCATTTACCCACTTTAAAAACAATACTATGTCGGTTTATCTTGTTTAAGAGTTTAGAAACCCTTATCGATACGGTTGTACTTCCCGTACCGACCAGAATTCATAAACACTCAACCGATAAGTCAACACAGTATAAAAAACAATTTTTATATTCACTAACAAGTTTGCTCTCATATCTATTATTACACTCAACTCATTATAGAGTACTTTTGACTCTGTTTAATGAGTAATTTCCCCTCCAAAGTCTATGTAGTCGCCAACCTAAGCTCTGATACCAAGTGTGACGACGCGCCCTTCTCGACCCTAAAAAGTCGACACAAAATACCCCACAGTATGATATGCCGACAATCAAGTGCCGGAAAAGATAGATTGTTGAGGAAAAAGAAAGAAGATAGAAGAAAGAAGGAACAAAACAATATCAGAATCTAACCATTGCAGCGGAATAAAACATAATATTCAATAATAGATGTTTACACAAAATGAAAACTATATCCGTTTTATATATTACATCATCAGAGTATCACAACAAACAACAATTACCAGTCTGACAATTCCATACAATCACAGCAGCGGATAAATATACAAGTACGGGTAACACGTCTCGGACTACAGCTCCTCTCCTGCTCCATAACATTATATCCTGAACATATAATACTCGGTCTGACCCGACCATTATAATAAAATAACACCCGAGTCAGTCTGGAATACCAGCTGATAAAGTTACACCCAAATTGATTATTAAAGTTTCAAAAATCCTTTGAAAACAAAAGCATCTCGTAAGAACACGCCACAAATAAACATGTCGGGTTTTTACCTTACGATGGCTAAAACACTTTTTATAAAAATCCTCTGATATTATAATAGGGTCTATATACAAATACTTATAAAATAACCAAAATTGGTACATGATTAAATTCCAGCTACTAGCCACAAAGTGGGTAATACAAACAAAACTCGTAAAAGGCTCGTAGGGAGAATGGATTTTCAACTAGTGACTAGGCACTGGGGTACCACCTCTCACAGTACCTGGTCTAGATCAGTGTAACGAGGACCACGCCGAATCCCCTACAACACAAGGCCGGGACTAGCCCTAACTGGATAATCCCGAGTAAGATCACCCCACGGTTGGGATTAGCAACAGCACCAATAAGCCGAATAAAAAGGGACATCTAGACAGGGATGACCTCACCCTGAAATGGGTGTAACCCACCTAGTCTTGCTGCATAACCCATGATTTTCAGTCATTCTCGGTTGATGAGGCTTGAGGCTAGCATTACCTTTTAGAACATTTCACTTGGAATGCCCATCGCCCACCAAATGATCTTCCAAAAGCATTCATCCAAACAAGTCCGTCCTTGGTTCGAACGAAACCGAAGGCACTACTCCTACTACATCCATTTTGGAAATATCCTCAGGATTAGTAGCGACTAGCCCTTGCACTTCACTGCTCCATCTTCGACTCCGAACTCGTTTTTCCCACGAAAACGTACAAACCAGATTGAAGTGGTTTTCAAGCAATTAATTCCGATCCCGTTCTCATCGAAACGATCAACGTATTGTCCAATATTGATAGTCGGTGATTTAACTATCAATTAACATCCATAAGCATCCATCAATAATAACTAATTTTCCACATTATTTATTTTCCTCAAAAATACCTTTGCCAGATATGTTTCCATTTTCAAAGCCCTTATGAAACATTTTTTCAACCCAAATCTTCCCATGGAATAAATTTTCAAATCTTTACTTCCTCTGAAAACATCCAAGTACCCATATTTAAGGTTTAAAATAATTTAAATTCTTCTTCTTGAAAATACATTATGAAATGACCCGCAAATCTGTACCCCTTGAGTCAACACTATTCTGCAATAATCAACCCAAGTTGCACAGAAATACGAACAATTTGGGTAAAAGAAGAAGAGGTAGAAGAAGAAAATAGAAAACAACATCAGAATCTAACCATCGCAGTGGAATAAAATATAATAGACAATAAATAATAAATAATCTTTACACAACATTAATTATTTCTGTTTGCATATTACATCATCATCAGAGTACATCAATCACAGCTCAACTTCAATATCATACAAATGGATACACAACAACTCATAACAGCGGAATATATGTATATAAACAAGTACGCGAGTACGTATCGTCATCTTGCTCGTCTCCTCAGCTCCATAGCATCATATCCTGTATCATATAATACTCGGTCTGACCCGAGCACTATAGTTAAATAATACCCGAGTCAGTCTGGAATACCAGCGTGAGAAAATCACAACCATTTGATTATTAAAGTTTCAAAAATTCTTTAAAAACAAAAGCATCTCGTAAGACCACGCCACAAATAAACATGTCGGGTTTTTACCTTACGATGGCTAGAACAATTTTTATAGAAATCCTCTGATATTATAATAGGTCTATTTACAAATACTTACAAAATAGCCAAAATTGTTACATCTATTAAATTCTAGCTACTAGCTATAGAGTGGGCAATACAAACAAAACTCGTACAAGGCTCGTAGGGAGAATGGATTTCCAACTAATGACTAGGCACTGGGGTGCCACCTGTCACAGTACGGGGCCTAGATCACCGTACCGAGGAGTACGCCCGCTCCCCTGCAACACAAGGCCGCTACCTCTTACTGGAAAATCCCGAGTGAGATCACCCCGCGGTTGGGATCAGCAACCGCCCACTAAGCCGAAATAAAAAGGGACATCTAGACTGGAATGACCTCACCCTGCTTGGGTGCTACCCACCTAGCCTTGCAGCATAACCCCTGATTTTCAGTCATTCCCATTTGATGTGGCATGAGGCTAAGCGTTACCTTTATAGAACATATTCCTTAGAATACCCACCGTCCACCTGACGATGTTTCGCAAGCATTCATCCATACAAGTCCGTCCCGGGTTCGAACGGAACCGAAGGCACTATTCCTACTACATCCATTTTGGAAATATCCTCAGGATTACTAGCGACTAGCCCTTGCACTTCACTGCTCCATCTTCGAATCCAAAATCGTTTCCCATGAAACGTACAAACCAAATCGAAGTGGTTTTCGAGAAATAAACCTCGATCCCGGTCTCTTTGAAAGCATAAACGCATTTGTCCAATATTGATAGTCGGTGATTTAACTATCAATTAATATTCACAACAACCATCCAACATAAATAATTTTCCAAATTATTTATTTATCTCAAAAATATCTTCAAGAGGTATATTTTCACTTTTCAAATTCCTTTGAAAATAGTTTTCAAAACTATCTATCTTTCTCAGAATAAATTCCAAGTATTTATATTCTCCACTGGAATCACCAAGCACAAAACTAGATTTTCTAAATTAATTTAAAATACTTTACTTTTAAAAATATACCTTAAAATATTCAAGTTAAAACTAATTTAATAATTTGTTAAAAATACATACTATATGAATATTTGAAAATAAGGTTACCTAGTAAAATATAAAACAAGATTTCACTTTTTTGAAAAAAAAACAAAATACCAAGTCACTCTTTAAATAATTACTGCTATAATAGATTTAAGGAAATACTTACTTTTATAATTTAAATATTTAGAAATAATAAGTTTTTCAAAACATACCTTTTTAAACAATTTTAAACTTTTAATTTATATTTAAAAATTTATTTTGAAAACGTACTTGGTTATCCAGGGAGAATTTTCAATCTCAATTACTTAAATCAATTTTCCAAATTGATTCCCAGTTTATTCCATTTGAAATAAATTTCTTTACTTATCAGTTTATCTCAAATTTATTAATTATGGACTTTGTTATATTTTTTTTTTTATTATTTTCCAATTAATTTTATATTATTTAACTGAAATATACCAATTTCAGCTTCTTCCAAATTTTTCTGTGTTCTTTTCAATAAATTGGATCTTAAATTTTAAATAAATGTTTTATTCTTCTTAAAATAATAACATTGAAACTTAAAATTCATTAATCTTCTGATTATTTAAATTTCCCTTACTGAACGTAAGACTTATTTATTAGAATTTTAAAGGGCGTTTTATTTCTTTTCCAATTGATTCTTAAATTTATTCGAATTTCCTATAATTATTTTACTTACAAATTCACTTCTTTTAGTATATTTCCAAATCCAATTAATATATTTTTGGTAATTCATCATATCCAATTATATCCAATAGAACCATAAATTCAATATTCCAATACAACTCATCATAGAATATAAAATAGTCACCACAGAGAATGTTAAATAATTTAAATAAATGTTGAGGGATCCGGTTGGATCCCTCCAACCTGTTTCCCTGCATCCACAGATGTTAGCACAACATAATACACCAATTTCAAAATATCAGACTATATCTCATTAAACAATTCGATCATCCAACAATTATTTAAATTTAATCATTTAAATTTAAATTTAAATTTAACTGAGTGAGATTAACTCACCTTTGCTTTTATTTGCAACCCATTCCAATATTGCCTTGGTTTCTCGATTTTGACCTTAAATAAACATATTAGGGCCTTATTTATATTTGGACTAATTGCGATTAGTTTCCGCTTAAGAAATTCCACTTAAGAAATTTAATTCAAGCTAATAAATTTTATTTTCAACTAATAATTTTATTTCAAACAAATAATTAAAATTTTAAACGAATTACCTTTCTATAGATTATTCTAGCAACCTAACAAATAAATAAATTTATTTCACCAAAATACACTATTTTATTAAAATTTATAGATTCAAAGATCCAGCTTTTACAAAATTCCTCGGCATTTAAAACTCTTATATACCTTTACTTAAACTAATTTTTCTTCGTAACTATTTTATGTTTGAGTTAAAATATCTCAATGAATTAATAAAAAAGGTTAAACCATCATAATATAAATCATAATATATAAATTGAAATTGATGAGTAAGTTAGAGTATATATATAATTTTTTTCTCTTTAGTCCATATATATCTAACGCGTTTAGTTCCAAATAGATAAGCTAACATAACTGGCTGTTATATATATAACTGATTAACAATTAAAACAAATTGTTTTGTACTTTACTGCCCATTTTAAAATCCTACCAGTACGCAAACTAAAACAAAACGAAATGCCTCACCTGACAGCTACACCCCGGAGAGATCAACTTCGGTGGCACGCCCACTCAAACCCTAGCTCAAACTTCTTCACCTCGACCTTTGTGTCGACATCATGCTCGAATCGAGCAGCCATCAAACACCACCTCTCAGCTCACGCGACGTTGCCGAGGCCATAAATCGCCACCGCGTCACCCCCATCCCTAAGCTCTTCGATTGACGTCGAAATCCCCTCCCCCAAATCGCGAGCTTCCAGAAATTCCACGCAACTATGTCGCGATTCCCCCTTAAGCTCGAACGAGTGGACTCGCCGTCACCTAGGGCTGATTCGACTCGAAGCGGATGCCCTCCCCTTTTTGTCGAAACTTATTTCAATGGGGAAGAGAAGCAATTGATTTTTTTTGTAAAGGGAAACGTGGTCCGCCAGCGAAGGAAATAGGGTAGTGTTCGGTTTGATTTGTTTTTTTTTCGAATGAAGAAAATAGCTTCTTTATATTTTATTTACTAAACTTAGAAGCTTCTCAAAGAAGGTAACATGATTTTTCTTCTCTCTTCTACTTTTTTTTATACGTGATGCTAGCTACAGAATCCAATGCAAACTTCAACGCGTTTATATATCATACGGTCACACAACTCCAAACACTACGAAAATTGAGACTCGACAATAATTCAATATTACGGATCCAAGGGAACTGGTTTCGTCAAATCCCGAGACTGTGCTTCGGAATGCTATTTTTAAATTCAAATTAAACGATATAAATTTCATAACTTAACCAACCATTTTTAAACTTGATTTTATCACTTCTATTCTCTTCAGTATTATCAATATAAATTTTATAGGCCTTCAAATTATATATATATATATATATATATATATATATATATATATATATATATATATATATATTAGCGTGATTAAAACTCCAGATTCAACATTTTACTCAACTTCAAATTATTTAATTTAATAATTTAGTTATCAAATAAGTAGTGAAATTTGAATTCAAGTTAAAATTACCCTATTGAATATTTAAAATCAACTAAATATTCCGATTTTAAATACTCGAAAATTTAGGGTCGTCACATTCCTCCCCCCTTAAAAGAATTTTGTCCCCGAAATTACTAGTTAGGAAGAATGGTCCAATACCCATTTACTTTTTTCCCTAAAACCAAACAGTTCAACATCAACCAACTATCTTTTTATAAAAGACCTATTATCATTCTTATTAACTTCACAACTCTCCCATAGTTTCAAACTATACTATTTGTTTAATCATTCGAGTTTCTATTTAAAACCAAATTTTGAATTATCAAATTTTTCTCCAAATTATTCTAACTCCCTAAATTTTCGAAAAATTTCGCCAGCGTCTCCTTTGCGCGGCTAGCTCGGTACAACTACAAAATGGCTCTACGGCCTCCAAAATTCAAAAAGAAAACAAAAGGCCAAGTGGCTCGATCCAAAAACCCAATCAAATTTTACACCAAATTTAAATACATACCTTTTTGTCGAGCATTTCAAAGTTATCTTCTGAAATCAAAATCAATTCTCTTTTTCTTTTATATTACCTACATATCCTGCTTAGTACTAATATCCAATCACAATATTCCCAAATCATCATATCAACTTTCTTACAAAATGTCAGTATTGATTCATTCCAATATTATCTTAGACTATATTTGTAGTATCAATCTTCCATTTAAGAATTCACCATTCCTTCTTAAGTTAGTATAAGTATGAAATATGTTCCTTATACTTATTTTCATCTTACCACTTCAGTTTATATTTATTTCCATTCAAATTGATTCATTCATTTGCATATGAATTTCATTTATCTTTAACTCTGCATATATAAATTTTATTTGTCATTCATTACTAATTCATGTCATTACTTTAAATTGGATTCATTTACTAACTTATTTCAGTTTCCCATTTGAATTTGTTTTGTCGTTAACAAAATTTTCAAAATTTTCAAAAAAATTCTAACTCCTAAAATTTCTGAAAATTTTTGGCAGAGTCTCCTTTGTGCGGAGGAGCTTTTGCAATTTGACAAAAGAGATAAATATATATACATCAACCTACACGGTCGAAAAAACCAAAAACAGTTCATATTTCCTATTTTTATAGCGTAGGCGTACCTTATTTAGCATTTTTAAGCAAGTAGCTTATTATTTTTAGCAAAGAGCACAACCAAATCCAACCACACGGCTTCCAGGTACCTGTACTTACTCAATTTAAACATGTAAGTGCCTTATATATAAAGATTAACAACATTTCACTTATTTGCGATAGTTAAACATATGAATTCTAAAAGGAATGCACATCAAACATTTTCCGTAAGCAATTTATACAATTCCATACTAATTCAACTGTTTCAATTAATTTATAAACCATTTTCATTCAATTTGAATGGTTTTTAATCCATTCGTATATCACTTCATCAATTCGAATGGTTCAAAATTCAATCGCTTACATTTAATTTATTCTTAAGCAAACTGAATTCATATTTAATTCAATTGCTCTCAAAATCAGTTTATTTTTCTCCTACCAATTCATATAATTTTACGTACTTCCATTTTCATCCAATGACAATTTATTCATGCAATTTGACATGGTTTATGTGAATAAATAAGTATTATGTTTTATAGCCAATTTAAATGGATTTCATCTCAATTTATACTCAATGCACAATCCATATATTCTCATTTACATTGCATTTTAAATTTTGAATACATTCACTTGCATTTCATTTTATTAACCAAACCAGTTCATTCAAACCATTATCAATTTAGGTTCATCTTCATTGCCAATTAAATTTCCTTTTTATTTAAATTCATTCACAACCATTTATTTAGCTCGACACTTTTCATTTCAATTTTATTACCAATCCATTCATTTACATTCCAAACTATTTTATTTAGCTCAATGACAATCTAAGCTATTTCATTCAATAACCGTTTCAATTTTTCTTATAGACTCCAAGTTATTTCAATTCCTTAACATTTTAAATGGTTTACAATTATTTATTTAAGAATTTTAATTCCATTAAAAATTATCGGCAACTCACCGAATTTTACTTCAATCAAAATCCATTTTTACTTGGTTTAAATCCAATCCACTATTATTAAACTTAATTTTAAGTTGAATTCAATTCAACTCCTTTCCGTCTTTTAGCTTAAGTTTATTCACTCCAATTTATACTTAAGCTCATTTTGTTTCAAGTAAATCTTTCTCTTAACTTAATTCTATTGCAGTTAAATCTCATTTTAAAATTTACAATTTCATTTGATTAGTTATTATAAAACTTAACTTTCCAGATTCAGTTCCGCCAATTTATTACACGGCCATTTCCAATTTATCTTCACTTATTTGTATTTTATCTGCAATTCAAACCATTACTATTTCAATCCAAATTCATTTTTGTTCTATACATTCCCAATTATATTTAATTTGTTAACACTTCTTCAATTATATTTACTCCATCGACAATTTAAGTCGAATTTAATTTATAGCTTGAGTTTTATTTCCAAACCTCATTATTATCTCACAATTCAGCTTTTTATTTAACTGCATTGGGTTCTCATTACATATTTCATTATCTAATTTATTATCTAAATAGTCTTTCCCCAATGTTAGCTCCCTTCTGTAAGAGACTTAAGGAAAATGTAGCGACCTAGCCAATTCAAGAACCTAGCGACTTAAAAAAGGCTGCGACTTAAAGATGGTTCAACCTAAAAAGGAGAACGACCTAAAAATGCTTCGCGACCTAAAGGAGGCCGCGACCTATGAAGCCTCGCGACCTAACAGGAAGGCTGCGACTCAGAAGATGTTTCGACCTATCAAGCTTCGCGACCTAAGAGTGAATGAGACCTAAAGACGGTCTCGACTTACGGAACTCTGCGACCTAACGGCATGATTGGCTTAGCGACCTAAAGCTTTCACGACCTAAAGGAGTGCTTCGACCTAAGGAAGGTCGCGACCTAAGGGATTCAGCGACCTAAGATCAGCTATGGCTACAGGAAAGTACTCGCGACCTAGGGTAGGTCGCTAACGACCTAAATGCCAGAGTAAAAAAGTTGACTATGCTGTGCCACAGGGGGATAGGTCGCTCACGACCTAGGACTTGTGCAAATCAGCATGCGTGTTCTTGTGGAAGGAGGGGCCAATGCTCTTCAGGTCGACTACAACCTACGACCTTACTTAGGTCGGTCACGACCTACGACCTTACTTAGGTCGGTCACGACCTACAACCTTACTCTGAAAAATGCCTATAAATATGACCCTAACTCCAACTAGTAAAGGACTTTTGGGCTGATTTCCTTCAAACACCGTTACTTTGCTGCATTCCAAACTAATCCAATCCAACACTTGAAGCTCTCAAGATATTAAGAATGCTATAAACAACTTCAAGAAGAGATCACATACATCCAACATGGATTCGAAAACTCTCATCTCCATCGAAGTTTAAGCTACTTGTTCTAAGTATCTTGTAATTCAAAGTGTATTGTATTTGGGAAGAATTGTATCAGCTTGTAACGAGATTATTAATAAAAGTACTTAAAGTGGACGTAGGCTATACCCTAAAGCCGAACCACTATAAAATTGTTGTTGTTTACCGCTTTTCTACTATTATCTGCTTGTAATCTGTTCCCGAGTCGTCGGGTGGTGCTTTCACAATTACAACTCATACATCGGGGTGTTAGCGTTCAAATTCGAGCGTTAACATTTTTGGTGCTTTCACTGAGAATTGAACTCAGGCAAGTTATCATCATTGCTTCACAGAGGTTTGTAGAGAGAATTTCCCTGAAAACCAGAAGTCTATCCGAGATAATGGCCCCTGGAAGGAAGAGTAGATCTGTCAGATCTGGGAATATTCAAGAGGGAACCTCCGCTTCCCCTGTACCTAATCAACCCATTCCGTCTGCTGGGGTTACGAAAGCAGAGTTGGATGCTGTAATATTAGGACTGAACCAGCAGATAAACGCCCAGAATGCACAATTAGAAGCTCAGAGTGCCCAAAATGCTCTAATTCTGAATAAGCTGAATGATTTGCTCGGGGCAAATAATCAACCGGCTTGTAATGGAAGGAATTATACTGGCAACATTCATGATGCTAATGAGGGGAATGCTCCAGAAAGGGCTGCCAGTCCCTTTGAGCAAACGCTTCCTGAGGTTGGTGGATCTGGAACTCGACATGATGAGGAGTATCTTTCTGGGATGGTCCGGCAAATCATGAGAGAAAGTATGCAAAGGGTTGAAGATGAGAAAGAATGGGGTTTCGCCCCAAGTAAAACTCCATTTACTGAGAAAATCTTAAAGGCGGAGTTTCCAAGGAAGTTTGTCCCTCCAACTATCCCAGCTTACAAAGGGACAAGTGATCCGAATGAATTCTTGTATAAATATGATTGGCACATGACAGGTGCCAGGGCCTCAGACGAGATAAAGTGCCGATATTTCCCCGTATACCTTGAAGGTGTGGCTCTACTGTGGTTCACCAAGTGGCCAGTCCGATCTATTGATCAGTTTTCAGACTTGACCGAAAGTTCAAGGAACAGTTTAGACTATATGCTTCAAAGGCCAAAGACATCATGTCATTGTCAAGTATAGAACAGAATCCTGGTGAATCTATCAGATCTTTCTTGAACCGCTTTAATATAGCGCTGGCAGAGGTGGACAATGCTGAACCGCGAATGATATTGACTTATCTGATGAGGGCTATTGATAAGTCGAGCGAATTTGGGAAATGGTTAAACATGAAGGAGCCAACCTCCCTCGAAAAGTTCTACAAAAAGGCAGACGAATTCATACGCCTGGAAAGCCGTCCTGTACCGGTGAAGGCAGTGTCAGAAAAAGCTGAAGATAACACTGTTGCACCACGCAAGATTGAATCTGTAGGGCAAAAAAGGGAAAATAACAATGGGAAGAAACAGAGTAATCTGAAGAAGCCCCGATCCTTCAAGCCATCAGAGTATACTCCTTTATCAGACACGCCAGAGCATATCTTCCTTGCCACTAAAGATTCTGTTGACCTCCCTAAACCTATCCCTTTGAGGACCGGAAAAAAGGCTATACAAAGTGGGAAGTTCTGCCGCTTCCATAATCAACCCGGTCATGAGACTGATGAGTGCCGCCAGTTGAAAATGTTGAATATGCGCTTATTTGATTTTTGTTTGATGATAATAAACAT
Source organism: Allium cepa (assembly GCA_030765085.1). NCBI lineage: Eukaryota > Viridiplantae > Streptophyta > Magnoliopsida > Asparagales > Amaryllidaceae > Allium > Allium cepa. Next base: position 269,665,848 of record CM060935.1, on the reverse strand, counting down.
ATATACATTCGTTTAAATGTATTTGATAATATACTATTTTTTTTTTCACAGATTAAATAAATATTTGCAGAATAAAATAAATAACACGAAATTTGAATTCAAACGAATATTTTATTCAAACAAATATTTATTACATCTTTGAATAGTACAATTTCAAGCTCTCACTATAACTATACAACTTTGATTACAATTACATCACATTTCACATTTACAATTCACCTCACTACATATCACTCACACTCGTATTTTTTCAACTTCATTCCAGTTTGAATCCAGCATCTGAGAAATCTGCAAAAATATTCACTAACGCAGTAAAATTGAAAAAGAAATATTTTTGCAGTATAAAATAAAACGTGAATTTTAAAAATATAATTTGCCTCAGTTATTTGGGTTGTTCGTCATCATTTATATTTGAATTCATCACACACGAACAGCTTATGACATACACAGTGTATCAATGTATATGCCACAAGGCCGTGCACGTCGATATATACACCTGATTGATTTACAGGGACAGGTGAGCACAGGTCAAACCCAAATGAAAAACCGGGTTCAACTCACATGCAATATATCACAACACGAGCACAAGGTCAAACCCGAGTTTTTTTAAAACTGGATTCAACTCAGGTGCAACTCAAATGCACACATGAATGCTATGATCAAAGTATGCATGTATATATATCGACTAGGCAGCAACATGCTTGAAGACCACAGCAAAACCAACAGTGGCAGTTAAAGCAACATCAAGTTGAAACAGATTGTCAAGACAACATGAAGAGAATGGAGTAACATGATCAACAGATCCAAAATACAAATATCACAACCAAACCAACATGATGACAATGCAAGCAAGAACAACAGAGTTTCAAAAATCCAATGCTCAACATCATATGAACCCAAATCAACTCTACTGGACAATACAAGGAAATGAAAAGACTGAGCAATGCTCAAGATCAACACAAGATAGAGTAAATGTACATGCTACAGCAACAATGGACCCAACATCAAAGACACGGCAGTAACAAGATCAAGTCCAGCTTCACACAAGGAATGAACACAAACAACTACAAAATCATCAAGCTACAGACTCAAGCGAATGCAACAACATGTCAACTGCAATGACACAACAACTACAGGCAGTGAATGAAGAGTAGTCAACAGGTGAAAGTGATTGAACAAGAGAACATTGTTGTACAAGGCAACCAGAGTAGACGCATATATGCAACATGAACATTTAAATGAATACACGAACCAGAATACACAGTGGCAACCACAAGATGAAGAAAAACTAAAACAATGAAACTGACTCAAAGCACAAAAGTGCACAGCAACCATCAAGTACAAGCAGTGGCACATGGATACATCAATATGCAGAAGCAAGAACACTTGCAACAGTGATGCAGTGGCACATGACTTTCACTGACTCCATTAATCAAGACACAGCAGTGATCAGATGAATCATGAAATGCAACATGTATGCACCAGTAAACCGAGCTAAATGCAAAACAGTGACAACTACCTAATGCTCAACTGGAAAGTACTATCAAAAACGAACAGAGGCATCAATATGGCAACACAGCAGCAACATGCACCAGTAAACCAAGTATCAACAATGTTATGGAGTGTAGGCAACATGATGAAGTAGTGCAGTAAAGAATCCCAAGTCAAGGCAACTAGTTCGAACCAAAAATGCCAGCAAAAATCAATGTTGAACAAGTCAACAAAGTAAAAAATTCACAAAATCAGTATTGTCAAAGTCAATCAAGCGTTCACCGTGATAACCAAGCAAATTGAACAAGTCGCGGTTTAAAGCCGTATTATTCAAGTAAATATGAACAAGTCAAAGATCAATCTTAGCATCAAAGTGAAATCAAACGGCCGAAGACGAATTCAATCAAAAATATACGAACGCAAAAATAGGAAATCAAATCCTATATATAACCCAATCATCATCGGCAATCAAAGTATCGAATTCCAGAAAGCATAAATCAGAAAAGAAAAACCACATAATTACATACCGGAGTTCGATCAACGAAGCCCTAATTTGCAAAAAGCCGAAGCACTAGCATATCTCACAGGAGCGAACGCAAGTCCAAAGACATAGCAAATCTCACAGGAGCGAACGCAAGTCCAAAGACATAGCAAATCTCACAGGAGCGAACGCAAGGACAAAACCCTAATTTGGTTAAGAGGAACAAACAAAAACGAGGCCGCCATTTATTTTTCACAAAGAAGACCGGGCTAAAATAAAAGGAAGAATAGGGCCGGCAAAATAATAATAATAGGAATTAAGGGTTTTGTTTATATTAGGGCTATTTTATTTTAAATCTATTTTTAATTTGTTTTTAATTTGTATTTTCCTCTTTAAACCGTTTAATTTTCTAGTCGTGTGACTAGGGGATAGGCTACGGTGTGTAGCTTGAGAATTCACAACTCGGTAATTGAGTTGTGGCAGGGTTTTGAGCGTAGAGTGAGATTAGTCAATAGCGGTGTATAGCGAGTTTACGTGTGTAAGCGAGGGACTATCTAATTTCTAGTAGAAACCTTGGGGGCAGCACGTAGGCAGGGTTTTGCCGAAGCTGGGTAAATTCTGTGTTGTTCTGTTTTATTCTGTTATTTATATTCTGCGATATCTGTGCTGCTATTCTGTGATCAGAATTGAAATTAATTTATAAGCTTCCGCGATTAATTTTTATAATTTACACTATCACCCTATTCACCCCCCCTCTAGGGTGAAATCGATCCTACAAGTGGTATCAGAGCTAGGAATAGAAGTCAACATTTGTTTTAAAAATTCTATTTTTTTTGAAAAAATCAGTTTTTTGTTTAAAAATTCGATTTTTTAAAATGGCTTCTTTTAATAATGCTTTTGCAGAAGGTCAATCCATAGTTAGACCACCAATGTTCAATGGTGAATATGCTTTTTGGAAAAATAGGATGAATTTTTTTTTGAAAACCATTGACGCTTGGGATATTGTTGAGACGGGTTATAGAATACCAACTATAACTGTAGATGATCAGGAAATAGAGAAACCAAAGGAACAATGGACAGAACTAGAAAATAAATTACAGAATACTAATGCCAAAGCTATGAATTCTATTATCTGTTCATTAGATCAATTTGAATTTAATCGTGTCTCACATTGTCTAACTGCGCAAGAAATATGGCACATATTAGAAGTAACTCACGAAGGAACATCTCAAGTCAAAGAATCTCGCCTTGCCATGCTAAGCAGCGAATACGAGAACTTTACAATGGCGAAAGAAGAAAATGTCAAAGAGATGTACGGACGACTTTCCAACATCGTATACAAATCAAAAGCTCTCGGAAAAACATACACCGAATTGGAAATAGTCCGTAAAATCCTCAGAGTCCTTCCACGAAGCTTTGAAGCAAAAGTAACTGCCATTCAAGAATCGAAAGATTTAAAACAACTCAAAGTCGAAGAACTCATCGGAAATCTCACCACTTATGAGCTAGAAATGAAATTCAAGGAAGAGCGTGAAGGTGGAGATACTCGAAAGAAATCAATAGCTCTCAAAGGAACAACTGAAAGTGATGATGAAAATGATGACGATGATGATGGAGCAGCAGAGCTAGCGCTACTAATAAAGAAATTTAAAAAGTGGAATCGCAAATACGGAAATCCAGCTCGAAATCATGAATTGAAAAACAGAATAGGCAAAGCACTAGACAACCCAGAAGATCAGAAAATCATCTATTACAAATGCAACAAACCCGGCCATATCAAGCCACAATGTCCTCAAAAACGATCAAATCAAGGAAAGAAACTAAAGAAGAAAAGCTTTGCGGCTACTTGGGATGAAACTGACGAAGATGAAAGTGATAACACCGAGAGTGAGAGTGAAAAAGCAAATATGTGTCTTCATGGTGAAGTTACAGACAGTGATGACGACGAGCCAAGCGAGGTATCAAAACTCACTCATTCTGAATTACTAATTTATTTCCATGAAGTAAATGGCTGTTATGAACGACTTAGGGAAAAATATGCTAAACTTGAATCTCAAAAGGATACTTTGATATAATGCAATAAACAACTTGATCAATTAGTTAAGAACTATCAATGTAGAATTCCTAAGTGTGATAAGTGTCCAACATTTGAAGAAGAAATTAAAAAATCGGAAATCAATATAAAATCACTTGAAAATGAAATTCTGATTTTAAAAGAGAATGAAAATACTAGGAGAGAGAATTCTATTAAAAAATGCACACAGTTGTTAAACGAAAATGAATCTCTCAAATCACAATTTCAACAATTGTCAACGACTTTGGATAAATTTTCAAAAAGTGAAAAATCGTTGAATATGCTATTAGGAAAGCAAACTGTTAATACGGTTAGACAAGGACTAGGATATAATAATTCGAAAATTGTTGAAAACAAGATTAATCAAGTTAATTCTATGTGCACAATTTGTAGAAAATTTGGACACGGTCACAATAATTGTTGGTATAGACCCAAACATGTGAAAACTATACCGATTTGGGTTTCAAAAGGCACAAATATAAAATCTCTCAAAGTTAAACAAATTTGGGTGCCAAAGGGAACAATTATAAATAGTTTTGGGTCTACACAAAATCATTTTTCAAAATTTTCTGCCACTAACAATCATGGACCTATAAAAACAAATAGGTCACTAAACTCTCTTCTCGTGTAGGTATGCTGGCAGGCTAAGGAACAACAGCAATGGTACTTGGATTCTGGCTGTTCCAGGCACATGACAGGCGATAAATCGAAGTTCCTTAGCCTAGAAAAGTACAAAGGTGGCAGAGTCACAATGGGGAACAATGACAAGTGTAAAATTGTCGGTAAAGGTAAAGTAGGTAACAATACATTTACCTTAAATGACGTTTTATATGCTGAAAATCTGCACCATAATTTGATATCAATCAGCCAGCTATGTGATAAAGGTATGAATGTTATCTTTGATTCTGACATGTGCAAAATTGTTGACAAATCATCAAAAGAAATCTTATTTTCAGGAAAAAGGAAAGGTAATATATATTCTCTATCTTTTGATGATCTCATCCTCTCTAAATGCTTGGTAGCTAAGGATATAGAAGTGAATTTATGGCATAGACGTTTAGGGCATGCTAGTATGAACTTATTAAACAAATTAAAAAGGAAAAGTTTGGTAAGAGGGTTGCCATCACATGAGTTTGAAACTGAAAACATCTGTAAAGCATGTACTTTGGGAAAACTTAGAAAATCATCGTTTCATGCCAAAAACAATGTAAGCACTTCTAGAGTTCTTGAACTAATTCATATGGATCTATTTGGACCTAATGACATTGCTAGCTTAGGAGGCAAGAAATATTGCTTTGTGTTAGTTGATGATTACTCAAGATATACATGGGTATACTTCTTAGCTAAAAAATCAGAAACTTTTTCATACTTCACAAGATTCGCAAAATTCGTGCAAAATGAAAAAGAAGTCTCTATTGTTTCGTTAAGAAGTGATCATGGTGGAGAATTTGAAAATTATGAATTTGAAACTTTCTGTGATGAAAACGGAATCAAACATGAGTTCTCTGCACCACGTACTCCACAACAAAATGGGGTAGTTGAGAGAAAGAATCGTACTTTACAAGAATTGGCTAGGTCTATGTTAAATGAATATGAACTACCTCTGCATCTCTGGGCAGAAGCTGTAAATACAGCATGTTATGTAATGAATAGAGTTATCATCAGACCGATTCTTAACAAAACCCCCTATGAGTTATGGTTCAACAAAAAACCAAACATCGCTTACTTCAAAGTGTTTGGATGTCCTTGCTATATTCTTAATACAGGTGATCAGTTAGGAAAATTTGAAGCAAAGGCTGATGATGGCATCTTCATGGGTTACTCTTCGAGAAGCAAAGCTTATAGAGTCTACAACAAAAAGACTAAAACAATCGTAGAGTCAATCAATGTGAAATTTGATGAAGGCATTGACGAACATAATACATCCAAAAGCAACGTTGAAGAGGAGAAAGAAAAAGATGAATTTGAAAAACCAAAAGAAACTGCTGATGCTAGAGAAACTACCACAACTCAAGAAGTCAGAAGAAACCTGGATCCAGAAAAGCTGAAATACAAAACAGACCATCCACCAGAATTGGTAATTGGAAACCCTATAGCAGGTATACAAACTCGTTCATCCTTTAAAAATCTATGTGATCTGTGCTTGTATAGTGGATTTATTTCAGAAATAGAACCAAATAGCATAGATTTAGCCCTTAATGATGAAAACTGGTTCATGGCCATGCAAGAAGAACTAAATCAGTTTGAACGAAATAATGTTTGGAGTCTAGCACCTAGACCTAAGGATTATCCAGTTATAGGAACAAAATGGATTTTTAAAAATAAATATGATGAATCTGGAAATATAATTAGAAATAAAGCTAGACTAGTTGCTAAAGGATACAATCAAATTGAAGGAGTTGACTTTGATGAAACCTTTGCGCCTGTAGCTAGACTAGAATCAATTAGAATATTGTTAGCTTTTGCTTGCTACAAAGGATTTAAACTAAGTCAAATGGATATTAAGAGTGCTTTTCTTAACGGAGTTTTAAAAGAAGATGTGTTTGTTGAACAACCAGAAGGTTTTGAAAGTCATGAATATCCAAACCATGTATACAAACTAAAGAAGGCATTATATGGATTAAAACAAGCTCCCAGAGCTTGGTATGAATGTCTTACTTCTTATCTCCTTGAAAATGGGTTCAAAAAGGGATGTGTAGATACCACACTATTTCTGTTGCATGAAAACAATGATATTTTGATTGTTCAAATATATGTTGATGACATCATTTATGGTGCTACTAACAAGTTATTGTATGAGAAATTTGAAAAAGTCATGCAGGAAAAGTTTGAAATGAGCTTGGTTGGAGAGTTAAAATTCTTTTTAGGATTTCAAATCCAACAAAGCAATAAAGGCACATTCATTTCTCAAACAAAATATATTAGGGAACTTGTCAACAAATTTGGATTGAAAGATGCTAAACCAGCAAGAACTCCCATGAGTACAACACTTAAACTTGACAAAGATGAAAAGGGTAAGACAGTTGATCAAAAGCTGTACAGAGGTATGATTGGATCACTCCTTTATCTTACCGCCTCTAGACCTGACATCATGTTTTCTGTCTGCTTATGTGCTCGTTTTCAATCTAACCCAAAAGAATCTCATTTAAAAGCTGTTAAAAGAATTATAAGATATTTATTGCACACCCCACGGTTTGGTCTTTGGTATCCATCAAATGATAATTTTGAATTGAAAGGTTTTTCAGATGCTGATTATGCTGGAAATTTGGTTGATAGAAAAAGTACTAGTGGAGCATGTTTTATGTTAGGACATTCATTAGTTGCATGGTCGAGTAGAAAACAAAATTGTATTGCATTATCCACAACAGAAGCAGAGTATATTGCTTTGAGCGGTTGCTCTGCTCAAATCTTATGGATGATACAAACTTTGCATGACTATGGCCTAAATTTTAAACGTGTACCACTAATGTGTGATAGCAAAAGCGCAATTGATCTCACAAATAATCCTGTACATCATTCGCGAACAAAACATATAGATGTAAGACATCATTTTATTAGAGATCATATTTCCAAAGAAAATATCTGCATAAATTTTATTTCAACTGATTCTCAATTGGCAGACATCTTTACAAAACCCCTACCAGAAAATAGTTTTTGTAAACTACGACTCAGTCTAGGTGTTTTAGAAATTTGCTGAATATTTAACATTTTTTTTCTCCCTACAAATTATCGAAAAGAAAAATAGTGATTAAAAAAAAATGATGAGTGTTGATATTGATTATATATTATAACTCGAGAAAGTATAATTAGAAAATTTCTTTAGAAATGTAAACAAGAGTTATAAAACTTTTTGTTGGTAAAAATTCCATGACCATCTCTATACCTATCATATTTCTATCAACCATCATTCATCAAAATTCTATATAGTTTGTCGATATGTGGTATTTTAAACAGGAATCGTTCGTTTTTCATTTTCACATTTTTAAAAAATAAAAATTAATAAAAAAAAATAAAAAATAAAAAAAATAAAATAAAAACAAAAATAAATAAATACCAAAGTATTCACTCTCATTTAAAAGTCCTCACGGTTATGCATGGGTGAATTACTTGGAATTTGTTATGTGCTTCCATGCTCATTTAAAAGTCCTCACGGTTATGCATGTATGGAACGCATATCAAAAGTTGATTTTTTTTTTCTTTCTTTTAAAATAAACAAGTTGATTCTAATCCCATTTAAAAGTCCTCACGGTTATGCGTGGTTAGAAGATACTTGAATTCATTTTTTTTTTAAAAATTAAAATTGGAATACTACTAATCTCATTTAAAAGTCCTAACGATTATGCATGATTAGTAGATATTCAAATTCCTGATATAAAAATACCACAAATAGACACAATTGTATGGTTTTATATGATGACATCATCTCCATCATTCTAAAAGTGGAATATGCGCCTAACAATATTTTTATGATTTTTGTTTGATTTTCTATTGAAATTTAATATTTATATTCAATTGGGTTTTAATGTTGGATTAATATCGATCACTTTATCTCTATTTTCTCGAACTCTATTATTCTTTTGCTGATAACAAAAGGGGGAGAGAAAAGTTAAGATTTTGTCAAATAGAATCAATCAAAGGCCAAACAATTTTTCATTTGCATATAGGCTCATTCACACATTTTATTTGTATGCATATATGTAGGGGAAGTCATATATGTAGGGGGAGTATCATATAGAAAGGAAGCATTCAAATAGGGGGAGCAATTGAAATTATCAAATACATTTAATATATTCAAAATCTTAAATATATGTTTGTTATCATCAAAAGGGGGAGATTGTTGAATATGCGCTTATTTGATTTTTGTTTGATGATAATAAACATATATACATTCGTTTAAATGTATTTGATAATATACTATTTTTTTTTTCACAGATTAAATAAATATTTGCAGAATAAAATAAATAACACGAAATTTGAATTCAAACGAATATTTTATTCAAACAAATATTTATTACATCTTTGAATAGTACAATTTCAAGCTCTCACTATAACTATACAACTTTGATTACAATTACATCACATTTCACATTTACAATTCACCTCACTACATATCACTCACATTCGTATTTTTTCAACTTCATTCCAGTTTGAATCCAGCATCTGAGAAATCTGCAAAAATATTCACTAACGCAGTAAAATTGAAAAAGAAATATTTTTGCAGTATAAAATAAAACGTGAATTTTAAAAATATAATTTGCCTCAGTTATTTGGGTTGTTCGTCATCATTTATATTTGAATTCATCACACACGAACAGCTTGTGACATACACAGTGTATCAATGTATATGCCACAAGGCCGTGCACGCCGATATATACACCTGATTGATTTACAGGGACAGGTGAGCACAGGTCAAACCCAAATGAAAAACCGGGTTCAACTCACATGCAATATATCACAACACGAGCACAAGGTCAAACCCGAGTTTTTTTAAAACTGGATTCAACTCAGGTGCAACTCAAATGCACACATGAATGCTATGATCAAAGTATGCATGTATATATATAGACCAGGCAGCAACATGCTTGAAGACCACAGCAAAACCAACAGTGGCAGTTAAAGCAACATCAAGTTGAAACAGATTGTCAAGACAACATGAAGAGAATGGAGTAACCTGATCAACAGATCCAAAATACAAATATCACAACCAAACCAACATGATGACAATGCAAGCAAGAACAACAGAGTTTCCAAAATCCAATGCTCAACATCATATGAACCCAAATCAACTCTACTGGACAATACAAGGAAATGAAAAGACTGAGCAATGCTCAAGATCAACACAAGACAGAGTAAATGTACATGCTACAGCAACAATGGACCCAACATCAAAGACACGGCAGTAACAAGATCAAGTCCAGCTTCACACAAGGAATGAACACAAACAACTACAAAATCATCAAGCTACAGACTCAAGCGAATGCAACAACATGTCAACTGCAATGACACAATAACTACAGGCAGTGAATGAAGAGTAGTCAACAGGTGAAAGTGATTGAACAAGAGAACATTGTTGTACAAGGCAACCAGAGTAGACGCATATATGCAACATGAACATTTAAATGAATACACGAACCAGAATACACAGTGGCAACCACAAGATGAAGAAAAACTAAAACAATGAAACTGACTCAAAGCACAAAAGTGCACAGCAACCATCAAGTACAAGCAGTGGCACATGGATACAGCAATATGCAGAAGCAAGAACACTTGCAACAGTGATGCAGTGGCACATGACTTTCACTGACTCCATTAATCAAGACACAGCAGTGATCAGATGAATCATGAAATGCAACATGTATGCACCAGTAAACCGAGCTAAATGCAAAACAGTGACAACTACCTAATGCTCAACTGGAAAGTACTATCAAAAACGAACAGAGGCATCAATATGGCAACACAGCAGCAACATGCACCAGTAAACCAAGTATCAACAATGTTATGGAGTGTAGGCAACATGATGAAGTAGTGCAGTAAAGAATCCCAAGTCAAGGCAACTAGTTCGAACCAAAAATGCCAGCAAAAATCAATGTTGAACAAGTCAACAAAGTAAAAAATTCACGAAATCAGTATCGTCAAAGTCAATCAAGCGTTCACCGTGATAACCAAGCAAATTGAACAAGTCGCGGTTTAAAGCCGTATTATTCAAGTAAATATGAACAAGTCAAAGATCAATCTTAGCATCAAAGTGAAATCAAACGGCCGAAGACGAATTCAATCAAAAATATACGAACGCAAAAATAGGAAATCAAATCCTATATATAACCCAATCATCATCGGCAATCAAAGTATCGAATTCCAGAAAGCATAAATCAGAAAAGAAAAACCACATAATTACATACCGGAGTTCGATCAACGAAGCCCTAATTTGCAAAAAGCCGAAGCACTAGCATATCTCACAGGAGCGAACGCAAGTCCAAAGACATAGCAAATCTCACAGGAGCGAACGCAAGTCCAAAGACATAGCAAATCTCACAGGAGCGAACGCAAGGACAAAACCCTAATTTGGTTAAGAGGAACAAACAAAAACGAGGCCGCCATTTATTTTTCACAAAGAAGACCGGGCTAAAATAAAAGGAAGAATAGGGCCGGCAAAATAATAATAATAGGAATTAAGGGTTTTGTTTATATTAGGGCTATTTTATTTTAAATCTATTTTTAATTTGTTTTTAATTTGTATTTTCCTCTTTAAACCGTTTAATTTTCTAGTCGTGTGACTAGGGGACAGGCTACGGTGTGTAGCTTGAGAATTCACAACTCGGTAATTGAGTTGTGGCAGGGTTTTGAGCGTAGAGTTAGATTAGTCAATAGCGGTGTATAGCGAGTTTACGTGTGTAAGCGAGGGACTATCTAATTTCTAGTAGAAACCTTGGGGGCAGCACGTAGGCAGGGTTTTGCCGAAGCTGGGTAAATTCTGTGTTGTTCTGTTTTATTCTGTTATTTATATTCTGCGATATCTGTGCTGCTATTCTGTGATCAGAATTGAAATTAATTTATAAGCTTCCACGATTAATTTTTATAATTTACACTATCACCCTATTCACCCCCCCTCTAGGGTGAAATCGATCCTACAGAAAAATCTGATTGAAGAATTGCTAAGAGAAAACAAGCTGCAGCAATTTGTGAAAAAGAATAGCAACAATCCTGCATCGTCTAGTCAGGGGCAACAGGCTCCTGTTCATCAGCCTAGGATAGGTGAGAAAGCTATGGGGCATGAATCTGGAAGGCCCATTATCAATGTCATCACAGGAGGGCCTCACCCAGCTGGCAAGAGCTGGGGAGAGATGGAGAGATATGCCAGAGCTTTGAAATATGTTCCAGCCGAAGAATACGTCTTTGTTTTAGAAGACACTACGCCCCTGAAACAACAGAAAACTTTCAGTGATGATATTATTTTCAGAGCCAGAGATTCCTCAGGTATCGAAGCTCCTACCCTAGATCCCTTGGTCATCTCTGCTGGTATTGGACCGGCCATTGTCAGAAGAGTTCTCATTGACTGCGGAGCATCATGTAATATCCTCTTCAAGAAGACATTCGACCAAATGAAAATCCCTATGGTCGATGTACAAGCCTCATCGCAGAAGATCGCTGGCTTCACCGGGGAGCCAAAGCAACCAATAGGAACCATCGATCTGCTAGTAGAACTTGGGGAAGGAGAAAGGAAAGTGGTCCGCAAGCAAACATTTGTGATTGTCGATGAATTTTCTGCTTATAATGCTTTCCTTGGCCGTCCAACGCTCGCAGCATTCAAAGCTATTCTAGCCCCGTGGTGCCTCACTATTAAATTCCCTACAGACAATGGAGTAGGAGTTATAAAAGGGGATCAAAATGCTGCGCGAGAGTGCTATTTTACAGAGTTGCGAGAGTCAAGAAAGAGGGAAATGGGAAAGGATGCGGTCACTCCGGTCCGCATCAAAGAGCCAGCCTTGTAGCAATTACGGGGCGGACCCTGCACTGGCGAGCATAGCGGGGCACGGAATGAGATGGATCCCAGAAAAGCCAGTACAGGGGAGAATAGAGTAGTGCCGGTTGAAATGACGGTACCGGTACCTGTTGACCCGAAGGACCCAAATAAGGTGTTGAATGTGGGTTCACAACTTAATGTGTCAATTCAGAATATCTTGATATCATTCCTGAAAGCAAATCTGGATGTCTTCGCTTGGACTCATGCTGATATGTGTGGAATATCTCCAGAAGTTGCAGTACACGCTCTGAATATTGACCCAAAGTTTACACCAGTAAAACAGAAAAGGAGAACCCAAGGTCCAGAAAGGTCAGCAGCATTAAAAGAGGAAATTGATCGACTCATGGAAAACAACTTCATCAGAGAATCTACATATCCGAACTGGGTTTCAAATCCTGTGTTGGTTAAGAAAGCTAATGGAAAATGGAGAGTGTGCATCGATTTTTCAGATCTGAACAAGGCCTGCCCCAAAGATTGCTTTCCTTTACCCAGGATCGATCAACTGGTAGATGGAACAGCGGGACATGAATTGTTATCTTTCATGGATGCCTACTCCGGATATAACCAGATCATGATGCATGAACCGGATCAGGAGGACACGAGCTTTATCACCGATGTTGGTCTTTATTGCTACAGAGTTATGCCCTTCGGTTTGAAGAATGCAGGGGCAACCTACCAAAGACTTGTTAATGCTATGTTCAAACCGCAATTGGGCAAAACTATGGAAGTCTACGTTGATGACATGTTAGTAAAGTCTAAGAAAGCAGCGGATCACATTGAACACTTGGCAGAAATGTTCGCAGTCCTCCGGAATTACAGAATGAAGCTTAACCCTCTGAAATGCACGTTTGGGGTCGAGTCCGGAAAATTCTTAGGGTTTATCGTCAACGCTAGGGGCATTGAGGCTAGTCCAGCTCAAATTACTGCCTTGAAAGAAGTCAAAGCTCCTAGAACAAAGAAGGAATTGCAAAGTCTCAATGGAAAAGTTGCCGCCTTAAGTCGGTTCATTTCCAAAGCCACAGATAAATGTATCCCATTCTTTGACGCCCTAAAGAAAGGAAAGAAAAACTTCAATTGGACTCCCGAATGCCAAAAAGCCTTTGATTAGTTGATTCGCCATATGGAGACGCCTCCAATACTTTCTAGGCCTGGCGATGGCGAGGATCTTCTTATATACTTGGCAGTATCATCACACGCTTTAAGTGCAGCGCTGATACGGGAAGACAAAAGGATTCAACATCCAGTTTACTATATCAGCAAAAGACTCACTGGGGCAGAGATGAATTACTCTAAGTTGGAAAAACTCGCCTATTGCTTACTAATTGCGTCTAGGAAGTTGAGGCAGTATTTTCAAGCTCATCCTATCAGAGTCCTCACTGATCAACCTTTAAAGCAAGTCCTGTTTCGCCCTGAAACTTCGGGTCGTCTTCTAAAGTGGAATATTGAACTCAGTCAGTATGACATCACCTATCATCCCCGGAAAGTGGTCAATGGACAAGCTTTAGCAGATTTCATTGCAGAGTTTACAGATAAAGGAAACAGTGAGGAAGAAACGTTCGACAATTCCCCTATCCAGTGGAGGTTATATGTCGATGGTGCAAGAAATGATTACTGTTCTGGAGCCGGAGTCGTACTTGAGACTCCTGAAGGTCGGTCATTATGCTATGCACTAAGATTGGAATTTCCTTCAACAAACAATGAAGCCGAATATGAAGCTCTTATCGCAGGACTGAAAATCGCTAAAGAACTAAACATATGAGCATTACAGATCTTTAGCGATTCTCAGCTTATTGTATGTCAAGTCAAGAAGGAATTTCAAACGAAAGGGGGAAACCTGCCCGCTTACTTGTCGAAGGCTTGGGAACTTCTGTGTGAGCTCGATCACTATTCAATAAGCCACATTCCTCGGGAAGTGAATATGAAGGCAGATTCCCTCGCAAAGTATTCAAGTTCTGGTGAAGCTCAACTATTGGGATTGGTCCCTGTAGAAGTCCTTTCAGCACCAAGTATAGACGAGATGGATATTGACTGGATTATGAATGTATCTCAAGAACAAGAGTCATGGATGACTCCAATACTGGACTACCTACTCAGAGGTTCTCTGCCAGAAAATTCGATAGAAAGACGAAAGCTACTAAGGAAAGCCTCTCGCTATGTAATTCAGGATGGCCGATTATACAGACGGGGATTCTCAATGCCATTGCTTCGATGTGTATCCCGAGAAGAGTCCAAAACAATCCTAGCTGAGGTGCATGGAGGAGAATGTGGTGATCATTCAGGTGGTCAAACATTAGCAAAGAAAATTCTCCGATACGGATATTTTTGGCCAGAAATTAATCATGATGCTGCAAGCTATTCCCGAAAGTGTGACAAATGCCAAAGATTTGCCAAAATTCCTAGAGCACCTTCAACTGAACTCACATAAATGGTCAGTCCATGGCCATTTGCAATTTGGGGAATGGATCTCATTGGGCCGCTACCGACTGCCAAATCAGGGATTAGATATGCTATTGTTGCAGTTGATTATTTTACGAAATGGGCTGAAGCTGAACCATTGGCTACTATCACCTCTAAGAAGATGATAAGTTTCGTGACCAAGAATATCATTTGCAGGTATGGTGTGCCTCAGAAAATAATCACAGACAATGGTACTCAGTTTGAAAGCGAGGAATTCCAAGATTTTTGCAGGCGATTCAAAATCCAGAAAAGCTTTTCAGCAGTTGCTCATCCGCAGGCAAACGGGCAAGTGGAAGCAGTAAACAAGATCATCAAATCAACCATCAAAAAGCAACTCAAAAGAGCAAAAGGTGGTTGGGTCGATAAGCTACCACTTGCACTATGGGCATACAGAACCACTCACAAAACTGCGACTGGGCACACTCCTTTCTCATTAGCATACGGGTCGGAAGCAATGATCCCGATAGAAACAGAGGTTCCTTCACACAGAAGGATCCATTTCAACCAAGCAGAAAATGAAAGGCTACAGCTTGAAGCGCTAGATTTCCTTGATGAAAAAAGAGATGAGGCCAATCTCAGAATTGCAGCTCATCAGCAAAGAATAGCCAGACATTTTAATTCCAAAGTTCGCCAACGCAGCTTTGAGATTGGAGACCTAGTCCTGAAGAGAATTATGACAGAGACAGGTGTGTTTGGGCCAAATTGGGAAGGACCGTATGTAATAGGTCAGAAGCTTCTTGACGGCACATTCAAACTCACCACTGTTGATGGAGATCAAATTCCAAGGGCATGGAACAGCAATCATTTGCGTCCATACTTTACTTGAAAATTTTGTTGAAACATTGTAAAAAGAATTATGAATGTATGATTCTTGTAACTGAAAGCAATTGTAGTACTGATGCAAGTAAATAATGAAAGAATATAAAGTGGATGTAGGCCCAATTTCATGGCCGAACCACTATAAATCTTGTGTTCCTTATTATTATTAAATGTTTGCTTTATTCTCGATATAAAAGGTACATAGAATGTATTGCTGAAATGTCGATTTGAATTTTTGCAGACAATGGAAGTGAAACTTGCACATAAAAAGACCAAGTGATTCTCGCCAAATTTCAAGTCACAAGAGCCCCGAATTCAAATCCTAGATAGGAAGTACTTCAATTGAACAGCCTATGATTTCGACAGAAACGGGTCTTTGCTAATAAATTGAGATCGTTTGAACAAACAAACATCCAATTAAAAAGCTAGTGCTCGTTCTCACGAAATTGCCTGACAATGAAGCACACTTCCTTGGATTAAACAAGTTACTTGTAAAAAAAAAAAAACAAGAGGGGGGCAGAGGATCATTGAAAAGGCATAAGCAAGTGAACAGAGAAACAACCAAAGCTATCATCGGCAGCACAAGTCCTCTTCGGAGGCACGACTCTTCGGAGGATAAAGACCTCTAATGGGTCATACGCCACAAAAAAGAAAGTTCTCTACTCAACAAAAAAGATTGGAGGAGTCATGACCCTCCAACCATGAGAGAGTAACTTCCAGGCGATGAAAACCCTCTCTGAGGCACATTTCACCAGGAGTTGAAGTGTTATGACCGCTCTTCGGAATTTCACTTCACCAGAGTTGAAATGCAAAAAAAATAAAAGCCCTCTTCGGAGGCCCATTTCACCAGGAGTTGAAGTGTTATGACCGCTCTTCGGAATTTCACTTCACCAGAGTTAAATGCAAACAAAATAAAAGCCCTCTTCGGAGGCCCATTTCACCAGGAGTTGAAGTGTTATGACCGCTCTTCGGAATTTCACTTCACCAGAGTTGAAATGCAAACAAAATAAAAGCCCTCTTCGGAGGCCCATTTCACCAGGAGTTGAAGTGTTATGACCGCTCTTCGGAACTTCACTTCACCAGAGTTGAAATGCAAACAAAATAAAAGCCCTCTTCGGAGGCCCATTTCACCAGGGGTTGAAGTGTAACAACCGCTCTCCGGAATTTCACTTCACCAAAGTTGAAATGCAAAACAAGATAAAGACCTTCCTGGAAGCCCATGTTTCACCGAGGTTGAAATAAAACTTCCAAGTGTCGAAACGTGAAAAGGCTTTCCTCGAAGGCACAACTCTTTGGAGGTACACGTTTCACCAAGATTGAAATAAAACTTCCAAGTGTTGAAACGTGAGAAATCCCTCCTCAGAGGTACAACCCCCTCCCGGGGACACAATTAAAAAGAAAGACCTCTTCAGAAGCCCACGTTTCACCGAGATTGAAATAAAACTTCCAAGTGTTGAAACGTGAAAAAATCTCTCCTCAGAGGCACAAATTTTTATTAAAAAAGAAGAAAGAGAAAAATCCTCATCAAGAGCGTACTTGATGACTTTACCTATTCTAATAAAAAAAAAAGAAGGGGGAAGAAAGTTAAAGTACATTCAGAGGTCCGCTTTACCACATAGAAGAATTCACTTGGCAAAATATATACATACGCAAAAGGAAAAAGTGATTTCTTCGAAGGACAAAGCGTAGAAACTTATATGAAGGAAGTTGCACTCTACGAAAATTCTCTTCGAGAATGAAGTAATTATTCTTTAGAAAACGAGAGTGCAAGTCCCCTCAAAGTATACGATATTGCAGTAAGCTCATGGTATAGGGGCAACATGGTATAGTTACATACAAAGCGGTATAACTATGTCGGTAAAGTACGCTCAAACAACATACCACAAGCTCACCGCAACATCGTATAAATAAACTTGTGCAAAAATGAATAATAAATGCATTCTCAAATTCAAACAAAAGTCTGTACAAATAAAGAATCATTTTATTCAATTGCAGATATTGCAGATACAGGTTTCAAAATAAAAAGCAGGGGCCGGTGCCTGCACAACATCCGACCATTACACAAAAAAGGAATCAAAAAGCTCAACTCTTCATTTCTTCTTGCCGCCTTTAGACCCTTTACCCGGCCGAGTGGTTAGCTTTTCAGGTCTTTCAGGTTGGTCTGAAGGCATAAGGGAAGAAGGGGACGGAGGTGCAACTGGTGGTTCCTCTTTAGTGGTGATAATTTTCTTCCCCCTCCTCTTCGATGTCCCACGCTTCTTTCTTTTCTTCGAAGAAGACTCACTCCCCGGAGTAACGAGAGCGGACAAAACTACGTCGTCAGAAGGAGTCCGCTCCGGAGAGATCTCGCCTCCTTCGAGTCCCTCATCTTTTTGCTCCTGCGAAGCAATAGGGTCATCCAAACCATGAAGAGCCTCAATTTTCTCCTCTTGTGACCCAGGTTGTGAAGCAGAAGGAGGAGTCACCTGAAGAGATGGAGGAGGAATAACCAGAGAAGGCGAAGTCTGCACGGCACTTGTTGTTTCAACTGCAGAAGAAGAAAAATTGAAAATGTTAGTATCTTCCCGAAAGAAGGGAGATATGGGTTCATCGAGATTCAAGAGGTAATCGAGAAGCTCATCAAATTTTTGAGGAATAAGCAGGTGATCCACCTGAATCGGACCAATGTCGAAATTACCTGAAGATGTTGGCTTCGTCAGTTCAATCTCATAATTCTGAGCCCCAATGTCCTCCAAAGCCTCTTCATCAGTAGGGGTAATTACCCCGGTTCTTGTAGGAGGCGGCGAATGAGCACTAGAGCCTGTAATGTCCACCTCGGGAGAAACTAGAGGACGTTCAGAGGTAGTAGGCGGTACTTCTTTTTTAGAACGCTCCTCTTCCGCCATCCCGGCCCGCGCTCTGGCAAGCTGCTCCTTTCCCTTGGCAAGAGCGGCACGGGCTTCATCATCAAGATAATGCTCTTCAAGGGCTGACTCAGCATATCCAGCACCTTTACCACCGAGCATATCAAGTGCTGCCTCCCAAACTTCAGCCAGTGTGATTTCATACTTGGGGCCTTTTCCTTGTATGCAGTTCTCGCAGTTGTACAGTTTCAGCACGATATTCTTCTATGACCTTTTCCTTGTATGCAAGCTTATCTTCGACTGCTCTTTGACTGGCATGCACATCTCGTACTTGTTGCTGAAGCATGCTCTCCTTTTGTGAATGGAAAGTAGATGAAGTAGCTAATTCTTCCTTAAGTTTTTCTACTTCCGCTTCCAGTTTTTCATTGTAGGAAGCAATACTTCTCATTTCGGCGTCATGCTGTTCGAGAGTCTTCTGCCACTCAGCCTTATCATTCTCCATTGTTAGCATGGCCTCGAGATTGGCTCGGTTAACCCTTTGAAGTTCGTCGACGAGTTTTTGCCAGTTCGACATTCTTTCGATATCGGTCCTGACAGTATCAAGATTTCGCAGCATAGCCGGTTTGTCGAGAGGAACCAAGTCGAGATCAAATCGAACCCCTCTCAGGCACCACTGAGGAAATCGACTTTGAAGAGTGGGAGGACCTTGCCCGACTTGGTATGCGGGCCGGTTGATGATTGCTTGAATGTCGGAGCGAATGGGAGCAGGAGATTGAGCAGGGACATGTTCAGAAGCTGAAGGAGTTGTTTCTTCAGTAAGTCTAGCCCGCTTGCTAGAAGAATCGTCTATGTGACTCTTTCCTCTCTCATCATGAGCTTTTCTCTTTTGGGTATCATCATCTCTGTGGGGAAGATCATGTCTTTCTTGTTCCCTTCAGCGACGTTCTTCATATGCTCGTCTTTCGTCGGCTTTCCTGATGGCCCTCTCTTCATCCGACTCTCTGTAAGAAGGAAGGTAACGCCTGTAATCATACTGGCTACGCCTCCCGTAGCGCTGGAAATCATCATAGTACGAGCCGCTGCGCCCCATAGGAGAATCTGGAATTAAAATAATAAGCTTTAGAAATCATTAAAGTACAAGAAGATAAGTGCATAGAAGTGATGAGAAATCCAAAGTGTCGTGTAACGTGTAAACTACGCGCATCAAGTTACAAACCACTCTGTGGAATAGAGGTAGTGATAACTTGAGTAGGAGGAGTTGACATCTGTTGAAAAGAAGATGTCGCCTCGATTACAGAAGAGACAGTTTTAGAAACATCATCTTTGAAAAGTTCTTGAGATGTCACAATTAAATCGCTCAACCCCTCAAAAACATCATCGCCATCTTGTTTTTTGGAGCTTGCTTTCTTAACTCCTTCACTAGTAGATTGAGGGGGTTCTTCCTCTTCAGTAACTGGGGCAAGTACAGACTTGTCAGATGGCCCCGCAACATCTTTCGGAATTGAACACTTAACTAGTGAAGTTTCTATAGAGGTTCCTCCCTGCAAGTGCTCTTTAGTGGAGACTGGGGCATCAGGAGTGCTCGTCGGAGAATCAGGAACCTCCGTTGGAACTTCATGTATTTGAGTGGAACGAGAAGGATGTAGAAGCTCAAACTGATGAAGAAGTTCTTCTGTCAATAGAAATTTTGCGCTTCTTTCTTCAGCAGCCACAGTGCTTAGCCTTTCAAAAACTGACTTATGGCTGGAATCTCTAGAAGGAGGAGGAAGTGCTGGAAAAATAAGGAATGGAATCAGCATCTAGCAATACAAACCAGGTAAAACTTAGAATAAAATTAAAGAGAAAAAAGATCTCACTTCCTACTCTCCAGTCTGCGTAAAATTCTGCGGGGCAACGAATGTAGAAGTATTGATTCAGGAATCCATGTGCACTCTCCGGCAAATCCAAAATAAGTTTGCGGTTCCGCGCACCCCTTACAAGTACGATTGAAGGATGGTCCTTGTTCTTCGCAAAAGTGCACAAGTAACAGATTTCCTCAAAACTCGGAAGACGATCAAGAGTCCTCCTGAACAGAACACACAATCCCATCAAAATAGCATAGCCATTGGGGTGCAGCTGAAAAGGAGAGATCGTCAGTCGAAGTAGGATTTGCCGGAGAAATTCATTAAAAGGAGGAATTGCTCCACTCAAGCACATTTGTCGATTAATGGCAACAAAACCGTAAGGTGGTCTATCAGCAGAGTCATTTGGTCCAGGGAGTAGAACTTCTGCCTCGGCAATGCCAAATTGAACGCATAATTGATTGAGCGCCCGCTGTTTCAAAAGGGTAGGTGTTCTTTCCGGAGGATTCTCTAGTGGAATAGCAATCGGGAAAACCCCTTCAGCGTATTCTATCATCTCTTCTTGTTGAGACATCATTCTACATAAGCGACTGGATGTTCAGATGAGAAGGTGCACGTTTCCTAAAAAGTGTGAAGTGTTGTGCAGAACTTTAAAAAAAAAGGAAAGCAAACATAACTGAAGTTAAACTAGTTGACAATTAGTCGACTATGAGATTTCAGGACTTGTTAATATAAAGCTCAAGTGAAGTGTTAATGCGAACGAATCAACTTTAACTGGATATTTTAGTTTTGCTTTAACACTTCACTTGAATTCATTGGTTCACAGCATTTCATTCACACAATTCATTTAAGTTGATTATTCTTTATCGACTAATCTGTCATTCGATGTGGGCGGTCAGTGACAGTATATTCGTCCCATTTCTCTGCAAATGTTATGTTTAAACAGGTTGTTAGATTAAAAGTTAGAGCAATCTGCAAAGGAATGTAATGAATTTCAAACAATTCAAGTCCAAGCAGTTCAATCAAATTCTCTCAATTTTTTTACAGGTCATAGATCATCCAAACTGTCCCCCGCGACTTAGTATAGGTCAAGGCTATATTAGGTCGCCTTGTGCAAGTTCAAGAGGTTCAAAACAATGCAGATTTGTTCAAGTCCTAGCTCGGCCGCGACCTAGAGCCTATGGCGCAAAAGAGTTAGGTCGTTGACATGTTAAGTCCCTCTGCAGTCATTCAGGGATTTAGGTCAACAAGTTCTTAAGTCGCACCTTGGTTCAGATTAAGATGGTCCAGATTTGTTTTAAGTATAAGGTCAGCCGCGACCTAAGATTTCAATCATCATTAAACTTAGGTCGTTACTTTCTTAGGTCGTTCTGAGGTCGCTCTGCTTTAAGTTTTATCTCATTCAAGAGAGAGTTAGATCGCTAGTATTAGGTCGCTAAGGTCGATTCTCCACTCACACGCTGCCATATCATCTCCACCATTAACCCGTTAACCCATTAGAGCCTTCCTCATCTCTTCCAAAGTTACAAACCAGCTAATTCGAATCACTGTAATTTACCATCTTCCTCCCACATCATCACAAATGACTCGAAAAAACCAACTCGAATTGCCTCAAAACCACCATACATCGGATGTATTGCTATATTCACAAGAATCACCACGATAACTCAATCAAAAGGTTAATCGAGTCGCGACTTATGGAAAAAAGCAGCATACGAAAATGTATTAAGAATCACAAGTGGAATATCCGCGGTTTGATGATGGATGTAGTTGAATGTTGATAGAATTCACTTACGCAATCTTGTGATGGAAAAGTCTAAGGATTAAGCTGATTGGAATCGTCCTCTAAAAGTTCAAAAGCTTGTTAATGGCAGAATGGATGTTGAAGAAGATGAAGAAGGGAGGGAGCGACCTACGGTATTTATATTCTGGGGCAGTAGAACGCGAACCGACACTACGCGACCTAACTTTCTCCTTAGGTCGTTTGTGACCTAACAATTCTTCAGAACGCGAGTTAAGAAGGTCGAAGCACACGACCTATGGCTAAGTCATATACTTCGAGGGGCAAATGTTAACTCCCTTCTGTAAGAGACTTAAGGAAAATGTAGCGACCTAGCCAATTCAAGAACCTAGCGACTTAAAAAAGGCTGCGACTTAAAGATGGTTCGACCTAAAAAGGAGAACGACCTAAAAATGCTTCGCGACCTAAAGGAGGCCGCGACCTATGAAGCCTCGCGACCTAACAGGAAGGCTGCGACTCAGAAGATGTTTCGACCTATCAAGCTTCGCGACCTAAGAGTGAATGAGACCTAAAGATGGTCTCGACTTACGGAACTCTGCGACCTAACGGCATGATTGGCTTAGCGACCTAAAGCTTTCACGACCTAAAGGAGTGCTTCGACCTAAGGAAGGTCGCGACCTAAGGGATTCAGCGACCTAAGATCAGCTATGCCTACAGGAGAGTACTCGCGACCTAGGGTAGGTCGCTAACGACCTAAATGCCAGAGTAAAAAAGTTGACTATGCTGTGCCACAGGGGGATAGGTCGCTCACGACCTAGGACTTGTGCAAATCAGCATGCGTGTTCTTGTGGAAGGAGGGGCCAATGCTCTTCAGGTCGACTACAACCTACGACCTTACTTAGGTCGGTCACGACCTACGATCTTACTTAGGTCGGTCACGACCTACAACCTTACTCCGAAAAATGCCTATAAATATGACCCTAACTCCAACTAGTAAAGGACTTTTGGGCTGATTTCCTTCAAAAACCGTTACTCTGCTGCATTCCAAACTAATCCAATCCAACACTTGAAGCTCTCAAGATATTAAGAACGCTACAAACAACTTCAAGAAGAGATCACATACATCCAACATGGATTCGAAAACTCTCATCTCCATCGAAGTTTAAGCTACTTGTTCTAAGTATCTTGTAATTCAAAGTGTATTGTATTTGGGAAGAATTGTATCAGCTTGTAACGAGATTATTAATAAAAGTACTTAAAGTGGACGTAGGCTATACCCTAAAGCCGAACCACTATAAAATTGTTGTTGTTTACCGCTTTTCTACTATTATCTGCTTGTAATCTGTTCCCGAGTCGTCGGGTGGTGCTTTCACAATTACAACTCATACATCGGGGCGTTAGCGTTCAAATTCGAGCGTTAACACCCAACTTATAATCCAGAACTTGATTTTAATCTCAAAATCTCTTCTTTAAATTTTCTTAAGTTCAAATTTGTTTTATAATTCAAGTTTTGATTTTTATTTTATTTTTCATTTCATCAAAAATATTTATTCTGGGTTTTCTATCCCACTTTTCAAATTTTATAAGTCACAACTTATTATTTACACTATTCCTTATTATTTACACTATTCCATTCATTATAGACTTGAATATATCCTTCTTTTACTTTTAACTCAAGTTTTACACTTATTTATAACTCGAGCATATTTTTATTCCATGCATTTTTAATTCTTTTATAAGTTATTCTGATTTATTTATTCCAATTCCAATCCTTATCCAATTTATTTTCCATTTATTCAGGTAAGAATTTAATTCCATTCATTAATTCAATTGAATTCTTATTCCAATTCAATTTAATTTTAACTCAGATTTATCTAACCCAATTCGATTTCAACTTAATTCGAATACAACTGGATATTATTTTCAGCTTATTCAATTAATTTCAATCCAGTCAAATTTTTATTTCCAAATCCAAGTTAATTTCATTTTCAACTTTTCTCTTTAAATTTAAATTCCAACCTTCAAAGCTTATATTCCATTCCTGATTTAAAAATCATCTCAATTTATAAGCTTACAACCCATCTCATCAGGATTTTTAAGCTCCCGACTTTGGTTTCAAATCATTTTGGAATCTCCAACTTCTCAAATCAAATTTCTCAAAAATTTTAAGCCAGTCCTGGTTTTATTCTCAACAAATTTACTTTGAGGGTTTCAAAAACAAATAGGTTTCCCTGAACAAATCAATTTTTGGCAGCAATCCGTTACTTAGAAATTCAAAAATGAATACTAATGATGCGGCCGTCATCATCAGAATTATTTTCCAATGCCCCAAGTGATTTTCAATGCTATATCACTTCCCAAAATTCATTTAAAACCAGATTTCCATTCAGAAATATCTCCAAAACAATAATACTATTATTTATCATTAAACACTTACAAAGTCTCCGGATTTTTAAATTTCCAAAGCTTGCTTAAATAAATTTTTAACTATAATTCATTTGTACACTTTATGCTTATACAAATTCTCATTTGATTGTATTTCAATTCATAAATTACACTTATAATTCATATTTATAAATTTCATTTTATAATGAATTTATTCCCTTAAACTTTGGTTATATTTTCAATTTCTAGTTAAATTTTCACTTACCAATGATAATACTTTAATATTATCATTTCTAATATCCAAACATCCATATATTAGCCAAAAAAAATTCAAAAACTATTTTTATATCAAAATATGTTTTGGGTAAAATTATTTCATTTACCCACATTTAAAACAGTACCATTTCAATTGTTCTATTCAAGTGTTTAGAAACCCCTTCGATTCAGTTGCACCGACTGTGTCGACGAAGGTTCATATACCACTCAATAAACCAATCAACACAATATTAAAACAATTTATATTCACTAGCAAATACGCGCTCACATCTACTAATACGCTCAAACTCATTTTAGAGTACTACGGACTCTATCTAAATGATTAATTCCCACCAGAGCCAAGGTTATCACCAACCTAAGCTCTGATACCAAGTGAAACGACCTGCAAATCTGTACCCCTTGAGTCAACGCTATTCTACAACAATCAACCCAAGTTGCACAGAAATACGAACCATTTGGGTAAAAGAAGAAGAGGTAGAAGAAGAAAATAGAAAACAACATCAGAATCTAACCATCGCAGCGGAATAAAATATAATAGATAATAAATAATAAATAATCTTTACACAACATTAATTATTTCTGTTTACATATTACATCATCATCAGAGTACATAAATCACAGCTCAACATCAATATCATACAAATGGATACGAAACAACTCATCACAGCGGAATATATGTATATGAACAAGTACGCGAGTATGTATCGTCATCTTGCTCGTCTCCTGAGCTCCATAGCATCATATCCTATATCCTATAATACTCGGTCTGACCCGAGCATTACAGTTAAATAATACCCGAGTCAGTCTGGAATACCAGCGTGAGAAAATCACACCCATTTGATTATTAAAGTTTCAAAAATTCTTTAGAAACAAAAGCATCTCATAAGACCACGCCACAAATAAACATGTTGGGTTTTTACCTTACGATAGCTAAAACAATTTTTATAGAAATCCTCTGATATTAT
Organism: Allium cepa; assembly: GCA_030765085.1. Lineage (NCBI taxonomy): Eukaryota > Viridiplantae > Streptophyta > Magnoliopsida > Asparagales > Amaryllidaceae > Allium > Allium cepa. Next base: position 269,639,954 of record CM060935.1, on the reverse strand, counting down.
AATAGGTCTATTTACAAGTACTTATAAAATAGCCGAAATTGTTACATCTATTAAATTCCAACTGCTAGCCAAAGAGTGGGTACTACAAACAAATATCGTACAATGCTCATAGGGAGAATAGATTTCCAACTAATGACTATGCACTGGGAACCACCTGTCACAGTACGGGACCTAGTTCACCGTACCGAGGAGTACGCCCGCTCCCCTGCAACACAAGGCTGGGACTACCCCTTACTGGATAATCCCGAGTGTGATCACCCCACGGTGGGGATCAACAACCGCCCACTAAGCCGAAATAAAAAGGGACATCTAGACTGCAATGACCTCACCCTGCTTGGGTGCTACCCACCTAGCCTTGCTGCATAACCCCTGATTTTCAGTCAATCCCATTTGATGAGGCTTGAGGCTAAGCGTTACCTTTATAGAACATATTCCTTAGAATGCCCATCATCCACCTGACGATGTTTCGCAAGCATTCATCCATACAAGTCCGTCCCGGGTTTGAACGGAACCGAAGGCACTATTCCTACTACATCCATTTTGGAAATATCCTCAGGATTAGTAGCGACTAGCCCTTGCACTTCACTGCTCCATCTTCGAATCCAAAATCGTTTCCCACGAAATGTACAAACCGGATTGAGTGGTTTTCGAGAAATAAATCTCGATCCTGGTCTCTTCGAAACGATCAACACATTTGTCCAATGTTGATAGTCGGTGATTTAACTATCAATTAATATTCACAACAACCATCCAACATAAACAATTTTCCAAATTATTTATTTATCTCAAAAATATCTTCAAGTGATATATTTTCACTTTTCAAATTCCTTTGAAAATAGTTTTCAAAACTATCTATCTTTCTCAGAATAAATTCCAAATATTCATATTCTCCACTGGAATCACTAAGCACAAAACTAGAATTTCTAAATTAGTTTAAAATACTTTACTTTTAAAAATATACCTTAAAATATTCAAGTTAAAACTAATTTAATAATTTGTTAAAAATACATACTACATGAATATTTGAAAATAAGGTTACCTAGTAAAATATAAAACTAGATTTCACTTTAAAAAAAAAAAAATACTAAGTCACTCTTTAAATAATTGCTCCTATAATAGATTTACGGAAATACTTACTTTTATAATTTAAATATTTAGAAATAATAAGTTTTTCAAAACATACCTTTTTAAACAACTTTAAACTTTTAATTTATATTTAAAAATTTATTTTGGAAACGTACTTGGTTATCCAGGGAGAATTTTCAATCTCAATTACTTAAATCAATTTTCCTAATTGATTCCCAATTTATTCCATTTGAAATAAATTTTTTTACTTATCTGTTTATCTCAAACTTATTAATTATGGACTTTTTTATATTTTATTATTATTATTATTTTCCGATTGATTTTATATCATTTAACTGAAATATACCAATTTCAGTTTCTTCCAAATTTCTTCTGTGTTCTTTTCAATAAATTAGATCTTAAATTTTAAATTTTAAATAAATGTTTTATTCTTCTTAAAATAATAACACTGAAACTTAAAATTCTTTAATCTTCTGATTATTTAAATTTCCCTTACTAAACTTAAGACCTATTTATTAGAATTTTAAAGGGCGTTTTATTTCTTTTCCAATTGATTCTTAAATTTATTCGAATTTCCTATAACTATTTTACTTACAAATTCACTTTTTTATTATCTTTCCAAATCCAATTAATATATTTTTGGTAATTCATCATATCCAATTATATCCAATCGAACCATAACATTCAATGTTCCAATACAACTCATCATAGAATATAAAGTAGTCACCACAGAGAATGTTAAATAATTTATATAAATGTTGAGGGATCCGGTTGGATCTCCAACCTGTTTTTCCTGTACCCACAGATGTTAGCACAACATAATATACCAATTTCAAAATATCAGACTATATCTCATCAATCAATTCGATCATCCAACAATTATTTAAATTTAATCATTTAAATTTAAATTTAAATTTAACTGAGTGAGATTAACTCACCTTTGCTTTTATTTGCAACCCATTCCAATATTGCCTTGGTTTCTCGATTTTGACCTTGAATAAACATATTAGGGATTTATTGATATTTGGACTAATCGATCAATTAGTTTCCGCTTAAGAAATTTAACTCAAGCTAATAAATTTTATTTTCAACTAATAATTTTATTTCAAACAAATAATTAAAAATTTAAACTAAATTCCTTTCTATAGATTATTCCAGCAACCTAACAAATAAATAAATTTATTTCACCAAAATACACTATTTTATTAAAATTTATAGATTCAAAGATCCAGCTTTTACAAAATTCCTCGGCATTTAAAACTCTTATATACCTTTACTTAAAATAATTTTCCTCGTAACTATTTTATTTTTGAGTTAAAATAACTCAATGAATTAATAAAACCGGTTAAACCATCATAATATAAATCATAATATATAAATTGAAATTGATGAGTAAGTTAGAGTATATATAATTTTTTCTCTTCAGTCCATATATATCAAACCCGTTTACTTCCAAATAGATAAGCTAACATAACTGGCTGTTATATATATAACTGATTAACAATTAAAACAAATTGTTTTGTACTTTACTGCCCATTTTAAAATCCTACCAGTACGCAAACTAAAACAAAACGAAACGCCTCACCTGACAGCTACACCCCGGAGAGATCAACTTCGGTGACACGCCCACTCAAACCCTAGCTCAAACTTCTGCACCTCTACCTTTGCGTCGACATCGTGCTCGAATCGAGCAGCCATCAATAACCGCCTCTCAGCCTCACACGATGTCGCCGAGGCCATAAATCGCCACCGCGTCACCACCATCCCTAAGCTCTTCGATTGTCGTCGAAATCCCCTCCCCCAAATCGCGAGCTTGTAGAAATTCCATGCAACTATGTCGTGATTCCCCCTTAAGCTCGAACAAGTGGACTCGTCGTCACCTAGGGCTGATTCGACTCGAAGCGGCTGCCCTCCCTTTTTGTCGAAGCTGAATTCAATGGGGAAGAGAAGCAGTTGATTTCTTTTTTTTGGTAAAGGGAAACGTGGTCCGCCACCGAAGGAAATAGGGTAGTGTTCGGTTTGATTTGTTTTTTTTTTCGAATGAAGAAAATAGCTTCTTTATATTTTATTTACTAAACTTAGAAGCTTCTCAAAGAAGGTAACACGATTTTTCTTCTCTCTTCTACTTTTTTTTATACGTGATGCTAGCTACGGAATCCAATGCAAACTTCAACGCGTTTATATATCTTACGGTCACACAACTCCAAACACTACGAAAATTGAGACCCGACAATAATTCAATATTACGGATCCAAGGGAACTGATTTCGTCAAATCCCGAGACTGTGCTTCGGAAGCCTATTTTTAAATTCAATTTAAACGATATAAATTTCAAAACATTTTTAAACTTGGTTTCATCACTTCTATTCTCTTCAGTAATATCAATACAAATTTTATAGGCCTTCAAATTATATATATATATATATATATTATATATATATTTCTTTCTTTTTTGTAACATGATTGAAACTCCAGATTCAACATTTTACTAAACTTCAAATTATTTAATTTAGTAATTTAGTTATCAAATAAATAGTGAAATTTGAATTCAAGTTAAAATTACCCTATTGCATATTTAAAATCAATTAAATATTCTGATTTCAAATACTCGAAAATTTCGGGCCGTCACACATTAAAACATTTATATTAAAATTACTTATATACTTAATTCAAAATATACATATACTTTTAAAAATATTTCGAATAAAACTGCTTTATAAAATATGAACTATTTTCTTTAAAATAAAGTTAATTCATGCTAAATTTTAAAATAAAGTTATGAAACCCTATATAAGTTTTTGAATAAAACTTCAACTAATTATTTCCAAAAATAAAACCATTTTATAAAGTATAAATAATTATATATTCTTTAAAACATAACACCAATTACCCCTTTAAAATAATTACTTCCATAACAAATCTTAAAAATGTTTACTTTTAAAATTCTTACAACCTAAATAATTTGTTGAAACCATTCTTTAATACAGCTTAAAAAATTCTAAGTTTTTATAAAAACCTGCTTTAAAAACGTACTTGACTTTTCAGGGAAATATACTTTCATTTTAGGATAACCCAAAGAATTCTTTTTATCAAGCCAACACGATTTACCCCAATTCAATTTTACATTTATCACGTAAATTCATTTCCATGTTTTAAAAATAAACTCCTTTTATTTTTAAACATATTTCAGTTTTTTGGAAATCATTTTCAAAACATATGTTTAAAATATTTAAAATAAAGCTTCTAGAAATTATTTAATTGAAAATAATACTTAAGGAAATATATAGAGGTTTCCTATGTTCTTTAAGCTAATTTAACTTTTTGAAAATAAAGTTATTAAATCAAATATTTATACTATAATTCCCATTGAAAACTTAATACTACATTACTCTTAAAAATAATTAAATACCATAATTACTCAATCAAATATTTGCTTTCACCTAAAAATAATTAAAAATAAAAATATTTTGTTTCTAAAATATTTTAAAAACAACTTTACAAAACCTCCCAGTTTATACTCTGAAAATCTTTCTTAAAAACATGCTTAGTTTCCAGAAAAGCATACATATCCCATCCTTAAAAAAAATAATTCTCGCTATTAATTTAAACAATTCACATTTCCCTTATAAATCACAATTTTCAAACCACTTCTTGAATTTAATCCCTTTTAAATTCTTTAATTAAGAATTTAATTCCTTTTAAATTCTTTTCTTAAGAATTTCTTTTATTTCCTTTAAACCCAATTTATTTTATTCATATTTAAATTCCTAGGTTGTATTCACCCAAACATAGCACAACTCAATTTAATTTTCAATTTAGTCTATCCCAGGATATAAATGATACACGGTATAATAAGATCTAAAACAATTTATCACAGGATATCAATGAGATATATCGCACAATATAAATAAAATTTCTATTGGTGAGGAATGCAGTTGGATCCCTCCAAACTATTTCCCTGGATCCATAGATATCAGCAAATAAATATCGATTTGATTTGATAATAAATCTCATATTCAGCTAAACAACCAATCAAACATTTAAACATTAGCTATTTAAATTAACTAGTATCCAGAAGTGAGTGAGATTAACTCACCTTGGGTTTTCGATGAGCGTTTAAATTTAATTTAAATCGAACGGCATTCGATTTAATATAAATTTTTACTTTCTCAGAATGATCCCAGATCTGCACCATAGTGGGCTGCTCGTTGCTGCGATTCCGTCGCTTCTTGTTTCGTCGGAATCTGACCACGCATGCAAGAGATACGCTATTTAAAGTTTGCTAATAAATTTATATTAATAAATTACATCTTTATTGAATTTTATACACAAGAAATCTCGGCCACATAATATAAAATCTAGTCCAAAGCCTTTATCTTCCTCTTGCGATACCACCCAGGCAAAGCAAACCCATCGCCGCGCTTCAACTCTCGACAGCCGCTCCATGCTCGTACGACATGAGTTCGATCAGAACTCGCCACTCGATAGCTCATCGTGGCCTCCTCCTTTGGCCAGAAACATGTTGAATTCGGTCGCCTCCTCCATCGTAAAAACGAGCTCGAACCGAAACCCTAGTTCGCCAAATCGAGGACAATCCAAGGCCCTATAACGAAAACCCACCATCAGGTCTCTAGAGCTTGTCGTGCTCTACTATTTTCTTGTTGGATGTTTACAAAATTATTATGTGGATTGATCGAAAATTTGAGGTGAACATTGGTGTGTCTCGGCCATTAAAAGGAAATAAGCGGTGACCGAAACATATGCTATGGTTTTCTTTGATAAACGTGAATCTATAATCATTTATTTATATTATTTTAATATTAAATTCACTTTTAAACAATTTTTTCAAACGAACTCCGAATCAGACATACTGCCAGTCGATTCTAAGTTTTTACCCGCATTTCAAACACAATGGAACGTGTTTCGGAGGCTAATTCGAGAGTTAACGATCAATTTTAAAATAAATCGTTCAAAATAGTTTCTATGCGTTTTGAGCTGCCAGGGTCAAACAACAACTCCGATTGCTACGAAAATTTAAATCCAATATTAATTAACTATTATGGATCAAATGGAACTGGTTTCGTAGAATTCCGAGACTGTGCCCCGGAAGGCTATTTTAACTCGTCGATAAATTCGAGCGACTTTCAAAATTGCGAAATCATTTAAAATTTCACTTTAAAAATTTTACTAACTCTATTATAACTCGTATAAAACTTATATTCTCATTAGAAATCATTCGGATTAAGTTTAAATCAAAATTTGATTATTAGCATTATTATATTATTAAATTCCACTATTAAATTAATAAAAAAATTCCAAATTCAACCTATCGACTTCTAATTTAATCCAACAGTCCAATATTATAATTCAAACCCAAATAGACTTAAAATAAATTTTCGAATCTAATTTTATATCTATTTACACCTAGAATCACGAATTATCCCTATTCCAATATTAAATTATTATTATTCACATTTCAATTAAATTCCCGTATTTGAAATTTAATTAATTTTATTAATTTAACCAAAATCCTTTTACTTCAAAATCAAATTCAAACTTACATTTATGATTTAAAATGAATTAAATGTTCAAAATCAACGACTAGAAATTCTGGGTCGTTACATTCCTCCCCCTTATAAAAAATTCGACCCCGAAATTTGCTAAGGTAAAAGAATGTTCCAAACCCAATAGCAAAACCCACTGAGTGAGAATCTCAATTTCACTCTTCCTAAATTATTTAGTTTCAAATCGAAACTACTAGTTTAGATTTCTATTCCAAAATCCTTTTATTTAATTTTAATTTGAAAGCAATTTGTCGTAAACGAAATGTTTCAAAAATTTTCTAACTCGGAAAATTTCCGGAAAATTTTGGCAGAGTCTCCCTTGTACGGAGGAGCATTTGCAATATCACAATAGATATAAATATGTATACATCGACCCACACAGTCGGAAAACCAAAAACCATTCATATCTCCTATATTTATTGCGTAGGCATACCTTTTATTAGCAATTTTAAAGCAAGCAGCTAAATAATATTGCATATACGCGGTTCAACTCTATCTATTGCCTCCCGTACCTGTACTTACTTAAACAAACACATAAGTTTTCAATAACATGAGAATTTATTAACATTCTATTCATTAAACTTGCCAAACACATCAATTACATGGTATAAACAAATAAACTTCATAATTTAACATGTCAGCAATACAACGATTTTAATCACCATTTTCCTGACAAATCCAACTTCATTTTATCTCACTTGAATGATTTAAATTCAAATTTACTTTTTCTACAATTCATATTCACATCAATATGATTAACATGTGAATTACTTGCATCAATTTACTTTAGTTCAATTCCAAATTGATTCACAACCAAATTTTACTTTCAATTTGAAGTATTTGCATTTATATACAAATCCACTTAATGAGATTTCAATCCATTTCAAATTGATTTAAAAACCAATTTCAGTTACTTCTTTAAACCAATTCAATTTCTATTTACAACAATCGACCAATTCTATGCAAATTTAAAGTTATCCAAGCAAGTAACGATCACTTAAGCTTATAACCATTTAAAATTAGTTCCAACTTAAATTTATATTAATTTCATTTCATTCAGAATTTTTCACAATCCTAAATATTCTTATTTCCTTGCAATTTTTAAATCAAATCCTTATTCTCACTTAAGTTCTTCGTCTAACTTAAGTTTATATTAATATCATTCCATTCTGTATTATTTACAGCTCATACATTTTTATTTCATCACAATAATTAATTAAAATCCTTTAACTTGCATTTCAATTTTTATTATCTAAACAAATTTCATTCAAGACCGCTTATAAAGCTCGACCACAATTATTTCCCAATTTGCTTAAGTTCTTTCAATTTCACAATATTTCCATTTCTTCTTATATCAATTTTTTTTTAATTTGATTTTCATCCAATCAAATTCCTATTCATTTACAAATTTTAACTCAATTTGTTTATTTACTCAATCCATTTTAAATTTTAATTCATCTCCTCGATTCATTCTGAATTTTATTAATAATATGACCATTTTCATTATCTTATACCCAAACTGAATTTTACTTGCATTTTGGACCATATCCATTTTAAATTGATTTTTTTTCAATCCAATACAATTTCCATTTAATTTAGCTTACACTAGATTCATTTCTAAACAATCCCTTTTGAATTTAGTTGAGGGAGAATTTCATTCATTCAGTATCATTCTTACTTAATTTAAATTCCATTTAATGCAATTCTTTTCCCAAATTTAATTCAAGTTTATCTAATTTTATTTAGCCAACTTAAATTCATTCCATTCTCCTCACTATTTTAAGTAAGAACTTAATTCCATTCATTTTTATTCATAACACAATTGAATTTTGATTTTAATTAAACCTAAATTCAATTCAATTCCGTTTAGTCGAAGTTAAATCCAATTCAATCCAATGTTAATTCTCCATATACAAGTTCAAAACTTATTAACTAACTTAAGTTCATTCACATCTTTTATATTTTCTTCACCTTATTTCAATTTACCTTTCATTTGAGATTAAGTTTGAATTCACCATACCATTCAACTATTTCCCATTTGTGATTATAATTCCATTTTCTATTTATATGTTCACTAACTTATTTACTTAAAAGTTTATATTTCTCATTAGAGTTATTTTCATCTTATAATCACAATTCTAGATTATCTATAAAACACTTAATAGTTTATGGGTACAATTCATCACACAATGACCCACAATTACAAAGTCATGTTACATTTCAATTTAACCGAAATCAATTTCATTTTAAGTCCAAGTTATTTAACTTATCCCAAGTTAAGGTCAAATTTTCTATTCACTTCAATATATTTTATTCACTTCCATTTACTCAAATTAAATTTTAATTCCAAGATTAAAATTTTCATTTCCTTCTTATTAATATCAACTTCGCTTAATAAGTTCAATGGTTGATTCATTTTAACTTTACACATTATTTCAATAGAATTTTCTAGAATTCAATTGCCCGGTTTTATTTCGAAACCATTTTGAAATCATAATCAATACATTACTACTTGGTATATCAAATTGAATCTCCGGATTCCAAATAACTTGTTTATACCAAACAAATTTCAAATTTCTAAAACACCTTGTGCATCAAATTTTTTTAAACAGATATCATACCCAATTACTATGGATGCAATTCATCACTTTAGAAACTCAAAAATGGATTCAAATGATGTGGCCATCACCATCAGGATTACTTTCCAGCGACTGAACTGAGTTTAGTGCTTCATTACTATCCCAAAGTCATTTCAAAACAATTTCCATCAAAAAATACTTCCCAAATAATACTCCATCATTGCCTTCAAACACTTTGGAAAACATTTCAAACATTCCCAAGATTTTAAATTCCCAAACCTGTTGTTTAAACTCATTTAAAATCCTTTTCAAAATTTTTAGGATTTATATTCTGGTTTAATTCAAATTTAGTTATTCTTCTTTTTTTATATATAATTTATACTCATAGAATTTTATTTCATTAAAACCATTTCAAATTTTGGATTAAATTTTAGATTCTTATTTGATTAAGATATCCACAAACAAACAATAAAATATATATAATAATTTCAAAAAATTATTTCTTTTATCTCAAAATATAATTTTAGGTCAAATTATTTCATTTACCCACTTTAAAAACAACACTATGTCGGTTTATCTTGTTTAAGAGTTTTGAAACCCCTATCGATATGGTTTTACTTCCCGTACCGACCAGAATTCATAAACACTCAACCGATAAGTCAACACGGTAGAAAAACAATTTTTATATTCACTAACAAGTATGCTCTCATATCTATTATTACACTCAACTCATTATAGAGTACTTTAGACTCTGTTTAATGAGTAATTTCCCCTCCAAAGCCTAGGTTGTCACCAACCTAAGCTCTGATACCAAGTGTAACGACCCGCCCTTCTCGACCCTCGAAAAATCGACAAAAAATACCCCACAGTTTGAAATGCCGACGATCAAGTGCCGGAAAAGATAGATTGTTGAGGAAAAAGAAAGAAGATAGAAGAAAGAAGGAACAAAACAATATCAGAATCTAACAATTGTAGCGGAATAAAATATAATAGTCAATAATAGATCTTTACACAAAATGAAAACTATATCTGTTTTATATATTACATCATCAGAGTATCATAACAAACAACAATTACGAGTCTGACAATTCCATACAATCACAGAAGCGGATAAATATACAAGTACAGGTAATACGTCTCAGACTCCGGCTCCTCTCCTGCTCCATAGCAACCTATCCTGAACATATAATACTCGGTCTGACCCGAGCATTATAATAAAATAACACCCGAGTCAGTCTGGAATACCAGCTGATAAAGTTACACCCAAACTGAATATTAAAGTTTCAAAAATCCTTTGAAAACAAAAGCATCTCATAAGACCACGCCACAAATAAACATGTCGGGTTTTTACCTTATGATAGATAAAACACTTTTTATAAAAATCCCCTGATATTATAATAGGGTCTATATACAAATACTTATTAAATGGCCAAAATTGTTACATGAATAAATTACAGCTACTAGGCACAAAGTGGGTAATACAGACAAAACTCGTAAAAGGCTCGTAGGGAGAATGAATTTTCAACTAATGACTAGGCATTGGGGTGCCACCAGTCACAGCACATGGTTTAGATCAGTGTACCGAGGACAACGCCCGATCCCCTGCAACACTAGGTCTTGACTACCCCTTACTGGATAATCTCAAGTAAGATCACCCCATGGTTTGGATCAACAACCGCACTACTAAGCCGAATAAAAAGGGACATCTAGACAGGGATGACCTCACCCTGAAATAGGTGCCACCCACCTAGCCTTGCTGCATAACCCCTGATTTTCAATCATTCCCGATTGATGAGGCTTGAGGCTAGCGTTGCCTTTTAGAACATTTCACTTAAAATGCCCATCGCCCACCTGACGATGTTCCGAAAGCATTCATCCATACAAGACCGCCCTGGGTTCGAACGGAACCGAAGGCACTACTCCTACTACATCCATTTTGGAAATATCCTCAGGATTAGTAGCGACTTGCCCTTGCACTTCACTGCTCCATCTTCGACTCCGTACTCGTTTTTCCCACGAAAATGTACAAACCGATCGAAGTGGTTTTCGAGAAATTAATTTCGATCCCAGTCTCTTCGAAACGATCAACGTATTGTCCAATATTGATAGTCGGTGATTGAACTATCAATTAACATCCATAAGCGTCCATCAATAATAAATAATTTCCCTTATTATTTATTTTCCTCAAAAATATCCTTGCCAAATATTTTTCCATTTTCAAATCCCTTTTGAAACAGTTTTTCAACCCAACTCTTTCCATGGAATAAATTCTTAAATTTTTACTTCCTTTGAAAACATCCAAGTACCTATATTTAAGGTTTAAAATAATTTAAATTCTTCTTCTTGAAAATACATTAAAACATTTATATTAAAACTACTTACATACTTAATTTAAAATATACAAATACTTTTAAAAATATTTTGAATAAATCTGCTTTATAAAATATAAACTATTTTCTTTAAAATAAAGTTAAGTCATGTTAAATTTTAAAATAAAGTTATGAAACCCTATATAAGTTTTTAAATAAAACTTTGACTAGTTATCTCCAATAATAAAACCATTTTATAAAGTATAAATATTTATAATGTTCTTTAAAACATAATACCAATTACCCCTTTAAAATAATTACTTCCATAACAAATTTGATAAATGTTTACTTATAAAATTCTTACAACTTAAATAATTTCTTGAAACCATTCTTTAATACAACTTCAAAACTTCTAATTTTTTTTTTAAAAATATGCTTTAAAAACGTACTTGGCCTTTCAGGGAAATACATTTTCATTTTAGGATAACCTAGAGAATTCTTTTTATCAATCCAACACGATTTACCCCAATTCCATTTTACGTTTATCCCGTAAATTCCTTTCCATATTTTAAAAATAAATTCCTTTTATTTTTAAACACGTTGTTTTTTCCTTGGAAATCATTTTTAAAACATATGTTTAAAATACTTAAAATAAAGCTTCTAGAAATTATTTAATTGCAAATAATACTTAAGGAAATATATAGAGGTTTCTTAAGTACTTTAAGCCAATTTAACTTTTTTAAAATAAAGTTATTAAATCAAATATTTGTACTATAATTCCCATTGAAAATTTAATACTACCTTACTTTTAAAAATAATTAAATACCATAATTACTTAATCAAATATTTGCTTTCACTTGAAAACAATTAAAAATAATAATAATTTTTTCTAAAATATTTTAAAAACAACTTTACAAAACTTCCCATTTTATACTCCGAAAATCTTTCTTAAAAACATGCTTAGTTTCCAGAAAAGCATACATATCCCATCCTTAAAATTAATATTTCTCACTATTAATTTAAACAATTCACATTTCCTTTATAAATCACAATTTTCGAACACTTCAAATTTTCAACCCACTTCTTGAATTTAATCCCTATTAAATTCTTTAATTAAGAATTTAATTCCATTTAAATTCTTTTCTTAAGAATTTCTTTTATTTCCTTTAAATCGAATTTATTTTATGCATATTTAAATTCCCAGGTTGTATTCACCCAATCATAGCACAACACAATTTAATTTACAATTTAATCTATCCCGGTATATAAATGAAACACGGTATAACAAGATCTAAAACAATTTATCACATGATATCAATGAGATATATCACAAAATATAATGTCTATTGGTGTGGAATCTAGTTGGATACCTCCAACCTGTTTCCCTGCATCCACAGATATCAGCACAACAAATAAATATCGATTCAATTTGATTATAATTATCATATACAGCTAAACAACCAATCAAACATTTAAACATTGGTTGTTTAAATTAACTGGTATCAAGATGTGAGTGAGATTAACTCACCTTGGGTTTTTGACGAGCGTTCAAATTTAAATTAAATCGAACAACGTTCGATTTAATCTAAATTCTTACTTGCTCAGAGTGATCCTAGATCTGCACCACAACGGACTGCTTGTCGCTGCGATTCCGACGCTCCTTGTTTCGTCGGAATCTGACCATGTATACAAGAGATACGCTATTTAAAGTTTGCTAATAAATTTATATTAATAAGTTACAACTTTATTGAATTTTATACCCAAGAAATCTCGGCCGCACAATCTAAAATTAAGGTCAAAGCCTTTATCTTCCTCACGCGATACAACCCTGGCAAAGGAAACCCATCGTCGTGCTTCAACTCTCGACCGCCGCTCCATGCTCGCACCACATGAGTTCGATCAGAACTCGCCACTCGATAGCTCGTCTTGGCATCCTCCTTTGGCCAGAAGCATGTTAAAATCGGCCGCCTCCTCCATCGTGAAAACGAGCTCCAACCGAAACCCTAGTTCACCAAATCGAGGACAATCTAAGGCCCTAGAACGAAAACCCACCATCGGATCTCTAGAGCTTGTCGAGCTCTACTATTTTCGTGTTGGAAGTTTTCAAGATTATTTTGTGGATTGATCGAAAATTTGAGATGAACATCGGTGTGTTTCGGCCATTAAAAGGAAATAAGCGGCGGCCGAAACATATGCTAGGGTTTTCTTTGATAAACGTGAATATATAATCATTTATTTATATTATTTTAATATTAAATACGCTTTTAAACAATATTTTCAAACGAACTCCGAATCAGACATGCTGTCAGTCGATTCTAAGGTTTTACCCATATTCCAAACACAATGGAACGTGTTTCGGAGGCTAATTCGATCATGTGCAAGAGTTACGGAAATAAACGATCGATTTTAAATTAAATCGATCAAAATAGTTTCTATGCGTGTTGAGCTGCGAAGGTCAAACAACAACTTTGATTGCTACGAAAATTGAAATCAGGTAATAACTAACTATTATGGATCTAATGGAACTAGTTTCGTCGAATTTCGAGACTGTGCCTGGAAGGCTATTTTAACTCGCCCATATATTCGAGCGATTTTCAAAATCGTTGAAATCGTTAAAAATTGGAATTTTAAAATTTTACTAACTCTATTATAGCTCGTACAAAATGTATATTCACATTAGAAATCATTCTGATTCAGTTTAAATCAGAATTTAATTATTTGCATTATTATATTATTAAATTACATTATTAAATTAATATAAAATTCCAAATTCAACCCATCGACTTCTAATTTCATCCAACAGTCCAATATTATAATTCAAATCCAAATAGGCTTAAAATAAATTTTAGGATCTATTTTTATATCTATTTACACCCAGAATCACCAATTATCCCAATTCCAATATTAAATTATTATTATTCACATTTCAATTGTATTCCTGTATTTGAAATTTAGCTAATTCTATTAATTTAACTAAAATCCTTTTATTTCAAAATCAAATTCACATTTAACATTTAAAATGTATTAAATGTTCAAAATTCGCGACTAGAAATTCTGGGTCGTTATAGTAATCAATTTCAACACTTGTCTATTAGTGATAACTTATAAGTGTAATTTAACGTTAATGGTAACAATTATATTAAGTTAACGATTTATTTAGTCTAATAAATTAAAACGGGTAATCAATTGCAATAAATCTAATTTAATGTTATGTTAGTATTTATTAAGGGAATTATTGGAATTATTGTTAATTCTTTTCCTATTATGACAATTTTTGGGATTAAAAGAATGAATAGCAAGACTTATCAATTTACTGAATTTAATTTATAATAATTGGATTAATTGCAAATGAATGAAATTAAATATTTAATTATTACGTTAATTAAAAATTAAGTTGAAATTGAAGAATATTAATATAATAACTTTGAACCCAATGTTAATTTCCTCCATTTGACCATAATGAACTGAATAATAAGAATGAATAGTGAATTCAATGGAATTATTGAAAATTCAATTTATAATGGATGAATATAATGAAATTTGAATTTACGCTGAAATTTATTATTGAATCAACATTAAATTGACATCTAAATTTTTTAAAATCGTTGTAAGTGATTTAGAAATTTAAAATGATAAGAATTGTCAATTTTAGAATTTAAATTGGAAATTTGATTTAATTAATTAATTTATTTAATTTGTGTAAAAAACGCCATTTTGCCATTGAATCGGATTTCGACGAAACAAGGTTCATCGGATCCGTAACAGTGAATTATTGTAGGATTTCAAGTTTCGTAGCCATCGGAATTGTCATTTGATCGTACAGACTCGAAGCGCCCTGAAATAAATGAAATTAAAATCAATTGAAATCAATTTGAAATATTTTGAATTTGGCATAACTTCTTCATACAATGGAATTTGGACCTGAAACCTTTTCCATTGTGTTTAAAATATTTTAAAATAGCTGTTTTGATATACGAGTTGACCCAATTTCGCTCCAGAGTCAGAACGGGCTTTTTCGGCCATTCATTGTTCATCGCGTTTATAAATCGAGTCCATCTATTCTATTACAACTCTATCTATAGATACCCCGTTATAAACCCTAGCCTCCCCTTATTTCTCATTTGTCTGCGCGTAAAATTTCTTTCAGCTGCTCATTTCAATGGCAGACAAATACCTAATATCAATTGCAATTCAAAAATAAGTGGAATTTCAAACTCCTCAAAAAAATTCAGAAAAATTATATATCGAAGCTCTCGATGTACGCATCTTGGATCTGCAGTTCGTTTTTAGTTTTGAATCATCGTTTTTCCGAAAATCGCATAACCATTTTGTGCCGTTCATCGCGTCGATGAACATCGACTGATCAACGAACCATTCATGGGTATTGAAGAGTGAACCGAGGGGACTTCATCTATGCAGTTTATTCGACGAATCAACGGTTGGATTGGCGGGAAAATTCGCTTAGGTTTTGAATATCAAGTGGCGCCTGCTGTTAATTTTAGTCGTGATCATCGTCGGGGGAGAGGGGGCCGAGTAGGCGAGGGTGGAGCTACGCGCAGTCGATGGCGAGCTTGGCGAGGTCGCGACGCGCTATGGTATCTACGATTGGTGGTTTGCTTCGGCGGCTAGGGTTTCTTCCTAAGTTTGCTCGAATGCGAGAGGAGGCATGTACTGGGAGAGGGTGCTGACGTGCGTGAGTTTAAATTAGATGACGTGGCTAGGATAGGTAAAGTGTTCCTTTTATTTTTATTTTATAATTGAAATTCAAACGCATTTATCGCTATATTTTTCACATATGAACACCAATTCACGCGTGGTTTTTTATATTTGGATATTATTGAAATTCCGAACATTTTTCCGCTAATATGGATGAATTCTGAGAATGTTAAATTTTTAGGTTTAAATTGAATTTAAATTCAATTTAACTTCAAAAGGTGAGTGTTTTAACCCACTCACAACTTCTAAAATTTCTTATGTTCGTTAAATTTAGTTTATGTTGTGATTTTGAATCTATTTATGATTTTTTGTATATTTTTAATCATCGTATTAGTTAATTGCATTTATTTAAATTAAATCATCAATTAATTTCTTATTGAACATAATTGCCAGTTAAATACCTGTTATATATATTATCAGTTATCTATTGATATTGACTGATTGTTTTGGAAGATGATTGTGTTGTATATGTGATCTATTGATGGATGAATGGATGTTTATTTTATATCATTATAATCTGCAAGTTCTTTATTTGTAATTTTTGATTCGGGATTGCCGTTTGAAATGATATACAACCGCATTTTTATTTTTAAATTGCGGATTGAAATGATAAATATCCATATCACTTGACCATAGGATAGAAAATTATATACACACACCGTGGTCTATATATATAAATATTTTGAAATGATTTTCTATGGTTGTGTAAAGAAATATATGGCTTATGAGATATTGATTCAGATATTTATGAGTGTAATTATATATATATATATATATATATATAATTTATTGGTTTTAAGCTATGTATAAAATTTGTTCAAAGTATAAAAGAAGTTTAATAGTAAAAGTTTGATTTATTAAGATATAATGCGGTTAAGTATTTACTTATATTATATTTATAGAGTTTATAATGAGTTAAATAAAATTAGGTTGAAAGATAAATATGAATTTGACTTGAATTTAAGTATTTAAGAATTATCCTAGAATAAATTTGACTTGAATTTTGAATAAATTTGAAATTTAAAGGGGTTGAATTAGTATAACTTGATTTTTGTTTAGAGGATTTAAATGAATATTATCAAGTTAAATTAAATTGAAAGTATATCCAGTTATTAAAGTTTAAAGGTTTTACTTAAATGATATTTGATTAATTAAGTAAATATTTCAAATCGAAATAATAGTAATCGAATTTGATATATGTGAAATTATCAAAGAATTCGTTTTGACATGGTGTAATATTTAAAGCTTGGAAATATATGGAAATTGAAATGGCTTATTTGGGAATTTAAATCTATAATTGGAATTGATTTGTGAAGGTGAAGAAACTATTTTATTATATAAAGTAATTTATATTTAACCAATTTAAGTGGTTGGGTTACATTTCAAAATTATGAAATTCAAAGTTTTATGTTTTTGAATGGCTATATTTGAAGCGTCGGGTTTAGAAATATTATAACTTTGAAATTGTTATGGTTTTAGAAAGGGATATATTTGAAAAGGATATCATATTGATTTGGTTTTAAAAATGGATATGATATCGTGTTTATATGGTTTTGAAATTGATATTATATTCTGGTTTAAGAAGTATAAATTATTTTGAAAGACCGCGATGTTATAATAACGTTGGTTTGTTAAAGAGACCAGGATCGGAAGTTGCCATACTCTCTGCTAACTCCGAAAACCACTTTAAAAACCGGGTATGCGGTGGAGATTCCAGAACGAAGTAGGATGGAGACGGCGTTTCCTTTGAGGTAAATACGTGGATCCGACTCCCAACAGTTGGCATAAGGTGGCTAAAACAGGAGCGATTAACGGGCTAATGAGGTAGCACCTTTGATCGGACACATCCCTTCGATATGATTTAAATCTGACGTGTGCTGTTTATCATCGATTTAAAACGTACAAAAGGCGGGACGTTACACAAAACAAGAAGAAGGGGAAACATCTGCTTAGTTGATTAGTGGAGCAAGGTAGGCTGAAGTTGAGTGTAGATGGGCGTGTTTGGGGGAGGCACGAACTGGATGGTGGAAGGGCTGTTGGAGATAGCGGGCCACTTGTGGTTAGCGGAAGACTGTGTATGTGGCTGTGTTTTGGTGGATATACAAAGTGGAAGCATAGAGGAGTTGATGGAGGGGATGTTCTCGGGTCTAGTGAAGGGGAAAGGTTGCTCGGTTGTTAGGAGCATGGCAGGCACTGGGTGGCTTCACAGTTGAAGGATATGGATGGAGGCTATGTGAACGGCGAAGGTGGGCTATTTGGTGGTTTGAGGCTGGGTTTGTCGTGCTTTGACGTTGAGGAGTATAATTGGCTACTAGGGGTGTGGACTGGGTCACTGCGTGTGCTGAGGTGGCCAACACGGGTGGAGATAGGTGGCGAGACATGGTTATGATGGAGTGAACGTGGGTGGATGTGATTGTTGTGGGCTGCTTGGTCAGAGTGTTTGCGAACTATGGATAGGTTGTCGAGTGGAGCCGGAGGCGGGAGGGTGTGTTTGGCTATTATGGCGTTCGTGGTGCTACTTGGTCATGGCTTCAGGTGCTGGAGGGACTGGGGTAATGAGAGGCAAGGGGAGAGGCAATGGTGAGGGCTGACTTCGCTGGTGATGCGGGCGAGGTTGTGGCTTGTGTGGCGTGGGAAGGGGATCAAGTGGAAGAAGAAGATAGTTTACAATATAAAATTTGTATAAAATGCTTTACATAATTTTTTTTAATTACAGAGCATAGAAGTGACAGAATAGCGAACTAGAAATAGAAAGGAAGAGAAAAATGAGCTGGCTTCACATATTCAACTCTATATCATATAGGATTTTGTTTACCAAAACCGAGTGAGGAAATTAAATAGAGGAAATAATAATGAACCCGCTCGTCATAAATTGAAATAGGGAATAGAGAAGTCGCAACACGTGAATTCAAATATTATTAACAGCTAGAGGCTATTCAAATCTGATGGGAAAACGAAAGGACAAAGGAAAGCCAACAAGGCTCAAATACAAACAAATGCAACAAATCGTTTCACTGATTTCACTGCGTAGCAGGCACCGAAATGCATAAATGAATAAACTTTATAGATCTACACGATGATATGAACAGAATGGTACATAGATACCAGCGATATGATCATTCTATCAAAAGTCAATATCCGCTGCCGAAAATGCTGATAATATGTCGAAAATAAGAAAAATGAAGGTAAAGAAGTCCAAATTTGACGAAATGAAATATGACGTCTCACTTAGAAAATGATTTACAAATTTATTATATAAAAATATTCAGATTTCGAAAACAGTTTAATTGAAATCAAATTAACAGATTTTAAAATGAAAATTACACAACATAATTTACTTTCACATTTCCCAATAAAAATTTACAAGTTGCTATGATTAAATAGACGCATTCCAAATATCAAATTTTCATTGCAAAAAATTATTGTTTATTTTCAATCAAAAAATCAGTTAATTACGTTATAAAAATTGTTAAAAATTTGTAGGTCATTACGCTCTCCCTTATTCAAAACATTTCATCCTCGAAATGGAACGAGATAGGAGAACAAAAGTAAGCAGAACGATAAGACATATAAAAAACATATCATATACAATAACTAATTTAAAACCATATAGATTTCATTTATTATGACATTGATTAATATTCAACAAAATTGGTTTAAATCTATTTTATTTAATCCATTAACAGTCATTGTATTCACATTTGGTTGATTTTAATCCCAAGTATTTTCATTAAATTTTATTTGTTTTCAATTTATTAATATTTTCTACAAAATTTCTTTCAAAACAAAAAATTTCATTCTTCAGTTAAGTCGATTCCACTTGAAATTCAATTTCACTATTCTTAAGTTCATATTTATTTTCTTAACTAGCATTCTCCTTTATATATTTAATTTATTTCACTTAATATATTTTGCAACATATATTAAATGTATAAACATTTATTATAACCCTATATTATTCAACAAATTTAATCTCTTTTTATTATTCAATTTGTTATCCAATTTATTATTTAAAAATTCCCTTAACGAAATATCATTTTTGAAAATTTATATTATATATTCAGTTCCATTTTTTCATTATATTCAAACTTTTTCCCAGTTAGTTTTCATTAATGTTTCAAAATGCAATTGAGCACTATACAATTTACCCTTTTTAACGACTTTTACTTAAGAAAAATTTGAGTTTGAATATTTATTACTTAAGTTTTCTTATGTATAACCTTCAATTATGTATTATTCACCCTAATATTCTAACTTTTGAATATTTTAGGTAAGCTAGACACACACACACACACACACACACACACACACATATATATGTATATTAGAATGCAATTGACTACTATACAAATTAATTTTATCCTAGTTCAACTATTTCAAGTTGTTCAAATTCAAATTTTCATAAACACTCCAATTATTTAAAAATCTACCTTTATTTCAATAATTGAAAACCATCACTTTACTTGGAATTTAAGGATTGATTTCCTGTTTCACCTAAAGTCATTTTGAAATAAATATATACATATACATATTATACATCAAATTATATTCCAGAAACTTAAATCAAATCAAATTTTCCAACTCAAAAGTGTAGCAAAGCTACTAACTGGTCTCTTCACTTTGAAACTAGAAAATGAATGTCGATGATGCTGCAATCATCACCAAACTATTTTTCCAGAGACAAAAGAGGAAAGCACTGACACACTTTTTTTTTAAATTCTTTGAAAACAATTTCCATTTGAAAAATAATTTTAAATAATATATTTTTCAAAACTTTGAACACTAGAAAACTGAAATTCTTAAATCCTTAATTTGAATTTATTTTCAAATTTTAAATCAAATTCATAAACTATTTTATCAAATTCAACTCCTTATAACGACAATAGTTGATAGTTTAGGAAATTTAGACAAACAATAAATGATAATCTAGTATTATCATTTCTAACAACTAATTCATTCAACTATTTAATTTCATAAAATTAGACTTTTATATATATACAAAATATAAGTACACATAAAATGAAGTGATTTGTTTATTAAATGAGTATCACCGAATTCGCATCAAAAAATTTCATTTTTTAGAAAACGAAAATATAAAAAAATTTGAGAGCTCATGGGATGAAAATAAATTGGTTTAGAGCCAATTTCTAATGGATATATATATATATATATATATATATATATATATAAATATAATGTGTGTAATTATGAAATGAATGCCTATACATAAGTTGTAAAGAATTGGGAATGGTCTAAATGACCTATAAATCAATTTGAAATTGAATATACATTGATTGGAAATATGTAATTGAATGTTTGAACCTTATAATTATTTATGCATCCAAAATATACATATCATGACACATTGTGCAATGAAACATATGTGTTTGGATAGTAAAATAAGCGAAATGTTATTAAATTTTCAAGTTTGGGACTTACGTGTTTATGTTAAGTAAGTATAGGTACAAGAAGGCTAATGGGCTAGATTTGGGTTGTGAAATTGCATATAAAGTAAGCTTTCTTGCTTAAAAACGCTAAATAAACATACGTTTCCAGATTAAATACCGCAAACATATAAATATTGATATATTTATTATGGTTTTCGACCGTGTGGGTCGATGTATATATTTTTATCCCTCTTATCATATTGCAAAAGACTCTCCGTACAAAGGGGCCTCCACCAAAATTTTCCAAAAATTTAGGGTGTTAGAAATTTCAGGAAATTTTTGAAATTTTTTTTTAACTAAAAAGTCCATTTTTGAATTGTAGCCAAAATAAAAGGGTTTTGGATTAGAAAAGGAAACTGATGATTTTGGTTGAAATTAAAAGATTTAGAAATGTGAAATATCGATTTTAACTAAGTGGGTTTTTCAATAAGTATTCGGTTTGGAGAATTTTTCCTGCCTTAGCAATTTCGAAGACGAAATTCTTTTAAGGGGGAGGAATGTAACGACCTAGATTTTCGAAGGTTCATTTTGAATATTTAAATGGTTTTAAATATTATTTGGAATTAAGGTTGTGGTGGAAGATTATAAAACTAAAATTTTCAAGTAATTTCATAAAAAATGAAAATTATCGATTTGATGGACCTGTTAAAATGGCTTCTCGGGGCACAGTCTCAGAATTTAAGGAGACCAATTCCATTATATCCGTAACAGTATATTATTATAGGATTTCAAATTTCGTAGCATTTAGAGTTACCGTTAATTCGTACGATCTAGAGATGCTAGAATTAATTTAATTGAATTAAATTTAAATAGTCGATTTAAAAAATATCTTCTCCATATGATCGAATTAGGACATGAGGCTTATTCCATTGGGTTCCTAATAGTGATACACATAAGTAACATCAAGCGGTATTGTAATGACCTGCCTTTCTAGATGGTTTTAAATTAACGATAAACCACACACGTCAGACTCAAATCATTCAAATGTGAAGATTGTATGGTTAAATAAGAAATGTAGAGAAAAAGAGAAAAAACAACATAGAATCCCATAGCGGAATGATAAAAATATAATAATCAAATAATAGTTCATAAAGATATTTTACAAATACATTTGATTATTCTTTTACAGCGCAAAAAAATCAGAGTTACATAAAATAGGAATAAAGTAAAAAACAAATGCAGTAGAACAACATGATGTAGTGGAATAATATCATAAATAGTAATAGTATAAATCTTCATCTCCGTCCTCCAAAAATAAGGTCTTCTCCTGAAATGCTCAAGCTGACCCGAGCGAATTGAAAAGACAAATACTCGAGTCGGAACTAAAAGATATTATGTAAGTTAACTCAATAATAAATATGAGTGTGACAGCGTCAGAGATGTTACGTGGTTTGACATCTTCTATCCAGTGTCCAACATGAGTGCAATAAATTAAGAGATGTTCGGAATACACACCTCCTAAGGATCTGTTAAACTATCTGATATGTAGTACGTAACGATATTATAATATGTCTATAGTAAAGTAAAAGTATTAAAAGAGAATTAAGACATTACCCATATCCCCTTAACATTTATATATTCCCATAGCCTATACAATATCGTACGCTTCTCCGTAAACATGAGGTTTACCCAAATGGCACTCCATAGTATGCTATAAAACAAACTCGTAGAAGGCACGATAGGCATGTGAACACGGCATTCGAGTCAATGCCAAGGTAGATATATACCAATTGCGGATCCGGACTGGTGGTAACGCATAGCAGCTACTACCACCCACCTCGGAACACACTCCCAAATCAAATCATGAGGTCGCCACCAAATCAATCAAAAAGTAATAGAATGGCATCGAAGAAATGTGCCCGATAGGAGAACGACCTTACTTGGCTCGGCGTGGCTCCTGATTTAGCGACATCTAAGTTGTATCGACCCGGAATTTTTGGTATTTGAATTTGAAAATATTTAAGTAATTTTAAATGTTTGGAAGTTAGTTTAACTTGAATTTCAAATATCACTATTTATTTGGGTAATTTAATTATTAAATTTATTGAATTTATTTAAATTGGATAAAAAATTTGAATCTTCAATTTTAAGCCGACCTAAATATATTTTCAAGGCTTAGAAAATTTATATTGATAGTACTGAAGATAATGGAAGCTACAGAATAGACTTTGGAAATAGTTTGTTCAGTTTTGAAATTTTATCGTTTAAATCGACATCTAAAAATTGCCTTCCGAGGCACAGTCTTGGAATTCGATGAAACCATTTCCATTGGATCCGTAATATCATATTATTATCCGATTTCAATTTTTGTAGCAATCAGAGTTGTCATTTAACCCTGGCAACTTAAAATGCATAGAAACTATTTTAATCGATTCAATTTAAAATTGATCATTTATTTCCGTAACTTGCATATACGATCAAATTAGGACTCGAAACCTCTTCCTTTGCATTCGGAATAGGGTTATGACATTATAAACGATAGGCTGCAAGCCTTGATAGGAGTTCGGGATTTCGAGTTAGGTAATACGAGATTTTTTGAATATAAAAATTATAAAAAAAAAATCAAAGCCCTATCTTCATGCGTACGCCACTTTCTTCCATTATAATCACAAGCCTCTTCTTTCTCAAAAAAAGAAAGAGAACCAAACGAATCAGATTCGTTCCCAATTTACAATTTAATCCACTTCGTCTCCTCCTCAATCTACTCGAGCTTGTGACGTCGAAGGCGGTGATGGAGTTGAATTCGCGAACTCGATTGGGATGTGTGGCATGTCGCGGTCGATTGGAATCAACGCCAGAATGGAACAACGCGACTTAGGTAAGCAAGGGCTGATGGTATTCGTAGAGGTGAAGATCGATAAGTAACTTGAGGTCGTATGGAGTTTGGGGTAGCGATGACGGATCTCTGCGACCATTCGAGGCACGTGTTGAACTCGGGGAGCCGTGTGGTGCCAGGGTTTAGGTCATGAATGGAATCCTTGGTGTGAGCATGTCAGTCAGTAGCAGGGGCTCGGTGAAGGGGAACTGTTCAAGCTCGAAGTGGAGGTGAGCAGCATCTCGTTTGATTTGAAATTTTTTGTATTATGAGCTCCGAAACTTACTTTTTTATAAAAAAATATAAATATAAATTTGTTATAAACTATTTGAAAACGAGAAGAGAAATTTATATCAGTGAGGTCACATTTTACCTTGGCCAACTACTGCAGAGAATAATAGTATGGATACATGATCACTAATTAACTTCTAGGGAGTTAGCGTATGATTGAGGAAGTATGTATGAATATACATAACCTGACGTAAAATTTATAAGACGAAAACATGTAAATTTAAGCTAGTATAATTATCATTTAAATTCAGTAAAATAAAATTTATTCAGACGAAAATTAATTATTCGATTGTTTCGAATATAAATAAATTGCATAATTGTTTATACAAGGTCTAAAATTGAGAAACAAGCCGGATTGGATAATGGATTGCAAATTAAAAGCAAAGGTGAGATCTTCTAACTCAATCAGTATTGTCCTGATTTACATTTTAGATAGTTAGATTTAAAATTGGTTGGCTGTGTGCTTGGATGATTCTTATAACAATTATTCACTGGATGATATTATATATATAGTAGTATATAGTATATATTGGGTGATTAATTTCCCGCCTTATATGGCGGATGAGACCCTATTGCGCCGCATAATAGCGGATGATATTTCATTAATCCCATATACCGTGATATTCCACCTTATAGTGGAATTGGTATATAATTATTGTGCTAACGTCTGTGGATGCAGGGAAAACAGGTTGGAGGGATCCAACTGGATTCCTTAAATCTTTGAATTTGTTTTAATATACCGTATGTTGATTTATTTAAAATATGTATATGATTTTATTATGATTGAAATCGTTAAAGGCTAAAAATTTAGCCGAATATATAAAATGTTTAATGAGTGGATTCCAAGTAATAATATTAAAAAATTGAATAATTTATTTTAAAAATACGGTTTTTAAATAATTTGGAAGAGATAAAGGAAATTATTTTAAAAGTAAAGTTGGAAAATTTGTTTGGTGTTAAAAATCTTTGGGAAATCAATTTGGAAATTGATTTGGTGTTTAAAATAAAAATTTGAAATCAAATTGGAAATTGATTTGGTGTTTGTATACGATCCTTGAAGTCAATTTAAAAAATTATATATCAGTGGATATTTGGGATTTAAATTCACAATGAGAATTTTATAAAAGAAAGGGATTATTATAAAGACTAAATTGGTATTTGATTTAGAAATTGGATATTTAAATAGTTATATTCTATATACTAATTTTATTTTAAAATTAGTTTGGACTTGAATTTTGTATGAGATTTTAATATAATATCTTCATAACTAATGTTTAGATAAAGTGTTCTAAAATATTTTTTATTTTGAATATTCCAAGTATATAAGTTTGGATAAGTAATTTAGATTATTTAAAAACATTTGATCTCGGTAGATTTTCAGTTGAAATAAATAAATATTTGGAAATGTATTCCGCGTAAGGAAAAGTAATTTGGAATTGTTTTCAAAGTATTGAAATGTGAAAAGTAATTTGATTTGTTTTCAAATGGTTGAATTTGAAATATATATTGCAAGATATTTTGAAAAGAAATAATTGGGAAAATTATTTAAATCTTGGTATTTGTTATGAATATTTATTGAGAGTTAAATAACCGACTATCAATATTGGTCTTTAAACTACGTTTGAATTTCGATGCGACCGCGGGTCGGATTCCAAGTGGATATCTGAAAACCACATCGAACCTTTGTGATTATTTTAGATCTTTTATTTAAAATATTGAAGTTGAAATTGTTGTGATTTGTTTGAAATCTGATTGAACACTAATTCAAAAAAAAATAAGCGCTCATTATTCGGATTAGCCGAAAGTGGACCTTGTGTCATAAAACCCATTTCGAATAACGATACGACGAAATGGGATTGGATTTGAAGATTGTGTTGAAGACCGGGTATTTTCGAAAACGAAGGGATTACCCGTCCATTGTCTCTGCACTGGGTTTCCCCAGTATAGAGATTTCATTACCCATTGTGATGGGGATTCCGCACGTGATTAATGAATATTCGGATTTGGAAGGGCTTCTTTGGAAGTGCCTTCAGTTCCTTTCGATCTCAGAACGGACTTGTATGGATGTGTGTCTGACATTGCACTTTGAGATGTAAAGCTGGTTTCTATCAAATACATTTCTGTTGGTGGCAGAGAATTTATTCTCTTAGCTTAACACTGTTCTCTGAGATGTACGAGCTCAGAGGTTATGTAGTTCATGGTTACTAGTGATACATTCCCAAATTGGTAACATGGCATACGAAGTGCTGCTGATCATTTGTTGATCAAAGCATTACTTTTTGAAAAGTGTAGCTTTGCGGACGAGACCTCATCGGACTTCACACCTCGAAAATGGTCAAAACAGGAAAGATGCGGCAAGGTTATGAAGGTCATGCCCTTTAGGGTATGTCATTTCCTTCTGGAAAAGGGTGATGTCAGGTATGAATCCCTGATATTTAACCTTTGTGGTTACTGTAAATACTTTTCTTTGTGGTTGTTGGTGTAGAGGATCCTCGGATAAAGGTCCCAAAGGACCGGGGGATGGCATACCCGAGTAGTAGTTACCTAGTTATAGAGGTAACCCGGCCTTGTGTTGGCAGAGATCCAGTTAGGTTCTCGAGACTTCCCTCCAGAGGCGTACCCATGTGGCAGTAGGAAGTTCCTTGGCTAGACCATTTGTTGGAAAACCAAGGAAAAAAATACACGCCCTGTATGGTTTTAGTTGTATAACCTGCCATTTACTTACGGTTTCTCCCCACTGTTTAGATGGTAGTTATAGTAGGCATACAATAGTGGTGGTACGCTGGCTAAGATTAATATTATACTTCGAATGTTTTCTGCACTATGGACTAATAATAATATCGAAAGGATTTTGTGTATTAAGCATGTTTGACTATCATAAGGAGAAATCTCCTCTAATTCTGTGTTTTCATTGTGTGTGGGGCGTAAGGCCTTATGGTAGTTTCATTTTTCAAAAGCGTAGCGAATTTATTTTATTTTATTTAGGAAAATAACTTTTTTAAGATCTCACACAAGTCCTACGACTGACCTGGAGTTTATTGTTCCCTTCTTAAACTCTGGGTGCCCATAATTTTCCAAAGGGGCAGCCGAGAGTCAAGTTAGCAGTTATTCGGGACCGAAGTCAAGAAGTTGCTATGGAAATCAGGAGTTTAAGCTGGATGGCGAGGCATATCACTTATATATGTAATATTTCTTCCTGCTTTTTGTTGTTGTAAAATCTGATAATGTAATGTGATGCAATATAATAACTGATATAGTGGTTCTGTTTAAATATATTTATCTATTATATTTGTTCCACTGCGATATTTGAGATTTTGTTATTGTTTCCGTTTCTTCTTCTGCCTCTTTTCTTTAAATCCTAACAGTTCATTTTTCCGGCATTCGTCTGCTCGGCATCCGATACAGTGGACGTATTGATGTCGACTTTTCGGGCGTCAAGAAATCAGACATGTTACTAAGTGGTATCAGAGCAATTGGTTAAGCGACAACCTTGGCTCTGTTGGGTGTTGCTCATTAGAGATAGAATCAGCAGTACTCTTGAGTGAGTGTGAGTGTAATAATAGATATGAGCGCGTATTTGTTAGTGAATATAAATTTTTTTTATATTGTGTTGACTTATCGGTTGATTGTTTATAGATTCTGGTTGGTGCAGTCTGGCAAACTGTATCGATAGGGGTTTCTACACTCTTAAACAAGATAAACCGACACGGTATCATTTTAAAATAGGGTAGATGAATTAATTTTACCCAAAACTATTTTTGTATATAAAAGAAATGATTTTCTGTAAATTTTATGGTATATGGTTGCTTGGTTGTTAGGAAGTGAGGATATTAAATTATCATCATTACTGTGTGGAAATTTAATAAGAAATAATGGTATAACCAAAGATTTGGAGATGAATTCATATAAAAATGGGATTTGTGAATGTAAATTGTAAGTGTGATTTATAATTTAGAATAAAATTCGTTAATGGAATGAAACTGGTAATGTGAATGTATAAATGAGTTTTATAAATTGAAATGGGCTGCCAAAGTAAACTTCGAAATACAGATTAAAGGATTTGGATTGAAATTTCAAAAGATTAAATATCTCTAAAATGTTACGAGATATAAATAAGTTTGATAACTTATAAAAATATTCGAAATTTGATTGGAATAAAATTCAAATTGAAAAGGGATAAATAAAAGTAAGTGTGGAATAAATTTGTGAATGAATAAATGAGTTAACATTTATGAGTAAGTGAATTGGAATTGAAAAATGGAATGAGATTTGACTTGGATAATGCTGAATAAAAATTGAAACTTGGGAAAAATAAAAATAAAATAGATTGAACTCAAGTAAACTAATATGATAATTAATTGATTCATGAAATAGGAAAGTCGAATTAGTTAAATTAAAATTCAATTGTGAGTTAAATTTGTAGATAAATTCAAGTAAGTAGAAACAAATTGAAAGTTTCCTTGTTAGTGATAAAATAAATTCGATATGAATTGAGAATGGAAAGTTGAAATTTAAAATGGATAAGTGAGTAAAACTAATTAATTAAATTAGTCGATGGAATGGATTTGATAAATGAAAATCAAATCCGGGATCTGAATTGGAAAGTGTTACAAGGAAAAATAAACTTGAGTTTTGAATTGAAATAACTTAAGTAAATATTGGATAAAAGCTCGACTTAAGTAAAATTATGAAATGGTTGTTGTCAAGTTTTGTGGAATGGTTATGAATGAAACTTGTTTGATTAATGAAAGGCAAATGAACGGAATAGAACTAAAAATGCAAGTGTAAATATAGGCAACGAACTGTTGAATTAATATGATGTGAATTTGAATGTCAATGAAAAAAAAGGAAAACTGGGTTTTCAAAATTAATGCCAAGTATAGTTATTTTGTAAGTTATAATTTCATAGTGAAATGCATACATTGTTGTTGAATATTCAAAAATGAGGTTTATGAAATGATTACTAAGCAAAGATTTTTGTACATCAATGCATCAAAATGAATGTGAATATGGAATGCAAAATGAATTGAACGAAATCTATTGGAACTGAAATAGAATAAAGAGTAAACTGAGTTGATATCAATTTAAGTTAGTTAAATTGGATATTCTATTTAGTGAATATCGTCGAATTTGCATAGAAATGGTTGTCGTTTGACGCAAACGAGATTGCATAAAATTTTATGAGTTATTGAAAGCTAATAAAATTGATTTTTGAATCAATTGAAATGGATATGAGTTCGTTTCGTTTAAAAAAATGAATCGAATGAAAGAATGTGAATTGTAAATCACTTGAATTGAATAGAAATGGTATGGAATGTGGTTATAAGTAATTAAATTTGTATTGAAACCATATAAGTTGCTAAAGGAAATAATTTTGAATATTTTGCTTGTGAAAACTCTATGTTTACTATTGAAAATAAGTGAAATGTAAATAAATTTCCTATATATGTCACTTACGTGTTTAAATTGAGTAAGTACTAGTAAAGGAAGGCCGTTTGGCTGCATTTGGTCGCGCTAAAATGCTAATAATAAACTGCTTTGCTTAAAAATGCTAAATAAGGTACGCCTATGCAATAAAAATAGGAAATATGAACTGTTTTTGTTTTTTCCGACCAGGTGGGTCAATGTACATATATTTATATGTTTTGTAAAATTGCAAAAGCTCCTCTGTACAAAGGGGACTATGCCAAAAAAATTTCGAAAAGTTTGGGAGATAGAAAAAAATTCTGGGAAAATTTTTTGTTAGCGACAAACGATTTCAAATTGGAAATTGAAGTAAATTAGTAAATGAAACTAATTTAAAATAGTGCAGTTGTGAATGAAAGATAATTGATAAAAATTCAATATTCAGAAGTTTGAATTTATAAATTGAATTCAAATGAAATTGAAAATGTAAAGTTGAATGAAAATGAATGTATGACTTCAATAGTGAAGTAAAAATGGTATAAGAAATATAGATTGTAGATTTTGTAAAGGAATGTGCAAAATAAATTTGAATACTATGGCTAGTAGGATATACATGTATGTTACAGGAAAAGGAAATTAGGAATTGGTTTTCGAAGATAAATTTGAAATTGCTCGACAAAAAGGTACGTATTTAAATTTCTATATGAAATTTGATGATTTTCTTGTCTAACCACTTGGCCTTTTGTTTTCTTTGGAATCTGAGGCCTTATGGTGCCATTTTGTAGTCGTACCGAGCTAGCCGTGCAAAGGAGACGCTGACAAAAATTTTTGAAAATTTTGGGAGTTAGAAAAATATTGAGAAAATTTTGAAAGTTTGAAATTTGAATTTAAATTTAAATTTGAATTGTGAAGTAAACAATATTGTTCGAAAGCTATGGAAGATTTTGGAAAGTTAGTTGAAATGAACCTTTAATAAAAAAGATTTGTTTTGGAAAGTTAATAAAACTATTTGGTTTGGAAAATAATAAATGGGTTAAGGATCATTCTTCTGAACTTATAATTTCGGGACGAAATTCTTTTAAAGATGGAAGGTTGTGACTACCCGGAATTTTTGGTATTTGAATTCGAAAATATTTAAATAATTTTAAATGTTTGGAAATTAGTGTTACTTGAATTTCAAATATCACTATTTTATTGCGTAATTTAATTATTAAATTAATTTAATTTATTGAAGTTGGATAAAAATTTGAAATTTTAATTTTAAGCTGATTAAAATATATTTTCAAGGCTTAGAAAATTTATATTGATAATACTGAAGATAATGGAAGCTTCAGAACTGAATTTGTAAAGAGTTTGTTCAGTTTTGAAATTTTATCGTTTAAATCGATACTTAAAAATAGCCTTCTGAGACACAGTCTTGGAATTCGACAAAATCAGTTCCATTGGATCTGCAATATTGTATTATTATCGGATTTCAATTTTCATAGCAATTGGAGTTGTTATTTAACCCTGGCAGCTCAAAACGCATAGAAACTATTTTAATCGATTCAATTTATAATTGATCGTTTATTTCCGTAATTTTCGCATATGATCAAATTAGGAATCGAAACCTCTTTCATTTTATTCAAAATAGGGTTATGACATTATAAACGCTAGGCGGCATGCTTCGATAGGAGTTCGGGATTTCGAGTTAGGTAATACGAGATATTTTGAATATAAAAATTATAAAAAAAATCGAAGCCCAATCTTCACGCGTACGCCACTTTCTTCCATTATAATCATAAGCCTCTTCTTTCACAAAAAAAAAAGAGGACGAACGAGTCAGATTCGTTCCCAATTTAATCCACTTCGTCTCCTCCTAAAACTACTTGAGCTTGTGATGTTGAAGGCGGTGATGGAGTTGAATTCGCGAACACGATTGGGAGGCGTGGCATGTCACGGTCAATTGGGATAAACGCCAGTGTCGAACAGCGCGACGTAGACAAGCTAGGGCTGATGGTATTCATCGAGGTGAAGATCGAGGAACTCGAGGCCGTAGGGAGTTTGGGGTAGCGAAGACGGATATCGGCGACATTCGAGGCATGTGTTGAACTCGGGGAGCCGTGTGGTGCCAGGGTTTGGGTCGCGAATGGAATCCTTGGTGTGAGCATGTGAGTGAGTAGCAGGGGCTTGGTGAAGGGGAACTGTTCAAGCTCGAAGTGGAGGTGAGCAGCATCTCGTTTTATTTGAATTTTTTTTGTATTACGAGCTCCGAAACTTATTTTTTTGATATATATATATATATATATATATATATATATTTGTTATAAACTATTTGAAAACGAGAAGAGAAATTTATATCAGTTAGGTAACATTTTACCTTTGCCAACTACTGCAGAGAATAATAGTATGGATACATGAGCACTAATTAACTTCTAGGTTGTTAGTATATTATTGAGGAAGGATGATATGAATATACATAACCTGACGTAAAATTTATAAGACGAAAACATGCAAATGTAAGCTAGTATAATTATCATTTAAAATTAGTAAAATAAAATTTATTCAAACGAAAATTTATTATTCGATTGTTTTGTACATTAATAAATTGTATATGCAACGACCCAGAATTTCTGTCATTTGAAATTCGTATATTTAATTGATTTTAAATATTAACGAGTAAAACTTGTAAGTTGA
Organism: Allium cepa; assembly: GCA_030765085.1. Lineage (NCBI taxonomy): Eukaryota > Viridiplantae > Streptophyta > Magnoliopsida > Asparagales > Amaryllidaceae > Allium > Allium cepa. The sequence goes on along the minus strand of CM060935.1, from coordinate 269,607,066 downwards.
ATAAATTTTATTTCGAATATCTGGATTTAATTGGATAATTAAATCGACAATTTAATATTTGAAATTATAGAAAAAATTGTAAATTGGGTTTAATGTGATTAAATTTGATCCGTAAAGTTGTATTTAATCATATTGGAGTTAGAATGATGTTATAGAACTTTTAAAATTGAACTAAAAGTTAATTTGCAGAAATTGAATATTTTAATATTTAATTGATGAGTAAAAATAGCCATTTTTCGAACAATCTCGGATTTCGACAAAACCATTTTCAGTGGATCCGTAATGTTAAATTATTGTATGGTTTGAAATTTCGTATCAATCGGATTTACGGTTTGTCCGGGGCAAGCTAAAACGCACTGAAATCGATTTGAGTGAATTTTGAATTTAAATAGTCGATTTCAAAACTTACCTTTCAAATATGATTGAATTGGCTCCCAATACATATTCCATTGCATTTGGAGTGGTGGTAAAACATTATGAACGCCAGGCGGCACGCTTCGTTTGGAGTTCGGAAAAATTTCGGGTGAATAGTGCACGAAAATTTTCTATAAAAGGAGCTCATTCTTTGTTATTTTCACAAACCCTATGGTTTCGGGTCAGCCGCCACCTCCAATCCTTTAATGGCCGAAATTTTCCCAATTTCTTCTATTAATTTCTTTCAATCCGTGAAGAATTAGCAACTACTTTCAACTAACAAATCGTAGATCTAAGTGAGATCTACAAATCCATATGGAGATGATCAAGTTTAGCAAAGCATATTGGAGGCTAGGGGCTCACGTTGTGGCCGCGTTCAAGTTGTTGGATCTCATGCTGGGGAGGGCCGAGCTTGATGGTGTCACGGCCGAAGGTGGAGTTGAAGATGCTCTTCGTCGTGGAGTTCGCCGACCGTCTTCAAAGTCGACGTAGGAGGTCGCGTAATCTACGTTTACAAGGCGGCCGTGGATTTCGTTCGCTTTTTACTGATGGAGGGAAAAAAACATGAAGCACGACTCTGATCTAGAGGAAAGGAATGGACGACCCAGATTCAGTGAGATAAAAATAAAAATAAAATGTAAATTGTTTTGTAATTATAATTTGTACAAACTTTAAATTATCATAACTTTTTCATACGAGGTCGAAAAATCACGAAACGAATTGCGTTAGCTTCGTATTGACGAACACTACAGGTGGAGCTGGATTGGAGTTGATTTGAGCTAGTGAAAATTTTGGGTAAATTAAACGCGCGTTTAACTTTATTCGAAATAAAACGCTTAAACTATTATTGGAAACATGATGAGAACTTCTCACTCAATCAAAACTGTTTCAATTTAAATTTTAAATAGTTAGATTTAAAATTGCTTGATTTTGTAATTGAATGATAAATTGTTTTCTATTATATTAAAATAGACCCTATACGCCGTATATTAAGCGGATGTTATTTATTAAACACATATGCCGCGATATTTCACTTTGAAGTGGAATTGGTATTATATATGTACGTAGAGTTGATTTTCCCACATTATATAGAGGATGAGACCCTATTGCACCACATAATAGTGGACGATATTTTATATAATCCTATGTACCGCGATATCCCGTGTTAAAATGGGATTAGTATTGTGCTAACATCTGTGGATGCAGGAAAACAGGTTGGAGAGATCCAACTGGATTCCACAATAGTTTTGATTTATATACAGATATATGTGATATATTCTATTATCATATTGATATATGATGTTTGGATGCCGTGATTGTTATATTTAGTGCTGTTGCAGCATTGGGCCTATTTTTGGAGCTTTAAAAATGTTAAAGTAACGATTTCGAATTTAAAAGGATTTTCAAGTGATTTTTGAAAGCACACATTTTATTGAATTTTGGAATTGATTCATTTTAAATAAATAAACATTATAATTTTTATATTATAAAAGTTATGATTTTTGTGAAATATAACCGAAATGTGATTTTTGAAATAAGTAGTTGATTAATTTGTAAAATGGTTTAAATTGGGATTTTTGAATTATTATAAACGGTTTATATAAAAGATTTATAAAATTGATATTTATAAATTAAAATATTGGAATTATAAAACGAGTTTTAATAAGTGTTAAAATGAAGAATAAATGGATTTCATAAGTGAATGAAATTTATAAATTTATAATTTGTGAAGTTATAAAATGAATAGATTTTGTAAAATAAAATATTTATAAGTAATTTGCTTATAATTTGGATTTTGGCATTTAAATGAGATATAAATAGAATTTGTAAATTAAGGGATTTTATAAGTTGAAGTTTTTATAAAATATATATATGTGTGTGTGTGTGTGTGAATTTATAAATGTTGTTTTATACATCCGAAATCAATTGAATTTGATAAGTAAATACGAAAGCTTAGTAAAGGAGATATATTCAAGATTTTGGACAGTGGATAATCCTTTAAATTAAATACGTAGGAGTGTTCAATTTGGTAAACTATTTATATTCATGATTTTGGACAGTGAATAATATATTAAAGAAATGTTTTAGGAAGTGATCTTTTAAATAGAATTAAAAACTATTTGAGGTTATTTTAAAATGTGTTAAGGATCGAAACCATAGATTTGAACATTCATTCTTGAAATAGATGTTTTTGGGAAATAAGGAAATGGTGGACTATAACACTGTTGTTATAGTAAATGATTTTCGAAAGGAAATATTTTATATAGTATTGGGATTTATATATCTATCTTAACTTCGATTCCCTATACTAGTGATTTTGGGTTGTCGTAACGATGTTTTACGCAACATTAGTTTTGACTCAAATGAATGTGTTTAAGAGAATGTTTTACTTAAAGGATAAAATATATATTTAATTGTGATTTAAGTACAATGAATATTTTCCAAATGTAGGAAATAAACAGATTGTGAATTACTTATTATTAAATTAGAATAGAAATGTTTTCCAATATGAAGTGAAATGTTTTGAGATTATATCTTTTAAAGATAAACTGAAAGTGAATAATTGAAATCGATTTGAAAATCATATATCAATGGATATTTGGAAATTTAAATTCACATGGAATTTATAAAGGAAAAGTGAATTTTTTTAAAAATAAACATCGATTTATTTTTGAAGGGTGGGAAAATACATCTTGTAAAGATATTTTTGGAAAATAAGTAATTTGGGAAAATTATTTGAAATCTGGAGATGTTGTGAATATCTGTTGATAGTTAGATAACCGACTATCAATATTTACCTTTAAATGGGTATTTGTTATCATTCAAATGCTACACTTATTTAAAAAATAAGCGCTTGTTATTTGGTTTAGCGGGGAGAGGACCTTTGGGTCATAAATCCTATTCTGAATAGTGGTACGTTGTAATGGATAACATTTGGAGACCGATGTTTAAGACCGGATACTTTCGATAATGGAAGGATTACCGTAGAATGACTCTGCATCGGCTAATCTCCGATATAGAGATTTTATCACCCTTTGTGATGGGAATTTCGGACGTGATCAGTGAATATCCGGATTTGCAAGGACTTCTTTGGAAGTGCCTTCGGTTCTGTTCGATCCCAGAACGGACTTGTATGGATGTGTGCCTGACGTTACGATTTGAGATGCAAAGCTGGTTTCTATCAAATATATTTCTATTGATGGCAGAGAATTTATTCACTTAGCTTAACACCCTTCTCTGAGATGTACGAGCTTAGGGGTCTTGTTGTTGATGGTTACTAGTGATATATTCCCAGTTTGGTAACGTGGCATGCTGAGTGCTGCTGATCATTTGTTGATCAAAGCATGACTTTTATGAAAAGCGTAGCTTTGTGGACGAGACTTCGTCGGACCTCACCACCCGGAAATGATCAAAACATGAAAGATGCAGCAAGGTTATTAGGGAAGCACCCCCTTAGTGTATGTCATTTCCTTCTGGATAGAGGTGGTATCATGGAATGGAGCCCAGTTACTTAACCTATGTTGTTGCTGCAAACTTATTATTTTGTGGGTGTTGGTGGATCCCGGGATTTAGGTTTGTTACGACCGGGGGATCGCATACTCGTGTCAGTTGTTACCCAGCTAGGGTTAACCCGGCCTTGTTTGGCAGAGATCCGGTTAGGTTCTCGGGGCGTCTTTCCAGAGGCGTACCCATGTACCAATGGGAAGTTCTTTGACCTGACCATTTGTTGGAAATCCAAAGAAACAATACGAGCCTTGTACGGTTTTAGTTGTATAACCTGCCATGGAATGTGGCGGTAACATGCTATTGAACATGGTAGCTATAGTAGGCATAAGTGCGAAATGTCTATGCTGGCTAAGATTTATATTATACTTTCGAAAGGTTTTCCACTTTGCACTTATAGTAATAATATCAAAGAAATTTGCATATCAAGCATGTTTAACTATCAAAAGGAGAAATCTCCTCCGATTCTGCGTTTGCATTGTGTGTGCGTGCAGGAGGCCTTATGGTAATCTCTTTTCCAAAAGCATTGCGGATCTATTTTAAAACATTTCCTTGTTTATTTTTAAAGATAAACTGTCTTAAGTTCTCACACTAGTCCCATGACTGACTTGGAGTTTATTATTCCCTTCCTAAACTCTGGGTGCCCACCAATTTCTACATGGGCAGTCTAGAGTCAGGTTATCAGGTCATTCTGGAATTCAGGAGATGGCGTGGAGATCAGGATTAAGCTGGACGGCATGGCGTATAGACATGTATATAGTATTTCTTTTCTGCTGTTTGTTTTTGTAAACTCTGATAACGTAATGTGATGTAATGTAATAACTAATATAGTTCTTTGTTTTAAAAGATATTCATTTATCTATTATATGTTGTTCCGCTACAATTGTGAGATTCTGATATTGTTTTAGTTTTCTTCTTTTTTTTCTTTTCTTTCTAACTTCTTCTATCTTTTTCTTCTTCTTAAACCCTAAGGGCTCGGTTTTCCGGCCTTCGATTGCTCGGCAGTTTATAAAGTGGACATATTAATGTCGATCTTCGAAAGTCGAAGAATCAGCACCTTACAATGTGGTATCATAGCATTTGGTTAAGCGACAACCTTGGCTCTGTTGGGAATTACTCATTAGAGATAGAGTCAATTCTACTCTAGAATGAATAAAAGTGTAATAATAGTTATGAGCGCTTATTTGTTAGTGAATATGAAATTGTTTTGTATTGTGTTGACTTATCGGTTGATTGTTTATGGACTCTAGTCGGTGCAGTCAAGCTAACTGTTTCGATAGGGGTTTCTAAACTCTTAAACAAGATAAACCGACGTAGTATCATTTAAATTAGGTAAATGAAATAATTTTACCTTGATTACATTTTTTATATAAATGAATCATTTTTCAGAATTATTAAAGAGTATATAAGTTGATTGTTTGGTGGTAGAAAATGTAAGAATATATATATAAGTTAATTAAAAGAAAAATTGTATAAGCAAATGAATTATTAAGTATGGAATTATAATTAACGTGATTTACAATTGTGAAGTAATGTTATATATAATAAGTGAAACCATATGAATATATTTATAAATGTGAGTTATAAGTAAAAGGAAATTTTTTTGAAAGAACATTAAGCACTGAATTCACTACTATTGCTGGGAAATAATAAGGGTGATGACTGCAGCATCATCAGTATCATTTTCAAGTTTCTGTGTGATGGATTTGCTACCATAGTAAATTGAAAATTGAAGTTTGGTTGTGATAAACAAATTTGAAATTAAAATCCAAGTTGTAATTGTTGCATATAAGTGAAACGATCTTTGGACTTATAAATATGAGATAATAAATTTGACTTTGGTAAAAGTTAAATAGAATTTAATTTAGAATTGGAATTAGAATTGGATTTATAAGGGAAAATTAAGTTAAGTTAAAGAAATGATGTTTGAAATGGAATATAACTTAAGTAATGTTGTATGAAGTTGATTTTGGTATCAAAGTAAATTAATAAAGTGAATTAGATAGATGTGTACTTCAGTTATATAAATGAAATTCAACTTTATACGGTAAAATAAATTAGCAATTGAATTAATGAATGTATTGAATGTAAATCAATTGAATGTAAATGAATTGATATGAAATATTGGACGTAAGTGTTAATTCATTAAAGCTAATTAAAAGTGATGAACCAAATTGAATGAGTGTAAGCAAAGTAAAGAAATTTGGTAATGTTGGATATACATTTTTTGTTGGATGATGGTTACTTGATTGTATAGAAATCCATATGAAATTGAATTAATGAAATTGAAAGCTGTGTAATTGAATTTGATTCGGAAGTGAACTAACTTGAATCTAAATTAGTGAATAGAAACTAATTGAAAATGAACGTTAGTAAAGTCCAATGTTAATGAATCAAATGTGACTAAATTAAAAAAACCAATTCATTGAATATTAATGAGAAGTGAATGTATATTGATTTGATATGGATTTGTTGGACGATAGTTGTTTGTTGGTTGCATTTATTGCTTTTGTTGCATTTGCTATACTGGCACATATTGTTGTTGCTTCTGGTATATGTTGTATATTGAAATTACTTTCAAATATGCATGTTTCTGATTGTTGTTGAGTGTTTAGTAGGCATGGATTGCGCTTGCTTCACTTTTGGAGCTCGCTTTCGCGCTATATTAGCCGTATATGCTCGCTAATAATATATAAGGTACATATCTCGGATTACATATTATACTTTTACACCTTTTTCCCCTACGGGATGCCTCATTACTTTGATGATATGTATATTTGTGATATATATTGCCATTTTTTTTCGGATCGAGCCACGCAAAGGAGGTTATGGCGAAAATTTTCGAAAATTTAAGGTGTTAGAATATTTTTGAGAAAATTGGAAAATTTTGAAAACTATAACTTTGATTTTCGAGTGAAAAGTTAAACGATATAGTTGGTTTTGAAAAGATAACTAAGTATGATTTGAAAACTTAGTAAAGTTATTGTAAATCCTTTAACTATTAGATTTTGAGAAAGTTAAACACTTAAGTGAATTTGAAATCTAATTTGAATGGTTTTGAAAAGTTAATGGATTCTGTAACTTTTTCTTACTTGGTAATTTCGAGGACAGAATTACCAAGTAGGGGGAAGTTTGTAACGACCCATAATTTCTGTCATTTGAAATTCATATATTTAATTGATTTTTAATATTAACAAGTAAAATTTGTTAGTCGAATAAATTTTATTTCGAATATCTGGATTTAATTGGATAATTAAATCGACAATTTAATATTTGAAATTACAGAAAAAATTGAAAATTGGGTTAAATGTGATTAAATTTGATTCATAAAGTTGTATTTAATCATATTGGAGTTAGAATGATGTTATAGAACTTTTAAAATTGATTTAAAAGTTAATTTGCAGAAATTGAATATTTTAAAATTTAATTGATGAGTAAAAATAGCCATTTTTCAAACAGTCCCGGATTTCGACGAAACTAGTTTCATTTGATCCGTAATGTTAAATTATTGTATGGTTTCAAATTTCATGTCAATTGGATTTACGGTTTGTCCGGGGAAAGCTAAAACGCACTGAAATCGATTTGAGTGAATTTTGAATTTAAATAGTTGATTCAAAAACTTATCTTCCAAATATGATCGAATTGGCGCCCGATACATACTCCATTGCATTTGGAAAGGGGGTAAAACATTATGAATGCCAGGCGGCACGCTTCGTTTGGAGTGCGGAAAAATTTCGGTTGAATAGTGCGCGAAAATTTTCTATAAAAGGATCTCATTCTTTGTTATGTTCACAAAACCCTAGGGTTTCTGGTCAGCCGCCACCTCCAATCCTTAAATAGCCGAAATTTTCCCAATTTCTTCTATTAATTTATTTAAATCCGTAAAGAATTAGCAACTACATTCAACTAACAAATCGTAGATCTAAGTGAGATCTACAAATCCATATGGAGATAATCAAGTTTAGCGAAGGGATTGGAGGCTAGGAGCTCACGTGGTGGTCACGTTCAAGACGTTGGATCTTGTGCTAGGGAGGGCTGAGCTTGATGGTGTCACGGCCGAAGGTGGAGTCGACGATGCTCTTCATCGTGGAGTTCGCCGATCGTCTTCAAAGTCGACGTAGGAGGTCGCGTCATCTAGGTTTACAAGGCGGCCGTGGGTTTCGGTTCTGTTTTACTGAAGGAGGGAAGAAAGCATGAAGCACGACTCTGATCTAGGGGAAAGGAATGGATGGCCCAGATTCAATGAGATAAAAATAAAAATAAAATGTTAATTGTTTTGTAATTATAATTTGTACAAACTTTAAATTATCATAACTTTTCATACGAGGTCGAAAAATTACGAAACGAATTGCGTTGGCTTCGTATTGACAAACACTACGTGATGGAGCTGGATTGGAGTTGATTTGAGCTAGAAAATTTTTTGGGTAAAATTAAACGCACTTTTACTTTTATTCGAAATAAAACGCTGAAACTATTATTGGAAACAAGGCGAGAACTTCTCACTCAATCGAAACTGTTTCGATTTAAATTTTAAATAGTCAGATTTAAAATTGCTTGATTTTCTGATTAAATGATAAGTTGTTATCTATTGTATTGAAATAGAACCTATACGTCGTATATTAAGCGGATGTTATTTATTAAACACATATACCGCGATACTTCACTTTGAACTGGAATTGGTATTATATACGTACTTGGAGTTGATTTTTTCGCATTATATAGCGGATGAGACCCTATTGTGCCGCATAATAGCGGATGATATTTTATATAAACATATGTATCGCGATGTCCTGTATTAAAACGGTATTGGTATTGTGCTAACATATGTGGATGCAAGGAAACAGGTTGGAGGGATCCAACTGGATTCCACAACAATATTGATTCATTTACAGAGGTATGCGATATATTCTGTTATCATATTGATATATGATGTTTGGATGTCGTGATTTTTATATTTAGTGTTGTAGCAGCATTGGGCCTATTTTTTGGAGTTTTAAAAATGTTAAAGTAACGATTTTGAATTTAAAAGGATTTTCAAGTGATTTTTGAAAGTATACATTTTATTGAATTTTGGAATTGATTCATTTTAAATAAATAAACATTATAATTTTTATGTTATAAAAATTATGATTTTGTGAAATATAACTGAAATGTGATTTTTGAAACAAGTAGTTGATTAATTTATAAAATGGTTTAAATTAGGACTTTTGAATTATTATAAACGGTTTATATAAAAGATTTACAAAATTGATATTTATAAATAAAAATATTGGAATTATAAAACGAGTTTTTATAAGTGTTAAAATGGAGCATAAATGGATTTCATAAGTGAATGAAATTTATAGATTTATAAATTGTGAAGTTAAAAAATGAATAGATTTTGTAAAATAAAAGATTTATAAGTAATTTTCTTATAATTTGGATTTTGGCGTTTAAATGAGATATAAATAGAATTTGTAAATTAAGGGAATTTATAAGTTGAAGTTTTTATAAAATATATATATGCGAATTTATAAATGTCTTTTTATAAATCCAAAATCAATTGAATTTGATGAGTAAATATGAAAGCTTATTAAAGGGGATATATTCATGATTTTGGACAGTGGATAATCCTTTAAATTAAATATGTAGAAGTGATCAATTTGGTAAACGATTGATATTCACGATTTTGGATAGTGACTTATATATTAAAGAAATGTTTTAGGAAGCGATCTTTTAAATAGAATTAAAAACTATCTGAGGTTATTTTAAAATGTATTAAGGATCGAAACCATAGATTTCAACATTCATTGTTGAAATAGACGTTTTCGAGAAATAAGGAAATGATGGACTATAACACTGTTGTTGTAGTAAATGATTTTTTAAAGGAAATATTTTATATAGTATTGGGATTTATATATCCATCTTAATTTCGAATCCTTATACTAGTGATTTTGGGTTGTCGTAACGATGTTTTACGCAACATGCGTTTTGACTCAAATGAATGTGTTTAAGAGAATGTTTTCCTTAAAGGATAAAATATATACTTAATTGTGATTTAAGTATAATGAATATTTTCCAAATGTAGGAAATAAATAGATTTGTGAATTAGTTGTTGTTATGGAAATGTTTTCCAATATGAAGTGAAATATTTTGAGATTATATCTTTTAAAGATAAATTGAAAGTGAATAATTGAAATCAATTCGAAAATCTTATATCAATGGATATTTGGAAATTTAAATTTACATGGAATTTATAAAGGAAAGGTGAATTTGTTTAAAAATAAACATTGATTTATTTTTGATGTGTGGGAAAATACATCTTGCAAAGACATTTTTGGAAAATAAATAATGTTGGAAAATTATTTGAAATCTGGTGATATTGTGCATATCGGTTGATAGTTAAATAACCGACTATCAATATTGACCATTAAATGGGTATTTGTTGCGATTTGTTTGAATTTAAATGCTACACTTATTTTAAAAATAAGCGCTCGTTATTCGGTTTAGCCTGGAGAGGAACTTTGGGTCATAAATCCCATTTCGAATAGTGATATGTCGTAATGGATAATATTTGAAGACCGGTGTTGAAGACCGGATATTTTCGAAAATGGAAGGATTACCATCAAATGACTCTACATCGACTGATCTCCGATATAGATATTTTATAACCTTTTGTGATGGGAATTCCGGACGTGATTAGTGAATATTCGAATTTGCAAGGAATTCATTTGGAAGTGCCTTCGGTTCCGTTCGATCCCGAAACGGACTTGTATGGATGTATGTATGACGTTACAATTTGAGATGTAAAGCTGGTTTCTATCAAATATATTTCTGTTGGTGGCGGAGAATTTATTCTCTTAGCTTAACACCCTTCTCTGAGATGTACGAGCTTAGAGGTTATGTAGTTGATGGTTACTAGTGATGTATTCCCAATTTGGTAACGTGGGATGCTGAGTGCTGCTGATCATTTGTTGATCAAAGCGTGGCTTTTATGAAAAGCGTAGCTTTGTGGACTAGACTTCGTCGGACCTCACACCCCGAAAATGGTCAAAACAGGAAAGATGCAGCAAGGTTATTAGGGGATAGCGCCCCCTTAGTGTATGTCATTTCCCTCTGGATAGAGGTAGTATCAGGGTATGGAGCCCAGTTACTTAACCTATGTTGTTGTTGCAAACTTATTATTTTGTGGTTGTTGGTGAATCACGGTATTCAGGTGGGTGACGACCAGGCAATTGCATACTCGTGTCTGTTGTTACCCAGCTAGGGGTAACCCGGCCTTGTGTTGGCAGAGATACGGTTAGGTTCTCGAGGCGTATTTCTAGAGGCGTACCCATGTGGCAATGGGAAGTTCCTTGGCCTGACCATTTGTTGGAAATCCAAAGAAACAATAGGAGCCTTGTACGGCTTTAGTTATATAACCTTCCACGGAATGTGGCGGTAACCTACTATTGAACATGGTAGCTATAGTAGGAATAAGCGCGAAATGTCTATGATGGCTAAGGTTTATATCATACTTTCGAAAGGTTTTCCACTTTGCACTTATAGTAATAATATCAAAGAAATTTGCATATCAAGCATGTTTAACTATCATAAGGAGAAATCCCCTTCGATTCTGCGTTTGCGTTGTGTGTGTGTGTAGGAGGCCTTATGGTAGTCTCATTTTCCAAAAGCATTACGGATCTATTTTAAAACATTTCCTTGTTTATTTTTAAAGATAAACTGTCTTAAGTTCTCACACCAATCTGATGACTGGCTTGGAGTTTATCGTTCCCTTCCGAAACTCTGGGTGCCTACCAATTTTTACACGGGTAGTCTAAAGTCAAGTTAACAGGTCATTCTGGAATTCAGGAGATGTTGTGGAGATCAGGATTAAGATGGACGTCATGGCGTATAGACGTGTATATAGTATTTCTTTTCCGCTGTTTGTTGTTGTAAACTCTGATAATGTAAATGGTGTAATGTAATAACTGATATAGTTCTTTGTTTTAAAGGACATTCACTTACCTATTATATGTTGTTCCACTGCGATTGTGAAATTCTGATATTGTTTCAGTTTTCTTCTTTTTTTTCCTTTCCTTTCTTACTTCTTCTATCTTTTTCTTCTTCTTAAACCGTAAGGGTTCAGTTTTTCGACCTTCAATTCCTCGGCAGTTGATATAGTGGATGTATTAATGTCGATCTTCAAAAGTCAAAGAATCGGGTCCTTACAGTATAATTGTTTATACAAGGTCTGAAATGGACAAACAAGCTGTATTGGATAATGGATTGCAAATTAAAAGCAAAGGTGAGATCTTCTCACTCAATCAGTATTCTCTTGATTTACATTTTAGATAGTTAGATTTAAAATTGGTTGACTGTGTGCTTGGATGATTGATTTATAATAATTATTCACTGGATGATATTATACATATATATAGTAGTATATAATATATATTGGGCGATTGATTTCACGCATTATATAGCGGATGAGACCCTATTGCGCCGCATAATAGCGGATGATATTTTATAATTCCCATATACCGCGATATTCCACCTTGAAGTGGAATTGGTATTTAATTGTTGTACTAACGTTGTGGATGCAAGGAAAAGAGGTTGGAGGGATCCAACTAGATTCCTCAAATCATTGAATTTGTTTCAATATATTATGTGTTGATTTATTTAAAATCTGTATGTGATTTTATTATGATTGAAATCGTTGAAGGCTAAATTTTTAGCCAAATATATAAAATGTTTAATGAATCGATTCTAAGTAATAAGATAAAAAAATTGAAGAATTTATTTTAAAAATACGGTTTTTAAATAATTTGGATGAGATAAAGGAATTTATTTTAAAAATAAATTCTGAAAATTTATTTGGTGTTAAAAGAATAAATCTTTGGGAAATCAATTTGGAATCCGATTTGGTGTTTAAAATAAAAATTTGAAATCAAATGAGAAATTGATTTGGTGCTTGTATACGATCCTTGAAGTCAATTTAGAAAAATCATATATCAGTGGATATTTGGGGACTTAAATCCACAACGAGAATTTTATAAAAGAAAGGGATTGTTTTAAAGACTAAATTGGTATTTGATTAGAAATTAGATATTAGATAGTTATATCCTATCTACTAATTTTATTTTAAAATTAGTATGGACTTGAATTTTATATGAGATTATCTTTACAACTAATGTTTAGACAAAATGTTTTAAAATAGTTTTTATTTTAAATATTCCAAGTATATAAGTTTGGATAAGTAATTTAAATTATTTTAAAACATTTGATCTCGGCAGATTTTCAGTGGAAATAAATAAATATTTGAAAATGTATTCCGCGCAAGGAAAATGTAATTTGGAATTGTTTTCAAAGTATTGAAATGTGAAAAGTAATTTGAATTTTTTTTCAAATGGTTGAAGTGTGAAATATATCTTGCAAAGATATTTTGAAAATAAATAATTAGGAAAATTATTTAAATCTTGGTATTTGTTGTGAATATTTATTGATAGTTAAATAACCGATTATCAATATTGGTCTTTAAACTACATTTGAATTTCGATGCGACCGGGGGTCGGATTCCAAGTGGATGTCCGAAAACCACATCGAACCTTTGTGATTGTGATAGATCTTTTATTCAAAAGAACGAAGTGGAAGTTGTTGTGATTTGTTTGAAATCTGATTGATCACTTATTTTTAAAAAAGTAAGCGCTCATTATTCGGATTGGCCAGGAGAGGTCCTTATGTCATAAAACCCATTCCAAATAACGATACGACGAAATGGGATTGCATTTGAAGATGGTGTTGAAGATGGGTATTTTCGAAAATGAAAGGATTACCTGTCGATTGTCTCTGCACCGGGTTGCTCCGTTATATAGATTTCATTACCCTTTGTGATGGGGATTCCGGACGTGATTAGTGAATATCCGGATTTGTGAGGGCTTCTTTGGAAGTGCCTTCGGTTCCGTTCGATCCCGGAACAGACTTGTATGGATGTGTGTCTGACGTTGCACTTTGAGATGTACAACTGGTTTCTATCAAATACGTTTCTGTTGGTGGCGGAGAATTTATTCTCTTAGCTTAACACCCTTCTCTGAGACGTATGATCTCGGAGGTTATGTAGTTGATGGTTACTAGTGATATATTCCCAAATTGGTAACGTGGCATACGAAGTGCGGCTGACCATTTTTTGATCAAAGAATGACTTTGTGAAAAGTGTAGGTTTGTGGACGAGACCTCATCGGATCTCACAGCTCGAAAATGGTCAAAACAGGAAAGATGTGGCAAGGTTATGAGCGTCGCGCCCTTTAGGGTATGTCATTTCCTTCTGGAAAAGGGTGGTGTCAGGTATGGAGCACTGATATTTAACCGTTGTTTTTACTGAAAATACTTTTCTTTGTGGTTTTTGGTGTAGTGGATCTTCGGATAAAGTTCCCAAAGGACTGGGGGATGGCATACTCAAGTAGTTGTTACCAACTTACAGAGGTTACCCGGCCTTGTGTTGACAGAGATCCGGTTAAGTTCTTCGAACGTCCCTCCAGAGGCGTACCCATGTGGCAGTATGAAGTTCCTTAGCCTGACCATTTGTTGGAAATCTAAAGAAACAATACGCGCCCTATACGGTGTTAGTTGTATAACCTGCCATTTACTTATGGTGGCCCCCCACCATTTAGATTGTAGCTATAGTATGCATACAATAATGGTTGTATGCTGGCCAAGATTAATATTATAATTTCGAAATGTTTTCTGCACTATGCACTAATAATAATATCGAAAGGATTTTGCATATTAAGCATGTTTGACTATTATAAGGAGAAATCACCTCCAATTCTTCGTTTGCATTGTGTGTGTGGCAGGAGGCCTTATGGTATTTTCATTTTTCAAAAGCATAGCCAATTTCTTTTATTTTCTTTGTGAAAATAACCTTTTTAAAGATCTCACACCAGTCCCATAACTGACCTGGAGTTTGTTATTCCCTTTCTAAACTCTGGGTGCCCATAATTTTACACACGGGCAGCCCAGAGTCAGGTTAGCAGTTTTTCAAGAGCGAAGTCAAGAAGTTGCTATGGAAATCAGGAGTTAGAGCTGGATGGCGAGGAGTATCACTTATGTATGTAATATTTCTTCCTACTGTTTGTTGTTGTAAACTCTGATAATGTAATGCGATGTAATGTAATAACTGATACAGTGATTCTGTTTAAAGATATTTATTTATCTATTATATTTGTTGCGCGGCGATATGTGAGATTCTGTTATTGTTTCCGTTATTTCTTCTACCTTTTCTTCTTTAAATCCTTACGGTTCGGTTTTTCGGCATCCGACTGTTCGGCATTCGATACAGTGGACGTATTGATGTCGACTTTTCGGGCGTCGAGAAATCGGATATGTTACATAAGCTAACCCACGGGAGTCGGGGTCACGTCATATCTCATTTAGAAATCGTTCGCCAAAACATTCTACTTCATTTCTGAAATCTCCACCACATACATAGTTGTTAAAGTGATTTTTGGTATTGGCAGAGTGTATGATAATATCCGATCCCAAACTCTTTTACAACCAAATGCTTATTTCACACCGGATGTTTCTTTTATATTCCAAAGGGTCAATTCATAATTTATAATAAAATATCATATTCAATTTCAAATCATATCTCTTTCGAAATCATATTCACTTTCAAACTATATTCACTTTCAAAATCATATTCACTTCCAAATCATATTAGTTTCAAAAATCATATTTACTCTTAAAGTCATATTCATTCAAGTCATCTTTACTTTCCAATTATCGATATGTTATGTTAAATAAATTCTTCGTTTTAAAATTATCTTATTCACTCAAGTATGTCATTCCACAAAAGGTATCAATTCTAGAGTCCAACTTAGGTTGTAACATCATCAAGAATTTTAAATATAAATATTTCAACTTTACACAGTCAGAAATTTAGAAAATAGTTAAGATATAGATAGTTTAAATAGTATGTAAAGTAGTTTAAGTAGTAAAAATAGTTTAAATAGGTTTAAATTTGATATACCATGATTTAAAGTGTTTAAATAGATTTAAATATATATTAAATGTAGAATAAATGCATTTAAATTATATTAAGTAGATTTTAAATAGATTAAATGAATCTAAAATAGATTAAATGGATATAAAATAGAATAAATAAATTTAATTAGTTTAAAATCGGTAAAATAGGTTAAATTAGATTAAATAGGTTATAATATATTAATATAATTAAAATGGTTTAAAATTGATCAAAATATTTAATTTAATTAAAATAGATTAAATTAGTTTAATAGATTTCTAAGTTATATTCAAACATTTCAATAACTCAATTCCAATAAATTCATTTATTTTGATTCTTCAACTTTCAAATTCCTAATTTAAATCCTTTAAATAATTTATAAAATAAATTCCAATTTCATCATTAACACTTGGATTATCGAACATAATTCAGTTTATATAAATTAATTTCTATTCCAAAAGGGCAGTTAAGTGAATTCAAAATTTCAAAGATTCAAAATTCATTTAATTTGACCAATCCGGTGTTCGTATATAATTTTCTACCCTATGGTCAAGTGATACAGATAATTATCATTTCAACCTACAATTTACAATTTTACGGTTATATATCATTTGAAACCGCGATCCCGATATAAATAAAAATCCACAAATTCACTCGAGTCTATCATTTCAACCCACAACGATTCTTTCCTAATCGATGGATTATTCGAGTTGTATCATTTCAACTTATATGGAACTTGCAGTTATAACATAAAATACAATATCCAGTCATCCAGTATCAACAATCAAACATTCATCACAATCATCCAATTCAATCAATAAACATCAATAGATAACTGATAATCAATAACTGGTATTAAATTGAATTTTAAAATTCAATATTAATTTATACGATGATTAAATGCAATAAAAGTCAAATTTAACTAGAATGACAATTTTAAATATACCAATATCGATCAATAAATTACTAACCACATCATAAATTTATTTTAACTAACATAAGAAATTTTAGAACTTATTAGTGGGTTAAAACACTCACCTTCGAATTTAAATCGATTTAGAATCTAATTTAGGCCCAAAATTTAAACAGTCTCAGAAATCTTCCAAACCAGTGTCAAAATGTCTACAATTTCTATATGATTGCGTTGGAATGAACCATGCGTGAATTGGACCTCGTATGCGAATGTTATGCATATTAGAAGTTTGAAATCCAAATTATAAAATAAATAATATAGACGAATCATAGCTTACCACGCCACCATTTATAGATTAAGACTTACAGTATTCACCCTTTCCATTTAATCTGATTATAAATAAATTAAACGTTAACTTAAGCTTATGATCATTTTTCTTACCTTATTCACTTTTATTACATTTAATTAGTGACATTTCAAACTATTAACTTTAGTTTATAACACTTTATAGCATTAGATTCTTATTTACAAAAGTAATTCTATTGAACACTTTCATTTTTCTAAAGTTTGACTCGTATAATATTCTATTACATATCTTTATTAACATTTCAACTTTTTAATATTTTGGTAAGTTATATATATGTTTTTAAGAATGCAATTGAATATTACCCAAGTTTCTCTTATATATTTAGTTAACAAAATGTTTAATTGTTACCCTTTCTTATTTTCATTTCCCTTTTTATTTACGGTTTACAAATTTTCAATTTCTTATCTATTACATTAATCATTTTAACATCAAATATCTCATTGACATTTTAGAAGTTTCCGTTAATACAGTCATGATTCCATTCAATGCTTATAATTTAAATTTCTAATTTACACAAACTTAAGAACCAAACAACCGGGTTTCTTTTCAATTATTTCAAAGTAATATATATAATCATATCTGGAATTCAATATTAAGATAAATTTATCAAAAAAATTACTCAGTAAAATTACAATGGTCTCAGACTTTGAAACTCGAAAATTAATGTCGATGATGTGTGCACTCATCGCTGAAATTATTTTCCAGCGACAGAGATGGGAATACAGGACTTATTTCCTTTAAAAAATTTCTTTTTAAAACATTTCATTCAAATCACCTTGAAATATTTATATCGAAAAATACTTCTAAATAATAGTAATATTATATTCCAAAATCATCGAAAATAATTTTCAGAAATCCTCGAACTTCGGTTGTCAAATTTAAATTTATATTCATTTTACTTGCAAATCTTACTTTACAATCAATAATTATAAAAACTTCACTACTTAACCACAAACATATTACATCCAACTATATCACTTATAAAATTTTATTTTCTTATATACAAAATATATAATAGGAAAAATTATTTCATTCACCTATATTTCAAAACAATAATGTGTCGATCTATCCTATTACGTGTTTAGAAATCCCTATCGATGTCATAACGTCCTATGCAACAACCAGAATTTATAAATACAAAACAAAAAAAATTCACACGATATAAAAACATTTTGTAACAATAACAAATACACTTACTCATATATATACACTCAACGGCTCATTCGATGGTATTACTACGCTATTTTATATGTGCCAGACCCCATAAAGCCAAGGTTATCGCTAAATATAGCATTGATACCAACTGTAATGACCTGTCATTTTGGATGGTTTTAAATCGACGATAAACTGCACACGTCAGACTCAAACCGTTCAAAAGGGAAAATTGTTATGGGTTAAATAAGAAAAGCAGAGAAAGAGTGGGAAAAATACAGAATCTTGCAGCAGAATGACAAAATATAATAAAGTAACAGTTCATGAAGCTTTTTATAGATACATTTGATTGTTCTTTTAAAACAAAAAAAGTAAAAGTTACATAAAACAGGAATAAAGAAATAAATAAATGAAATGTAACAACATGATGTAATGGAATACATATCATAAAAAATAATAGTACAAATCTTTTTCTTCGTCTTCCAGAAATAAGGTCTTCAGTCCTGAAATGCTCAGATTGACCCGAGCGAATTGAGAAGACAGAACACTCGAGTCAGAACTAAAAGATCTTATGTAAGTTAAATCAACAGAAAATATGAGTGTGATAGCATGAGAGATGTTTACGGGGTCTGCCATCTCCTATCCAGTGTCTAACGTGAGTGCAATAACTTAAGAGATGTTGGGATTCACACCTCCTAAGGATATGTTAAACTATCTACTATGTAGTACAATATGCTATTATAATATGTCAACAGTACAGTAAAAGTATTAAAATAGCGTTAAGGCATTGCGCATATTCCTATTAAACATTTTATATATTCCTATAGTCCATATAGTGTCGTACGCTCCTCCGTAAACCGGAGGTTCACCCAGAAGGCACTCCATAGTTATGGCACAAAACAAAATCGTAGAAAGCATGACAGGGCATGTGAACACGACGCTAAGACAATGACAGGGTAGATATACCACTTGCGGATTCGGACTGGTTGTAACGCATAGCAGCTACTACCGTCCACCTCTTAACACACTCCTAAATCAAAATCAAGAGGTGGCTACCAAATCGATCATAAAGTAATAGAATGATATCGAAGAAATGCGAGCAATAGGAGGAATGACCTCACTTGGCCCGGCGTGGCTCTTGTTTCAGTCACATCTAAGCCGACTCATTGGAGCCGGGGTCATGTCATATCTCATATAGAAATCATTCGCCCAACCATCCACTTCATTTCTGGAATCTCCACCATGTACATAGTTGTTAAAGTGGTATTCGGTATTGGTAGAGAGTATGACAATATCTGATCTTGGTCTCTTTAACAACCAAATGCTTGTTTCACACCAGATGTTTTTTATATTTCAAAGATTCAATTCACTATTTATATCAAAATATCATATTCAATTTCAGATCATATCTCTTTCGAAATCATATTCACTTTCAAACTATATTAACGTTCAAAATCATATTCACTTCCAAATCATATCACTTCCAAAAATCATATTTACTTCGAAAGTCATGTTCATTTCAAGTCATCTTCACTTTCAAAATATCGATAAGTTATGTCAAATAAATTCTTCATTTTAAAATCATCTTATTCACTCAAATATGTGATTCCACAAAAGGTATCAATTTCAGTTCCCAACATAAGTTGTATCATGATCAAGGATTTAAAATATAAATATTTCAAATTTACACAATCTGAAATTTAGGAAATAGTTTAGATAGTTTAAATCGTTTAAGTGGTAAAAATAGTTTAAATAGGTTTAAATTTGATATAACATGATTTAAAGTGTTCAAATAGATTTAAATACAGAATAAATACATTTAAATTGTACTAAGTAGATTTTATATAGATAAAATGAACTTAAAATAGATTAAATAGATATAAAATAGATTTAATAATTTAATTAGTTTAAAATTTGTAAATAGGTTAAATTGGATTAAATAGGTTATAATAGATTAATATAATTAAAATAGTTTTAAATTGATTAAAATAGTTAATTTAATTAAAATAGTTTAAATTAGCCTAATAGATTTC
Organism: Allium cepa; assembly: GCA_030765085.1. NCBI lineage: Eukaryota > Viridiplantae > Streptophyta > Magnoliopsida > Asparagales > Amaryllidaceae > Allium > Allium cepa. The sequence goes on along the minus strand of CM060935.1, from coordinate 269,586,703 downwards.
AAAGTTATATTCAAACATTTCAATAACTCAAATCGAATAAATTCATTTATATTTGACACTTCAACATTGAAATTCCCATTTTAAATCCTTTGAACAATTTAGTAAATAAATTCCAATTTCAGTATCAAAACTTGGATTATCAAAAATAATTTAGTTTATATAAATCAATTTCTATTTCAAAAGGCCAGTTAACTGAATTCAAAATATCATTGATTCAAAAATCATTTAATTTCACCAATCCTTTGTGCGTATATAATTTTCTACCCTAGGGTCAAGTGATAAAGATATTTATCATTTCAATTCGTAATTTACAATTTTACGATTATATATCATTTTAAACCGCAATCCCAAATTAAATAAAAACCATAAAATCGTTCGAGTCTATCATATCATCCCATAACGATTTTTTCCTAATCTATATATCATTCGGGTATGTATCATTTCCACCCATGGGGAACTTGCAGTTGTAAAGATATAAAATATAAGTTCCATTCATCCAATATCAACAATCAAACATTCATCACAGTCATCATCCAATTCAATAAATAAACAGCAACAGATAACTGCTAAACAATAACAGGTATTAAATTGAATTTTTAAATTCAATATTAATTTAAACAATGATTAAATGTAATAAAAGTCAAATTTAACTAGAATGAAAATTTTAAATATACGGCTAACACCACTCTGAACGGCGACTCAAGTACTCGAAAGAAAAGCGACCTAACGATCTAAAGCCTCCAGCGAGTTAACATGGCAACAGTTTGCGACATAACGACCTAACGAATTAAGGATCCAAGCGACCTAACAGGTTAACACACAAGCACCCTAATGAGATAAAGTGTGAGCGAGCTAACGAGGATGAAGTTCTATAACGAGCTAACATGTGACAACCTAAGCGACCTAGCAATCAATGCAACACAGCAGTATATCGCAACATAGGAGCTCAGCGACCTAGTAACTAAATGACCTATGCAACCTAGCGAGTTAACGACCTAGCGTGTTAACGACCAAGCGTGTTAACGACCTAGCGAGTTAACAAACTAGCGAGCCACGAGCTTCATATCGTTATGTCGCTTGGTTATAGGTCGAACCAACACTAGATCGCTGCTACTCCTATGACCTACCAGCCTTTTCAAGTGATCAAGTGCAACCATGAAAAGCCATAACCCGAGCTCCCTAGGTCGCTCTCGACCTATGACCTATCCCTAGGTCGCTCATGACCTACGACCTACCTTTAGGTTCTCCCTATAAATACCCCGCCTGCTCCAACTTAAAGGGGACTTTTGGATCATTTCTGGAATGCCTATACTTTGCTGTTTTCTCGACTCCTTCAACACTTCAAACACCGAGGACACTTCAATGAACTTTGAGAGAGATCTGACTCATTCAACATGAATTCGAAGAGCTTTTATATGTCAAAGTTCTAGCTATTTGTCTTAATCGTGTTGTAACCGAAGAATCATTGAAAGAGTTGTAATCAAATCAGCAATAAAAGAGACTAAGTGGACGTAGGCTTGACTTTAAGCCGAACCACTATAAAAACTGTGTCTTTTACTATTTCTCTGCTATTTTCTGCTTATTTTCAGTTCCCGTACTAACGGGTGGTGCTTTCACTATATTACAACTTACACCGGGGTGTTAGCGTACGTTTTTAGCATTAACATTTTTGGTGCTTTCATTGGGAACTGAACTTTGGGTGCTTTCATCATTGCTTCGCAAAAGTTCGTTGAAAGAATCTCTCTGAAAACCAAAAGTCTATCAGAAATTATGGCACCTGGAAGGAAAGGTAGATCTGCTAGATCCGGAAGTGCTTATGAGAATATCGCCACTTCTCCCACGTCAGATCAAGCGGCTCCTAGTGTTGGAATTACAAGGGCCGAATTGGACGCTGCAGTGTCTGGGTTGTATCAACAGATGGAAGCCCAGAACACTTTAATGTTGGACAGGATAAATGCTTTACTTGGAGTAAATCAACAACCAAGAAATTGTGAAGAAACCTTTGCAGAAGATGCTCATGATTCACAACAGAAAAGTGTTTGTCAAAGGGCAGCTGGCACCGCTTGAGGGTCACCTCCCCAGGGCGGAGGTTCACGGCCGCAGCCAACTCTTCGCGAACGTTTTTCCAAGCAAACTTCCAAAAATTTAGCGGACGTCTGTCCCACGGGGCCTCTAAACGACAAGAAATACCTCTAGGGAATGATTCGACAAATTATAAAAGAAAGCATGCAAAGGAAAGAAGACGAGAATGAATGGGGGTTTTCTCCAAGCAAGACTCCTTTCACTGAAAGGCTGCTGAAGGCCGAATTTCCAAAGAAGTTTATTATTCCGACTTTTCCAGCTTATCGGGGAACAAGCGATCCTAACCAATTCTTATACAAGTACAACTGGCATATGATTGGTGCCAGAGCATCGGATGAGATCAAGTGCAGATATTTTCTGGTGTATTTGGAAGAAGTTGCTCTGCTTTGGTTCACGAAGCTACCAGTCCGTTCTGTGGATCATTTCTCTGACCTCACTCGGAAATTCAAAGATCAATTCAGGTTATATACTTCAAAGGCCAAGGATATAATGTCACTATCCAGCCTCGAACAAGGCCTTGGAGAGCCTCTTAAATCTTTCTTAAACCATTTCAATATAGCCTTGGTTGAAGTTGATAATGCGGAGCCTCGGATGATTCTCACTTACTTTATGCGAGCTATAGACAAATCTAGTGAATTCGGGAAATGGCTAAAGATGAAAGAGCAAAGTTCGCTTGAGAAATTCTACAAGAAGGCCGACGAATTTATGCGCTTAGAGAGCCTTGCTGTGCCGGTAAAAGTAGTCGTGAACGAAGTTGAGAATAACAACGTTGCTTCTAACAAAAAGGAATCTGGTAGTCAGAAGAGGAAAAATGACGATGGAAAAAAGCAAAAAGATGCGAAGAAAACCCGCTACTTTAAACCTTCAGATTTTACCCCTTTAACTGATACTCCAAAGAATATCTTTTTCGCAACCAAGGATGTTGTTGAATACCCTAAAGCACCTAAGTTGAGGCTTGGGAAAAATGTAGCGCATAATGGAAGATTCTGTCGTTTCCACAATCAACCCGGCCATGACCCTAATGAATGTCGCCATCTAAAGGGTGTGATTGAAGAGCTGTTGAGCCAGAATGAACTTCAACAATATGTGAAGAGAAACAGAAAAAACCCAACCTCATCTACTTAGGGGCAACAAGTTCCCGCTTATCAATCCGGCTTAGGTGAGATAGCTACAACGCAGGATTCCGAGAGGCCTATCATTAAAAATGCCACAGGGGATCCTCACCCAGAGGGTAGAAGCTGGGGTGAGATGGAAAGATACGCTCACGATGTGAGATATGCCCCGGATTGTTATACGTCAAGTCAAGAAAGAGTTTCAGACTAAAGGATAAAATCTTCCTGCTTATTTGTCAAAGGCCTGGGACCGCCATATATCTTTGGAAGAGAACATAAAGGCGGATTCTCTCGCATAGTATTGAAGCTTTAGCAAAGTTCAATTATTGGGAATCGGTCCCTGTGGAAGTCTTGTCAGATCCAAGTACTGATGAGATCCAGCTCCGAGAGCCTGAAACAGCGAGCACTTGCGTCCATAGTTTACTTAAAAGCAATGCTTAAATTTGTAAATTGATTATGGATGTATCATTTTTGTAACGATTCACGCTGATTTTACTATAAATCTTGTGTTCTTTACTACTGTAAATTGCCTGTCTCATTTTGATGTGCATGTATCTTGAATATATTGCTAAAATGTCGATTTAATAATGCAGGCTATCAAAGCAAAGCTTACCTATTCAACACATCACAAGGCCAAGGATTCCTACAAATCATTCAACAAGCAAATGTCAAGTCACAAAAATTCCAGATTCAATTCCTTCATAAGGATTGCTTCTCACAAACAATTGGTGATTCCACTAAAGGGGCACCTTCCCAAAGTGAAGGTTCCAGGCCCTTGCTAACTAATTGCGATCGTCTATGCAAACGAACATTCTGTCAAGTAGCTTGCGTCTGCCCCGTGGATTCACTTAACAATGAAATGCACTTCTGTGGAAAAAACAAACAACTTACAAAGGAAAAGAACATGTGCTTGGAAACGATAACGAGGAGCCGCTGAGAGGCAGATGGTGGAAAGACAAGGGCGAGCAGACAGAAAACAACCAAAAAGGAGTCTTGCTTCTCAACAAAAAGGTTGGTGGAACCACCGAAGGGGCACCTTCCCAAAGCGAAGGCACCAGGCCCTTGCTAACTGATTGTGATCATTTGTGCAAACAAACATCCGGTTGGATAGCTTGTGTCTGCCCCGGGGATCCACTTAACCATGAGACGCAACCTTCCCGGCGAGCCAACCACCCAAAGCCCTCTTCGGAGGCACAACTCTTCGGAGGAAAAAGCCTTCTAACGAGGCACGCCGAAAAATGAAAGTGCTCTTCCTAACCAATAAGGTTGGTGGAATCACCAGAGCGGCACCTTCGCAAGTGGAAGGCACAGGGCCATTGTTAACTGCTTGCGATCGTTTGTGCAAACGATCATCCAATTAAGTAACTTGCGTCCGCCAGGTGAATCCATTTAGCTGTGAGAAAGTAACTTCCAAGCAATCAAATAAAGACCTCTTCCGAGGCACAAGCCCTCTTCGGAGGCACACGACCTCTTCGGAAGCAAAAGCCCTCTCCCGAGGCACCATAAGCCCTCTTCAGAGGCACGAGCCTTCTCCAAAGGCACACCTGCCCTCTTCGGAGGCAGAAGACCTCTCTCGAGGCACCACAAGACATCTTCGGAGGAACAAGCCCTCTTCGGAGGCACAAGCCCTCTTCGGAGGCACGTCCAAAGAAGAGTTTCTTTTCTCAACCAACAAGGTTGATGGAACCACCAGAGGGGCACCATACCAAGATAGAAAGCACATGGCCCTTGTTAACTGGCTGCGATCGTTTGTGCAAATGGACATCCAACTAAGTAACTTGCGTCCGCCCCGTGGATCCATTTAACTGTGAGAAAGCACTTTCAAGCGAACAAAACAAAAAAGCCATCTTCGGAGGCACACTGCAGCATTCAAGGGAAGATCAATTTCCCCATTTTGTAAATATTCTTCCCCAGAAGTTGGAGTGCAAAATCAAAGCTTTCTTTGAAAACCCACTTCACCACGTAGGAGAATCCACTTGTCTAAAATTAAAAGTGACTATCTCCGAAAGTGAAGTGTAAAAACTTTTTCAAACAAAAGAGAGAGAAGACTTCTCCAATACAAGGCACACTCTACTAAAGCAGAGAAATATTTCCTCAAAATGGAAAAATTATTCTCTAAAGTAAGAGTGCAAGCCTTCTCAAAATGGAAGAGTTGTTCTCCAACTTAAGAGCATAAGTCTTCTCGAAACATAAGAATTGTTCTCCAAAGTTTTACCAAATGAAAGAAATTGCAATAAGCCGTAGTATGGGGGCAATACAATACAATATAGCTACATTAATAAAAGCAACGCTCAAGCAACATACCACAAACTTATTGCAATATCACACAAAGAAAATGAGGAAACTTGTGCGAAAATAAGGAATAAATGCATTCACAAATATAGCCAAAAGATTGTACAAGTAAAAAGAATCATCTTATTCCATACTATAAATTTTTTTTTATACATGTGCAGGTTTCAAAAAGCGCGGGCCAGTACCCGCACAATCTCCGGTCAATAGAAGCCTTTATATACAAGCAAAAAGCAAAACAAGAAGGGTAAAGCGAGACTCGTTATTTCTTCTTCCCGCCACCTTTAGAGCCCTCGCTTGGCCTAATGGTTAACTTTGGGAGCCGGCCTGAGCGAGTCGGGGAAGAAGGAGAAAGAGGTACAACTGGGTCTACTTCCGCTTTCTCTTCACTGGCAGAAGTGCTTTTCTTTTTCTTCTTCGAAGTTGTGCACTTCTTCCTCTTCTTCGAAGAAGATTCGCTGCCCGTAGCAATAAGATCAATCAACTTTATATCGTCGGCAGCGAATTCCTCCGGGGTCCTCTAACCCTCTTCAAGCCCTTCAGTTTTCAGCTCTTGCGAAGCGGCCGTGTAATATAAGCCTTGAAGAGCTTCTATCTGTTCTTCTTAGGGACCCCGGTTTAGAATCAAGAGAGGGAGTAACTTGAAGAGATGAAGGAGCAACAACAGGAGGAGGCGAAGTCTGTGCAGCACTTGGCGTTTTCAGTACAGGGGAAGAGAAGTTAAAATCAGTATTCCTCGTGAAGAGAGGAGATAGTGGCGTGTCAAGGCTTATGTAATAATCAAAAAGTTCATCAAGCTCATGTGAAGCAAACAAGTAGTCCACTTGAGCTAGATTATTGTTGAAGTTACCTGGAGAAGTGGGCTCTATCACATCGATTTCAAAATCATGTGCTTCGATGTCTTCCCGGGCCTCAGTGTGGGCAGTCGTAATTTCGGTCTCGACTTTGGTAGGAGGCGGGGAATGAGAACTAGAGCCTATATTGTCAATGTCAACCAAAGCTGAAGGATGAGTCGGGTCAGTCAAAGGTGCCTTCCCTGAATGCTCTCTTTCCGCTGCTTCTGCTCGTTCTTTGCAAGCTGTTCTTTCCCGCTGGCGAGGGTGGCTTGACCTTCATCGTCCAGAAAATGAGCCTCGAGACCCCCCTCCGCATAGCCGGCGCATATAAGCATTTCAGCCGCTGCTTACCACACTTCCGCCAGGGTAATTTCATACTTTGGCCCCAAGAATGAGAGAATGCCGCGCCCCAAGACACTGTGAATTTAAAACTCAAATAAAGTAGAACTGACGTTGGCTTTCGTCTCCTCAGGAGACTGTTCAGCTGCTGCTTTTCCAGCAACGGCCTCTTCGCGCTTTTTTTCAACTCTAAAAAGCTGATCTTTTAACATTCAATCTCCAAGTCTTGGGAGCTAGTCTTTTGTCGCAGTTGAACAACATCACTGTGGTAGCTTTCCATAATTCTCTGTTGTGCCTCAAGACCGGCCTCAGCATCTCGTTGACTAGCATGAGCATCCCTTAGTTGCTTTTGAAGTACCTTTTCCTTTTGAGTAAAAGAAGTGAAAGAGGTAGCAGGATTGACTTTAAGTTGCTTGACTTCAGCTTCGAGTTTCTCATTATATGCAGTAATGTTTTTCATCTCCGTGTCGTGCTGGTCAAGAACTTTTTTCCATTTAGACTTGTCACTCTCCATAGTTAGCATAGCTTCGAGATTTAAGCGGTTCACTCGTTGAAGCTCATCGACTAGCTTTTTCCACCCGGACATTCTTTTAATGTCAAGCCTAATAGCATCAAGATTTCTTAACATAGCCTGTTTATCGATAGGAACCAAGTCCAAGTCAAAGCATACTCCTTTTAAACACCAGTTTGGAAACCGGCTTTGGAGCGCAGGCGGGGCATTCTCAACTTGATATAAAGGCCTGTTAATGATTGTCTAAATCTCAATTCTTTTGAGGGCAGGGGAACTGGAAGGGATGTCCAGAGCAATAGATGTAGTAGGCACTTTGGAAATATCAGATGAAGATTTTTCGATAGGCTTGGCCCGCTTGCTGGACCTTTCAGCTTCAAAACTCTTCCCTTTGTCATCGTATGATTTTATTTTATGGGAATCATCATCCATTGGGAGAGAGTCGTAGCGGTCATCCCTTCTTCCGTACCGCTCCTCATAAGCTTGCTGCTCGCGAGCTTTTCTGGCAGCTCTTTCTTCATCAGTTTCCCTCGGGGCCCGAAAATAGCGCCTGGGATCGTAAGAATCGCGTCTCCCATAGCGTTGAAAGACGTCGTAGTACGAACCACTGCGTCCCATTGGGCAACCTGAAAGTGAAGAAAAGGCAAGTTTAGAAATCTTCGAAATAGAGAAGCAAAGTGCATATAATTGCCAAAAATCATAAGTGTGTGTTTGATGTGCGGACTACACGCGTCAAGCTACAAACCACTCCTCAGCTTGGGAGTAATGTCGACTTTTGTAACAGGCGTCAACTCTTGGGTTGACAAAGTTGGTTGCAAGGTGGATGTCACTTCGACAGCTGAAGAAACAAGTTTAGAAGCATGTATCATCTTTGAAGAGCTCATGTGAAGTCAGCACTACGTCGCTCTGCCCTCCGAAAATGTCATCACCAACATGCCCAGTGGAACTCTTCTTCTCAGTTCCCTCATCAGCAGCCTTCCCAGAATATTGAGGAAGTTCTTCTTCTTCGATAACCGGGGGAAGTGTAAACTTGCCAGATGACCCCGCACCGTCAACAGGAGAACATTTCAACAGTGAGGCCTCTGTAATGGGTTCCTTCGGTGCAAGTTCCTTTACGGAAACCGAGGCATCTTACGTCTTTGCTTGAGAACCGGGGGCATCACGGAGTTGAATAGATTGAGAAGGGTGCAAAATTTCGAATTGGTGTAAAAACTCCTCCTTCAGCAGAAACTTGAGACTTCTCTCTTCAGTAGCTACAGCACTCAATCTATCAAAAGTTGACTTGTGGCTGGAATCTTTAGAAAGAAGAGGAAGTGCTGTAAAAGTAAAGAATGAAGTTAACACTTGAAAACTCGAATTTTGAAAAGCTTGAAAAAGGAAAGAACAGAGATAAGCAATCTTACTTCCTACTCTCCAGATGCCGTAGAATCCTGGAGGGCAATGAAGAAATAAAATTTGGTTCGAAAACCCATGGGCGCTTTCAGGAAGATCGGTAATCAATTTACGGTTTCTAGCACTCCTTACAAGTGTAATTGAAGGATGGCCTTTGTTCTTCGCAAATGTACACAGGTAGCAAATCTCTTCAAAGCTTGGAAGATGGTCGAGTGTCCTCCTGAACAGTACACACATTCCCATCAAGATGGCGTAGCCATTAGGGTGCAACTGGAAGGGAGAGATTGTTAATCGGAGAAGGAGCTGTCGAAGAAAATCGTTAAAGGGAGGAATAGCTCCACTCAAGCACATATGACGATTAACTGCGATAAAACCAAGAGGTGGCATGTCAGCAGTATCGTTTACCCCAGGAAGCAAAGCGTCCGCTTTAGCAATACCGAACTGAATACATAATTGATTGAACAACCGTTGATTCAAAGTAGTTGAAGTTCTTTCCAGGGGATTATCCAAGGGGTTAGCTATTGGGAAGACCTCTCCAGCTTGCCCTACTATCTTTTCTTGTTGAGAAGTCATTCTGGAACCGTATATTCAAATATGAAGGTGCACATTTCCTAAAAGTGTGAAGTGTTGTGCAAAGCTAATAAAGAGACAAACAAATATAACTGGAATTAAACTAATAGGCATTTGGCAATTATAAAGTTTCAGGGCTTGTTATTTTAGGTCCAAGTACAAGTACACTGTTGATGCAAACAGATCAGCTTTAGTTGATTAATTTTACTTTGCTTTAATACTTCGCTTGAACTTGTTTATTCAAAACACTTCATTCGTGTAATTTCTTTAAGTTGATTATTCTTTATCGACTAATCTGTCATTTGATGTGGGCAGTCAGTGGCAGCATATTCGCCCTAGTTTTCTACAGATGTTGTATTTAACAGGTTGTTAGCTTTAAAAGTTAATATAATCTGTAAAGAAGTGCAACAAGTTCAGGTAAGTTATCTCGACAGTTCAAGTTGAGAATTCAAGTTAAGAGCTGTCACATTTTTGCAAGTAGCCAAGCTCAAGCGGATTAGCATAGGTCAAAGCTTTCTTAAGTCGCATTGTTCAAGTCAAAGAGTTCAAGGCATGAGACTTCAGGTCAAGGCAGTGTATTTTTGTCTAAGTATTAGCTCGTTCAGATGTGGTTGCGACCTAAAGCTTAAGTCGCAAAGAGCTTAAGTCATAGAGAGCTTAAGTCGCAGAGAGCTTAAGTCGCAGAGAGCTTAAGTCTCACAGAGCTTAAGTCGCAAAGAGTTATGTCGTAAGGTTTGTTAGGTCGGTCGGCTTCCTTTAGGTCGTAAGGGTTGTTAGGACGGTTGAATTCGTTCGGGCGCTCCTGAGGTAGCTCGGCAATATTGAGCTATCTCCCATCGAAAGCCATAAGTCCTATTCCCCAATCATATTTTGCTACGCGTCCACCACCATTGCATCGCCCGAAACATCATGGCTTAACCTAAAAACCCACTAACCCGTTAACCACAAATCTCTTCGTCTCCTACAATCGCTTAAGGCCTCATCTTCTTCTCTGAATCTCCAGAAAACATCATCAAACTCCACAAACTCGAACACACACCACACAACTCTGAGAAATCATTGGCCGATCCGTTTTTAAAGAAATTACAAACAGTTCAATGGCGATCAGGGGCAAATCAGGAGGAAATCTTACGGCGAGGTAATAAAAACCGTGTGAAAGTGGTTACGAGGAAATTGATGGCAGATACAATGGAGAGGTAATAGATTTACCTAGGATTGTTAGGAATAGTGATCGAAGCAACAAGGGGTTTCACTTTAAGGATTCTTGAGCTCAAGAATGGCAATGGCGGCAGAGTATAAGCAGTGGAATGAGGAGGAAGAAACGAGCTAATGGATTATATAGGGTAAAAAAAGAAGGCGTATCGGCACACGAATTAGCGAGGTTATTAAGTCGCCCACGACCTAGAGTAGTTAGATCGAAGCACACGACCTATCACATAGGCGTATACTTCGAGGGGCAAGTGTTAACACCACTCTTAACGACGACTCAAGTACTTGAATGAAAAGTGACCAAAAGATCTAAAGCCTCCAACGAGTTTACGTCGCATTAGTTAGCGACCTAACGACCTAACGAATTAAGGAGCCAAGCGACCTAACGGTTTAACACACAAGCGACCTAATGAGATAAAGTGCAAGCGATCTAACGAGGATGAAGTTCTATAGAGAGCTAACATGTGACGATTTAAGCGACCTAGCAATCAATGAAAGACAACAGTATATCGCAACAGAGGAGCTCAGCGACCTAGCGACCTAGTAACTAATGACCTATGCAACCTAGTGAGTTAACGACCTAGCGTGTTAACGACCTAGCGAGTTAACGAACTAGCGAGCCACAAGCTTCATATCGTCATGTCGCTTGGTTATAGGTCGAACCAACACTAGGTCGCTGCTACTCCTATGACCTACCAGCATGTTCAAGTGATCAAGTGCAACCATGATAAGCCATAACCCGTGCTCCCTAGGTCGGTCACGACCTACGAACTATCCCTAGATCGCTCACAATCTATGACCTACCTTCAGGTTCTCCCTATAAATACCCCGCCTACTCCAACTGGAAGGGGACTTTTGGATCATTTCTGGAACGCCTATACTTTGTTGTTTTCTCGACTCCTTCAACAATTCAAACTCCGAGGACACTTCGACGAACTTTGAGAGAGATCTAACTCATTCAACATGAATTCGAAGAGCTTTTATATGTCGAAGTTCTAGCTACTTGTCTTAATCGTGTTGTAACCGAAGAATCATTGAAAGAGTTGTAATCAAATCAGCAATAAAAGAGACTAAGTGGACGTAGGCTTGACTTTAAGCCGAGCCACTATAAAAATCGTGTCTTTTACTATTTCTCTGTTATTTTCTACTTATTTTCAGTTCCTGTACTAACGGGTGGTGCTTTCACTATGTTACAACTTACACCGGGGTGTTAGCATACGTTTTTAGCGTTAACATATACCAAACAACGATCAATAAATTCCTAATCACATCATAAATTTAATTTAACTAGCATAATAAATTTTAGAAGTTGTTAGTGGGTAAAAACATCCACCTTCAATTTAAATCGATTTAAAATCCAATTTAGGCCCAAAATTCAAATTGTCTTGGAATTCATCCAAACTAACGTTAAAATGTCCAGAATTTCGATACAATCGCATTGGAATGAACCGCTCGTGGATTGGACCTCGTTTATGAAAGTTATGCATATTATAAGTTTGAAATTGAAATTATAAAATAAATAATGTCGATGAATCATAGCTTACCACGTCAGCATATTCCATAAATTTAATTGCTGCCGACCCAACCGTCAAATCTCCAAGCGAACCACTCCGATGAACTCCCCACTCGACTCTCCACACTATAGTACTAACAAATTGATAATTGGTCGATGTTGATCACGACATAACTAATGGCCGAGAATAATCCCTCGAATTTTTGGCACATAGAAACCCAAATTGAAAAACAGTAAGAAGGTTTGACTTGTGCTCGTCGGGAAAATTAAATTGATATATAATATGATACAGTTTGAGAAGTCTGAATTTTTCATTTGGTTATTGAATTGAATCTGTGGGTTTCGGAATTGGAGTTTGTCCCTGCGACTGGAAAGGAAAAGCCATGGAGAATTGTACATACTAAAATCAGAAATATGAGAAAAAACTAGGGTTTATAACGGGATATATATGGGCAGATCAGAAATAGAAATGAATGGACAAGATTGATTTGGAAGTTGAACAATAGATGACCCGTAAAGCCTGTTTCGTTTCCGAAACGTAAATGGGTCATCCCATGTATCAAAACAGATGTTTTCAATATTTTAAACTCAATGGAACACGTTTTAGGTCCTAATTCCATCGTATGAAGAAGTTAACTTAAAATCAGCTTATCTCAAATTGATTTCAGTTGAATTGTTTTCTAGGCGATTCTGTATGAACGAAAGACAAGTCCGACTGCTATGAACTTGAAATCCTACAAAAATTCACCGTTATGGATCCAATGAAACAGGTTTTGTTGAAACCCAAGTCGGTGGCCTAAATGGCTATCTCCATGTTAATTAAATAATTTAATATTGAATTAATTAGTCACATTTTATTCGATATTTATAAACTGACAAATTTCATCATTTTTAATTACTTAGACATTAATAATACTGTAACAGCCCGATATTTCCAGCCATTCGCATCCACACATGCCGGAATTAAATTGCTCATTGTAAATAAATTTGGAGCAAATGAAATACAAATCACAGACACGGAAATATCAGCATAACTCACAGTGAAAATTAAAATACCATAGTAGTTCATGAAGCTACTATAACAAACTCTCAAAACATAATACATAATATCATTCTGGAAAAACCATATACAATAGATATCTCAAATACATAGAAGTTTATAAATACCAGAGTTGAAATAGAACAATAGAAACTGAAAGGGAATAGATAACTAGACAAGCCGAATCTCCAGCGTTTCCTAGCTCCAGAAAAGAAATCCAAAGCTAAGATGTAAATATTGAGGCTGACCCGAGCGTAAACTAAAACACAAAACACTCTAGTCAGGACATACATACTTATATAATGTAAACCAACTCAAGTGAAATGTAGTAGGAATGCACAATAACATAACGAATGCTTGGTATCGCCCATCCTTTAAGGATCAGTTAAACTATAAATTAAATACATCTCGTGGTTAAAATTTCAAAATGGTATTTGATATTTCGAAATCAAATATCATTTCAAAATTCCATATCATTCAAAAATCCATTTCAAAATATTAAAATATCATATCTTCCAAACCACATTCATTTATTTAAAATACCATTTCAACACATATTTCAAATAGTTTATATTTCAAAACAAATTACTTCATTTTAAATCAAAAAAATAAAGTTTTTATATTTAATAATTAAATTATTAAATTTTCAAAATTTTAATCTTTCAAAATTCATTTATTCACCTAAATTTATTAAAACAATGAAAATTCAACTTTCGCGGCATTTAGAAAATGCTATAGAAAGTTACATTCAAAACAGTTCAATTTAACGAAAGACAGCATTAAAAATGCTGTAATAGGGTTACATTAGTTTCAAATAAACTTAGCTAAATTCAACAATTATATTACTTAAAAAATTCTATAATCTCCTTTAATTAAATTTAGCCATTTGGTTCGTTATTATCAAGTACGGCGTTTACAAATGTTGTAATATCATTTACATTAGAAATAATAACATTCCAAAAATATGCAGTTAATTAACTTCAAATATACAATATAATTTCAAAAGCAATTATATTTTTATTTAAATCTTTTTTAACTTATCAAATCACAAATTTTCACTTTTAAAACAATCAATCAAATACCCTTATATTCATGATTTTATAAAGTTAAATTTCCATTCAAAAATCTAGATATAATAATAATTCACTTATTAAATTCCAACATTTAATTTTAAATTCATTAAATTGAATTTAACTTAACACTTTAGTTTAAATTTTCAAATATAACTTAATTTCATTTTTATTTACTTTACATAAAATTCACTTTTAAGCCAAATTCACAAATTTCCAATTTTAGTTATATTTCAAAATTTCAACCTAAATATTCATTCATTTCACATTTTAACTTTATTCCAAAATCATTAATATATTATAAAATCATTTAACTTCACTTTAATCCAATTTTTCATGAATTTATCATATTTTCATATTTAATTTAAATTCCATTTGTCACCAGATTAAAATTTTCCAAAATAACTTACATTTCAAATTTTCTAACTTTACCATTTATTTATTTCACTTATAAATTCAAAAAATCAATAATACTTCACAAAAATAATTTTTAATTAAGTTTAAACCAAAATATTATAATATTTACATTTCTAAAATATTTTAAATTTTTTAGAAAAACATATTTTAACTATGGGTCTGTATATCATTTTGTACACTAGGAAAAGTGATACGGGTAATATATCATTTCAACCCGTAATTTACAAAGAAAACCTGGGTTTTATCATTTCAAACCCACAGTCCCAAGTAAATGAATTAATTTCAAAATCGTTCAGGCCTATCATTTCAGCCCATAATGATTTTCCCTTATTCTAAAGTCCGTTCGGGTATGTTTCATTCCAACCCATAGTGATTCTAATCTAAAAGCAACTTGCTGTGTGATAAACTGATATAGACAACAGAACATCATAATATAACAGTAACATATGACATAACATGTGTTTAAGCATTGGTGAATATCATATAACCATAGCATAGCAGATATAATATGGTGATGCATTTTACAGATTCAAAAGTGGTCAATTTACTAGTTATATAGGTATACACTGTCTAGTGAGAATAACTCACAGATATAGCTGGAGATCACAACTAAAAAACACAAACAATGATCTTCAGAGGCATGAAAGCACATCACAAATTCGAGTGGAAGAGCCAAAGATTAACTCCCTTGAATACAATTCAAACAAAATAATATAACAAATATAAGCTTTCAACTCAAAATACGATTAAACTATGCTAGAATTAACTGCAGAAAACAAAGCCGAAATGCTTTGCACATGCTTCCAACATTCTTTAGGCTCAAACATAAGGTGGAATACATGGCTAAGGTAAGGTGTTGATCTGGTTTTGGGTCCAATGGGGTCGGCCATACATTGGAAAAATGGTGCAAAAGTATGTTGCAAAGTAGGTGATGTGAACAACACGACACAAGCAACACACATGGTTTCAAGGCCAAAATAGGTCACGACAAGGCCATATGGGCATGGCCTTCTCTGGTGAGGTCAAGAGGATGATGTGGCATAGGGTTTCAGGTCGGTTAGAGGTGGTGGTGGTGGAGTAGGTGGCAGCTAAGGGGTGATGAAAGTGGTGGAAGCATTTATATGCTCGACTAGGTGGTATTGTTGGAGTTTTTAAGCATTTGGTGAAGGATCTACCACCAAGGGTGATGCACGGCCTGGCTGGGGTTGTAGAAGGTGGAAGCGACAAGGCTGAAGGAGCATGGCCGAATCTAGAAAGAAGATGAACAAATGCAAAATCAATATAAAACTAGCATAAAATGAAAAGAAAAGAAGATATAAAAAAAAATTCCAAAGCAAGAGAGGCCGAAATTTGTTCAGGAATGAGAAAAAATGTTTTACATGAGTGTGAAATGAGATGGGTCGGCTGAAGAGGGAGGTTGTGGCAACAAAATTTGAAAAGATGTTGGTTGGAATTGAAAAGGTGAGAATACAAAGAGCCTTAAGAAATAAAAAGTCACACAACCTTTCAAATTTCTTCTATTTCTGATTATAAATTTTAATAACTGAAATATATATATAATAATTCAGTTAAAATTCGAAAATATAACAAATAAACAAAATATAAATAAATATTAATTATATATGATTAAATTAAGAAAATAGCACAAAAAATGAAAACTAGTCTAGAAAATTTGAAAATAAATAGAATAAACTTTCAAAAATTTATATGTACATGAAAAATATTTATAAATAAGGATAACAAAATAAAATAAAAATGCGATCACAAAATAAATAAATTTTAATTAAATATAATTAAATGACGAAAGTAGCAGAAAAATATGAAACTAGGCTTTAAAATTGAAAATAAATACACTAAGCTTTGGAAAAATTATAACATCACTTTAAAATGTTTTAAAAATAAAACATATACCTAACATGTCATATTACACATATTAGAACATGATATGACAAATAAAAATATTATTTATATAATTTAAAATAGACATTTTATTAAATAAATCAATTTACATACAATATTGTAAAAAGCATAACTTTCGCAATACAAATCAGATTTCAACGAAATGAAAAGCAGTGTTCTTGAAATTAAATGTATTTTCATAATGAAAGATATAATTTCAAAAATACAAATATTTAAATTTTAAATTTAAAAGTCAAAGTTTGACCAGATTGACCAAAAATCCACTTTTCTGGAAAATAACCAATTTATTCAATTTTGAAATTATAATTCACCCAAAAATCAAAATATACTCTTAAAATAACAAAATTTATTCATTTTAATAAATATAATAAAGTTTTTAAATCGGGAGTTTCAATTTAAATAACTTAAAATAAACAACTAAAATAATCATGAAATACTGGGTTGTTACACTCTCCCCCACTCAAATCTTTTTGTCCTTGAAAAGAACGAACAAGGAAATAAGGAAAGCAAGAAAGACAACAAATAGTGCTTGGAAAAATAATTTCGGATTCGAAGCACAATTGCTCTCCTCCGTTTCTAGGTAAATCTCGATCATCAGTACCCCATCGTACTTCGATCAAACTAACAGATTTCCTTCTTAGCTGCTTCGTAGCTCTGTCGACAATACGAAGTGGCTTACTCGTGACAGTGATATTAGGCTCAATATCTCAACCATCAAGAGCAGAAGGCCGAACAAAAGAGATAGGTCAAGAATATACGAGAGAAGATGTGAGACGTGGAATACATCATGCACTCTAGAAAGTTTCTCGGGCAAATCTAAACGATAAGCCAAAGAACCAATTCTTTCCACAAATGCAAAAAGGACCCTCGAAAAGTAAGAAGAAGGTACGAATAGCTAGAAGGGGAAATAAATTGAAAGACAAGGATGAGCTATTATATTAAAACCAACAAAATTACAATTTAAAATTTTATATTTAACATTTTAGACATTTTATAATATGATGAATAGTCATTTGATTCAATTTTAATAGTTCGAAGTAAATAATATTTAAAACAATTTAAATCATGATTAAAATATCCTTTATATAATACTTTACAAAAATACTTTTATGACTCGACGTCTTAACAAGTTTACTTTCGTTCCTTCAGACTCTGGCCATGTGTTGATCAGGCGCAAAGCTAGAATTCTGCAAGTACTTAGTAGACTTATTTCAACATCCAGTGAAAATACTGGAAAAACATAAAAAACAGATATGGAAAGTACAATCCTAACAAAACTACCAAACCGAAGCATGTCGATCATGGATTGCGGATACACAATGGTTATGCCCGGATCCCCCAGGAAACACCATACCCTATGGGCCGACTACTACAGCCCTGCGATTACGCCATGAAGACTGGTAGTACCGCAGATACATAATGGTTGTGCCTGTATCCCCCAGGAAACATCCGTACCCTTAGGCTCTCGCAGCCCCTGTAGATTACGCTACCGAGCGACCCAATAGATCACCGATACACAATGGTTACGCCCCAAAAACTGACGCAGCGGATTAATCAAACAAAACTTCAATCGATGAAATGTAGAAATCGGTGAGTTGAAGATACCAAAAATGTCCAAGTTCGTTGATCCAAAGATACCGAACTCTAGCTATCTCAAACACGTTGATAGCGCACTATACCGTGTTCAAAGATCTACGATTCTTCGCACGTTGATCTAGCGCACTAGATTCCGTGAATCGGCTTCTACGATCGTTGAATCGAGCGCACTCGATTAACCGAAAGAGGAGATAGGAGATTACACTCAACTACCAATTGGTATGAAAGCACAAAGCTAACAAAAGAGAATTTTATTCAAAAATCAACCTCCTTACAAAATGACACACACGGCTATTTATAGCATTTACAACTCACGCCATCAAACACCCTTAGCTCGGCAGCGACCTAACACTTGCGCCTTAAAATCAAACACTTCACAAGACACAACTCATTATAACACCACCGACCTACCATAGGTCGTTAACGACCTATCACAACATCCCGGGTTAACTCTACATCACAATACAGGCCTTATGCGACCTAACATATATACACACTGACTCAAAACAAACGCGACTCAAACTTAGGTCGTTGACGACCTACGACTTATACAAGGTCGTTGCCGACCTAACAGACTACCCATTACAAACAGTTCACAACAATATCAACGCTTCACCTCGTCTGCGACCTAACACATCACCGGTTTATGAGTTAGGTCGTTCGCGACCCAAAGTTTCCTTCACGACCTAAAATAGAATGCAGTTTAGTTTGCTTAGGTCGGAATTCGGCATAGTTATCTCGTTCAACATCACTAGTTCGTAACTCGGCACAGTTAGCTCGTTCAACATCACTAGGTCGTAACTCATTAAGTCGGAGCTCGTTAGGTCGGAGCTTGTTAGGTCGGAATTCTCCCTCCTGTGCTTTCTTAGGTCGGAGACGACCCAATACTCTTCTGTTAGGTCGGTGACGACCCAATACTCCTCTGTTAGGTCGTGACCATGCTTCGTTAAGTTGGAAACGACTTAAAGTAGATGAACGACTTAAAATTGTGGCCTTCTCCAAATGACCGAAAGATCTTGAACTCTTTAACCTTATTGCTTTCGTAGATCGCTCTGCATCATCCTCCCCCGGTTGAGAAAAATTCGTCCTCGAATTAGTAAATTCTTCTACCTCAGATTGTTCATCTCCATAATATGGTATGAGATGCTTAACATTGAACACGTCAGAAGTGTAAACATCCTCCGGTAGCTTCAACTTATAAACATTTTCATTAATCCGTTTCACAACTTTTACTGGACCAATTTTTCTGGCTTTCAATTTGTTATAAGCACCTACTGGAAAACGATCCTTCGTTAACACAGCGTAAACTAAATCACCTTCATTAAATTCAACACTTCGTCTCTTCAAATCAGCAGCTTGCTTATACTTCTCATTCGACTTTTCCAATCGTTCCCGAACGATCTTATGACACTCCGTCAATTCTTCAATAAAATCAACAGCTCGTTTAACCGTCCCCTTTGGTTGTGGTACCACTGCTTAATCCAACGGTCCCCTGGGCAAATTTGAATATACAATTTGAAATGGACTGAATCCTGTGCTTCGATTCACTGCATGATTATGTGCAAACTCTGCCTGGCATAACTTCATGTCCCAACTTTTCAGATTGTCCTTCACCAAACATCGCAACAAGTTTCCCAACGATCTATTCACCACCTCTGTTTGCCCATCTTTTTGCGGATGATACACACTACTAAATTTCAGCTTCGTTCCCACCATCTTCCACAAACTTAACCAAAAGTGACTCAGAAAACGAGTATCTCTATCCGACACAATAGACTCTGGCAATCCATGCAGTCGATAGATATCCTTGAAAAACAACTGCGCAACACGAACAGCATCTGCCGTCTTCTTGCAAGCAATAAAATGTGCCATTTTAGAAAATCTGTCAACTACAACAAATATCGAATCATTACCACGCTGTGTTCTCGGCAATCCCAATACAAAGTCCATACTCATATCAACCCATGGTCTAGCCGGTACAGGCAATGGCATGTACAAACCAGCATTGGTCGCGGTTCCTTTCGAAACTTGGCAAATATGACATCGCTCCACAAACCTTCCCACTTCTTTCCTCATCGACGGCCAAAAGTAAGACTGTGAAATCAACTGCAAAGTACGAACACGGCCCACATGCCCTTCTTCATGCAACTCTTTTACAATCTTCATTCTCAAACTACAGTCTGGAATGCATAATTGATTTCCTGAACAAGAATCCATCAACTATCACAAATTCATCCGAACTTCCATCCTTAACCTTTTCAATAAACTTTGCAAAGTAAGGATCCTCCTCAAACAATTCAGGCAACATTTCAAACCCTGTCACTTCAACCTTCATTGTTGTTAACAAAAGACTCCTCCTACTCAAAGCATCAGCTACCCGATTCGTCACCCCTGATTTGTGCTTAACGACAAAAGTAAACTGCTGTAAATATGCAATCCATGATGCATGTCTCGCTGAAATCTTATCCTGCCCCTGTAAATGCTTCAATGCCTCATGATCAGTGTACAGAACAAATTCTTTCTGAAATAGATAATGTCTCCAATGTTTAATCGTTTGCACCACAGCATAGAATTCAACGTCATATGTGTTGTATCTCATCTTCGCCCCTGACAACTTTTCACTGAAATATGCAATAGGTCTCCCCTGCTGACTCAACACTCCTCCAATTCCCACCTTTGATGTATCAGTGTGTAGCTCAAACAACAACTGAAAATTAGGTAAAATAAGAATTGGTGCTGTCGTCAATAGTTCTTTGATCCGTTCAAAAGCAACTCCCACTTCCTCTGACCATACAAACTGTTTTCCTTTCATGCAATCGGTAACTGGTGCCATCACACTACTGAAGTGTGGAATGAACCTTCGGTAGAATGATGCCAATCCATGAAAACTTCTAACTTCAGTGATAGTTCTCGGCTGTGGCCAATTTCTAATAGCTTCAACTTTACTCTGGTCAACTTGAATACCTTCCCCTGAAACAACATACCCTAGAAATAAAACAGTATGCGTCATAAACACACATTTCTTTGTAGCAGCATAAAATTGTTCCTCACGAAGAATAATCAATACTTCCCTCAAATGTAGAACATGCTCCTCCATACTCCTGCTGTAAATAAGAATATCATCGAAATAAACCACGACGAACTTCCCAATGAATGGTCTAAAGATATGATTCATCACCCTCATGAATGTACTACGTGCATTTGACAAACCAAATGGCATAACCAACCATTCGTACAACCCCTCTCTCGTCTTGAAAGCTGTCTTCCATTCGTCTCCAGGTCTGATTCGAATTTGATGATAACCACTCTTCAAATCAATCTTCGAAAATATAGTTGCCCCACTCAACTGATCCAACAAGTCATCCAATCTTGGCATAGGAAATCTGTAACGGGCAGTAATCTTGTTCAAAGCTCGACTATCTGTACACATTCTCCATGTTCCGTCCTTCTTTGGTACCAACAATGCTGGCACAGCAAATGGACTCAAACTTTCCTGAACACGCCCCTGCTCTAACAACTCTTCCACTTGCCTTCGTAACTCTTCATGTTCCTTCGGACTCATTCGGTAATGTGGTCGATGTGGTAACACTGCTCCCGGAACAAGATCAATTTGATGTTGAATGTCTCTCAATGGTGGTAACTCCTTAGGCAACTCCTCTGGAAATACATCTTCAAATTCTTTCAAAATTGGCTTTGCTTCTTCAGGAATTTCAACTTCTTCACTACTCTCTCTCCCAATCAACAAAAACATCTCGGGTTCATCTTCTACTTCTTTCACAAACTCCTTCAAAGATAATAAAGTTTTCAACTCTTCAATCTCTTCTAACTTGCTCTCCTTCTGTTGTTGCTTCTTGGGAACCAAAGTGATTTTAGTACCCTCGAACATGAAACTGTAACTATTAGCACGACCGTCATGTTGAACTGCTCTATCAAACTGCCATGGTCTGCCCAACAACAGATGACACACATCCATGTCTACAACGTCACACCAAATTTCATCTTTTTACTTCTTCCCAATAGAAAAATTAACACAAGCTCTTCGACACACCTTCACTTCACCACCCTTCCTTAACCATGCTAACTTGTACGGTTTAGGATGCTTCTCAGTTTTCAAGTTCAACTTCCTCACTGCTTCTGTAGAAATAATATTATCACAGCTCCCAGCATCAATAACGAACTTGCAAACTTTTCCCAGAATAGTGCATGTCGACTGAAAAATATTGCTTCTCAACCAACTACAATCCTCCTCTTGCTTTGGTGTAAGACATGACCTCCTCATCATAAGACTACAACCTTCATCTCCAAACAATTCTTCTTCCTCCTCAACATAAGGTATATTTGAACATTCTGCCTCCTCACCATCATCCTCCTCAACTTCTGCAACCATGGTTCTCTTCTTCGGCTTCGGACATTCATTGCTTTTGTGACCCAACTCCTGACAATTATAACACTTGAACCCACTGCTAACCTTCGCCTTCTCAGCCTCCTTCACCACTGGCTTTGAAACAGGTTTAGGAACATTAGAACTTCCACCAACACCCCTTGCTTGATTATTGGAATTAGTAAACACACCACCTCCACGCCTTCCTTGTTTCTCCCAAGCCAACGCTTTCTGATGTGCCTCTGCAACTGATCTAGGATCAAACATATTAACCATATCCTAGATCTGCATTCTCAATCCCCCAATGAATCTAGCAGTTAGCTGTTCTTTCGTTTCCATAATATCATTCCTGGCAATGAGTTGGTAAAATTCATCAGCATAATCACTAACAGACTTTGTCCCTTGCCTCAGATTCTGCAACCTCTGGTACATAAGTGATTGATAGTTGTAAGGTAAGAAAGTAGATCTCATCAACTTTTTCATCTTATCCCATGATTCTATCTTTGACTTCCCCATCCGTTCTCTGGTAAGTTTAGTTTGCTGCCACCACGCCAATGCTCTCCCCCTCAACCTAGTAGCAACCAACTTCACCCTTCGATTCTCAGGAACCTCCTTGAAATCAAAGATCTCTTCAACATTAGATAACCAATCAAGAAATTCTTCAGCTACCATCCCTCCTTTAAATTCTGGAATTTCCATCTTCATACCCGATTCCCATCGACGATCATCTTCAACATCCCGATAAGAATTTCGAACTTGGTCTCGATCTCGATAATGAATACTAGCTCTATCACCCTCTTCAACAAAATCAAAAGTACGTCTACATCGATCTCGACCATTATCATCCCTTCGTTCATGCATACTTCTTTGACTATGTCTCTCTTCATCTCTATATGCTTCATTGTCAAATTCACGTTGACTTCGTCTCTCTTCATGTGCATAGTCATGATGATCTCTTCGTGATGAAATTGATGTTTCTCTTCTATCTCTACAAGAATGTGGCAATACCCTCCTCGCTTCCGTAACCGATGGCGAAACTCGGTTTCCTCCATGGTTCGAGTTTGGTGATCTCCTCCTTTGATTCAAATCATTCATCAACTTCTCCAATTTACCAATGCCTTCATCAAACTTCTCATTAATACGTTGTTCCATAAGCTCGGCTTCTTCTCTTCGATACAAAGCTTCAACGTTTTGATGACGATTGGCTCTCCTTGGTGGCATGATTGGAAAACTTCACAAACACTCCAACGAAACAACAGTAAGTCACGGCTTCAAACTTCAAAACCCTTCACTAGGCTCGGCTACTTCCCAAGTATACACGGCCTACTTCAATTTCAAACACTTTCAACACTTTGATCCAAAATGGAATGGATCGAAAGTTCTTCCTCTTGTTGCAACTTCAATATGAACGCGATGAACACAACTTCAAACTTCAACTTCAAAAATTGGCTTCAAGAATCAACTTAGCTATGATTGGCTAAGTATGGCTCCGATACCAAAAACTGACACAGCGGATTAATCAAACAAAACTTCAATCGATGAAATGTAGAAATCGGTGAGTTGAAGATACCAAAAATGCCCAAGTTCGTTGATCCAAAGATACCGAACTCTAGCTATCTCAAACACGTTGATAGCGCACTATACCGTGTTCAAAGATCTACGATTCTTCGCACGTTGATCTAGCGCACTAGATTCCGTGAATCGGCTTCTACGATCGTTGAATCGAGCGCACTCGATTAACCGAAAGAGGAGATAGGAGATTACACTCAACTACCAATTGGTATGAAAGCACAAAGCTAACAAAAGAGAATTTTATTCAAAAATCAACCTCCTTACAAAATGAAACACACGGCTATTTATAGCATTTACAACTCACGCCATCAAACACCCTTAGGTCGGCAGCGACCTAACATTTGCGCCTTAAAATCAAACACTTCACAAGACACAACTCATTATAACACCACCGACCTACCATAGGTCGTTAACGACCTATCACAACATCCCGGGTTAACTCTACATCACAATACAGGCCTTATGCGACCTAACATATATACACACTGACTCAAAACAAACGCGACTCAAACTTAGGTCGTTGACGACCTACGACTTATACACTGTCGTTGCCGACCTAACAGACTACCCATTACAAACAGTTCACAACAATATCAACGCTTCACCTCGTCTGCGACCTAACACATCACCGGTTTATGAGTTAGGTCGTTCGCGACCCAAAGTTTCCTTCACGACCTAAAATAGAATGCAGTTTAGTTTGCTTAGGTCGGAATTCGGCATAGTTATCTCGTTCAACATCACTAGTTCGTAACTCGGCACAGTTAGCTCGTTCAACATCACTAGGTCGTAACTCATTAAGTCGGAGCTCGTTAGGTCGGAGCTTGTTAGGTCGGAATTCTCCCTCCTGTGCTTTCTTAGGTCGGAGACGACCCAATACTCTTCTGTTAGGTCGGTGACGACCCAATACTCCTCTGTTAGGTCGTGACCATGCTTCGTTAAGTTGGAAACGACTTAAAGTAGATGAACGACTTAAAATTGTGGCCTTCTCCAAATGACCGAAAGATCTTGAACTCTTTAACCTTATTGCTTTCGTAGATCGCTCTGCATCAATCCCCCAGGAAACATCTATACCAGTAAGCTCTCGCAGCCCCTGTGAATTATGCTATGCAATCACGCTCGTAAGACCACGGAGATCGCCGTGGAATTCGATGGACACTCGAGTACCATATCCGAAAAACCCAAATCAAAGATAGAATAATATCGATAGCATGAATCCACGGTGTGGCCACAAAGTGGATATCAAGCAGAAGGCGCTTTCCATATCTTTATTTCGAAAATATGTATCGTATAGTACCTTTCAAAATCACTTTCAAATATTATACTTATATAAAGTCCATTATATAAAAGATTTCATTTCAAATCGAATACTTTCCAAATTAATAGTATATCAAATCGTACTTATATAGACTTCGATTATATGAGATTTCTCTTTACAAATTGAGTACTTTTCCAAATCAACAATTTTCAAATCATTTTCATACTTATATAAATCAATTTTATACCCATACAAATCCATTTTATATAAGTTGGATAACTCCCAATTCACAGTATTTAGTAAAACAAGGTTCTCAATTTCAATTCCTTTTCAATATCAATTCAGTTTAAAAATCATATATGATTTCGCCAAATCATTTCAAATTCACATTCTATATCAAAATAATGATTAAATCATTTCCAAACCATTTCAATCATCAAAATATCAAAATGGTTACAGAGTTTAAAACCCTCTCTTTTAAAACCTTCAATCTATTTATTTCTTTATGAAAAATCCAGTTTACCATTGGAAAGATTTTTATTTTATATTTATACTTTATTCAAAACATTTCAAATCTATATTTCATACCAGTATAATTCAACATAGTCTTATTTATTCTACTCAACAAAAATTTCAACCTTATATAAGTCATATTACTTTATACATTAATCAGATCAAACTAAACTTATATTCTTTATCAAATACCCTACGCCTTTCAAAATTACTTAGTTTTGAAAAGTTAACCTTGATTTGGAAGTGATCGAACCTTCAAAATAGTCGAAGAAATCATACTTTCAGTCCAAATGTTGGAAATCACCAACAAATCAGTAGACCAATTTCAAAAGATAGGGTTATACCAAAAAAAATTTGAATCTTGAGGACTAAACATCGGCTTACTTTAAATCATTTCAAATATATATACACACATATATCTTTCGAATATCAAACCATACTTCGAAATCTGAAATCAAAATTTGGTTTTACAAAATCACTCGCATAGCAAAGCGACAGAGTGGCCTCTCCCCCACTCAGAAACTCAATTATCAATATCGATGATGCATGCATTCATCGATGAAATTTATTTTCCAGCGACATAAGTGGATTTTGGACTTTTATTTTCTTGAAACTGCTTTGAAATCACTTCGAAATCATTGGAATTAGTTCAAATACATTGAAACATTTCTTATTCAGAAAACATCTTTAAATCATATTAGTATTATATAAAAAAAATCAATGCCTTAAAACCGATTTCAAAATGCCAGAATTCGATCCCTCGAAATTCAAATTCAAAACCCTTCGGTTATAAATCATTTTATATAAGTCAAATTCTTACAAATTTTCATAATTTAAAATCCTTTCGAAACTTCCAGTTTCATTTTTTAAAAGGTATAAAATCCTTACCGAAAACATTTCACATTTATATAAAATGTGGTCATCCTTATCAAAATAATAATTTTGATGTATGCACAATTTCATAAAACCACCAAACACAAATTTTCAAGGGATTCAAGGATGAATTTCCAACAAATAGATATTCAAATATTTTTTTGAGGAACCTTAATCAAATAGAATTCTTGTTCAAATGTAAGCTTGAACGAAGATGAGATTCCTTTATTACCAAATAGAAGATGGATAATCCTATATAAATCGCGGGCGACTATAACTAGCCAACCATGACTTTAGGAATATAAGAAAATCGAAAATCTAAGGAAAATAGACATTCGATTGACAAAGATAGAATCCAGATATAGCAGAAGGTAGACAGCATCGTAAACCGAGGATACAGAAATCTCCGGTTAATCAATGCCAATAGTAAAGGAGTTTCACCCCATTACAAATCATTCAAAGATTTGCAGAATTACCGATTCTTTATAGAGGTCATTCAAAGTGGAGTTATGGAATGCCCCAAAATCAAAAGGATGAAATAGGGAAGACCAGACTGGATTTCAGAACAAGTGGGAGCGTTCCAAAGTTCAAGGAATCCTAATCGATAAGAATCCTAACCAAGAGATTTCTAACAAGGTGGATACCGAAGGGATGAAGTTAAGAAAATCTTGATTTCAAAATAAGAAATTTTTTATACCAAAATAATATTTGAAACTCCTTTAAAAAATCATTTGGAAATCAATTTATACTTCGGAAATACCTTCTCTCTCAAAGAAAGGATTTTGAGATTGATTTTACTCAATCTAGGGTATTTCTACCCTATCTCTAATGAGTTTATGCTCCGCGGGCTATGGTTTGCCAAAAACCAAAGCTCTGATACCAACTGTAACAGCGCAATATTTTCAGCCTTTCGCATCCACACTTGCCGGACTTGAATTGCTCAAAATACCACATTGTAAATAAATTTGGAGCAAATGAAATACAAATCATAGAATCGCAGACACAGAAATATCATAATAACTCGCAGCGGAAATTAAAATACCATAGTAGTTCATGAAACTACTATAAAAACTCTCAAAACATAATGCATAACATCATTCTAGAAAAACCATGTCCAATAGATATCTCAAATACATAGAAGTTTATAAATACAAGAGCTGAAATAGAACAACCGAAACTGAAAGGGAATAGATAACTAGACAAACATAATCTCCAGAGATTCCTAGCTCCAGAAAAGAAATCCAAGTCTAAGTTTCAAATACTCAAGCTGACCCGAGTGTAAAGTAAAACACAAAACCCTCGATTCAGTACATATATACTTATATAATGTAAACCGACTCAAGTGAAATGTAGTTGGAATGCACAATACTTAAAGGATGCTTGGGATCGCCCATCCTTTAAGGATCAGTTAAACCATAAATTAAATACATCCCGTGGTTAAAATTTCAAAATGGTATTTTATGCTTCGAAATCAAATATCATTTCAAACATTCCATATCATTCAAAAATCCATTTCGAAATATCAAAATATCATATCTTCCAAACCGCATTCATTTATTTAAAATGCCATTTCAACACACATTTCAAATAGTTTATATTTCAAAACAAATTACTTTATTTTAAATCATAAAAATGAAGTTATTATATTTAATAAATAAATTATCAAATTTCCAAAATTTTAATCTTTCAGAATTCATTTATTCACTTAAATTTATTAAAACAATGAAAATTAAACTTTCGCAGCATTTAGAAAATGCTACAGAAAGTTACATTCAAAACAGTTCAATTTAACAAAAGACACCATTTAAAACCCTGTAATAGGGTTACATTTGTTTCAAATAAACTTAGATAAATTCAACAATTATAGAACTTACAAAATGCTATAATAGCCTTTAATTAAATTTAGCCATTTGGTTCATTATTATCAACTACAGCATTTACAAATGCTGTAATATCATTTACATTAGAAATAATAACATTTCAATAATATGCAGTTAATTAACTACGAATATTTAATATAATGTCACAAACAATTATATTTTTATTTAAATTATTTTTAACTTATCAAATAACATATTTTCACTTTAAATCATTCAAATACCCTTATATTCATGATTTTATAAAGTTAAATTTCCATTCAAAAATCATGATTTAATAATAATTCACTTATTAAATTCAAACACTAAATTTTAAATTCATTAAATTAAATTTAACTTAACACTTAAGTTAAATTTTCAAATATAACTTAATTTCATTTTTATTTACTTTTCTTAAAATTCACTATTAAGCCAAATTCACAAATTTCCAATTTTAGTTATATTACAAAATTTCAACCTAAATATTCATTCATTTCACATTTTAACTTTATTCAAAAATCATTAATATATTATAAATCATTCAAATTCGCTTTAATCCAAATTATCATGAATTTATCATATTTTCATATTTAATTTAAATTCCAACTATCACCAATTAAAATTTCCCAAAATAACTTACATTTCAAATTTTCTAACTTTACCATTTATTTATTTCACTAATAAATTTTCAGAAAAATAAATAATACTTTACAAAAATCATTTTTAATTAAGTTTAAATCAAAATACTATAATATTTATATTTCTAAAATATTTTAATTTTTTTAGAAAAACATACTTTAGCTACGAGTCTGTATATCATTTTCTACACTAGGAAAAGTGATACGGGTAATATATCATTTCAACCCGTAATTTACAAAGATAACCGGGGTTTTATCATTTCAAACCGGCAGTGCCAAGTAAATAAAACAATTTGAAAATCGTTCAGGCCTATCATTTCAGCCCATAACGATTTTCCCCTATTCTAAAGTTCGTTCGGGTATGTATCATTGCAACCCATGGTGATTCCAATCTAAATGGAATTTGCAGTATGATAAACTTATATAAACAACAGAACAACATAATATAACTGTAACATATGATATAATAGGTGTTTAAGCATGGGTGAACATCATATAATCATAGCATAGCAGATATAATATAGTGATGCATTTTACAGATTGAAAGGTGGTCAATTTACTAGTCATATAGGTATACGCTGTTTGGTGAGAATAACTCATAGGTATAGCTGGAGATGACAACTGAAACACACAAACAACGATCTTCAGAGGCACGAAAGCATGACACAGATTCGAGTGGAAGAGCCAAATATTAATTCCCTTGAATATAGTTCAAACAAAATAATATAACAAATATAAGCTTTCAACTCAAAACTACGCTAGAATTAACTGTATAAAATAAAGCTGAAATGCTTTGTACTTGCTTCCAACATTCTTTAGGCTCAGCCATAAGGCGGAATACATGGCTAAGGCAAGGTTTTGATCAGGTTTTGGGTCTAATGGGGTCAGTCATACATGCGTAAAACGGTGCAAAAGTATGTTGCAAAGTAGGTGATGTGAACAACACAACACTGGCAACACACATGGTTTCAAGCCCAAAATAGGTCACGACCAAGGGCATATGGGCACGGCCTTCTCTGGTGACGTCAAGAGGATGACATGACAGAGGGTTTTAGGTCGGTTGGAGGTGGTGGTGGTGGGGTAGGTAGCGGCTAAGGGGTGACGAAAGTGGTGGAAGCATTTATATGCTCGACTAGGTGGTATTGTTGGAGTTTTTGAGCATTTGGTGAAGGATCTACCACCAAGGGTGATGCATGGCCTGGCTAGAGTTGTAGAGGAGGTGGTGGAGATGGGTTCCAAGTGGTGGTGGAGGCGGCAAGGCTGAAGGAGGAGCAAGGCCAAACCTAGAAAGAAGTAGAACAAGTGCAAAATCAATATAAAACTAGCATAAAATGAAAAGAAAAGAAGATTACCAAAAAAAATTCCAAAGCAAGAGAGGCCAATTTGTTTTCAAGAATGAGAAAATATGTTTGACGTGAGTGTGAAATGAGATGGGTCAGCTGAAGAGGTAGGTTATGGCAACAAAATTTGAAAAGATGTTGGTTGGAATTGAAAAGGTGAGAATACAAAGAGCCTTAAGAAATAAAAAGTCACACAACCTTTCAAATTTCTCCTATTTCATATTATAAATTTAAATAACTGAAATATATATATAATAATTCAGTTAAAATTCAAAAATATAACAAATAAATAAAATATAAACTAATAAATATTAATTATATATGATTAAATTAAGAAAATATCACAGAAAATGAAAACTTGTCTAGAAAATTTAAAAATAAATAGAATAAACTTTGGAAAATTTATATGCACATGAAAAATATTTATAAATAAAGATAAGAACATAAAATAAAAAAGCATTTACCAAAATAAACAAATAAATTATAATCAAATATAATTAAATGAAGAAAATAGCAGAAAAATATGAAACCAAGCTTTAAAATTGAAAATAAATACACTAAGCTTTGGAAAAATTATAACATCACTTTAAAATGTTTTAAAAATAAAATATATACCTAATATTTCATATTACACATATTAGAACATGATATGACAAATAAAAATATTATTTATATAATTTAAAATAGACAATTTTATTAAATAAATCAATTTACATACAATATTGTAAAAAACATAACTTTCACAATAAAAACCGGATTTCAATGAAACGGAACGAAAGATAAAATTTCAAAAATACAAATATTTAAATTTTAAATTTAAAAGTCAAAGTTTGAGCATATTTACCAAAAATGCACTTTTTTGGAAAATATCCTATTTATTCAGGTTTGAAATTATAATTCACACAGAAATCAAAATATACTCTTAAAATAACAAAATTTATTCATTTTAATAAATATAACAAAGTTTTTAAATCAGGAGTTTCAATTTAAATAATTTAAAATAAATAATTAAAATAATCACGAAATACTGGGTTGTTACAAATACTTTAAAACGAGTTTACAAAATTTCATTGTTAATTAATTTTCAAAATACAGTGTTTAGTTTCAACTGCAATTAATCCAATTAATTATAGTTTAATTCCAATAAATTGATTAGATTATATTTTAATCTTTATATTCAATCAATCATTACTATGTTTGTAACGCCCCACCCCGAGAACCACCTTAGCAAAGAGAATTAACAATTAAATCCATCTGCTAAAGCAGAGAATAGGGCTGGTTAAGGGCGACCATCTATAATTTCGTCTTAAACATCCATTGAATACGTCGATAAATGCATTATAATTTTTTTCAACTCAAGTGGATCGACATACCCAGTAAACGCTTAATCCCAAACTATAGGTGGCTAATGGATCTATCAGAACAAAATACAATAACTAAATGTAAACCGCATCATAGAACAGTAACCAACATCATATATATACATATACACTGATACACGTTCAGTATAATATAATATGAATACAATAAAGGTGGTACACTACCACGCCATATACATCGAATCGATTGTAAGAACATCAGAGTATGCGAAAGAAATAAACTACTCAAGAGAAAGAAGAGCTGATATCCAACATCAACTTCAAGCTACGCCCAATAGATGATACCTGAAACAACTCGGTCTGACCCGAGTGAAAACACACGGGTCAGGCTAGCTAGAACTTATCATTAGTAAAGGTGATGATAAGAGATAAGGGGAAAACCATTCCATCAATACCAATGGAATGATATAGGTAATCAAGTTATCTCTAGAGTGATACATCAATGGTTCATCATGATTGCATAGAGAAATACAATATGTATATTAAATAGACATGGTTTATCTGATTATATATATAACCGAATGAAATGGGTGAGGATATGGACCATAAAGTAAACCTTCATAAGATAATTAAACTTTAAGAATCCAGCATAAATAAAACTTATCTAATAGAAACTTCTTAATTATTATACCTCATCTCATCGGTATAAATATATACATATATATCTCAAATCCATCATTAAACTCATTATAAAGGAATCTCCATAATCATTTATACCTCATATCATTGGTATATATATAAATCTATCTTAAATCTATTATCAACACTCATCATAAAAGCATTACCATAATTTATACCTCATCTCATTGGTATAAATATATAAAATGTCTCAAATCCATCTTGATAGAGCCCGGAAAGAATCCAAAACATCATATTCGAAATCACCATAAAACCATGCATATGAATTAGCCCTTTTCTTAGATAAGGCTATAATAAAGCATCATCATCAAAACAGTGAAAACGAAACATCTAAACTTCATGGAACACAGCACGTGCTTTACATCTTGACTAGTACTAGTAATTTGGTACTGTTAACCCTCTTCTATCTACGACCCTGCGATCTAGAGAAAGTCAGCGACCTACTGAGCTCAACGATCTAGCGACCTAAGGCCCGCGACTTAACAATCTATAACAGGCTGCGACCTAAAGAGTTAAAGCGGCAGCGACCTAACGACTTAAGTACTCCGCGACCTAACAACTTAACGCGCTAAAGGTTCTGGAGGTATTAGCGACCTAAGTATGGAATGGTCTTAACGACCTAAAGATAGAACGGTCCTAGCGACCTAAGGATGAAGCGACCTATAGAGCTTACGACCTAAGGGCTCCTACAACACAACGACCTAACAAGCCAAGAAGCTCAGCGACCTAAGGGATGGACGACCTAGCAGGGAAGAAGTTCTACAACGAGCTTAGGTGTAACGACCTATTCCTAAGTCGCTCACGACCTAAACATACCAAAGGAACTTCCTATGCCGCTTCCTACCTAGGTCGGCCACGACTTATGACTTGTTAGTTTATCCAGAATGATCAAGTGAACCATATTTAAGCCGTAAACGACTCCCACTAGGTCGCGGACGACCTACGACCTATCCAAGGTCGCTTGCGACCTACGACCTAATGTCGAACTCTCCTATAAATACAGCACTAGCTCCAACTTCAAGGGGATCTTTCGGCTCATTTCTGGAACACCGATACTCTGCTGAATTCTCGACTCACTCGACATTTCAAACACGAAAGGCATCTCAACAAACTTCAAGAGAAATCTAATGCAATCAACATGGATTTAAAGACTTCTTCTACATTGGAGTTCTAGTTATTTGTCCCATCAGTGTTGTAATCAAAGATTGTTGTAAATTTGTAATTGATTCAGCAATAAAGAAGATTAAAGTGGACGTAGGCCTAACCTGAAGCCGAACCACTATAAAACCTTTGTCTTTTACTGATTTCTCTGTGACTTTTCTGCTTGTTTCTAATTCCCGTGTTCACGGGTGGTGCTTTCACTTAATCTCTACATACACCGAGGTGTTAGCGTTCAATTTTAAGAGTTAACATTTTTGGTGCTTCCATTGAGAGCCCAACTCAGGCTATTTTCGTCATTGCTTCTCAGAAATTTGTTGAAAGAATCTCTCTCAAAACAAGAAGTCTATCAGGGGTAATGACTCCTGGAAGAAAACATGGATCTACAAGACCCAGTAATGTCTATGAGAATACTACAACTTCTCCTTCGTCAAGTCAAGCAGCACCAAGTGCCGGAATTACACGAGCAGAGTTAGATGTTGCAGTATCTAGATTATACCAGTAGATGGAAACTCGGAATGCTTTAATGCTTGAGAGGTTAAATGCATTGCTCGGAGCTAACCGTCAACCGGTGAAAAATGAAGAAAACCTTGCAGATGATGTTCATAATCCTGAAGAGAGGAATATTCCCCAAAGAGCAGCTATCCCCGCCAAATAAACACCTCCTCAAGCTGGAGGATCGAGACCACAGCCAGCTCTCCGCAAACGTTTGTCCAGACAAACATCCGAGAAAATGGCCGAAGTATATCCTGCTGATCCTTTAAATGATGACGAATATCTTTCGGGCATGGTGCGACAAATTATGAAAGAAAGCATGCAGAGGGATGAAGATGAGAAGGAATGGGGATTCGCTCCGAGCAAAACTCTGTTCACTGAAAAGATTCTAAAGGAGGAATTCCCAAGAAAGTTTGTTCCTCCTACCATCCCGGCTTATAAGGGAACAAGCGACCCCAATCAATTCCTGTATAAGTATGATTGGCACATGACTGGGGCTAGAGCGTCTGATGAGATCAAATGCCGGTACTTTCCGTATACTTGGAAGGAGTGGCTCTGCTCTGGTTCACAAAGCTTCCGGTCCGATCCACAGACCAGTTCGTCGATTTGACTTGGAAGTTTAAAGAGCAATTCAAGTTGTATGCTTCAAAGGCTAAGGATATTATGTCACTGTCAAGCCTGGAACAGAATCCTGGGGAATCTATCAGGTCTTTCTTGAACCGCTTCAGCATAGCTTTGGCTGAAGTGGACAATGTAGAACCGCGGATGGTCTTGACATACATGATGAGGGCAATCGACAAATCAAGCGAATTTGGAAAGTGGCTAAAGATGAAAGAACCGAATTCACTTGAGAAATTCTATAAGAAGGCCGATGAATTCATGCGCTTGGAAAGCCTTCGAGCACCAGTTAAAGTAGCATTGACAGAGGTTAAGAATAATACTACTGCTCCTACCAAAAGGGAATCCGGAAGTCAGAAAAGGGAGAACAATGGTGGGAAGAAACAGAAAGATATGAAGAAACCTCGCTTCTTAAAACCTTCATATTTCACTCCTTTGACTGACACTCCGGAGAATATCTTTTTTGCTACCAAAGATGCATTAGAGTATCCTAAACCGCCTGAGGTGAGAGTTAGCACAAAATCCGCTCATAGTGGGAGATTCTGCCGGTTTCATAATCAAACCGGTCATGATACCAACGAATGTCGCCATCTGTAAAGTTTAATTGAAGAACTACTGAGAGAGAACAAGTTGCAGCGATATGTTAAGAGAGGTAGAAATGACCCAACCTCATCTACTAAGGGCCAGTAACATCCTTCTCATCCATCTGGCTCGGGTGAGAGGAATACCGTGCATGAATCAGAAAGGCATGTTATCAATGTGACTACAGGAGGTCCTCACCCCAGAAGCTGGGGTGAGATGGAAAGATATATCCGCGCCTTGAAGTATGTACCAACAGAAGAGAGTATTTTTGTGCTAGAAAATGATGCACCTATGAAGCAGCAGAAAAATTTCAATGATGATATTGTGTTCAAACCCAGGGACTCCATGGGTATTGAAGCTCCAACCATGGATCCCTTGGTCATCTCTGCAAGCATTGGGCCGGCTATTGTGAGAAGAGTTCTTGTAGATTGCGGCACTTCTTGCAATAATCTCTTCTAAAAGACGTTCGACCAAACGAAAGTTTCGATGGCTGATGTTCAAGCTTCATCTCAGAAGATTGTTGGTTTTACTGGTGAACCGAAGCAGCCTATTGGTACTATCGACTTGTTCGTGGAGCTTGGAGGGGGGTAGAAAAAGGTGGTTCGAAAACAGACTTTTGTAATTGTTGATGAATTTTCTGCCTATAACGCCTTCCTAAGCCGATCGACTCTTGCGGCTTTTAAGGCAATTCTCGCCCCGTGGTGCCTCACTATGAAATTTCCCACGGATAATGGCGTTGGAGTTATTAAAGGGGAGCAGAATGCTGGGGGAGAATGTTATCTAATAGAGTTGCGTGAAGCGAGGAAGAGAGAGATGGGAAAAGATGCGGCGGCCCCAGTCTGCATCAAAGAACCAACCTTGTAGCAATTACAGGGTGGCCCCTGCACTGGCGAGCATAGCGGGGCACGAAGAGAAATGTATCCCAGAAAAGCTAGTGTTGGGGAGAATAGAGTGGTGCCCGTGGAAGTAACGGTGCCATTACCTGTTTACCCAAAAGATCCGAACAAAGTGGTGAATGTGGGTTCGCAACTTAATGTGACGGTTCAAAATTCCTTACTATCATTCCTGAAGGCAAATCTTGACGTATTCGCTTGGACTCATGCTGATATGTGGGGAATGTCCCTAGAAATTGCAGTACATACTCTGAATATTGATCCGAAGTTTACACCAGTAAAATAGAATAGAAGAACCCAGGGACCTGAAAGGTCAGCATCGTTGAAAGAAGAGGTAGACCGGCTTATGGAGAATGGTTTCATCAGGGAGTCAACTTATCCGAATTGGGTTTCAAATCCAGTACTGGTTAAGAAAGCTAATGGGAATTGGAGAGTTTGCATTGATTTCTTAGATCTAAACAAAGCCTGCCCCAAAGACTGCTTCCCGTTACTCAGGATAGATCAGTTGGTGGATGGAATAGCGGGGCTTGAATTGTTATCTTTCATGGATGCTTACTCCGGATACAACCAGATTATGATGCATGAGCCGGATCAGGAAGACACAACCTTCATCACCGATGTTGGACTCTACTAATATAAAGTCATGCCCTTCGGACTTAAGAATGCAGGGGCAACTTACCAAAGACTCGTCAATGCTATGTTCAAACCGCAGCTTGGCAAAACTATGGAAGTTTATGTTGACGATATGTTGGTGAAGTCAAAGAAAGCGGTAGACCATATGGACCACTTGGCGGAAATGTTTGCAATCCTCCGAAAGTACGGAATGAAACTTAAACATTTGAAACGTTCGTTTGGGGTGGAGTCCGACAAGTTCTTGCGATTCATTGTGAGTGCTAGGGGCATTGAAGCTAATCCCGCTCAAATCGCTGCCTTAAGAGAAGTAAAAGCCCCTAGAACGAAGAAGGAACTGCAAAGTCTTAATGGAAAAGTCACTGACTTGAGTCGATTCATTTCCAAAGCTACTGATAAATGCATTACGTTCTTTGATGCTATGAAGAAAGGAAGGAAATTTTTTGACTGGACTCCTGAATGCCAGAAAGCTTTCGATGAGTTGATTCGTCATATGGAAACGCCTCTAATACTTTCTAAGCCGGACAATGGTGAAGATCTTTTTGTTTATTTGGCAATCTCGTCTCATGCTCTCAGTGCAGCGTTGGTACGGGAAGATGCAAAAATTCAGCGCCCGGTCTATTATATCAGCAAGAGGTTCGCCGGGGCAGAGATGAATTATTCAAAATTGAAAAAGCTCGCCTATTGTCTACTGATTGCATCAAGAAAGTTGAGGCCGTATTTCTAAGCTCATCCTATCAGAATCCTCACTGATCAACCTCTAAAGCAAGTCCTGTTTCGTCCTGAGACTTCGGGTCGTCTTCGGAAGTGGAATATTGAACTTAGCCAATACGACATCACTTATCATCCCCGGAGAGCAATCAGTGGACAAGCTTTGGCAGATTTCATCGCAGAATGTATAGATAAAGGTGATAGTGAGGAAGAAGCGACTGATAGTCCCCCAATTCGATGGAAATTATATGTTGATGGCGCAAGAAACGATTACTGTTCCAGGGCTGGGGTTGTACTTGAAACCCCTGAAGGGTGGTCATTGTGCTATGCATTGAGATTTGAATTCCCTTCGATAAACAATGAAGCAAAATATGAAGCTCTTATCGTCGGCTTGAGAATTGCTAAAGAATTGAATGTCAAAGTGTTGCAGATCTTCAGTGATTCACAGCTTATTATATGTCAAGTTAAAAAAGAGTTTCGAACTAAAGGTGGAAATCTGCATT
Source organism: Allium cepa (assembly GCA_030765085.1). Classification (NCBI taxonomy): domain Eukaryota; kingdom Viridiplantae; phylum Streptophyta; class Magnoliopsida; order Asparagales; family Amaryllidaceae; genus Allium; species Allium cepa. Next base: position 269,548,775 of record CM060935.1, on the reverse strand, counting down.
CTTACTTGTCAAGAGCCTGGGAACTTCTCGATAATCTTGACCATTATACGATAAGTCATATACCCCAGGAAGAGAACATGAAGGAAGATTCTCTCGCAAAGTAAGCAAGCACTGGTGAAGCTCAATTATTGGGATTAGTTCCTATGGAAGTCCTGTCAGCTCCAAGCACTAATGAAATGGATATTGACTGGATCATGAATATATCTCAAGAGCAAGAATCATGGATGACTCCGATAATGGAATATCTGCGAAACGTTCTCTACCAGAAAGTTCAAAAGAACGACAGAAGTTGCTAAGAAAAGCCTCCAGATACATAATTCAAGATGGCCAATTGTATATGCGTGGTTTCTCAATGCCATTACTCCGATGTGTGACCAAGGAAGAAGCTAAGACAATTCTTGCTGAAGTACACGGAGGAGAGTGTGGATACCATTCAGGTGGTCAAACTCTAGCAAAGAAAATTCTCTGTTATGTGTATTTTTGGCCAGATATTAATCATGAAGCTGCAAGCTATGCCCGAAAATGTGACCGATGCCAGAGATTTGCAAAACTCCAAAGAGCACCGTCCACTAAGATAACACATATGGTCAGTCCGTGGCCATTTGCTATTTGGGGATCGCAAAATGCGATCGCCACAACACAGATTGACAAAATGCGATCGCCACGACGATCCAAGCGACCGGATTCCTCGCCTCTATGATCTCGGCCACGTCATCGAGCCATGCGGCTAATCCCCCAGTCGCAATGACACCCGATGTCACATTGATGATGAAGTAACCAAGAAACCCCAACTGACCGAAACTTGCTTCGAAACCCTATTTTGACGACGTTCATCCACCACAGTAAAAATTAAGACCTCTCACCATTTCTCCCATGATCATCCAACCTCCGTCCTCCTTCAAGCTCAAACATGCTGTGCAACTCAACGCTATTCGATGGCAGGCGACCAAAATGTCGAAAACGTTCATCTCATAAATTCAAATCGAGTACCAAATTAGAAATCATGAAATGTATATAAAATATCATGATTTAGTTCACGAATCCATTCATGCAGTTCAAAACAGAAATTAAATTGGTTGATTTTTTAACATATATATGTATTTTCACTGTTATTCCCAAAAAAAAATTCTGTTAAATTTGAATCCCTGAAACTATTTTTAGAATTATCTCTATACTTAAACAAACAATTATCATTTAAATATCATATGATAATAATGACACGATTAAGAGATTTTTTTTTCTTTTTATTCCTTGAAGTTTTCTTTTGCCTGTAACAAAGAACAGGAACTAATTTCTTCTAGTTTTCCAGGTATGGACAGACCAATATAATCAAATATCCACACAGCCATGCATGCACTGTCACAAACATACAACAACTTCAAAAATATATGAGAGTTTAAAGGTTTGCCCACAGTGAATGGAAGAACAGAGAGGAACAGAGGGGACTCAGGCTTGAATAATGGAAATGAAAATTTTGCTTAAGATTTTAATTTGTTTTATTTGTCGCTGTTTGATTCCAGAACTTGATTGGTGTCAAGTTGCCATCTGCATGCTCATTTGAACTTGATATAATGTTTTTCCAGATTCTTATTTTCTTCCAAATTTTGGTTTTGATTCTGCAGCCTTGATAACTTGCTTTAAATCTTCAGATTTGATCTTTGTTTTTGTGTTTCCAACATCCAAATATTTTTTGTTTGCCAAATCTGTTTCTCAAGTTTTGGTTGCTGCTTTGTTTTTTTTCAGATTTTTGAAGAGAGGGAGTTTGAAATTTTTTTTAGTTGAAGATGAATCTTGTTTCTTCTTTTCTCTGGTTTTGAGAAGTTCTGAAACCTGACTTTTAACTTTTTTCTTTACTTTCTTTGGTTTCTTATTTCAGGCATGAGAAGATGAATGACCTGATTATTATTTTTCACTTTTTTTTCAAAGTTGGCTGCCACTTGTCCAATTATTTCTTTACATGCTTTGCACTTGTTATATTTAGAGAAAATTGTGTTTATACCCTTTTACTCAAATTGTTTTGTAAATTTTTTGCTTAACCCTTCATGTGAATATATTTCCATATATTAACATATGTCTTAATTTTTAAAATTGTTTATGTCTTTAAAATTTTCACCTTTGCATAAATAATTTTTTTTATCTCCATTGTTTTTCACATTACAACCTTTAATTTATCTTACTATATTTAATTAGTCTTATAATCTAAAATCTACTTATGATCTAAAATATTAATTAATTCTACAAATTTTCTAATTAATTCACAATTTATTTTCAAACAAAAAATTTAATTGCCAAATTAAACTTCGTAAATTTTTAGGAATGTTACAAATTCCCCCTTAACAAAATTTCATCCCCGAAATTTGCTAGGGAGACGATAAATAATAAATAATAGATAACGAAATGATTGAACAGATCACATCGAAATGTTTATTCTGCTTTGGCTTACCAAAGCAGAATATCAACGATAGATATGAGAACAAACTCAATCAACTACCAAACAATTGGGTTATCTGATCTACGAAGTATACACGGGTATTGGTTAGTTCAAAGGGATAACTAACCGTTCGTACATTATCTAGACCCAAACAGTAGTTAAATGGATTCCAAACTCAAGTCGGAACACCCAAAAGTATATATAACTTGTCCCTCTTCAGACTTTGATACCCACAAGAAATCACAATAGATTTCAAATTTGGTTTAATCGAAATTGTTTTATCGATACAATTTGTTTAACTTTATATTTTAGTTAACCAATTTATTTCAAATCAAATTTCAATTTCTCTAAAGTTAAAAACGAAAAGCTGATAGAAATTTGACGAGGAGAATACAAAATAGAGACTTATCTATATGATTCGTAGGGCCACCATCACATCGAAGCTTCTTCCTCCAGCTGCGACGAAAACATCAAAGAGATTGGAATCGAATCAAAGGAGATTGATAGGGAAAAATATTCCCGTGGTTGCAGGGCATTGACCATTTGTACTGGTATTTCCCGATCCCCTATCTCGTTCTCTTCTTGCACTCACAATTACAATCAGTGAATAGTAAGAGAATTTACTAAGGCATTCGGACGAAATATCTTAGAGAATAACAACAGATAAAGGGAATAGACTGAGAAATTTGGGTTTTGGTTTCACTGGTTGTAATCATTCTAGGATATACTTCACCCTATCTCTAATGAGCCATCTAATGGGTTACACTCCGTAGCTAAAGTTCTTACTCAACCTTTAGCTCTGATACCAAATGTGACGACCCGAACTCGATGTTCGACAAACAACATCAAATTCGTATCGTCGGAGCTTACAACAACATTAGATGATAAATAGCACATCGGAAATAAAAGATGATATCACTGATACAATATGAATACAATATCCGATACATCAATTGGATACAATGATAATCATCAACATCAGAGAATATACAACAAAAAATACAGCGGAACACGACACAATATGAGATAAGTCTTCAAAAGAAACTAGTACTGCAACTCCAATCCAAAACTCCAAAGACAAAGCTCTAAAACTTCAAGTTCGACCCACCATCAAGGTTGCACAAAGCTAAGCAAGTGCAGTCGTGGACTCCAAAGACTAAAAAATGTATCAATTTTAAAGCTAAGGTTTACCAAAATGATATCTACTACCTGACTATCTGAAAAACCAAACTCTAGACTGCCCGTGTGGAAAATTGTGGTCATCCAGAGTTTAAGAAGGGAACAATAAACTCCCGGTCAATCATGGGACTGGTACGAGCAAACAAAAACATTTGGTCTTTAAAATAAACAAAAAGATTTGGATTTGAAATCCACAATGCTTTTGAAAAATGAGACTACCATAAGGCCTCTCGCCACATACACCATGCAAACGCAGAACTGGAGGAGATTTCTCCTAATGATAGTCAAAAATGGATGATACACAAAGGTCATTTGATATATTATTAGTGCATAGTGCAGAAAACCATTTGAAAGTATAATAATAATCCTAGCCAGCATACAACCATTATTGTACGCCTACTATAGCTACCATGTTCAATAGTAGGTTACCGCCACATTCCACGGCAGGTTATATTGCTAAAACCGTACACGGCTCATATTGTTTTGTTTGGATTTTCCAACAAATGGTTAGGCTAAGGAACTTCCTAGTGCCACATGGGAACGCCTTTGGAGGGACGCTCTGAGATCCTACCCGGCTCTCTACGAATACAAGGCCGGTTACCCCCTTCCCGGGAAGTAAAACTAAGATATGCCACACTCGGTCATTTGCGACCTTTATCCGAGGATCCTCGACACCAACAAAATCACACAGTAATAAATATACTACATTGCCCACATGAGTTTGTATTTGGGCTCCATACCATGATACCACCCTTTCCAAAAGGAATGGACATACCCTAGGTGAGCTACCACTGAAACCTTGCCTCATCTTTCCTGTTTCGACCATTCTCATTATACGAGGCTCGATGAGGTCTCGTCCACAAAGCTATGCTTTTTCACAAAGCCAAGCTTTGATCAAAAAATGATCTGCAACACTTCGTATGCCAAATTACCAAATTGGGAACGTATCACTAGTAACCATCAACTACATAGCCTCTGACCTTGTACTCTCAGAGAAGAGTGTTAAGCTAAGAGAATAATTTTCCGCCACCAAGCAAAAATGTATTTGATAGAAAATGGTTTTACATCTCAATGTGTAATGTCAGACACACATCCATACAAGTCTGTTCTGGGTTCGAATAGAACCGAAGGCACTTCCGAAGAAGCCCTTGCAATCCGAGTATCCACAATCCCGATCGGACTTCCCATCACTTAGGGAATCTCTATACCGTAGCTACTCAATGCCGAGACAATCGATAGGTTATCCTATCATTCTCGCAAATACCCGGTCTTCCCCACCGGCCTTCAAATGTTATCCATAATGTCATATCATTATTCAGAATGGGTTATATGACACAAAGGTCCTCTTCCGGCTAAACCGAATAATGAGCGCAATATTTAAAAACATATGGGTATGGTATTTCAGTTAAGACACCTTTAAAATTGAAGACTTTCTTTCAAATGGTTTAACCCAATTACCATTTCAAATCATTAAACAAAAAGATTTATTTCACAAAGTTCACCCAGTTTGACAAAGATCTATTTACTAATTTCAAAACAATTTCCATTTTAATTGGATTAATTCATTTAATCTTTAAATTAAAGATTTAACTATAGCTTTCAAAACTGTTTCCTAAGATTCATTCATAACTTGGAAAACCATTTTCAATTCAGACTTGAAATTCCTATAATACAAATTGGAAATTCATCCCTTGTATGAAAGCTTTTATCATTTGAAAACAAACAGTTTTTATTTCGAAAAAATCCGATTTCAATTATACAAGTTAAAGTTTTTCAAACTTGGGTTAAATTTAATTGCCAAAATAACACTTTAAAAATGGTTTTAAAAACCCACATAAACTTGTATGACCTTTTACATCATAAATTCTCAAAATAGAATTCAATTTCAAATATTGAATTCAAATTAAAATCAAATTGCAAAAATTGAATTAAGTCATTCAAAAATAACTTTTATCAGTGAAATCCCTTTTCAAAAGCCTTTCACTTTAAACCCAATCCATTTCCAAAACCATTGGATTCAAAAATTCAATTTAGAAATTATTTCAAAAATATGTGTCTTAACCGATTTCGACGTGCAATCCATATTTGTGTGCGTATAGTGTAGTCCAAGGGTTTTACACAATAGTGCACAACATCAATCATCACAGATTCAATCATATCAATATTGATAAGCGGTATAATCCATAATGCTTACCTTTGTTGTGACTACCCAGAATTTTTGAACATTTGAAAATGAAATATTTTATTGATTTTAAATATTTAGAGGTGAATTTAACTTGAATTTCAAAATTAACTATGAATTTGGCAATTTAATTATTGAATTTAATTTATTGAAGTTGGATAAAAATTTGAATCTTCGGTTTTAAGCTAATTAAAAATATTTTAAAGGCTTCGAAGATTTATATTGATAATACTGAAGATAATAAAAGCTTCAAAATTAGATTTGAAACTATTTTGTTCAGTTTTTGAGTTTATATCGTTTAAATCGAGATTTATAAATAGCCTTCCACGCAGTCTCGGAATTCGACAAAACTAATTCCACTAGATCCGCAATAGTTAGTTATTATCGGATTCCAATTTTCGTAGCAATCGAAGTTGTTGTTTAACCCGGGCAGCTCAAAATGCATAGAAACTGTTTTAATCGATTTAATTTGAATTCGATCGTTTACTTCCGTAACTTGCGCATATGATCGAATTAGCTTCCGAAACACGTTCCATTGTGTTCGTAACGCGGATAAATCCTTATAAACGTCTAGCGGCATGCTTCGATAGGAGTTCGTGATTTCGAGTTAGGTAGTACGAGATATTTTGAATATAAAAAATTATAAAAATCAAAACTCTACTTTCCTCTATACGCTTCCCCTCTTTGACATTTACAGCCGATCCCCGCTCTCCTTCGATACCCTTCTTTCCCAAATCGAACGATTCAACCTTTCATTTATAATAAAAAAGAAAAAAAATTGGCAGACAAATCAATGGCCGCGTGAAATCAAATTAATAAGATATCGTTCAGGGGGGAATTGGCGACTGCATCGCGTGCTCGCATCGAATCAGGAGCGTGTGCTCGCGTGCGAATTTTTGTCGCGTATGATGGGGGAGGTATGCGGCTAGGACTGCGGCGTGCGATTTATAATAGGGGATATCGAATCTTGTGGGGAGGTGCAGCGGCGACAGCACGAGGTCGCGTGCGCGACAATGGGTTTTCAAGCGTCGCGATCAATTTTGGGATGTCAAAGGTAAGGGCTTGGTCGAGTTAGGGCTCGTAACGGCGTAGTGGTGCACGCAGGTGAGAGTGTGTCAGAGAGGTCGCGATTCAAGCAGTGAGGTATTTTTTTATTTTTATTTTGTTACAAATAAATTTTTGATTCAATAGAAATATACAATACATTAATTTACTGATAAGGTTTAAAATCTTTACATAAAAGAAATTGTATACAGTAAAATCATAAACATACAGTCAGGCTTATGTAAATGCAGATTTTAGAATGTACGTGTGTATATATATAGTTTCGAAATAAAATAAATATGCATATTTTAATTTACTTGTTATTTTAAATAAAGGAATTGGTGAATAAAATAATTAACTTAACCTATTTAATTATTCTAAGTACGCAAAAGATTTTCAGAGGAAAAATAAATATGCAGGTATACATTTTTATTTTATTAGCTTGGTTTAAATTGACTTATTTAATTTTTAGTGGTTAAAAATAATTTATTAAAGGGAATTTAGTTTCAAAATTTAAATTTTTATTTAAATAAATTTTTTAAAAGGAATTTGTTTAAATTTTAAAGTATTACTTTAAAATGAAATAGTTGGTTAATAAAATTATTGTTCATATCGTTTTGTTTCACGACCTAACGACCTAATGTAAGAAGCGACCTAATGACCTAATATAGGAAGCGACCTAACGACCTAATATAGGAAGCGACCTAACGACCTAATATAGGAAGTGACCTAGCGACCAAACAGTACATTGCAAGAGAAAGACACAACGACTTAATGACCTAAAGACTCCAAAGATTCGAAAGATTAACGACCTAGCGACCTAGCGTAAACCAAGACAACTTCCTATGCCGCAACTTCTTATGCCACAACTTCCTATGCCGCTTCTCCCTAAGTCGCTGCGACCTACTAACCCTCTCAGATTGACCAAGTGCAACAAGGATAAGCCGTAGCTCGTATCCCTTAGGTCGCTAGCGACCTACGACCTACCCTTAGGTCGTTCGCGACCTACGACTTAGCCCAGATTTTCCCTATAAATACTCCACCTACTCAACTCAAATAGGACTTTTGGCCCATTTTTGGAACGCTTATACTCTGCTGATTTTTCGACTCATCCGACACTTCAAACACGAGAGACACTTCAACGAACTTCAAGAAGAAATCTAATACATTCAACATGAATTTGAAGAATTATCCTACATCGGAGTTCTAGCTATTTGTCCAAATGGTGTTGTAATCAAAGATTTTTGTATAAGTTGTAACTGAATCAGCAGTAAAGGAGATTAAAGTGGACGTAGGCTTAACTTGAAGCCGAACAACTATAAAACTGTTGTCTATTTACTATTTTTTCTGTGACTTTCTACTTACTTCTAATTCCCGTATTGACGGGTGGTGCTTTCACTTTATCTCTACTTACACTGGGGTGTTAGCGTTCAATTTTAGCGTTAGCATTTTTGGTGCTTTCACCGAGAACATCGAACTCAGGGGGTTTTCGTCATTGCTTCGCAATAGTTTGTTGAAAGAACCTCTCTCAAATCCAGAAGTCTATAAGAGATTATGGCTCCTGGAAGAAAGCACAGATCTACTATACCCAGTGATGTCCATGAAAATACTGCCACTTCTCCTTCATCAAGTCAAGCAGCTCCAAGTGCTGGAATTACATGGGAAAAGTTAGATGTTGCAGTTTCTGGGCTATATCAACAGATGGAAGCCCAGAGCGCTTTAATGCTTGATCGGTTGAATGCTTTGCTCGGAGCTAACTGTGAAATAGATAATAATGAAGAAAACTTTGGTGACGATGTTCATAATCCTGAAGAGAGGAATGTTCCTCAAGAGGCATCTAGCCCCGCTGAAGAGGCACCTCCCCAAGCTGGAGGATCAAGCACATAGCCAACCCTCCATGAACGTTTGTCCAGGCAAACTTCCGAGAAAATGGCTGAAGCTGTCCCGTAGAGCCTTTAAACGATGAGGAATACCTTTCGGGTATGGTTCGACAGATTATGAAAGAAAGTATGCAAAGAGAAGAAGATGAAAAAGAGTGGGGCTTTGCTCCAAGCAAAACTCCGTTCATCGAAAGGATTCTGAAGGCGGAGTTCCCATGGAAGTTTGTTCCCCCCACCATTCCGGCTTATAAAGGAACAAGCGACCCTAACCAATTCTTATATAGGTATGACTGGCACATGAATGGTGCTAGGGCATCGGATGAGATCAAATGCCGGTACTTTCCGGTATACATGGAAGGAGTGGCTCTACTCTTGTTTACAAAGCTACTGGTCCGATCTATAGACTAGTTCTCCGATTTAACTCGGAAGTTTAAAGAACAATTCAGGTTGTATGCTTCAAAGGCGAAGGATATTATGTCATTGTCCAGCCCGGAACAGAATCCCGGAGAATCTATTAGATCTTTCTTAAACCGCTTTAACATAGCCCTGCCTGAAGTCGACAATGCAGAGCCATGAATGGTTTTGACATACTTAATGAGGGCTATCAACAAATCGAGTGAGTTTGGGAAATGGTTGAAGATGAAGGAACCAAACTCGCTTGAGAAATTCTACAAGAAAGCTGACGAGTTTATGCGCTTGGAAAGCCCTCCTGCACCGGCAGAGTGGCACTGACAGAGGTTAAGAATAACACTGCTGCTCCTACCAAAAAGGAATCCGAAAGTCGAAAGAGGGAAAATAACAGTGGCAAGTAGCAGAAGGATGTGAAGAAACCTCGCTTCTCAAGGCCTTTAGATTTCACTCCTTTAAATGATACTCCAGATAATATCTTTTTTCGCTACCAAAGATACCATGTAATATCCTAAACCACCTACGATAAATCTTGGGAAAAAGGCTGTTCAAAGTGGGAGATTTTGTCGGATTCATAATCAACCCGGTCATGATACTCACGAATGTCGCCATTTGAAAAGTTTGATTGAAGAACTGCTGAGAGAAAACAAGCTCCAGTAATATGTTAAGAGAAATAGGAACAACCCAGCTTCATCTACTGAGGGCCAGCAACTTCCTGCTCATCCATCTGATCGGATGAGAGGACTACTGCACATGAATAAGAAAGGACTGTTATAAATGTAATCACGGGAGGTCCTCACCCAGCAGGCAGAAGCTGGGGCGAGATGGAAAGATATGCTCGTGCTTTGAAATATACCCCAGTAGAAGAGAATGTTTTTGTATTGGAAGACGCTGCACCTTTGAAGCAGCAAAGAACTTTTAATGATGGTATTGTGTTCAGGGCCAGGGACTCTATGGGTGTTGAAGCTCCTACCATGGATCCCTTGGTCATCTCCGCAGGCATCGGGCCTACTATTGTAAGAAATGTGCTTGCTGATAGCGCTCCTCTTGCAATATCCTCTTCAAAAAGACATTCGATCAAATGAAGATTCCTATGGCAGATGTTCAGGCTTCATCGCAGAAGATTGCTGGGTTCACAGGGGAACCAAAGCAACCAATTGGAACTATTGATTTATTTGTTGAACTTGGAGAGCGGCAGAAAAAGGTAGTTCGAAAGCAGACATTTATGATTGTTGACGGAATTTATGCTGACAATGGCTTCCTAGGCTGGCCAACTCTTGCAGCATTCAAGGCAATTCTCGTCTCGTGGTGCCTCACTATGAAGTTCCCCACGGATAATGACATTGGTGTTATTAAAGGGGATTAGAATGCTAGGCAAGAATGTTATCTAATAGAGTTGCGGGAAGCAAGGAAGAGAGAGATGGGAAAGGATGTGGCAGCTCCACTCCGCATCAAAGAACCGACCTTGTAGCAATTACAAGGTGGACCCTGCACTGGCGAGTATAGTGGAGCATGAAAAGAAATGGATCCCAGAAAAGCCAGTACAGGGGAGAATAGAGTAGTGCTAGTGGAAGTAACAGTAACAGTACCTGTTGATCTGAAAGACCCAAACAAGATGCTAAATGTGGGTTCGCAACTTAGTGTGAAGTTTCAGAACATATTGATATCATTACTAAAAGCAAATCTGGATGTATTCACTTGGAGTCATGCCAATATGTGTTGAATATCTCCAGAAATCACGGTACAAACTCTGAATATTGATCCGAAATTTACACCAGTAAATTAGAAAAGATGAACCCATGGTCTAGAGAGGTCAGCAACATTGAAAGAAGAAGTAAATCGGCTCATGGAGAATGGATTCATCAGAGAGTCCACTTATCCGAATTGGGTTTCTAATCCGGTGCTGGTTAAAAAAGAAAATGGAAAGTGGAGAGTTTGCATCGAATTTTCAAATTTAAACAAGGCCTGCCCCAAAGACTGCTTCCCGTTACCCAGGATTGATCAGTTAGTGAATGGAACAGCCGGGCATGTATTGTTATCTTTCATGGATGCTTACTCCGGATATAACCAGATCATGATGCATGAGCCAGATCAGGAGGACACGAGCTTCATCACCGATGTCGGTCTTTACTGCTACTGAGTCATGCCCTTTGGACTGAAGAATGCAGGGGCTACTTACCAAAGACTTGATAATGCTATGTTCAAGCCACAGATTGGCAAAACTATGGAAGTTTACGTTGATGATATTTTAGTGAAATCAAGAAGGCAGTGTACCATATGGATCACTTGGCAGAGATGTTCGTAGTCCTCCGAAAGTATGGAATAAAACTTAATCCTTTGAAATGTTCATTCGGGGTAGAGCCCGGGAAATTCTTAGGTTTCATTGTGAGTGCTAGGGGAATTGAAGCTAATCCTACTCAAATCACTGCTCTGAGAGAAGTCAAAGCCCCTAGGACAAAGATGGAATTGCAGAGCCTCAATGCGATAGTTTCTGCTTTGAGTCGGTTTATTTCCAAGGCCACGGATAAATGCATTCCATTCTTTGACGCTCTGAAGAAAGGAAAGAATAACTTTGAATGGACTCTGGAATGTCAAAAAGCTTTTGATGAACTAATTTGTCACATGGAAGCGCCTCCAATACTTTCTAAGCCCAGCAATGGTGAAGATCTTTTCATATGTTTAGCAGTTTCGTCTCATGCTCTCAGTGCAGCATTAGTAAGAGAAGATGCAAAAGTTCAACACGCGGTCTACTACATCAGAAGAGATTCACTGGGGTAGAGATGAATTATTCGAAGCTAGAAAAGCTCTCCTATTGCCTACTGATAGCTTACAGAAAGTTGAGGCCATACTTTCAAGCTCATCCTATCTAAGTCGTTACTGACCAGCCTCTAAAGCATGTCCTGTTTCGCCCTGAGACTTCGGGTCGTCTTCTGAAATGGAATATTGAACTCAGCCAATATGATATCACTTACCATCCCCGAAGAGCAGTCAATGGACAAGATTTAACAGATTTCATTGCAGAATACACAGATAAAGGTGACAGCAAGGAAGAAGTTACTAATGACATCCTGACCCGATGTATGTTGATGGCGCAAGAAACGACTATTGTTCTGGATCTGGGGTCGTGCTTGAAACCCCCGAAGGACGATCATTGTGCTACGCGTTGTGATTGGAATTTCCTTCGACAAATAATGAAGCAGAATATGAAGCTCTTATTGCCAGCTTGAAGATTGCTAAAGAACTGAATGTCAAAGTGTCGTAGATCTTCAGTGATTCACAGCTTATTGTATGCCAAGTCAAGAAAGAGTTTCAAACTAAAGGAGGGAATCTACATGCTTACTTGTTAAGGGCCTAGGAACTTCTTGATGATCTCGATCATTATACGATAAGTCATATACCCCGGGAAAAGAACATGAAGGTAGATTCTCTCGCAAAGTATGCAAGCACTGGCGAAGCTCAATTACTGGGATTAGTTCCTGTAGAAGTCATGTCAGCACCAAGTACTGATGAGATGGATATTGATTGGGTCATGACTGTTTCTCAAGAGCAGGAGTCATGGATGACTCCAATCGAAGAATATCTACTTAACAGCTCACCTCCAGGAAATTCAAAGGAGCATCAGAAGCTGTTGAGGAAAGCCTCAAGAAATGTAATTCAAGACGGTCGGTTATACAGACGGGAATTCTCAATGCCATTACTCCGATGTGTAACCAAGGAAGAGGCTAAGACAATTTTAGCTGAAGTGCACGGAGGAGAGTGTGGGGATCATTCAGGTGGTCAAACTACAGCAAAGAAAATACTCCGCTACGAGTATTTTTGGCCAAACATTAATCGTGATGCTGCTAGCTACACCCGAAAATGTGACAGATGCCAGAGATTTGCAAAAATCCCTAGAGCACCTTCCACCGAGAAAACGCAGATGGTCAGTCCATGGCCATTTGCTATTTGGTGAATAGACCTCATCGGGCCTTTGCCAACCGTCAAGTCCGGAATCAGATATGCCATTGTTGTTGTTGATATTTCACTAAATTGGATGAATCTGAACCATTAGCTACTATTACCTCCAAAAAGATGATAAACTTTGTGACTAAGAATATCATTTGCAGGTATGGTGTGCCTCAATAGATAATCACAGACAATGGAACTCAATTCGAAAGTGAAGAGTTCCAAGATTTTTGCAAGCGATTCAAGATCCAAAAAAGCTTCTCAGCAGTGGCTCATCCGCAAGCAAACGGGCAAGTGGAAGCAGTAAACAAAATTATCAAGTCAACCATCAAAAAAAAGTTGGAAAAAGCAAAAGGTGGTTGGGTCGATAAGCTACTACTAGCACTATGGGCATACAGAACTACCCACAAAAGTGCGACTGGGCACACTCCATTCTCATTAGCAAATGGATCAGAAGCAATGATTCCGGTGGAAATAGAAGTTCCTTCACACAGAAGGATTCATTTCAACCAAACCGAAAATGAAGAGTTGCAACTTGAAGCATTAGACTTCCTTGATGAAAGAAGGGAAGAGGCTCAGCTCAGAATTGCAGCTCATCAGCAAAGAATTGCCAGGCACTTCAATTCCAAAGTTCGCCAACGCAGCTTTGAAATTGGGGATTTAGTCTTGAAAATGATCATGACAGAAACAGGATTGTTTGCGCCAAACTGGGAAGGGCCGTATGTCATAGGCAAAAAACTTCTTAACGGCACTTTCAAACTGACAATTGTCGAAGGAGATCCGATTCCACGAGCTTGGAACAGAAATCACTTGCGTCCATATTTTACTTAAAAGCTTTGCTTAAATTTGTAAAATGATTATGGATGAATGATTCTTGTATTGCAAGCTATTGTAAAAAAAAAGTGAAAGAATAATAAGAACTATAAAGTGGGTGTAGGCCCAATTCTTGGCCGAACCACTATAAATCTTGTGTTCTCTACTATTTTAAAATGCATGTTTTGTTTCGATGTATAAATACTTTAAATGTATTTCTGAAATGTCAATTTAACATTGCAGGCTCTCAAAACAAAGCTTACCTATCAAAAGGCCAAGTGATCCCTAAAATCATTCAATAAACGAATGTCAAGCCACAAAAATACCATATTCCAAATCCTATATAAGGTGTGCTTCACGCAATAGTTAGTGATTCCGTCGGACTCGCTTAACAATGAAGTATACTTCTTTGGATAAGAACAAACTACTTGCAAAAGAGAGGAACATGTGCTCGGAAATGATAACAGGGAATTGCTGATGAGCAAATGACAAACAAACAAGGGCGTGCAGACATAAAACAGCGAAAAAGGAGTCCTGCCTCTCAATAAAAAGGTTGGTGGAACCACCGTAGAAGCACCTTCCCAAAACTAAGGCACCAGGCCCTTGCTAGCTAATTGCGATCGTTTGTGCAAACGAACATCCAGTTGGATAGCTTGCGTCTGCCCCATGGACCACTTAACCGTGAGACGCAACCTTCATGGCAAGCTAATCACCCCACAGACCTCTTCGGAGGCACAAGCCCTCTTCGGAGGCACAACCCTTCAGAGGTTAAAGCCCTCTAACGAGGCACGCCGAAAAAAGAAAGTTCTCTACTCAACCAAAAAAATTGGTGGAATCACCGAGGGCCCTTGTTAACTAGTTGCGATCGTTTGTGCAAACAGACATCCAATTAAGTAACTTGCGTCTGCCCCGTGAATCCATTCAACCATGAGAGAGTAACTTCTAGACAATCAGATGAAGACCTCTTCGGAGGCACTCGCCTTCAACAAAGGCACACACCTGCCCTCTCCCGAGGCAGAAGCCCTCTCCCGAGGCACCACAAGCCATCTTCGGAGGCACTCGCCTTCACCAAAGGCACACACCTGCCCTCTTCGGAGGCAGAAGCCCTCTCCCGAGGCACCAAAAGACCTCTTTGGAGGCACAAGACCTCTTCGGAGGCAAAAGACCTCTTCCGAGGCACAAGCCCTCTTCGGAGGCACAACTCTTCGGAGTATAAAGACCTCTTCGGAGGCAAAAGACCTCTTCGGAGGCATAAGCCATCTTCGGAGGCAAAAGACCTCTTCGAAGGCACGTCCCAAGAAAAGCACTTTCAAGCCAATGAAGCAAAAAAGCCCTCCAACGAGGCACAACAAGAATAAAGAAAAAAGAAAAAGAAGAAAGCCCTCTTTGGAGGCACACTGCAGCTCTCAAGGGAAGATAAATTTCCCCATCCTGACATATTCTTCCCCAGAAGTTGTAATGCCAATTCAAAACCTTCTTTGGAAACTCATTTCACCACGTAGGAGAATCCACTTGTCAAAAAATAAAAGTGACTTTCTCCGAAAGTGAAGTGTTAAAACTTTTTCAAATAAAAGAGAGAGAAGACTTCTCCAATACAGGGCACACTCTACTAAAGTAGGGTAACATTTCCTCAAAAAGTAAAAATTATTCTCTAAGGAAAGAGTTCAAGCCTTCATAAAATGGAAGAAATGTTCTTCAACTTAAGAGTGCAAATCTTCTCGAAATAGAAGAATTGTTCTACAACTTAAGAGTACAAGTCTTCTCGAAGCCGAAGAACTATTCTCCAAAGTTTTACCAAATAAATGGAATTGCAATAAGCCGTGGTATGGGGGCAATACAATAAAATAAAGCTACATTAATAAAAGCAACGCTCTAGCGACATACCACGAACTTATTGCAATATCACAGTGAAGAAATTTGTGTGAAAATAAGGAATGAATGCATTCACTAATACAGTCAATGATTGTACAAGTAAAAGAATCATTTCATTCCATACTATAAAAATTTAATACATGTGCAGGTTTCAAAAGAGCGGGAAACGGTACCCGCACAAATTCCGGTCAATACAAGCCTTTATGTACAAGCAAAAAGCAAAGAAAAAAGGGTAGAACGAGACTCATTATTTCTTCTTCCCGCCACCTTTAGGGCCCTCGCCTGGCCTAATGGTTAACTTTTGGAGTCGA
This sequence comes from Allium cepa, assembly GCA_030765085.1. NCBI lineage: Eukaryota > Viridiplantae > Streptophyta > Magnoliopsida > Asparagales > Amaryllidaceae > Allium > Allium cepa. The sequence continues at coordinate 269,532,710 of CM060935.1, read as the reverse complement.
CCTGGTCGAGTCGGGGAAGAAGGAGATAGAGTTACAGCTGGGTCTACTTCCGCCATCTCTTCGCCAGCATAAGCGCTTTTCGTTTTCCTCTTTTAAATTGCATGCTTCCCCTTCTTCCTTGAAGAAGACTTGCTGCCCGGAGTGATAAGTGCAGACAGTTTTGTGTCATCATGAAATGGCTCCGGAGTCTTTTTACCTTCTTCAAGTTCCTCAGCCTTCTGCTCTTGCGAAGAAGCCGGGTCGTCCAAGCATTGAAGAGCTTCTATCAATTCTTCCTGCGACCCCGGTTGAGCAGCAGAAGGAGGAGTAACTTGAAAAGACGGAGGTGGAACAGCTGGAAGAGGAGAAGTCTGCGTGGCACTTGGCATTTTCACTACAGAAGAAGAGAAGTTAAAGTCAGTATTCCCTGCAAAGAGAGGAGATAGTGGCGCGTCAAGACTTAAGTAATAATCAAAAAGTTTGTCAAGTTCATTTTGAGTGAACAAGCAATCCACTTGAGTTAAATCAACGTTGAAGTTACATGGAGAAGTTGGCATTATAACGTCAACTTCAAAGCCTTGTGCTTCACCTCTTTCTTGAGCTTCATCTCCAGTATGAGCAGTTCCAATTTCAGTGTCAGCTCTGGCAGGAGGCGAGGAATGGAAACTGGAGCCAATGATATCAATGTCAGTTGAAACTGAAGGAAGAGTCGGGTTGGTCGAATGGGCCTCCCTAAAGATTCTCCTTCCACCGTTTCGGCTCACTGTTTAGCAAGTTGCTCCTTCCCCTTGGCAAGGGCGGCACGTGCATCATCATCCAGATAGTGTCCCTCAAGATCCGCTTCAGCATAGCCAGCACCTCCAAGCATATCAATTGCGGCCTCCCACACTTCGGCCAAAGTGATTTCGTACTTCGAACCCAAAAACGAAAGACTACCGCGCCCCAAAACACTATAAATGTAAAACTTGAATAAGGTAGAGCTGATGTTAGCCTTGGTCGCTTCATGAGATTCTTCGGCTGCTGCTTTGCCGGCGATAGCTCCATCACGCTCTTTCTCAACTTCAGAAAGTCGAGCTTTTAACATTGCAATTTCCCAGTTCTGGGAGCTGGTTTATTCTCGCAACTAAGAAACGTCAGTTCGGTAGCTTTCTACAACTTGCTGTTGTGCTTCGAATTTAGCTTCAGCGTCTCTTTGTCCAGCATGAGCATCTCTCACCTGTTTTTGAAGAACTTCTTCTTTTTGAGAATAAGAAGTGGAAGAAGTGGCAAGCTCTTCTTTGAGTTTCTCAATTTCCGCTTCTAGCTTCTCATTGTAAGCGGCGATGCTCTTCATCTCTGCATCATGCTGGTCGAGAGTTTTCTGCCACTCGGATTTATCGTTTTCCATAGTTAGCATGGCTTCGAGGTTTGCGCGGTTTAATCTTTGAAGCTCGTCAACAAGTTTTTGCCAACCAGACATTCACTTGATATCGAGTTTGACGACATCAAGATTACGCAGCATAGTATGCTTGTCGATTGGGACCAAATCAAGATCAAAACGCACTCCTTTTAAGCACTGGTGCGGAAACCAGCTTTGAAGTGTAGCCGGACCCTGTCCAACTTGATACGAAGGCCTACTGATGATTGTTTGAATATCAGCTCTTTGAAGGGAATGAGAGCTGGAAGGGAATTCCAAAGAGATGGGTGCAGCGGGCTTTTCAGAAATTGCAGACTCCGGCCATTCGCTAGGCTTGGCCCGTTTACTTGGATCTTCAGCGATGTGACTTTTCCCCTTGTCATAATGAGATTTTCTTTTGTGGGAATCATCACCTCTCTGGGAAGAATCATGTCGCTCATCCCTTCTCCCGTAGCACTCTTGATAAGCCCAGCTCTCGCGAGCTTTTCTTGTGGCTCTTTCTTCGTCGGCCTCCCTAGATGTAGGAAGATACTACTTTGGATCATAAGAGTCGCGTCTTCCATAACGCTGAAAATCATCATAGTAAGAGCCGCTACTTCCCATTGGAGAACCTAAAAATGAAGAAGTGACAAGTTCAGAAATCTTCAAAGCAAAGAAGTTAAGTGCACAAAGCTGCTAAAATCCTAAGTGTGTGTGGCGAGTGAACTACGCGCGTCAAGCTACAAACCACTCTTCGGCTTAAGATTTATCTCTTGGGTTGATGGAGTTGTTTGCATAACCGATGTCACTTCAACCGCTCGAGAAGCAAGTTTAGAAGCGGTGGAATCATCCTTGAGGAGTTCACGTGAAGTAACCACCAAATCGCTCAACCCCTCAAAAATATCGTCACCGTCACGCCCGACGGGCCTCTTTCTCTCAGCTCCTTCATCAGCAGCCTTCCTGGAGTGTTGAGGAGGTTCCTCTTCTTCGATAACCGGGGGAAGTAAAAAATTTCCGGATGACCCCGTGACGTCAATGGAAGCAGAACATTTTACCAGTGAAGCCTCAGCAGTAAGTTCCTTCAGTGCATGTTCTTCGACAGAAACTGGGGTATCTGATATTTCTGCTTGAGAACCAGGGGCATCTTGAAGCTGAGTAGATCGAGAGGTGTGTAAAAGTCCGAATTGATGCAAAAATTCGTCCTTCAGCAAAAATTTAATACTTCTCTCCTCAACCGCCACAGCGCTTAGTCTTTCAAAAGTCGGCTTATGGCTTGAATCTTTAGAAGGAGGAGGAAGTGCTGTAAAGTAATGAATGAAGTTAGCATTTAACAATTTGGATTTTGGAAAGTTCAGAAATGGAAAGAACGGAGAAAGGCAAGCTTACTTCCTATTCTCCAAATGCTGTAAAATTCTGGGGGGGCAACGGACGAAGAAAAATTGATTCATAAACCCGTGGGCGCTTTCGGGAAGATCGGTGATCAATTTCCGGTTCCTTGCGCTTCTCACAAGTATTATAGAAGGGTGATCTTTGTTCTTCACGAATGTGCATAAGTAACAAATTTCTTCAAAACTTCGAAGACGGTCGAGTGTCCTCCTGAAAAGTACACACAATCCCATCAAGATGGCGTAGCCATTGGGATGCAACTGGAAGGGAGAGAGAGTCAATCGGAGAAGAAGTTGTTGAAGAAAATCATTAAAGGGAGGAATGGCTCCACTCAAGAACATTTGACTATTAACTGCGATAAAACCCAGAGGTGGCCTGTCAGCAGTGTCATTAAACCCAGGAAGCAGGGCGTCCATTTCGGCAATACGAAACTGAGTGCATAACTGGTTAAACAACCGTTGGTTCAGAGTAGTTGGAATTCTTTCCGGGGGGTCATCCAAGTGGTTGGCTATTGGGAAGACCTCTCCAGCTCGTCCTACTATCTCTTCTTGAGAAGTCATTCTACACAAGGAACTGGATTTTCAAATATGAAGGTGAATGTTTGCTAAATGTGTAAAGTGTTGTGCAAAACTAATCAAATGACAAGCAAATATAACTGAAATTAAACTAATAGGCATTTGTCGATTATAAAATTTTAGGGCTTGTTATTTTAAGTCCAATTGCAAGTGCAGTGTTGATGCAAACAAATCAGCTTTAGTTGATTAATTTTGCTTCGCTTTAGTACTTCACTTGAATTTGTTAGCACTTCAATCGTATAATTTCATTAAGTTGATCATTCTTTTCGACTAATCTGTCATTCGACGTGGGCAGTCAGTGGCAGTATATTCGCCCTAGTTTTCTGCAAATGTTGTATTTAACAGGTTATTAGCTTCAAAAGTTAATATAATTTATAAAGAAGTGCAACAAGTTCAGGCAGTTTATCTCGACAGTTCAAGTTAAAAATTCAGTTAAATGCTGACCAATTCTTACAAGTGGTCAAGCTCAAATGACTTGGCATAGGACGAAGATTCTTAAAGTTGCATTGTTCAAGTCAAAAAGTTCAGCAGTATCATGTTTCCACCAGTTAAAAGTCATGACGCAGGTTAAAGCTTCAGGTCAAAGCAGTGCGAATCTGGCTAAGTCCTTGGTCGCTCGCGACCAAAGAAGTTAGACCGAAAACGGTTTAAGTCGCAAGGGGTAGGTCGCAAATTTGTTAGGTCGCAAATTTGTTAGATCGTAAATCTGTTAGGTCGCAAGAAGCAACTCGGCAGTGAAAAGTTGTTTAAGTACTAAGTCGCTTACGTGACCTAAAGATTAAGTCGCTAAGAGTTAAGTCGCAAAGGGTAATTCCATGAGAAGTTAGGTCGCAAAGGTAGTTAAGTCGGCCAAATCTGTTAGGTCGTGAAGGTCTTTAGGTCGCTCAAATTCACTAGGTCGTTTCTGAAGTAACGCAGCGATCTCAAGCTATCTCCCGCCATGCCTTGCTCTCCAATTACACTTTGCCACATGTCCACCGACTGTTGCGTCGCTTGAGGCATCGTGACTAAACCTAAAAAACCATTAACCCGATTAACCACGATTCCTTTTCTCTCCTCAAACCGCCTAAAGCCTCGTCTTCTCCTTTGAATCTCCAGGAACCACTACTAAACCTCTCAAATTCAAAGCGCTTACTAGCTTTGAAACAATGGCCGGCAATTCAACAGAAATCCAAGACAAATACAAGTGTTCTTTTACAACGAGATAACAAAGATAGTACGGAGAGGATTATGGGGAATCGATGGTAAACACAGCAAATGAATGCTCGAGATTACCTAAATTTACTGATGGAATTAACGATTGGAGAAGATTTTGTGCTAGGGCTCTAAGCTTTGGTGTGTCAATGGAGGCAGAGGCAAACAGTTCAGTGAGGATGGAGAAGCGAGCTAATGAATTATATAGGTGGGAAGGAAGACGGCGTATTGGTCGTAAGTTAATTAGCTCGTTAGGTCGTCCACGATCTAGAGCACGTACATCGAAGCACACGACCTATGACATAGGCGTATACTTCGAGGGGCAAGTGTTAATATCGTTCTGTTTCACGACCTAATGACCTAATATAGGAAGCGACCTAACGACCTAATATAGGAAGCGACCTACCCACCTAATATAGGAAGCAACCTAACGACCTAATATAGGAAGCGACCTAACGACCTAATATAGGAAGCGATCTAGCGACCTAACAGTACATTGCAAGAGAAAGACACAACGGCTTAACGACCTAAAGACTCCAAAGATTCGAAAGATCAACGACCTAGCGACCTAGCGACCTAGCGACCTAACGACCTAGCGTAAACCAAGACAACTTCTTGTGCCGCAACTTCTTATGCCGCGACTTCCTATGCCGCTTCTCCCTAAGTCGCTGCGACCTACTAACCCGCTCAGATTGACCAAGTGCAACAAGGATAAGCCATAGCTCGTATCCCTTAGGTCGCTAGCGACCTACGACCTACCCTTAGGTCATTCGCGTCCTACGACTTAGCCCAGATTTTATCTATAAATACTCCACCTACTCCAACTGAAAAAGGACTTTTGGCTCATTTCTAGAACGCCTATACTCTGCTGATTTCTTGACTCATCCGACACTTCAAACACGAGAGACACTTCAACGAACTTCAAGAAGAGATCTAATAGATTCAACATGAATTTGAAGAATTCTCCTACATCGGAGTTCTAGCCATTTGTCTAAGTGGTGTTGTAATCAAAGATTGTTGTATAAGTTGTAATTGAATCAGCAATAAAGGAGATTAAAGTGGACGTAGGCTTAACTTGAAGCCGAACCACTATAAAACTGTTGTCTCTTTACTGTTTTTTCTAAGACTTTCTACTTACTTTTAATTCCCGTATTGACGGGTGGTGCTTTCACTTTATCTCTACTTACACCGGGGTGTTAGTGTTCAATTTTAGCCTTAACAATTATCAAATGTGATTTATTGCTTGATCAATTCGAAAAACTAATAAAAATCATATAATTGTTATGCAAGGTCTTAAATCGAGAAAATCGAGTCAAGATGGAAATGGATTGCAAATAAAAAGCAAAGGTGGGATCTTCTTACTCAAAATAATAATTGAAAATTTCGGTTATCGATTGGTTGTTGAATTGTAATAGTCGTATTTAAATTTTTTTAATTGTGTGTTTGGATGACTAATTTATAATTAGTTATATTAAAATAGACCATATGCGCCGCATAATAGCAGAGGTTATTATATTAAACCCATATACCATGATATTCCACCTTGAAGTGCAATTGGTGTTATATATGTATATGGAGTTGATTTCCCGCATTATATAGCGGATGAGACCCTATTGCGCCGCATAATAGCAGATATTTTTATAAATCCCATATACCGCGATATTCCACCTCGAAGTGGAATTGGTATTTAATTGTTGTGCTAACGTCTGTGGATGTAGGAAACAGGCTGGAGGGATCCAACTGGTTTCCTTAAACAGTTGAATTTGCTTCATTTGTTGTGTGTTAAATTATTTATAATCTCTGTGTGATTATATTGTAATTGGAGTCATTGTAGGCTAAAATTTAGCCGAATATATTTTTTGTGCCGTAAGATACCAAATATAAATAAAATAGGATTTTGAATTTAAGTACAAAAAACTATAGTGAGATCCTATTGAATAAATTCCAAATTATGGGGAAGATTTTAATAAATGGATATTGAGTAATATTGTTGATAGTTGAAGGATTTATTTAAGATATGGATTTTAAATAGTTTGGAAAAAAAATAAAGGGATTTATTTTAAAGATGATAAATTTGGGAAATCCATTTGAAAATTGATGTGGGTGTTTGAAACAATTTGTGAAATCAACATGGAAATTTAATTGGTGTTTGAAATGATTTTTGAAATCAATTAGAAATTGATTTGGTGTTTGAAATGATTTTTGAAATCAATTAGAAATTGATTTGGTGTCGGAAGTGAATATTTGGGAATCGATTTGAAAAATCGTATATAAATGGATATTTGGAAATCTTAATTCACAATGGGAATTTGAAAAGGAAAGGGAATTTTGATTTAAAAATAAACATTGGTTTATTTTTAAAGTGTGGAAAGGAAAGGAATTTACAGATTTGGAACGTAAATTTAAAGGAATCCAAAAGGATTTATAAATTGATATGAATGAAACGTTTTAGAATGGAAGGTGTACTTTCCCTGGAAAGCCGAGAATTTTTTTCAATATAGTTTATAAATATAGATTGAAGTTGTAAAGATGGTTTTAAAGATAGAATGTTTGGAAAAAAAATTATTTACTTGGGTTATTTTTAAAATCTTAAATTAAAGAACTAATTAATTAATTATAGAAGTGATTATTTAAAGATTTAATTGATATTTGTTTTAGAAAATGGTTATTTAAATAGTTATACCCGATCTACTATCTTTAAAGTTAACTTGGACTTGAAGTTTTATATGAGATATTGGTATAATATTTTCATAACTAATATTTAAATAAATGCTTTAAAACTGTTTTATCTAAATGTTTCCAAGTATATATTTTGGATAAGTAATTTAAATTATTTAGAGTATTTGAACTCGGCACACTTTCAGTGGAAATAAATAATATCGGGAATTTTTATTCCACGAGTGAAAAGTGATTTGAAGTTTGTTTTCAAATGGTTGATGTGTGAAAATATATCCTGCGAAGATATTTTGAAAATAAATAATTTGGAAAATTATTTTAAATCCAGTGATTGTTGTGAATGTTGATTGATAGTTAAATAACCGACGATCAACATTTGCCTTTAAATGGCGTTTGATATTCGATTCGACCGGGGGTCGGATTCCAAGTGGATATCAGAAAACCACATCGAACCTTTGTGGTTGTGATGAATCTTTTATTTAAAAGATCAATGTGAAAATTGTTGTGATTTGTTGAAATCTGAATGAGCACTAATTTTTAGAAATAAGCGCTCGTTTTTGGATTAGTCGGGAGAGGAACTTTGTGTTAGATAACCCATTCCGAATAATGATACGACGAAATGGGATTGTATTTGAAGACCAACGGTGAAGACCGGGTATTTGCGAGAATGATAGGATGACATATCGATTGTCTCTGCACTGAGTAGCTACGGTATAGATATTCGCTAAGTGATGGGAAGTCCGTTCGGGATTGTTAATACCCGGGTTGCAAGGGCTTCTTCGGAAATGCTTTCGGTTTTGTTCGAACCCGGAACAGACTTGTATGGATGTGTGTCTGACGTTACAAATTGAGATGTAAAGCTAGTTTTTATCAAATACATTTCTGTTGGTGGCGGAGAATTTATTCTCTTAGCTTAACACCCTTCTCCAAGACGTACGAGCTCAGAGGTTATGTATTTGATGGTTACTAGTGATACATTCCCAATTTGATAATGTGGCATATGAAGTGTTGTTGATCATTTGTTGATCGAAGCATGGCTTTGTGAAAAAGCGTAGCTTTGTGGACGAGACTTTGTCGAGCCTCACAACCCAGAAATTGTCGTAAAAGGAATGTTGCGATATGGTTTTTAGGGGTCGCGCCCCTAGGTTATGTCCATTTTCTTCTGGATAAAGGGTGGTATCATGGTATGGATCCCAAATACTTAACTCATGTGGACACTATAAATTTATTACTATGTGATGTTTCTTTGTGGTAGAGGATCCTCAAATAAAGGTCGGTAAAAATCGAGGATGGCATACTTGTATGTTATTTACCTATGTTATAGCTTGGTTAAAGCGTGAGGTAACATCGACCTTGCTAGCAAAGATCTGTTTGGTTCTCAGGGCATCCTTCCAGAGGCGTACCCATTTCGGTGTAGGAAGTTCCTTTGCCTGACCATTTGTTGGAAATCCAAAGAAACAATGCATGCCCTGTATGGTTTTAGCTGTATAACCTGCCATGGAATATGGCGATAATCTGCTATTGAACATGGTGGCTATAGTAGGCATACGACAAAATGTTGTTTGTTGGCTAAGAATAATATTATACTTTCGAAATGTTTTCTACACTATGCAATAAAAATAATATCCAAATTCTATGTATTAAGCATTTTTGACTGTCATAAGAAGAAATCCCCTCCAAGTGTGCATTTGCATTGTGTGTGTGGTAGGAGGTCTTATGGCAGTTTCATTTTTAAAAAAGCATAACGTATTTCTTTTTTATTTTCTTTGTGAACATAAATTTTTTAAGATCTCACGCCAATCCCACAACTGACCTGGAGTTTATTGTTCCCTTTCTAAACTCTAGGTGCCCATAATTTTCCACTCGGGCAGCCTAGAGTCAGGTTAGCTGTTATTTGGTAGAAAAGTCAAGAAGTTGCTATGGGAATCAGGAGTTGGAGCTAGATGGCGAGGCGTGTCACTTATATATGTAACATTTCTTTTCGATGTTTGTTGTTGTAACACTTTGATAATTCAATGTGATGTAATGTAATAACAGATATTTGTTTTAAAGATTATTCATTTATATAATATATGTTGTTCCACTGCGAATTGTGAGATTCTATTATTATTTCCGTTTCTTCTTTCTTCTTCTTCTACCTTTTCTTCTTTAAACCCTAAAGATTCGCAAGTTTGTCCCTCTTTGGTTTGAATTGTTGTGGGATTTTGCCAGCTTAAAAGGTGTACGGATTTGCGGGCCTTTACAAGTGGTATCAGAGCATTTGGTTAAGCGATAACCCTGGCTCTGTTGGGTGTTACTCATTAGAGATATAGTCAGTAGTACTCTAGAATGAGTGTGAGTGTAATAATAGATATGAGCGCGTATTTGTTAGTAAACATAAAATTGTTCTATATTGTGTTGACTTATCGGCTGATTGTTTATAGATTCTGATCGGTGCAGTTTGGCTAACTATTTCGATAGGGGTTTCTAAAATCTTAAAAAAGATAAATTGACACAATATTGTTTTAAAATCGGGTAAATGAAATAATTTTACCCAAACTATTTTAGTATATAAAATAAATAAATTTTCGGTGAATTATTATAATATATGGTTGCTTAGTTGTTAGGAAGTGATGATGTTGAATTATCATCATTATTGTATGGAAATTGAATAAGAAATAATGGTATAACCAAAGATTTGGAGATAAATTCATTAAATAAATGAAATTTATAAATATGAATTGAAAGGATAAGGGAATGAATTCATATACAAATGGGAATTGTAAATGTAAATTGTAAATGTGATTTACAATTTGGAATAAAATTCATTAATGGAATGAAATTGGTAATGTGAATGTATAAATGGGTTTTATAAATTGAAATGAGATTTGACTTGGATCAAGTTGAATAAAAATCCAAACTTTGTAAAAATAAAAATAAAATGGATTGAATCCAAGTAAACTAATATGATAATTAATTAATTCATGAAATAGGAAAGTTGAATTGGTTAAATTAAAACTTGAATTATGAGTTAAATAAAAATGGTTCAAATTTGCAGATAAATTCAAGTAAGTAGAAATAATTGAAAATTTCCTTGTTATTGATAAAATAAATTCGAGATGAATTAAGAATGGAAAATTGAAATTTAAAATGGATAAGTGAATAAAACTAATTTAATTAGATGAGTAGATGGAACGGATTTGATAAATGAAAAATCAAATCAAGGATTTAAAATTGAAGTTAATAACAGGGAAAATGAACTTGAGTTTTGAATAGAAATAACTTAAGTAAATGTTGGATAAAAAGCTCGACTTAAGTAAAATTGTGAAATGGTTGTTGTCAAGTTTTATGGAATGCTTTTGAATGAAACTTGTTTGATTAATTGAATGCAAAATGAATTGAACAGAATCAGTTGGAGATGAAATAGAATAAAGAGTAAATTGAGTTTGCATCAATTTAAGTTAGTTATAAACTAGATTGGATATTCTATTTAGTGAATATCATCGAAATTTGCATAGAAATGGTTGTCATTTGACGCAAACGAGATTGCATAAAATTCTATGAGTTAATGAAAGCCAGTAAAATTGATTTTTGAATCAATTCTAATGGATATGAGTTCGTTTCGTTTAAAAAATGAATTGATTGAAAGAAAGTGAATTGTAAATCACTTGAATTGAATAGAAATGATATGGAATGTAGTTGTAAGCAATTAAATTTGTATTGAAACCTTATAAATTGCTTATGGGAATTATTTTGAGTGCATTGCTTATGAAAATTATGTGTTCACTATTGAAAATAAGTGAAATGTAAATTAATTTCCTATATATGTCACTTATGTGTTTACATTGAGTAAGTACAGGTACAACAGAGCCATTTGGCTGGATTTGGTCGTGCTACAATGCTAATAATAAATGGCTTTGCTTAAAAATGCTAATAAGGTACGCCTACGCAATAAAAATAGGAAACATGAACTGTTATTTTCTGACCAGGTGGGTCGATGTATATATATTTATAACTTTTGTCAAATTGCAAAAGCTCCTCCGTACAAAGGAGACTCTGCCAAAATTTTCTGAAAATTTTAGGAGTTAGAAAAAATTTTGGAATTTTTTGTTAGCGACAAACGATTTCAAATTGGAAATTAAAGTAAATTAGTGAATGAAACTAAATTAAAATAATAATATGAATCAATTATAAATGGAAGATAAAAATTCAATATTCAGGGTTGAAGATAAATTGAATTCATATGGTAATGGGAAAACAAGTATGAATAGAAGTAGATATGAAACTTCTATAAGAAAATGTATAAAATAATTTTAAAGGCTATGAATGGATATTATTATTAAGTAGGATATACAGGTATTATAAAGAGAAAGGAAAATTTGTAACATCCCGCCTTTTTGCACGATTTAAACCAGCGCACGTGCCAATTTAAACCATACGGAAGGGCGGATTGTTATGGGGTAAATAAGAAATCAGAGAAGAAATAAAACAAAATAGAATCTCACAACGGAAGGATAAAATATAATAATAAAATATATAGTTTATAAAACTGTTTACAAAACATTCGATTCTTCTTTATAAATTTAAATATCAGAGTTTACATATCAATAATATCAACGCAGCGGAATTAAATGGTGTAGTGGAATAATATAGTAGATACTAGTAATACAAATCTTCGTCTTCGTCCTCCAGAACTAAATCCCCAAATCCTGAAACGCTCGGACTGACCCGAGCAAATTTAAAAAGACAAAAACACTCGAGTCAGAACTAAAAGATCTTATGTGAGTTAAACTAACAAAAATAAATATGAGTACAGTAACTCAAGAGATGCTCGGGATTTACATCTCCTAAGGATCCGTTAAACTATTTACTATATAGTATATTGCGCTATTATAATAGTGTCTAATTGTAAAATAAACTTACTTTTTAATAGCGTTAAGGGGTTACCCATATAGCCCTTAACACAGAATAATGCCAATAGTCTATACAGTACCGTAATACCTCCTGATCGGGAAGCTACCAGATGATACTCCATAGTTACGACACAAATAGAAACTCGTAGAAGGCTCGCTATGGTAGGTGTAACGACCCAGAATTTTGAATAATTTAATTTGGAAATATTTAATTAATTTTAAATATTTGAATGATGGTTTGGATTGAATTTTCAATATAACTATGAAAATGGTGATTAAATTATAGAATTTAATCTATTGAAAGTTGAATAAAATTTTGAATCTTCAATTTTAAGCTGATTAAAAATATTTTCAAGGCTTGTAAAATTTATATTGATAATACTGAAGATAATAGAAGCTTCAGAATTGAAATCGAAAGTGAATTGTTCAGTTTTGAAATTAAATCGTTTGAATCAATATTTAAAAATAGCCGTCCGAGGCACAGTCTCGGAATTCGACGAAACCAGTTCCATTGGGTCCGTAATATTGAATTATTCTCGGATTTCAAATTTCGTATTTTTCGGAGTTGATATGTGAGCACACGGTGAGTAAACGCGTCTAAATCAAATCAAATCCAATTTGAATTTAAATTTAAAATTAGTCAGACACACCACGTTCTTCCTTCGATCACGCCTAGTATCACGGAACAAGATCGTGATAAACATGCCTCTTCTCTGATAAATCACGATGCTTTTCTTTTAAAGTCAAGACCGCATCTTCTTCTCTTAGAAATCAAACGAGAAAAATAAATGGCCGAAGCCTACTTCAATCCCCAAATCAAATACAAAAAAATTAATTAATGGCCGAAGCCAGTGCGAGTCGCGCTCGAAGCATGAGGTGACGTTGATGGACAGTGAGTCGGCGGAGCGGTGGTTTAGGGCTTTAGGGTTCGAACGAGGAAGCAATTGAGTTCAACTCGATTTACAGTGAGGTTCTTGGCACGCGCAAATCAAGTCAGGATGGATTCTCGAGCGATGGCGATTCACGATTTGGAGTGGCGGCGACACGATCGAGGCAAGGCTGGGCAGCGGCTGGGGAAGACTCGCGAACGCGCGCGCGTGCTCGTGCGTGGAGACGTCGATGGCAGGTCGCGACATGCGACAGCGGGGTGAATGAGGGTGGTCGGCAGGTTGGAGGAATCTGAGGCAATTAGGTTTTTTTTCCAATTTTAATTTTTATGTAAAATATTTATGCAGTAAGTTATTCACAGTTATTATTCAATTTAAAAACTTAAAAACAGATTCGAAAAGAAATTTGGAATTTTAAAGTGTTTAAAACTTAAAAAAATAATAATAATGTATACGGAAAGGTAGACTAAGGTTGTTATATGAAAATAAAAATAATAGGAATTTTAAAACTTGAAGAAAATTTAGTTTAAAGTCAAATTATTAGCTTAAATTAAATAAACCTATAACATGGGATTTTATTATTCGATTTATTTCGAATATTAATCAAATTGTTAGTTAAATAAATTTATAAAAGGAAATGATTTAAAAATTTAAAAGAATTAGTTTAAAATATAAATCATTTGTTTAGAACTAAATCGATAGTTATTTAAATTATGAATTTAAATCATTAAACGAAAAATTAATTGTTAGATTAGTTCAAATTAAAATTATTAAACAATTTAATCCATTGATAAGAAAAAGAAATTTAATAATTAGTTGGATAAATTTAATTAAAGGGTAAGTGATTTTTCACTTAGTTCAAATATTCTATTTAAAAGGAAAATTTATTTATAACAAATTTAATAGTTGAAACCAAAATTTGTTAGTTGATTTAATTCATAAAAAGGAAATCTAGTTTAATTGGGAATTTCTAGTTAGAATTATTTTAAAAGGGAAAATTTGTTTAAAAAAAATTTATTTAAGAAGAGATTGGTTTAAATAAACTATTGATTAATTAAACAATCAAGAACGAAATTTAATTTATTCGATCTGTTCGGATATTAATAAACTATGTAAAAATTTATACTAGGTATAAATCAAGAGAAATCAAGTCAGGATGGAAAATGGATTGCTAATAAAAGCAAAGGTGAGAACTTCTCACTCAAAAGGATTTATTTAAATTTTAAATAGTTAGATTTAAAAAATTTAGTTGTGTTGATTGAATGCTTGTATGATGATTGTTATATATATATATATATATATATATATATATATATATATATATATATTGGATGTGAATAGACCCTATACGCCGTTAGTAAGCGGAGGTTATTTATTACACACATATACCGCGATATTCCACCTCGAAGTGGAATTGGTATTATATTAGCATATAGCAATATATATATATTGGCATATGTATATATTGCAGTTGATTGATTTCCCGCATTGTATAGCGGATGAGACCCTATTGCGCCGTTAGTAAGCGGATAATATTTTATAAAATCCCATATACCGCGATATTCCGTCTTGAAACGGAATTGGTATTGTGCTAATGTCTGTGGATGCAGGGAAACAGGTTGGAGGGATCCAACTGGATTCCTCACAAATATTTATTTGATTTTAGATATTGTGATGTTTGATTGTTTATCATATGGATATATGATATTGGAAAGTCGTGATTGACTATTTGATATGTTGCATCATCGGATCCAATTTTGAAGTTTAAAAAATATGATTTTGATTTTTAAGGGATTTCTAAAGTGATTTTTGGAAATATACGTTTATAAAATATTTTTGAAATTGATTCATCTTAAATAAATAAGCATTATAATTTTAATGTTATAAAATTATGATTTCGAGAAATATAGTTAAAAGATTGATTTTTGAAAATATGGGATTAATGATTTTATAAAATAATTTAAACTGGGATTTTTGAATTTATTATAAAAAATTTAAAAATAGGATTTATGAAGTTTGATTATTTTATAAATCAAAATGATGAATTATAAAGGAGTTTAAAGACGTTTTAAAATAGTAATATAAATTGATTTATATTAAAAGATTTATAAATTGATATTTATAAATTAAAAATATTGAAATTATAAAACGGGCTTTTATAAGTGTTAGAATGAATTGTGAATGAATTTCATAAGTGAATGAAATCTATAGGATTATAACGGTGAAGTTATAAGTGGAATTTTATAAATAAAATTTATAAAGTTATCTAAGGAATAGATGTGGATAAATAAATGAATCTTATAAGTTATAAGATTTATAATTATGAAGTCTAAAAGAACAATCTGGTAAACGAATAAATTATGAGCATTTAACTTGTAATATGGACTTTCGGTATATAATTGAGTTATAAATCGAATAAGTTAATAAAGGAAATTTATAAAAGGAAGTTGTTATAAAATAAATAGAAATGAAATTTATAAACATTGTTTTATAAATCCGCAACGAATTATTTTTATAAGTAAACTGTTGTAACTTGTTAATGGAGTTATATTCATATTTTAGACAGTGAATAATCCTGTAAAATAAAATGAATAGAAATGATAAAATTTGTTAACAAATATATTCACGTTTGAGTAGTGAATAATATGTTAAAGAAATTGTTTTGGAGGAGATGTTTTAAAAGGAATTTAAAACGATCTAAAGATGTTTTAAAATGTATTAACTATCGAAACCATAGATTTCAACATTCATTGTTGAAATAGACGTTTTCGAGAAATAGAGGAAATAGTAGATTATGACACTGTTGTTATAATAGATGATTTCCGAAAGGAAATGTTTTGTATAGTATTTGGATTTATATATCTATTTTAATTTCGAATCCCTATACTAGTGATTTTGGGTTGTCGTAACGATGTTTTACGCAACATTCGTTTTGGCCCAAATAAATATGGTTAAGTGAATGATTTCCTTAAAGAATGAAATATATACTTAATTTCGACTAGAGTATATTAAATATTTTCTAAGTATAGAAAATAAAAAGGCTTGTGAATTTCTTATAAATAAATAAGTATGGAAATGTTTTTTTCCAACATTAAGTGAATATTTTGAATTTATCTTTTTGAAGATAAATTGAAAATGAATATTTGAAAACGAATGGAAATCGTATATTCATGAATATTTTGGAATGTAAATTCAATATAGAATTTATAAATGAAATTGGAAATTGGGTTTAAAAATAAATATTGATTTATTTTTAAAGTATGGAAATTATGTATATATCTTGTAAAGATATTTTTGGGAAATAAATAATTTGGAAAATTATTTGGAATCTGGTGATGTTGTGCATATCCATAGATAGTTCAATAAACGACTATCGATATTTACCTTTGAATGGTATTTGTTGTGATTTGCTTGAATTTGAATGCCACACTTATTTTTTTTAAAATAAGCACTCACTATTCGGGTTAACCGGGAAAGGACCTTGGGGTCGTATAACCCATTCCGAATATGTGATACGTCGTTATGAATTGCATTTGAAGATCGGTGTTGAAGACCGGATATTTTTGAAAACGTAAGGGTTTCTTGTTGATTATCTCTGCACTGGCTGATCCCCGGTATAGAGATCTCCATATGTGTGGGAAATCCGAACGTGATTAGAGATTACTCAGATTGCAAGGACTTCTTTGTAAGTGCCTTCGGTTCTGTTCGGTCCCGGAACAGACTTGTATGGATAGTATGCCTGACATTACAAGTTGAGATATAAAGCCGATTTCTTTCAATTATATTTCTATTGGTGGCAGAGAATTTATTCTCTTAGCTTAGCACCCTTCTCTGAGACGTACGAGCTCAGAGTTTATATAGTTGAAGGTTATCAGAGATATATTCCCAATTTGGTAATGTGACATGCTGAGTGTTGCTGTGAAATGATCATTGTGTTGATTATTTGTGATAGGATTAGTTATTTGATCGTCTATCTTGGTGATCATTTCTATGATCATTTGTTGACCCAAAGCATGGCTTTTGTATAAAGTATGTTTTTGTGGACGTGACTTCGTCGAGCCTCACAAACCGGTAATGGTCGAAACAGGAATTGTGCGGCATGGTTTCCAGGGATCGCTTCCCTAGTGTATGGCCATTCCTTCTGGAAAAGGGTAGTATCATGGTATGGAGCCCAGATACTTACTCATGTTGAAAACACTTATTATTATGGTGTGATGTTGGTTAGAGAGCTCTCGTTTAAAGGTTCCAAAGGACCGGGGGTGGCATATCTGAGGGTTTGTAATATCCCTTGGGAAAAGGGATTCCCGGCTTTGTTTAGCGGAGAATGGTTTGGTTCTCGGGGCGTCCTTCCAGAGGCGTTTCCATGTGGCAATGGGAAGTTCCTTGGCCTGACCATTTGTTGGAAATCCATTCTTCAAATACGAGCATTGTACGGTTTTAGTTGTATAACCTGCCATGGAATATGACGGTAACCCGCTATTGAACATGGTAGCTATAGTAGACATAGTTCGAAATGTCTATGTTGGCTAAGATTTATATCTTTATTTTCGAAATGAATTTTTCCCACACTATACACTAGTAATAATATCAAATGTTCTTTTAAATACGTATCAAGCATCTTTGACTATCATAAGGAGAAATCTCCTCCGATTCTGCGTTTGCATGTGTGTGTGTGCGGGAGGCCTTATGGTAGTCTCATTTTTAAAAGCATTGCGAATTGACTTTAAAAATATTCCTCTATTTGATTTTAAAGATAAGTAAACTGTTTTAGTTCTCACACCAGTCACATGACTGACTCGGAGTTTATTGTTTTCCTTCCTAATCTCTGGGTGCCCACCAATTTCCACACGGGCAGTCAAGAGTTGAGGTTTATCAGGATATTCTGGAATTCAGGAGTTGCTGGAAGCAAGCTAGATGGCATAGCGTATTACTAGTATAGTACTTCTTTTTCCCGCTGCATTGTTGTTGTTTGATGTTGTACACTCTGATGATATGATGTAATGAAATATAATGTAATAACTGATATAGTTCTTTGTGTAAAGATTATTCATTTATCTATTATATGTTGTTCTGCTGCGAATTGTGAGATTCTGATGTAGTTCTGTTATTTCTTTTTGTTCTATGTTCTATCTTCTTTTCTCTCTTCTTCTACCTCTTTCTTCTTCTTTTCTTCTTTCTTAAAACCCTAACTATTCGGTTTTTCGGCAACGAAAAATCGTGTATGTTACATTTGGTATCAGAGCATATGGTTAAGCGACAACCATGGTTCTGTTGGGTGTTACTCATTAGAGATAGAGTCAGCAGTACTCTAGAATGAGTTTGAGTGTAATAATAGATATGAGCGCGTATTTGTTAGTGAATATAAAATTGTTTTTGAATCGGGTAAATAAGATAATTTTGCCCAAAAACTATTTTGTATAGAAAGGAAATGATTTTCTATGAATTATTATAGTATATGGTTGCATGATTGTTAGGAAGTAATAATATTAAATTATTATCATTAGTATATGAAATTAAATAAGAAATAAAATGGATTGAATTCAAGTAAACTAACTTGATAAATTATTAATTCATGGACTAATGAATTTGGTTAAATTAAAGTTTAGTTGTGAGCTAAATTTGAAGATAAATTTGAATTTGGATATAAATTCAAGTAAAAGAAATAAATTGAAATTTCCTTTGTTAGTAATTCAGTAAATTCGAGATGAATTGAATATGGAGATTGAAATTGAAATGAATTAGTGGATGAAACTAATTTAAAGTAGTAATGTGAATTAGTAAATGAAAGTTAATCGATAGAATTCAATATTTAGAATTAAGAATTGAATTCGAATGAAATTTAAATTGTGAATTTATTTCAAGTAGAATTGAAATTGTGAGTTGAATTGAAATGTAAAATTGAATAAGAATGAATATGTAACTTCAATAGTGAAGTAAATGTGTATAAGAAGCATATATTGGAAATTTTGTAATGGAAAGTGCAAAATAGTTTGAATGTTGGAATTGGATTTGAATGCTACTACTAGCAGGTTATATAGGTGTATAAAGGAATTGAGATTTTGATTTCAAAGATAAAATTGAATTGCTCGACAAAAAGGTACGTATTTCAATTTCAGTATGAAATTTGGTGATTTTCTTCTCTAGCCACTTGGCTTTCTCTTTTCTTTTTGATTCTGAGTGGCTTTGGTGCCATTTTGTAGTCGTACCGAGCTAGGCGCGCAAAGGAGACGCTGGCGAAATATTTCGAAAATTTAGGGTGTTAGAAAAATTTTGAGAAATTTTGAAAGTTTGAAATTTGAATTTGAATTTAAATTTTAATTGTTAGGAAAACAATGTTGATTGAAACTTATAATTGAAGTTGGAAAGCTAGTTGAAACGATAATGAATCTCTAATAAAAAGATTTGTTTTAGAAAGTTGATAAAACTATTTGAATTGTGAAAAATGATAGACGGGATAAGGGCATTCTTCCTAACTTGTAATTTCGGGACGAAATTCTTTTAAGGGGGGAAGATTGTAACGACCCAGAATTTTGAATAATTTAATTTGGAAATATTTAATTAATTTTAAATATTTGAATGATGGTTTGGATTGAATTTTCAATATAAATATGAAAATGGTGATTAAATAATAGAATTTAATCTATTGAAAGTTGAATAAAATTTTGAATCTTCAATTTTAAGCTGATTAAAAATATTTCAAAGGCTTGTAAAATTTATATTGATAATACTGAAAATAATAGAAGATTCAGAATTGAAATTGAAAGTGAATTGTTCAGTTTTGAAATTAAATCGTTTGAATCAATATTTAAAAATAGCCATCCGAGGCACAGCCTCGGAATTCGACGAAACCAGTTCCATTGGGTCCGTAATATTGAATTATTCTCGGATTTCAAATTTCGTATTTTTCGGAGTTGATATGTGAGCACACGGTGAGTAAACGCGTCTAAATCAAATCGAATCCAATTTGAATTTAAATTTAAAATTAGTCAGACACACCACGTTCTTCCTTCGATCACGCCTAGTATCACGGAACAAGATCGTGATAAACATGCCTCTTCTTTGATAAATCACGATGCTTTTCTTTTAAAGTCAAGACCGCATCTTCTTCTCTCAGAAATCAAACGAGAAAAATAAATGGCCGAAGCCTACTTCAATCCCCAAATCAAATAAAAAAAAATTTAATTAATGGCCGAAGCCAGTGCGAGTCGCGCTCGAAGCATGAGGCGACGTTGATGGACAGTGAGTCGGCGGAGCGGTGGTTTAGGGCTTTAGGGTTCGAACGAGGAAGCAATTGAGTTCAACTCGATTTACAGTGAGGTTCTTGGCACGCGCAAATCAAGTCAGGATGGATTCTCGAGCGATGGCGATTCACGATTTGGAGTGGCGGCGACACGATCGAGGCAAGGCTGGGCAGCGGCTGGGGAAGACTCCGGAACGCGCGCGCGTGCTCGTGCGTGGAGACGTCGATGGCAGGTCGCGACAGGCGACAGCGGGGTGAATGAGGGTGGTCGGCAGGTTGGAGGAATCTGAGGCAATTAGGTATTTTTTTTTCCAATTTTAATTTTTATGTAAAATATTTATGCAGTAAGTTATTCACAGTTATTATTCAATTTAAAACTTAAAAACAGATTCGAAAAGAAATTTGGAATTTTAAAGTGTTTAAAAGTTAAAAAAATAATAATAATGTATACGGAAAGATAGACTAAGGTTGTTATACGAAAATAAAAATAATAGGAATTTTAAAACTTGAAGAAAATTTAGTTTAAAGTCAAATTATTAGCTTAAATTAAATAAACCTATAACATGGGATTTTATTATTCGATTTATTTCGAATATTAATCAAATTGTTAGTTAAATAAATTTATAAAAGGAAATGATTTAAAAATTTAAAAGCATTAGTTTGAAATATAAATCATTTGTTTAGAACTAAATCGATAGTTATTTAAATTATGAATTTAAATCATTAAACGAAAAATTAATTGTTAGATTAGTTCAAATTAAAATTGTTAAACAATTTAATCCATTGATAAGAAAAATTAATTTAATAATTAGTTGGATAAATTTAATTAAAGGGTAAGTGATTTTTCACTTAGTTCAAATATTCTATTTAAAAGGAAAATTTATTTATAACAAATTTAATAGTTGAAACCAAAATTTGTTAGTTGATTTAATTCATAAAAAGGAAATCTAGTTCAATTGGGAATTTCTAGTTAGAATTATTTTAAAAGGGAAAATTTGTTAAAAAAATTTTTATTTAAGAAGAGATTGGTTTAAATAAAACTATTGATTAATTAAACAATCAAGAACGAAATTTAATTTATTCGATCTGTTCGGATATTAATAAACTGTGTAAAAATTTATACTAGGTATAAATCAAGAGAAATCAAGTCAGGATGGAAAATGGATTGCTAATAAAAGCAAAGGTGAGAACTTCTCACTCAAAAGGATTTATTTAAATTTTAAATAGTTAGATTTAAAAATTTTAGTTGTGTTGATTGAATGCTTGTATGATGATTGTTATATATATATATATATATATATATATATATATATATATATATATATTGGATGTGAATAGACCGTATACGCCGTTAGTAAGCGGAGGTTATTTATTACACACATATACCGTGATATTCCACCTCGAAGTGGAATTGGTATTATATTAGTATATAGCAATATATATATATATATATATTGGCATATGTATATATTGCAGTTGATTGATTTCCCGCATTGTATAGCGGATGAGACCCTATTGCGCCGTTAGTAAGCGGATAATATTTTATAAAATCCCATATACTGCGATATTCCGTCTTGAAACGGAATTGGTATTGTGCTAATGTCTGTGGATGCAGGGAAACAGGTTGGAGGGATCCAACTGGATTCCTCACAAATATTTATTTGATTTTAGATATTGTGATTTTTGATTGTTTATCATATGGATATATGATATTGGAAAGTCGTGATTGACTATTTGATATGTTGCATCATTGGATCCAATTTTGAAGTTTAAAAAATACGATTTTGATTTTTAAGGGATTTCTAAAGTGATTTTTGGAAATATACGTTTATAAAATATTTTTGAAATTGATTCATCTTAAATAAATAAACGTTATAATTTTAATGTTATAAAATTATGATTTTGAGAAATATAGTTAAAAGATTGATTTTTGAAAATATGGGATTAATGATTTTATAAAATAATTTAAACTGGGATTTTTGAATTTATTATAAAAAGTTTAAAAATAGGATTTATGAAGTTTGATTATTTTATAAATCAAAATGATGAATTATAAAAGAGTTTAAAGACGTTTTAAAATAGTAATATAAATTGATTTATATTAAAAGATTTATAAATTGATATTTATAAATTAAAAATATTGAAATTATAAAACGGGCTTTTATAAGTGTTAGAATGAATTGTGAATGAATTTCATAAGTGAATGAAATCTATAGTATTATAACGGTGAAGTTATAAGTGGAATTTTATAAATAAAATTTATAAAGTTATCTAAGGAATGGATATGGATAAATAAATGAATCTTATAAGTTATAAGATTTATAATTATGAAGTCTAAAAGAACAATCTGGTAAACGAATAAATTATGAGCATTTAACTTATAATATGGACTTTCGGTATATAATTGAGTTATAAATCGAATAAGTTAATAAAGGAAATTTATAAAAGGAAGTTGTTATAAAATAAATAGAAATGAAATTTATAAACATTGTTTTATAAATCCGCAACGACTTATTTTGATAAGTAAACTGTTGTAACTTGTTAATGGAGTTATATTCATATTTTAGACAGTGAATAATCCTGTAAAATAAAATGAATAGAAATGATAAAATTTGTTAACAAATATATTCACGTTTGAATAGTGAATAATATGTTAAAGAAATTGTTTTGAAGGAGATGTTTTAAATGGAATTTAAAACGATCTAAAGATGTTTTAAAATGTATTAACTATCGAAACCATAGATTTCAACATTCATTGTTGAAATAGACGTTTTCGAGAAATAGAGGAAATAGTAGATTATAACACTGTTGTTATAATAGATGATTTTCGAAAGGAAATGTTTTGTATAGTATTGGGATTTATATATCTATTTTAATTTCGAATCCCTATACTAGTGATTTTGGGTTGTCGTAACGATGTTTTACGCAACATTCGTTTTGGCCCAAATAAATATGGTTAAGTGAATGATTTCCTTAAAGAATGAAATATATACTTAATTTCGACTAAAGTATATTAAATATTTTCTAAGTATAGAAAATAAAAAGGCTTGTGAATTTCTTATAAATAAATAAGTATGGAAATGTTTTTTTCCAACATTAAGTGAATATTTTGAATTTATCTTTTTGAAGATAAATTGAAAATGAATATTTGAAAACGAATGGAAATCGTATATTCATGAATATTTTGGAATGTAAATTCAATATAGAATTTATAAATGAAATTGGAAATTGGGTTTAAAAATAAATATTGATTTATTTTTAAAGTATGGAAATTATGTATATATCTTGTAAAGATATTTTTGGGAAATAAATAATTTGGAAAATTATTTGGAATCTGGTGATGTTGTGCATATCCATAGATAGTTCAATAAACGACTATCGATATTTACCTTTGAATGGTATTTGTTGTGATTTGCTTGAATTTGAATGCCACGCTTATTTTTTTAAAAATAAGCGCTCACTATTCGGGTTAACCGGGAAAGGACCTTGGGGTCGTATAACCCATTCCGAATATGTGATACGTCGTTATGAATTGCATTTGAAGATCGGTGTTGAAGACCGGATATTTTTGAAAACGTAAGGGTTTCTTGTTGATTGTCTCTGCACTGGCTGATCCCCGGTATAGAGATCTCCATATGTGATGGGAAATCCGAACGTGATTAGAGATTACTCAGATTGCAAGGACTTCTTTGTAAGTGCCTTCGGTTCTGTTCGGTCCCGGAACAGACTTGTATGGATAGTATGCCTGACATTACAAGTTGAGATATAAAGCCGATTTCTTTCAAATATATTTCTGTTGGTGGCAGAGAATTTATTCTCTTAGCTTAGCACCCTTCTCTGAGACGTACGAGCTCAGAGGTTATATAGTTGAAGGTTATCAGCGATATATTCCCTATTTGGTAATGTGACATGCTGAGTGTTGCTGTGAAATGATCATTGTGTTGATTATTTGTGATAGGATTAGTTATTTGATCGTCTATCTTGGTGATCATTTCTATGATCATTTGTTGACCCAAAGCATGGCTTTTGTATAAAGTATATTTTTGTGGACGTGACTTCGTCGAGCCTCACAAACCGGTAATGGTCGAAACAGGAATTGTGCGGCAAGGTTTCCAGGGATCGCTTCCCTAGTGTATGGCCATTCCTTCTGGAAAAGGGTAGTATCATGGTATGGAGCCCAGATACTTACTCATGTTGAAAACACTTATTATTATGGTGTGATGTTGGTTAGAGAGCTCTCGTTTAAAGGTTCCAAAGGACCGGGGGTGGCATATCTGAGGGTTTGTAATATCCCTTGGGAAAAGGGATTCCCGGCTTTGTTTAGCGGAGAACGGTTTGGTTCTCGGGGCGTCCTTCCAGAGGCGTTTCCATGTGGCAATGGGAAGTTCCTTGGCCTGACCATTTGTTGGAAAATCCATTCTTCAAATACGAGCATTGTACGGTTTTAGTTGTATAACCTGCCATGGAATATGACGGTAACCCGCTATTGAACATGGTAGCTATAGTAGGCATAGTTCGAAATGTCTATGTTGGCTAAGATTTATATCTTTATTTTCGAAATGAATTTTTCCTACACTATGCACTAGTAATAATATCAAATGTTCTTTTAAATACGTATCAAGCATCTTTGACTATCATAAGGAGAAATCTCCTCCGATTCTGCGTTTGCATGTGTGTGTGCGGGAGGCCTTATGGTAGTCTCATTTTTAAAAGCATTGCGAATTGACTTTAAAAATATTCCTCTATTTGATTTTAAAGGTAAGTAAACTGTTTTAGTTCTCACACCAGTCACATGACTGACTCGGAGTTTATTGTTTTCCTTCCTAAACTCTGGGTGCCCACCAATTTCCACACGGGCAGTCAAGAGTTAAGGTTTATCAGGATATTCTGGAATTCAGGAGTTGCTGGAAGCAAGCTGGATGGCATAGCGTATTACTCGTATAGTACTTCTTTTTCCCCCTGCATTGTTGTTGTTTGATGTTGTACACTCTGATGATATGATGTAATGAAATGTAATGTAATAACCGATATAGTTCTTTGTGTAAAGATTATTCATTTATCTATTATATGTTGTTCCGCTGCGAATTGTGAGATTCTGATGTTGTTCTGTTTTTTCTTTTTGTTCTATGTTCTATCTTCTTTTCTCTCTTCTTCTACCTCTTTCTTCTTCTTTTCTTCTTCTTTTCTTCTTTCTTAAAATCCTAACTATTCGGTTTTTCGGCAACGAAAAATCATGTATGTTACAGTAGGTGACACGGCACAACTAGGCAATGCCAGGGTAGATATACCAATTGCTATCCGGGCTGGTGGTAACGCGTTGCCGCAGCTACCGCCCACCTCGAACTAACACCCCCAAATCAAAGAAATCAATAGTGGCCACCGAATCAATCCAAAGTCAGAGTATAATATCGAAGGAGTGCGTTCGAACAGAGGAATGACCTCATTGGCCCGAGAATCGCTCCTGTTTTAGCCACCTTATGCCAACTCACGGGAGTTGGGTCCACGTATTTACCTTACAGGAAACGTCGCCACCAACCTACTACATTCTGGAATCTCCACCGCGTACACGGTTAGTCAAAGGGGTTTTCGGTATCGACAGAGAGTATGTCCATATCCGATCCCGGTCTCTTTGCCAACCCATCGTTATTATAACACGCGGTCATTTAAAAATAGTTTATACTTTAAAACCAGAATAAAATTTTCCATACGATATCAAATTAAAACCCAAAATAATATGATATCATTTTATCTCAAATATAATCCTTTTCCAAAATCATACTGGTTTAAAATTTAAAATATCTGGAAACCAAACATTTGAATTATACTTGCAAAACATAATATTTCGGAATTCATATTTTTAAAACCATAACTTCTAAAACTTGAATGGTTTTGATGTTCAACGGTATATAAAATAAGTGGTTTAACTTTAAGGTAACTTAGTTAAGAAAAATAATTTCCATGGCTTTACAAATATGTTTCTTTATTTAAAGTCTAAACCAAAATTTAAATATCACTTTCAAGTTCCAAAACTACTTCAATTTCTATATATATATATATATATATATATATATATATATCCATTTGGAGTATTAATATTTCAAAACTAAAGTTGGAAATTTTTCTTTCAGCAAATTAAACGTACTATTATTTAGTCTTGAATATTTACATAAAATCCATAAATAAAACTCCAATTTCTAACAATTAAATATTTTCTTCAATTTAATTTATACTAACATATTCATTTTTAATTATCTTGGAAAAGTCCAGTTATAAATATCATATCTTAAAATTTCCAAACTTAAACATTAAACATATGATATAATTATCAACTCCATTTTTCTCAATTTTTCCCTTTTTATTTTAGAGATTTATACACAGCTTAAATTCAAAATCTCTAACTTCATATGTATATATATAGAAGAAAATATCAAAATTAAAAATTATAAACCGTATTCCATACAAACTATAGAAATCACTTTAAAATATTTTATATATAGACCACGGTGCCTGTATAAAATTTTCTATCCTATGGTCAAGTGATACGGATATTTATCATTTCAATCCGCAATTTAAAAGATATAAAATTTTGCGGTTGTATATCATTTCAAACCACAATCCCGAATGAAATGAAAAATGCATGATAACTTGCAGTTTAAATGATATGAAACAAAACATCCATTCATCCATCATCAATCATCAACCAAATTATCTCAAACATCATCAGTTTAAACAAACATCAAAATATGGCATATACAATATAACAGGAAATAATTGGCAGTTATTAATTAACATTTCATATTCAATTAAATTTATAACTGTTTAACTAGAAGTTTATATGCACCTAAATAAATTCTAACTGTCAATTTATATGCAATACATAAAAAGAAATTAACAGTTAAATTAAATAACTGCGATTTAACAGATATGCTGAATAAAACATGCCAAACAGTGATAAATAAATTTCTACTCATGTCTAAAATAAATTTAACAAACATAAAAACTTTTAGAAGTTGTGAGTGGGTTAAAACACTCACCTTTGGGATTTAAATCGAATTTAAATTCGATTTAAACCCAAAAAATCCGACGGTCTCCAAATCTGTCCAAACCAGGGTCATCAGATCCGGAATTAAATTTCGATCCTAATGAAAAAAATTCGTGTGAAACGGAGGTCGTATGTAGAAGTTATTAGATTAAACGTTCAAAGATTCAAAATTAAATTTAAACAAAACAAATAAACATCACCCCACGCTAACGGTAAAGCCACGTCTGCTAAACCTATCCTCCTTGTACACGCAAAAACAAACCCTCACAGCATCGTCTTGCTACAGTACGAAGCCCTAGCCGCCGCCTCTTTAGGCAATTATCCCATCGTCCACGCTCAACTTCACCTCGATCAGAGCACGCCATTCGAACCCTCAGGTCGAGCCGCCCCTTCCATCACCTTGGCATAAATTCCGGTCATCCCTATCCATTACGGCCATGACCCAAATACGGTAGAGCAAGCCCCATTTCCAGCGAATCCTGGTGTCAATAGGATGGACTAAAAGCATAGATCTTCACCTCTCGATGTCCTCTACGATCCCATGCCTTTCGATTGTCGTAACAACTCGAATCCACCGTTGGATCAAAACCCTAGCCTATGGACGGCAGAGGTTCAACTCGAATTTCTGGATAAACGGTGAATCGGATAGGAAAACGAATTTCACCAACGAATTATGCCTTTCTAGAGCTTCAACATAAAAAAATTTCGGAATTTTCTGAGAACTTTGAAATTTCATTTGAAATTTTGAATTGAAGTAGATCTAGGTTTTGCAACCATTGAGGAAGAGAAAGAGATGAAGAAAAATGAACGTACAACCAAATGACAATAGAAAGGAGGCTAGGGTTTATCACAGCATATTTATAGACAAATAGAAGAAGGCTAGGGGGCACGAATTTCAAACGTGCTAAGCGGTAGTTGGCCCAAAAAGCCCGTTCTGACCCCGGAACGAAATTTATTAAACCCATATATCCAAATAGGTATTTTAAAATATTTTGAACGCGATGGAAAAAGTTTCACGTCCAAATTCGATCGTATGAAGAAGTTATGCCTAAAACAAAATTTCCAAATTGATTTCAAATTGATTTTAAATTAAATTGATTTCAAATTGATTTTAAATTAAATCGATTTCAAGGCGTTTCGCGTTCGTACGATCAAACGACAGGTCCGATCGATACGAAACTTGAAACCCTACAATAATTCACCGATACGGATCCGATGAAACTGGTTTCGTCGAAATCCGAGTCCGTGACCAAATGACTATTTTTATATTAATTAAATAAATTAAAAATTAGTCAATTAAATCAAATTTGCCATTTCTTTTTGATAATTGACGATTCTTATTATTATAAATTTTTCAATCACCTGTACTAATTTAACAAAATTTAACTTGTCGAAATTAAAATTTTAGACATCCCCAAATTTCATTAATTTCACCAAAATATAAATTAAATTTCCAAAATTTTAATTAAATTTACTTTCCATTATTATTGCCAAATAGAAGAATTTATTATTGGATTCATATTTCAATATGTAAATATTTCCAATTTCATCTGAACTTATATTTACATAATTCCTAAATATTAAATTTCAAATATCACTTCAATTAACGTTAACGTAATAATTATTTATTATTTATTGCAGTTGATTATCAGTTACAATTAATATACTAAATAGATGGTAAATCTTGAATACTGGTTATCCTTAACCTTTTATTTCCCATTTAATTGCAACAACGCAATTTCAAAAATTTAACTCAATTAAATAGACAACTCTTTATATTCTAAATCAATTGCAATGATTTAAAAGTTGCTAAATATTGATTTCAGTAATCCCTTTAATTCGATTCAAAATCAGCAATTACCTATTAAATGCCCCAAAATTCCTCTTAAATAAATCTAACAAATCTTTATCATCAATTAGATGAATTAAATATTGCAATCAAACTATTGCGTTAATAATTTCCGTTTCACTTTAAAGTATCTAAATTAGCCAATTGCAATACTTATTACCCAAATAACTTCAATTTCTTCCAAACAATATTTACATAATTAATTTAAATATTGAATCGATTTAATTGCAATAAATTCAATTGATTGCAAATCAATTTCAAATAAATTTGATTTCTATCCGGTTACAACTTAATATCAAATCAGTTTTCACTTTACTAACAAAGTCATTATTACTTAGAATTTCATTACATTTTATATTTTCACATTTTCATTTTTGGTTTCATTACTTTTCCCACATAGTTTTAAAAATGGGATTTTCCTTGGTTACAACTTATTTGGATCCAACATTCTTCATTTACCAATTTATTCCACTTTAACTACAGTAATTTGGGGGATAAATTGAATTTGATTCCAGATTAACATTGACAACTAATAAAATAAGTAAAGTACAATAATTATAGTCATTATCTCTTTTTTACACGTCTACATTAAGTTACTATTAGAAAATCTTATTGCATTGGTTTTATACAATCGCCATTTACTTTACATTTCATTACTATTTAATATATATTTATTCATCAATCAAATCCGATATTTACTTTCTATCCTTCTATTTGATAAATAACCTAGTATACATATTCATTTCATTTCATTCATTTATGGGCATTGCATTGAAATTTATTTATTAACTAATATCATTGTTATTATCGTTAATTTAAATTGGATTCCCAATTTTATTCAATACCCTGAACAAATAACATATATATTAATCAAATCCCTACATTTGTATTTCTCATATTCCATAAAATCAAATCATAACATTTAAATGATTTTATTAAATTGGAATCTCATTCAAGTCGTAATCTATTAACTGGAACTAATATGATTCCTTAATTTATTCCCATTTACCGTTAAAAATCTTTCATTGCATTAAAACCATTTAACATTTTCATAAATTTCTCTTATTAAATTCCATATCCAGGTGAGAATCCTTTTCTACTTAATTCATTTGGATTTCGTTCTAAATTAAATTAGAAATCCTATTAAATTATCACATTTAAAATCATCGAATTTTAACGGGTCGTTACACTCTCCCCCACTCAAAACTTTTCGTCCCCGAAAAGGAAAAAGAAGGGTAAAGAAAGAAATAAAAAAAAACAGTACATCTTATTTCAAATATTAATTTAAAAACAATAATTTA
This sequence comes from Allium cepa, assembly GCA_030765085.1. Lineage (NCBI taxonomy): Eukaryota > Viridiplantae > Streptophyta > Magnoliopsida > Asparagales > Amaryllidaceae > Allium > Allium cepa. The sequence continues at coordinate 269,502,314 of CM060935.1, read as the reverse complement.
CTAAATAAATTTCCTTAAATGAAATATACTCGTTTTATCATCATTATATCTTTACGTACTTAAATAAATAAAGTTTGGATAACATTTACAAATAATTCTAAGTCCAAAATTTACGGAAAATTTTGGCAGAGTCTCCTTTGTACGGAGAGGTTCGGAAGAAAATATAATATTAAATATAACAAAATATCATATATAATATTCAAAATAGTATGTCCCCACACGGGAAAATATACAAAATAGCGCTATAATTCGAAATCCGAAGTGTACCTATTTGTCGAGCAAATTACGCTTATTATTATGGAACCAAAAGCAGTAGCAATTGTTTCCATAACCTTGCATTTCACTTATAAAATCCAAGGGTTAACTATTTATATAAAGTGAAATATTTTCATGGTTTCAAACACTAACAACAATCAATACAACAACCATCAAATTTAACAAACAGCACACACCACAAACAACAATCATTAAATCAAACAAACAAATAGTTGTTCGGGTTAAAAACTTGAAATGGTACGGAGTGAAAAATAACTATCCAGTGCATCATTTACTCAACAGTCTTAGATGGGACAGAATAGATTATTTATTCATCCAACTACTTCAAATTTCCTTACCCGACCAACCATAAATCAAAAAATACCAATTCAACCAACAAATCAATTAACTCATTATAAATTTTTTTATTTCATGCATTAGCTGTTTGATCTCTTCATTCATATAACAGTTTATCTTTTATTTTCATTTATTTTTTTTTCTTTCATACCACATAAATTATCCTTTTATAATCTACATTTATTTCTAACAACTTTTAAACTTTATTTTCTCATCCAATGGTTGTTTCCTTTATTTCTACTTATTACTTACAATTTTTTTTTTCAGGTCATGTAAGTTTCTTTTATTTGTATCATATTTAATACACTTCTCAATTTAAATCATTTATCCTGTGCTTACATTTATATTTCATTTAATTATAGTAATCCCTTTTAATTTTACTTAAATTCTTAACCTTATAGCCTCCATTCTTATAATGGTTTTTACTAATTTATTACCTAGGGTTTTCAGTCATTTATTTATATTACCAATTTTCTATCATACTTAAGTTAATAGCCCTACACATCAATCCTTATTTATTAAAGAATTTCATTTTATTTACTTAAGTTTACAATCACCTATTTATAATACCTGCCTTACAGTTTCAACTTATAACTTAAGTTTAAAATATTAAATTCTCATTTATAACAGCAATTCATTGAATAACTCATTATTTCCAAATTTCTACTTGTATAATATTCTATTCCAATCACTTATTTAACATTTCAACTTTTCATAATTGGTAAGTTATATATGTTAAAGAAAATGCAATTGAACTTATACAAGTCTATCTCAATTCCTTTAATTCATTCATTGTTCAATAAATCTTTACCCTTTTCTTATAAGTTAAAATTTTTAACTTCCTTTATACTTGGCATTTAAGTCTCTTATTTTATTTAGGGTTTCAATTATTAATTAAATTCTGTTTCACTACCATAATTGAAACAATTAATTAATGGAAAATTAGAATTAAATACCGGGTTAAATTTCAATAGATAAGTATATTCTTATAACTTATATACCTCTAATTATATTTAAAACAATTAAATTTTAGATAATTTCAAAATAAATCTGCAGTAGAATTTACTACAGTGGCCTTTCCCCTTCGAAACTCGAAAATGAAAGTCGATGATGCGGCCGCAATCACCGAAATTATTTCCAGCGACAGAGAGGAAATTACGAAACTTATTTTCTCCAAAATCTTCTTTAAACAATTCTTTCGAATTATACTAAATATTTATATAAGAAAATACTTATAAACCAAATCGTTATATTCCATAAATCCTTTGAAAGCAGAGTTTCAAAATCCCGGACTTAAGTTCTAAAATATCCAAATTCCATTGATGTTAATTTCATTCTTATTTTTTTTTTAGTTATAAATTTTATTCCTAACAACCAATCTATCGCATCCAAATATAGATATCATTTGAAATTTTATTTATTTATTTTATATATAGAAAATATAATAGGCAAAATTATTTCATTCACCTATATTAAAAACAAATATTATGTCGGTATGTCCTATTAAGTGTTTAGAAATCCCTATTGATGACATAGCGTCCATCGCATCAACCAGAATTTTCAAATACAAAACGGAACAGATTAACACAATATAAAAACTTTTTATAACACTAACAAATACGCTCTCTCATATATATACACTCAGCGACTCCCATAGGGTATTACTACCCTATTAACAAAGAGTCAAACCCCACAAAGCCAAGGTTTATCGCTAAACCAAAGCTCTGATACCAAATGTAACATCCCGCCTTTTTGCACGATTTAAACCAGCACACGTGCCAATTTAAACCATACGGAAGGGCGGATTTTTATGGGGTAAATAAGAAAACGGAGAAGAAATAAAACAAAATAGAATCTCACAGCGGAAGGATAAAATATAATAATAAAATATACAGTTTATAAAACTGTTTACAAAACATTAGATTCTTCTTTATACATTTAAATATCAGAGTTTACATACCAATAATATCAACGAAGCGGAATTAAATGGTGTAGTGGAATAATATAGTAGATACTAGTAATACAAATCTTCGTCTTCGTCCTCCAGAGCTAAATCCTCAAATCCTGAAACGCTCGGACTGACCCGAGCAAATTTGAAAAGACAAAAACACTCGAGTCAGAACTAAAAGATCTTATGTGAGTTAAATTAACAGAAATAAATATGAGTACAGTAACTCAAGAGATGCTCGGGATTTACATCTCCTAAGGATCCGTTAAACTATTTGCTATATAGTATATTACGCTATTATAATAGTGTCTAATTGTAAAATAAACTTACTTTTTAATAGCGTTAAGGGGTTACCCATATAGCCCTTAACACAAAATAATGCCAATAGTCTATACAGTACCGTAATACCTCCTGATCGGGAAGCTACCAGAGGATACTCCATAGGTACGACACAAATAGAAACTCGTAGAAGGCTCGCTATGGTAGGTGACACGGCACAACTAGGCAATGCCAGGGTAGATATACCAATTGCTATCCGGGCTGGTGGTAACGCGTAGCCGCAGCTACCGCCCACCTCGAACTAACACCCCCAAATCAAAGAAATCAATAGTGGCCACCGAATCAATCCAAAGTCAGAGTATAGTATCGAAGGAGTAAGTTCGATCAGAGGAATGACCTCATTGGCCCGAGAATCGCCCCTGTTTTAGCCACCTTATGCCAACTCACGGGAGTTGGGTCCACGTATTTACATTACAGGAAACGTCGCCACCAACCTACTTCATTCTGGAATCTCCACCGCGTACACGGTTAGTCAAAGTGGTTTTCGGTAGCGACAGAGAGTATGTCCATATCCGATCCCGGTCTCTTTGCCAACCCATCGTTATTATAACACCGCGGTCATTTAAAAATAGTTTATACTTTAAAACCAGAATAAAATTTCCCATACGATATCAAATTAAAACCCAAAATAATATGATATCATTTTATCTCAAATATAATCCTTTTCAAAAATCATACTGGTTTAAAATTTAAAATATCTGGAAACCAAACATTTGAATTATACTTGCAAAACATAATATTTCGGAATTCATATTTTTAAAACCATAACTTCTAAAACTTGAATGGTTTGGATGTTCAACGGTATATAAAATAAATGGTTTAACTTTAAGGTAACTTTGTAAAGAAAAATAATTTCCATGGCTTTACAAATATGTTTCTTTTTTTAAAGTCTAAACCAAAATTTAAATATCACTTTCAAATTCCAAAACTACTTCAATTTCTATATATATATATATATATATATATATATATATCCATTTGGAGTATTAATATTTCAAAACTAAAGTTGGAAATTTTTCTTTCAGCAAATTAAACGTACTATTACTTAGTCTTGAATATTTACATAAAATCCATAATAAAACTCCAATTTCTAACAATTAAATATTTTCTTCAATTTAATTTATACTAACATATTCATTTTTAATTATCTTGGAAAAGTCCAGTTATAAATATCATATCTTAAAATTTCCAAACTTAAACATTAAACATATGATATAATTATCAACTCCATTTTTCTCAATTTCTCCCTTTTTATTTAAGAGATTTATACACATCTTAAATTCAAAATCTCTAACTTCATATGTATATATATAGAAGAAAATATCAAAATTAAAGTTTATAAATCGTATTCCATACAAACCATAGAAATCACTTTAAAATATTTTATATATAGACCACGGTGCTTGTATAAAATTTTCTATCCTATGGTCAAGTGATACGGATATTTATCATTTCAATCCGCAATTTAAAAGATAAAATTTTGCAGTTGTATATCATTTCAAAACACAATCCCGAATGAAATGAAAAATGCATGATAACTTGCAGTTTAAATGATATGAAACAAAACATCCATTCATCCATCATCAATCATCAACCAAATTATCTCAAACATCATCAGTTTAAACAAACATCAAAATATGGCATATACAATATAACAGGAAATAATTGGCAGTTATTAATTAACATTTCATATTCAGTTAAATCTATAACTGTTTAACTTGAAGTTTATATGCACCTAAATAAATTCTAACTGTCAATTTATATGCAATACCTAAAAGAAATTAACAGTTAAATTAAATAAATGCGATTTAACAGATATGCTGAATAAAACATGCCAAATAGTCATAAATAAATTTCTACTCATGTCTAAAATAAATTTAATAAACATAAAAACTTTTAGAAGTTGTGAGTGGGTTAAATCACTCACCTTTGGGATTTAAATCGAATTTAAATTCAATTTAAACCCAAAAAATCCGACGGTCTCCAAATCTGTCCAAACCAGGGTCATCAGATCCGGAATTAAATTTCGATCCTAACGAAAAAAATTAGTGTGCAACGAAGGTCGTATGTAGAAGTTATTAGATTAAACGTTCAAAGATTCAAAATTAAATTTAAACAAAACAAATAAACATCACCCCACGCTAACGGTAAAGCCACGTCTGCTAAACCTATCCTCCTTGTACACGCAAAAACAAACCCTCACAGCATCGTCTTGCTACAGTACGAAGCCCTAGCCGCCGCCTCTTTAGGCAATTATCCCATCGTCCGCGCTCAACTTCACCTCGATCAGAGCACGCCATTCGAACCCTCAGGTCGAGCCGCCCCTTCCATCACCTTGGCATAAATTCCGGTCATCCCTATCCATTACGGCCATGACCCAAATACGGTAGAGCAAGCCCCATTTCCAGCGAATCCTGGTGTCAATAGGATGGACTAAAAGCATAGATCTTCACCTCTCGACGTCCTCTACGATCCCATGCCTTTCGATTGTCGTAACAACTCGAATCCACCGTTGGATCAAAACCCTAGCCTATGGACGACTGAGGTTCAACTCGAATTTCTGGATAAACGGCGAATCGGATAGGAAAACGAATTTCACCAGCGAATTACGCCTTTCCAGAGCTTCAACATAAATTTATTTGGAATTTTCTGAGAACTTTGAAATTTCATTTGAAATTTTGAATTGAAGTAGATCTAGGTTTTGCAACCATTGAGGAAGAGAAAGAGATGAAGAAAAATGAACGTACAGCCAAATGACAATAGAAAGGAGGCTAGGGTTTATCACAGCATATTTATAGACAAATAGAAGAAGGCTCGGGGGCACGAATTTCAAACGTGCTAAGCGGTAGTTGGCCCAAAAAGTCCGTTCTGACCCCGGAACGAAATTTATTAAACCCATATATCCAAATAGGTTTTTTAAAATATTCTGAACGCGATGGAAAAAGTTTCACGTCCAAATTCGATCGTATGAAGAAGTTATGCCTAAAACAAAATTTCCAAATGGATTTAAAATTGATTTTAAATCAAATCGATTTCAAGGCATTTCGCGTTTCGTATGATCAAACGACAGGTCCGATCGATACGAAACTTGAAACCCTACAATAATTCACCGATACGGATCCGATGAAACTGGTTTCTTCAAAATCCGAGTCCGTGACAAAATGGCAATTTTTGTATTAATTAAATAAATTAAAAATTAGTCAATTAAATCAAATTTCCCATTTCTTTTTGATAATTGACGATTCTTATTATTATAAATTTTTCAATCACCTGTACTAATTTAACAAAATTTAACTTGTCGAAATTAAAATTTTAGAAATCCCCAAATTTCATTAATTTCACCAAAATATAAATTAAATTTCCAAAATTTTAATTAAATTTACCTTCCATTATTATTGTCAAATAGAAGAATTTATCATTGGATTCATATTTCAATATGTAAATATTTCCAATTTCATCTGAACTTATATTTACATAATTCCTAAATATTAAATTTCAAATATCACTTCAATTAACGTTAACGTAATAATTATTTATTATTTATTGCAGTTGATTATCAGTTACAATTAATATACTAAATAGATGGTAAATCTTGAATACTGGTTATCCTTAAAGTTTTATTTCCCATTTAATTGCAACAATGCAATTTCAAAAATTTAACTCAATTAAATAGACAACTCTTTATATTCTAAATCAATTGCAATGGTTTAAAAGTTGCTAAATATTGATTTCAGTAATCCCTTTAATTCGATTCAAAATCCGCAATTACCTATTAAATGCCCCAAAATTCCTATTAAATAAATCTAACAAATCTTTATCATCAATTAGATGAATTAAATATTGCAATCAAACTATTGCGTTAATAATTTCCGTTTCACTTTAAAGTATCTAAATTAGCCAATTACAATACTTATTACCCAAATAACTTCAATTTCTTCCAAATAATATTTACATAATTAATTTAAATATTGAATCCATTTAATTGCAATAAATTCAATTGATTGCAAATCAATTTCAAATAAATTTGATTTCTATCCAGTTACAACTTATTATCAAATCAGTTTTCACTTTACTAACAAAGTCATTATTACTTAGAATTTCATTACATTTTATATTTTCACATTTTCATTTTTGGTTTCATTACTTTTCCCACATAGTTTTAAAAATGGGATTTTCCTTGGTTACAACTTATTTGGACCCAACATTCTTCATTTACCAATTTATTCCACTTTAACTGCAGTAATTTTGGGGATAAATTGAATTTGATTCCAGATTAACATTGACAACTAATAAAATAAGTAAAGTACAATAATTATAGTCATTAACTCTATTTCACACGTCTACATTCAGTTACTATTAGAAAATCTTATTGCATTGGTTTTATACAATCGCCATTTACTTTACATTTCATCACTATTTAATATATACTTATTCATCAATCAAATCCGATATTTACTTTCTATCCTTCTATTTGATAAATAACCTAGTATACATATTCATTTCATTTCATTCATTTATGGGAATTGCATTGAAATTTATTTATTAACTAATATCAACGTTGTTATCATTAATTTAAATTGGATTCCCAATTTTGTTCAATACCCTGAACAAATAACATATATATTAATCAAATCCCTTCATTTGTATTTCTCATATTCCATAAAATCAAATCATAACATTTAAATGATTTTATTAAATTGGAATCTCATTCAAGTCGTAATCTATTAACTAGAACTAATATGATTCCTTAATTTATTCCCATTTACCGTTAAAATTCTTTCATTGCATTAAAACCATTTAACATTTTCGTAAATTTCTCATATTAAATTCCTTATCCAGGTGAGAATCCTTTTCTACTTAATTCATTTGGATTTCGTTCTAAATTAAATTAGAAATCCTATTAAATTATCACATTTAAAATCATCGAATTTTAACGGGTCGTTACAAAATTGGTCTTGATTTCTGAAGATAAATTTGAATCGCTCGACAAAAAGATATGCATTTCAATTTCAACATGAAATTTGGTGATTTTCTTGTCTATCTACTTGGCCTTTTGTTTTATTTTGGAATTTGAGGGCCTATGGTGCCATTTTGGAGTCGTACCGAGCTAGCCGCGCAAAGGAGACGCTGGCGAAATTTTAAAAAAATTTAGGGTGCTAGAAAATTTTTGAGAAAATTTTGAATGTTTGAAATTTGAATTGGGAAGTAAACAATATTGTTTGAAAACTATGGAAGATTTTGGAAAGTTAGTTGAAATGAATCTTTAAAAAAAATATTTGGTTTTTATAGATTGATAAAATTGTTTGGATTGGAAAATATTAAACGGGTTGAGGATCATTCCTCCTAACTTGAACCAACAGCGGGTTAATGACCTAAAGTGTGAACGAGTTAAATGGAAGATAAGGGGGAAGGATGTGATGACCCAAAATTTTTGAACATATGAAAATGAAATATTTAATTGATTTTAAATATTTGGAGGTCAATTTAACTTGAATTTAAAATTAACTATGAATTTGGAAATTTAGCTATTGAATTTAATTTATTGAAGTTGGATAAAAATTTGAATCTTCGGTTTTAAGCTGATTAAAAATATTTTAAATTTTTAACCCTCTTCTTTCTACGACCCTGCGATCTAGAGAAAGCAGCGACCTAGCGACTCAACTCGTCAGTGACCTACAGAGCTCAACAACCTAGAGAATTGAAAGGTCCAACAACCTAAAGGAGTAGATGGTCCAACGACCTATGAGTCAACGAGTTAAGGACTTATGTAAAGGCGCGACCTAACTACCTAAGGGAGTAAGCGACCTAACATATAAAGCGGCTCAGCAAGTTAAACGACCTATGGACTGAGGTGACCTAGCAATCTAAAGGTGTATGCGACCTAACGAGTTAATAAAGGGAGCGACCTAACAGGGATAAAGTTCTGCAGCTAGCTAAGGCATTACGACCTAACGGACTAATGAACCAACAGCGGGTTAATGACCTAAAGTGTGAACGAGTTAACTTAGACGCGACCTGATAGGAATGGAACTCTCTAATGACCTAGCGACCTAGCGAGCTATACAAAGCCGAGGTAACTTGTCTTCCTTATGTCGTTCCTACCCTAAGTCGCCCACGATCTATGACTTGTTCGAATGATCAAGGGTGCTCCTGCTAGGCCGTAAACCGTGTCTACTAAGTAGCCCACGACCTACGACCTATACCTAAGCCGCTCACAACCCAAACATACCAAAGGATCTTCCCATGCCGCTTCCTACCTAGGTCGGCCATGACTTATGACTTGCTAGCTTCTCCAGAACGATCATGTGTACTATGCATAAGCCGTGAACGACTCCCACTAGGTCGCGAGCGACCTACGACCTATCCAAGGTCGTTTGCGACTTACGACCTAATGCCGAACTCTCCTATAAATACCCCACCTACTCCAACTAAAAAGGGGATCTTTTTGGGCTCATTCCTGGAACGCCGATACTCTACTGAATTCTCGACTCACTCGACACTTCAAACGCGAAAGGCATCTCAACTAACTTCGACAGGAAATCTAACACAATCAACATGGATTCAAAGAATTCTTCTACATCGGAGTTCTAGTTGTTTGTCTCATCAATATTGTAATCGAAAATTGTTGTAAAGTTGTAATTGATTCAGTAATAAAGAGGATTAAAGTGGACATAGGCTTAACCTGAAGCCGAACCACTATAAAATTGTTGTCTTCTACTGCTTTCTCTGTGACTTTCCTACTTGTTTTTAATTCCCGTGTTCACGGGTGGTGCTTTTACTTAATCTCTACATACACCCGGGTGTTAGCGTTCAATTTTTAGCGTTAACTTTTTTGGTGCTTTTACTGAGAACCCAACTCAGGCTATCTTCGTCATTGCTTCACAAAAGTTTATGGAAAGAGTCTCTATCAAAACGAGAAGTCTATCAGAAATAATGGCTCCTAGAAGAAATCGTGGATATAAAAGACCTAGTAATGTCCATGAAAATACTGCCACTTCTCCTTCGTCAAGTCAAGTAGCACCAAGTGCCGGAATTACACGAGCGGAGTTAGATGCTGCAATATCTAGATTATACCAGCAGATGGAAACTCAGAATGCTTTAATGCTTGAGAGGATAAATACGTTGCTCGGAGCAAACCGTCAACCGGTGAATAACAAAGAAAACCTTGCAGATGATATTTATGATCCTGAGGAAAGGAATATTCCTCAAAGATCAGCTAGCCCCGTCAAGGAAACACCTCCTCAAGCTGGAGGATCGAGACCACAGCCAACTCTCTGCGAACGTTTGTCTAGACAAACTTCCGAGAAAATAGCCTAAGTCTGTCCTGCAGATCCTTTAAATGATGTGGAATATCTTTCGGGCAATGTGCAACAAATCATGAAAGAAAGCATGCAAAGGGATGAAGATGAGAAGGAATGGGGATTCGCTCCGAGCAAAACTCCGTTCACTGAAAAGATTCTAAAGGCGGAATTCCCAGGGAAGTTTGTTCCTCCTACCATCCCGGCCTATAAGGGAACAAGCGACCCCAATCAATTCCTGTATAAGTACGATTGGCACATGACTGGTGCTAGAGCGTCTGATGAGATCAAATGCCGGTACTTTCCGGTATACTTGAAGGAGTGGCTTTGCTCTGGTTCATAAAGCTTCCGGTCCGATCCATAAACCAGTTCGCCGATTTGACTCGGAAGTTTAAAGAGCAATTCAGTTTGTATGCTTCAAAGGAAAAGGATATTATGTCTCTGTCAAGATTGGAACAGAATCCTGGGGAATCTATCAGGTCTTTCTTGAACTGCTTCAACATAGCTTTGGCTGAAGTGGACAATGCAGAACCACGGATGGTCTTGACATACTTGATGAGGGCAATCGATAAATCAAGCGAATTTGGAAAGAGGCTGGAGATGAAAGAACCGAATTCACATGAGAAATTCTATAAGAGAGCTGATGAATTCATGCGCTTGGAAAGCCTTAGGGCATCAATCAAAGTGGCATTGACAAAGGTTAAAGATAATACTGCTGCCCCTATCAAAAAGGAATCCGGAAGTCAAAAGGGGGAAAATAACGGCGGGAAGAAGCAGAAAGATATGAAGAAACCTCGCTTCTTAAAATCTTCAGATTTCACTCCTTTGACTGACACTCCAGAGAATATCTTCTTTGCTATCGAAGATGAGGTAGAATATCGTAAACCGCCTGAGATGAGAGTTAACAAAAAAGATGCTCAAAGTGGGTGATTCGGTCGGTTTCATAACCTACCCGGTCATGATACCAACGAATGTCGCCATCTGAAAAATTTAATTGAAAAACTATTGAGAGAGAATAGGTTGCAGCAATATGTTAAGAGAAGTAGAAATGACCCAACTTCGTCCACTAAGGGTCAGAAACTTCCTGCTTATCCATCTGGCTTGGGTGAGAGGAATATTGTGCATGAATCAGAAAGGTCTGTTATTAATGTGATTACAGGAGGTCCTCACCCAACAGGCAGAAGCTGGGGTGAGATGGAAAGATATGCCCGTGCCTTGAAGTATGCACCAACAGAAGAGTGTTTTTTTGCTAGAAGACGTTGCACCTTTGAAGCAACAGAAAACTTTTAACGATGATATTGTGTTCGGAGATAGGGACTCTGTGGGTATTGAAGCTCCAACCATGGATCCCTTAGTCATCTCTGCGGGCATTCGGCTAGCTATTGTGAGAAGAGTGCTTGTAGATTGCGGCGCTTCTTGCAATATTCTATTCAAAAAGACGTTCGACCAAATAAAAGTTCCAATGGCTGGCGTTTAAGCTTCATCTTAGAAAATTGTTGGGTTTACTGGGGAACCAAAGCAGCCCATCGGAACAATGGACTTGTTCGTAGAGCTTGGAGTAGGGCAGAAAAAGGTACTTCGAAAACAATCTTTTGTAATTGTTGATGAATTTTCTGCCTACAACGCCTTCCTAGGCTGACAACTCTTGTGGCTTTTAAGGAAATTCTCACCCCATGGTGCCTCACTATGAAATTTCCCACAGATAATGGCATTGGAGTTATTAAGGGAGATCAGAACGCTGGGCAAGATTGTTACCTAATAGAGTTGCGTGAAGCCAGGAAAAGAGAGATGGGAAAAGATGCGGCAGCCCCAGTCCACCTCAAAGAACCAACCTTGTAGCAATTACAGGGTGGACCCTACACTAGTGAGCATAGCGGGGCACGAAGAGAAATGGATCCCAGAAAAGCTAGTACGGGGGAGAATACAGTGGTTCCAGTGGAAGTAACGGTGCCATTACCTATTGACCCGAAAGATCCGAACAAAGTGGTGAATGTGGGTTCGCAACTTAATGTGACGGTTCAAAATTCCTTAATATCATTCTTGAAGGCAAACCATGATGTATTCGCTTGGACTCATGCTGATATGTGCGGAATATCCCCAGAAATTGCAGTACATACTCTGAATATTGATCCGAAGTTTACACCGGTAAAACAGAAAAGAAGAACCCAGTGCCCTGAAAGGTCAGGAGCGTTGAAAGAAGAGGTTGACCGGCTTATGGAGAATGGTTTCATCAGGGAGTCTACTTATCCGAATTGGGTTTCAAATCCGGTACTGGTTAAGAAAACTAATGGGAAATGGAGAGTTTGCATTGACTTCTCAGATTTAAACAAAGTCTGCCCCAAAGACTGCTTCCCATTACCCAGGATAGATCGGTTGGTAGATGGAACAGCGGGGCACGAATTGTTATCTTTCGTGGATGCTTACACCGGATACAACCAGATTATGATGCATGAGCCGGATCAGGAGGATGCAAGCTTCATCACTGATGTTGGTCTCTACTGCTATAGAGTTATGCCTTTCGGACATAAGAATGCAGGGACAACTTACCAAAGACTCGTCAATGCTATGTTCAAACCGCAGATTGGCAAAACTATGGAAGTTTATGTTGACGATATGTTGGTGAAGTCAAAGAAGGCGGTAGACTATATGGACCACTTGACGGAAATGTTTGCAATCCTCCGAAAGTATGGAATGAAACTTAATCTTTTGAAATGTTCGTTTGGGGTAGAGTCCGAAAGGTTTCTGTGTTTCATTGTGAGTGCTAGGGGCATTGTAGCTAATCCTACTCAGATTGCTGCCTTAAAAGAAGTAAAAGCTCCCAGGACGAAGAAGGAATTGCAAAGTCTCAATGGAAAAGTCGCTGCCTTGAGTCGATTCATTTCCAAAGCTACTGATAAATGCATTCCATTCTTTGATGCACTGAAGAAAGGAAGGAAGAATTTTGACTGGACTCCTAAATGCCAGGAAGATTTCGATGGATTGATTCGTCATATGGAGATGCCTCCAATACTTTCCAAGCCCGACGACAGTGAGGATCTTTTCGTATATTTGGCAATCTCATCTCATGCTCTTAGTGCAGCGTTGGTACGGGAAGACGCAAAAATTCATCGCCCGGTTTATTATATCAACAAAAGGTTCACCGGGGCATAGATGAATTATTCAAACTTGGAAAAGCTCGCTTATTGTCTACTGATTGCGTCAAGAAAGTTGAGGCCGTATTTTCAAGATCATCCTATCAAAGTCCTCACTGATCAATCTCTAAAGCAAGTCTTGTTTCGACCTGAGACTTCAGGTCGTCTTCTGAAATGGAATATTGAACTCAGCCAATACGACATCACTTATCATCCCCGGAGAGCAATCAATGGACAAGCTTTGGCAGATTTCATCGCAGAATGTACAGATAAAGGTGTTAGTGAGGAAGAAGTGACTGATAATCCCCCAATTCGATGGAAATTATATGTTGATGGTGCAAGAAACGATTACTGTTCCGGAGCTGGGGTTGTGCTTGAAACCCCTGAAGGGCGGTCATTGTGCTATGCATTGAGATTGGAATTCCCTTCGACAAACAATGAAGCAGAATATGAAGCTCTTATTGCCGGCTTGAGAATTACTAAAGAATTGAATGTCAAAGTGTTGCAGATCTTCAGTGATTCACAGCTTATTGAATGTCAAGTCAAGAAACAATTTCAAACTAAAGGAGGAAATCTGCCTGCTTATTTATCAAAAGCCTGGGAACTTCTCGATGATCTTGACCATTATACGATAAGTCATATACCCCGGGAAGAAAACATGAAGGCAGATTCTCTCTCAAAGTACGCAGGCACTGGTGAAGCTCAATTATTGGGATTAGTTCCGATGGAAGTCCTCTCATCTCCAAGCACCGATGAGATGGATATTGCTTGGATCATGACTATATGTCAAAAGCAAGAATCATGGATGACTCCGATAATGGAATATCTGCTCAACGGTTCTCTACCAGAAAGTTCAAAAGAACGTCAGAAGTTGCTAAGAAAAGCCTCCAGATACACAATTCACGATGGCCGATTGTACATGCCGGGATTCTCAATGCCATTACTCCGGTGTGTGACCAAGGAAGAAGCTAAGACAATTCTAGCTGAAGTACACGGAGGAGAGTGTGGAGACCATTCATGTGGTCAAACTCTAGCAAAGAAAATTCTCCGTTATGGGTATTTTTGGCCAAATATTAATCGTGATGCTGCATGCTACGCCCGAAAATGTGACCGATGCCAGAGATTTGCAAAAATCCCAAGAACACCTTCCAATGAGATAACACAAATGGTCAGCCCGTGGCCATTTGCTATTTGGGGAGTAGATCTCATCGGGCCTTTGCCAACTGCCAAGTCCGGAATCAGATATGCTATTGTTGCTGTTGTACGGGCTGAATCTGAAACATTAGCCATTATTACCTCTAAAAAGATGATAAAATTTGTAACTAAGAATATCATTTGCAGGTATGGTGTGCCTCAAAAGATAATCACAGATAATGGAACCCAATTCGAAAGTGAAGAGTTCTAAGATTTTTGCAAGCGATTCAAGATCCAGAAAAGCTTCTCGGCAGTGGCTCATCCGCAGGCAAACGGGCAAGTGGAAGCAGTAAACAAAATTATCAAATCAACCATCAAAAAACAGCTGGAAAAAGCGAAAGGTGGTTGGGTCGATAAGCTTCCACTAGCACTATGGGCATATAGAACTACCCACAAAACTGCAACCGGGCACACTCCATTTTAATTAGCATATGGATCAGAAGCAAGGATTCCGGTGGAAATAGAAGTCCCTTCACATAGAAGAATTCATTTCAACCAAGCTGAAAACGAAGAGTTGCAACTTGAAGCACTTGACTTCCTTGATGAAAAAAGGGAAGAGGACCAGCTCAGAATTGCAGCCCATCGGCAAAGAATTGCCAGGCATTTCAATTCCAAAGTTCTCCAACGCAGCTTTGAGATTGGAGATCTAGTCTTGAAAAGGGTCATGACAGCAACAGGAGTGTTTGCGCCAAACTGGGAAGGGCCATATGTCATAGGCCAAAAACTTCTTGATGGCACTTTCAAACTGACAACTGTCGAAGGAGATCTAATTCCAAGAGCTTGGAACAGCAATCATTTGCGTCCATATTTTACTTAAAAGCTTTGCTTAAGTTTGTAAAAAGATTTATGAATGTATGATTCTTGTATTGAAAGGCATTGTAAAGCTAGTGCAAGTGAATAATAAGAACTATAAAGTGGACGTAGGCCCAGTTCTTGGCCGAACCGCTATAAATCTTGTGTTCTCTACTGCTTGTTTTATTTCGATATATAATGTACTTCAATTGTATTGCTAAAATGTCGATTTAATATTGCAGGCTATTAAAATAAAGCTTACCCATCATAAGACCAAGCGATCCCTGACATAACTCAACAAATGAATATCTAGCCACAAAAATTCCAGATTCAAATCCTATATAATAAGTGCTTCAAGCAACCAGTTAGTGGTTCCGCCTGGAGTAGAGCCTTCCTAACTAATTGTGATTTTTAATGCAAACAGACATTCGATTAATTAGCCTGTGTCTACCCCTACGAACTCATTTAACAACGAAGTACACTTCTTTGGATAGAATAAGCTACTAGCAGAAGAAAGGAATGTGCGCTTGGAAATGATAACAGGGAACCACTGATATGAGCAAATGGCGAAAAGACATCGGCAAGCGGGCAGCAAACAGCAAAAGACCTCCTTGGAGGCACAAGCCCTCTTCGGAGGCACAATTCTTCGGAGGATAAAGACCTCTAATGGGACTTGCCAGAAAAAGAGAGTTCTCTTTCTTGATAGAAAGTTGTGGACTGACCGGTGGCATAGGACACTCGTTAACTAGCTGAGAACGTTTGTGAAAACAAACAATCCAAGTTACTTGTGTCCGCCCCGTGAATCCATCCAACCGAGAGAATGAAACTCCAAACTTCCAGGCAAAGGCCCTACTCGGAGGCACGCATTCCACCGAGATCTGAAATAAAATTTCAGAAGTGTTGGAATGTGAAAAGCCCTCTTCGGAGGCCCATTTCACCATAGTTGAAATGCTAAATGACCTTTAATGGGACTTGCCAGAAAAAGAGAGTTCTCTTTCTCGATAGAAAGTTGTGGACTGACCGGTGGCACAGGACACTCATTAACTAGCTGAGAACGTTTGTGCAAAAAAACAATCCAAGTTACTTGTGTCCGCCCCGTGAATCCATCCAACCGAGAGAGGGAAACACCAAACTTCCAGGCAAAGGCCCTACTCAGAGGCACACATTTCACCGTGATCTGAAATAAAACTTCACACGAGTTGAAATGTGAAAAGCCCTCTTCGAAGGCCCGCTTCCAGTGGACAGGGAAAAAATAAAAGCCTCTCCCCAGAGGCAGAAACAAAAAAGCCCTCTCCCCAGAGGCAAAATTACACCAAAAAGCCCTCCTCCCAGAGGCACAATTAAACAAAAAAGCCCTCTTCCCAGAGGCACAATCAAACAAAAGCCCTCTCCGAAGGCACAAATAGGTCGAAGCCCTTTTTCGGCGGCCCAATGTACCACGAAGGAAAATTCACTTACCGAAATAAAAGTGACTTTCTCCAAAAGTGAAGTGTAAAAACTTCGCGACAAAAAAAAGAGAAAACTTCTCCAATACGAGGCGCATTCTACTAAATCCGAAAAATATTTCCTTAAAACGGAAATATTATCCTATAAAGTACAGACGCAAACCTCCTTCAAATGGAAAAGTTGCTCTCTAAAGAAAGAACACAAGTCTTCTCGAAACAGAAGAGTTGTTCTCCAAAATTCTGCCAATGTGAAAGAGATTACAAAAAACCATGGTATGGGGGCAATATAATATAGTCGCAAAAATAAAAACAATGCTCAAGCAACATACCATAGGTTTACTGCAACATCACACAGGGAAAATAAAGAAACCTGTAAAAAAAGAATAAATGCATTCTCAAATACAGACAGAAGTTTGTACAAGTAAAAGAATCATTTTATTCCATACTATAAAAATTTTATACATGTGCAGGTTTCAAAAAAAAAGAAGGCGGGGACCGGTACCCGCACAATCGTCGGTCAACATAAGTCTTTGTATATACAAGCAAAAAAGCGAAAAGCAAGAAAAGAAGCGTAAGTCCCAAGCCCATCATTTCTTCTTCCAACCACCTTTCGAGCCTACGCCTGGCCGGATGATCAATTTTTGGGGCCGGGTTGTGAGGTAGGGGAAGAAAGTGGAAGAGGTGCAATTGGACGTTCTTTTGTTTTTTCCTCGCCAGCAGAAGCTTCTCTCTTTTTCTTTGGGACTCCGCGTTTCCCCCTCTTCTTGGAAGAAGATTCACTGCCCGGAGAGAAAAGCGTGGATAATGTCGTGTCATCAGAAGTAGTCGGTTCCGGAGTTCTCTCGCCTTCTTCAGGTTCTTCGGCCTTCTGTTCTTGAGAAACGACCGGGTCATCCAAGCCTTGAAGAGCTTCTATCTGCTACTCTTGTGACCCCGGTTGAGAAACGGAAGGGGGAGTAATCTGAAGAGGCGGAGAGGAAACAATTGGAAGAGGAGAAGGCTGAGCAATACTTGGTGCTTTCTCTACAGGAGAAGAAAAGTTAAAATCAGTATTCCTCATAAAAAGAGGGGATAATTGCTCATCGACACTTAAGAAATAAGCAAGAAGCTCATCGAACTCGGTCGAAGCGAACAAGCAGTCCACTTGAGCGAGATCAACGTTGAGGTTACCTAGAGAAGTAGACTTTACTATTTCAACTTCGTAGTCCTGCGCTTTAGCGCTTTCTTGAGTCTCATCTCCAGTGTGGGTGGTGACACTTTCAATAACGGCTTTAGCAGGAGGAGGAGAATGGGGACAAGAGCCGGCAATATCGATATCGGCCGAAACTGAAGGTAGAACTGGGTCGGTTGAGATTGTCTTTCCTAAATCTTCTCCTTCTATCGTTTCAGCTCTCTCTTTGGAAAGTTGCTCCTTTCCCCTGGCAAGAGCGGCACATGCATCGTCATCTAGATAATGTGCCATTAAATCTACTTCGGCATATCCGGCTCCTCCAAACATATCAAGTATGGCCTCCCACACTTTGGCCAAAGTGATTTCATATGCCGGCCCCAAAAACTTAAGGCTACCGCGGCCCAGAACGCTATGGATGTAAAAATCGAATAGAGTGGAGCTGACTTCAACTTTAATTGCCATATGAGATTCGTCGGCTGCAGCTTTGCCGGCAATAGCTTCATCATGATCCTTCTCAACTTCAGAAAGTCGAGTTTTGAGCAGTTCAATCTCCAAGTTCTAGGCGTTGGTTTTCTCTCGAAGATGAGCAACATCAGCCTGGTAGCTTTTTACAGCTTGCTGCTGCGCTTCAAATTTGGCTTCAACATCTCTCTGCGCGGCATGAGCGTCTCTCACTTGTTTTTGAAGCACTTCCTCTCTCTGAGAGACGAAGTGGAAGAAGTGGCGAGCTCTTCCTTAAGTTTTTCAACTTCTGCTTCAAGTTTCTCATTATAAGTGGCTATGCTCCTCATTTCTGCGTCATGATGCTCAAGAGTTTTCTGCCATTCAGATTGGTCGTTTTCCATTGTTTCCATGGCCTCAAGATTTGCACGGTTTACCGTCTGGAGCTCATCGACAAGCTTTTGCCAACCCAACATTCTCTCAATATCGAGTTTGACGGCATCAACATTGCACAGCATAGCCTGCTTGTCAATCGGGACCAAATCAAGGTCAAAGCGCACTCTCTTCAAGCATTAATGCGGAAATCGACTTTGAAGAGTGGCCGGGCCTTGTCCAACCTGATATGAGGGCCTGTCAATAATTGTTTGAATATCAGTACAAGTAAGGGCAGGAGATTGAGAAGGTACATGAGCAGCGGGCCTTTCAGAAAGTTCGGACGGCGGCTTTTCGCCATGTTTGGCCCTTTTACTCGCATCTTCAGGATGTGGCTTTTACCTTTATCATCATGGGATTTCCGTTTATGAGAATCATCTTCCCTCTGGGAAGAGTCATGTCGCTCATCTCGTCTTTCGTGGCGTTCTTCATAGGCGCGCCTTTCACGAGCCTTCCTCGCAGCTCTTTTTTCATCAGTTTCCCAAGAGGCAGGAAGATACCTCCTGGGGTCATAAGCACCGCGCTTCCCATAACGCTGGAAATCGTCGTAGTAGGAGCCACTTCTTCCCATTGGAGAATCTGAAAATGAAGAAAAGATAAACTCATAAAGCTTGAAAGCAAGATAGTTGAACGCATATAAGTGCTGAAAAGTCCTAAGTGTGTGTAACGTGCAAACTACGTGCGTCGAATCACGAACCACTCCTGGGTTGTGAGGTGATGATGGTTTTAACAGCCAGTGCCAACTCTTGGGCTGATGGAGTTTGTTGCAGAACGGATGTCGCTTCTTCTGCTGGAGAAGTGACTTTAGCAGTGATAGGATCATCTTTAAAAATCTCCTGTGAAGTAATCATCAGGTCGCACAACCCCTCAAAAGTATCATCACCGCCATGCCTAGCGGGACTTGTTCTCTCAGCTCCTTCGTCACCAGATTTCCTCGGTTGTTGAGGAGGCTCCTCTTCTTCGATGACAGGGGCAAGTGCATGTTTGCTAGATGACCCCGCAACATCAATTGAAGTAGAACACTTTACCAAGGAAGCCTCAATAGTATGTTCCTTCGGTGTAAGTTCTCCAACGGGAACTGGGGCATCCGATGTTTTTACTGGAGAGTCGGGGACTTCATGAGTTTGGGTAGAACGAGAAGGGTGTAAAAGCCCGTATTGGTGCAGAAGTTCATCTTTCTGCAAAAACTTAATACTTCTTTCTTCAACCGGCACGGCACTTAATCTATCAAAAGTTGTCTTGTGACAGGGCTATCTAGAGGGAGGAGGAAGTGCTGCAAAAGTAAAGAATGAAGTTAGAACTTAGAAATTCGGATCTTGAAAACCTGAAACGGAAAGAACGGGGATGAGCAATCTTACTTCCTATTCTCCAGATGGCACAAAACCCTAGGGGGCAGCGGACGATGAAGAATTGATTCAGAAAACTGTAAGCACTTTCGGGAAGATCGGTGATAAGTTTACGATTTCTAGCACTTCTCACGAGTATAATGGAGGGGTGGTACTTATTTTTTGCGAATGTGCATAAGTAGCAGATTTCTTCGAAGCTTGGAAGACGGTTAAGTGTCCTCCTGAATAAAACACACAATCCCATCAGGATGGCATAGCCATTGGGATGCAGTTGAAAGGGAGAGATGGTTAGTCGGAAAAGGAGTTGATGAAGAAATTCATTGGAAGGAGGAATGGCACCACAAAGGCACATCTGACGGTTGACGGCGACAAAACCGAGAGGTGGCCTGTCAACAGTATTATTTGGGCCAGGAAGTATAGCATCTGCTTCGGCAATCCCAAATTGGATACATAATTGGTTGAATGCCCGCTGACTCAGGGTTGTTGGAGTTCATTCAGGGGGATTATCCAATTGGTCGGCTATCGGGAAGACTCCTTCAGATTGCTCGATTATCTCTTCTTGAGAAGACATTCTACACAAGGAACTGGATATTCAAATATGAAGGTGCACGTTTCCTAAATGTGTGAAGTGTTGTGTAGAACTAATAAAATGACAAGCAAATATAACTGAAATTAAACTAACAGACATTTTCAATTACAAAGTTTCAGGTTTTATTATTTTAAGTCCAAATGCAAGTGCAGTATTGATGCAAATAAATCAGTTTTAATTGATTAATATTTCTTCGCTTTAATACTTCGCTTGAATTTGTTGATTCATAGCACTTCATAAAGTTTCTTTAAGTTGATTATCTTTTATCGACTAATCTGTCATTCGATGTGGGCAATCAATGGCAGTATATTCACCCTAGTTTTCTACAAATATCGTGTCCAGTAGGTTAACTTACAAGTGAATATGATCTGTAAAGAAGTTCAGACAGTTCAAAGTTCAAGCAGTTCATTCTAGCAGTTCAAGTTAGAAATACAATCGAGTTCTATCAAAATTCTGAAGCTTTCAAGTTTTGCTCAAGTCCTTAAGTCACAATCCAAGTCAAAGAATTCTCTAAGTTCTAGGTCGCTCATGACCTAACATGTCACGACCCGACTTTCTACTCCCAGAAAATCGCATCATGAATTAAGAAAGAAAGGGATAGAAGAAGAAAAGAAAGAAGAGAAAGAAGAAACAACACAAGAATCTCAACAGCGGAACGAATAAATTATATTAATAACATAAGTATTTACATAATATACAATACAAATCAGAGATGCACAGCATACACATCACATATACTAGATAGTTATAAACACCTGTCTAGTATTTACAACTCAATACAAACACAATATAGAGAAAACACAACAGAAAACTATATCTAACGCAGAAGCCTCCTGCTCCATTGCTCTTTCATTATTCGTCAAAGCTAACCTGAATCCTCACCTGAATTCCCTTGGCTACTCGTAAAAATTTGAGTACCCAAGAGTCTATGAAAAACAAAAAAAAACTCCGGGTCAGACATGGGCCTGGTGTGAGTAACAGGTTAAGGTTGCTTAACTTTAAAAACCTTTTTGAAAAGAAAAGGTATCACGTAAGACTTCCCACTGATGCAACCCAGTCCCAGGTCGAAGCAGTACGATCTACAAATTTACCAGACTTAGGTCGGCCAAGACCTAAGGAACAAGGCTTGGGTCGTCCACGATCTAATGGAATAGCTATAGGTCGGTCACGACCTAACGGGATATGGGATAACGTGTTGCAATTTATGAAATCTCAACGACCTACTGATAAGTCGCTTTTGGAGATGGACCGTGTTAAGTCGTTGACGAACTAAGCTAGGTCGTAAGTCGCTATGTTCTTAAGTCGGTTGTGTTTTTAGGTCCTGACTTGGTTAAGTCGTATGTCATGTGTTTGTTGAGTCGTCATACTGTTATATCGCTTGTGTTTGTAACCCATAGGTCTGCAAGGAGTTAAGTCGACCATGTGTGTGGTGATGTAATGAGCTGAGTCACTGAAGGCTTAGGTCGTGAGCGACCTAGACTAAGTCGTAGGTCGTGGGGTGTTAAGTCGGCAATGACTTATGGGACTGAGTTGTAAAACGCTATAAATAGCGATTGTGTTGGTCATTTGTAAAGGAGTTGATTTTTGTTGAATAAAATTCTTGTTTGATTGTTGTGTGCTTTCATCCTAAATTGGTAGTTGAGTGTAATCTCCTATCTCCACTTTCGGTTATTCGAGTGCGCTCGAATCAACGATTGTTGAAGCCGATTCACGGAATCAAGTGCGCTTGATCAACGCTTGAAGAATTGAAGATCTTCTTTCACGGTATCGTGCACGATCAACGTGACGAGGATAGCTAGAATTCGGTATCTTCGGATCAACGAATTTGGGCCATGTAGTATTTTCATTCCACCGATTTGCTACTTTCATCGATCCATATCGTTTTGTTAATTATCCACTGTGTCAGTTTAGTATCAGAGCTTGACTTAGCCATTCATAGCTAAGACGAGTCTTGGAGCCAAGGAGTTTGAAGTTTGGTGTTCATCGTGTTCATCTTGAAGTTGCAACAAGTTAGATATTTTCGATCCATATTCTTTTGGATCAAAGTGTGGAAGTTGTTTGAATTTGAGTTGTGAAGTTCAATCATGCCACCAAGGAGAGCTAATCGTCATCAAAATGTTGAAGCGTTGTATAGAAGAGAAGAAGCCGAGCAAATGGAACAACGGATTAATGAGAAATTTGATGAAGGCATTGGAAAGTTAGAGAAGTTGATGAATGATTTGAATCAAAATCAAAGGAGGAGATCACCAATCTCGAACCATGGAGGAAACCGAGTTTCGCCATTGGTTACGGAAGCGAGAAGGGTATCACCACAATCCTTTAGAGAGAGAAGAGAAACATCAATTTCATCAAAGAGAGATCACCATGACTATGGACATGAAGAGAGGAGAACTCCACGTGAGTTTGAAGATGAACCATATAGAGATGAAGAGAGACATAGTAGAAGGGACATGCGTGATCAAAGGGATGATAATGGTCAAGATCGATATAAATGAACATTTGAATATGATGAAGAGGGTGATAGAGCTAGCATTCATTATCGAGATCGAGACCAAGTCTGAAATTCATATCAGAATGTAGAGGAGGATCGTCGATGGGAATCGGGTATGAAGATGGAAATTCCTGAATTTAAAGGCGGAATGGTAGCTGAAGAATTTCTTGATTGGTTGTCTAATGTTGAAGAGATCTTTGATTTCAAGGAGGTACCTGAGCATAGAAGAGTGAAGTTGGTTGCTACTAGGTTGAGGGGGAGAGCTTTGGCATGGTGGCAACAAACTAAACTTATGAGAGAGAGAATGGGGAAGTCAAAGATTGAGTCTTGGGATAAGATGAAGAAGTTGATAAGAGCTACATTTTTACCTTACAACTATCAATCACTTATGTACCAGAGATTGCAGAATCTAAGGCAGGGAACGAAGTCAGTTAATGATTATGCAGATGAATTTTACCAACTCATTGCCAGGAATGATATTATGGAGACAGAAGAACAGCTGACTGCTAGGTTTGTTGGAGGGTTGCGAATGCAGATTTAGGATATGGTTAATATGTTTGATCCAAGATCTGTGGCGGAGGCACATCAGAAAGCGTTGGCTTGGGAGAAGCAGGAAAGACGTGGGGGTGGTGTGTTTACCAATTCCAATAATCAAGTGAAGGGTGTTAGTGGAAGTTCTAATGTTTCTAAACCTATCAGTAAACCAGTTGTGAAGGAGGTTGAGAAGGCAAAGGTTAATAGCAGTTTCAAATGTTACAATTATCAGGAGTTGGGTCACAAAAGCAATGAATGTCCGAAGCCAAAGAGGAGAGCAATGGTTGCAGAGGTTGAAGAAGAGGATGTGGAAGCTGAATGTTCTAATTCACCTTATGTTGAGGAGGAAGAAGAGTTGTCCGGAGATGAAGGGTGTAATTTGATGATGAGGAGAAGTTATTTGGCACCGAAACAAGAAGAGGAAAACAGTTGGTTGAGGAATAACATATTTCAGTCCACATGCACCATTCTAGGAAAGGTTTGCAAATTCGTCATTGATGCTGGGAGTTGTGACAATATTATCTCTAACTAAGCAGTAAGGAAGTTGAACTTGAAAACTAAGAAGCATCCTAAACCGTACAAGTTAGCATGGCTATGGAAAGGTGGTGAGGTGAAAGTTGGACGAAGAGCTTGTGTGAATTTTTCAATTGGGAAGAAATACAAAGACGAAATTTGGTGTGATGTTGTAGACATGGATGTGTGTCATCTGTTGTTGGGCAGACCATGGCAGTTTGATAGAGCAGTACAACATGATGGACGTGCTAATAGCTATAGTTTTATGTTTGAAGGCGTTAAGATTATTTTAGTTCCAAAGAAGAGACAGCAGGGAGAGAGTAAATCTGAGGAGATTGAAGAGCTGAAAACTTTGTTAACTTTGAAGGAGTTTGTTAAGGAAGTTGAAGAGGAGCCTGAAGTCTTTGTGTTAATTGGACGAGATTGTAGTGAAGAGGTTGAAATCCCAGAAGAAGTGAAGCCAGTTATGAAAGAATTTGAGGATGTATTTTCAGAAGAGTTGCCTAAGGAGTTACCGCCACTGAGAGACATTCAACATCAAATCGATCTAGTTCCGAGAGCAGTATTACCGCATAGACCACATTATCGAATGAGTCCGAAGGAACATGAAGAGTTGAGGAGGCAGGTGGTAGAGTTACTTGAGCAGGGACGTGTGCAGGAAAGTTTGAGTCCATGTGCTGTACCAACTTTGTTAGTACCGAAGAAGGACGGGACGTGGAGGATGTGCACTGATAGTAGAGCATTGAATAAGATTACGGTGAGATATAGATTTCCAATGCCAAGGTTGGATGATTTGCTAGATCAGTTGAGTGGGGAAACTATCTTTTCGAAGATTGATTTGAAGAGTGGTTATCATCAAATTCGAATTAGACCAGGTGACGAATGGAAGACAGCCTTCAAGACGAGAGAAGGGTTGTATGAATGGCTTGTGATGTCGTTTGGTCTTTCAAATGCACCGAGTACGTTCATGCGGGTGATGAATCAAATCTTTAGACCATTCATTGGGAAATTCGTGGTGGTATATTTTGATGATATTCTGATATATAGCAGGAGTATGGGGGAGCATGTTCAACATTTGAGGGAAGTGCTGATTATTCTTCGTGAGGAACAATTTTATGCTGCTACGAAGAAATGCGTGTTTATGACGCATAGTGTTTTATATCTGGGTTATGTTGTTTCGGAGGAAGGTATACAGGTGGACCAGAATAAAGTTGAAGCAGTCAGGAATTGGCCACAACCGAGGACAATTACGGAAGTGAAAAGTTTTCATGGGTTAGCATCATTTTACTGAAGATTCATTCCACACTTCAGTAGCGTGATGGCACCAGTTACTGATTGTATGAAAGGGAAACAATTCTCTTGGTCGAAGGAAGCTGGGTTGCTTTTGAGCGAATCAAGAAGCTGTTGACGTCGGCACCAATTCTTGTATTACCAGATTTTCAGTTGTTGTTTGAACTACACACTGATGCATCTAAAGTTGGGATCGGAGGGGGGTTGAGTCAGAAGGGGCGTCCTATTGCATACTTTAGTGAGAAGTTATCAGGGGCAAAGATGAGATATAGTACGTATGATGTGGAGTTTTATGCTGTAGTGCAAGCAGTGAAACATTGGAGGCACTATTTGTTCCATAAGGAATTTGTTCTTTACGCAGACCATGAAGCTTTGAAGCATTTGCAGTGGCAGGACATGATTTCAGCAAGGCATGCATCATGGATTGCCTATCTGCAGCAATTTACGTTTGTTGTGAAACATAAATCGGGAATTACGAATCGTGTAGCATATGCATTGAGCAGAAGGAACCACTTGTTGACTACAATGAAGGTTGAGGTAACAGGGTTTGAATTATTGCCAGAGCTGATTGAAGAAGATCCTTACTTTAAGAAATTGGTTGAGAAAGTCAAGGAGGGAAGTTCTGATGAATTTGTGTTGATTGATGGGTTCTTATTTAGGGGGAATCAATTGTGTGTACCAGATTATAGCCTACGAATGAAGATAGTAAAGGAACTTCATGAGGAAGGACATGTGGGTAGAGACCGAACGTTGCAGTTAATCTCTCAATCCTACTATTGGCCATCGATGAGGAAGGAGGTTGAAAGGTTTGTTCAGAGATGTCATGTTTGTCAAGTTTCGAAAGGGACAGCCACAAATGCAGGTTTGTATATGCCTTTTCCTGTACCTACAAACCTTGGGTGGACGTTAGTATGGATTTCGTATTGGGTTTGCCGAGAACGCAAAGGGGAAATGACTCGATATATGTTGTGGTGGATCGTTTCTCGAAGATGGTACATTTTGTTGCTTGTAAGAAGACGGCGGATGCTGTTCATGTTGCTCATTTATTTTTCAAGGAGATCTATCGACTTCATGGGTTGCCAGAATCTATTGTGTCGGATAGGGATACTCGTTTTCTGAGTCACTTTTGGTTAAGTTTGTGGAAGATGGTTGGAACGAAGTTAAACTTTAGCAGCGCCTATCATCCGCAAACAGATGGACAGACAGAAGTTGTTAATAGATCGCTGGGAAATTTATTGCGATGTCTTGTGAAGGACAATCTAAAGAGTTGGGACATGAAGTTATGCCAGGCAGAGTTTGCTCATAATCATGCAGTGAATCGTTGTACAAGATTCAGCCCATTTCAGATTGTTTATTCAAACTTGCCAAAGGGGCCGTTGGATTTAACGGCAATACCACAACCGAAGGGGATAGTTAAACGAGCTGCTGACTTTGTTGATGGTTTGACGGAATGTCATAAAATCGTTCAGGAACGATTGAAGAAATCGAATGAGAAGTATAAGAGATCCGCCGATTTGAAGCGAAGAAGTGTTCAATTTAACGAAGGCGATTTGGTTTATGCAGTGTTGACAAAAGATCGTTTTCCAGTGGGAACATACAATAAATTGAAAGCGCGGAAAATTGGTCCAATTGAAATTTTGAAGAAAATCAATGAGAATGCATATCGATTAAAATTACCAGTTGATGTTTATACTTCTGATGTTTTTAACATCAAACATTTAATTCCGTATCATGGAGATGAGATTGTTAGGGAAGAAGAGCTTACAAATTCGAGGACGAATTGTTCTCAACACAGGGAGGATGATGCAACCCAGTCCCAGGTCGAAGCAGTACGATCTACAAATTTACCAGACTTAGGTCGGCCAAGACCTAAGGAACAAGGCTTGGGTCGTCCACGATCTAATGGAATAGCTATAGGTCGGTCACGACCTAACGGGATAGGGGATAACGTGCTGCGATTTATGAAATCTCAACGACCTACTGATAAGTCGCTTCTGGAGATGGACCGTGTTAAGTCGTTAACGACCTAAGCTAAAGTCGTAAGTCGCTATGTTCTTAAGTCGGTTGTGTTTTTAGGTCCTGACTTGGTTAAGTCGTATGTCGTGTGTTTGTTGAGTCGTCATACTGTTATATCGCTTGTGTTTGTAACCCATAGGTCGGCAAGGAGTTAAGTCGGCCATGTGTGTGGTGATGTAATGAGCTGAGTCGCTGAAGGCTTAGGTCGTGAGCGACCTAGACCAAGTCGTAGGTCGTGGGGTGTTAAGTCGGCAACGACTTAAGGGACTGAGTTGTAAAACGCTATAAATAGCGATTGTGTTGGTCATTTGTAAAGGAGTTGATTTTTGTTGAATAAAATTCTTGTTTGATTGCTGTGTGCTTTCATCCTAAATTGGTAGTTGAGTGTAATCTCCTATCTCCACTTTCGGTTATTCGAGTGCGCTCGAATCAACGATTGTTGAAGCCGATTCGTGGAATCAAGTGCGCTTGATCAACGCTTGAAGAATTGAAGATCTTCTTTCATGGTATCGTGCGCGATCAACATGACGAGGATAGCTAGAATTCGGTATCTTCGGATCAACGAATTTGGGCCTTGCAGTATTGTCAATCCACCGATTTGCTACTTTCATCGATCCATATCGTTTTGTTAATTATCCGCTGCGTCACCCACACATAAACATGGAAAAGTTTTTACCTTACGCTAACCAAAACATTTGATATGAAATCCGATGATATTATAATAGTGTCTAGGGTTTTCAAATAAATAAGAAATAGCCAAAATTGTTACATTATTAAATTCCAGCTACTAGGCACAAAAGTGGGTAATACAATCAAAACCGTTGGCACTTATTGGATTGTGGGTTCCATACAGTGGCAGGGCTACTAGGGTACCGCCCATCACAGTACGTGGCCTAGATCACCGTACCGAGGAGTACTCCCACTCATCTGCAACACAAGGCCGGTACCATTCCTTACTGAACAGTCCCGAACAAGACAACCCCGGCAGTTGTTGCAATCAACTGCCCCACACAGCCGAATATAAAGGGACTTCTAGACAGGGGTAAATCTTGTTCTCCTGTTGGAGCTACCCACGAAGCCTTGCTGCACCTCCCCTGTTTTAGCCATTCCCGGTTGATGAGGCTTGAGGCTACGATTACCTTTATAGAACACATCTCTTAGAATGCTCATCGTCCACCTGACGATGTTCTGAAAGCATTCAATCCATACAAGTTCGTTCCGGGTTCGAACGAAACTGAAGGAATTATCTCGTTACACTTATTTTGGAATCACCCTCAGAGTTAACGACAATAGCCCTTGCACTATAATCCACCATCTCGAATCTATAAGCACTATTCCGTCAACTCATTACGGAATCACCTACAGAGTTATACTGATGTATAGCCCTTACACCTCGAGTCTTCACTTGCTCCACTTGGATTAATGACCTAACGTTATTTGGAATCGATGTGGTTTTCGGATATCAAAATATGGAAACCCGATCCCGGTCTCATCGAAAACCAAAGCTTGTCTTTTAGGGCCAAGTTGTTTTAAAGTTTAAGACAAATTCAATTCAATATTATCTATATACACACAGATAGATAATTCTCAACATTATAATAGATAATCAATATTATCCTAACATCATATAATCTACATTATCAACTCAAACAGATAAATCATATTATCAACTCAATGCAACCGTAGCATCCAAAATCACATAACAACATTTATCTCATAACTGAGATCTCAACCATTCAGGGTCATATCAATCATCATTCATAAGCAAAGACTTACCAATCCAATCTATAATTAATTTAAAATGAATTAAATTAATTACTTCTTCCTTAATTAATTTAAAATAAATTAAATTAATTACTCAACCATATAAATCTTGCTTACATATCAATTAATTATAAATCAATTAATTAATTTCTCTTAACAAGTTACCCTAATTAATCATCTTGATTAACTACCCTTTAATTACATTCAAGTAATTAACCTCTAATTAATTTTTCCCAAATTAATTATCCCAAACCAAACCAGTAATTAACATGTAATTACTTCATTAATTAATCCTTAATTAATTAACTAATACCTTCATTATTTAATTTTCTCAATTAATAAATCCTTAATCATATCATTAATTATATAAATTAATGATCTCCAATTATTTTAAATAACTCCATTAAATTAATTATCAAAACCTAAATTAATTACACTAAGTAATTAATTATTAATTACTTACTTATGTAATTATTCAACATACTAATTACATATTAATCACACAAGTAATTAATTCCAAAACTCCTTCAATTAAATACATCTAGTAATTTATTTTCTTTGTTACTTCATTAAGTAATTTTCCATTTTTAATTACATTTGTAATTACTTCTCAAATCATCCAGTGATTAAATTAAATTAATTAAACTTAATTAATTAACTTAATTAATCAAAACTTAATTAATTACAAGTCAGTAATTAATTTCCTTAATTACTTTCACTAAGTAATTATACTTAAATAATTCTTAAATGATTATTTTAAATTAATTAATCAAATTAATTTTTAAAATTAATTACATTAATTAATTATAAAATAATATCAAGTTAATGACCTTCATTAACTAGTAACAAATCTTTAATTACTTTTTCAAAGTAATTAATTGAATTAATCAATATTTATTTAAAGAAACTCATTAATTAATTTCTAATTTTTAAATTAATCAAGTGATAATTAAAAACTTAATTAATTATTAATTACTTGATTAACAAATTCAAATTATTAATCAAATTAAATCAAATTAATCACACTTAAATCAAGTTTAATTAACTTACTCAAACTTTTAATTAATTTATTAAGTCCTTAATTATTTAATTAATATCCTATTTATTTATTTATTAAATTAATTCATTATAAAATTAATTACCTTGATAAATTAATAAATCATTAGTTCAAAACAACTTAATGATAATCATTAATTCCATTAATGGTTTAATTATCATTATCAAAGAAATTTAAAGACAACTTGCTTTTAAATTTCCTAAATTCCATCTTAAATTAAAATTTAAAATTAAATCAAACTTAACAAGATTTTAAATACTTAAAATCTCTTTAGTTCTCATTTAAAAGAATCATTTACCTCTTAAAGCAAATTTAGAAAAATCATTTAACTTTTGCCTATATTCAATTAAATTTAAAATATCTTAAATATTTCAAATGACATTTAAACATTTAAATTCAAATCTTATTTACATTGCAACAAAAATTCAAATTCATGCTTTAGGTTTAAATTCAAAGATTAAAATTTAAAATTCTATTTTAAATCTTCATTTCAGATTTTATAAAATACTCAAACTAAAATATATCATTTGAATTTATCAACCAATTTTCTTTTTGAAACATTCAGATTCAAATTCA
Source organism: Allium cepa (assembly GCA_030765085.1). NCBI lineage: Eukaryota > Viridiplantae > Streptophyta > Magnoliopsida > Asparagales > Amaryllidaceae > Allium > Allium cepa. The sequence goes on along the minus strand of CM060935.1, from coordinate 269,471,335 downwards.
AATTTGAATCCAGGATTTCAAATTCAGATTTAAACTAAATTTTTAATCTGGTTTAAATCTTAATTTCAGACATATAAACTCTTTTTAAAAAAAAATACCATGCAGGTTTTATGTTGCTAACTATTTCACCTTTTATAAATTTATTTATTTCAAAAACTAAAATTCAAATTCAATTTGAATCCATAACTTAAAACTTGCTTTAATCCCTATTTTAAATCGGGCTTTGCTTTTCTCTTTTTAAGTTTAGTTTAAAAAAATTTTAAACCTGAAACAGTTCAGGTTACAAAACACACTCAATAAAAACTATGCAGGTTTTTTAAATTTTTAAATATTTTATTTTCTGCAAATCTTGATTTTTTTTTAAAATCTGAAATTCTAAATTTATTTGAATTCTTCATTTAATCTTGCTTTAAGCTCAGATCTAAACTTGCCTAGCCTACTTTTAAATTTAGTTTTAAAATTTGAAAACCTAAAACAGTTCAGGTTTCAGAGATCAACCTGAAAACAAAATGTACCCGAGTTCAACACAATATCACTTCGACTCATTCCTGCCTTAACTCCGAGAAAAAATTGGAATTACCCGAGACATACTCGAGCATTCTACACCACTGCTAAAACCTGGAAACTACTGTTATAACCCAAACAAAAACCTATCAACGGCATGTTCACCTCCCTTCGACCATCGTTAGGGCTACAATTCCAGCTAGTACCTCCTCTTAAACCTAGCGACCAAATCCCAGAGTTGCAAAATACTCGATCAATCCCAGTGGCTATGTGATCGAATTCTTACTTTATTAAAAACTTAGGGCTACAGACAATTCCTCACTCCTCTTGCTAATTCAAGAATCATTTTACAGATTTGAATATTTTGATGATGAGTCTGATCATATTACTATATACAGAAGCACAATCAAAACTTCAGGACACTACAATCATCAATGTTTGAATTTTTAACAGTAACATGGTTTTTACCCCTAAACTTGATTTACAGAAAAGGTTACAGTACCTATTTAAATAAATCAAATTTTTGTAACTTAGTTCATAACTTTAAACAAACAATATTCCCTAAATCCTAAGTTAAAATATTAATGTCACAATCTAAAATGTTAATTTTAAACACAACCATGTTTCAGGACATATTGATTTACAGAGAAGTTCTTGTTTCAATCTACCTTATTTCAAATGCTCATGCTTCATATTTATTTTTACCAAACAAATTTGTTTGAAATTCATTCCTGAATAACGGTTAAGTTATGAAACTTCTAAAAGTTTGAATTTAAAGGTCTAAGTCAGGTACACCAGCAATCATTGATACAAACCAAAACATACATACTTATATAGGTATAAAGTAATTCCTAGAAATTTATCTACAAACAATCTACTGCAAATTTCATCATGCATATCAATTCATTCCAAAGATAATAACATGCAACCAGATTTTGTTAAAGAAAATTTAGGAGTTACTCACCTTGAAAATTATGAGCAGAGCATAATTCCCAAACTGAAACTTAAATGCATTAGCTTCCTATCCAATGACTATATGCATGCAAACTTCACTATGCAGAAATTCCCAGAGATGAAAAATGCAGGTCCATGATTATGCAGTAACTTCCAGGTTGAAAAGAAATGCAGTATTTTTGAATTGCAGAGATTTAATTTTGACAGGTTAGAGGAACTACAGGTTTTGTTTGCAAATGCAGGTTTTTGATTTTAGAAAATTAGTCTCAGTTTTGAATGAGGAGTGATTTAGATTTTAAATTTACTTTTTGAAATGAATTTGCAGATATGTTTTTGAGAGGTTTCAGAATTTTGAATGAAGTGTTTTCTTAGATTTAGAAAAGAGGATGAATGAAAGAAGAGTAAAAATGGTTAAGGATGAAAATGTTTTAATTGAAATAAAGAGAAGATCAAATGACACTTGTCATGTTGTTGCATTTGTAAGCAAACACTTGTATTTTAGATTGCTAATTCGATAACATTTGTTTTAAATTAAATTTAGTTACATATTTAAATGTGTATAAAGGGTTTACTTAATTTGTTTTATGTTTATGTAAATATAAATGAATTTCTTATTAAAAGTAAATGTAAATCAAACAATTAATAAATTAAAAACTTACACAAATATTTTAAAGAACCAATTAATTTGAATTTCAAAATAAAATTCCAAATCAAATTAATTCTATTTATTCAATTTAAAAACGAAGATTCTAATTCCTTATCTTAATCCTCCTTTATATTTAAGAAAAATAGAATATTTATTAATATAGTTTAAAATAACAATTTACAATTTTATATGATTTATAAAGAAATTATAAATCACTTTTATATTTAAATGAATTTAAATCATATGTTATCTTATATTTAAACTTATATAAAATATACTCAAATCATATTTATCAAATAATATTTAATAATAAATAAACTTAACTTTTATTTAAATTTTAAAACAAAAATTAAGATAAGTCAAATTTTAAACAATTTAACGTTTATTTAAATCTTATCAAACCACATAGTTACTAATTTAAATAGATTTTTAAAAGCTTAACATTAATTAAAACATAATTTCCTAATTACTCAATATCTTATAAGAATTTAAAAACAAACTTCATTTATTTATTTTCATGTAAGTTAAATTCCAAACAAAGTTAAACTATAATATATATATATATACAAATATATATATACATTATAATTTTAACATTTATTTTAGCTTTTAAAAGATAAAATCACAATTTAAATATTTGTTAAATTTGATTATTAAACCAAAACATATTTTATTAATCAATATTGACAATATCAATTTAATTTTTTATAAAGATTATTAAATTGATATTGTCTAAAATTCCGGGATATCACATTCCTTCCCCCTTAAATTGATTATTAAAACAAAGGTAATTTAATAACTTATGTAAAATTTTAAATTTTAAAACCAAGCATATATCAAACATATGCTAACATCTATAGCAATCAATTCAACCAATCAAACAAAATTAACTATCCAGACAAAATTCTGGATAGAGCTTCCTCGAGTTTCCCAAGTAAACATCGGGTTACTCGTTCTATAAAACCCAAACAATCAACACTATTAAGCAACAAAACTCCTACTCATCTATATTTATAACTGAACAAGGCATTAGACTATAGACAAGTCTAACTCAACAACCAAAATCTCCCAGAACAGCTGATTCCAAAACCAAAAATAGATATACACGTACTCCCTCAGAGATACGTGTAACACATCGAATTCCTGTTGTCCACACTAGCATTTCAATCCAGAAAATCAAACACTAATCCAAAACAGAACACAGAAGAAATCCAAAACATCTCAGAGCTGGCTTACCCAACCTTACCAAAATTTATAGCTCCTAAAACTGAGAACTTATCCAAAATCAGATCTTCTACTGCCTATCTCCTACCTGATCAGCTCAATCTTTGCTGATGTCTCAAGAAACAACTAGACCAATCCCAATCCACTAGAGTGATCCTCCGCGATCAATCAAGATCAAGAACAACTCCACTCACAGCCATCAGAAGAAAACAAACTTCTCCTGTCCGAAAAAGAAAAGCAGATGCACTTCCAAACCGCTTCCGCTGTACGACTCTGATCTGGAGCAGAAAAGAATGCTGATGAAGAGCACAAGCACAACTGGACAGCAAAACCAAGAAGATCTCAAATAACCCAGAGAAAACTCAGAAGTTCCTCAAAACCTGAGTTGCTTTAGTAATCTCCATTTCAAGGAACCCACATTCAACTAGTTGAACCACCGGTACCACTGAATCTCTAGATGAAGACAGACTTTTGACTTCTCTGAAAATATTCAGAAAAATCTCCAACATTCCTAAGAGAACACTCAACTATCGTAAGTCGCTTTTGCGATCAACTCAACCTAATTCCAAAGAAAACAGTTCTCTCTTTACCAATTAGAACAGCTTATGCTGGTCTTGCCCATCCATCCAAGAAATGGATTCTACTTTACTGCTTCTGAACTTCATCTCCCGAAAATTGCTAAGCCAGAAAACTCTGTCGACACACAGAACACTCCGGGCTGCAACATTGACACCAATGCCAAATAATTTCCAATCCAAAGCCCTTCGAGAAACTCGGACTTCAAACCACACAAAAACATCTGCTGACTTCAGCCACAACACCGAAGCAAACCTACTTCCTTAAACTTGCTCCAAAGAAATCATCTTAGGAAATATCCATAGTCACTGCATCTCATCACCCAGCTACTTTTCCCTGAGATATTAAGATATCACCACACTTTTGTTCAGCCAACGGATCAAAACTCTACCCATCCAACTTCAAAGATGAGTCTTCGAACCTTAACAGGTTACCTTCAGAGATCAATGATGTCTTACATCACTTCAAAGCTCACTCGAGACGGTGTTAGGTCTACGGTCTCGACAGATACACTTCCAACCTCAAACATTCAAACTCCAATCAATCGGTAGTTGTGTTACACACAGCACTACCTCAATCTACCTTATAACTTATATTGGAAAACTCGAACAGGTAACCAAACAAATAGGTAGAATTAATATATATATATATATATATATATATATATATATATATATATATTAAAAATTACAAATACGCTCTCTCAAGATAGACACCACTCCAGAGCCTAGGTATTCACTCAACCTAATGCTCTGATACCAACTGTCACGACCCGACTTTCTACTCCCAGAAAATCGCATCATGAATTAAGAAAGAAAGGGATAGAAGAAGAAAAGAAAGAAGAGAAAGAAGAAACAACACAAGAATCTCAACAACGGAACGAATAAATTATATTAATAACTCAAGTATTTACATAATATACAATACCAATCAGAGATACACAGCATACACATCACATATACTAGACAGTTATAAACACTTGTCTAGTATTTACAACTCAATACAAACACAATACAGAGAAAACACATTGGAAAACTATATCTAATGCGGAAGCCTCCTGCTCCATTGCTCTTTCAATATTCGTCAAAGCTAACCTGAATCCTCACCTGAATTCCCTTGGCTACTCATAAAAATTTGAGTACCCAAGAGTTTATGAAAAACAAAAATAAACTCCGGGTCAGACATGGGCCTGGTGTGAGTAACAGGTTAAGGTTGCTTAACTTTAAAAACCTTTTTGAAAAGAAAAGGTATCGCGTAAGACTTTCCACACATAAACATGGAAAAGTTTTTACCTTACGCTAACCAAAACGTTTGGTAAGAAATCCGATGATATTATAATAGTGTCTAGGGTTTTCAAATAAATAAGAAATAGCCGAAATTGTTACATTATTAAATTCCAGCTACTAGCCACAAAAGTGGGTAATACAATCAAAACCGTTGGCAATTATTGGATTGTGGATTCCATACAATGGTAGGGCTACTGGGTATCGCCCGTCACAGTACGTGGCCTATATCACCGTACCGAGGAGTACTCCCACTCCGCTGCAACACAAGGCCGGGACCATTCCTTACTGAACAGTCCCGAACAAGACAATCCCGACAGTTGTTGTAATCAACTGCCCCACACAGCCGAATATATAGGGACTTCTAGACAGGGGTAATTCTAGCTCTCCAGTGGGAGCTACCCACGAAGCCTTGCTGTACCTCCCCTGTTTTAGCCATTCCCGGTTGATGAGGCTTGAGGCTACGATTACCTTTATAGAACACATCTCTTAGAATGCTCATCGTCCACCTGACGATGTTCTGAAAGCATTCAATCCATACAAGTTCGTTCCGGGTTCGAACGAAACCGAAGGCATTATCTCGTTACACTCATTTTGGAATCACCCTCAGAGTTAACGACAATAACCCTTGCACTCTAATCCACCATCTCGAATCTATAAGCACTATTCCGTCAACTCATTACGGAATCACCCAAAGAGTTATACTGACGTATAGCCCTTACACCTCGAGTCTTCACTTGCTCCACTTGGATTAACGACCTAACGTTATTTGGAATCGATGTGGTTTTCGGATATCCAAATATGGAAATGCGATCCCGGTCTCATCGAAAACCAAAGCGTGTCTTTTAGGGCCAAGTTGTTTTAAAGTTTAAAACAAATTCAGTTCAATATTATCTATATACATGCAGATAGATAATTCTCAACATTATAATAGATAATCAATATTATCGTAACATCAAATAATCTACATTATCAACTCACACAGATAAATCATATTTTCAACTCAATGCAACCGTAGCATCCAAATCACATAACAACATTTATCTCATAACTGAGATCTCAACCATTCAGGGTAATATCAATCATCATTCATAAGCAAAGACTTATCAATCCAATCTATAATTAATTTAAAATGAATTAAATTAATTACTTCTTCCTTAATTAATTTAAAATAAATTAAATTAATTACTCATCCATATAAATCTTGCTTACATATCAATTAATTATAAATCAATTAATTAATTTTTCTTAACAAGTTACCCTAATTAATCATCTTGATTAACTACCCTTTAATTACATTCAAGTAATTAACCTCTAATTAATTTTTCCCAAATTAATTATCCCAAACCAAACCAGTAATTAACCTGTAATTACTTCATTAATTAATCCTTAATTAATTAACTAATACCTTCATTGATTAATTTTCTTAATTAATAAATCCTTAATCATATCATTGATTATATAAATTAATGATCTCCAATTATTTTAAATAACTCCATTAAATTAATTATCAAAACCTAAATTAATTACACTAAGTAATTAATTATTAATTACTTACTTAAGTAATTATTCAACACGCTAATTACATAGTAATCACACAAGTAATTAATTCCAAAACTCCTTCAATTAAATTACATCTAGTAATTTATTTTCTTTGTTACTTCATTAAGTAATTTTCCATTTTTAATTACATTTGTAATTACTTCTCAAACCATCCAGTGATTAGATTAAATTAATTAAACTTAATTAATTAACTTAATTTATCAAAACTTAATTAATTACAAGTCAGTAATTAATTTCCTTAATTACTTTCACTAAGTAATTATACTTAAATAATTCTCAAATGATTATCTTAAATTAATTTATCAAATTAATTATTAAAATTAATTACATTAATTAATTATAAAATAATATCAAGTTAACGACCTTCATTAACTAGTAACAAATCTTTAATTACTTTTTCAAAGTAATTAATTGAATTAATCAATATTTATTTAAAGAAACTCATTAATTAATTTATAATTTTTAAATTAATCAGGTGATAATTAAAAACTTAATTAATTATTAATTACTTGATTAATAAATTCAAATTATTAAATCAAATTAATCACACTTAAATCAAGTTTAATTAACTTACTCAAACTTTTAATTAATTTATCATGTCCTTAAATATTTAATTAATATCCTATTTATTTATTTATTAAATTAATTCACTATAAACTTAATTACCTTGATAAATTAATAAATCATTAAGTTCAAAACAACTTAATGATAATCATTAATTCCATTAATGGTTTAATTATCATTATCAAAGAAATTTAAAGACAACTTGCTTTTAAATTTCCTAAAATTCCATCTTAAATTAAAATTTAAAATGAAATCAAACTTAACAAGATTTTAAATACTTAAAATCTCTTTAGTTCTCATTTAAAAGAATCATTTACCTCTTAAAGCAAATTTAGAAAAATCATTTAACTTTAGCCTATATTATATTAAATTTAAAATATCTTAAATATTTCAAATGACATTTAAACATTTAAATTCAAATCTTATTTACATTGCAACCAAAATTCAAATTCATGCTTCAGGTTTAAATTCAAAGATTAAAATTTAAAATTCTATTTTAAATCTTCATTTTAGATTTTATAAAATACTCAAACTAAAATATATCATTTGAATTTATCAACCAATTTTCTTTTTGAAACTTTCAGATTCAAATTCAAATTTGAATCCAGGATTTCAAATTCAGATTTAAACTAAATTTTTAATCTGGTTTAAATCTTAATTTTAGACATATAAATTCTTTTTCTTAAAAAAAACTGTGCAGGTTTTAAGTTGCTAACTATTTCACCTTTTATAAATTTATTTATTTCAAAAACTAAAATTCAAATTCAATTTGAATCCATAACTTAAAACTTGCTTCAATACCTATTTTAAATCAAGCTTTGCTTTTCTCTTTTTAAATTTAGTTTAAAAAAAATTTAAACATGAAACAGTTCAGGTTACATAACACACTCAATAAAAACTGTCCATGTTTTTTAATTTTTAAATATTTTGTTTTCTGCAAATCTTGATTTTTTTTTTAAATCTGAAATTCAAAATCTATTTGAATTCATCAATTAATCTTGCTTTAAGCTCAGACTTAAACTTGCCTAGCCTACTTTCAAATTTAGTTTTAAAATTTGAAAACCTAAAACAGTTCAGGTTTCAGAGATCAACCTGAAAACAAAATGTACCCGAGTTGAACACAATATCACTTCGAGTCATTCCTGCCTTAATTCCGAGCAAAAATTCGAATTACCCGAGACATACTCGAGCATTCTACACCACTGCTAAAACCAGGAAACTACTGTTTTGACCCAAACAAAAACCTGTCAACGGCATGTTCACCTCCCTCCGACCATCGTTAGGGCTACAATTCCGGCTAATACCTCCTCTTAAACCTAGCAACCAAATCCTAGTGTTGCAAAACACTCGATCAATCCCAGTGGCTATGTGATCGAATTCTTACTTTATTAAAAACTTAGGGCTAAAGACAATTCCTCACTCCTCTTGCTAATTCAAGAATCAATTTACAGATTTGAATATTTGATGATGAGTCTGATCATATTACTATATACAGAAGCATTATCAAAACTTCAGGACACTACAATCATCAGTGCTTGAATTTTTAACAGTAACATGGTTTTTACCCCTAAACTTGATTTACAGAGAAGGTTACAGTACCTATTTAAATAAATTAAATTTTTAAAACTTAGTTCATAACTTTAAAAAAACAATATTCCCTAAATCCTAAGTTAAAATATTAATGTCACAATCTAAATTCAATAAACTAAGGAATTTACATTTTAAACAAAACCATGTTTCAGGACATATTGATTTACAGAGAAGTTCTCGTTTCAATCTACCTTATTTCAAATGCTCATGCTTCAGATTTATTTTTACCAAACAAATTTGTTTGAAATTCATTCCTGAATAACGGTTAAGTTATGAAACTTCTAAAAGTTTGAATTTAAAGGTCTAAGTCAGGTACACCAGCAATCATTGATACAAACCAAAACATACATACTTATATAGGTATAAAGTAATTCCCAGAAATTTATCTACAAACAATCTACTGCAAATTTCATCATGCATATCAATTCTTTCCAAAGATAATAACATGCAACCAGATTTTGTTAAAGAAAATTTAGGAGTTACTCACCTTGAAAATTATGAGCAGAGCATAATTCCCAAATTAAAACTTAAATGCATTAGCTTCCTATCCAATGATTTTATGCATGCAAACTTCACTATGCAGAAATTCCCAGAGATGAAAAATGCAGGTCCATGATTATGCAGTAACCTCAGGTTGAAAAGAAATGCAGTATTTTTGAACTGCAGAGATTTAATTTTTACGGGTTGAAGGAGCTACAGGTTTTGTTTGCAAATGCAGGTTTTTGTTTTGAGAAAATTAATCTCAGTTTTGAATGAGGAGTGATTTAGATTTTAAATTTACTTTTTGAAATGAATTTGTAGATATGTTTTTGAGAAGTTTCAGATTTTTGAATGAAGTGTTTTCTTAGATTTAGAAAAGAGGATGAATGAAAGAATAGTAAAAATGGTTAAGGCTGAAAATGTTTTAATTAAATTAAAGAGAAGATCAAATGACACTTGTCATGTTGTTGCATTTGTAAGCAAACACTTGTATTTTAGATTGCTAATTTGATAACATTTGTTTTAAATTAAATTTAGTTATATATTTAAATGTGTATAAAGGGTTTACTCAATTTGTTTTATGTTTATGTAAATGTAAATGAATTTCTTATTAAAAGTAAATATAAATAAAAAAATTAATAAATTAAAAACTTACCCAAATATTTTAAAGAACCAATTAATTTGAATTTCAAAATAAAATTCCAAATCAAATTAATTCTATTTATTCAATTTAAAAATGAAGATTCTAATTCCTTATCTTAATCCTTCTTTATATTTAAGAAAAATAGAATATTTATTAATATAGTTTAAAATAACAATTTACAATTTTATATGATTTATAAAGAAATTATAAATCACTTTTATATTTAAATGAATTTAAATCATATGTTATCTTATATTTAAACTTATATAAAATATACTCAAATCATATTTATCAAATAATATTTAATAATAAACTTAACTTTTATTTAAATTTTAAAACAAAGATTATGCTAAGTCAAATTTTAAACAATTTAACATTTATTTAAATATTATCAAACCACATAGTTACTAATTTAAATAGATTTTTAAAAGATTAATATTAATTAAAACATAATTTCCTAATTACTCAATATCTTATTAGAATTTAAAAACAAACTTCATTTATTTATTTTCATGTAGGTTAAATTCGAAACACGGTTAAACTATAATATATATATACAAATATATATATGCATTATAATTTTAACATTTATTTTAGCTTTTAAAAGATAAAGTCATAATTTAAATATTTATTAAATTTGATTATTAAACCAAAACATATTTTATTAATCGATATTGTCAATATCAATTTAATTTTATATAAAGATTATTAAATTGATATTGTCTAAAATTTCGGGATATAACATTCCTTCCCCCTTAAAAGAATTTCGTCACCGAAATTTAAAACAAAGGCAATTTAATAACCTATTTAAGATTTTAAATTTTAAAACCAAGCATATATCAAACATGTGCTAACATCCATATAAATCAATTCAACCAATCAAACAAAATTAACTATCCAGACAAAATTCTGGATAGAGCTTCCTCGAGTTTCCTAAGTAAACATCGGGTTAATCGTTCTATAAAACCCAAACAATCAACACTATTAAGCTGCAGAACTCCTACTCATCTATATTTATAACTGAACACGACATTAGACTATAGACAAGTCTGACTCAACAACCAAAATCTCCCAGAACAGCTGATTCCAAAATCAAAAATAGATATACACGTACTCCCTCAGAGATACGTGAAACACATCGAATTCCAGTTGTCCACGCTGGCATTTCAATCCAGAAAATCAAACACTAATCCAAAACAGAATACAGAAGAAATCCAAAACATCTCAGAGCTGGCTTACCCAACCTTACCAAAATTTATAGCTCCTAAAACTGAGAAATTATCCAAAATCAAATCTTCTACTGCCTATCTCCTACCTGATCAGCTCAATCCTTGCTGATGTCTCAAGAAACAACTAGACCAATCCCAATCCACTAGAATGATCCTCCACGATCAATCAAGAACAAGAACAACTCCACTCACAACCATCAGAAGAAAACAAACTTCTCCTGTCCGGAAAAGAAAAGTAGATGCACTTCCAAACTGCTTCCACTGTACGACTCTGATCTGGAGCAGAAAAGAATGCTGATGAAGAGCACAAGCACAACTGGACAGCAAAACCAAGAAGATCTCAAATAACCCCGAGAAAACTCAGAAGTTCCTCAAAACCTGAGTTGCTTCAATAATCTCCATTTCAAGGAACCTACCTTCAACTAGTAGAACCACCGGTACCACTGAATCTCTAGATGAAGACAGACTTTTGACTTCTCTGAAAATATTCAGAAAAATCTCCAACATTCCCAAGAGAACACTCAACTATCGCAAGTCGTTTTGGCGATCAACTCAACCTAATTCCAAAGAAAACAGTTCTCTCTTTACCAATTAGAACAGCTTATGCTGGTCTTGCCAATCCATCCAAGAAATGGATTCTACTTTACTGCTTCTGAACTTCATCTCCAGAAAATTGCTAAGCCAGAAAACTCTGCCGACACACAGAACACTCCGAGCTGCACCACTGACACCAATGCCAAAGAAGTTCCAATCCAAAGCCCTTCGAGAAACTCGGACTTCAAACCACACAAAAACATCTGCTGACTTCAGCCACAACACCGAAGCAGACCTACTTCCTTAAACTTGGTCCAAAGAAATCATCTTAGGAAATATCCATAGTCATTGCATCTCATCACGCAGCTACTTTTCCGTGAGATATTAAGATATCACCACACTTTTGTTCAGCCAACAGATCAAAACTCTACCCATCCAACTTCAAAGATGAATCTCCGAACCTTAACAGGTTACCTTCAGAGATCAATAAAGTCTTACATCACTTCAAAGCTCACTCGAGACGGTATTAGGTCTACGGTCTCGACAGATACACTTCCAACCTCAAACATTCAAACTCCAACCAATCGGTAGTCATGTTACACACACCACTACCTTAATCTACCTTATAACTTATATTGGAAAACCCAAACAGGTAACCAAACAAATAGGTAGAATTAATATATATATATATATATATATATATATATATATATATATTAAAAATTAAAAATACGCTCTCTCAAGATAGAAACCACTCCAGAGCCTAGGTATTCACTCAACCTAATGCTCTGATACCAACTGTCACGAATCGACTTTCTACTCCCAGAAAATCGCATCATGAATTAAGAAAGAAAGGGATAGAAGAAGAAAAGAAAGAAGAGAAAGAAGAAACAACACAAGAATCTCAACAGCGGAACGAATAAATTACATTAATAACATAAGTATTTACATAATATACAATACCAATCAGAGATACACAGCATACACATCACATATACTAGACAGTTATAAACACCTGTCTAGTATTTACAACTCAATACAAACACAATACAGAGAAAACACAGCGGAAAACTATATCTAACACGGAAGCCTCCTGCTCCATTGCTCTTTCAATATTCGTCAAAGCTAACCTGAATCCTCACCTGAATTCCCTTGGGTACTCGTAAGAATTTGAGTACCTAAGAGTTTGTGAAAAAAAAAACTCCGGGTCAGACATGGGTCTGGTGTGAGTAACAGGTTAAGGTTGCTTAACTATAAAAACCTTTTGGAAAAGAAAAGGTATCACGTAAGACTTCCCACACATAAACATGGAAAAGTTTTTACCTTATGCTAACCAAAACATTTGATAGGAAATCCGATGATATTATAATAGTGTCTAGGGTTTTCGAATAAATAAGAAATACCCGAAATTGTTACATTATTAAATTCCAGCTACTAGCCACAAAAGTGGGTAATACAATCAAAACCTTTGGCACTTATTGGATTGTGGATTCCATACAATGGCAGGGCTACTAGGGTACCACCCGTCACAGTACGTGGCCTAGATCACCGTACCGAGGAGTACTCCCACTCCCCTGCAACATAAGACAGGGACCATTCATTACTGAACAGTCCCGAACAAGACAACCCCGGTAGTTGTTGCAATCAACTGCCCCACACAGCCGAATATAAAAGGACTTCTAGACAGTTGTAAATCTTGCTCTCCAGTGGGAGCTACCCACGAAGCCTTGCTGCACCTCCCCTGTTTTAACCATTCCCGGTTGATGAGGCTTGAGGCTACGATTACCTTTATAGAACACATCTCTTAGAATGCTCATCGTCCACCTGACGATGTTCTGAAAGCATTCAATCCATATAAGTTCGTTCCGGGTTCGAACGAAACCGAAGGCATTATCTCGTTACACTCATTTTGGAATCACCCTCAGAGTTAACGACAATAACCCTTGCACTCTGATCCGCCATCTCGAATCTATAAGCACTATTCCGTCAACTCATTACGGAATCACCCACAGAGTTATACTGATGTATAGCCCTTACACCTCAAGTCTTCACTTGCTCCACTTGGATTAATGACCTAACATTATTTGGAATCGATGTGGTTTTCGGATATCCAAATATGGAAAGTCGATCTCGGTCTCATCGAAAACCAAAGCGTGTCTTTTAGGGCCAAGTTGTTTTAAAGTTTATAACAAATTCAATTCAATATTATCTATATAAACACAGATAGATAATTCTCAACATTATAATAGATAATCAATATTATCATAACATCAGATAATCTACATTATCAACTCAAACAGATAAATCATATTATCAACTCAATGCAACCATAGCATGCAAATCACATAACAACATTTATCTCATAACTGACATCTCAACCATCCAGGGTAATATCAATCATCATTCATAAGCAAAGACTTATCAATCCAATCTATAATTAATTTAAAATAAATTAAATTAATTACCCATCCATATAAATCTTGCTTACATATCAATTAATTATAAATCAATTAATTAATTTCTCTTAACAAGTTACCCTAATTAATCATCTTGATTAACTACCCTTTAATTACATTCAAGTAATTAACCTCTAATTAATTTTTCCCATATTAATTATCCCAAACCAAACCAGTAATTAACCAGTAATTACTTCATTAATTAATCCTTAATTAATTAACTAATACCTTCATTGATTAATTTTCTCAATTATAAATCCTTAATCATATCATTATTTATAGAAATTAATGATCTCCAATTATTTTAAATAACTCCATTAAATTAATTATCAAAACCTAAATTAATTACACTAAGTAATTAATTATTAATTACTTACTTAAGTAATTATTCAACATACTAATTACACATTAATCACACAACTAATTGATTCCAAAACTCCTTCAATTAAATTACATCTAGTAATTTATTTTCTTTGTTACTTCATTAAGTAATTTTATATTTTAAATTACATTTGTAATTACTTCTCAAATCATCCAGTGATTAAATTAAATTAATTAAACTTAATTAATTAACTTAATTAATCAAAACTTAATTAATTACAAGTCAGTAATTAATTTCCTTAATTACTTTCACCAAGTAGTTATACTTAAATAATTCTCAAATGATTATCTTAAATTAATTAATCAAATTAATCATTAAAATTAATTATATTAATTAATTATAAAATAATATCATGTTAATGACCTTCATTAACTAGTAACAAATCTTTAATTGCTTTTTCAAAGTAATTAATTGAATTAATCAATATTTATTTAAAGAAACTCATTAATTAATTTCTAATTTTTAAATTAATCAAGTGATAATTAGAAACTTAATTAATTCTTAATTACTTGATTAATAAATTCAAATTATTAAACAAATTAAATCAAATTAATCACACTTAAATCAAGTTTAATTAACTTACTCAAACTTTTAATTAATTTATTAAGTCCTTAATTATTTAATTAATATCCTAAATATTTATTTATTAAATTAATTCATTATTAAATTAATTACCTTTATAAATTAATAAATCATCAAGTTCAAAACAACTTAATGATAATCATTAATTCCATTAATGGTTTAATTATCATTATCAAAGAAATTTAAAGACAGCTTGCTTTTAAATTTCCTAAATTCCATCTTAAATTAAAATTTAAAATGAAATCAAACTTAACAAGAATTTAAATACTTAAAAAATCTCTTTAGTTCTCATTTAAAAAGAATCATTTACCTCTTAAAGCAAATTTAGAAAAATCATTTAACTTTAGCCTATATTCAATTTAATTTAAAATATCTTAAATATTTCAAATGACATTTAAACATTTAAATTCAAATCTTATTTACATTGTAACAGAAATTCAAATTCATGCTTCAGGTTTAAATTCAAAGAAAAATCTTCATCTCAGATTTTATAAAATACTTAAACTAAAATATATCATTTGAATTTATCAACCAATTTTCTTTTTGAAACTTTCAGATTCAAATTCAAATTTGAATCCAGGATTTCAAATTCATATTTAAACTAAATTTTTAATCTGGTTTAAATCTTAATTTCAGACATATAAATTCTTTTTAAAAAAAATACTGTGCAGGTTTTAAGTTGCTAACTATTTCACCTTTTATAAATTTATTTATTTCAAAAACTAAAATTCAAATTCAATTTGAATCCATAACTTAAAACTTGCTTCAATCCCTATTTTAAATCAGGCTTTGCTTTTCTCTTTTTAAATTTAGTTTAAAAAAATTTTAAACCCGAAACAGTTCAGGTTACAGAACACACTCAATAAAAACTGTGTAGGTTTTTTAAATTTATAAATATTTTATTTTCTGCAAATCTTGATTTTTTTTTTAAAAAATCTGAAATTCAAAATCTA
This sequence comes from Allium cepa, assembly GCA_030765085.1. Taxonomy (NCBI): domain Eukaryota; kingdom Viridiplantae; phylum Streptophyta; class Magnoliopsida; order Asparagales; family Amaryllidaceae; genus Allium; species Allium cepa. The sequence goes on along the minus strand of CM060935.1, from coordinate 269,455,172 downwards.
TTTGAATTCATCATTTAATATTGCTTTAAGCTCAGATCAAAACTTTCCTAGCCTACTTTTAAATTTAGTTTTAAAATTTGAACACTTTCAGGTTTCAGAGATCAACCTGAAAACAAAATGTACCCGAGTTGAACACAATATCACTTCGAGTCATTCCTGCCTTAACTCCGAGCAAAAATTGGAATTACCCGAGACATACTCGAGCTTTCTACACCACTGCTAAAAACTGGAAATTACTGTTTTAACCCAAACAAAAACCTGTCAACGACATGTTCACCTCCCTCCGACCATCGTTAGGGCTACAATTCCGGCTAGCACCTCCTCTTAAACCTAGCAACCAAATCCAGAGTTGCAAAACACTCGATCAATCCCAGTGGCTATGTGATCGAATTCTTACTTTATTAAAAAAATTAGGGCTACAGACAATTCCTCACTCCTCTTGCTAATCCAAGAATCAATTTACAGATTTGAATATTTTGATGATGAGTCTGATCATATTACTATATACAGCAGCACTATCAAAACTTCAGGACACTACAATCATCAGTGTTTGAATTTTTAACAGTAACATGGTTTTTACCCCTAAACCTTATTTACAAAGAAGGTTACAGTACCTATTTAAATAAATCAAATTTTTACAACTTAGTTCATAACTTTAAACAAACAATATTCCCTAAATCCTAAGTTAAAATATTAATGTCACAATCTAAATTCAATAAACTAAGGAATTTACATTTTAAACACAACCATGTTTCAGGACATATTGATTTACAGAAAGTTCTTGTTTCAATCTACCTTATTTCAAATGCTCATGCTTCAGATTTATTTTTACCAAACAAATTTGTTTGAAATTCATTCCTGAATAATGGTTAAGTTATGAAACTTCTAAAAGTTTGAATTTAAAGGTCTAAGTCAGGTACACCAGCAATCATTGACACAAACCAAAACATACATACTTATATAGGTATAAAGTAATTCCCAGAAATTTATCTACAAACAATCTACTGCAAATTTCAACATGCATATCAATTCATTCCAAAGATAATAACATCAACCAGATTTTGTTGAAGAAAATTTAGGAGTTACTCACCATGAAAATTATGAGCAAAGCATAATTCCCAAATTGAAACTTGAATGCATTAGCTTCCTATCCAATGACTATATGCATGCAAACTTCGCTATGCAGAAATTCCCAGAGATGAAAAATACAGGTCCATGATTATGCAGTAACTTCCAGGTTGAAAAGAAATGCAGTATTTTTGAATTGCAGAGATTTAATTTTTACAGGTTTGAGGAGCTACAGGTTTTGTTTGCAAATGCAGGTTTTTGATTTTAGAAAATTAATCTCAGTTTTGAATGAGGAGTGATTTAGATTTTAAATTTACTTTTTGAAATGAATTTGCAGATAAGTTTTTGAGAGGTTTCAGATTTTTGAATGAAGTGTTTTCTTAGATTTAGAAAAGAGGATGAATGAAAGAATAGTAAAAATGGTTAAGGCTGAAAATGTTTTAATTAAAATAAAGAGAAGATCAAATGACACTTGTCATGTTGTTGCATTTGTAAGCAAACACTTGTATTTTAGATTGCTAATTTGATAACATTTGTTTTAAATTAAATTTAGTTATAAATTTAAATGTGTATAAAGGGTTTACTTAATTTTTTTTATGTTTATGTAAATATAAATGAATTTCTTATTAAAAGTAAATGTAAACAAAATAATTAATAAATTAAAAACTTACAAAAATATTTTAAAGAACCAATTAATTTGAATTTCAAAATAAAATTCCATATCAAATTAATTCTATTTATTCAATTTAAAAATGAAGATTCTAATTCCTTATCTTAATCCTTCTTCATATTTAAGAAAAATAGAATATTTATTGATATAGTTTAAAATAACAATTTACAATTTTATATGATTTACAAAGAAATTATAAATCACTTTTATATTTAAATGTATTTAAATCATATGTTATCTTATATTTAAACTTATATAAAATATACTCAAATCATATTTATCAAATAATATTTAATAAGAAATAAACTTAACTTTTATTTAAATTTTAAAACAAAAATTAAGCTAAGTCAAATTTTAAACAATTTAACATTTATTTAAATATTATCAAACCACATAGTTACTAATTTAAATAGATTTTTAAAAGCTTAATATTAACTAAAACATAATTTCCTAATTACTCAATATCTTATTAGAATTTAAAAACAGACTTCATTTATTTATTTTCATGTAAGTTAAATTCCAAACAAAGTTAAACTATAATATATATATACAAATATATATACATTATAATTTTAACATTTATTTTAGCTTTTAAGAGATAAAATCACAATTTAAATATTTATTAAATTTGATTATTAAACCAAAACATATTTTATTAATCAATATTGTCAATATCAATTTAATTTTATATAAAGATTATTAAATTGATATTGTCTAAAATTCTGGGATATCACATAACAGATTGGATTGGGATTGGTCTAGGTCGCAAGAAGCAACTCAAAAATTGTTTAAGTCCTAAGTCGTTCGCACAACCTAGGCACTATGGCGTTCACACGACCTAAAGACTAAGTCGCTCACGTGATCTAAAGTTTAAGTCGCTATGAGTTAAATCGCACAGCCTCTTTTTTGGGTCGTAAGGATTCTTAGGTTGCACTGGTTCTTTAAGCCGTTTGCCGAGTTAAGTCTCATGATTCACGTCTCGAACCGCTAAAGCCCTAAGTCGTTCAAGATTCCTAAGTCGAGCACGACCTATCTCCCCTTAACTCGCGAACTCTTCTCCTCTCGGCAAATCACATAACCCGTTAACCTAATAACCTATTAACCCCTCTACAATCAAATCTACCGTATCTCCATGCCACCAAATCACCCAAAACCAACGCAAATCGCCTCTGATCCATCACAAACCCAATGCGCTATTGTACTCTCGTGAATCACATCGACAACGATCAAAGGTTAATCGTGACATGATCCACGACCAAATGCAGCATGCAAGATCGTGATAGGACCGAAATCTGGGGGATTCACAATTTGATGGTGGTCGTGGTTGAACAATGGCCGAGTTTACATACGCAATGAGATTGAGAAGATGATGATCAAATCAACAGGAAGATTGGATTCAAAATTTCTCGAGCTCAAAGATGGTAATGGCGGCAGCAGAATACAATAAGGTGAAGGTAGAAGATAACGTCCTAACGGCTTATATAGGGGAGAGAAAGGAACACGAATCGACACAAGCGACCTAACTCCTTCATAAGTCGCCCGCGACTTAACGATCTAAGCTTGCACGGGTTAAAAGATATTGAAGCACACGACCTAACTCTTAGGCGTATACTTTGAGGGGGCAAGTGTTAACCCTCTTCTTTCTACGACCCTGTGATCTAGAGAAAGCAGCGACCTAGCGACTCAACTTGTCAGCGACCTACAGAGCTCAGCAACCTAGAGAATTGAAAGGTCCAGCGACCTAAAGGAGTAGATGGTCCAGCGACCTATGAGTCAACGAGTTAACGACTTATGTGAAGGCGCGACCTAACTACCTAATGGAGTAAGCGACCTAACACATAAAGCGTCTCAACAAGTTAAACGACCTATGGACTGAGGTGACCTAGCAATCTTAAGGTGTACGCGACCTAACTAGTTAATAAGGGGAGCAACCTAACAGGGATAAAGTTCTGCAGCGAGCTAAGGCATTACGACCTAACGGACTAATGAACCAACAGCGGGTTAATGACCTAAAGGTGAACGAGTTAACTTAGAGGCAATCTGATAGGAATGAAACTCTCTAACGACCTAGCGAGCTATACAAAGCCGAGGTAACTTGTCTTCCTTATGTCGTTCCTACCCTAAGTCGCCCACGTTCTATGACTTGTTCGAATGATCAAGGGTTCTACTGTTAGGCCGTAAACCGTGTCTACTAAGTCGCCCACGACCTACGACCTATGCCTAAGTCGCTCACAACCTAAACATACCAAAGGAGCTTCCTATGCCGCTTCCTACCTAGGTCGGCCATGACCTATGAATTGCTAGCTTCTCCAGAACTATCAAGTGTACCATGTATAAGCCGTGAACGACTCCCACTAGGTCGCGAGCGACCTACGACCTATCCAAGTTCATTTGCGACCTACGACCTATTGTCGAACTATCCTATAAATACCCCACCTACTCCAACTAAAAAGGGGATCTTTTTGGGCTCATTCCTAGAACGCCGATACTCTGCTGAATTCTCGACTCACTCGACACTTCAAACGCGAAAGGCATCTCAACTAACTTCAATAGGAAATCTAACACTATCAACATGGATTCAAAGAATTCTTCTACATTGGAGTTCTAGTTGTTTGTCTCATCAGTATTGTAATTGAAGATTGTTGTAAAGTTGTAATTGATTCGGTAATAAAGACGATTAAAGTGGACGTATGCTTAACCTGAAACTGAACCACTATAATATTGTTGTCTTTTACTACTTTCTCTGTGACTTTCCTACTTGTTTTTAATTCCCGTGTTCACGGGTGGGTCTTTCACTTAATCTCTACATACACCGGGGTGTTAGCGTTCAATTTTTAGCGTTAACATAAAGGCTTCGAAAATTTATATTGATAATACTGAAGATAATAGTAGCTTCAGAATTAGATTTGAAACTATTTTGTTCGCTTTTAGAATTTATATCGTTTAAATCGATGTTTAAAAATAGCCTTCCAAGGCATAGTCTCGGAATTCGGCGAAACCAGTTCCATTACATCCGTAATAGTTAGTTATTATCAGATTCCAATTTTTGTAGCAATCAGAGTTGTTATTTAACCTGGGCAGCTCAAAATGCATGGAAACTGTTTTAATCAATTTAATTTAAATTTGATCGTTTACTTTCCGTAACTTGCGAATATGATCGAATTAGCCTCCGAAACACGTTCAATTATGTTCGGAATGCGGATAAATCCTTATAAACGCCTGGCGGCACGCCTCGATAGGAGTTCGGGATTTCGAGTTAGGTAATACGAGATATTTTGAATATAAAAAATATAAAAATCAAAACTCGACCTTCATCTATACGCTTCCCCTCTTTGATATTTACAACGGAGCCCCCCTGTCCTCTGAAACCCTTCTTTCCCAAATCGAATGAGTCAACCTTTCGTTTATAAAAAAAGAAAAAAAATGGCAGACAAATCAATGGCCGCGTGAAATCAAAATAATAAGATAAGGGTTTCGTTCACGGGGAATTGGCAACAGCATCACGCGCTCGCATTGAATCGGGAGCGTGTGCTTGCATGTGTGAATTGTTGTCGCGTACGGTGAGGGAGGTATGCGGCTAGGATGGAGGCGCACGATCGATAATAGGGGATGTAGAATCTTGTGGGGCGGCGCGCAGCGGCGATAGCACGAGGTCGCATGCGCGACCCTGGATTTTCAAGCGTCGCGATCAATTTTGGGATGTCAAAGATAAGGTGTTGGTCGAGCTAGGGCTCGTGATGGCGTAGTGGCGCACGCAGGTGAGAGTGTGTCAGACGAGGTCGCGATTCGAGCAGTGAGGTTTTTTTGTTGCAAATTAATTTTTGATTCAATATAAATATACAATACATTAATTTACTGATAAGGTTTAAAATGTTTACATAAAAGAAATTGTATACAGTAAAATCATAAACATACAATGAGGCTCATGTAAATGCAGATTTTAGAATACACGTATATATTAGTTTCCAAATAAAATAAATTCGCATATTTTAGTTCACTTGTTATTTTAAATAATGGAATTGGTGAATAAAATTATTATGTTAACCTATTTAACTATTCTAAGTACCCAAAAGGATTTCAAAGTAAAAATAAATATGCAAGTATACACTTTTATTTTATTAGCTTGGTTTAAATTGACTTATTTAATTTTTAGTGGTTAAAAATAATTTATTAAAGGGAATTTAGTTTCGAAATTTATATTTTTAGTTAAATGAATTTGTTAAAAGGAATTTTCTTAAATTTTAAAGTATTAGTTTAAATTGAAATAGTTGGTTAATAAAATTATCAAATGGGATTTATTGCTTGATTAATTTGAAAAATTAATAAAAGTCATATAATTGTTATGCAAGGTCTTAAATCGAGAAAATAGAGTCAAGATGGAAATGGATTGCAAATAAAAAAGCAAAGGTGAGATCTTCTCACTCAAAATAATAATTGAAAATTTCAGTTACCGATTGGTTGTTGAATTGTGATAGTTACATTTAAAAAAATTGATTGTGTGTTTGGATGACTAATTTATAATTAGTTATATTAAAATAGACCCTATGCGCCGTATATTAGCGGAGGTTATTATATTAAACCGATATACCGCGATATGCCACCTTGAAGTGGAATTGGTATTATATATGTATTTGTAGTTGATTTCCCGCATTATATAGCGGATGAGACCCTATTTCACCGCATAATAGCGGATGATATTTTTATAAATCCCATATACCGCGATATTCCACCTCGAAGTGGAATTGGTATTTAATTATTGTGCTAACGTCTGTGGAAGCAGGGAAACAGTTTAGAGGGATCCAACTGGATTCCTCAAACAATTGAATTTGCTTCATTTGTCGTGTTTTAAATTATTTATAATCTCTGTGTGATTATATTGTAATTGGAATCATTGTAGGCTAAAATTTAGCCGAATATATTTTTGGTGTCGTAAGATACCAGAAATAAATAAAATAGGAGTTTGAATTTAAGTACAAAAATCTATAGTGTGATCCTATTGAATAAATTCCAAAATATGGGGAAGATTTTAATAAATGAGTTTTGAGTAATATTGTTGATAGTTGAAGGATTCATTTAAACTATGGATTTTAAATAGTTTGGAAAAAAATAAAGGGATTTATTTTAAAAGATGATAAATTTGGGAAATCCATTTGGAAATTAATGTGGGTGTTTGAAACAAATTTGTGAAATCAACACGGAAATTTGATTTGGTGTTTAAAATGATTTTTGAAATAAATTAGAAATTGATTTAGTGTTTGAAATGATTTTTGAAATCAATTAGAAATTGATTTGGTGTTGAAATTGAATATTTGGGAATCGATTTAAAAAATCGTATATAAATAGATATGTGGAAATCTAAATTCATAATGGGAATTCGTAAAGGAAAGGGAATTTTGTTTTAAAAATAAACATTGGTTTATTTTTAAAGTATGGAAAGGAAAGGAATTTATGGATTTGGAACGTAAGTTTAAAGAAATCCAAAAGAATTTATAAATTGATTTGAATGAACCAATTTCGAATGGAAGGTGTACTTTCCCTGGAAATCAGATAATGTTTTCCAATATAGTTTATAAATATAGATTGAAGTTGTAAAGATGGTTTTAAAGATAGAATGTTTGGAAAAAAATATTTACTTGGGTTATTTTGAAAATATTAAAGTAAATATTTAATTAATCAATTATAGAAGTGATTATTTAAAGATTTGATTGATATTTGTTTTAGAAAATGGTTATTTAAGTAGTTATACCCGATCTACTAACTTTATTTTAAAGTTAACTTGGACTTGAAGTTTTATATGAGATATTGGTATAATATTTTCATAACTAATATTTAAATAAATACTTTAAAAAAGTTTTATCTAAATGTTGCCAAGTATATATTTTGGATAAGTGATTTGAACTATTTAGAGTGTTTGAACTCGGTAGACTTTCAGTGGAAATAAATAATATCGGGAATTTTTATTCCGCGAGTGAAAAGTGATTTGAAATTTGTTTTCAAATGGTTGAAGTGTGAAAATATATCTTGCGAATATTTTTTTGAAAATAAATAACTTGGAAAATTATTTGAAATCCAGTGATTGTTGTGAATGTTGATTGATAGTTAAATAATCGACTATCAATATTGTCCTTTAAATGGCGTTTGAATTTCGATGAGACGGGGGATCGATTCCAAGTGGATATCCAAAAAACCACATCGAACCATTGTGATTGAGATGAATCTTTTATTTAAAAGATCAAAGTGAAAATTGCTGTGATTTGTTGAAATCTGAATGAAAACTTATTTTTAAAAATAAGCGCTCGTTGTTCGGATTAGCCGGGAGAGGACCTTTATGTCATATAACCCATTCCGAATAATGATACGATGAAATGAGATTACATTTGAAGACCGGTGGTGAAGACCGGGAATTTGCGAGAATGATTAGATGACCGACCGATTGTCTCTGCACTGAGTAGCTACGGTACAGAGATTCCCTAAGTGATGGGACGTTCGATCAGGATTGTGAATACCCGAATTGCAAGGGCTTCTTCGGAAGTGCCTTCGGTTCTATTCGAACCCAGAACATACTTGTATGGATGTGTGTCTGATGTTACAAATTGAGATGCAAAGCTGGTTTCTATCAAATACATTTCTGTTGGTGGCGGAGAATTTATTCTCTTATCTTAACACCCTTCTCTGAGACGTACGATCTTATAGGCTATGTAGTTGATGGTTACTAGTGATACATTCCTAATTTGGTAATGTGACATATGAAGTGCCGCTGATCATTTGTTGAACGAAGCATGGCTTTGTGAAAAAGCGTAGCTTTGTGGACGAGACTTCGTCGAGCCTCACAACCTGAAAATGGTCGAAACAGGAATGTTGCGGCAAGGTTTTTAGGGTCGCGCCCCTAGGGTATGTCCATTTTCTTCTAGATAAAGGGTGGTATCATGGTATGAAGCTCAGATAGTCAACTCATGCGGACACTGGAAATTTATTACTGTATGTTGTTGCTTTGTGGCTGAGGATCCTCGGATAAAGGTCGGTATCGACCGGGGATGGCATACTTGTAGTTACCTATGTTATAGCTTGGTTAAAGCGTAAGGTAACGTCGGCCTTGTTAGAAGAGATCCGGCTTGGTTCTCGGGGCGTCCTTCTTGAGGCGTACCCATTTTGGTGTAGGAAGTTCCTTTGCCTGACCATTTGTTGGAAATCCAAAGAAACAATAAGCACCCTGTAACGTTTTAGTTGTATAACCTGCCATAGAAGATGGCGATAACCTGTTATTGAACATGGTAGCTATAGTTGGCATTCGAAGAAATGTTGTATGTTGGCTAAGATTAATATTATACTTTCGAAATGTTTTCTACACTATTCACTAAAAATTATATCCATAGAATTCTTCGTATTAAGCATTTTTGACCGTCATAAGGAGAAATCTCCTCCAAGTGTGCATTTGCATTGTGTGTGTGGCGGGAGGCCTTATGGCAGTTTCATTTTTAAAAAGCACAGCGGATTTCTTTTTTATTTTCTTTGTGAAAATAGCTGTTTTAAGACCTCACACCAATCCCACGACTAACCTGGAGTTTATTGTTCCCTTTGTACTTTGGGTGCCCAGTATTTTCCACACGGGCAACCTAGAGTCATGTTAGCAGTTATTTGGGAGCAAAGTCAAGAAGTTGCTGTGGGAATCAGGAGTTGGAGCTAGATGGCGAGGCGTATCACTTATATATGTATATTTCTTCCCGCTGTTTGTTGTTGTAACTCTTTGATAATGTAATGTGATGTAATGTAATAACATATATTTGTTTTAAAGATTATTCATTTATATGTTATATGTTGTTCCATTGCGAATTGTGAGATTCTGTTATTGTTTCTATTTCTTCTTTCTTCTTCTTCTACCACTTCTTCTTTAAACCCTAAAGATTCGCAAGTTTGTCCCTCTTTGAGAAGAATTGTTATGGGATTTTGACAGCATAAAAGGGGTACTGATTTTGCGGGCCTTTACATTCGTTCACATATTCATAGATAAAATAAATTTATCAATCACAAAGATTCACTATTACAATTCGATGTGGGTTCTGGATAACCAAACAGAATCCGAGTCCCTGTCGCATCGAAATTCAACTGTCATTTTACGGGTCAAGGGGTTTTCATATTCATACAACAGTATGCAGATATAACAGCTCAGCATAAAGCATTTCATATTACATAGCATCACATCACATATCAAATATATCAATCCATCACATAGCATTCAATAGCAATCAAACGTCTTTAATTAAGATGAATAGATCATGTGGTTTTAAATTTATTACCCACATAATTACTTTCATTAGTAATCTTTAATCAACGATTTATTATCATTAATTTCAATTGATTGAGTCTTAATCACCCTCGTTAATTTCTTAGTTAATTATCTAAATTAATTTATCCTTGATTGTTAATTAATTAACTCTTAACTACCTTTATTAATTAATCCTTAAATTAGTTATCTTAATTATGTAATCCTTAATTGTAATTAATTAAATATTAATTACTTTTATTAATTAATTATTCCTTAATTAATTAATTATTAATTACGAACCAATTAACCTAAATTATTTACTTAGCTAGTCTTTAATATCAAGAAATCAAGTGATTACTTTTTTAGTAATCATACTAACAAATCACTAACTACTTAATAAATCTTTTTATCTTTATTAATCAGTTTGATTATCTTACAGACCTTGTTTAATCATCATCTTTATCACATTAGTTACTTTAAAAGGTGAACATAGTTTAAATAACAATTTATCTTACTTACCCCTTTAAATTACATTATTTATTTAATATAAATAACTTCTAATAAAATATTGTAGACAAGATTAAATAAGTTAAATTTAATTCCTTTAAAGACATCTTACTTAAATCCTTAATTAATTCAAACTTTAATCAAGATAATTTTTGGAAGCATGGATTAAAATGTTTAAAAAGTTTGAATTTATTTTAAAGCAAAAACTGTTTTTCAGGGCAGAACCAAGACTACTTCGAGTCTCCCCCGAGACCAATTCTCGTTTGCTCTGAGTTTTCCCAAAAGTCTACTCGTTTGCTTATTTTTTTTCAAACTTGGAATTTTTCTAAGTGTTACACGGCACTTACGTGAATCCACCCGAGTTAAAACTCGAGTTAACGCCCGATCCTCCTGAAGATTGATTCGAGTCGCATCTTTCTTCCACAAACGCCTCAAACCGATGATACCCGTTGATGCATGTATACGTGCACAACCACGATTTCTACAGCCGATCTACGACGAACTCACCAGAACGTCACCAACGATCCTCGGCCTCTATTCGAACAACCCAATGTACCCAGGTACCTCTGATTCGAAAATCGATCTTCTTTCTCCATCCAGAAAAAACCCACATTGACAAAATGTGATCGCCATGACAATCCAAGCGACCGGAATCCCCGCCTCTACAATATCTGCCTCGTCATCGACCCATGCGGCTAATCCCCCGGTCACGATGACTCCCGATGCCCCGTTGATGATGCAGCAACCAAGAAACCCTAGCTGACATTAACTTGCTTCAAAACCATATTTCGATGACGTCCATCCACCATGGTAAAAATTAAGACCTCTCGCCATTTCTCCCATGATCCTCCAATCTCCCTCCTCCTTCAGGCTCAAGCACGCCTACAGCTCATCGCCGTTCGACGGCCGGCGACCAAAATGTCGAAACGTTCATCTTTGAAATTCAAATCGAATACTAAATTAGAAATCATGAAACGTGTATTAAAAATCATGATTTTAGTTCACGAATCCATTCATGCAATTCCAAACAGGAATTAAATTGGTTGATTTTTTAACATATATATGTATTTTCTCTGTTATTCCCCAAAAAAAATTTCTGTTAAATTTGAATCCCTGAAACTATTTTTAGAATCATCTTTATACCTAAACAAACAATTTTCATTTAAATATCAGAGGATAATACTAACTCGATTAAGAGATTTTTTCTTTTTATTTCTTGAAGTTTACTTTTGTCTGTAACAAAGAACAGGAACTGGTTTATTCTAGTTTTCGAGGTATGCACAGATCAATATGATCAAATATCCATACAGTCATGCATGCACAATCACAAACATACAACAACTTCAAAAATATATGTGAGTTTAAAGGTTTGCTCACAATGTATGGAAGAGTAGAGACTCGGGCTTGAATACAGGAAATGAAAATTTTGCTTAAGCTTTAAATTTGTTTTAATTGCTGTTGTTTGATTCCAGAACTTCATTGGTGTCAAGTAGCCAGCTGCATGCTCTTTGGAACTTGATTTACTTTTTTTTTCCATATTCTTATTTTCTTCCAGATTTTGGTTTTGATTCTACAGCCTTGATAACTTGCTTTAAATCTTCAGATTCGATCTTTGTTTTTGTGCTTCCAGCTTTCAAATTTTCTTTTTCTTTTTGTTTGCCAAAACTGTTTCTCAAGTTTTGGTTGTTTCTTTGATTTTGTTTTCAGATTTTTGAAGAGAGGGATTTTGAAAAAAAAAATTAGTTGAAGATGAATCTTGTTTCTTCTTTTCTCAGGTTTTGAGAAGTTTCAAAACCTGACTTTTAACTTTTTTCTTTACTTTCTTTGGTTTCTTATTTCAGGCTTGAGAAGATGAATGGCCTATTTATTATTTTTCTCTTTTTTTTCAAAGTTGAATGCGACTTGTCCAATTATTTCTTTGCGTGCTTTACACTTGTTATATGCAGAGAAAATTATGTTTATACCCTTTTACTCAAATTATTTTGTATATTTTTTGTTTAACTCCTCATGTGAATATAATTCCATGTATTAACATATGTCTTAATTTTTAAAATTGTTTATGTCTTTAATATTTTTACCTTTGCATAATTTTTTTTATCTCTATTGTTTTTCACATTACAACCTTTAATATAGATTACTATATTTTTAGATATGTATTTTATACATTTTACATTCATTTATTTCTTTATTATTTATTTTCGTACCAATTTTTTATAAAAAAAAGAAAAGAATGATTTAAAATTTTTGGTTACATATTAACAATAAATCACTTTTATTTATATAAGAAAATTTAACTTAAAAATAATATATTGAAAATGAGTGCATTAATTTTTTTTAAATTTCAACTTACATATATTAATATATTTAAAAGTAAGAACAACCTTTTATTAACTTTTTAAAGCTTTGAAATTCTACTTTATTTTTAATACATTCTATTTATAAATTCAATATTTGTTTATAAAATTACTCATCCTTAAATTTCACACCAATTTCTACTTATAATCTAAAATATTTATTTATTATAGAAATTTTCTAATTAATTCACAATTTATTTGCAAAAAAAATTAATTGCCAAATTAAACTTGGTAAATTTTCAGGAATGTTACAGTTTTTATCATACAGAGAGCTAGGGTTTGTGGGTTTTACACTCACCTTGCTGTGAAGATCAACCAAACTTCGAATTAGAGCCAAAGATGAGAGCTTTTAGCCAATAATAGACTCCTGAAAGATGTACAGACCTGAGAAACAACATGCAGGAACCATAGACAAAATTAACAGATACTACTGCAAAAACTTGATTTTGATGAGGAAAATGGTTTTAGAATAGAGGTTACCTAAGTTTTACTCTTGAATTAACATTTTAAATTAGCAATCTTCATTCTGTATTGATAAATTCAAGCGTTGATTTTAGAAATAAAGAGGGTTTCTGTCATTATTCATTTTTTTGGAAGTTGTGAGAAGGGGCTGAGAAGAGTGCGTACAGGTAATAATTATTCTTTCTCATTTATTTTCTTAATTACAGGTTAATGATAGTGGATATGGGATTTAGCCCAAGCTAATAAAATAAATTAGCTTTTCTTTATAATTTGGCCACTAATTACATTTACAAAGCATACTTACAATTTCAATCACAAATTTAAACTTCATTCCATACCTAAAAAATACAAAAATTTATACTTATGCTAATAAAATGTTTCCACTCAAAATAAAAGATTATTTATATCATTAAAACATTTAATTAACATATTTCTCTATATTTAAAACAAATGACAATTTTACATTTTTAATTACAAAACTCATTATAATTAACATTACAAATTACATAAAAATCACATTTTGTGTAATAATATTTTATAACCCGTTGCAAATATAATTTTTCACTTAAATTTTATTTTGAAACTCAATTGCATTGTTATTTTAATTATATCTCATCTTAAAATTAATTACTTCTTTTAAAAAAATTATTAAAAGTATTAAATAGCAATAATTTACAAAATTATTTCATTTACTCCAAATAAAACATATTTTCTCATTTTATTATCTCAATCCATCTTAATAAAGTTTTCAAAAATTTATTTTCCTCATTTTATTCTCAAATATATTGTTTATTCTCAATAAAAAATTAAATTCTTCAATTATTATTAATTGCTACTATTAAATTATAACCTCCATTATAATTTAATATTCTCAGATAATCACTAGAAGCAGGGTTGTTATAGACTCCCCGCTAAAAAATTGCATCCCCGCTATTTTCTAGAAAAAGGGCCATAAATAACACAAAAATTCAATCGACAAAGAAAAAAGACAATTTGAAACTCAAACCATTCATACTCTCAACATAGAATGGTAGAGAAAAACCAAGAAAAAATCACTTGGTTAATCCTATGGCCCATCAAATGCTAATATAGTGTTATCAAACCATCGAATTTTCCAACTAATTTGAAAGAATTTCGAAGATATCCCGTCTTCGAATCAAAACTTAATAATAAGCTCAACAATAATCAATCGAAAACGATTGATTTCAAATAACTCTACGAATAGAGTCGGGATCAAACTTGTTCAAACCCGAACTCTAAGCAATAATGAAGATCATCAATAAGATTTTCCGCACAAATATACGGAAAGAACATCCTCACAACATGGTAGAAACAATAGACAAGATAGATAAATCATAAGACGGCTTCTCATAAGGCCACCAACTCAAACGACCATGAAAAATGCACGCCGTTGATAATAGCTCAAAGATAAATTATACTCAAGAACAAGGATACAAGCTCAAATTACTTTTCGATCCAAGATATTTAGAATTTTTAAATCCTAACATTTTTTAAATTTTATATCTCAATTTTCTACATTTGAAAATTTTCCATCACTTTACTATATTGCCTAGTAAGTAATTTAAAACTCAAATTAAAAGTCCAAATTTCTTCTTTAACTTCAAAATTAATTTTCAAGGAATTTTGTAAATCCATAATAATTTTCCTTAAAATAAATTAAGTGATTAAATTCCCTTTACTCTTTTTACTAAACCACTTAAATCGTTTAAAGACAATCTTCAAATCCTCTTAGAACTTTTCTCTTAAAACATCCAATGTATATAGTATAGATTCTAAAATCTCAAAATATACTTTCAATATAGTATAGCTCAAGAATATTCTCACATATTCTCATCTTTATAATTTAAAAGTAGATAAATAAATAATAGCATTGCCTCACCATTGATCCCTTAATAAATAGATATGTCCATTGGCTGCAGAGTTGATCGAACGATCAAAACTCCCCCGCCACTCTGTTACTCGTCTCTTAAATCAATGGCTGCAATTATCATTCGAAAATAAATTTAATATATAATCTCAAAATATTATTTTTGAAATCTAATTTTTTAAGACTCAAACAATTGTGTCTGATTTCCTCATCGTAGCATTTAGTAGATTCTTATTGATAACATTGATCAGGCGTATTGACAAGAACTCTTAATACACAATAGACTACCCAACACTTACAAATTATTTAAATAAAAGGAACAAAACTCATGCAAACATATTCTCAAAATATTCTTTGATTTTTTTTAAATATCTCAATGCTCAAATTTTTCTTTAAAAATCTTATTTATATTGCTTCAAAACCCAATCCAAAGAGCATTAAGAGAATGCATCGAGAAATTCCCAGAATAGTCGATTCTCAAAATCAACAGAAGGAGATAGAGTGCTCGTCAGTCTTACGATGTCATGAGCCACTCCTAAAAGTCATTAAGATACAAGATAAGCAAGATATCCTTCTCCAAGGAGAAGAAGCACACAAACAAAAAATCATTACTTCAACAAAGTAATGCTACAAAGAATAACACCAATTGTGTATCCGAAAAGGATAACTCAAAGAAACTAAATGGTAAACTCAATCAAACTCGAACAATCCAGAAACTCACCCATTCCTTAGTGGATGCCCTCATTGAAGGATAGCCGAAGGGTAACAGCCAGGAATATGGTTAATTTAACACATGATTGCCCAATTGGATATCAAACCCGAACGGACTCATCAAAACTCAACAAAGTCACCTTGACTGGAATTCGAGATATGTCATCAACATCTCGGTACTCAAGAATGAATTCAGAAACTACGAAATCATCAAGGACATTCCAAAGTGATTGAAATAATAAACCAATCAAAGTAGGAAAACTAAATATACAATAGGAACCTATAAAACAAATGATTGGACTTAATACCAAATAAGTCAATCCATCTCAAATCAAATGCATCTCAAGATTATGAGTAACAAACAAATATTCACAAAAGCAACATCAAATAAAAATCTCAGAATGCTCACAATGAGACAATCATTGTGGATCCCCTCAATACGATTCAAACTCTTAAAGAAACATAACTAGAATACTCAAAGGAATCAAGAAGCTTTATCTATTTGAACTCACTCGCATCGAAAAAATAAGAATACAATAATCCCAAATAAGATTATTCATAAGATAAGATAACATCAAACTCAATTATGGAATACTAGGGAATACAATTTATATTCCTAGACATATTCCATCTCAACATATCCTAAAACTCAAAAAAGAATCAAAGCACGATTCGAAAAGAAGCTCGACTAAAGGACAATGATTCACTCGTATTGTACTTCGATGTTTCGTGATATATGTACTGTTCTGTATTTATTCCACTCTGTTCTGACCATAGCTCTGATAGCATGTTGTAATGCCCCACCTCGAGACCCACCTTAGCAAAGAGAGTCAACAAGTGATTCCTTCTACTAAAGCGGAGAATAGGGCTGGTTAAGGACGTCCATCTATAATTTTGTCTTAAACATCAACCGAATACGTCAATAAATGCAATATAATTTTTCTTTTCAACTAAAGTTGATCGACATACCCAGTAAATGCTTAATCCAAAACTATAGGTGGCTAACAGATCTATCAGAACAAAATACAATAACTAATTGTAAAGCACATCGTAGAACTGGAATCAACATCATATATATACGTGTATACTGATTCATGTTTAGTACAATAAAATATGAATGCAATAAAGGTGGTAATCGGCCACACCATATACGTCGAATCAAACGTAAATACATCAGAGCATGTGGAAGAAATAAATTACTCAAGTGATAGATAAGCAAATGTCCAACATCAACTTCAAGCTAAGCCCAGTAGATGATACCTGAAACAACTCGGTCTGACCCGAGTGAAAACACACGGGTCAGGCCAACTAAAGTCATCAATTAAATAGAATAATCGATAAGGATAAGTAGGTGAAAGCTATGGTATCTGTTTTCTTAAGGGATGCCATGCCTAAACAGGGTTTCAACATCATAAGAAAGGACAACATCTCTTCTTGGCGAGTAGAAGAGATAATGATGATAAATCATACTTAAGAGGCATAACTGATACTTAAGCAAATGGAACATCGACGAGCAAAATTTTGAAGATAAGACTCAATAAACATCGCTTTCGACTCATATCATCGGCCATACAAAAGAATATGGATAATGATTTCAAATGATTCCACTATCTTCGTAGACATAAAAGGTGTGTATATTTCATACATAGAATAAAACGCATATGGATGTACCTCATCTCATTGCCATATCCCAAGGATCATTTAAGGAAATATAAAGCCCAATCGTAAAAGAAGCATTATACTTATTCACAGCCCATCTCATCGGTATGAATATAGATACATCTCAAATCCATCACTAAAACTCATCATAAAATATTCTTCATAATCATTTATACCTCATCCCATCAGTATAAATATATAAATACATCTCAACCCCATCTTAACATCAAGTAGTCTATAAAACATCAAATCATCAGTCCATAATGCAAATAAATCAATGAAAGAGTAACATCATAAATGATTTCACTCTATATGTTTACGTCTCATATGGCACTAGGCTATCGATGTAACAATCATCTAAAGATGGTGAAGTCTAAAACATCAAAACTTAAAGAAATCTCGGATTTCCAGATCCTCGATTGCATGCACAAGCAATGTTATGCGTGCTACATCGTGACTAGTACTACTATTTGGTAACATAAATGTGACGCCCCACCTCTATACCCACACTAGCCAAGGACACTATGGGGTCATGCCGTCAACTAGCGCGGAGAATAAGGCTGTTGAGGAGCAACCATCCGCGTAATTACTTTGTGTGAGCAACGATATGTCAGATAGTACAACAAGCATTTGGTTTAAGGAGGAAATCCGACATAACGATACAAACTCAAAGATACTACACAGTGGCTATATATATTCTTCGGAAACAAATATAGAAATAAAGATAACACAAATCAGTCACAGACATCCATATCACAAAGGAGGAAATAGATATGAATATATAACACACGGTAGTTTACATCAAAGTAGTGGTCAAACAAGATCCACAATGTCACAAAAGAATAGCTACAAGTGCTAGAAAAAAGAATATGGATACATCAATGAGTCTACATTTCAAATGTATATAACAAAAACTACTAATCTAAGTAGTTAGCCAAAAGTCAACGTGATAAATCCCAGATGTGGAGTCAAGCAGAAGCACCTGTAACATCTCGGTCTGACCCGAGTATTATTTAATAAGAAAATAATAAACGGATCTGTCTGGCTATAAATATCAAATAAAATGATATAGAATAAGAGATATGACATAAACATATTATAACCATAAAGCCATATTGTGATAAGTATGCAATTGAAAATCAACTAGGGATTAATCAATATCACAAGAATCTTCTCAAAGATCAAAAGGAATGCCATACTCTTTATTTACCAAATGACCAAACTATAAATATTGACAATAATACCAATGCCAATCACAAAAGTTAATGACACACAAATTCACCGATGCACAAATATTGATAATACTTATCAATGTAAATCACGAAAATTGGTGAAAACACAAATTCCAGAAATCATCAATGAAAATTCAGAAATCGCAAAAAGGGGGTGGCCTATCACAAAACGGGAGCATGAAAACTCACCAGCACGTGTATCACAAAATGGAACGCTATTCCATGGTTGCTAACCATTAATTTTGAGCCGAAACTCTACAAAACGGCCCAAAAACCATGGGTCGCTACCTCACCAAATTGAGCCGAAGCTCCACAGAAACGGGATTTAGTCTCCCTCGTAGACAAAGAGGCATCACACATTTGCTAGTCTAAATCACAAAAATGATCATCCACGATTATCAAGAAGTGTCAATTACAATAAGCTAGTAAATATATAAGCTTAGCTTCATGTCCCATAACCACTAGCTTAACTTAAATATTTACGAACAAATTGTAGATCTCCACTCGAAAATTGTCACAAGAGATTCAATCAAACAAGTCCAAGAATTAACTGGCAAAGTAAATGCAAGCGTTTCATACCATTTGTTTTACTAAGCCGTTTAATAAGATTTCTCGTACAAGTGAGATGAAGTGTCAAATCAAAAAAATGATTGTAGAAACAATAAATCACAAAAAAATTCACATTCGAAGACGTGAATAAAATCCAAAGAATTCGATTCCAATTCATCAAGGTGGAAATACCCTTGCGACTTAACAGCCACGACTTATGACTTAACATGAGTCAACACAAGAAATCACTGGCTCAACGCATGCGACTACACGGCATACGACCTAAGAGATCGGCGACTTAAGAAATAGCATGCGGCTTAAAGCAGGTGCGACTTAAAGAGTGGCGTGACCTAACTGCAGCCGACCTAAGGAACGACGCGACCGAAAGCATGTGCAACCTAACAGTGCAAGCAGGTCGAGCGACCTAAGGCAGGCCGACCTAACAGTAAGGCAAGCAGCCTATGGGGTTGCGACCTAAGAGGTTGCGACATAACCGGCCGAGCGACTTAAAAGCAGGTGCGACCTATACATGGCACGAACTAAGTTGGTCGCCAGATATAGCAGGTGCGGCCTAAATCAGAAGGCCAAGTGACCTAGTGGTTGCGACCTATGTGCAGGCCGACTTAACAAGCCGAGCGACCTAAGGAGTTGGGGCATAAGGATGTAAGCGACCTAAGATGAACGTGCGACTTAACAAAAAGCGTGCGGCCTAACATGGGGCGACCTAGGTGGTGCGAGTTATACCAGGAGTGACCAAGCACGGCGCGACCTAGCATGGCGCGACCAAATCAATGCCAAGCGACTTAAGGAACTCGCGGCTTAAGGAGATGAGCGGTCTAAGGATGATGCGACCTATATGCACGCGCGACATAATGGACCGAGCGACCTAACACGAGCGACCTAACTGCAGGCCGAGGGAAAATGGTGCAGGCCGAATGGCCATGGGAACAAAAGTGCCAAACTCTATCAATTTGTAACCGGACGAGCACGAACGCTAGGGGATTATGCCTATCGGCTACCCGGTCCTATTGGCTCCTCGATGCATCACCAAAATCGTGTTCAAACATCAAAGATTGGATTTTAAAGATTTGAACCCAAAACACTAAAAATTGGGATTTTCACCAATTTATTCCAAACCAAGAGCAAATACATATGTAAAAGTGCTATGAATTCATACCCAACAATCAAAGGTAGTTATAGACAAAGATGTGAGATAAAAACCTCACCTTTACACAAAATCAATGAAGAAGAAGCTTGAGAGCAAAGGAAGAATCAATGGCTTCTCTTTGAATTTGGAGTTAGATGTTGGATTTGCAAATGAACTAGAGCTTGGAGTTTTAATTTCCCATTCCTTCCTTCATTTTTGATGAAGCTTGAGTGTTAGGAAATGAAAGTGAAGCTATGAAGGGAACGGGGTTGAGCTAGAGTTAATAGTTTAGGCTAATGGGCTAAACTAAACCCAAAGCCCAAAGTAAAAAAGTAGCAAAATTCCACTAACTCCAAACATATCAAAGTTTGTACTCAAAAAGATTGCAAACGGTTTTTTGGACCCAATGGAAGTAGTTCCGAGTCCTATTTGACCGTATGCAAAAAGTTACTTTTCGGACAAAAATTCGAGCAACGATAAAATATTAAAATGAAATATTTAAATATTCAATCGTAAAATGTGCGGGTTGTTACAGACTCCCCTCCTTAAAGAAATTGCATCCTCGCAATATTTAGGAAGAAAATATAAGGAACCATGAAAGCATATCAACACAAAAGGTGTTTGAAATAAGAAATTCACCTCTAAGGGCACGGGAAAGTAAGTCCGAATGTGTTCGCTCGATGAACTCTCTAGATTCCCAAGATCAATCCTTAGGATTTGACGACCATTGGACTTTAACAAGCGGATCATCTTTATTTCGAAGGCGTTTGACCTTCGAAGCAATAATCGAATAGGATGTTGCTCATAAGTTAAATTAGGCGAAACTTTAATTTCTTCCACAACACCGGGCTCAAGAATAGAATTGGAATCACGAAGGCACTTCCGTAATTGAGAAACGTGAAACACGTAATGAATAGCAGAAAACTGAGCTGGTAATAAAAGGCGATAAGCCACGGAACCAATACGTTCGGTGATGGGAAATGGACCAATATATCAAAGCCCTAACTTTCCCGATCGTCTGAAACGTACAACACCATTCATAGGTGAAACAAGAATAAACACAAGATCTCCCACAGAAAATTCTAATTTCCGTCTCCGGTTATCGGCATAGGATCTTTGCCTACTCTGGGCTTCTTTCATTCTATGACGAATAAGGTCAATCTTTTCTATGGAATCACGAATAAAATCTGGACCTAAAACCAGCTACTCACCGGCCTCAAGCCAACAAGAAGGAGATCGGCATGGCCTTCCATAGAGTGCCTCAAAAGGTGCCATACCAATACTAGATTGGAAGCTATTATTATAGGAAAACTCAACCAGAGAAATATGATCTTTCCAACTTCCACCAAAATCAAGAATACATGCACGGAGAAGATCTTCAAGAGTTTGATTCACACGCTCAGTTTGTCCATTGGACTGGGGATGATAAGTGGTGCTAAAATTAAGCTTCGTTCCCAAAGCTTTCTGAAGACTCTTCAAAAATCCACTAGTAAACAATGGATCACGATCACTAACAATAGAAATAGGAACTCCATGCAATTTAACAATATCTTTGACAAAGAGTTTGGCCAAGAGAGGAACGTTTGATTGGACCGAACGGGAATAAAATGGGCGGATTTAGTAAGTCTATCGACTATCACCTATAAGCTATCATGACCTGAACGAGAAGGGGAAGGCCGTCTATAAAATACATGGAAATTTGGTCCCACTTCCAAATTGGAATTTCAAAAGGTTGTAATAACCCACCGGGCCTTTGGTGTCCGGCCTTAATGAGTTGGCAAGTCATGCAACACTTAACAAAGTTAGCAACATCAGATTTCATTCCCTCCTAATAATAAAGTCGCTTCATATCTGCGTATATTTTACTACTACCGGAATGAATGGTAAATTTAGAACGATGAGAATCTTCCAAAATATCTTTACGAAGATTACTAATATTTGGAACGATAAGTCTACCAAGTTTTCGAATACCGTCACAAGAATCAATATCAAAGTCTTTCAAACCTTCAATATTAATTTTATCCCTAAAATTTTGGCCAAGAAGAGCTAATTTGGGATCTAGCTTTTGAGCTTTAAGAATGCGGTCTAAAAGAGAAGGATGAGCCTCAAGAATACATAAAACAAGAGACGAACATAAATCGAAAACACGATCTCGAATCTCACAAGTGGATAAAATTCCAAGATTATTCCATTCGGATATCATCGTAGAAACAACCGCTTTTTGCTTACGACTAAGTGCATCCGCTACACGATTTCCCTTTCCGGGGGTATAAAGAATATCAAGAACATAAGCTGTAAGAAATTCGAGCCAACATTATTGATGCAAATTTAGTTCCTTTTGAGAAACTAGATACTTCAAAGATTTATGATCGGTGTAAAGAATAAATTTTTCTCCCAAAAGATAATGACGCCGAATACGAAGGGCGAAAACAATAGCCGCGAGTTCTAAATCATGATGTGGCGACCCGGGTTTCTAAGCCCAGAAAACTGTTTCGTCTTGAAGAAAGAAAGGGGTGAGAAAATAGAAAAGATGGAGAAGAAAGAACAACAACATCAGAATCTCACAGCGGAACGAAAAAATTATAATAATCACATAAGTATTTACATAATATACAACATCAATCAAAGTTATACAGATAATACATCACATACTAGACAGGTATAAACACCTGCCTAGTTAATACAACACAACTCAAACAAATAACTCAAAGATACCAACACAGCGGAACTATATATATATCTACAACAATGAAGCCTCATGCTGCATTGCTCCTCCAGAATTCGTCAAAGCTAACCTGAATCCCTTGGCTACCCGTAAAAATTTGGGTACCCGAGAGTTTATGAAAAACAAAAATAAACTCCGGGTCAGACATGGGTCTGGTGTGAGTAACAGGTTAAAGTTTCTTAATTCTGAAAATCATTTGAAACAAAAGGTATCACGTAAGACTCCCCACACATAAACAGGGTATGTTTTTACCTTATGCTAACCAAAACATTTGATAGGAAATTCGGTGATATTATAATAGGTCTAGGATTTTCAAGTAAATAGAAAATAGCCGAAATTGTTACATGATTAAATTCCAGCTACTAGCCACAAAAGTGGGTAATACAATCAAAACCGTTGGCACTTATTGGATTGTGGATTCCATACAATGGCAGGGCTACTGGGGTACCGCCCGTCGCAGCACGTGGCCTAGATCAACGTACCGAGGATCACTCCCGACCCCCTGTAACACAAGGCAGGAACCATTCCTTACTGAACAGTCCCGAACAAGATAACCCCGCAGTTGTTGTACATCCAACCGCCCACACAGCCGAAATAAAAAGGGACATCTAGACAGGGGAATATCTTCTCCTGCTTGGGCATGACCCACCTAACCATGCTGCATATCCCCTGTTTTAGCCATTCACGGTTGATGAGGCTTGAGGCTACGATTACCTTTAGAGAATACATTTCTTAGAATGCTCATCGCACACCTGACGATGTGTTGAAAGCATTCAATCCACACAATTTCGTTCCGGGTTCGAACGAAACCGAAGGCATTATCTCATTACACTCATTTTGGAATCACCCTCAGAGTTAACGACGATAACCCTTGCAATCTGAATCTTCATCTTCACTTCTGATTCACGACCTATCGTTAATTTGGAATCGATGTGGTTTTCGGATATTCAAAATAAGGAATCCCGATCCTGGACTCATCGAAATCCAAAACGTATCTTTTAAGGCCAAGTTGTCTATTTAGTCTTAACAGCTCAATTCAATATTATCAATATATACACAGATAGATAATTCATATTATCCTAGTAGATAATCACATCATCATAAACAGATAATTCATATTATCATCAAAACAGATAATTAAATATTATCATATTTAAAACAAGCATCCATATCACATAAATATTATTCATTTCATATCTGAATTCACAATCATCAAATGAAATATCAATATCATTAACCCATATGCAATGATTTATAATCATTACATTCATAATTAATTTAAAATGAATTAAATTAACTACTTCTATCTCTAATTAATTTAAAGTCAATTAAATTAATTACTTCATCTATAAATCTTGCTTATACAACCATTAATTAATTATAAATCAAATTAATTGATTATTCTCTAGATATTCATCTTGATTAAACACCTTTGATTAATCATCTTCTAATTATAATAAGTAATTAGTCTTTTTTTAATTTCCAAAATTAATTATCCTAATCATTTATAGTAATTAACATTTAATTACTTCATTTACTTAATTACATTAATTCTTAACTAATTACATAAATTAATCACCCCATTATTGATTATTCCTTAATTAACCAATTCTTAATTACATCATTAATTATTAATTAATGATCTTTAATTTAGATTTAAATTAAATAACTTTATTTAAATTAATTGCATTAAGCAATTAATCTTTAATTAAACACAATTATTAATCATCCTTGATTAATATCAACTAGTAATTAACTACCCTTAATTACATATTAATGAATTAATTATTCCATAATTAATTATCTCTATTAATTGATTCCATGATTAATTACAAAGTAATTATCCAAATTACTCCATTTACAAATCCTTTTTATTAATTACATCCAGTAATTATCATCTAATTGCTTCTCCAAGTAATTTATGCTCCATTGAATACACTAAGTAATCACACTTATCATTATATCAAATGATTTTCTTAAATTTATCAAACTAAATTAATTAACTTAAATTAATCATTTTATCAAAATTAATTACGATAAGTAATTAATCTCTTGATTATTTTTATCAAATAATTACCTTATCAATTTACAATAGATTATCTAATTAATCTGATTAATTATCAAAGGTAATCACATATGTTGATTAATTAATAACCTTTAGTTAATTATCTACATTAACTAATAACATTTCTTAATTTACTTTCTTAATTAATTTCTAATTATAAATTATTCTAAATAATTAACCCATAAGTCATCTCTTAATTAACTTATTCATTAAATCATTTAAACATTTTAATTATTCCTAAGATAATTTATTTCTTTATTAATGACTTTATTAATATTAAAGTGTATTAGAACATTATATTTTAAATTTAATTTCAAATCCCATTTCGAATTTAAGACACAAAATGGTTATTTATTTAAATATCAACCAAATTTAAACACAATTTGAAATCTTTTAAATAAATATAAATAGCATTTATTTCTTACATACGAAAGTTATATAAGGAAGCCTTTAAATTAAACTACTTAACTTTTAGTTAAAAATTTAGCTTTTAAATTACATTGTATTTTAACTTGCAAATTCTAGTTTATTTACTTTCCATTAAATTTTTTTTTTCAACATCAAGTTAAACATTTATTTTTTTGGCATAGCCAGCGGGGTTAACTGGGCCCCTACCAGTTTTATTGCAAAGAACAATAAAAAAGTACAAAAGAAAAAAGAAAGAAAAATACAAAGAAAATGCATGAAAGATCAGCAAATTCAAGTCCAGGCATCAATCAGGGATTGATGAAAAACACTTGCACTATTTTGAAGTTGCCTATAAATTCTGGTTCTAACTTCTACCCATACCAGATCATCATTTCTTCTAACTTTATCAAAGATTATGGCATTTCTCTCTCTCCAAATAACTGACATACACACTTTCAAGCATACTGCAAGTACTCTGCCGTGCACATTTCTCCACTTTGTTGCTTTATAGATTATACTCCATTGTATTCTTGAAATCGAACAAGACAGATTAAAACCAGTTATGTAGCTTATCTTATCCATCAAGAATTGAAGGGCAGGACATCCAAAAAACAGATGCTCAGTAGTTTCATCATGTTGATTACAGAAAATACACTCAGCATAGCATGTCATTCCATAATTGTTCAACAAGCATCTGGTAACTAAAGCTTGGTTGATGACTTTCCACATCATTAAGTTGTCCTTAGGACAAGAATCAGCTGACCAAATAACAGCTAACCATTTGGTAGTAGGCAGAGACACACTGGAACTAACAAATTTGTAAACTGCCGCAACTGTATGAGTCTTCTTAAGCCAGGTTACAGTGTTAACCTGATTTGTATTAAAAATTATTTGATGAATTTCTCTCCACAGATGCCTAATCACCTGATTACTGTTATATGGCAACTGGATTTGATTAAGATGCAGAAAGTCCTTCACTTTAGCATGAAAGTGGATGCCTGATTGTGTCATTTGATAGTGATCACATATGTTGGAAAGGATTTGACCATTACTAATCCATGGATCATGCCAAAAGCTAACATCATTGCTAGCATTGATGGGATATTGTATCATGGGGAGGAAAACTACTCTGAGATTTAGTAAACTTCTCCATGTCCAACTGCATACTTGAGGAATATCCATGCTCCAGAAGTACTTGTTCTTTATATTGTATTGCCATGACCAGTCAACCCATAAGCCACCTCTTTTGTCGATAAGGGCATTAAAATGTTTACTCATAGCAGCTATGTTCTATTTCCTAACATCAAATACTCCAAGCCCTCCCAATCTCAGGGGAGACTCAATTTTAGAAAAGGAACAAGGCAGTAACTTCCTGTTATGAATACTGCCAGTCCAAAAATATCTGATCATGGCAGACCTTAGCATATGCAATAGTTTCTTGGGAAGAATTAGGGTGCGAGCCCAGTAAACAATGGAGGAAAAGACAACAGATTTTATTATAACAAGCCTTCCACTTTGAGTCAATTTCCCATTATTCCATGCAGACATTACCGATGAAATTTTGAAGTAAAGAGGTAAACAGTCAGCTTTAGATATCCTTTTGGAAATTAAAGGGAGACCAAGGTACATCATGTCATTTTCCATACAAGAGAATCCAGAATGTTGTTGTAGGACAGTAGCATGCAGTTCACTAACTCCAGTAACAAGCAGAGACGATTTGGCTTGGTTAATGGTAAGCCCAGTCATACAGTGGAAGGCCTGCAGTGCTATCATGATACCATCCAAGGAGGATATCTCTGGTTTGGTAAATACCATGACATCATCTGCAAACATTATAGAAGTAATTTGTTGTAGAGAGCACTTTGGGTGATACTTGATTGTCTTGTGGTTGTAGCTGGTCTGCAAAATAACATTTAACACCTCCATGACCATCAGAAATAAGTATGATGAAATTGGATCTCCTTGGCGAATACCTTTACTACCTCTGAAGTATCCCACTGGTCTACCATTTAATACAAGTGAGAATGAGGGAGTAGAAATGCACACATAAACCCATGACACAAATGTTTTAGGAAATCCCATCACTGCCATTATTCTAACAATAGAGTCCCAATGTATGGTGTCGTAGGCTTTAGAGATGTCTATTTTAATTGCAGCAGTAGGGGTGGTATTACTTCTACCATAGCCTTTAAGCAATTCCTGGGCAAGGAGAACATTGTCAATTATGTCTCTTGTTGGCGAAAATGCAGATTGATTCATAGATATAGCAGTGGGCAAAACTTTGAGTAAGCGTGAAGCTAGAATTTTGGAGATACACTTGTAGAGGACATTATAGCAAGAAATGGGCCTGAAGGAAGTGACACATGTTGGAGGGGACACTTTGGGAATGAGTGCAATGTTAGTGCTATTCACTTCCCCAAGCATCTTACATTTATTGAAAAAGTTGTGGATAGCTTGACAAAAGTCACCACCAATCAAACTCCAAGTGGTGATAAAAAAATTAACATTCAGGCCATCAGGTCCCGGACAAGATAACTTATTCATGGAGAAGAGGGTTGCTTTAATTTCTTCATCAGTTACAGGCATAATTAGAGAAGAAGCTTCTTGAGGAGAAATGCTAGGAAGATCAAGTGAAGAAATTTGATCCAAATCTGGGGAGAAACCATTAGTGCTACCAAGCAAGTTAGTGAAGTGTTGGATAAAAGCATGATCAACAGTGTCTGGAGTAGAAAATAGGGTACCTTGTTCATTAGTGATTCTAAAAATATTTTCTCGAGCTTGCTTAACCTTAAGAGATTCATGAAAGAACTTAGTATTCTTATCCCCTTCATCAAGCCATCTTTTATGCAACCGCTGCATCTTCATGCTTGCTTCCAGGGATAGGGCAATTTTAAGTTCCTTGTGCAGATTCCTCTCCTCATCAGAAGCTTGAATATCAAGAGGATGGTCCATCATGTAGTCTTGCTTTATTTTCAGTTGTTCCTTTAATGCTGTAGAGAGAAGGGTTCCAGTACCAAAGGTAGATGATGCCCATGTCTTGATAGCTATCTTGATGTGTTTTAATTTCCTGGAAAACTTAAACATTGGGTTACCATAACAAGTAAAATTAGAGATAGCTTGATTAATGATATTAAGAAATTGATCATGCTTTTACCAAGCATTAAAAAATTTGAAACTTGACTTTTCTCTTCTAAATTGGTTCCCCAGAGTTAAAATTTGAGGAGAGTGGTCTGACATTATTGGTTGAGGAAGGTAGACAGAAAAAAAAGGCCATTGGTTGAGAGCTTGGTAATTACAAAAGGCATGATCAATTGTAGTAAAAGTACACACACCACTTCTACTACAGTTGTTCCATGAATACTTGGTTCCAGTTTTATTCACTAAAATCAACTCAGAATCATAAACAGAATGATTAAGTGGTTCAATATCTCTGAGATTGAGAGGCGTGCCACCAAATTTATCATCAAAGCCAAAGCAGGAGTTGAAGTCACCTAGGACAATCCAGGGGTGAGAAGATTGTCTTAGGGGAGGCAATGCATTGAGTAAGGCATTCTTAGAAATAACACTGTTATCAGCATAAACAAAAGTGAGATAGAAAGAGGATTGGTTTTGGGATACATGAACATGAAAATGAATAAATTGCCTAGATGTCAGAATGGGTGTCAAGGTCAATAAAGTAGGATCGAAGAGGGCTAGAATTCTACCATATGAAGCAGATTCAAGGTTGTGGTGGAAGGACCATTGGGGATTAATGTAGGAGGAGGCTTTTAGGGATAAAGAATGGTTAAGCTTGGTTTCAAGAAGACCAAAAAGACAAATATTAAACTCAGAGATAATGCATTTGACTTGATCAAGTTTCAAATTACCGTGGGCTCCTCTTATGTTCCATGATGCTATTTTCTTATTCATAAAAATTATTGGGAGAGTGTGGAGTTACGCCTTCTCTGTGCAGACAGAGATCTAGTTTCAATTTTCCTTCTTGATTTGCCAGGAGGGGAGGAAGGATGGGAGTTAGTTTGGGAGGAAGTAGGATCATTAGAAGAGGAAGGATGTGATTTAGAGGAAAGAATGATTGTAGGCCATCCTGGTAACTTAATTGAAAAGTTATAATGTGTTGGAGCTTCTAAAAGTGGGATGACATCAGTTTCTTGCATGGAGTTTATTAATTGAGAGGTTTCTGTTTCAAATGATTTGCACCAGCTTGTGTCAAAATCAGTTGCAATAGACTTAGTGTTATCTTTCATAACTGATGATTCTTTACCAACTTCTTTTGTACTTTTTGTAGACTTAGAGACATTCTTATCCTTAACTTGCACACCATGATTTAGTAACTTGTCAGGAGAACTTGAATCATTGTGAACAACAGAAGGAGCAGATTTTGTGTTTGATTTTTGGTTTAGAGGTCTACCATTATGCAGTACATTTATCTCACCGTCCTCTTCATCAAGCAAATCCATAGCATTTTGCTCATTGTCTTCAGTTTGGAGCAAGTTGTACTTGTTATTAATGGTAACATTACAGACATGATCCTGACTAGCAGGAGTACAAGCTTTTTCTGGCCTTTGTGTTGTCTTCATTACAAACATTTGGAGGCTTATCATGTTCACCTTATTCCTTCATTGCAGTGTCAACATGTACTTCATAATTTAAAACTTTTTTCCCTTTGTTTTTATTGACTTTTTTCCACACTTGTTTCACCTTGTCTTGTTTTTCTAAGCTTGGTCCTTTCTTCATCATGTTTCTTTCCTCTGCATCATTTCTCTGTTGTTCATTCTTGTCACTTTGTTCTTCATTACCTACACAAACAACTTTCTTGCAATTGCTAACTGAGTGCCCAAACTCCCTACATATGGTACAAATCTCTGGATTCCACAAGTAGCTAACCTTTACATTCTGCTCAGAGCCATCAAGCAGTTTAACTGAAAAATTGTCAGGCAGTTCTTGATTTGGATTTACCTCAACTAAACATTTAGCAAAAGAAATGCGTTCAAATTTTTCAGTTGATGCATCCAAACAAAGTAGCTTCCCAACTCTAGAAGCTAACCAGTTAATTCCCAAAGGAGACCAAGCATACATGGGGATATTTGAGAGTTTAATCCATACTGGAACAGTTCGAATACTGCTACAACTATTGCCAATATTTTCATCCCATTGCTTTACAAAAATAATTTATTTCTCATCACCACTGGGTCAGATTCAGCAATTCTAGATCTATCATCCTCATTAGAGAACTTGAATAAAAACAAGAACACATCAGATTTGACAGAAATAGAACCACTAAGTTTCCAAACTCTTTTAAGGTAGTACAGCAGAGTTGAATAAGGAAGTGGATTGTCAAGATAAAATCCAACTAGATATTCTTTCCACATTGAGTTTCCTGCTTGAACAATGCAGCAGATGGAACAATTGCATTACCAACGTAATCAAGCTGTATTTCACGAGGCACATATTGCCCGGCATTATTTGGTTTGGCCTTAAAGAGAGAGTTCCAAGGCCGTGGAGGAAGAGTTGTCGGTGGAGGAAGCGAAGGAGGAGATGATAGGATGGGAACTGACACATTGGGTAAAGCAACTGGAAGTGGTGGTGGAACTACAGGAACACTGACAAAGGGACCAGAAGAGTGGGATGGGTCTGACACAGAAGGAAGGGGAATGGCAGAGGGAGGTACAAGGATTGGGGAGGAAGGACAAGGTTGTTTAGAAGTTGATGGATGGGACTGAACTGCGGAAAAAAGAATGGGAGAGGGCGGGGACCCCATTTTTGAAGAGAAAGAGAAAAATTAAGAAAAAAAAAATTCAGATCTGAATTCTAGGTAAGCTTGAATTCCATTAATTTATCTTTGATTTCAAACTTTTTGATTTAAACTTCCTTTAAAAACTTGAATTAACAACTGATTTTCAAATCCAAATCCATTTAAAACCTTAAGGTTCAAATGTTCATTTGAAACTATACTTTAAATTTTTGAATTTAAATCACAGTTTAAATTCTATTTTAAATTTTAAATTAATTAAAATTCTGAAACCTGTAAGGTTTTTTAAAACCTGAAACCCACCTTTAAACACTTAAACTTTGATTTCCTTCCAAATTTGAATACAACAATAAACTTGAATTCAAACTCCACTGAATTTAGAATTGTTTAAATCTATTACTTATTTTCAAGTTTCATTTTAATTTGTTTTTAAAGAAAACAAACACTACTTCCATGTTTCTGCAAAAAAACCTGAATAAACATTGACTCGACGCGAACTAAAACGCTTCGAGTTTTCCCCTCCCTTGCTTCGAGTCACGTACTCGTATGACTCGAGTAATTTCCCCAGTTCTATACTCTGCACACAACGAACGACACCACAACACTTCAATGGCACGGTGCACGTGCTCCGTGGCCCCAGCCACCTCCGGCCACCCACTGGAACTCCAACACGACGGCGGTCATCTCCAGATACGACCACGACCACCCAAAGCTACCCCACTTGCTCGAAACAAAAAAACAAACTTCCACTCTCAAACCTGGAAAAATATACAGGTTTCCACCCCAAAATCTGTAACCTTGCCACGCTTCGAATTCCGACAACCGGAGAGTCAACGCCTCCAGCTACTGCTTTGCTAATGACCCATCTTCCATCTCCCACAAACCCATTACACTCGATGCTCCAGAGAGTAAATGCCGATCACTTATATCCCATTAAACAGAACTAGGGTTCTGAACCAAAATCCCCTACTGCACTCTCCACCTTGACTAAATCAAGCATCAAGCAATTTTCCCCTCTTCACCAGTCGTTCCTCCACCACCAGACCGTATTCCAGCCTCTCCAACCTCTGGGATCATCGGTGATACTCTAAAACCCCCAAAATAATCTCCTCGGAAATGCTCTTCAATTATTAAAAATAAAAATGTGATTATAGTTCTAAAAATCATAATTATAGGTAACAACTCAATTTATAAACCTGGATTAATAATTTAAGATGTTTGAAATTTCACCCATATCACAAATTTGCCTGTTCCTTAAGTTTTCACAGTCCCTTTCTACCTTACAAACTAAAATACAAATTTTAACATTTGCTTTATGATCAAACAAACCCATCTTGTTTAGATACTAAGCCTTATAAATCAATATATCGAGCAGAGATGATTTTGAAGTAATATATGAGCTCAAAATTCATAAACAAGATGGTCTTACAGGGTAATATGCAGATATTTCATCTCACAAATTCACAGAGAAATAAACACATAAATATTCAAAAAAATATTTTTAAGCATTCAAGTATTGACATCAATAAGTTTAAAACTTAAATTTTTAAAAAAAAATGTTACTCACCATTGCTTTTGAAAAGGGACAGAGCATTCTTGTTTTGAAACAGCTAAAACTTTAAAACTGAGAAATTGTTTGCTTAATTTTCCTTAATCTTGTTGCCTTTGTTGATGTATGATGCTTCAGTTATAAAAATATAAATGTTTGCTACCTGTATATTTTAGGTTAGCTATGCTATGTTGAACGGACTAAATAAGAGTGCATGTATATAAAGAAGCTTATAGGGGAAGGTGGCATCTGGATTAAGCACATGCAGGTACAATATTATATTTTGTTTTATCAGGCCAGATCTGTGTATTAGGGAGGGTGAAATGATTTTTAAACAATTCGAAATGACTTATTTGCTGCTAAGAAATGAAAGCATTTATTATTTGAGTACTTTATGTTTCCTACTAATCCTATCTTATGTGTACAAAGATATTTTGCTATGCATTTTTTTCTTGCCTGCATCATATTTGCCTTACTTTACTTTGTTGTCTTAACTTTGCATTTCCTTTACTACTTGCGTGCATCTTAATTTACAGGCTACATACAATTTTTTTTTTTTGCTTTTGCATTTCAAAACTCTACAGGCTTCCCTGATTTGTACTTACCTCAAGTACATATAAAAAGTTACTTTAATTATTGATATGAATTTTAGCTTAAGTTTTGTATTTTATTCCTTCTTCTTGCCTGAGTCTTTATCTATAAGCTATCAAAATTTATTTTATTTTGTTTACCCTTTAGCCTGCATATCTTTGTTGTACTTTATGTATATTAGCAAGTTATTTTAACTTGAGTATTTAGCTCTCTTTTATTTTAACATAACTATCAAACACTAAATTTATTTATTATTTTTATACTTGTGTTAGTATTAATAAGGTTTATTTTAATTTAACATTTTTAAAAAGACTTACTTTTAATTTTTCAAATTATAGCTATTTATACAAATAAATTTGAAATAGCAATTCTCATTTGTGAAAATATTACATGATTAACAAAACCCATTTTTAAAGAATTGTCTCTTATTTAATAAATTACTTATTTAATCAAACTATATTTAAAAAGAAAATAGAATAAACTTTTATTTAAATTTAGACTCAGGCTAGAATACTTTAACAAATAACTTTTATCTTGAGTAAATAAAACATATTTTTATCAAGCTATACTAAAAAGAAAATAAAACAATTGTTTTTGTTAATAAATTTTAAATTTAACTTAAGCTAGAATAAATTCTAACTATTAACCATTTGTCTTAAGTATTTAAAACCATACAGTTATTTATTTAATAGCTTAATACTGAATTAAATCAAATTTCCAAATTTACCAAAAATATTAGAATTAGAAAACATAACTTTATTTATTAAATTTAAAACAAAGCTTATCTATTTATAATATATAAAAATATATACATATATACATTATAAATAGAAACAGTTTAAATTAGCTTCTAAAAGATAAACTATCAATTAAATATATATTTTTCAAAGAATATTATTAACTCTAATTCAAATTTATTATTAACAATATTGTCGAATCAATTAAATTTTGATATAAATTATTAAATTATTATTGTCAAAATGTTCGGGATATCACACTCCTCCCCCCTTAAAAGAATTTCGTTCCCGAAATTTAAAACAAAGGAAATTTAATAGTCTAATTATAGATTTAATTTTAAAAAATAGGCATATATCAATCATATGCTAGAAATCATAGCAACCAATTCATCCATTCTACAAATCTAATTGTCCAAATAAAATCCTAAATTAAATTTCTCAAGTTTTCCCCAAGTATAAATACCGAGATACTCGCTCTACAGAATCCAAACAACCAATACTACTACTAAGATACAGAGTTCCCACTCATCTAGATTTACAAAAAAAATCAAAATATCAGACCAAACTCGAGTCTGACCCAACAAACGAAATTCCCTGAACTGCTGACTCTAAAATCAAAGATAGATCTTAAACGTACTCCCTCAGAGATACGTGAAACACTCCGAATTCCAGTTATCCAAACTGACAATTCAATCCTAGAACCAAACACTTATCCACAAAACTCTTCGGACGATTCTGTGCTGCCTACATCTTTCCTGATCAACTCAACTCTTGCTGATGTCCTTAGAAACAAACTCAACCAAAGACAATCCAACAAATGGATCTTTCTAAGATCGACCAAAAAATCAGAACACAAACTCTATTCCAAATCAGAAAACAGAACTCACTTTTCTCATCCGGAAAAGATAAAACAGGTTCACTCCCAATCTGGCCTCAAATCCTGAAAAATTCCCTGTAGAACTCTCCGATCCAAATATTGCAACATCCAATTGCTTCCCAACTAAACAGCTGCCACCATGCTTCCACTGCGCAACTCTGACTAAAAGATGTAAATGCTAAAGTCGAACACAGACTAGACAACACATTCCAAAAAATAAAGTTCACGTATCCAAAAATAAAACGTAGAAGTTCCTCAATAATCTGAGTTGCTTCACCTAACTCAATTTCCAGATGTTAGCAAATCTCTGACTTCTTGAAAACATCCAGAAAAATTCTGAAACACAAGAGAATTATCAAACTATCGCAAGTCACTTTTGCGATCAATCCAGCCTAATTCCAAAGATACTGCTCTCTCTTTACAAATAAGAACAGCTTACACTTATGTGGCCAATCCATCGAAGAAATGGAACTACTCCGTTGCTTCCGTAGTAACCCCAAGAAAACTACTAAGCCAGAAGACTTCCTAATCCAAAGCTCTTCGAGAAACTCTGACCTCAAACCAACAGAAACATTCTACCGAACTCAGCTACAACACCGAACCAGTTACTCTTCCTTACTTGTTCCAAAGAAACATCTTTGGAGACATCCATGGTCACTCTGCCTCATCACACAGCTACTACACCTTGATCTATCAAGATATCATGACTGGCTTCTGTCCACCCGACAGATCCAAACTCTAGCTCAACCAAACTCTTACACTTCAAAAATGAACTCCGAACCTTAACAGATTTCCTTCAAAGATCGATGAAATCCTTACACCACTTAAAGCTCACTCGAGACGGTATTAGGTCTACATTCTCGAAAATTACACTTCCAACCTTAATCCTTCAAACTCCAACCATTGGTAGTCATGTTACGCACACCACTACCTATCTATCTTTATAACTTATATTGGAAAACCCGAACAGGTAACCCAACTATCGGTAGAAATAAATAATGGTATACGTATATATATATCAAAATTACAAATACGCTCTCTCAAGAAGAAATCACTCAAGACCCTAGGTATTCACTCAACCTCGCTCTGATACCAACTGTGATGACCCGGGTTTCTAAGCCCAGAAAACCGTTTCGTCTTGAAGAAAGAAAGGGGTGAGAAAATAGAAAAGATAGAGAAGAAAGAACAACAACATCAGAATCTCACAGCGGAACGAATAAATTATAATAATCACATATGTATTTACATAATATACAACATCAATAAGAGTTATACAGATAATACATCACATACTAGGAAGTTATAAACACCTGTCTAGTTAATACAACACAACTCAAACAAATAACTCAAAGATACCAACACAGCGAAACTATATATATATATCTACAACGCTGAAGCCTCCTGCTCCATTGCTCCTACAGAATTCGTAAAAGCTAACCTGAATGCCTTGGCTAACCATAGAAATTTGGGTACCCGATAGTATATGAAAAACAAAAATAAACTCCGGGTCAGACATGGGTCCGGTGTGAGTAACGGGTTAAAGTTGCTTAATTTTGAAAATCCTTTGAAATAAAAGGTATAACGTAAGACTCCCCACACATAAACATGGGTAAGTTTTTATCTTACGCTAACCAAAACATTTGATAGGAAATTCAGCGATATTATAATAGATTTAGGGTTTTCAAGTAAATAGAAAATAGCCGAAATTGTTACATGATTAAATTCCATCTACTGGCCACAAAAGTGGGTAATACAATCAAAACCGTTGGCACTTATTGGATTGTGGATTCCATACAATGGAAGTGCTACTGGGGTACCGCCCGTCATAGTACGTGGCCTAGATCAACGTACCGAGGATCACTCCCGACCCCCTGCAACACAAGGCCGGAACCATTCCTTACTGAACAGTCCCGAACAAGATAACCCCGCAGTTGGTGTACATCCAACCGCCCACACAGCCGAAATAAAAAGGGACATCTAGACAGGGGAATATCTTGTCCTGCTTGGGCATGACCCACCTAACCTTGCTGCACATCCCCTGTTTTAGCCATTCCAGGTTTATGAGGCTTGCGGCTACGATCACCTTTAGAGAATACATTTCTTAGAATGCTCATTGCCCAGCTGACGATGTGTTGAAAGCATTCAATCCATACAAGTTCATTCCGGGTTCGAACCAAACCGAAGGCATTATCTTGTTACACTCATTTTGGAATCACCCTCAGAGTTAACGACGATAACCCTTGCAATCTGAATCTTCATCTTCACTTCAGATTCACGACCTATCGTTAATTTGGAATCGATGTGGTTTTCGAATATTCCAAATAAGGAATCCCGATCCCAGACTCATCGAAATCCAAAACGTATCTTTTAAGGCCAAGTTGCCTATTTAGTCTTAACAGTTCAATTCAATATTATCAATATACACATAGATAGATAATTCATATTATCACAGTAGATAATCACATCATCATAAATAGATAATTCATATTATCATCAAAACAGATAATTAAATGTTATCATATTTAAAACAAGCATCCATATCACATAGATATTATTCATGTCAGATCTGAACTCACAATCATCAAATGAAATATCAATATCATTAATCCATATGCAATGATTTATAATCATTACATTCATAATTAATTAAAATTAAATTAAATTAACTACTTCTATCTCTAATTAATTTAAAGTAAATTAAATTAATTACTTCATCTATAAATCTTGCTTATACAACCATTAATTAATTATAAATCAAATTAATTGATTGTTCTCTAGATATTCATCTTGATTAAACAACTTTGATTAATCATCTTCTAATTACAATATGTAATTAGTCTTTATTTAATTTCCCAAATTAATTATCCTAATTTCTAGTAATTAACATTTAATTACTTCATTTACTTAATTACATTTATTCTTAATTAATTACATAAATTAATCACCCCATTATTAATTATTCCTTAATTAACCAATTCTTAATTACATCATTAGTTATTAATTAATGATCTTTAATTTAGATTTAAATTAAATTACTTTATTTAAATTAATTACATTAAGAAATTAATCTTTAATTAGACACAATTATTAATCATCGTTGATTAATATCAGCTAGTAATTAACTACCCTTAATTACATATTAATGAATTAATTATTCCATAATTAATTATCTCTATTAATTAATTCCATGGTTAATTACAAAGTAATTATCCAAATTACTCCATTGACAAATCCTTTGTATTAATTACATCCAGTAATTATCATCTAATTACTTCCCCAAGTAATTTGTGCTCCATTGAATACACTAGGTAATCACACTTATCAATATATCAAATGATTTTCCTAAATTAATTAAACTAAATTATTTAACTTAAATAAATCATTTTATGAAAATTAATTACGATAAGTAATTAATCTCTTGATTACTTTTATCAAATAATTACACTTATCAATTTACAATAGATTATCTAATTAATCTTATTAATTATCAAAAGTAATCACATATATTGATTAGTTAATAACCTTTAGTTAATTATCTACATTAACTAATAACATTTCTTAATTTACTTTCTTAATTAATTTCTAATTATAAATTGTTCTAAATTATTAACCCATAAGTCATCTCTTAATTAACTTATTCATTAAATCATTTAAATATCTTAATTATTCCTAAGATAATTTATTTCTTTATTAATGACTTTATTAATATTAAAGTGTATTAGAACATTACATTTTAAATTTAATTTCAAATCCCATTCCGATTTTAAGACTCAAAATGGTTATTTATTTAAACATCAACCAAATTTAAACACAATTTGAAATCTTTTAAATAAATATAAATAGCATTTATTTCTTACATACGAAATTTATATAAGGAAGCCTTTAAATTAAACTACTTAACTTTTAGTTAAAAATTTAGCTTTTAAATTACAATGTATTTTAACTTGCATTCAAGTTTATTTACTTTCCATTAAAAACTTTTTTTTCCAACATCAAGTTAAACATTTATTTGAAACAACTTTACCTTTCATAACTATTTTATTTGAACTTATTTTTAAAACATCCATATTTAAAACAGATTTAAATTTTCAGATCTGAATTCTAGGTAATCTTGAATTCCATCAATTTATCTTTGATTTCAAACTTTTTGATTTAAACTTACTTTAAAAACTTGAATTAAAAACTGATTTTCAAATCCAAATCCATTTAAAACCTTAAGGTTCAAATGTTCATTTGAAACTATACTTTAAATTTTTGAATTTAAATCAAAGTTTAAATTCTGTTTCAAATTTTAAATTAATTTAAATTCTGAAACCTGTCAGGTTTTTTAAAACTTGAAACCCACCTTTAAACACTTAAACTTTGATTTCCTTTCAAATTTGAATACATTAATAAACTTGAATTCAAACTCCACTGAATTTAGACTTGTTTAAATCTATTACTTATTTTCAGGTTTCATTTGAATTTGTTTTTAAAGAAAACAAACACTACTTCCAGGTTTCTGCGAAAAAACCTGATTAAACATTTAATCGATGCGAACTAAAATGCTTCGAGTTTTCCCCTCCCTTGCTTCGAGTCACGTATTCATATGACTCGAGTAATTTCCCCAGTTCTAAACTCCACACACAACGAATGACACCACAGCACTTCAATGGCACGGTGCACATGCACCGTGGCCCCATCCACCTCCGACCACCCACTGGAACTCCAACACGACGCCGGTCATCTCCAGATACGACCACGACGACCCAAAGCTACCCCACTTGCTCGAAACAAAAAAACAAACTTCCACTCTCAAACCTGGAAACATATACAGGTTTCCATCCCAAAACCTGTAACCTTGCCGCGCTTCGATTTCCGACCACCGGAGAGTCAACGCCTCCGGCTACTGCTTTGCTAATGACCTAGCTTTCATCTCCCACAAACCCATTAAACTCGATGCTCCAGAGAGTAAATGCTGATCACTTATATCCCATTAAACAGAACTAGGGTTCTGAACCAAAATACCCTACCGCACTCTCCACCTTGACTAAATCAAACATCAAGCAATTTTCCCCTCTTCACCAGTCGTTCCTCCACCGCCAGACCGTATTCCAGCCTCTCCAACCTCTGGGATCACCAGTGATACTCTAAAAACCCCAAAACAATCTCCTCAGAAATGCTCTTCAATTACTAAACATAAAAATGTGATTATAGTTCTAAAAATCGTAATTATAGGTAAGAATTCAATTTATAAACCTGGATTAATAATTTAAGATGTTTTAAATTTCACTCATATCACAAATTTGCGTGTTCCTTAAGTTTTCGCAGAGCCTTTCTACCTTACAAACTAAAATACAAATTTTAACATTTGCTTTATGATCAAACAAACCCATCTTGTTTGGATACTAAGCCCTATAAATCAATATATCGAGCAGAGATGATTTTGAAGTAATATATGAGCTCAAAATTCATAAATAGGGCAGATATTTCATCTCACAAATGCATAGAGAAAAAACACATAAATATTCACACAAATATTTTTAAGCATTCAAGTATTGACATACAATAAGTTTAAAACTTAAGTTATTTAAAAAAAAAATGTTACTCACCATTGCTTTTAAAAAGGGACAGTGCATTCTTGTTTCGAAACAACTAAAACTTTAAAACTGAGAAATTGTTTGCTTAATTTTCCTTAATCTTGTTGCCTTTGTTGATGTATGATGCTTCAGTTATAAAAATATAAATGTTTGCTACCTGTATATTTTAGGTTTGTGATTCTATGTTGAACGAACTAAATAAGAAGGCATGTATATAAAGAAGCTTATAGGGGAAGGTGGCTTCTGGGTTAAGCAAATGCAGGTACAATATTATATTTTGTTTTATCACGCCAGATTTTTAGATTAGGGAGGCTGAAATGGTTTTTACACAATTCGAAATGACTTATTTGCTGCAAAGAAATGAAAGCATTTATTATCTGAGTACTTTATGTTTCCTACTATTCCTATCTTATGTGTACAAAGATATTTTGCTATGCATTTTTTTCTTGCCTGCATCATATTTGCCTTACTTTACTTTGTTTTCTTAACTTTGCATTTCCTTTACTACTTGCCTGCATCTTAATTTATAGGATACCTACATTTTTTTTTTTGCTTTTTGCATTTCAAAACTCTACAGGCTTCCTGATTTGTACTTACCTCAAGTACATATAAATAGTTACTTTAATTATTGATATGAATTTTAGCTTAAGTTTTGTATTTTATTCCTTCTTCTTGCCTGAGTCTTTATCTATAAGCTATCAACATTTATTTTATTTTGTTTACCCTTTAGCCTGCATATCTTTGTTGTACTTTATGTATATTAGCAAGTTGTTTTAACTTGAGTATTTAGCTCTCTTTTATTTTAACATAACTATCAAACACTAAATTTATTTATTAATTTTATACTTGTGTTAGTATTAATAAGGTTTATTTTAATTTCACATTTTTAAAAAGACTTACTTTTAATTTTTCAAATTATAACTATTTATACAAATAAATTTGAAATAGCAATTCTCATTTGTAAAAATATTACATGATTAACAAAACTCATTTTTAAAGAATTGTCTCTTATTTAATAAATTACTTATTTAATCAAACTATATTTAAAAAGAAAATAGAACAAACTTTTATTTAAATTTAGACTTAGGCTAGGATACTTTTAAACAAATAACTTTTATCTTGAGTAAATAAAACATATTTTTATCAAGCTATACTAAAATGAAAATAAAACAATTGTTTTTGTTAATAAATTTTAAATTTAACTTAAGCTAGAATAAATTCTAACTATTAACCATTTATCTTAAGTATTTAAAACCATACAGTTATTTATTTAATAGCTTAATACTGAATTAAATCAAATTTCCAAATTTACCAAAAATATTAGAATTAGAAAACATAACTTTATTTATTAAATTTAAAACAAATCTTATCTATTTATAATATATACAAATATATACATATATACATTATAAATAGAAATATTTTAAATTAGCTTCTAAAAGATAAACTATCAATTAAATATATTTTTTCAAAGAAGATTATTAAATGTAATTCAAATTTATTATTAATAATATTGTCAAATCAATTAAATTTTGATGTAAATTATTAAATTATTATTGTCAAAATTTTCGAGATATCACACATGAGTGGCATACCTAGTCTTGGCAGGCTTTAATTGCCTAGAATCATAAGCAATAACACGTTCTCTTTGCATAAGAACGGCTCCCAAACCAGCACGACTAGCATCGGTATAGACTATAAAATGTTGATTGCCCTTGGGAATCATAAAAGCAGGAGCATCGGAAAGGAGTTTTTTTAATTTCTTAAAAGAAGCTTCACATTTGTCCGACCAAATGTATTTTACTCCCTTCTTTGTCAAACAAGTAAGAGGCAAGGAAATTTTTGAAAAGTCTTTTATAAAATGACGGTAATAGCCCGCCAATCCGAGAAAACTATGGATCTCCATCACACTCTCCGGTCTTTTCCAATTCTTAATCGCTTCAGTCTTTGAAGGATCCACGGAAATTCCGAATTCGAAAATAATATGACCGAGAAACTTCACACGAAATTGCCAAAAGTGGCATTTAGAAATTTTTGCTTTCAATTGATTGCTCCTAAGAGTTTCCAACACAATCTGAAGATGTATTTCGTGCTCCTCCTTGGTTTTAGATTACACAGGAATATCGTTAGTAAAGATGAGAACAAACCGATCGAGGAAGTCTTTGAAAACTCTATTCATAAGGTCAACGAAATAAGCCGGAGCATTCGTCGAACCAAATGGAATAACAAGCCATTCATAAGATCCATAATGAGTACGGAACAATGTCAAAGGAATGCTATCCTCTGCAATACGAAGCTGATGAAAACAGGTAGCTAAGTCTAATTGTGAAAAGACTCTAGCACCACTAAGTTGATCGAATAGATCATCAATCCAAGGTAAAGGATATTTATTCTTAATATTAAGATCATTAAGCTTGTGGTAGTCAACGCAAAGCCTAAGTGTACCATCTGATTTCTTCACAAAAATAGCCGAAGCTCCCCAAGGAGAGGAACTAGAGCGAATAAATTGCTTCATCTCCAATTCGGATAATTGTTTGCGCATCTCCTCATTTTCTTTATTGGACATACGATAACGAGGACGAGTGATAGGTTGAGCTCCAGCGATGAGATTAACTCTGAACTCAATTGCTCGCTTATGTGGTAATCCTAAAACGGGCTCAAATATGTGGGAAAATTCGCGAACAACGTGAATAAGAGAAATAATATCCTCCTCATCATCATTATCGCCATCATGAGGATTTAAAGAATATAAAGATGCAACCAAACTGGAATTTGAATCTTTAAGATCAATAGAAATCTGCTTAACAAATTGGGGATGTCGAAGATGAATAGTCCGCTCAGGAAATAGGATTTGGGCTTCATAGCGGTTAAGCCAATCCATTTCCTGAGAAGATAAATAATGATCCAGGCTTTTGCAATAGCGACAAGCTCGGGGCTTTGAACACTTGTTTGCATAATGGTCCTTAGAACCACAATTGTAGCATTGCCAACCACTAGAGGTAAAAGTCTTCGCCACCAAAGTTGTTTGCTTCCCTTTCTTATTGGGATAAGGACCCTTGAACTTATTAGGTCATTCCTTGTTGTTGAAGTTTGGCTTAGCACCCATAACTTCAACATCACTCTCCCTATCAGCCTCTTCAAGACGAAGAGCGATATCAACAAGTTGATCAGAAGGAACTTCTAACTCTAGAAGTAATGGCTTCTTAAGAATTTTATTTAAGCCATAGACAAATCATTGGTTATTCTTCAATGGGGTGTTTATGTACTCGACCCCGTATTTCGAAAGTGACTCGAATGATGCGGCATAGTCTGTCACAGAGGATTCACCTT
This sequence comes from Allium cepa, assembly GCA_030765085.1. Lineage (NCBI taxonomy): Eukaryota > Viridiplantae > Streptophyta > Magnoliopsida > Asparagales > Amaryllidaceae > Allium > Allium cepa. The sequence continues at coordinate 269,411,052 of CM060935.1, read as the reverse complement.
GAACAATGTCAATGAAACGGCGAGCCAAAGTCACCTTCTTAGCTTTTGGCACAAATTTTAATTTAAAGCGTTCCCGGAATTTCTCCCAAGTAAGATCCTCTTCATTTATCTCAGAAATAAGAAGCTCATACCAATCTAATGCTTTTTCTTGGAGCATACTAGAGGCCACTTGAACACGGTGAAGATCAACAAGATTTATGCGAGAAAAGATTCGATCGCACGTTCTCAGCCAAGCCTGGACTTCAATAATAGTTTCAGATCCTTTGAATGGCTTCCCACCCAAATTGGTATAATCGCTGCACAAGTGCAAATCCTGACCTAGGGTGAGTAGGCTACGGATTAGATCTGGCTTCTTGAGCATTCCTTACTAGATCAAGAAGCTACTGGGCAGACATAAATACTGCATATTGGGGAGTAGCACGAGATTGACCGGCGCTGGGACGGCCAGGTCTAACCATTTCTCTTCCTTTTGAAAGAAAGAAAAAAGAAGGATAAGGCTATTCACCGAATGAATATAAAGAAATCTTGATAGATTAAACAAGGAATCATAAAGAAATTAAGATTAATCGGTACGAAGACTCGAATTAAATCCTAAAGCACGACTCCTATGATGGGCTTAGGACGATGATCCTTGCTAGATTATTCTACATTGTTCCGAAGATTGGATCTTATACCAAGATGTGATGCCCCACCTCTATACCCACACTATACAAGGACACTACGGGGTCATGCCGTCAACTAGCGCGGAGAATAAGGCTGTTGAGGAGCGACCATCCGCGTAATTGCTTTGTGCGAGCAACGATATGTCAGATAGTACACCAAGCATTTGGTTTAAGGATGAAATCTGACATACCGATACAAACTCAAAGCTACTACACAGTGGCAATATATATTCTTCGAAAAAAAATATTGAAATAAACATAACACAAATCAGTCACAGACATCAATATCACAAAGGCGGAATTAGATATGAATATATAACACATGAAAGTGTACATCAGAGTAGTGGTCAAACAAGATCCACAATGTCACAAAAAAATAGCTACAAGTGCTAGACAAAAGAATAAAGATACATCAATGAGTCTATATTTTCAAATGTATACAACAAAAACTACTAATCTAAGTAGTTAGCCAAAAGTCAGGGTCTTAAATCCCAGATGTGGAGTCAAGCAGAAGCACATATAACATCTCGGTCTGACACGCGTATTATTTAATAACAAAATAATAAACAGATCAGTCAAGCTATAAATATCAAATAAAATGATATGAAATAAGAGATATGACATAAGCATATGATAACCATAAAGCCATATTGTGATAAATGTGCATTTGAAAATCAACTAGGGATTAATCAATATCACAAGAATCCTCTCAAAGATCAAAAGGAATGTCATACTCATTATTTACCAGTGACGACCCGAAAATTTTAACAATTTAAAATGGAATAATAAATTGATTTTAAACGTTTGAAAGGTTAACTTTAGCTTGAATTCCAAATATTAATATTTACTAGATAATTAAAGTATTAAATTATATAATTTGAAATTGGGTAAGACGTTGAATATGGAATTTTAAGCCTATTAAAAATAAGTTGAAAGCTTATAAAATTTATAATGATGATACTGAAGATAATAGAATGGTTGAATTTTAATTTAAAGGTAATTTGTTCGGTTTTAAATAATATATCGTTTAAATTGAATTTAAAAATAGCCTTCCGAAGCACAGTCTTGGAATTCGACGAAACCAGTTCCATTGCATCCGTAATAGTTATTTATTTTTGGATTTCAATTTTCGTAGCAATCGGAGTTGTCGTTTGACCCTGGCAGCTCAAAACGCTTAGAACTATTTTAATCGATTTAATTTAAAATTGATCGTTTACTTCCGTAATTCGCGCATGTGATCAAATTAGCTTCCGAAACACGTTCCATTGTGTTCGGAATGCGGGTAAAACCTTCTAATCGTCTAGCAGCATTCTTTAACAGGAGTTCGAAATTTTAGTAGCAATTAACGGGCATGTTGGAAACTTTACAATAAAAAAAATTAAATTAAAACCCATACTCGTATTCAAGAGGCTATCCCAAACCTATATCTATCCCCGTCCCTCTCTCCAATCTAAAAGCAGATAATCGAACGTTTTTTAAATAAAATTGGCCAAAGCCTTCGAAGAAAAAATTGGATCTTGTTCGAGCTTATGCACCCTAGATCGAATTCGAATTCGATTAAGTGAGGAGAGGAGTTGATTTCGAGCTCGCAAGTGGCGTTAAGGTTTGGTAACGAGGCCGGTGGAAAGGGGGCGATGCTGCGGCGGATCCAGGTGTTATCGATTTTGGCAGTAAGGGAAAGAAGCGAGGTACTCGGTGTCAGGGAAGCACACGCACGTACGGGCAGGGAGGCGCTTGGGGTTTTACGACATCGACATCACAGTGGAAGGCTGCTCGATCTGGTACGACGTTGGTAGCTTGAGTTGGTGATAATTGCCGATGTGATCAAGTTGGATGGCGATGGAGAAGTCGAGATGTGGTTAGGATTTCGATCGACCATGAGGTTTATTCGTACATTTATTCTTAGCTTTTAAACTCTTATACATATACACCGACCGAATGAAATATTTTACTGTGAAAATTATATACACAGTTTTAGGTTTTATATATATAGGCATGTAGAGAATAGAGATATTTTATATACAGTTAAAACAAAAAAAGAAATGTTGACAGTAAGGAAGATTTTGACAACAGTGAGTTTAAATTTGTGATTTCGAAATAGTTTTGTTTTTATAAGGCTTAAACGGAAATTTGGATGTGAATAAGACTGGTTAAACTGTTTCAAATAACTTATTTAATTTTTGGACTGTAAATAATTGGTTTAAGGTAATTTTTAGTGTAAGAATTTATGTCAAATTATAAGTTAAATTAAATAAGTATATGATAATAAATTGTTTGATTTAAAATTCAAATGTTAACAAAAATCATATAATTATTTATACAAGGTCGGAAATAGAGGAAGCCAAGGCAATTTTGAAGTGGATTGCAAATAAAAGCAAAGGTGAGTAAATTTCACTCTGTTGGATTTATATTTAAATTTAAATGAAAATTTAAATATTTAGTTGAATGATTGAATTGATTTGATATGCTCTGTGAATTGATGATCTGGTGATTGTGATTTTGGATGGTTCTCGAGTTAATTGTTGCTTGACTCGAAGTGTTGGGAATTTTAAGTTGTTTTGAACTTAAAACATAAGAAAACGTTTCCGTTATAAAAGTTACTAAAGGCTTAATGATTTGTGATACATTAAATTAGTAGAGTAATTAAAATGGATAATTAATTAATCCAATTAATTAATGATTTGTGTTATTTAACTTAGGAATTAAAGAGTTGAATAAATAATAAATTAAGTGGTAAGTTAATTAACTAAGTACAAGTAATTCAGAATAATCATTTGATGGTGTGAAAAAAAAGAAATTACTTAATGTACTTAATGAAATATAATTACTTTGTGAAATTAATCAAGAGATAAATTAAGATAGTTAAGTAAGAAGTAATAAATTTATGAATAAAGTAAAATGAAAGATAGTTAATTACAGTTTGGGATTAATCGAAGATGATTAATACCGTGGTTTCATTAATATAATCAAATTTGATTGGGATAAATTAAAATATAATTGGAAATCCTTAATTTATATAATTAATGATGTAATCAAAGATTGATTAATTAAGATTGATTAATCTATATTAAGTGACTTATGAAGTTAATTAATAAGTAATTAAGAATTAATGTAATTAAAATAGTTAATTAATTCATGAAGTAATTAAGATTACTTATTGACATTGGTTAAGAATAATTTATATCGTGAAGTTAATTAAAGATAATTACTTGAATGTAATTGAAAGATAATTAATCCAGGGTGATTAATTAAGATGAATAATGATGGGTTGCCAATTAATTAATTTGGAATTTAATTAGCGTTGAATGAAAGGATATAGGTGATTGAGGTTTGAAATTCAACTGAATCAATTGAATTGATTTGTATGTGATGGATGATTGATTGGTATTGGATGTTTTCAATGTGTTGATATCTCTGATATGAATGTTGTGTATTTCATTTGAATAACTTGGGATAGGATAACATGAGTTTCGAAGAGACCGGGGTCGCGTATTGGGAAATACCCGAAACAACTTCGAATTGTTATAAGTTGATTTGTGAAATCAATAGGATGGAATGAATTGATTTAAGTGAATTGGATTACTTTATCTAAGTTTGGTACTTAGAAATTTATATATGAAATAAGCATTGTCTATAGCAAATTGTGAATTGGTTAAACTGATATAAGATACCCCGGGTTTACATAAGTTGTTTGTTTGGTATTCCATGTTAGTTGGGTTTTATTCATGCTGGTTTCCAGCTTGACCCAGGTGTTACTTTGGTGTAATGCTCGGGTCAGACCGAGTATTACAGATTTCCAGGTAGGTACGCTCTGGAGCGTAGGAGGCGAGCTGGATGGCCATAGCGTTTAGAGTATTTCTGTTGTATATATATTATTGTGAATCTGAGAACATGATAATTGTAAATATTCAGTGCCTGTATATATGTGAAACGCTGATATATATTAAATGTAATCGACAGATATAGTATTCTTTTGTAAACTGTTATTATTTATTATTATATTTTATCCGCTGCGAATGGGAGATGTTTGGTGTTTCTGTTCTTCTCCTATCTCTTTCTTCTTTTTCATAACTATTTGGAATTTTCAGGTTCGAACATTCCGTGTCGTTACAGTTGGTATCAGAGCTGAAGGTTAAGCGAGAATCTTGGCTCTGGTGGGAATTACTCATTAAATAGAGTCCGTAGAACTCTTGAATGAGTTGAGTATATATGTGTATGAAGCGTACTTGTTATTTTCTTATATAAAGGTTTTAAATGGTTTTATATAACAGTATATTTTGATATATAAAGCAATATTTCCTTCTAATAAATATTAAGGTGATTGGTTGTTAAATTATTGAAATTAAATTAAGAAGTAATATAATACAACCAAATTGAAATCTTGAACTAGAATTAAATTAAGCGGTAACGGAAAATACAACCAAATTAGAATTAAATTGATTGAAAATGAAATTCTAGAATTTGAGCTCAGAAATTAAATTGTTTAAAAACTTTAAATGAACAAAGTTAATTTGGTTTAAAAGTTAAACCAACCTTAAAGAATTTAACTCGAATTTATATAATTCGAGATGGTTTAAATTTGAGATTAGAATTGAATTAGTTAAAATTGAATCTGATTCGAATTAATTGGATTTGTGATTGAAGATGGATAATATTAAAAATTTAAATGGGAAATTTGGATTGGATTAAATTGAAATGATTTGAAATTGAAATGGATTCAATTTGGAATTAGCTTAAGTTAATTTGAATAATTTTGGAATATTTAATTAAAGTGAATTGATGGAATTGGAGGATGGGAATTGAACAGTTTGACTCTGGACTATTTTCAAAATAAATTGTATTAATATAAATCTATTTTTACTACAAAACTTTCCTTTTAAAACCAAAAACTATTTAATATTGTTTTACAATTATTTTTGAAACTGTTTAATAATTTTCGAACTGTTTTATAAACTAATTACTATTTTACAACTAATTTGCAATTATCTAAAACTTCTGAAACCATTCAACTATTTTCCGACTATTTTACAATTAGTTAACTATTTTACAAACTATTAATTGTTTTTCAACAACTTATCTATTTTTAATTTTTTCAAGCTATATTTAAGAATTTCAAACTATTTTCTAAATATAAACTGGTCGGAGTTCAAACTGTTATTGATTTAAATACCCAATTGAGATAAGAATAGAAGTGATAATCCAAATGGGGATTAATGTAAATATGAATAAGTGAATGAGAATGGGAAGGAAATTGATTTGCCTAATAATCAATGATGTTAATTACGTAGGATGTACGTATATTATTCTATTCGCATAGTGATTTGATCCAGATTCGAGCACAGAATTTCGAGATAATTTATCGATCCGAGTTGGGATTTTTCACTCGATTCTCGACGGCGAACCTGGATATGGATTGTTGATTGGTTCTGGATGTTCTCTATCATAGTTATGACTATGCAAGGAGAATGATGGTTTCTGATCAAGGCGGGTGGACGATACTAGTTCAGAAGTGAAGTTATGAGATCGAGCGAGCGATCAGGTTGATATAGCGTACTGATGGTATGTGTGCATCGTACGGATTTGAATGAAATTGATATCGAAAATATGCGAATAAGAATTGCGAAATGGTTCTTTTGAAATAAAAAAATATTTTGAGAAATATACAATGAATAAAGGTGGAAATTGGATATTTCTATGGTTTTGGAAAGTGTTTGGAGTATAAAGGGTGTTTTATACAAGAATGAAAGGATCCAAAGTTTAAAAAAAAATTATATATATCTGTATATATATAAAGGATCTTATGAGGATTTTGGAAAAAGGTTTTGGGAACCTTTGCATTTGGAAAGGCTTTTGATTTTTGGGTAAAATCAATATTGGAATTTGGAAAGCCTATTTTGAGAACTATCGATTTGGGATAATCGATTTTGTGTAAGGGAGCTTTGATAAAATTCATACTAGGTGTATGATTTGAAAGATACTATATGTATAGTATAAAGTGTTTTGATGATGACTCTGGGGAAAAAGGCGCTCCCTTCAAATGAACTTCTCAGGAGTGCCACCGGGTGGTGCTGCCTTGAGCCCCAAGGAGGGTTCTAAAGTTGATCCTATGAGGAGTCCGGACAAAACTAGTTCCTGAGGATTATGAGTATTGTGTAGCGAAAGTCGTGGGGCGTTGATGCCTACAGAGGCATTTGGGTTATGCTGTGATGACAATGTAACTCGATGTCACTGCGATCTACTGGAGACCTAGCAAAAGTCGTGTGTGCCGCTGAGAGCCAACAGTCTATGTTTGATTTTATATCGGTAGACTGCGACACTATGGTAACATAGCAAAAGTTGTGTGTGCTGCTGAGAGCCAACGGTCTGCGTTTGATTTTATATCGATAGACTGCGACCTATGTAGGAGTGGAGAAGTTTCATTTTGACAACGAAAATCAAAGGCCGCTGAGAGCCTACAGTTACATGGACTTTTGCTGTGATGGCAACGTAACCCTGGAATGTAACTGTGATCTATTGTGGGTTCCATGGCGTAATCGAGTGGCCGCGGAGAGCCTACACTTACATGGACTTTTGCTGCGACGGCAACGTAATCCTGGAATGTAACTGTGACCATGGGTAGGGGTGATGATTTTCAAAGCATCATCACCAAAGATATTTACTCTATTTTCAAAAACTATTTTCTATATTTTCAATAAAATTATTTTCAAAGTATTTTCACTAGATGTTGAAAACGGGTTTACCAAGTACTTATAGATTTTCAGTCCTACGCCTGATCAACGTATGACTGAATTTCTATGAGAACAAGGATGGACTGGTTGAGACACTGAGTTATAAGATATATTTTTATAAAAAGCTATTTTAATAGTATTATGTGGATTTAAAAGCATTTCTAAATTTTTAAAATAGAAGTGTTAGAATTTGGAGAATGAAAGAAAATCCAAACTGGAATTATAAAACAAAATCGAACTCAGGAAAAATTTAATGAATAAAGTGATTTTAGTAATTTAAGTTGGAGATAAGCTAATCGGCTAAATAAATTATTTGATAGAATGACTTAATAAATTTTAGCTCGGCTAAATTAAATGGAGTGTGAGTTAACAATAGGGTTTGGGAAAATAAATTCGAATTATAAATAGAATTCGACTTGGGGTTGATAATGAATTAAATAAGAAGAGACGTTGTAAAAATAATACAGAGCTGGATCGAAAAAGTAATGGTTTGAGTTGCAAACAAAACCCAAGTAAATAGAAATAAATTGAGAATGGCTTTGTATAAATAAATTAAATTCGCAAATGAATTAAGAAAGTGAAATATAAAATGAGTAAATGGAATTAAATAATAAATGAATGAAGTCTGTTAGAATAAAAACCAAATCAAAGATGTGATTGGAATTGGATTATCAGACTGTACTTAAGTTCGGCGGCATAATAATTTGAAGTATAAATGAGTTAAGTATGAGTTGGACGTTATTTTGATAAATTGAGATGGTGAATAAATTGGAAATGAAATGGAATTAAATTCAGAATGAGTAGAAAATTAATTTAAAGTAGATATAGACTAAAAATAAATACTCTATAAAGCAAATATTGTCAAATTTGCATAGAATGAATTGACGTTTGACGTAAATGGAAGTAATTAAAATTCTACGAATGGATAAAGATTAAATAAAATTGTTTTGAATCATTCGAAGTGAATATGAGCTTGTTTGGATTAAAAATCAATTGAATGTAAGAACTTGAGTAGTAAACCATTAAAATTGAATGAAATGGTATGTGAATTAGTTAAAACCATGGAATTGGTTTTGAAATCATATCAATTTCTTGTGGAAGTTATTTAGAATGCATTTATTCTAGAGTTGATGTGTTGTAGTTGTTTAAGTAAGAGAAATGTTATAAACTTCATATATATGGCACTTATATGTTTAAATTGAGATAGTACAGGTACTTGAAGGCTGTTTGGTTGGTTTGGATTGCGCTAATTGCTTAAATTAATAAGCTCCTTGCTTAAAATGCTAAATAAAGGTACGCTTACGCAACAAAAATAGGAAATATGAATTGTTTTTTCTTTTTCCGACCGTGCGGGTCGATGTATACATATTTATATCTATTGTCAAATTGCAAAAGCTCCTCCATACGAAGGAGACTCTGCCAAATATTTTTTGAAAATTTTTGAAGTTAGAAAATTTTTGGAAAATTTTGGTTAGCCACAAAATGATTTTAAATATGAAACTGAAATAAATTAGCGAATGAAACTAATTTAAAATAGTGGAAATTAGCCATAAGGGCCTCTTTAGCAAGTGGAATTAGTTTCTAGGACGCACAACTGAAATAATTACTTTCAAGGACAAAACACAAAATAATTAGTTTCTAGGGCCTAAAAACCCATGAAATTATGTCCTAGAAACAAATTGGACTGCAAAGTTTGTCCTTCCGGTGAAATGCCCCTTTAAAATAATGATATGAATCAGTTATAAATGGAAGATAAAATTTGATATTCAAAATTGAAGGCAAATTGAAATCATATGGAAATGGAAAAGACAAATTTGAAATAGATATGAAACTTATGTAAAGAAATGTATAAAATAATTTGAAAAGTTGCAGTTGAATATTATTGCTAAGTAAGATATGCAGGTATTATAGAGGGAAAAGAATTTGGATTTGGTTCCAAAAGATAAATTTGAATTGCCGGACAAAAAGGTATGTATTTAAAATTATGTATGAAATCGGATTGGGTTTTGACGTAGCCACTTGGCTTTTGTTTTCTTTCTGGAATTTGGGAGCCCGTAGAGGCCATTTTGTAGTAGTACCGAGCTTGCCGCGCAAAGGAGACGCTAGCAAAAATTTTCGGAAATTTAGGGAGTTAGAAAAATTTTGAGAAAATTTTGATAATTCATAATTAAGTTTTAAATTGAAATTTAAATGATTGAGCAAAAGGGTATCGTCTGAAACTATGGAAGAGTTTGGAAGGTTAGTAAGAATAGTAAGGGGTCTTTTTTAAAAGATAGTTTGTAAGATGTTGAACTGTTGGTTTTGGGAGAAAAGGTAAACGGGTATTGGACCATTCTTCCTAACTCGTAATTTCGGGGACGGCATTCTTTTAAGGGGGGAGGAATGTGACGACCCAGAAATTTTAACGATTTAAAATGGAATAATAAATTGATTTTAAACATTTGAAAGGTTAATTTTAGCTTGAATTCCGAATATTAATATTTACTAGATAATTAAAGTATTGAATTATATAATTTGAAATTGGGTAAGATGTTGAATATGGAATTTTAAGCCTATTAAAAATAATTTGAAAGCTTATAAAATTTATAATGATGATACTGAAGATAATAAAATGGTTGAATTTTAATTTAAAGGTAATTTGTTCAGTTTTAAATAATATATCGTTTAAATTAAATTTAAAAATAGCCTTCCGAGGCACAGTCTCGGAATTCGACGAAACCAGTTCCATTGGATCCGTAATATTTAGTTATTATCGGATTTCAATTTTCGTAGCAAGCGGAGTTGTCGTTTGACCCTGGCAGCTCAAAACGCTTAGAACTATTTTAATCGATTTAATTTAAAATTGATCGTTTACTTCCATAATTCGCACATGTGATCGAATAAGCTTCCGAAACACGTTCCATTGTGTTCGCAATGCGGGTAAAACCTTATAATCGTCTAACAGCATTCTTTAACAGGAGTTCGAAATTTTAGTAGCAATTAACGGGCATGTTGGAAACTTTACAATAAGAAAAATTAAATTAAAACCCATACTCGTATTTGTTAACCCAGCTTCCTCTACGAGTTAAGGAGTCTACGAGATAAGGTCTACGACTTAAGGCCTCTACGGGTTAAAGAGTCTACGAGATAAGGTCTACGACTTAAGGCCTCTACGGGTTAAAGAGCCTACGAGATAAGGTCTACGACTTAAGGCCTCTACGGGTTAAAGAGTCTACGAGATAAGGTCTACGACTTAAGGCCTTCACAACCTAAGAACATTACGGCCTGACGACCTAAGGTCTGCACAATCTTACTAGTTAAGGATGGCACGACTTAAGGAAGTTTACGACTTAAGAAATTACAACCTAAATGACCCAAGGGAGTAACGGCCCAACAACCTAAAGGGACTATGACTTAACGACTCAGAGGACGAGGAGTTAAGACGACTACACCTAAGTCGTGATGGACTTACGACCTTTGCTAGGTCGTTCACGACCTAAGGCTACAGAGGCAAATTCAATACCGCATCATGACTCGTTGACTCCAGTTAAGCCACAAGCCGAGAATCAGTTTAGGTCGGTCACGACCTACGACATATGGTGAGTCGTACACGACTTAAGACTACGAAGTTAAGGTTCAATGCCGCATCGCTTATGAGAGGACTGGTTGACTCATTTGCGACTTAGGACTTGTGATATATCTAGGGTTCAGCAAGGATGCCTTTAAGAAGTCTCGACCCAGCATTTAAGTGACAACTGACCCACGACTTAGTCTAAGTCGTCCACGACCCAACTTAGGTCGGTTACGACTTAGGACTTGGTAATGTTTCCTGCCTAGAATTGCCTATAAATACGACCCTAGCTCCAACTAGAGGGGGACTTTTTGGCTCATTTCCTTCAAACGCCGTTACTCTGCTGCATTCCAAACCAATCCAATCCAACACATGAAGCTCTCAAGACATTAAGAACGCTACAAACAACTTCAAGAAGAGATCACATACATCCAACATGGATTCGAAAACTCTCATCTTCATCGAAGTTTAAGCTACTTGTTCTAAGTCTCTTGTAATTCAAAGTGTATTGTATTTGGGAAGAATTGTATCAGCTTGTAACGAGATTATTAATAAAAATACTTAAAGTGGACGTAGGCTATACCCTAAAGCCGAACCACTATAAAATTGTTGTTGTTTACCGCTTTTCTACTATTATCTGCTTGTAATCTGTTCCCGAGTCGTCGGGTGGTGCTTTCACAACTACAACTCATACACCGGGGTGTTAGCGTTCAAATTTAAGCGTTAACATTTTTGGTGCTTTCACTGAGAACTCGAACTCAGGCAAGTTATCATCATTGCTTCACAGAGGTTTGTAGAGAGAATTTCCTTGAAAACCAGAAGTCTATCCGAGATAATGGCTCCTGGAAGGAAGAGTAGATCTGTCAGATCTGGGAATATTCAAGAGGGAATCTCCGCTTCGCCTGTACCTAATCAACCCACTCCGTCTGCTGGGGTTACGAAAGCGGAGTTGGATGCTGTAATATTAGGGCTGAACCAGCAGATAAACGCCCAGAATGCACAATTAGAGGCTCAGAGTGCCCAAAATGCTCTAATTCTGAATAAGTTGAATGATTTGCTCGGGGCAAACAATCAACCGGCTGGTAATGGAAGGAATTATGCTGGCAACGTTCGTGATGCTAATGAAAGGAATGCTCCAGAAAGGGCTGCCAGTCCCTTTGAGCAAACGCTTCCTGAGGTTGGTGGATCTGGAACTCGACATGATGAGGAGTATCTTTCTGGAATGGTCCGGCAAATCATGAGAGAAAGTATGCAAAGGGTTGAAGATGAGAAAGAATGGGGTTTCGCCCCAAGTAAAACTCCATTTACTGAGAAAATCTTAAAGGCGGAATTTCCAAGGAAATTTGTCCCTCCAACTATCCCAGCTTACAAAGGGACAAGTGATCCGAATGAATTCTTGTATAAATATGATTGGCACATGACAGGTGCCAGAGCCTCTGACGAGATAAAGTGCCGATATTTCCCCGTGTACCTTGAGGGTGTGGCTCTACTGTGGTTCACCAAGTTGCCAGTCCGATCTATTGATCAGTTTTCAGACTTGACCCGAAAGTTCAAGGAACAGTTCAGACTATATGCTTCAAAGGCCAAGGATATCATGTCGTTGTCAAGTATAGAACAGAATCCTGGTGAATCTATCAGATCTTTCTTGAACCGCTTTAATATAGCGCTGGCAGAGGTGGACAATGCTGAACCGCGAATGATATTGACTTATCTGATGAGGGCTATTGATAAGTCGAGCGAATTTGGGAAATGGCTAAACATGAAGGAGCCAACCTCCCTCGAAAAGTTCTACAAAAAGGCAGATGAATTCATACGCCTGGAAAGCCGTCCTGTACCGGTGAAGGCAGTGTCGGAAAAAGCTGAAGATAACACTGTTGCTCCACGCAAGAATGAATCTGTAGGGCAAAAAAGGGAAAATAACAATGGGAAGAAACAGAGTAATCTGAAGAAGCCCCGATCCTTCAAGCCATCAGAGTATACTCCTTTATCAGACACGCCGGAGCATATCTTCCTTGCCATTAAAGATTCTGTTGACCTCCCTAAACCTATCCCTTTGAGGACCGGAAAAAAGGCTATACAAAGTGGGAAGTTCTGCCGCTTCCATAATCAACCCGGTCATGAGACCGATGAATGCCGCCAGTTGAAAAATCTGATTGAAGAATTGCTAAGAGAAAACAAGCTGCAGCAACTCGTGAAAAAGAATAGCAACAATCCTGCATCGTCAAGTCAGGGGCAACAGGCTCCTGTTCATCAGCCTAGGATAGGTGAGAAAGCTACGGGGCATGAATCTGGAAGGCCCATTATCAATGTCATTACAGGAGGGCCTCACCCAGCTGGCAAGAGCTGGGGAGAGATGGAGAGATATGCCAGGGCTTTGAAATATGTTCCAGCCGAAGAAGACGTCTTTGTTTTAGAAGACACTACGCCCCTGAAACAACAGAAAACTTTCAGTGATGATATTATTTTCAGAGCCAGAGATTCCTCAGGTATTGAAGCTCCTACCCTAGATCCCTTGGTCATCTCAGCTGGTATTGGACCGGCCATTGTCAGAAGAGTTCTCATTGACTGCGGAGCATCATGTAATATCCTCTTCAAGAAGACATTCGACCAAATGAAAATCCCTATGGTCGATGTACAAGCCTCATCGCAGAAGATCGCTGGCTTCACCGGGGAGCCAAAGCAACCAATAGGAACCATCGATCTGCTAGTAGAACTTGGGGAAGGAGAAAGGAAAGTGGTCCGCAAGCAAACATTTGTGATTGTCGATGAATTTTCTGCTTATAATGCTTTCCTTGGCCGTCCAACGCTCGCAGCGTTCAAAGCTATCCTAGCCCCGTGGTGCCTCACTATTAAATTCCCTACAGACAATGGAGTAGGAGTTATAAAAGGGGATCAAAATGTTGCGCGAGAGTGCTATTTGACAGAGTTGCGAGAGTCAAGAAAAAGGGAAATGGGAAAGGATGCGGCCACCCCGGTCCGCATCAAAGAGCCAGCCTTGTAGCAATTACGGGGCGGACCCTGCACTGGCGAGCATAGCGGGGCACGGAAAGAGATGGATCCCAGAAAAGCCAGTGCAGGGGAGAATAGAGTAGTGCCGGTTGAAACGACGGTACCGGTACCTGTTGACCCGAAGGACCCAAATAAGGTGTTGAATGTGGGTTCACAACTTAATGTGTCAATTCAGAATATCTTGATATCATTCCTGAAAGCAAATCTGGATGTCTTCGCTTGGACTCATGCTGATATGTGTGGAATATCTCCAGAAGTTGCAGTACACGCTCTGAATATTGACCCAAAGTTTACACCAGTAAAACAGAAAAGGAGAACCCAAGGTCCAGAAAGGTCAGCAGCATTAAAAGAGGAAATTGATCGACTCATGGAAAACAACTTCATCAGAGAATCTACATATCCGAACTGGGTTTCAAATCCTGTGTTGGTTAAGAAAGCTAATGGAAAATGGAGAGTGTGCATCGATTTTTCAGATCTGAACAAGGCCTGCCCCAAAGATTGCTTTCCTTTACCCAGGATCGATCAACTGGTAGATGGAACAGCGGGACATGAATTGTTGTCTTTCATAGATGCCTACTCCGGATATAACCAGATCATGATGCATGAACCGGATCAGGAGGACACGAGCTTTATCATCGATGTTGGTCTTTATTGCTATAGAGTTATGCCCTTCGGTTTGAAGAATGCAGGGGCAACCTACCAAAGACTTGTTAATGCTATGTTCAAACCGCAATTGGGCAAAACTATGGAAGTCTACGTCGATGACATGTTAGTAAAGTCTAAGAAAGCAGCGGATCACATTGAACACTTGGCAGAAATGTTCGCAGTCCTCCGGAAATACAGAATGAAGCTTAACCCTCTGAAATGCACGTTTGGGGTCGATTCCGGAAAATTCTTAGGGTTTATCGTCAGCGCTAGGGGCATTGAGGCTAGTCCAGCTCAAATTACTGCCTTGAAAGAAGTCAAAGCTCCTAGAACAAAGAAGGAATTGCAAAGTCTCAATGGAAAAGTTGCCGCCTTGAGTCGGTTCATTTCCAAAGCCACAGATAAATGCATCCCATTCTTTGACGCCCTAAAGAAAGGAAAGAAAAACTTCAATTGGACTCCCGAATGCCAAAAAGCCTTTGATGAATTGATTCGCCATATGGAGACGCCTCCAATACTTTCTAGGCCTGGCGATGGCGAGGATCTTCTTATATACTTGGCAGTATCATCACACGCTTTAAGTGCAGCGCTGATACGGGAAGACAAAAGGATTCAACATCCAGTTTACTATATCAGCAAAAGACTCACTGGGGCAGAGATGAATTACTCTAAGTTGGAAAAACTCGCCTGTTGCTTACTAATTGCGTCTAGGAAATTGAGGCAATATTTTCAAGCTCATCCTATCAGAGTCCTCACTGATCAACCTTTAAAGCAAGTCCTGTTTCGCCCTGAAACTTCGGGTCGTCTTCTAAAGTGGAATATTGAACTCAGTCAGTATGACATCACTTATCATCGCCGGAAAGCGATCAATGGACAAGGTTTAGCGGATTTCATTGCAGAATTTACAGATAAGGGTAACAGTAAGGAAGAAACGTTCGACAATTCCCCTATCCAGTGGAAGTTATATGTCGATGGTGCAAGAAATGATTACTGTTCTGGAGCCGGAGTTGTACTTGAGACTCCTGAAGGTCGGTCATTATGCTATGCACTAAGATTGGAATTTCCTTCAACAAACAATGAAGCCGAATATGAAGCTCTTATCGCAGGACTGAAAATCGCTAAAGAACTAAACATACGAGCATTACAGATCTTTAGTGATTCTCAGCTTATTGTATGCCAAGTCAAGAAGGAATTTCAAACGAAAGGGGGAAACCTACCCGCTTACTTGTCCAAGGCTTGGGAACTTCTGTATGAGCTCGATCACTATTCAATAAGCCACATTCCTCGGGAAGAGAATATGAAGGCAGATTCCCTCGCAAAGTATTCAAGTTCTGGTGAAGCTCAACTATTGGGATTGGTCCCCGTAGAAGTCCTTTCAGCACCAAGTATAGACGAGATGGATATTGACTGGATTATGAATGTATCTCAAGAACAAGAGTCATGGATGACTCCAATACTGGACTACCTACTCAGAGGTTCTCTGCCAGAAAATTCGATAGAGAGACGAAAGCTACTAAGGAAAGCCTCTCGCTATGTAATTCAGGATGGCCGATTATACAGACGGGGATTCTCAATGCCATTGCTTCGATGTGTATCCAGGGAAGAGTCCAAAACAATCCTAGCTGAGGTGCATGGAGGAGAATGTGGTGATCATTCAGGTGGTCAAACATTAGCAAAGAAAATTCTCCGATACGAATATTTTTGGCCAGAAATTAATCATGATGCTGCAAGCTATTCCCGAAAGTGTGACAAATGCCAAAGATTTGCCAAAATTCCTAGAGCACCTTCAACTGAACTCACACAAATGGTCAGTCCATGGCCATTTGCAATTTGGGGAATGGATCTCATTGGGCCGCTACCGACTGCCAAATCAGGGATTAGATATGCTATTGTTGCAGTTGATTATTTTACTAAATGGGCTGAAGCTGAACCATTGGCTACTATCACCTCTAAGAAGATGATAAGTTTCGTGACCAAGAATATCATTAGCAGGTATGGTGTGCCTCAGAAAATAATCACAGACAATGGTACTCAGTTTGAAAGCGAGGAATTCCAAGATTTTTGCAGGCGATTCAAAATCCAGAAAAGCTTTTCAGCAGTTGCTCATCCGCAGGCAAACGGGAAAGTGGAAGCAGTAAACAAGATCATCAAATCAACCATCAAAAAGCAACTCGAAAGAGCAAAAGGTGGTGGGTCGATAAGCTACCACTTGCACTATGGGCATACAGAACCACTCACAAAACTGCGACTGGGCACACTCCTTTCTCATTAGCATACGGGTCGGAAGCAATGATCCCGGTAGAAACAGAGGTTCCTTCACACAGAAGGATCCATTTCAACCAAGCAGAAAATGAAAGGCTACAGCTTGAAGCGCTAGACTTCCTTGATGAAAAAAGAGATGAGGCTAATCTCAGAATTGCTGCTCATCAGCAAAGAATAGCCAGACATTTTAATTCCAAAGTTCGCCAACGCAGCTTTGAGATTGGAGACCTAGTCCTGAAGAGAATTATGACAGCGACAGGTGTGTTTGGGCCAAATTGGGAAGGACCGTATGTAATAGGTCAGAAGCTTCTTGACGGCACATTCAAACTCACCACTGTTGATGGAGATCAAATTCCAAGGGCATGGAACAGCAACCATTAGCGTCCATACTTTACTTGAAAATTTTGTTGAAATATTGTAAAAAGAATTATGAATGTATGATTCTTGTAATTGAAAGCAATTGTAAAACTGATGCAAGTAAATAATGAAAGAATATAAAGTGGATGTAGGCCCAATTTCCTGGCCGAACCACTATAAATCTTGTGTTCCTTATTCCTATTACATGTTTGCTTTATTTTCGATATGAAAAGTACATAGAATGTATTGCTGAAATGTCGATTTAAATTTTTGCAGACAATGGAAGTGAAACTTGCACGTAAAAAGACCGAGTGATTCTCGCCAAATTTCAAGTCACAAAAGCCCCGAATTCAAATCCTAGATAGGAAGTACTTCAATTGAACGGCCTATGATTTCGACAGAAACGGGTCTTTGCTAATAAATTGAGATCTTTTAAACAAACAAACGTCCAATTAAGAAGCTAGTGCTCGTTCTCACGAAATTGCCTGACAGTGAAGCGCACTTCCTTGGATTAAATAAGTTACCAAAAAAAAATAAAAAAATAAAATAAAGAGGAGGCAGAGGATCATTGAAAAGGCATAAGCAAGTGAACAGAGGAACAACCAAAGCCATCATCGGCAGCACAAGTCCACTTCGGAGACACAACTCTTCGGAGGATAAAGACCTCTAATGGGTCATACGCCACAAAAAAGAAAGTTCTCTACTCAACAAAAAAAGATTGGAGGAGTCATGACCCTCCAACCATGAGAGAGTAACTTCCAGGCGATGAAAACCCTCTCTGAGGCACATTTCACCAGGAGTTGAAGTGTTATGACCCCTCTTCGGGATTTCACTTCACCAGAGTTGAAATGCAAACGAAATAAAAGCCCTCTTCGGAGGCCCATTTCACCAGGAGTTGAAGTGTTATGACCGCTCTTCGAGATTTCACTTCACCAGAGTTGAAATGTAAACAAAATAAAAGCCCTCTTCGGAGGCACATTTCGCCGGGAGTTGAAGTGTAACAACCGCTCTTCGGAATTTCACTTCACCAAGGTTGAAATGCAAAGACAAAATAAAGACCTTCCTGAAAGCCCAAATTTCACCGAGATTGAAATAAAACTTCCAAGTGTTGAAACGTGAAAAGGCTTTCTTCGAAGGCACAACTCTTTGGAGGTACACGTTTCACCAAGATTGAAATAAAACTTCCAAGTGTTGAAACGTGAAAAATCCCTCCTTAGAGGTACAACCCCCTCTCGGGGACACAATCAAGAAGAAAGACCTCTTCGGAAGCCCACGTTTCACCAAGATTGAAATAAAACTTCCAAGTGTTGAAACGTGAAAAGGCTTTCTTCAAAGGCACAACTCTTTGGAGGTACACGTTTCACCGAGATTGAAATAAAACTTCCAAGTGTTGAAACGTGAAAAATCCCTCCTCAGAGGTACAACTTTGTATATAAAAAAGAAAAAGAAAGTTAAAGTGCCCTTCAGAGGCCCGCTTTACCACATTGAAGAATTCACTTGGTAAAATATGCACATAAGTAAAAGAAAAAAGTGATTTCTTCGAACGACAAAGCGTAGAAACTTATACGAAGGGAGTTGTACTCTACAAAAATTTTCTTTAAAAAGAATAAAATAATTGTTCTTTAGCAAATAAGAGTGCAAGTCCCCTCGAAGTATAAGATATTGCAGCAAGCTTAAGGTATGGGGGCAACATGGTATAATAGTATAGCTGCATCAGTAAAGTAATACTCAAACAACATACCATAAGCCCGCTGCAATATCATATAAATAAACTTGTGCAAAAATGAATAATAAATGCATTCAAATAGAAGTCTGTACAAACAAAGGATCATTTTATTCAATTGAAATGCAGGTACAGGTTTCAAAATAAAGAAAAGCGGGGGCCGGTACCCGCACAATTCTCGACCAGTACATACAAAAGGCAAAAAGCTAAAATGTTCACTTCTTTTTACTAACTTTGGACCCTTTTCCCGGCCGAATGATTAGCTATTCAGGCCGGTCAGTTGGCACAAGGGAAGAAGGAGGGGTAGGTGCAGCTGGTCCAACTTCTGGCTCCCCTTCAGTAACAGTGATTATCTTCCCCCTCCTCTTTGACGTTCCGTGCTTTTTCCTCCTCTTTGAGGAAGACTCACTTCCTGGAGTGGCAAGTTTAGACAAAGTTATGTCATCAGAAGGGTCCGCTCCGGGGATATCTCACCTCCCACAAGTCCCTCGTCTCTATGCTCTTGCGAAGCGATGGGATCGTCTAAACCATGAAGGGCTTCTATTTGTTCCTCTTGCGACCCGGGCTGAGAAGAAGAAGGAGGAGCCACCTGGAGAGACGGAGGAGGGATAACCGGAGGAGGAGAAATCTGAGCGGTGCTTGATACTTTCTCTGTAGAAGAAAAGAGGTTAAAGTCAGTATAGAGAGGAGATGAAGGCTCATCAAGGTTGAGAAAATAGTCAAGGAGCTCATTAAACCCATGTGAAGTAAATGAGCAATCCACTTGAGCGAAATTTACAGTGGAATTACCTGCAGAAGTTGTCTTTATTACATCAATTTCATAGTCCGGGGCTTCAGCACTCTCTTGCGATTCATCTGTAACTTGAGTAATTTTGGCCCCGGTATCAGTTTGAGTAGGGATCGGTACATAAGAGCTAGAGCCAATAATGCCAGCATCGACCGAAGTTGAAGGAGGGACAGGAACAGTCAAATTTGTTTCTTTTTCTTGATGCTCTTCCCCCACTATTTCAACCCGCGATCTGGCGAGTTGCTCCTTCCCTCTGGCAAGGGCTGCGCGAGCTTCAAAGTCTAAGTAGTGCACCTCCAACTCCTCTTCAGTGTACCCGGCCCCTTTAAACATATCTAGTGCGGCCTCCCACACTTCGGCCAGGGTAATCTCATACTTGGGGCCCAGGAATGCAAGACTGCCACGCCCTAATATACATTGCAAGTAGAAATCAAATAGTGTCGAGCCAATATCAGCTTTGGTAGCTTCATGGGCCTCTTCAGCTGTAATTCTGCCCGCAACAGCCTCATCCCGCTCTCTCTCGACTTTGGATAACTGAGCTTTCAATTTTTCAATCTCTGCAGCCTGAAGGCCAGTTTGTCCTCGCAACTGAGTAATGTCAGTACGGTTGCCCTCTATAATCTTCTCCAACTCATCAGCCTTGGCCTCAGCATCCCTTTGCGCGGCATGAGCATCCCGCACCTGTTGAAGAAGCACACTCTCCCTTTGAGAATAAGAAGTGGAAGAAGTAGCAAGCTCCTCTTTAAGTTTCCCAACTTCTGCCTCAAGTTTCTCATTATAATCGGCAATACTCCTCATTTCTGCATCATGTTGTTTAAGGATCTTTTGCCATTCAGTTTTGTCGTTCTCCATGGTAAGCATAGCTTCGAGATTGGCCCTATTCACCCTTTGGAGCTCATCAACGAGTTTCTACCAAGATGACATCCTCTCAATATCGGTTCTGACTGCATCAAGGTTCCGTAGCATAGCACTTTTATCTATGGGAACCAGATCGAGGTCAAAGCGAACTCCTTTTAAACACCAATTAGGAAATCGGCGTTGAAGAGTGGCTGGACCTGGTCCAACTTGGTAAGATGGCCTATTGATGATTGCTTGGATATCAGTAGGGGAAGGGGCAGGAGATTGAGAAGAAGTAGGAGCAGTAATCTTCTCTGAAGGCGCAGGCATTGGCTCCTCAATAACTTTGGCTCGTTTACTAGAGTCATCAGTTGTGTGACTCTTCCCTCTATCATCATGAGATTTGCGTTTAAGGGAGTCACTCTCTCTGTAGGAGGAATCATGTCGACTGTCTGGTCTTCCAAAGCGTTCTTCATAATCACGTCTTTCCCGAGCCTTCCGGGCTGCCCTTTCTTCATCAGTCTCTCTATGAATAGGAGGATAGGATTGATAGCCATACTGGCTGCGTTTCCCATATCGCTGAAAGTCATCATAGTACGAGCTGCCTCGCCTCATTGGTAAACCTAAAATTGAAAAAGAAGAAATAAAACTTGAGAATCCTTCAAACGTTAAAAAAGAGAGAGCATAAAAGTGCCAGGAATTCTAAGTGTGTGTGATGTGCAAACTACGCGCATCAATCTACGAACCACTCTTTAATTGAGGAGTAGTTGTGGGTGTAATAGATAACGTCAACTCTTGAGTCGACGGCGACTGTTGCAAAGTGGAAGTAGCTTCAACTACTGAAGAAGAAATCCCGGCAGTGATAGGATCTTCTTTAAAGATCTCTTGTGAAGTAGCAAAAAGGTCGCTCAGTCCTTCGAAGGTATCGTCCCTGCTCTGCTTAACGGGACTGGATTTCTCAGCTTTTGCACCAGATTCTTGTGAATGATGGGAAGATCCCTGAGGCTCTTCTTCCTCGATAACCGGGGCAAGTTTGTCAGATGGCCCCGCAGCATCAACAGAAGTGGAACACTTCACTAGCGAAGCCTCAGGAGCAGTTCCTTTAGATATGGATGTGCTAGTAGAAACTGAGGCATCCAACACTCTAGCTGGGGAGTCTGGAATTTCATAAGGACGCGTAGAACGAGAAGTATGCAAAAGTCCGTACTGATGCAGAAACTCATCTTTCAACAGAAATTGAATATCTCTCTCCTCAACCGGCACGGCCTTAAGCCTCTCAAAAGTCGACTTGTGACTGGGATTCCTAGAGGGAGGAGGCAGCGTCGAAAATAAAAAGAAGCAGAATTAACACTTAGCAGGTCAGTCTCACAAAGGCCAGATAACAAACGAAGCAAGGATGGGTGATCTTACTTCCTTCCCTCCACAGAGCATAAAACCCCGGGGGGCAACGAACGAAGAAGAACTGGGTTAGAAACCCGTGAGCAGTGTCAGGAAGGCCAACAATTAATTTGCGGTTTCGGGCACTTCTCACAACAGTAATAGAAGGATGATCTTTGGTCCGGGTAAAGGAGCATAAGTAACAAATTTCATCAAAGCTCGGAAGTCGATCAAGTGTTCTCCTAAATAGCACACACAACCCCATTAGAATGGCGTAGCCATTGGGGTGTAGTTGGGATGGAGCAATGGCCAATTGATGAAGAAGTTGTTGGAGAAAGTCATTAAAAGGAGGAACGCCCCCACTTAGGCACATTTGTCGGTTAACTGTCACAAAGCCAGAAGGTGCTATGTCAGCAGTGTTACTTCACTCAGGAAGAATGGCATCTGATTCAGCAATGCCAAACTGAGCACACAGCTGGCGAAAAACTTTATATGATAGTGTAGTAGGAACTCTTTCGGGAGGATTAACTAGTGGAGCTGGAAGAACAGTTGCCTCTCCCGTCTGAACTGTTGCATCTTCTTCCTGAGAAGTCATTCTACACAAGCAACTGGATATTCAAATATGAAGGTGCACGTTTCCTAAAAGTGTGAAGTGACGTGCAAAACTGATAAAAATAACAAGTAAATATAACTGGAGTTAAACTGGTCGACGATTGATCGACTACGGTAATTTCAGAACTTGTTAATCTAAAGTTCAAGCATAATATTAGTGTAGGCTGGTCAGTTTCAATTGACTATTTCAGTGTTGCTTTAATATTCTACTTGAAATCGATGGCACTTCGTTCACACAATTTATTTAAGTTAATTATCTGTTATTAACTAATCTGTCATTTGATGTGGGCGGTCGATGGCAGTATATTCGTCCCAATTTTCTGTAAATATCGTATTAAACAGATTGTTAACCCACAAGTTAAAGTAATCTGTAAAAGAATGCAGCAAAGTTCAACAGTTCAAAATCCATGCAACAGTTCAAGGTCTAAGCAGAGTTTAAAAATGCAAGTGCTGAGTCGTAGACGACTCAAGAGCTAAGTCGTAAACGACTCAAGTGATAACTCGACAACAACTTAAGTGCTAACTCGTCTACGAGTTAAGAATTTTTCCTTTGGGTTAAGTTAAGTCGTTGGTTCTCTGGTTGACTCGTCCACGACCTAAAGGATTATGAGGAGAGACAGGATAGGTCGCTTCACTTTTGAGTCGTTGATGCCTTGAGTCAGTAATCCTTTGAATCGTGAGTCATAAAAGAGAGACAAGACTTCAAGTCAGAAAGATACGAATTCTTCTAAGTCTTAACTCAGTTACAACCTAAAACTCATGCCTCAACTAGACGAATAACCCTATCTCCACTCCTAAACCCATAAACCGTCTCACCCCTAAACCGATGAACCCACTAACTATTATCTCATCTTCTCCAAACCCCTAACAGCCTAATAAAAATAAAATATAAATAGATTGAAACCCATTATCTTCTCCTCGCGAATTATCCAAAACCTAACCAAACTTCCTCGAGCTCACCAGCAATCGATCGTGGCAACAATCGTGATGAAGCGTGGTATAAGGAACTGGATTAAAGTTGTCAATGAGGGGTCCAGATTTGCAAGTTAATGGCTATCGCGGAATCAAATGAACTGCGGATATACTTACGCGATGCGATGATGAGGATTATGGGGACTGAATCAACGGTATGATGAACTGGTTGAATTTGTTTCCGAAAGCTCGAGGACGTGTTAATGGCAGAAATAGCTCAAGGGTAAGCAATGAGAAGAAGGAAATAGGAGGAACGACCCAAGCATTTTATACCTCAGGGAAGTGGAACTCGAATCGGCACACCAGGGTTATGATGAGTCGAAGCACACGACTTACGACTTAAGGCATGTGCTTCGAGGGGCAAGTGTTAACCCAGCTTCCTCTACGAGTTAAGGAGTCTACGAGATAAGGTCTACGACTTAAGGCCTCTACGGGTTAAAGAGCCTACGAGATAAGGTCTACGACTTAAGGCCTCTACGGGTTAAAGAGTCTACGAGATAAGGTCTACGACTTAAGGCCTTCACAACCTAAGAACATTACGGCCTGACGACCTAAGGTCTGCACAATCTTACTAGTTAAGGATGGCACGACTTAAGGAAGTTTACGACTTAAGAAATTACAACCTAAATGACCCAAGGGAGTAACGACCCAACAACCTAAAGGGACTATGACTTAACGACTCAGGGGACGAGGAGTTAAGACGACTACACCTAAGTCGTGACGGACTTACGACCTTTACTAGGTCGTTCACGACCTAAGGCTACAGAGGCAAATTCAATACCGCATCATGACTCGTTGACTCCAGTTAAGCCACAAGCCGAGAATCAGTTTAGGTCGGTCACGACCTACGACATATGGTGAGTCGTACACGACTTAAGACTACGAAGTTAAGGTTCGATGCCGCATCGCTTATGAGAGGACTGGTTGACTCATTTGCGACTTAGGACTTGTGATATATCTAGGGTTCAACAAGGATGCCTTTAAGAAGTCTCGACCCAGCATTTAAGTGACAACTGACCCACGACTTAGTCTAAGTCGTCCACGACCCAACTTAGGTCGGTTACGACTTAGGACTTGGTAATGTTTCCTGCCTAGAATTGCCTATAAATACGACCCTAGCTCCAACTAGAGGGGGACTTTTTGGCTCATTTCCTTCAAACGCCGTTACTCTGCTGCATTCCAAACCAATCCAATGCAACACTTGAAGCTCTCAAGACATTAAGAACGCTACAAACAACTTCAAGAAGAGATCACATACATCCAACATGGATTCGAAAACTCTCATCTTCATCGAAGATTAAGCTACTTGTTCTAAGTCTCTTGTAATTCAAAGTGTATTGTATTTGGGAAGAATTGTATCAGCTTGTAACGAGATTATTAATAAAAATACTTAAAGTGGACGTAGGCTATACCCTAAAGCCGAACCACTATAAAATTGTTGTTGTTTACCGCTTTTCTACTATTATCTGCTTGTAATCTGTTCCCAAGTCGTCGGGTGGTGCTTTCACAACTACAACTCATACACCGGGGTGTTAGCGTTCAAATTTAAGCGTTAACAGTATTCAAGAAGCTATCCCAAACCTATATTTATCCCCGTCCCTCTCTCCAATCTGAAAGCAGATAATCGAACGTTTTTAAAAAAAATATGGCCGAAGCCTTGGAAGAAAAAATTGGACCTCGTTCGAGCTTCTACACCCTAGATCGAATTCGTATTCGATTAAGTGAGGAGAGGAGTGGATTTCGAGCTCTCAAGTGGCGTTAGGGTTTGGTCGCGAGGCCGGAGGAAAGGGGGCGAGGCTGCGGCGGTTCCAGGTGTTCTTGATTTTGGCAGTAAGGGAAACAAGCGAGGTACTCGGTGTTAGGGAAGCACACGCGTGTACGGGCAGGGAGGCACTTGGGGTTTTGCGACAACGACATCACAGTGGAAGGCTGCTCGATCTGGAACGACGTTGGTAGCTTGAGTTGGTGATAATTGCCGATGTGATCGAGTTGGAAGGCGATGGAGAAGTCGAGATGTGGCTAGGATTTCGATCGACCATGAGGTTTATTCGTACATATTCTTAGCTTTTAAACTCTTATACATATACACTGACCGAATGAAATATTTTACTGTGAAAATTATATACACAGTTTTAGGTTTTATATATATAGGCATGTAGAGAATAGAGATATTTTATATCCAGTTAAATCAAAAAAAGAAATGTTGACAGTAAGGAAGATTTTTACAACAGTAAGTTTAAATTTGTTATTTCGAAATAGTTTTCTTTTTATAAGGCTTAAATGAAAATTTGGATGTGAATAAGACTGGTTAAACTGTTTCAATTAACTTATTTAATTTTTGGGCTATAAATAATTGGTTTAAGGTAATTTTTAGTGTAAGAATTTACGTCAAATTATAAGTTAAATTAAATAAGTATATGATAATAAATTGTTTGATTTAAAATTCAAATGTTAACAAAAATCTTATAATTATTTATACAAGGTCGGAAATCGAGGAAACCAAGGCAATTTTGAAGTGGATTGCAAATAAAAGCAAAGGTGAGTAAATTTCACTATGTTGGATTTGTATTTAAATTTAAATGAAAATTTAAATATTTAGTTGAATGATTGAATTGATTTGATATGCTCTGTGAATTGATGATCTGGTGATTGTGATTTTGTATGGTTCTCGCGTTAATTGTTGCTTAACTCGAAGTATTGGGAATTTTAAGTTGTTTTAAACTTAGAACTTGTTCGTCCATGGAAATTCTATCGGTTTAGAAAACCGCCGAACGAATTTAAATTAAACATAACCGCAAGCGCACAGTGTACGAATGTAGCACGTGGCGAATACGGGTCGATCCACAGGGAATTGATGATTTTAAAAATCTTCAATCAAATTAAACCAAGGTTGAAGAGAATGTTAAACTAGAAAAGAAGAAAAACAAGCGAAAGAAAATTGATAAGAATATGAGTATTAAGACAATTTAGAGGAAATTTCCACTCTCTAGATCACATAAATCAACAAAATGAAGTTATGATCTCTCTTTTCTAGTCATTAGTGAATTAGTTGATGTGCTTATCATAAGTATGGTATATTTGTGCTATTAATTAGCTCAATATAAACCATCAAACTATAACACAACCACTAATACACTTTTAAATTTCATAAAATATGACAACAAAGTTGAAAGCAAAATCTATTTTAAGCATGGCCTATTAACTATTAATTAGAAATATAAGCCATCAAATTTTAATTTCAACAATCACTTCCTTGCCATAATCATATGTAAATGAAGAGGCAATTTGTGTTTTGTTTGTTTAAGTATAGCCTATTTGTTATGAACAACATAGACTATCAAATTCAAAGCTAAACAACATCATTAAACCACTTCAATCATTCTCATTAAGCACATAAAGAGAGCATAAACATCAAAATGTTGGATCTACATACTAGAGAGCTTCATTACCCCTAAATTGAAGGGATTAAGCTCTCATATTTGTTATCATATGAACAAATGTAGAAAACAACATTAAACAAGAAGAGAGAAAGAGAGCAAAATGAAAATAAAAATTATTCTACTTGCATAAAATAAAAGAGATCTATACTAGAACATGAAAGAAAATAAACAAGAAAAGAAAATGAACATGTAATTAAAAGGAAACACTAAATAACAATGCATTTAAAAAAAATACATGAAGAAAAATGGCTAAGTAGCCATGAAAAGAGAAAGAGAGCTTTCTTTTATTTTCTAAACTAAAAGTAACTAACTAAGAGGAAGGAGGCCTAAAAGAGACTAAGGTAAAGAGATTAAGATCATAGTTACATGAAACATATGGGTATTTATACATGTATGAAACCCTAATTCATATTTTTGGGGAATGCCCAAAATGCCCATGAGAAAGTGTGGAGGCCAAGTTATCATTAGCATGTTTTAATCCCCACTTAAATGTACATGAAGCCATTAAATCCATAAGCATGTGCTTTAGCCTTTAATTTGTACATTAAGGTAGGTGGGTAGGTGGGGTCCTCCATGTTCTTCACTTTGAATTATTTCCATCTTCATTCCTTTGTAATTATTTTGTGCATGCATATGTCTTCATGAACCCACTCCTATTTGAGATCAAATTCCTACACAAAAATATATAAATTTTCAATTATTTTTTCTCAAATAAATACATGCACACAAATGACCGTTTTGCCCTTAGATGAAGATGGATATGTGAGAATTTGGAATTAATATGGATTTTGGTTAAAACAAGCTAAAATACCCAATATGATTATTTATTTAATTTAAATACATTAAATACGGTGGTAATAATATGCACATTTACATGCACATCAAATACCCCCACACTTATCTTTTTATTCGTCCTCGAATAAAGCGAAACTAAGATAAATCCGTTTTCGTTGGAAGCACGATCGCATTGAGCGTATGCAACAAGCCGTTAAACCTCTGGGTGTCCCCAGTAGGACGAGTGTTGTCTCGTGAGGGTTTTTAGCGGATACAACCCACAAAATCCAAATGCAGGATGAAAATATTTACAAAATGCAAGATTTATTTACAAAGAGATGAATGCGAGTTTTGGAAAATATTTACAAATGAAGGATTTATTTTTAAATCGACACGAATTAGTTAAATATAGGTTTTGGCTATTATCTTGAAAAAATTTAGTCATTTACTCGTCAAAATTTTCAATAAAAATCAAGTTATCATAACAAATAGACTATAGTTTAACTCGTTGTTTTGGTTAATAACACAGTGTAACTATGAAGTGGATCCTTAGTTGATTATCAAAGTTTATCAAAGTGGTATTTTCATTTCTTTTCAATAACAAATAAAATCAAATAAGTAAAAATAGTGCTAGGATTTCAATTGCTTGCTCCCTCATTATTTTCAAGAAAAATTACTCACCTAGCTCAGATAAACTGAGGCCAGATATACCACCCATACACTGCCTTTCGGGCTTATGTGAGGGGAGTATAGAGCATGGCGAGTGCACACACTTTCGTGCATACACCTATCGACCGTAGGTGGTTTTTATTATGTTCTTTTTTTTCTTTTTTTTTACATGTGTTCCATGCATGCATAACCGTGAGGACTTTTAAATGAGTACGAAAGCACATAATCAAAGATTCCAAGTAATTCACCCATGCATAACCGTGAGGACTTTTAAATGAGAGTGAATACTTGGATGTTATTATTATTTTTTTATTTTTTTATTATTTTTTTAAGAGAGAGAGAGTTTTGCAAAATCATCTTAGCACCATTTAACTAAGAAGACAAAAAAAATGTTATATCCTTTACTTTAAATCAATGACTTTTTAAAACAGAAATTTTCAATTAGGATATACTTCATAATTAACACTATGAATCTTCCTATATACTAGTTAAACCATTATTATTTGTAATCAAACTTCATTTTTATTTTTGTTGAGACCAGTAAATTTTCAAAAATTTTATTTCATAAACCAAAGCCGTATATTTATCTTATAGTGTTTCTTTTAAAAATAAATCAAAAGAAAATTTGTTTTTGGGATTTTTTTTTGATTTTTTTTTTGATTTCAAAGCAAAAATAAACCATGAAAAAAAAATGAAGATGAGTCTCCCCACACACTTAATTTTGACTGTGTCCCCATAGTCAACCCAAGTGGAAGGAGAAAAATAAAATAAAAATCCAATATTTACATGAAAGATTATTATTTACAAGAGATGAGAAAGTATACAGTCAGAAAGTAAATGAAACGGTCTTCTAAAGACCGATTCATTTGTCTCAGCAAATGTGCGAGACACAACTTAAGCATGAAAAACCAAACCGTAAAAGATTTCGAAGATGAATGTTGATTTGGAAAAACAAATGTTGTTTTATTGAAAATTGTATGAGTTGTTTTGTTTTCGATGATTTTTGGAGTCGACAAAACAATTGATTGAAGTTTATGTTCGTTTTCACCAATCTGAAATTCAAGCTTATCATTAAAAATATTTTCACAATTATTGATTTCAAAATCAAAATGGTGATTTTCATCTTCCCCTACGGAATTTAACAACTCATCATCCAAAAGTACAAAAAATTCATGTTCATTAAACTCATCTTCCTTTGTTGGATTATCAACAACTTCATCATGTAAATCGAGTTTCAAAGTTGTTGTATTCATATTTTCAGAAAAAGGAAGATCGAAGTTTAAATCGAGTTTCGCACCCTCAAAAGAATTAAAATCCAACTCAATTACCGTATTTTCAACAACTTGATTAAGATCGTCATCATCAAATTCAAAAGTTGTTATTTGAAAATCGTCGATTTGGGTAAAAGGTGGATTATCACTTGACTCATCACACGTTGAGATTTGATTTTG
This sequence comes from Allium cepa, assembly GCA_030765085.1. Taxonomy (NCBI): domain Eukaryota; kingdom Viridiplantae; phylum Streptophyta; class Magnoliopsida; order Asparagales; family Amaryllidaceae; genus Allium; species Allium cepa. The sequence continues at coordinate 269,381,197 of CM060935.1, read as the reverse complement.
TTGTTCACGTTGTTTCATATAAGTTTCCAACAACAAATCCGTGTGATCATCGTAAATTTCATTCATTTGTTCAACAAAATCCAATTTATAGTTATTAAATTGAGAATTTTCGATTTGGATTTGTTGAGAACAAAATTTTTCACTCGTAACATGGTTAAGATTATTCCCATTGCCAAATTCGTTTGAAAAGTTTTTCTCATTTTCATGTTGAGTTTGGAATTCATTTTGGAGTTCGAAATTAAATTGGGATGGGTTATAATCGTAATCGTTTGAATTTTGAATTGAATTCAAAATTTGAAATTCTTGACTCGAGTTATTACACAAATAACAATTACATAAATCATTTATCTCTTGAGTTTGTCGTGTAGAAAGTTCGAGTAAAGATGAAATCATTTCAATGCTATTTTCAAGAGTCGAAGGTTGGTCATCGTTTTGAAAATATTGTTGTTCAAAATTTGAGTTATTTACACAATAGTTGTTGTTAAAATATCCATACGAATTTGGACTGAAATCATATGGATTATATTGATTTTCACAACTACTGTAAAATTCAAGTGAATATGGAAATTCTGACATTTTCAAGAATGTTTTTTTGGTTTTTTTTTATAAGCAAAAAAAAATATTTACAAAGAGAATTTATTTTTCAGACGGGAAATCTATTTTGTTTTGTTTTTATTTTTCAAAATTTTTTTTTTGTTGAATTTTAGTTTTTCTAAATTTTTTTTTGGATTTTTTTTTTTAAATTTCAAAGAAAAAGATTTAAAAATTTCAAAGGAAAAGGAATATTTACAATTTTTTTTAGTTTTGGATTTTGAATTTTTTTTTAAATATGCATGAACTAATGCAACTAAATGAATGCAAGGTTTTAATTACAAAAGATTTATCCTAAGTTAACACAAAATTGTATAATCACAAATTGTCTTAGATAAACAAGATAGTTCTCAGCCAGGTAACGGACAGGGGTTATCGGTGCACCACGAATCACCGTAGCAATGCAGCCGAAGGTTTAACTACCTTCAGAGGAACAACCACTATAATATTTACGAATCACCGTAATATTTATAAATGGTTATTACTCTGCCGTAGCCTAGACACCAAGAAATTAAATTGTTCAAAGAAGACAAATTGTCAATATACAATTAAATGTTATTGATTTCTAAATGTTATTATTAACAAGTTCTATGATGAAATGCAAAGCATAAAATAAACATGTATTAACAATGCAACTACGAATGGATTATTGTTTTTTTTTTGTTTTTTTTTGAATTTTTTTATATATAATTCAAATGCAAGCAATCAACAATGCAACTAATAAAAACAAGAGATATATACAATGCAACGCAAATACTGACCATCATATCACTTTCTGATGATATGTATACAATGCAACGCAAATACTGACCATCAGAACATAAGTAAGAAAATGTTTCCGTGATAAAAGTTACTAAAGCCTTAATGATTTGTGATACATTAAATTAGTAGAGTAATTAAAATGGATAATTAATTAATCCAATTAATTAATTATTTGGGTTATTTAACTTAGGAATTAAAGAGTTGAATAAATAATAAGTTAAGTGGCAAGTTAATTAACTAAGTACAAGTAATTCAGAATAATCATTTGATGGTGTGAAAAAAAGAAATTACTTAATGTAATTAATAAAATATAATTAGTTTGTGAAATTAATCAAGAGATAAATTAAGATAGTTAAGTAAGTAATAAATTTATGAATGAAGTAAAATGAAAGATAGTTAATTATAGTTTGGGATTAATCGAAGATGATTAATATTGTTGTTTCATTAATATAATCAATTTTGATTGGGATAAATTAAAATATAATTGGAAATCCTTAATTTATATAATTAATGATGTATTCAAAGATTGGTTAATTAAGATTGATTAATCTATAATAAGTGAGTTATGAAGTTAATTAATAAGTAATTAAGGATTAATGTAATTAAAATTGTTAATTAATTCATGAAGTAATTAAGATTACTTATTGACATTGGTTAAGAATAATTAATATCGTGAAATTAATTAAAGATAATTACTTGAATGTAATTGAAAGATAATTAATCCAGGGTGATTAATTAAGATGAAAAATGATGGGTTGACCAATTAATTAATTTGGAATTTAATTAACGTTGAATGAAGGGATATAGGTGATTGAGGTTTGAAATTCAATTGAATTAATTGAATTGATTTGTATGTGATGGATGATTGATTGGTATTGGATATTTTGAATGTGTTGATATCTCTGATGTGAATGTTGTGTATTTCATTTGAATAACTTGGGATAGGATAACATGAGTTTCGAAGAGATCGGGGTCGGGTATTGGGAAATACCCGAAACCACTTCGAATTTTTATAAATTGATTTGTGAAATCAATAGGATGGAATTAATTGATTTAAGTGAATTGGATTATTTTATCTAAGTTCGGTGCTTAGAAATTTATAAATGAAATAAGCATTGTCTATAGCAAATTGTGAATTGGTTAAATTGATATAAGATACCCCGGGTTCATATAAGTTGTTTGTTTGGTATTCCATGTAAGTTGGGTTTTATTCACGTTGGTTTCCAGTCCGACCCGGGTGTTACTTTGGTGCAATGCTCGGGTCAGACAGAGTATTACAGATTTCCAGGTAGGTACGCTCTGGAGCGCAGGAGGCGCGCTGGATGGCAATAGCGTTTAGAGTATTTCCGCTGTATATATATTATTGTAAATCTGAGAACATGATAATTGTATATATTCAGTGACTGTATATATGTGAAACACTGATATATATTAAATGTAATCGGCAGATATAGTTTTCTTTTGTAAACTGTTATTATTTTTATTATATTTTATCCGCTGCGAATGTGAGATTTTCGGTGTTTCTGTTCTTCTTCTTCTATCTCTTTCTTCTTTTTCATAACTATCTGGAATTTTCGGATTCGAAAATTCCTATTCGTTACATTACCAAATCACCAAACTATAAATATTGACAATAATACCAATGCCAATCACAAAAGTTAATGACACACAAATTCACCAATGCACAAATATTGATAATACTTATCAATGTAAATCACGAAAATTTGTGAAAACACAAATTCCAGAAATCATCAATGGAAATCCAGAAATCACAAAAGGGGGAGGCCTATCACAATACGGGAGCATGAAAACTCACCAACACGTGTATCACAAAATGGAACACTATTCCATGGTTACTAACAATTAATTTTGAGCCGAAACTCCACAAAAAGGCCCAAAGACCATGGGTCGCTACCCCACCAAATTGAGCCGAATCTCTACATAAACGGGGTTTAGTCTCCCTCGTAGACAAAGAGGCATCGCACATTTGCTAGTCTAAATCACAAAAATGATCATCAACCATCATCAAGAAGTGTCAGTTACAGTAATCTAGTAAATATATAAGCTTAGCTTCATGTCCCATAACCACTAGCTTAACTTAAATATTTACGAAGAAATTGTAGATCTCTACTCGAAAATTGTCACAAGAGATTCAATCGAACAACTCCAAGAATTAACCGGCGAAGTAAATGCAAGCTTTTCATACCATTTGTTTTACTAAGCCGTTTAATTAGATATCTCGTACAAGTGAGATGAAGTGTCAAATCACAAAAGTGATTGTAGAAACAATAAATCACAAAAAAATTCACATTCGAAGACGTGAATAAAATCCAAAGAATTCGATTCCAATTCATCAAGGTGGAAATACCCTTGCGACTTAACAACCATAACTTATGACTTAACATAAGTCAACACAAGAAATCAATGGCTCAACGCATGCGACTACATGGCATACGGCCTAAGAGATCAGCGACTTAAGAAATAGCATGCGGCTTAAAGCAGGTGCGACTTAAAGAGTGGCGTGACCTAACTGCAACCGACCTAAGGAACGACGCAACACAAAGCATGTGCGACGTAACAGTGCAAGCAGGCCGAGCGACCTAAGGCAGGCGTACCTAACTGTAAGGCAAGCGGCCTATGGGGTTGCGACCTAAGAGGTTGCGACATAACCGGCCGAGCGACTTAAGAGCAGGTGCGACCTATACATGGCGCGACCAAAGTTGGTTGCAAGATATAGCAGGTGCGACCTAAATCAGATGGCAAGTGACCTAGTGGTTGCAACCTATGTGCAGGCCGACTTAACAAGCCGAGTGACCTAAGGAATTGGGGCATAAGGATGCAAGCGACCTAAGATGAACGTGCGACTTAACAGAAAGCGTGTGGCCCAACATGGGCGACCTAGGTGGTGCGAGTTATACCTGGAGCGACCTAGCACGGTGCGACCTACCATGGCGCGACCAAATCAATGCCGAGCAACCTAAGAAACTCACGGCTTAAGGAGGTGAGCGGCCTAAGGATGGTTCGACCTATATGCATGCACGACTTAATGTGCCGAGCGACCTAACACGAGCGACCTAACTGCGGGCCGAGGGAAAATGGCGCAGGCCGAACGACCTAGGGAACAAAAGTGCCAAACTCTCTCAATTTGCAACCGGACGAGCACGAACGCTAGGGGATTACGCCTATCGGCTACCCATTCCTATTGGGTCCTCGATGCACCACCAAAAACGTGTTCAAACATCAAAGATTGGATTTTTAAAGATTTGAACCCAAAACACTAAAAATTGAGATTTTCACCAATTCAATCCAAACCAAGAGCAATGCATATGTAAATGTGTTAGGAATTCATACCTGACAATCAAAGATAGTTATAGACAAATATGTGAGATAAAAATCTCACCTTTACACAAAATCAATGAAGAAGAAGCTTGAGAGCAAAGGAAGAATCAATGGCTTCTCTTTGAATTTGAAGTTAGATGTTGGATTTGCAAATGAACTAGGGTTTGGATTTTTAATTTCCAATTCCTTCCTCCATTTTTGATGAAGCTTGAGTGTTAGGAAATAAAAGTGAAGTTATGAAGGGAAGGAGGTTGAGCTAGAGTTAATAGTTTATGCTAATGGGTAAACTAAACCCAAAGCCCAAAGTGAAAAAGTAGAAAAATTCCATTAACTCCAAACATATCAAAGTTTATACTCAAAAAGATTGCAAATGGTGTTTTGGACCCAATGGAAGTGGTTCCGAGTCCTAATTCGACCGTATGCAAAAAGTAACTTTTCGGACTAAAATCCGACTAACAATAAAATATTAAAATAAAATATTTAAATATTCAATCATAAACTATGCGGGTTGTCACAATAAACATCGTGATGACTGGAGTCAAGCAACATCTTAACATCATGAACATCATGAATGACTAAAGTCCATAACATCATAATGACTCCCAGTCACAAAGACCCGAGTTAATAACATCGTGATGATCGGAGTGGCAACTACATCGTGATGACTCCAATCGAGTACTCGTAGTCTGTAGTACTAGTAAACATGGTGAATGTGTATTAACTTCTCGGATAGGAACCCAATAGGTTTTAACGTAAGTCCCATACCATACGTTCGCACCTAACGGTTTACTAGTCGTTAGTTGTTACCACACTAGTAAAATGTCATGAAATATGCTCAGCCTCATCTCCTTGGTAAGTAATTACAATACCATACTCGTCTCGTCTCATTGACGAGAACTAGTGACTTGTCTCACCTCATCGATGAGTAAAAACTACCGTAATACATATCAACATTGTAAAATCATCATAAAGATGCGTACCTTATCTCATCGGCAAGTAAAAAATCAAGATGGTTATTTATAACCATAATTCCAAATAGAAATTTCTAGCTCTTAATTCACCTTATTTCATCGACGATTAAGAAAAACACCTTAAAATGATCCTTCATCGAATGTACTCCTAAATTGGAGTTCTCGGACCATATAATCTACCCAAAATTTAATAACCTCTTAAATCATCTCAAATAGTTCATTGAAAGGGTTTCGATCGTATAAGTCTGATATTAAGCGATAAAGCAAATCCATGTGTCGCATACCACATGTTTTACTTTACCATTTAATTTTCTTTCTTATACGTCTGAAATTCATAAAAATAAGTAATTTTATTTATGAAATAAGTTTATTAGAGATAACGTAAATTTAAAACGATTTTCCAGAAACGATTATTAAAACCAATATTTGAAATACCTTTATTATAGGAAATAAATCTATCTTTCTTTAGAAAAATAATTTAAAAAAATACGACGTAATAGTAATTTGAAATGTCTATGTATTTCAAAAATGGTTCAGTGAAAACCGTTCTCGAAAGCAATGAAAACTAAGACGGATATCTCAAAACCGATAACTTGAATTCAAAACGAATTCAATTCAAATTAAACCCAAAATCAATTCCCACTCCATTTAAATTTGAATTTCAACTTCTCTAAATATAGCTAGCCTACTGATAGGCATCATAGCTCTCAAAATATCCATAAAACATCATCAAAACTGAAGAGAATGAGATCAAAAGCAAGCTAATACAATTCTACGGTCTACGATTGTTGTTGCTGTCATTTGGCTCTTAGGACAACAACATACAACCATAATTTCGACCAAGAAAACTTCAAAATTCCAGAAAACACAATGAACAAAACTTGTTTACATGAACTAATTCTTCTGGAACATCCAAAATTATAAAAATCAATTAAGAAATGAAGTAGTTATGGTCAAATTCATTTCAGTTTCAAGCACAGAGCAAATATTGGTTTTGCTCTCTGGTTAGCAGTAGAAAAATTAGATTTTGACATAGCTAACCTCAAAATTATAGAAAGCTCAAAACATTAAAGTTTTAGTACATGATTTAAGACTTCTCGAAATATCTGAAGTTATGAAAATTGGTTGAGAAACGAAGAAGTTATGGCCAATTTTCTTCTCCTTCAAGGACAGAGCAAATATTGGTTTTGCTCTCGGGTTAGCAGTAGAAAAATTAGATTTTGACAAAGCTAACCTCAAAATTATAGAAAACTAAAAACATGAAAGTTGTAGTACATAATTTATGCTTTTCGAAACATCTAATACTATCAAAATAGGTTGAGAAACATAGAAGTTATGGCCAATTTCATTTTATCTTCAAGGATAGAGCAAAGATAATTCGTACAAGCTTCAGAAATTCATAGACTATAACATTTTGATCATACATAGAGCTAGGGCTTGTGGGTTTTACACTCAACATGCTGCATGGATCAACCAAACTTCAAATTAAGCAAATGATGAGAGCTTTTAGCCAAGAATAGACTCCTGAAACCTGTACAGACTTGAGGAACAACATGCAGGAACCAGAGACAAAATTAACAGATACTACTTCAAAAACTTGATTTTGATGAGGATAATGGTTTTAGAATAGAGATTACCTGAGTATTACTCTTGAATTAACATTTTAAATCATCAATCCTAATTCTATATTGATAAATTTAAGCGTTGGTTTGAGGAAGTAAAGAGGGTTTCGGCCATTATTCTTTTTCTGGAAGCTGTGAGAAGAGGCTGAGAAGAGTGCATGCAGGTAATACTTCTTCTTTCTCATTTATTTTCTTAGTTACAGGATAATGATTGTGGATATGGGCTATAGCCCAAGCTAATAAAATAAATTAGCTTTTCTTTATAATTTAGCCACTAATTACTTTAACAAAGCATACTTACAATTCCAATCATAAATTTAAACTTTATTCCATACCTAAAAATTTTAAAAAAATTACTTAGGTTAATAAATTGTTTTACACTCAAGATATAAAATTATTTATATTAATAAAACATTTTATTAACATATTTCTCTATATTTAAAATAAATAACAATTTTACATTTTTAATTACAAAACCCATTATAATTAACATGATAAATTACACAAAAATCACATTTTTGTGTAATAAATTTTTATAACCCATTAAAAATATAATTTTTCACTTAAATTATATTCTAAACTCAATTTCATCATTATTTTAATTATATCTCATCTAAAAATTAATTACTTCTTTTAAAAAAATCATTAAAGGAAGTATATAGTAATAATTAACAAAATTGTTGCATTTACTCCAAATAAAACTCATTTTCTCATTTTATTATCTCAAACCATCTTAATAAAGTTTGCAAAAATTTATTTTCCTCAATTTATTCTCAAATATATTATTTATTTCCAATAAAAGATTAAATTCTTCATTTATTATTAATTACTGCTATTAAATTATAACGTCCGTTATAATTTAATATTCTAAGATAATCACTAAAATAATATTCTCAGGTAATCACTAAAAACAGGGCTGTTATAGACTCCCCCTTAAAAAAATTGCATCCCCGAATTTTTATAGAAAAAGAGCCATAAACAACACAAAAATTCAATTGCCAAAGATCAAAGACAAGCTGAAACTCAAACCATTCATACTCTCAACATAAAATTGTAGAGAGAAACAAGGAAAAACTCACTTGGTTAATCCAACGGCCCATCAAATGCTAATGTAGTGATTAGAAAACTATCAAATTTTCGAAGTAACTCGAAAGAATTTCGAAGATATGCCGTCTTCGAATCAAAACTTAATAAGATGGTCAACAATTAACCAATCGAAAATGAATGATTTCAAATTAATCTACGAATAGAGTCGGGATCAAACTTACTCAAACCCGAACTCTAAGCAATAATGAAGATCATCAATAAGATTTTCCATGAAAATATATGGAAAGAACGTCCTTACAATGGGGTAGACACAATAAACAAGATTGATAAATCATAAGATGGCTTCTCATAAGGTTACCAACTCGAACGACCGTAAAAAATGCACATCTTTTATAATAGCTCAAAGATATAATATACTCAAGAACAAGGATATAAGCTCAAATTACTTTTCGATCCAAGATATTTAGAATTTATAAATCCCAACATATTTTAAATTTTAATTCTCAATTTTCTACATTTGAAAATTTTCCAACTCTTTACTATATTACTTAGTAAGCAATTTAGAACTCAAATTAAAAGTTCAAATTTCTTCTCCCACTTCAAAATTAATTTTCAAAGAATTTTGTACACCATAATAATATTCCTTAAAATAAATTAAGGGATTAAATTATATTGAATCTTTTCATTAAACCACTTAAATCGTTTAAAAATAATCTTCGAATCCTCTAGTAACTCTTTTCATAGAACATCCAATGTACATAATATAGATTCTAAAATCTCAAAATATACTTTCAATAAAATATAGCTCAAGAATATTCTCACCTATTCTCATCTTTATAATTTCAAAGTAGATAAATAAATAAATGGCATTGCCTCGCCATTGAACCTCCAATAAATAGATATATCCGTTGGCTGTAGAGTTGATCGAATGATCAAAACTGCCCCGCCACTCTGTTACTCGTCACTAAAATCAATGGCTGCAAGTACTGTTCAAAAATAAATTTAATACATAACCTCAATATATTATTTTCAAAATCTCAATTTTTGAAACAAAAACCATCGTGTCTTATTGCCTCATCATAGCATTTAGGAGATCCCTATTGATTGAGTTGATCAGGTGTATTGACCAGAACTCTTAACTACTCGATAGACAACCGACACGCGCAAATTATTTCTATAAAAGAAATACTACTCATGTAAATATATTTTCAAAAAATTCTTTGATTATTATTTTTAAATATCTCAAAGCTAAAATTTCTCTTAAAACTCATATTTATATAGCTTCAAAACTCAAACCAAAGAACATTAAGAGAGTGCATCGAGATATTCCCACCATACTCGATTCTTAAAATCAACAGAAGGAGATAGAGTGTTCATCAATCTTACGATGTCACGACCAAAAGTCATTAAGTTATAGGACAAGCAAGATATTCTTCTCGAAGGATAAGAAGCATACAAACTACAAATCGTTACTTCAAACAAAGTAATGCCATAAAGAATAACACCAATTGAGTATCTAAAAAGGATAACTCAAAGAAACTAAATGATAAACTCAATCAAACTCGAACAATCAAGAAACTCACACATTCCTTAGTGGATGTCCTCATGGAAGGATAGCTGAAGGGTAACATCCAGGAATAAGGTTAATTTAACACTCGATTGCCCGATTGGATATCAAGCCCAAACGGATTCATGAAAACTCAACAAAGTCACCTTGACTGGAATTCAAGAAATGTCATCAACAACTCGATACTCAAGAACGAATTCAGAAACTTCGAAATCAACATTAACATTCCAATGTGACAAAAATAATAAGCCAATCAAAATAGGAATCCTAAATATAAAATAGGAACCAATAAAACAAAGGATTGGAGTTAATATCAAATATGTCAATTCATCTCAAATCAAATGCATCTCAAGATTGTGAGTAACAAACAAATACTTACAAAAGAAACATCAAATAAAAATCTCAGAATGCTCACAATGAGGCAATCATCGTGGATCCCCTCTATACGATTCACAACTCTCAAAGAAACATAACAAGAATAATCAAAGGAATTAATAAGCTTCATCGATACGAACTCACTCGCATCGGAAAAAGATAAGAATAGAATAATCCCAAATAAGATTATTCATAAGATAAGATAACATCAAACTCAATTATGGAATACTACGGAATATAATTTATATTCCTAGACATATTCCATCTCAACATATCCCAAAATTCGAAAAAGAATCAAAGCACGATTTGAAAACAAGCTCGATTAAAGGATAACGATTCACTAATACTGTACTTCGACATATCGTGAAATATGCACCGTTTTGTGTTTATTCTACTTTGTTCTGACCACAGCTCTGATACCAAGCTGTAGCGCCCCATCGGAAACCCACCTTAGCAAAGAGAATTAACAAGTGATTCCGTCCACTAAAGTGGAGAATAGGGCTGGTTAAGGGCAACCATCTATAATTTTGTCCTAAACATCTACCGAATACGTCAATAAATGCAATATAATTTTTCTGTTTAACTAAAGTGGATCGACATACCTAGTAAATGCTTAATCCAAAACTATAGGTGGCTAACGGATCTATCAGAACAAAATACAATAACTAAATGTAAAGCACGTCGTAGAACAGTAATTAACATCATATGTATACATATACACTGATTCATGTTTAGTACAACAAAATATGAATACAATAAAGGTGGTACTTGACCACACCATATACATTGAATAAAATGTAAGTACGTCAGAGTATATGGAAGAAATAAACTACTCAAGCGATAGATAAGCTAATGTCTAACATCAACTTCAGGCTAAGCCCAATAGATGATACCTGAAACAAATCGGTCCGACCCGAGTGAAAACACACAGGTCAGGCTAGCTAAAATCATAAGTTAAACCGAATAGTCGATAAGGATAAGTATGTGAAGCTATGGTATCCTTTTTCTTAAAGGATGACATGCCCCAAATAGGGTTTCAACATCATAATAGAGGACAACATCTTTTCTTGGCAAGTAGAAGAGATAATGATGGTCAAGCCATACTTAAGTGGCATTACTGACACTTAAGAAAATGGAACATCGACGAGAATTTTTTTAAAGATAAGACTCAATAAACATCGCTTTCGACTCATATCATCAGCCGTATAAAAGAATATAGATAATGACTTCAAATGATTCAACTATCTTCTTAGAAGTGGTTGTCAATATAACAATACATAAAAGGTATATGTCCTTCATACATAGAAACAAACGCATATGGATGTGCCTCATCTCATTGTCACATCCCAAGGATCATTCAAGGAAATATAAAGCCCAATCATAAAAGAAGCATTATACTTATTTGTACCCCATCTCATTGGTATGAATATAGATACATCTCAAAACCATCACTAAAACTCATCATAAAAGATTCTTCATAATCATTTACACCTCATCTCATTGGTATAAATATATAAATACATCTCAACTCCACCTTAACATCAAGTAGTCTATAAAATCATTAAATCATCAACCCGTAATGCATGTAACTCAATGAATTAGTAACATCATAAATGATTTCACCATACATGTATACATCTCATCTGACACTAGGCTATTAATGTAATTGTGACGACCCAGGTTCTTGTACGTTTTTAATCGGGAAATTAATTGATTTTATTTTTGGAATATTAATATTTATTATTCAAATAAATAAATTTCTGATAATTAAAGATATTTGAATATATATATTGATTTGGAAATTAAGTAAACATAGAACTCAAATATATTTATATGTATAAAGATAAACATATAGAAAAGTGTTATGATGTTCAAATATAAATATACATAAGTTAGAATGTGTGTATTTAAGGCAAAAACAAAATATCTATGTATGTACAAGAATGGGATATGTATGCTATCAATTCAAGTACAAAACAAGGACATTTTATTTTCCACAAAACGAAAATATGGTTATAAAAACAAATATAAACATATATACACAAGAACCTATGAAATTAACATAAGTATAAAAATAAATAATAAATAAGAAATTAAATGTTTGATAGTTTAACCTATAAAAAGAAATAAAATAAGTATTGATGTAAAATAAATAACTTAAAGCTTATAGTTATAGAAAATAAACACTTAAGATAATTCTAGAATTTATATGATACATGTAGTAATGAAATGAAATAAGGCAGAAGCAAATGTATACAAGTTAGTACATAAATCAAAATGAAATAAGTATGAAATTATGAAACAAGACAATTTTCATTAATGCTAGCACAAAGAAATATCATATCAGCCACCAAAAATATCTATGTCCTAGTTTGTACCAGTAAACAAACCCTGTACACACTTTGTTTCTACATATATCATCTTCTTTGTCCATTTGTTCATCAACTTTGTAAACCAGAGAATAATCTCACAACTTGATGCAGCACGATCTACAGAAGTTCAGAGGTTAGGTCGTTCACAAGATAAGGAAGTTTCGGTTTTAACTCTTAAGTCGTGCACGAGTTAGCCTAAAGAAGTTTCGGTTTTAACTCTTAAGTCGCGCACGAGGCAGCCTAAAGAAGTTTCGGTTTAACTCGTAAGTCGTGCACGAGTCAGCCTAAGGAGTCACATGGGAAAGAGCTACGACCTAACCAATAAAAGGAGAAGGAGTTATGACTTAAAGGCTTAAGTCGTTCGAGTTTGATGAGTCGTACACGACTCAACGACTCATCTATAAGTCGTCCACGACTTATCTTGAAGCAGGGGAATGTTCCAGCTATTAAAGGCTTAAGTCGTTCGAGTTTGATGAGTCGTACACGACTCAACGACTCTCCTATAAGTCGTCCACGACTTATCTTGAAGCAGGGGAATGTTCCAGCTATTAAAGGCTTTGAGTCGGAGGAAGGGAACGACATAGTTAAGTCGTTATGCCGCAAGAAGCTCATGTTGCTTGAGTCGTATGAGTCTTAGGTCGTAAGCTAGGTCATGCTAAGGCGTTATTTGTTTTTAGTCTTGAGCCGTGATTGTTAAGTCGGTAGGACGTTGGGTCAGCCGAAGGCTATTGTGATATAATGAGTTGAGTCGTGTACATGTGCGTGTGTTGTAATAGAGGAGTGTAGTACCTGTTAGGTCGGCAACGACCTAGATGAGTTGTAAGTCGGTCTGATGAGTATGTTGTGAGTATGCTATTGTGATAAGTCGGTGCCGACTTAGTTAAGTCGTAAGTCGTATGCGACTTAAGGTCTGGGTCGAAACTTCTATAAATAGGGAGTGAGTTGTAACATTTAGAGGTTGTTGATTTTTGAATAAAATTTCTTGTTGTTAGCTTTGTGCTTTCAATTTAAATTGGTAGTTGAGTGTAATCTCCTATCTCCACTTTCGGTTATTCGAGTGCGCTCGAATCAACGATTGTTGAAGCCGATTCGCGGAATCAAGTGCGCTTGATCAACGCTTGAAGAATTGAAGATCTTCTCTCACGGTATCGTGCGCGACCAACGTGTCGAAGATAGCTAGAATTCGGTATCTTTGGATCAACGAATTGGGCATTTTAGTATCTTCAATCCACCAATTGTTACTTCCATCGATCCATATTGTTTTGTTGATTATCCGCTGCGTTAGTTTTTGGTATCAGAGCTTGACTTAGCCAATCATAGCTAAGACGAGTCTTGGAGCCAATAAATTTGAAGGTGAAGGCCGAGCATAACATCGTGTTAAGTATAGCCGTGTGTGCTTTGTTGAGTCGAAACCGACCTAACTTTGGGTCTATGCAAAGTTGAGGCCGAGCCAAATTGAATTGAGCCGTGACTTGTTTGACTTGTATTGAAGTATTCGTTGAAGTGTTGTGAAATTTAACCATGCGACCAAGGAGAGCTAATCGACATCAAAATGTTGAAGCATTGTATAGAAGAGAAGAAGCCGAGCTTATGGAACAACGTATTAATGAGAAATTTGATGAAGGCATTGGAAAGTTAGAGAAATTGATGAATGATTTGAATCAAACTCAAAGGAGGAGATCACCAATCTCGAACCATGGAGGAAACCGAGTTTCGCCATCGGTTACGGAAGCGAGGAGGGTATCACTGCAATCTTTTAGAGAAAGAAGAGAAACATCAATTTCATCGAGAAGGGATCACCATGACTATAGGCATGAAGAGAGGAGAACTCCACGTGAGTTTGAAGATGAGCCATATAGAGATGAAAAGAGACATAGTAGAAGAGACATGCGTGATCGAAGGGATGATAATGGTCGAGATCGATATAGACGTACATTTGATTTTGATGAAGAAGGTGATAGAGCTAGCATTCATTATCGAGATTGAGACCTATTTCGAAATTCATATCGAGATGTGGATGATGGTCGTCGATGGGAATCGGGTATGAAGATGGAAATTCCTGAATTTAAAGGTGGGATGGTTGCTGAAGAATTCTTAGACTGATTGTCAAATATGGAGGAGATCTTTGATTTCAAGGAGGTTCCGGAGAATCGTCGAGTGAAGTTGGTTACTACTAGGTTGAGGGGGAGAGCTTTGGCATGGTGGCAGCAAACTAAACTTACGAGAGAGAGAATTGGGAAGTCAAAGATTGAGTCTTGGGATAAGATGAAGAGGTTGATGAGAGCTACATTTTTACCTTACAATTATCAATCACTTATGTACCAGAGATTGCAGAATCTGAGGAAAGGAACGAAGTCAGTTAATGATTATGCAGATGAATTTTACCAACTCATTGCCAGAAATGATATAATGGAGACAGAAGAACAATTGACTGCTAGATTTGTTGGAGGGTTGAGGGTGCAGATCCAGGATATGGTTAATATGTTTGATCCAAGATCTGTGGCGGAAGCACATCAGAAAGCGTTGGCTTGGGAGAAGCAGGGAAGGCGTGGAGGTGGTGTGTTTACTAATTCCAACAATCAGGTAAAGGGTGTTAGTGGAAGTTCTAATGTTCCTAAACCTGTCAGTAAGCCAGTTGTGAAGGAGGGTGAGAAGGCAAAGGTTAATAGTAGTTTCAAATGTTTCAATTGTCAGGAGTTGGGTCACAAAAGCAATGAATGTCCGAAGCCAAAGAGGAGAGCAATGGTTGCAGAGATTGAAGAAGAGGATGTGGAAGCAGAATGTTCTAACTCATTACCAGTTGAGGAGGAAGACTTATTGTCCGGAGATGAGGGTTGTAACCTTATGATGAGGAGATCTTGTCTTACACCAAAGCAAGAGGAAGATTCTAGTTGGTTGAGAAGCAATATTTTCCGGTCGACATGCACTATTTTGGGTAAGGTTTGCAAGTTCGTTATTGATGCAGGAAGTTGTGACAATATTATTTCTACAGAAGCAGTAAAGAAGTTGAACTTGAAAACTGAGAAGCATCCTAAACCGTACAAGTTAGCATGGTTGAGGAAAGGTGGTGAAGTGAAGGTTGGACGAAGAGCTTGTGTGAATTTTTCAATTGGAAAGAAGTACAAAGACGAAATTTGGTGTGATGTTGTGGACATGGATGTTTGTCATCTGTTGTTGGGCAGACCATGGCAGTTTGATAGAGCAGTACAACATGATGGTCGTGCTAATAGTTACAGTTTTATGTTCGAAGGTACTAAAATCACTTTAGTTCCCAAGAAGCAACAACAGAAGGAAAGCAAGCTAGAGGAGATCGAAGAACTAAAAACTTTACTATCTTTGAATGAGTTTGTCAAGGAGGTTGAAGAGGAGCAGGAAGTCTATTTGTTGATAGGACGGGAGAGTCATGGAGAGGTTGAAATTCCAGAAGAAGCGAAGCCATTTTTGAAAGAATTTGAGGATGTATTTCCAGAAGAATTGCCTAAGGAGTTACCGCCACTGAGAGACATTTGTTAACGCTAAAATTTGAACGCTAACACCCCGGTGTGTAAAGTGTAGTTGTGAAAGCACCTCCCGATGATTCGGGAAGAGAGTATAAGCAGAAAACCACAGAAAGAGCAGTAAATAACAGCGATTTTATAGTAGTTCGGCTCAATAGTTTGCCTACGTCCACTCTGAATATCTTTATTGATGATTTCGTTACAAGTCGATACAATTCTTCCCAAGTACAATACACTTTGAATTACTAAACACTTTGAACGAGTAGCTTAAACTTTAATATAAGTGAAAGTCTTTAAATCCATGTCCGATGTATGAGATTCCTTCTTGAAGTTGTTGATAGCGTTCTACGTGCCTTGAAAGCTTTGAGTGTCGAGTCGGTTTGGAATGTAGCAGAGTATCGGTGCTTGGAAAGAATAAGCCAAAAAGTCCTTTGAACGTTGGAGGTGGTCGCGTATTTATAGGTGTGATTCTGGGCAGCAGTTTTTCTCTCAAGTCATGAGTCGTGCACGACTCATGGAGAGTCGTAAGTCGCACTCGACTCAAGGTTCAAGAGTCAGCAGGAAGTGGAGTAAGTGAAGTGGTTCTGAGCTTTTCTTCGTTCATCTGGATACAAGTCCTAACTCGTTCGCGAGTTAAGAGGTCACGGTTTAAAGTGAGGCAGCATTAAAATCTTGGC
Source organism: Allium cepa (assembly GCA_030765085.1). NCBI lineage: Eukaryota > Viridiplantae > Streptophyta > Magnoliopsida > Asparagales > Amaryllidaceae > Allium > Allium cepa. The sequence continues at coordinate 269,364,377 of CM060935.1, read as the reverse complement.
TCTGCGGTTCTAGGTCGTGTACGACTTAAACTATGTCGTAAGTCGTCGACGAGTCATCTTATTACGGCATGGTATTGAACTTGTTCTCTAAGTCTTAGGTCGTAACGTCTTTAAGTCGTGGACTTTCTTAAGTCGTGACATTCCCTAAGTCGCTTAGGTCTTAATCCTGTTAGGTCGTTAGCTCCTTAACTCATAAGCTTTCCCTCAGACATGACATATCTTAAGTCGCAGAGGCTTTAAGTCGTGGATTCCTCTGAGATGTGAGTCGCTTTGTTTGCCTAAGTCGTTTATGACTCATGCTAGGTCGTAAGTCATAGACAACTTTAGGTCGTTAACTTATTTCCCTCTTAAGTCAGGCCATCTCTTAAGTCGTAGATTTCCTTAAGTCGTAGACTTCTTGGTCTGTTTCAATTCTTAAGTGGTCTGGACCTTAACTCGTTAACTCGTCCAGACCCTAAGTCGTGTACCCTCCTTGATCCGTTAAGTTGCTGTTCCCTTCGAGTCGTTGAGTCGGCCATTTCTTTAACACGTTAAACCGTTAAGTCGTACAATTCATAAGTCGTAGATCTTCCATAACTTGAGTCCTTAACTTGTTAAGTCGCAGAGTGCTTTTAACTGTTAGATCATGGTGGCCTCAAGTCATAAGTCGTTGTCTTAACGAGGTTAACATTTGCCCCTCAAAGCACACGCCTAAGTCGTAGGTCGTGTGCTTCGACTTTCCTTAACTCGCTTGTGCCGTTTCAAGTTCCGCTGTCTTGGTGTATAAAAGGCTTGAGTCATTTCTCTTATTTCTTTCTGCTCACTATCAATCTCCTAAGTCGTATCCGCCATTAACATCTCTTCAAGCTTCCAGTCGCGTTCGCCATCAGCATCTCTCCGAGCTTCCTACGGCGATCCTGACATGATTTACTTCCAATCATCTCCAGTTTCATATCACGTGAGCAATTTTCCCCATTTTCCGATCGCCGATTATCATCGTCAATCTTTGAGCCCCGTCTTCCGTCTCTGATTCCCCCCTTTAACTGTGCGAGTATTGTTGCATTGGTCGTCGAAGAACTCGAAGTTTGTCTGATTTGACTTAAGACGACTCATGATTTGCGACAATTCGGTGGTGTGGCAGAACTGGGGTTGTTGTCAATTGAGAGATTATCGGGCTAACGGGTTAAGTGTTAAAAGGTTAACGGGTTAGGTGAGATGTTGTGAGATTTTCACAACTCTGCCGATTTGCACAATTCTCGAAGTAACTGACTTTAGATCCCTTACGACCTTAATTACGCACGACTTAACCCTTCAGGTTGTGTTTGTTTCTGGACGACTTAAGACTTAGCTTCATTTGTACTCCATTGCTTTGTCTTGATTTGAGATTTTCATGACTTGGCCTTAGGGTTGTGAACAATTTAGTCCTGAGTCATAGCTGAGTTAAGACCTCGAGAGACCCACTCCATTTTAAACCGAAGCCTTTTCTTCTCAACATGTCTTGCGGCTTATAGGTCCAACGATTCAATGAGCCAACGACTTAACTTGCAGGAAGTCTTGTAAGTCGTAGGCGACTTAACCTTTAGATCGTGGACGACTCAGCACTTAGATAATCTTTTACGGCCGAATTATTTCCTTTAGCCTAAGCCAATTTCATCCCTCTGTTAGGTTGTGAACGACTTAGGGCTTAGAGGATTTTTGGACTGTGACTAAATGGCTTGAACAAAAATTTGAAAACTTTAAGATGTCGTCGAAACTTGATTGTACTTCCAATTTGAATTGCCAGAATATACTGCTTGAACTTTGTTGCGTTTCTTTACAGATTATTCTAACTTTAACGCTATCAATCTGTTAAACACAACACTTACAGAAAAATGGGACAAATATACTGCCATCGACTGCCCACATCAAATGACAGATTAGTTAATAACAGATAGTTAACTCAAATAAGTTGTGTGAACGAAGTGCTTTCATCAATTTCAAGTAAAATATTAAAGCAACACTGAAATAGTCAATTGAAACTGACCAGCCTGCACTAATATTATGCTTGAACTTTATAATAGCAAGTTCTGAAATTTTGTAATCGATCAATCATCGACTAGTTTAATTCCAGTTATATTTACTTGCTATTTTTATTAGTTTTGCATGACACTTCACACTTTAAGGAAACGTGCACCTTCACATTTGAATATCCAGTTGCTTGTGTAGAATGACTTCTCAGGAAGAAGATACAACGGTTCAGACTGGAGAGGCAACTGTTATTCCGGCTCCACTGGTCAATCCTCCCGAAAGAGCCTTTTCTACTTTATCGTACAGAGATTTTCGCCAATTGTGCGCTCAGTTTGGCATTGCTGAATCAGATGCCATTCTTCCCGAGAGAAGTAACACTGCTGACAAAGCACCCCCGGCTTCGTAACGGTCAATCGACAAATGTGCCTGAGTGGGGGCGTTCCTCCTTTCAATGACTTTTACCAACAACTTCTTCGTCAATTGGCCATCGCCCCATCCCAATTACACCCCAATGGTTATGCCATTTTAATGGGGTTGTGTGTACTGTTTAGGAGGACGCTTGATCGATTCCCAAGCTTTGACGAGATTTGCTTCCTATGCTCTTCCACCAGGACTAAAGATCACCCCTATATTACTGTCGTGAGAAGTACTCGAAATCGTAAATTGATCATCGGTCTTCCTAACAGCGCTCATGGGTTTTTGACTCAATTTTTCTATGTCCGCTGTCCCCCGGGGTTTTATGCTATATGGAGGGAAGGAAGTAAGATTAACCATTATTACTATGTTTGTTACCCGACTTTTGTGAGACTGAATTGTGAAGTGTTAACTCCGCTTCTCTTCTTTTATTTTCAGCGCTCCCCCCTCCTTCTAGGGATCCCAGTCATAAGCCAACTTTCGAAAGGCTCAAGGCCGTGCCAGTTGAGGAGAGAGACATTCAATTTCTGTTGAAAGACGAGTTTTTGCGTCAGTACGGACTTTTGCATACTTCTCGTTCTACGCATCCTCATGAAATTCCATACTCCCCGGCTAGAGCGTTGGATGCCCCAGTTTCTACAGACACATCCATACCAAAAGGACCTGCTCCAGAGACTTCGCTAGTTAAGTGCTCCACTTCTGTTGACGTTGCGGGGCCATCTGACGAACTTGCCCCGGTTATTGAGGAAGAAGAGCCTCAGGGATCTCCCCGACGTTCGCAGAAATCTGGCGAAGAAGCCGAGAAAACTAGCCTTGTTAAGCAGAGCAGGGACGCTACTTTCGAAGGGCTGAGCGACCTCTTTGCCACCTCGCAAGAGATCTTTAAAGATGATCCTACCACTACCGGGGTTTCTTCTTCCGTAGTTGAAGCGACTTCTATCCTACAACAGACCCTGTCAACTCAAGAGTTGACGCTAACTATTACACCCACAACCACTCCTCAATTAAAGAGTGGTTCGTAGTTTGATGCGCGTAGTCTGCACATCACACACACTTAGAATTTTCTCGACACTTTTTGTACTTTGAAGAATTCTAAAATTTAGCTCTTATTTATTTCGGATCCTCCGATGGGGCACAGCGGATCCTACTATGATGATTTCCAGCGCTACGGGAGGCGTAGCCAATATGATTACAGGCGTTGCCTCCCCTCTTACAGAGAATCTGATGAAGAAAGAGCCGCTCGAAAGGCTCAAGAGAAGAGGGCTCAAGAGGAGCGTTATGAAAGAAGAGAGAGGGAGGAGCGCCACGATTCTTCGCAGAGAGGCGACGATTCCCATAAAAGAAAATCCCATAATGACAGAGGAAAAAGTCATATGGTTGAAGATTCGAACAAGCGAGCCCGACATGGTGAGAAGCACACCTCTACAACTCCTGAAAAGGTTACTGCCCCTGCCTCGCTTGATATTCCTTCCGGCTCTCCCGCTCTCGGGAAGACAGACATCCAAACAATAATTAGCAGGCCCACATTCCAAGTCGGACCGGGTCCGGCCACTTTGCAAAGTCGGTTTCGACAGTGGTGTCTGAAGGGAGTAAGGTTTGACCTTGACTTGGTCCCCATTGACAAGTCTGCTATGTTACGAAACCTCGATGCCGTCAAGCTTGATATTGAGAAGATGTCGAACTGGCAAAAACTTGTTGACGAGCTCCAAAGGTTTAATCGTGCAAACATAGAGGCCATGCTCACTATGGAAAATGATAAAGCCGAATGGCAAAAGGTTCTTGAGCAACATGACACTGAGATGAGGAGCATTGCTTCTTACAATGAAGAGCTTGAAGCAAAAGTTGAAGAACTGAAACAAGAGCTTGCTGCTTCCTCTACTTCCTATTCTAAAAAAGAAGAAGTGCTCCTAAAACAAGTGAGAGATGCTTATGCCAGCCAAAGGGATGCCGAAGACAGGCTTGAAGTGCAGAAAAGAATTAGTGAGGGCTATGTTGCTGATATTGAAGAGCTTCGGAAGAAAAACAGCTCCCAAGAGGCGGAGATTCAAATGCTTAAGATTCACCTTTCTAAAGCTAAAATGGAGCGTGATGAGGCCGTTGCCGGCAAAATTGCAGCTGAAGAATCTCACGAGGCAACGAGGACCAACATCAGCTCAACGTTATTTGATTTCTACTTGCATAGCATCTTGGGGCGCGGTAGCCTCGCCTTTCTAGGCCCCAAGTATGAAATTACTCTGGCTGAAGTTTGGGAGGCCGCACTCGATATGCTTGGTGGTAACGACACTGGCTATGCTGAGTCAGCTCTTGAGGAGCATTATCTTGATGATGATGCTCGTGCCGCTCTCGCCGGGGGAGAGAACAGCTTGCAAAATTAAGGGCCGAAACAGCGGCAGGAGAATATTCAGGAAAAATCATCTCAACTGCTCCAATTCAACCTTCTCCTTCAGCCGAAATTGACTTTATCGGTTCTAGTTCTCATTCCCCATCTCCTACTAAAGTTACCACTGAGATCACAAGCATACAAGGTGGAGATGAAGGCGGCGAGAGTGCCGAGGCACAGGCTTATTAAGTTGACGTCAGGGAACCGACTTCTGCAGGTAACCCTACTGACAATCTTGCCCAAGTAGACTGCTCATCCGTTTCTTACGAGCTTGATGGGCTTTTTGACTACTTCTTGTATCTCAGCGAACCTTTATCTCCTTTTTTTTTACTGATTTGAACTTTTTTCCTTCTGTAGAGAAAACGTCGAGCATTGTTCAGGCTTCTCCTCCTCCAATTATTCCTTCTCCGCCTCTTAAGTTCACTCCTCCTTCTGCCTCGCAACCCGGGTCACAAGAGGAGCAAATAGAAGCTCTTCACGGCTTAGATGATCCTGTTGCTTCTCAAGATCCGAGAGGAGATGAAATTGAAGGAAGCGAGAAGACTCCAGAACCAACTGGCTCCGACGCTGAACCGTTATCTAAACTTCTTTCTCCAGGGAGTGGGTCTTCCTCCAAGAAGAGAGGAAAGCAGGGAGTTTCCAAGAAGAAGAAGAAGAAGAGATCTTTAACTGGCGAAGAAGAGACGGAAGAAAGTCCGACCGAGCCCCTTTCTCCTTCATCCCCTACCCTTACAAGCCGGCCTAAAAAGTTGGTTATTCGGCCAGGTGCAGGCTCAAAAGGTGGGCGGAAGAAGAAATGATGGCCTGGTTCTGTGGCTTTAATATCGCTTTTTGCCTTTTTTGCATGTACTGACCGAAAATTGTGCGGGTACCGGCCCCCCGCTTTTCTTTTGCTTTTTACTTTGGAACCTGTATAAAATTCTAATAGTGTTGAATAAAATGATTCTTTTTTTTTGTACAAACTTCTGTCTGTATCTGTGAATGCATTTATTATTTATTTTTGTACAAGTTTCTTTGTACGATATTGCAGTGAGCTTGTGGTATATATTGTTCGAGCGCAATTTTACCGATGTAGTTATACCATGTTGCCCCTATACCATAAGCTCATTGTAATATTTTATTTTATGAGTAACTTGTACTTTTATTTTTTAAAGAATAATTATTCCACATTTGGAGGAATATTATTTCGTTAAAAAACAGAGTACAAATAAGTTTTTACGCTTCATCCTTCGAAGATATCACTTTTTATTTTGTGCATATACACATTTTACTGAATGAAATCTTCTATGTGGTAAAGCGGGTATTTGAAAGGTACTTCAACTTCTTTTTGAGGAAGAGAATTTTCTAGAATAAGTAATTCATTCTTCCTCTGAAAGTTATTCTTTGAAAAGTAGCACCTCTGAGGAAGACTTTTTCACGTTTCAACACCTGGAAGTTTTATTTCAATCTTGGTGAAACGTGTGCCTCCAGAGGTCTTTCTGCTTGATTGTGCCTCTAGGGGGAGGTTTTTTTATTTCTGCCTCTGGGAAGAGGTCTTTCTATCTTATTGTGCCTCTGGGAAGAGGTCTTTTTGTTTCTGCCCCTTGGGAGAGGCTCTCTTTTTTTTTTCTTTTTTTTTTGCATTTCAACTCTGGTGAAGTGAAACTCCGAAGAGCGGCTGTTGCACTTCAACTCCTGGTGAAATGGGCCTCCGAAGAGGGCTTTTATTTTGTTTTGCATTTAAACTCTGGTGAAGTGAAACTCCGAAGAGCGGCTGTCGCACTTCAACTCCTGGTGAAATGGGCCTCCGAAGAGGGCTTTTATTTTGTTTTGCATTTCAACTCTGGTGAAGTGAAACTCTGAAGAGCGGCTGTTGCACTTCAACTCCTGGTGAAATGGGCCTCCGAAGAGGGCTTTTATTTTGTTTTGCATTTCAACTCTGGTGAAGTGAAACTCCGAAGAGCGGCTGTCGCACTTCAACTCCTGGTGAAATGTGCCTCCGAAGATTGCCTGGAAGTTACTCTCTCATGGTTGGAGGGTCATGACTCCTCCAATCTTTTTTGTTGAGTAGAGAACTTTCTTTTTGGCGGCATATGCCTCGTTAGAGGTCTTTATCCTCCGAAGAGTTGTGCCTACGAAGAGGGCTTTAGTTGTTCCTTGTCTACTTGCTTATGCCTTTTCAGCGATCCTCTGTTTTTCTTTTCAAGCTCACACACCCTTCTCTTACAAGTAGTTTGTTTAATCCAAAGAAGTGTACTTCATTGTTAGGCAAGTTCACGAGAACGGGCATAAGCTTCTTAATTGGATGTTTGTTTCTTCAAATGATCTCAATTTATGAGCAATGGCCCGTTTCTGGCAAAATCATTGGCCGTTCAATTGAAGCACTTCCTATCTAGGATTTGAATTCGAGATTTTTGTGACTCGAAATTTGTTTGCTGAATGATAATCAGGATCACTTGGTCTTGTAATGTGCAAGTTTTATTTTCATTGTCTGCAAAAATTTAAATCGACATTTTAGCAATACATTTAATGTACTTTTCATATCGAAAATGAAGCAAACAAGTAATAATAATAAGAAACACAAGATTTGTAGTTGTTCGGCCAAGAATTTGGGCCTACATCCACTTTATAGTCTTTCATTATTCACTTGCATCAGTTTTACAATTGCTTTCAATTACAAGAATCATACATTCATAATTCTTTTTACAATATTTCAACAAAGCTATCAAGTAAAGTATGGACGCAAATGATTGTTGTTCCAAGCCCTTGGAATTTGATCTCCTTCGACAGTAGCGAGTTTGAATGTGCCGTCAAGAAGCTTCTGACCTATGACATATGGTCCTTTCCAATTTGGCCCAAACACACCTGTCGCCGTCATGATTCTCTTCAGGACTAGATCTCCAATCTCAAAGCTGCGTTGGCGAACTTTGGAATTGAAATGTCTGGTTATCCTTTGCCGATGAGCTGCGATTCTGAGCTCAGCCTCTTCTCTTTTTTCATCAAGGAGATCTAGTGGCTCAAGTTGTAGTTTTTCATTCTCTGCTTGATTGAAATGAATTCTTCTATGTGAAGGGACCTCTGTTTCTAACCGGAATCATTGCATCTGACCCGTATGCCAATGAAAACAGAGTATGCCCAGTCGCAGTTTTGTGGGTAGTTCTGTATGCCCATAGTGCTAGTGGTAGCTTATCGACCCAACCACCTTTTGCTCTTTCAAGTTGCTTCTTGATGGTTGACTTGATGATTTTGTTTACTGCTTCCACCTGCCCGTTTGCCTACGGATGAGCCACTGCTGAGAAGCTTTTTCGGATTTTGAATCGCTTGCAAAAATCGTAGAATTCTTCACTTTCGAATTGAGTACCATTGTCTGTAATTATCTTTTGAGGCACTCCATATCTGCAAATGATACTTTTAGTCACAAAATTTATCATCTTCTTAGAGGTGATCGTAGCCAATGGTTCAGCTTCAGCCCATTTAGTAAAATAATCTACAGCAACAACGGCATATTTGATTCCAGATTTGGCATTTGGTAAAGGTCCTATAAGGTGTATCCCCCATATTGCAAACGGCCATGGACTGACCATCTGTGTGAGTTTAGTAGAAGGTACTTTAGGAATTTTGGCGAATCTTTGGTATCTGTCACATTTTCGGGAATAATCTGCTGCATCTCGATTAATTTCTGGCCAAAAATATCCGTATCGGAGAATCTTCTTTGCTAAAGTTTGACCACCTAAATGATCACCACATTCTCCCCCATGCACCTCAGCTAGGATTGTTTTGGACTCTTCCCTGGATACACATCGAAGTAACGGCATTGAGAACCCCCGTCTGTATAATTGGCCATCCTGGACTATATAGCGAGAGGCTTTCCTCAGTAGCTTCTGTCGTTCTTTTGAATTTTCCGTTAAAGAGCCATTGAGCAGATATTTTGTTATTGGAGTCATCCATGATTCTTGCTCTTGAGACACACTCGTGATCCAATCAATATCCATTTCATCAATGGTTGGAGCCGATAGGACTTCCACTGGAGTCAACCCCATAAATTGAGCTTCGCCTGTGCTAGAGTACTTTGCGAGAGAATCTGCTTTCGTGTTTTCTTCTCGAGGAATATGGCTTATCGTGTAATGATCGAAGTCACACAGGAGTTACCAAGCCTTTAACAAGTAGGCAGGCAGATTTCCCCCTTTCGCTTGGAATTCCTTCTTGACTTGGCATACAATAAGCTGAGAATAACTGAAGATCTGTAATGCTCGGATGTTTAGTTCTTTAGCGATTCTCAAGCCAGCGATAAGAGCTTCGTATTCTGCTTCATTGTTCGTTGAAGGAAATTCCAATCTCAGTGCATAGCATAATGACCGACCTTCAGGGGTCTCAATTACAACTCCGGCTCCAGAATGGTAGTCATTTCTCGCGCCATCAACATATAACTTCCATTGGATTGGGGAATCATCGATCGTTTCCTCCTCACTGTTACCCTTATCTGTGAATTCTGCGATGAAATCCGCTAGAGCTTGTCCGTTGATTGCTTTTCGGGGATGATAAGTGATGTCATATTGACTGAGTTCAATGTTCCACTTTAGAAGACGACCTGAAGTCTCAGGGCGAAACAGGACTTGCTTTAAATGTTGATCGGTGAGGACTCTGATAGGATGAGCTAGGAAATATTGCCTCAACTTCCTCGATGCAATCAGTAGGCAATAGGCGAGTTTTTCCAACTTGGAGTAATTCATCTCTGCCCCAGTGAGTCTTTTGCTGATATAGTAAACCGGATGTTGAATCCTCTTGTCTTCTCGTATCAGCGCTGCACTTAAAGCATGAGATGATACTGCCAAGTATATAAGAAGATCCTCACCGTCGCCGGGCCTAGAAAATATTGGAGGCGTTTCCATATGGCGAATCAATTCATCAAAGGCTTTTTGGCATTCGGGAGTCCAATCAAAGTTTTTCTTTCCTTTCTTTAGGGCGTCAAAGAATGGGATGCATTTATCAGTGGCTTTGGAAATGAACCGACTCAAGGCGGCGACTTTTCCGTTGAGACTTTGCAATTCCTTCTTCGTTCTAGGAGCTTTGACTTCTTTTAAGGCGGTAATTTGAGCTGGACTAGCCTCAATGCCCCTAGCGCTCACGATGAAACCTAAGAACTTTCCGGACTCCACTCTAAATGAACATTTTAAAGGGTTAAGCTTCATTTTGTATTTTCGGAGGACTGCGAACATGTCTGCTAAGTGTTCTATGTGATCCACTGCTTTCTTAGACTTTACTAACATGTCGTCGACGTAGACTTCCATAGTCTTGCCTAATTGTGGCTTGAACATAGCATTAACAAGTCTTTGGTAGGTTGCCCCCGCATTCTTCAGCCCGAAGGGCATAACTCTGTAGTAGTAAAGACCAAAATCGGTGATAATGCTCGTGTCCTCCTGATCTGGCTCATGCATCATGATCTGGTTATATCCGGAGTAGGCATCCATAAAAGATAACAATTCATGTCCCGCTGTTCCATCTACCAGTTGATCAATCCTGGGTAATGGGAAGCAGTCTTTGGGGCAGGCCTTGTTTAGATCTGAAAAATCGATGCACACTCTCCATTTTCCGTTGGCTTTCTTAACCAGCACTGGATTTGAAACCCAATTCGGATAGGTAGTTTCTTTGATGAAGTTATTCTCCATGAGCCGATCAACTTCTTCTTTTAACGCTGCTGACCTTTCTGGACCTTGAGTTCTCCTTTTCTGTTTCACAGGTGTAAATTTTGGATCAATATTCAGAGCGTGTACTACTACTTCTGGGGATATTCCGCACATATCGGCATGAGTCCAAGCAAAAACATCCAAATTTGCTTTTAAAAAAGATATTAAGATATTCTGAATTGACGCATTAAGTTGTGAACCCACATTCAACACCTTGTTTGGGTCCTTCGGGTCAACAGGTACTGGCACTGTCGTTTCCACTGGTACCACTCTATTCTCCCCTGCACTGGATTTTCTAGGATCCATCTCTTTTTGTGCTCCACTGTGCTCGCCAGTGCAGGGTCTGCCCTGTAATTACTACAAGGCTGGTTCTTTGATGCGGACTGGGGTTGCCGCATCCTTTCCCATTTCTCTTTTCCTTGCTTCTCGCAGCTCTGTCAGATAACACTCCCGCCCGGCATTTTGATCCCCTTTTATAACTCCTGCTCCATTGTCTGTGGGGAATTTAATGGTGAGGCACCATGGGGCCAGAACATCTTTGAACGCTGCAAGAGTTGGACGGCCACGGAAAGCATTATAAGCGGAAAATTCGTCAACAATCACAAAAGTTTACTTGCGGACTACTTTTCTTTCTCCCTCTCCGAGTTCTACAAGCAAATCAATGGTTCCTATTGGCTGCTTTGGCTCCCCAGTGAAGCCAACGATTTTTTGTGACGAGGCTTGCACATTAGCCATAGGGATCTTCATTTGGTCGAATGTTTTCTTGAAGAGGATATTACAGGATGCGCCACAATCAATGAGAACTCTTCTGATAATAGCTGGCCCGATACGAGCCGAGATGACTAAGGGATCCAAGGTAGGAGCTTCAATACCTGTGGAATCCCTGGCTCTGAACACAATATCATCATTGAAAGTTCTTTGTGGTTTCAGGGGCGTAGCATCTTCCAAAACAAAGACATCTTCTTCGGCCGGTGCATATTTCAAAGCCCGGGTGTACCTTTCCATCTCATCCCAGCTCCTGCCTTCCGTAATGACATTGATAACAGGCCTTCCAGATTCATGCCCTGCAGCCTTCTCACTTGTCCTGGGTTGATGAACAGGAGCTCGTTGCCCCTGACTAGACGAAGCGGGATTTCTGCTATTCTTTTCCACAAATTGCTGCAGCTTGTTTTCCCTTATCAACTCTTCAATCAAAATTTTCAATTGGCGGCATTCATCGGTATCATGACCGGGTTGATTATAGAAGCGGCAAAACTTTCCGCTTTGTACAGCTTATTTCTCGGTTCTCAGAACGGGAGGTTTAGGATAATCAACCGAATCTTTAGTGGCAAGGTAAATACGCTCCGGTGTATCTGATAAAGGAGTATATTCCGATGGCTTGAAGGAACGAGGCTTCTTCAAATTTTTCTGTTTCTTCCCATCGTTACTTTCCCTTTTTTGTCCTACAGTTTCATTCTTGCGTGGAGCAGCAACATTATCTTCAGCTTTTTCCAATACTGCCTTTACCGGTACAGGACGGCTTTCTAGGCGTATGAACTCATCTGCTTTCTTGTAGAATTTTTCAAGGGAATTTGGTTCCTTCATATTAAGCCATTTTCCAAGTTCGCTCGACTTGTCGATGGCCCTCATCAGATAGGTCAAGATCATCCGTGGTTCTGCATTGTCTACCTCGGCCAGCGCTATATTAAAGCGATTCAAGAAAGATCTGATAGTTTCTCCTGGATTCTGTTCTAAACTTGACAACGACATGATATCTTTGGCTTTTGAAGCATATAGTCTGAACTGCACCTTGAATTTCCGGGTTAGGTCAGAAAACTGATCTATAGACCGAATTGGTAGCGTGGTGAACCAAAGCAGAGCTACACCGTCCAAATATACAGGAAAATATCGACACTTTATTTCATCAGAAGCTCTGGCACCTGTCATGTGCCAATCATACTTATACAAGAATTCGTTCGGATCACTTGTTCCCTTGTAAGCTGGAATAGTTGGAGGGACGAACTTCCTTGGGAGCTCAGCTTTTAAGATCCTTTCGGTAAACGGGGTTTTACTTGGAGCGAAACCTCATTCCTTCTCGTCTTCATTCCTTTGCATGCTCTCTTTCATGATTTGTCGAACCATTTCAGAAAGATACCCCTCATCATTTCGAGCTTTAGATCCACCAACCTCAGGAAATGTCTGCTCAAAGGGGCTGCCAGCCCTCTCAGGAATGTTTCTTTCTTCAGCATCATGAATGTTGCCAGCAAAGTTCCTTTCATTACCCGCTGGTTGACGGTTTATCCCAAGCAAATCATTCAACTTATTCAAAATTAGGGCATTTTGGGCATTCTGAGCCTCCAATTGTGCACTTTGGACATTTATTTGCTGGTTCAGCCCTAAGATTACAGCATCCAACTCCGCTTTTGTAACCCCAACAGGTGGAGTGGATTGATTAGGTACTGGGGAAGCGGAGGTTCCCTCTTGAACATTTCCAGATCTAACAGATCTACTCCTTCTCCCCGGAGCCATGATTTCAGATAAACTTCTGGTCTTCACAGAGACTACTTCAACAAACTTTCGTGGAGCAATGATGATAATTCGCCTGAGTTCAGTTCTCAGTGAAAGCACCAAAAATGTTAACGCTAAAATTTGAATGCTAACACCCCGGTGTGTAAAGTGTAGTTGTGAAAGCACCTCCCGATGATTAGGGAACAGAGTATAAGCAGAAAACCACAGAAAAAGCAGTAAATAACAGCGATTTTATAGTAGTTCGGCTCAATAGTTTGCCTACGTTCACTTTGAATATCTTTATTGATGATTTCGTTACAAGTCGATACAATTCTTCCCAAGTACAATACACTTTGAATTACTAAACACTTTGAACGAGTAGCTTAAACTTCAATATAAGTGAAAGTCTTCAAATCCATGTCGGATGTATGAGATTCCTTCTTGAAGTTGTTGATAGCGTTCTACGTGTCTTGAAAGCTTTGAGTGTCGAGTCGGTTTGGAATGTAGCAGAGTATCGGTGCTTGGAAAGAATAAGCCAAAAAGTCCTTTGAACGTTGGAGGTGGTCGCGTATTTATAGGTGTGATTCTGCGCAGCAGTTTTTCTCTCAAGTCATGAGTCGTGCACGACTCATAGAGAGTCGTAAGTCGCGCTCGACTCAAGGTTCAAGAGTCAGCAGGCAGTGGAGTAAGTGAAGCGGTTCTGAGCTTTTCTTCGTTCATCTGGATACAAGTCCTAACTCGTTCGCGAGTTAAGAGGTCACGGTTTAAAGTGAGGCAGCATTAAAATCTTGGCTCTGCGGTTTTAGGTCATGTACGACTTAAACTAGGTCGTAAGTCGTCGACGAGTCATCTTATTACGGCATGGTATTGAACTTGTTCTCTAAGTCTTAGGTCGTAACGTCTTTAAGTCGTGGACTTTCTTAAGTCGTGACATTCCCTAAGTCGCTTAGGTCTTAATCCTGTTAGGTCGTTAGTTCCTTAACTCGTAAGCTTTCCCTGAGACATGACATATCTTAAGTTGCAGAGGCTTTAAGTCGCGGATTCCTTTGAGATGTGAGTCGCTTTGTTTGCCTAAGTCGTTTACGACTCATGCTAGGTCGTAAGTCATAGACAGCTTTAGGTCGTTAACTTATTTCCCTCTTGAGTCAGGCCATCTCTTAAGTCGTAGATTTCCTTAAGTCGTAGTCATCTTGGTTCGTTTCAATTCTTAAGTGGTCTGGACCTCAACTCGTTAACTCGTCCAGACCCTAAGTCGTGTACCCTCCTTGATCCATTGAGTTGTTGTTCCCCTCGAGTCGTTGAGTCGGCCATTTCTTTAACACGTTAAACCGTTAAGTCGTACCATTCATAAGTCGTAGATCGTCCATAACTTGAGTCCTTAACTTGTTAAGTCGCAGAGTGCTTTTAACTGTTAGATCATGGTGGCCTCAAGTCATAAGTCGTTGTCTTAACAGGGTTGACAACATTCAACATCAAATTGATCTTGTTCCGGGAGCAGTATTACTGCATCGACCACATTACCGAATGAGTCCGAAGGTATATGAGGAGTTGCGAAGGCAAGTGGAAGAGTTGCTTGAGCAGGGATGTGTTCAGGAAAGCATGAGTCCTTGTGCCGTACCAGCATTGTTGGTGCCGAAGAAGGATGGAACATGGAGAATGTGTACCGATAGTAGAGCTTTGAACAAGATTACTGTTCGCTACAGATTTCCTATGCCGAGGTTGGATGACTTGCTAGATCAGTTGAGTGGGGCTACTATCTTTTCAAAGATTGATTTGAAAAGCGGATATCATCAAATTCGGATTAGACCTGGAGACGAATGGAAGACAGCCTTCAAGACGAGAGAGGGGTTATACGAGTGGTTGGTTATGCCATTTGGTTTATCAAATGTGCCTGGTACGTTCATGTGGGTAATGAATCAAATCTTTAGACCATTCATTGGGAAATTCGTGGTGGTGTATTTTGATGATATTCTGATATACAGAAGAAGTATGGAGGAGCATGTTCAACATTTGAGGGAAGTGCTGATTATTCTTCGTAAGGAACAATTTTATGCAGCTACGAAGAAATATGTGTTCATGACTCGAAGTGTTTTATTCTTGGGATATGTTGTATCTGAGAAGGGAATCCAAGTGGACCAAAGTAAAGTTGAAGCTATTAGAAATTGGCCACAACCGAGAACTATCACTGAAGTTAGAAGTTTTCATGGATTGTCATCATTCTACCGAAGATTCATTCCACACTTCAGTAGCGTGATGGCACCAGTTACTGATTGTATGAAGGGGAAGCAATTTTCGTGGTCAGAGGAAGCAGGGTTTGCGTTTGAACGAATCAAAGAACTTTTGACGACAACACCAATTCTTGTATTACCAGATTTTCAGATGTTGTTTGAATTACACACTGATGCATCAAAGGTTGGGATTGGTGGAGTGTTGAGTCAGAGGGGACGTCCTATTGCATATTTCAGTGAGAAGCTATCAGAGGCAAAGATGAGATACAGTACATAAGATGTTGAGTTTTATGTTGTTGTGCAAGCTGTTAAACATTGGAGGCATTATCTATTTCAGAAAGAGTTTGTTCTTTACACTGATCATAAGGCGTTGAAACATTTGCAAGGACAGGATAAGATTTCTGCGAGACATGCATCATGGATTGCTTATCTACAGCAGTTTACTTTTGTCGTGAAACATAAATCTGGGGCAACGAATCGTGTGGCTGATGCTTTGAGTAGGAGGAGTCATTTGTTGACTACAATGAAAGTTGAGGTGATAGGGTTTGAATTATTTCCAGAGTTGATTAACGAAGATCCTTACTTTTCAAAGTTCGTTGAGAAAGTTAAGGATGGAGATACTGATGAATTTGTGTTGGTTGATGGTTTTCTGTTTAAAGGAAATCAGTTATGTATTCCAGAAAGCAGTTTGTGAATGAAGATTATCAAGGAGCTTCATGAGGAAGGACATGTGGGTAGAGACCGAACATTGCAATTAATCTCTTAATCCTACTATTGGCCATCGATGAGGAAAGAGGTTGAAAGGTTTGTGGAGAGATGTCATATATGTCAGGTTTCGAAGGGAACAACGACAAATGTAGGATTGTATATGCCGTTACCTGTGCCGACTAAACCATGGGTTGATATCAGCATGGATTTCGTTTTGGGTTTGCCGAGAACTCAAAGGGGGAATGATTCTATATTTGTTGTGGTGGACAGGTTTTCGAAAATGGCGCATTTTATTGCTTGTAAGAAGACGGCAGATGCTGTTCGTGTTGCTCGGTTATTTTTCAAGGAAATCTATCGACTTCATGGATTGCCAGAATCTATTGTGTCGGATAGGGATACTCGTTTTCTGAGCCACTTTTGGTTAAGTTTGTGGAAGATGGTTGGAACGAAGTTGAAATTTAGTAGCGCTTGTCATCCGCAAACAGATGGACAGACAGAAGTCGTTAACAGATCATTGGGAAATTTGTTGCGATGTCTTGTGAAGGATAATCTGAAGAGTTAGGACATGAAGTTATGTCAAGCAGAGTTTGCTCATAATCATGCAGTGAATCGTAGTACGGGATTCAGTCCATTTCAAATCGTATATTCAAGTTTGCCAAGGGGACCGTTGGATTTGACACTATTACCACAACCGAAGGGGACGGTTAAACGAGCTGCTGATTTTGTTGAAGGATTGACGGAATGTCATAAGATCGTTCAAGAACGATTGGAGAAGTCAAATGAGAAGTATAAGCAAACTGCAAATTTGAAGCGATGAAATGTTGAATTTAACGAAGGTGATTTGGTGTATGCTGTGTTAACGAAGGATCGTTTTCCAGTGGGCGCTTATAACAAGTTGAAAGCCAGAAAAATTGGTCCTGTCGAAGTTGTGAAACGAATTAATGAAAATGCTTATAAGTTGAAGCTGCCGGAGGATGTGTACACTTCTGACGTGTTCAATGTTAAGCATCTTGTACCATATTATGGAAATAAACAATCTGAGGGGGAAGAATTTACAAATTCGAGGATGAATTTTTCTCAACCAGGGAAGAATGATGCAGCACGATCTACAGAAGTTCAAAGGTTAGGTCGTTCACAAGATAAGGAAGTTTCGGTTTTAACTCTTAAGTCGTGCACGAGTCAGCCTAAAGAAGTTTCGGTTTTAACTCTTAACTCGTGCACGAGGCAGCCTAAAGAAGTTCCAGTTTTAACTCATAAGTCGTGCACGAGTCAGCCTAAGGAGTCACATGGGAAAGAGCTACGACCTAACCAAGAAAAGGAGAAGGAGTTACGACTTAAAGGCTTAAGTCGTTCGAGTTTGATGAGTCGTACACGACTCAACGACTCATCTATAAGTTGTCCACGACTTATCTTGAAGTAGGGGAATGTTCCAGCTATTAAAGGCTTAAGTCGTTCGAGTTTGATGAGTCGTACACGACTCAACGACTCATCTATAAGTCGTCCACGACTTATCTTGAAGCAGGGGAATATTCCAGCTATTAAAGGCTTTGAGTCGGAGGAAGGGCACGACATAGTTAAGTCGTTATGCCGCAAGAAGCTCATGTTGCTTGAGTCGTATGAGTCTTAGGTCGTAAGCCAGGTCATGCTAAGGCGTTATTTGTTTTGAGTCTTGAGCCGCGATTGTTAAGTCGGTAGGACGTTGGGTCGGCCGAAGGCTGTTGTGACATAATTAGTTGAGTCATGTACATGTGCGTGTGTTGTAATAGAGGAGTGTAGTACCTGTTAGGTCGGCAACGACCTAGATGAGTCGTAAGTCGGTCTGATGAGTATGTTGTGAGTATGCTATTGTGATAAGTCGGTGCGACTTAGTTAAGTCGTAAGTCGTATGCGACTTAAGGTCTGGGTCGAAACTTCTATAAATAGGGAGTGAGTTGTAACATTTAGGGGTTGTTGATTTTTGAATAAAATTTCTTGTTGTTAGCTTTGTGCTTTCAATTTAAATTGGTAGTTGAGTGTAATCTCCTATCTCCACTTTCGGTTATTCGAGTGCGCTTGAACCAACGATTGTTGAAGCCGATTCACGGAATCAAGTGCGCTTGATCAACGCTTGAAGAATTGAAGATCTTCTCTCACGGTATCGTGCGCGATCAACGTGTCGAAGCTAGCTAGAATTCGGTATCTTTGTGATCAACGAATTGGGCATTTCAGTATCTTCAATCCACCAATTGTTACTTCCATCGATCCATATCGTTTTGTTGATTATCCGCGTCACAACTGAAGTTAGATAAACAACTCAACACATCTTTCTTTCAATATGTTAATTAAATCCTAGAACAAATCCATAAAATTTTCAAAACCTTTAAGACAAACCCAAAGAATTCAAGCAAAGCAACTCCAGGTAAATCAGTCTCTGAGATTTCTTCTCCAAGATTCAGATTTTCAAGGATAAACTACCTCAAAATATAAAAAAAGAAATTCAAAGCTCAAGTTCAGTTTTTCCCAGTTTCAAACCCTATATTTCAAAAGTATTGTTCTCCTCAAACCTGTGAGTAAACATCTTAAAACAGTTTAATCTGATTTTAACCAAGGGCACGTGATGTTATTGATTTGACTTAAAGTCCTTCAGCTTGATCTTATCTGAATTGTTATATGTTGTTGAGCAGGTTTCTGTAGATATGTATGTATTGAACTCTGTTAATATTCAGTTTTGGGTTTGCCATAAAAATTCAAAAATCTCCCAATTTAAACCCTATTAGATTTTTATATTCGAATGGAAGTGGGGTGTAATTGAATGATGAAAATTTTAAAAATAGTTTCAGGGTTTAAAATTCAATAAATTATTTTTCAATTTAAAATAACAGTGTAAATTCATATTTGTTAACCCCGTTAAGACAACGGGTTAAGGCCTGGGACGATTTACGACATAACATACTTAACGGATCACGGGAAATCTACGGCTTAGCAAACCTCACGACTTAAGATGCGTGACAAGACAAAGCATGAACGACTTATGAATGGTACGACCTAACAGTTTAACGTGTTAAAGAAATGGCCAACTCAACGACTCAAGGGAGACAGCGACTCAATGGATCAAGGAGGGTACACGACTTAGGGTCTCCACGACCTAACGAGCTAAGGTCCAAACGACTTAAGGAAGTCTACGGCTTAAGAGATGGCATGGCTCAAGAAGGAAATAAGTTAACGACCTAAAGTTGTCTATGACTTACGACCTAGCATGAGTCGTAAACGACTTAGGAAAACAAAGCGACTCACATCTCAGAGAAACCCGCGACTTAAAGCCTCTGCGACTTAAGATATGTCATGTCTCAGGGAAAGCTTACGAGTTAAGGAGCTAACGACCTAACAGGATTAAGACCTAAGCGACCTAGGGAATGTCACGACTTAAGAAAGTCCACGACTTAAAGACGTTACGACCTAAAACTGCAGAGCCAAGATTTAAGTGCTGCCTCACTTTAAACCGTGACCTCTTAACTCGCGAACGAGTTAGGACTTATATCCAGATGAACGAAGAAAAGCTCAGAACCACTTCACTTACCCCACTGCCTGCTGACTCTTGGACCTTGAGTCGAGCGCGACTTACGACTCTACATGAGTCGTGCACGACTCATGACTTGAAAGAAAAATTACTGCCCAGGATCACACCTATAAATATGCAACCACCTCCAACGTTCAAAGGACTTTTGGATCATTCTCTTCGTGACATCAAGGCTCTACTATCTTCAAGACAATCTAAACTCCATCACTTCAAACTCACGCAAGATTTTTAGACCAGACTTCGCACAAAGATTCGACATATCCAATCATGGATTCAAAGAACTCTGTCATGACGAAGTCTTCTCTAGCTACTTGTCTTTTTGAATTGAGTTGGATTGTAATTGAAAGAGATTGTAATAAGTTGTAATTCAGTCAGCAACAAAAAGGATTGAAGTGGACGTAGGCTTGATCATAAGCCGAACCACTATAAAACTGCTGTTGTTTACTGTTTTTTTGCAGTTTTCTGCTTATACTCTGCTCCCGAATCATCGGGTGGTGCTTTCACAACTACACTTTACACACCGGGGTGTTAGCGTTCAAATTTTAGCGTTAACATTTTTGGTGCTTTCACCGAGAACTGAACTCAGGCGAATTATCATCATTGCTCCACGAAAGTTTGTTGAAGTAATCTCTCTGAAGACTAGAAGTTTATCTGAAATCATGGCTCCGGGGAGAAGGAGTAGATCTTTTAGATCTGGAAATGTTCAAGAGGGAACCTCCGCTCCCCTAGTGCCTAATCAAGCCACTTCACCTGTTGGGTTTACAAAAGCGGAGTTGGATGCTGTAATCTTAGGGCTGAACCAGCAGATAAATGCCCAAAGTGCACAATTGGAGGCTCAGAATGCCCAAAATGCCCTAATTTTGAATAAGTTGAACGATTTGCTTGGTCTAAACCGTCAACCAACGGGTAATGAAAGGAACTTTGCTGGCAACATTCATGAGGCTGAAGAAAGAAACATTCCTGAGAGGGCTGCCAGCCCCTTTGAGCGGACATTTCCTGAAGTTGGTGGATCTAAAGCTCGAAATGATGAGGGGTATCTTTCTGAAATGGTTCGACAAATCATGAAAGAAAGCATGCAAAGGAATGAAGACGAGAAGGAATGGGGTTTCGCTCCAAGTAAAACCCCGTTTACCGAAAGGATCTTAAAGGCTGAGTTCCCAAGGAAGTTCGTCCCTCCAACTATCCCAGCTTACAAGGGAACAAGTGATCCGAACGAATTCTTGTATAAGTATGATTGGCACATGACAGCTGCCAGAGCTTCTGATGAAATAAAGTGTCGATATTTTCCTGTATATTTGGAAGGTGTAGCTCTGCTTTGGTTCACCAAGCTACCAATTCGGTCTATAGATCAGTTTTCTGACCTAACGCGGAAATTCAAGGAGCAGTTCAGACTATATGCTTCAAAAGACAAAGATATCATGTCATTGTCAAGTTTAGAACAGAATCCAGGGGAAACTATCAGATCTTTCTTGAATCGCTTTAATATAGCGCTGGCCGAGGTAGAAAATACAGAACCACGGATGATCTTGACCTATCTGATGAGGGCCATCGACAAGTCGAGCGAATTTGAAAAATGACTTAACATGAAGGAACCAAATTCCCTTGAAAAATTCTACAAGAAAGCAGATGAGTTCATACGCCAGGAAAGCCATCCTGTACCGGTAATGGCAGTATTGGAAAAAGATGAAGATAACATTGCTGCTCCACGCAAGAATGAATCTGTATGACAGAAAAGGGAAAATAACGATGGGAAGAAACAGAAAAATCTGAAGAAGCCTCGTTCCTTCAAGTCATCAGAATATACCCCTTTATCAGATACACCAGAGCGCATTTACCTTGCCACTAAAGATTCTGTCGATTATCCTAAACCTCCCGTTTTGAGAACTGGGAAAAAAGCTGTACAAAGCGGGAAGTTTTGCTGCTTCCATAATCAACCTGGTCATGATACCGATGAATGCCGCCAATTGAAAATTTTGATTGAAGAATTGATAAGGGAAAACAAGCTGCAGCAATTTGTGGAAAAGAATAGCAGCAATCCCGCTTCGTCTAGTCAGGGGCAACGAGCTCCTGCTCATCAACCCAGGACAAGTGAGAAGACTACAGGGCATTAATCCGGAAGGCTTGTTATCAATGTCATTACGGGAGGTCCTCACCCAGCAGGCAGGAGATGGGGTGAGATGGAAAGGTATACCCGAGCTTTGAAGTATGTACCGGCCGAAGAAGATGTCTTTGTTTTGGAAGGTGCTACGCCCCTGAAGCAACAAAGAACTTTCAATGATGATATTGTGTTCAGAGCCAGGGATTCCACAGGTGTTGAAGCTCCTACTTTGGATCCCTTAGTCATCTCGGCTGGTATCGGGCCAGCTATTGTCAGAAGAGTTCTCATTGATTGTGGCGCATCCTGCAATATCCTCTTCAAGAAAACATTCGACCAAATGAAGATCCCTATGGCTGATGTGCAAGCCTCGTCGCAGAAAATTGCTGGCTTCATTGGGGAGCCAAAACAGCCGATAGGAACCGTTGATTTGCTTGTAGAAGTTGGAGAGGGAGAAAGAAAAGTAGTCCGCAAGCAAACTTTTATGATTGTCGACGAATTTTCTGCTTATAATGCTTTCCTTGGCCGTCCAACTCTCGTAGCATTCAAAGCAGTTCTGGCCCCATGGTGCCTCACCATTAAATTCCCCACAGATAATGGAGTGGGAGTTATAAAAGGGGATCAAAATGCTGGGCGGGAGTGTTATCTGACAGAGCTACGAGAAACAAGGAAAAGAGAAATGGGAAAGGGTGCGGCAACCCTAGTCCGCATCAAAGAACCAGCCTTGTAGCAATTACAGGGCGGACTCTGCACTGGCGAGCACAGCGGAGCACAGAAAGAGATGGATCCCAGAAAAGCCAGTGCAAGGGAGAATAGAGTGGTACCAGTGGAAACGACAGTACCAGTACCTGTTGACCCAAAGGACCCAAACAAGGTGTTGAATGTGGGTTCACAACTTAATATGTCAATTCAGAATACCTTAATATCTTTTTTAAAAGCAAATTTGGATGTTTTTGCTTGGACTCATGCCGATATGTGCGGAATATCCCCAGAAGTTGCAGTACGTGCTCTGAATATTGATCCAAAATTTACACCTGTGAAAAAGAAAAGGAAAACTTAAGGTCCAAAAAGGTCAGCAGCATTAAAAGAAGAAGTTGATCGGCTCATGGAGAATAACTTTATCAAAGAATCTACCTATCCGAATTGGGTTTCATATCCAGTGTTGGTTAAGAAAGCCAACGGAAAATGGAGACTGTGCATCGATTTTTCAGATCTAAACAAGTCCTGCCCCAAAGACTGCTTCCCGTTACCCAGGATCGATCAACTGGTAGATGTAACAGCGGGACACGAATTGTTATCTTTTATGGATGCCTACTCCGGATATAACCAGATCATGATGCATGAGCCAGATCAGGAGGACACGAGCTTTATCACCGATGTTGGTCTTTACTGCTACAGAGTTATGCCCTTCGGGTTGAAGAATGCGGGGGCAACCTACCAACGACTTGTTAATGCTATGTTCAAACCGCAATTGGGCAAGACTATGGAAGTCTACGTTGATGACATGTTAGTAAAGTCTAAGAAAGCAGTGGATCACATAGAACACTTAGCAGACATGTTCGCAGTCCTCCGAAAATACGTAATGAAGCTTAACCCTTTAAAATGTTCATTTGGAGTGGAATCCGGAAAGTTCTTAGGTTTCATCGTGAGCACTAGGGGCAATGAGGCTAGTCCAGCTCAAATTACAGCCTTAAAGGAAGTCAAAGCTCCTAAAACGAAGAAGGAATTGCAAAGTCTCAATGGAAAAGTCGTCGCCTTGAGTCGGTTCATTTCCAAATCCACTGATAAATGCATCCCATTCTTTGACGCCCTAAAGAAAGGAAAGAAAAACTTTGATTGGACTCCCGAATGCCAAAAAGCCTTTGATGAATTGAATCGCCATATGGAAACGCCTCCAATACTTTCTAGGCCTGGCGATGGTGAGGATCTTCTTATATACTTGGCAGTGTCATCTCATGCTTTAAGTGCAGCGCTGATACGAGAAGACAAGAGGATTCAACATCCAGTTTACTATATCAGCAAAAGACTCACTGGGGCAGAGATGAATTACTCCAAGTTGGAAAAACTCGCCTAGTGCCTACTGATTGCATCAAGGAAGTTGAGGCAATATTTCCAAGCTCATCCTATCAGAGTCCTCACTGATCAACCTTTAAAGCAAGTCCTGTTTCGCCCTGAGACTTCGGGTCGTCTTCTAAAGTGGAACATTGAACTCAGTCAATATGACATCACTTATCATCCCCGAAAAGCAATCAACGGACAAGCTTTAGCGGATTTCATCGCAGAATTCACAGATAAGGGTAACAGTAAGGAGGAAACGATCGACGATTCCCCAATCCAATGGAAGTTATATGTTGATGGCGCGAGAAATGACTACTGTTCTGGAGCCGGAGTTGTACTTGAGACCCCTGAAGGTCGGTCATTATGCTATGCACTGAGATTGGAATTTCCTTCAACAAACAATGAAGCAGAATACGAGGCTCTTATCACTGGCTTAAGAATTGCTAAAGAACTAAACATCCGAGCATTACAGATCTTCTGTGATTCTCATTTTATTGTATGCCAAGTCAAGAAGGAATTCCAAGCGAAAGGGGGAAATCTGCCCGCCTACTTATTAAAGGCTTGGGAACTCCTGGATGATTTCGATCATTACATGATAAGTCATATTCCTCGAGAAGAAAACACGAAAGCAGATTCTTTCGCAAAGAACTCTAGCACAGGCGAAGCTCAATTTCTAGCATTGACTCCAGTGGATGTCCTGTCGGCTCCAAGCATTGATGAGATGGATATTGATTGGATCATGAGTGTGTCCCAAGAGCAAGAATCATGGATGACTCCAATAACAGAATATCTTCTCAATGGCTCTTTACCGGAATATTCAAAAGAACGAAAGAAGCTACTGAGGAAAGCCTGTCGCTATATGGTCCAGGATGGCCAATTATACAGACGGGGATTCTCAATGCCGTTACTTCGATGTGTATCCAGGGAAGAGTCCAAAACAATCCTAGCTGAGGTACATGGGGGAGAATGTGGTGATCATTTAGGTGGTCAAACATTAGCAAAGAAGATTCTCCGATACGGATATTTTTGGCCAGAAATTAATCGAGATGCAGCAGACTATTCTCAAAAATGTGACAGATGCCAAAGATTCGCCATAATTCCTAGAGCACCTTCTACTGAACTCACACAGATGGTCAGTCCATGGCCGTTTGCAATATGGGGGATAGACCTTGTAGGACCGTTACCAACTGCCAAATCTGGAATTAAATATGCCATTGTGGCTGTAGATTATTTTACTAAATGGGCAGAAGCTGAACCACTGGCTACTATCACCTCTAAAAAGATGATAAGTTTTGTGACTAAAAGTATCATTTGCAGGTATGGTGTGCCTCAAAATATAATTACAGACAATGGTACTCAGTTCGAAAGTGAAGAATTTCAAGATTTTTGCAAACGATTCAAAATCCGAAAAAGCTTCTCAGCAGTAGCTCATCCGCAAGCAAACGCACAGGTGGAAGCAGTAAATAAAATTATCAAGTCAACCATCAAGAAGCGACTTGAAAGAGCAAAAGGTGGTTGGGTCGATAAGCTACCGCTAGCACTATGGGCATACAAAACTACCCACAGGACTACGACTGGGCATACTCCGTTTTCATTGGCATACGGATCAGAGGTAATGATTCCGGTAGAAACAGAGGTCCCTTCAGATAGAAGAATCCATTTCAATCAAGCGGAGAATGAAAAACTACAGCTTGAGGTACTAGATCTCCTTGATGAAAAAAGAGAAGAGGCTGAGCTCAGAATCGCATCTCATCAGCAAAGGATAGCCAGACATTTCAATTCCAAAGTTCGTCAACGCAGCTTTGAGATTGGAGATCTAGTCCTAAAGAGAATTATGACAGCGACAGGTGTGTTTGGGCCAAATTGGGAAGGACCATATGTCATAGGTCAAAAGCTTCTTGACGGCACATTCAAACTCATTACTGTCGAAGGAGATCAAATTCCAAGAGCTTGGAACAGCAATCACTTGCGCCCATACTTTACTTGATAGCTTTGTTGAAATATTGTAAAAAGAATTATGAATGTATGATTCCTGTAATTGAAAGCTATTGTAAAACCGATGCAAGTGAATAATGAAAGACTATAAAGTGGATGTAGGCCCAAATTCTTGGCCGAACCACTATAAATCTTGTGTTTCTTATTATTATTATTACATGTTTGCTTTATTTTCGATATGAAAAGTACATTAAATGTATTGCTAAAATGTCGATTTGAATTTTTGCAGACAACGAAAATAAAACTTGCACATTACAAGACTAAGTGATTCTGGTCATCATTCAGCAAAAAAATTTCGAGTCACAAAAGCACAAAAGTCCCGAATTCAAATCCTACATAGGAAGTGCTTCAATTGAACGACCAATGATTTCGCCGGAAACGGGCCATTGCTCGTAAATTGAGATCGTTTGAACAAACAAACATCCAATTAAGAAGCTTATGCCCGTTCTCGTGAACTTGCCTATCAATGAAGTACGCTTCCTTGGATTAAACAAACTACTTGTAAGAGAAGGGAGTGCAAGCTTGAAAAGAAAAAATAGAGAATCGCTGAAAAGGCATAAGCAAGTGGACGAGGAACAACTAAAGCCCTCTTCGGAGGCACGAGTCCTCTTCAGAGGCACAACTCTTCGGAGGATAAAGACCTCTAATGAGGCATATGCCGCAAAAAAGAAAGTTCTCTACTCAACCAAAAAAGATTGAAGAAGTCATGACCCTCCAACCATGAGAGAGTAACTTCCAGGCAATCCTCGGAGGCACATTTCACCAGGAGTTGAAGTGTTACAACCGCTCTTCGGAGTTTCACTTCACCGGAGTTGAAATGTAAAACAAAATAAAAGCCCTCTTCGGAGGCCCATTTCACCAGGAGTTGAAGTGGGACAGCCGCTCTTCGGAGTTTCACTTCACCGGAGTTGAAATGTAAAACAAAATAAAAGCCCTCTTCGGAGGCCCATTTCACCAGGAGTTGAAGTGCAACAGCCACTCTTCGGAGTTTCACTTCACCGGAGTTGAAATGTAAAGCTAAATAAAAGCCCTCTTCGGAGGCCCATTTCACCAGGAGTTGAAGTGCAAAAGCCTCTCTTCGGAGTTTCACTTCACCAGAGTTGAAATGCAAAAAAAAAAAAAAAGAAAGAAAGAGAGAGCCCCTCCCAAGTGGCAGAAACAAAAAGACCTCTTCCTAGAGGCACAATAAGACAGAAAGACCTCTTCCCAGAGGCATAAATGAAAAGACCTCCTCCCGGAGGCACAATCAAGCAGAAAGACCTCTTCGGAGGCACACGTTTCACCAAGATTGAAATAAAACTTCCAGGTGTTGAAACGTGAAAGAGTCTTCCTCAGAGGAGCAACTTTTTAAAGTAAAAAAAAAATTCCACATCAAAGGCACACTTTAACTTCCAAAGGAAGAATGAATTACTTATTCTAGAAAATTCTCTTCCTCAAAAAGAAGTTGAAGTACCTTTCAAATATCCGCTTTACCACATAGAAGATTTCATTCACTAAAATATGTATATGCACAAAGTAAAAAAGTGATATCTTCAAAAGATGAAGCATAGAAACTTGTTTGTACTTTTTTTTTATGAAATAATATTCCTCCAAATGTGGAATAATTATTCTCTAAAAAATAAAAGCACAAGTTCCTCATAAAATAAAGTATTACAATGGGCTTATGGTATAGGGGCAGCATGGCATAACTACATCGGTATGTTCAAACGGCAATTGGGCAAGACTATGGAAGTCTACGTCGATGACATGTTAGTAAAGTCTAAGAAAGCAGTAGATCACATAGAACACTTAGCAGACATGTTCGCAGTCCTTCGAAAATATGGAATGAAGCTTAACCCTTTAAAATGTTCATTTGGATTGGAATCCGGAAAGTTCTTAGGTTTCATCGTGAGCGCTAGAGGCATTGAGGCTAGTCCAGCTCAAATTACCGCCTTAAAGGAAGTCAAAGCTCCTAGAACGAAGAAGGAATTGCAGAGTCTCAATGGAAAAGTCGCCGCCTTGAGTCGGTTCATTTCCAAAGCCACTGATAAATGCATCCCATTCTTTGACGCCCTAAAGAAAGGAAAGAAAAACTTTGATTGGACTCCCGAATGCCAAAAAGCCTTTGATGAATTGATTCGCCACATGGAAACGCCTCCAATACTTTCTAGGCCTGGCGATGGTGAGGATCTTCATATATACTTGGCAGTATCATCTCATGCTTTAAGTGCAGCGCTGATACGAGAAGACAAGAGGATTCAACATCCAGTTTACTATATCAGCAAAAGACTCACTGGGGCAGAGGTGAATTACTCCAAGTTGGAAAAACTCGCCTATTGCCTACTAATTGCATCAAGGAAGTTGAGGCAATATTTCCAAGCTCATCCTATCAGAGTCCTCACCGATCAACCTTTAAAGCAAGTCCTATTTCGCCCTGAGACTTCGGGTCGTCTTCTAAAGTGGAATATTGAACTCAATCAATATGACATCACTTATCATCCCCGAAAAGCAATCAACGGACAAGCTTTAGCGGATTTCATCGCAGAATTCACAGATAAGGGTAACAGGGAGGAGGAAACGATCGATGATCCCCCAATCCAATGGAAGTTATATGTTGATGGCGCGAGAAATGACTACTGTTCTGGAGCCGGAGTTGTACTTGAGACCCCTGAAGGTCGGTCATTATGCTATGCACTAAGATTGGAATTTCCTTCAACGAACAATGAAGCAGAATACGAAGCTCTTATCGCTGGCCTAAGAATTGCTAAAGAACTAAACATCCGAGCATTACAGATCTTCAGTGATTCTCAGCTTATTGTATGCCAAGTCAGGAAGGAATTCCAAGCGAAAGGGGGAAATCTGCCTGCCTACATGTTAAAGGCTTGGGAACTCCTGGGTGATTTCGACCATTACATGATAAGTCATATTCCTCGGGAAGAAAGCACGAAAGTAGATTCTCTTCAAAGTACTCTAGCACAGGCGAAGCTCAATTTCTGGGGTTGACTCCAGTGGAGGTCCTGTCGGCTCCAAGCATTGATGAGATGGATATTGATTGGATCATGAGCGTGTCTCAAGAGCAAGACTCATGGATAACTCCAATAACAGAATATCTGCTCAATGGCTCTTTACCGGAAAATTCAAAAGAACGAAAGAAGCTACTAAGGAAAGCCTCTCGCTATATAGTCCAGGATGGCCAATTATACAGACAGGGATTCTCAATGACGTTACTTCGATGTGTATCTAGGGAAGAGTCCAAAACAATCCTAGCTGAGGTACATGGGGGAGAATGTGGTGATCATTTAGGTGGTCAAACTTTAGCAAAGAAGATTCTCCGATACGGATATTTTTGGCCAGAAATTAATCGAGATGCAGCAGACTATTCCGAAAATGTGACAGATGCCAAAGATTCGCAAAAATTCCTAGAGCACCTTCCACTGAACTCACACAGATGGTCAGTCCATGGCCGTTTGCAATATGGGGGATAGACCTTGTAGGACCGTTACCAACTGCCAAATCTGGAATTAAATATGCCATTGTGAATGTAGATTATTTTACTAAATGGCAGAAGCTGAACCACTGGCTACTATCACCTCTAAAAAGATGATAAGTTTTGTGACTAAAAATATCATTTGCAGGTATGGTGTGCCTCAAAAGATAATTACAGACAATGGTACTCAGTTCGAAAGTGAAGAATTCCAAGATTTTTGCAAACGATTCAAAATCCGAAAAAGCTTCTCAGCAGTAGCTCATCCGCAGGCAAACGGGTAGGTGGAAGCAGTAAATAAAATTATCAAGTCAACCATCAAGAAGCAACTTGAAAGAGCAAAAGGTGGTTGGGTCGATAAGCTACCGCTAGCACTATGGGCGTACAGAACTACCCACAAGACTGCGACTGGGCATACTCCGTTTTCATTGGCATACGGATCGGAGGCAATGATTCCGGTAGAAACAGAGGTCCCTTCACATAGAAGAATCCATTTCAATCAAGCGGATAATGAAAAACTACAGCTTGAGGCACTAGATCTCCTTGATGAAAAAAGAGAAGAGGCTGAGCTCAGAATCGCATATCATCAGCAAAGGATAGCCAGACATTTCAATTCCAAAGTTCGCCAACGCAGCTTTGAGATTGGAGATCTAGTCCTAAAGAGAATTATGACAGCGACAGGTGTGTTTGGGCCAAATTGGGAAGGACCATATGTCATAGGTCAGAATCTTCTTGACGGTACATTCAAACTCACTACTGTCGAAGGAGATCAAATTCCAAGAGCCTGGAACAGCAATCACTTGCGCCCATACTTTACTTGATAGCTTTGTTGGAATATTGTAAAAATAATTATGAATGTATGATTCCTGTAATTGAAAGCGATTGTAAAACCGATGCAAGTGAATAATGAAAGACTATAAAGTGGATGTAAGCCCAAATTCTTGGCCGAACCACTATAAATCTTGTGTTCATTATTATTATTACATGTTTGCTTTATTTTCGATATGAAAAGTACATTAAATGTATTGCTGAAATGTCGATTTAAATTTTTGCAGGCAACGAAAATAAAACTTGCACATTACAAGACCAAGTGATTCTTCTTATCATTCATAAAACAAATTCCAAGTCACAGAATTCCCGAACTTAAATCCTAGATAAGAAGTGCTTCAATTGAACGGCCAATGATTTCGCCGAAAACGGGCTCTAGCTAATAAATTGAGAAGTTTGAACAAACGAACATCCAATTAAGAAGCTTATGCCCGTTCTCGCGAACTGGCCTAGCAAGGAAGTAAACTTCTTTAGATTAAACAAACTACTTGTAAGAGAAGGGAGTGCGAGCTTGAAAAGAAAAAATAGAGGATCGCTAAAAAGGGCATAAGCAAGTGGACAAGGAACAACTAAAGCCCTCTTCGGAGGCACAAGTCCTTTTCAAAGGCACAACTCTTCGGAGGATAAAGACCTCCAACGAGGCATATGCCGCAAAAAATAAAGTTCTCTACTCAACCAAAAAAGATTGGAGGAGTCATGACCCTCCAACCATGAGAGAGTAACTTCCAGGCAATCCTCGGAGGCACATTTCACCAGGAGTTGAAGTGTGACAGCCGCTCTTCGGATTTTCACTTCGCCGGAGTTGAAATGTAAAACAAAATAAAAGACCTCTTCGGAGGCCCATTTCACCAGGAGTTGAAGTGCGACAGCCACTCTTCGGAGTTTCACTTCACCAGAGTTGAAATGTAAAACAAAATAAAATCCCTCTACGGAGGCCCATTTCGCCAGGAGTTGAAGTGCAACAGCCGCTCTTCGGAGTTTCACTTCACCAGAGATGAAATGCAAAAAAAAAAGAGAGCCTCTCCTAAGGGGCAGAAACAGAAAGACCTCTTCCCAGAGGCACAATAAGACAGAAAGACCTCTTCCCAGAGGCAGAAATGAAAGGACCTCCTCCCAGAGGCATAATCAAGCAGAAAGACCTCTTCGGAGGCACACGTTTCACCAAGATTGAAATAAAACATCCAGGTGTTGAAACGTGAAAAAGTCTTGCTCAGAGGTGCAACTTTTCAAAGAAACAAAAATCAAGAAGCCCTTTACTGTGGAAAGTTAAAAAAAAAATCCTCATTAAAAGCACACTTTAACTTTCAAAGGAAGAATGAATTACTTGTTCTAGAAAATTCTCTTCCTCAAAAAGAAGTTGAAGTACCTTACAAATACCCGCTTTACCAAATAGAAGATATCATTCAATAAAATGTGTATATGCACAAAATAAAAAGTGATATCTTCGAAGGTTGAAGCATAGAAACTTATTTGTGCTCTATTTTTTAATGAAATCATATTCCTCCATATGTGGAATAATTATTCTATAAAAAATAAAAGCACAAGTTCCTCATAAAATAAAATATTACAATGGGCTTATGGTATAGGGGCAGTATGGCATGACTACATCGATAAAATTGCGCTCGAACAATATATACCACAAGCTCACTGCAATATCGTACAAAGAAACTTGTACAAAAATGAATAGTAAATGCATTCTCAGATACAGACAGAAGTTTGTACAAAGAAAAAGAATCATTTTATTCAACACTATTTTATATACAGGTACAGGTTCCAAAGTAAAAAGCAAAAGAAAAGCAGGAGGCCGGTACCCGCACAATTTCCGGTCAGTACATGCAAAAAAGGCAAAAAGCGATATGAAAGCCACAGAACCAGAGCCATCATTTCTTCTTCCGCCCACCTTTTGAGCCCGCACCTGGCCGAATGACCAACTTTTTAGGCCGGCTTGTGCGGGTAGGGGATGAAGGAGAAAGGGGCTCGGTCGGACTTTCTTCCGTCTCTTCTTCGCCAGTTAAAGATCCTTCTTCTTCTTCTTCTTGGAAACTCCCTGCTTTCCTCTCTTCTTGGAGGAAGACCCACTCCCTGGAGAAAGAAGTTTGGATAACGGTTCAGCGTCGGAGCCAGTTGGTTCTGTAGTCCTATCGCTTCCTTCAGTTTCTTCTCCTTTCGGATCTTGAGAAGCAACGTGATCATCTAAGCCGTGAAGAGCTTCTATTTGCTCCTCTTGTGACCAGGGTTGCGAGGCAGAAGGAGGAGTGACCTTAAGAAGCGGGGAAGGAATAATTGGAGGAGGAGAAGCCTGAACAGTGCCCGGCGTTTTCTCTGCAGAAGGAAAAAAGTTCAAGTCAGTAAAAAGAGGAGACAATGGCTCGCTGAGATTCAAGAAGTAGTCAAAAAGCTCATCAAGTTCGTAAGAAACAGATGAGCAGTCTACTTGGGCAAGATTGTCAGTAGGGTTACCTGTAGAAGTCGGTTCCCTGACGTCAACTTCGTAAGCCTGTGCCTCGGCACTCTCGCCGCCTTCATCTCCACCTTGTATGCTTGTGATATCAGTGGTAACTTTAGTAGAAGATGGGGAATGAGAACTAGAACCGATAATGTCAATTTCGGCTGAAGGAGAAGGTTGAATTGGAGCAGTTGAGATTCTGAATATTCTCCTGTCGCTGTTTCGGCCCTTAATTTTGCAAGCTGTTCTCTCCCCCTAGCGAGAGCGGCACGAGCATCATCATCAAGATAGTGCTCCTCAAGAGCTGACTCAACATAGCCAGCGCTGCTACCACCGAGCATATCGAGTGCGGCCTCCCAAACTTCAGCCAGTGTAATTTCATACTTGGGGCCTAGAAAGGCGAGGCTACCGCGCCCCAAGATGCTATGCAGATAGAAATCAAATAATGTTGAGCTGATGTTGGCCCTCGTTGCCTCGTGAGATTCTTCAGCTGCAATTTTGCCGGCAACGGCCTCATCATGCTCTGTTTCGGCTTTAGAAAGTTGAAGCTTAAGCATTTGAATCTCCGCCTCTTGGGAGCTGTTCTTCTTCCGAAGCTCTTCAATATCAGCGACATAGCCCTAACTAATTCTTTTCTGCACTTCGAGCCTGTCTTCGGCATCCCTTTGGCTGGCATGAGCATCTCTTACTTGTTTTAGGAGCACTTCTTCTTTTTGAGAATAGGAGGTAGAGGAAGCAGCAAGCTCTTGTTTCAATTCTTCAACTTTTACTTCAAGCTCTTCATTATAAGAAGCAATGCTCCTCATCTCAGTGTCGTGTTGCTCAAGAACTTTTTGCCACTCGGCTTTATCGTTTTCCATAGTGAGCATGGCCTCTATGTTCGCACGATTAACCCTTTGGAGCTCGTCAATAAGTTTTTGCCAGTTCGACGTCCTCTCGATATCAAGCTTGACGGCATCGAGGTTTCGTAACATAGCAGACTTGTCAATGGGGACCAAGTCAAGGTCAAACCTTACTCCCTTCAGACACCACTGTGGAAACCGACTCTGCAAAGTGGCTGGACCCGGTCCGACTTGGAATTTGGGCCTACTAATTATTGTTTGGATGTCTGCCTTCCCGAGAGCAGGAGAGCCGGAAGTAATGTCGAGCGAGGCAGGAGCAGTAACCTTTTCAGGAGTTGTAAAGGTGTGCTTCTCACCATGTCGGGCTCGCTTGCTCGAATCTTCAACCATATGACTTTTTCCTCTGTCATCATGGGATTTTCTTTTATGGGAATCGTCGCCTCTCTGCGAAGAGTCGTGGCGCTCCTCCCTCTCTCTTCTCTCGTAACGCTCCTCTTGAGCCTTCTTCTCTTGAGCCTTTCGAGCGGCTCTTTCTTCATCAGATTCTCTGTAAGAGGGAAGGTAACGCCTGTAATCATATTGGCTATGCCTCCCGTAGCGCTGGAAATCATCATAGTAGGACCCGCTGCGCCCCATCGGAGAATCTGAAATAAAAAGAGCTAGAATTTAGAATTCTTCAAAGTACAAAAAGTCAGAAGCATAAAAGTGCCAAAAAAATTCTAAGTGTGTGTGGCGTGCAAACTACGCGCATCAAACTACGAACCACTCTTTAATTGTGGTGTGGTTGTGGGTGTAATAGTTAGCGTCAACTCTTGAGTCGACGGAGTCTGTTGCAGGACAGAAGTCGCTTCAACTATCGAAGAAGAAACCCCGGTAGTGATGGGATCATCTTTAAAGATCTCTTGTGAGGTGGCAAAGAGGTCACTCAACCCTTCGAAAGTATCGTCCCTGCTCTGCTTGGCAAGGCTAGTTTTTTCGGCGTCTTCGCCAGATTTCTGTGACAGTCGGGGAGATCCCTGGGGCTCTTCTTCCTCAATAACCGGGGCAAGTTCGACAGATGGCCCCGCAACATCAACCGAAGTGGAGCACATTACTAGCGAAACCTCGGGAGCAGGTCCTTTTGGTATGGATGTGTCTGTAGAAACCAGAGCATCTGATGCTTTAGGTGGGGAGTCTGGAATCTCGCAGGGGTGTGTGGAGCGAGAAGGGTGAAGAAGTCTGAACTGGTGAAGGAATTCGTCGTTCAGCAAAAATTTCATATCCCGTTCTTCAACCGGTACCGCTACAAGCCTCTCCAAGGTTGGCTTGTGACTGGGATCTCTACAAGGAGGGGGAAGCACTGAAATAAAAGAAAAGAAGTGATGACGAAGTTAACACATGGCAATTCGAACTTCAAAAGACTCAGAATATAAAGGAGGTAAAGGTAAATGATCTTACTTCCTTCTCTCCACACAGCATAAAACCCCGAGGGGCAATGGACATAGAAAAATTGAGTCAAAAACCCATGAGCACTATCAGGAAGATCGATGATCAATTTACGATTTCGAGCACTTCTCACGACAGTAATAGAGGGGTGATCTTTAGTCCTGGTGAAAGAGCACAGGAAGCAAATCTCGTCAAAGCTTGGGAATCGATCAAGCGTCCTCCTAAACAGCACACACAACCCCATTAAAATGGCATAAAGATTGGGGTGTAATTGGGACGGGGCGATGGCCAATTGACGAAGAAGTTGTTGAAAAA
Organism: Allium cepa; assembly: GCA_030765085.1. NCBI lineage: Eukaryota > Viridiplantae > Streptophyta > Magnoliopsida > Asparagales > Amaryllidaceae > Allium > Allium cepa. The sequence goes on along the minus strand of CM060935.1, from coordinate 269,329,488 downwards.
AGTCATTGAAAGGAGGAACGCCCCCACTCAAGCACATTTGTCGATTGACCGTTACAAAGCCAGGGGGTGCTATGTCAGCAGTGTTACTTCTCTCGGGAAGAATGGCATCTGATTCAGCAATGCCGAACTGAGCGCACAATTGGCGGAAAACTCTGTACGATAATGTAGAAGAGGCTCTTTCAGGAGGATTGACCAGCGGAGCCGGAATTACAGTTGCCTCTCCAGTCTGAACCGTTGTATCTTCTTCCTGAGAAGTCATTCTACACAAGCAACTGTATATTCAAATGTGAAGGTGCACGTTTCCTAAAAAGTGTGAAGTGTCGTGCAAAACTAATAAAAATAGCAAGTAAATAAAACTGGAATTAAACTAGTCGATGATTGGTCGATTACAAGATTTCAGAACTTGTTAATATAAAGTTCAAGCATAATATTAGTGCAGGCTGGTCAGTTTCAATTGACTATTTCAGTATTGCTGTAATATTTTACTTGAAATTGATGAAAGCACTTCATTCACACAATTTATTTGAGTTAATTATCTGTTATTAACTAATCTGTCATTTGACGTGGGCAGTCGATGGCAGTATATTTGTCCCATTTTTCTGCAAGTGTTGTGTTTAACAGGTTGATAGCGTTAAAGTTAGAATAATCTGTAAAGAAACGCAACAAAGTTCAAGCAGTATATTCTGGCAATTCAAATTGGAAGTACAATCAAGTTTTGTCGACATCTTGAAGTTTACAAATTTTTGTTCAAGCCATTTAGTCACAGTCCAAAATCCTTTAAGCCCTAAGTCGTTCACAACCTAACAGAGGGATGAAATTTGCTTAGGAAACCGTTCGGCAGTAAAAGATTGTCCATGTGCTGAGTCGTCCACGACCTAAAGGATAAGATGTCCACGACCTAAAGGTTAAAGTCGCAAAGCTTCAAATCAAGATAGTATGAATCCGGCTAAGTCCTAAGTCGTCAGGAAATTAACACGACCTAAAATTTGAGTCGTGTATAACCTAAGTCGGTCGATTCGAAAGCAAGCTAAGTCGTAAAAATGTCAAGTTATCCCCTCAACCAATTAACCCCTCTCCAACCCGATACCCGTTATCGCCTAAATAACATCAAATCATCATCCCCTCAACTAAGACTGTTATCCATTCACCCCATCAACTCATCAAACATCGATCCAAATCATCATGAAGCCACCATAAGTCTAGTGAGGTGCTGTAATCTTATGAATCGCGATGGCAACGTAGCTAACGGTGATTGTAATCGATCACAACTTGACCCAAAAACCAGGCAGGGCGTGTGAAGATGATTTGGGGTCAGGGGGTAAAAGATTGGTGTTTAAGAAATAGTCGCAGTTGGTTTAGGGATCAAGTTCAGTTACAATGTAATGGAAATGTAATGGAAAATATGAACTGTTGATCGATTATCTTGGATTTGCCTTCGAAAACTTGAAAAGTCGCTAATGGCGGAAAAGGATATTGAAGCAATAAAGAAGGAGGAAACGGGTTAATAGGCTACATAGAGGAAGAAGAGGAAAGTGAATGGACGCACGAGTTAGCCTATCCCTTAGGTCGCTCACGACCTTGCAGAATTAAGTCGAAGTACACAACCTACGACCTAGGTGTATACTTCGAGGGGCAAATGTTAACTCCGCTTTGGTAACGACCTAAGAGATAACACGAGTTAACAACCTAAAAGTATAACGACTTAGCGAGTTAAGGTATTGAGCGACTTAATGACTTAAAGAGTCCACGACTTAACAGTTTAAGAAGATGGACGACTTAAGGGACTGACGACTTACCAACATAAGGCATCCACCACTTAAGGTTTCTACGACTCAAGGGAAATAGCAACTCAACGGACCAAGAAGTCTACGACTTAAAGCCTCTGCGACTTAAGATATGTCATGTCTTAAGGGAAGTGCACGAGTTAAAGAGCTTGCGAGTTTAAAGCTTGCGAGTTAAGAACTAACGACCTAACAAAATTAAGACCTAAGCGACTTAGGGAATGTTACGACTTAAGAAAGTCCACGACTTAAAGACATTACGACCTAAGACTTAAAAGACAAGTTCAATACCATGCTGCAGTAAGATGACTCGTCGACGACTTACGACCTAGTTTAAGTCGTACACGACCTAAAACCGCAGAGCCAAGATTTTAGCACTGCCTCACTTTAAACCGTGACCTCTTAACTCACGAATGAGTTAGGACTTCAAATGAACAAAGAAAAGCTCAGAACCACACCACTTACTCCACTGCCTGCTGACTCTTGGACCTTGAGTCGAGCGCGACTTACGACTCTACTTGAGTCGTGCACGACTCATGACTTGAAAGAAAAATTACTGCCCAGGATCGCACCTACAAATACGCAACCACCTCCAACGTTCAAGGGACTTTTTGATCGTTCTCCTTGTGACATCAAGGCTCTACCATCTTCAAGACAATCTAAACTCCATCACTTCAAACTCACGCAAGATTTCTAGACCATACTTCGCACAAAGATTCGACATATCCAATCATGGATTCAAAGAACTCTGTCATGACGAAGTCTTCTCTAACTACTTGTCTTTTTGAATTGAGTTGGATTGTAATTGAAAGAGATTGTAATAAGTTGCAATCCAGTCAGCAATAAAAAGGATTGAAGTGGACGTAGGCTTGATCATAAGCCGAACCACTATAAAACTGCTGTTGTTAATCATAAGCCAAAGTGAAGCAAGTTTTAAACTTAAGGGGAAAGGTTATTAATCTGAAGGTTTAAAATCTGAAAGGGAATTGGGATTAAATTCAAGCAGGAATTGAAATAATTTTAAATTGAAGTGGATTCAATTTGAAATTAGTCCAAATTTATTTGGATAATTTGGAAAAATAAAGTTGAATAAGAATCAAATGGAATTTGATTTGAAGGTGGAAAGAAATTTAGAATTAATTAAACTTGAATTGGGAATAAATCAAATGGAAATTGCAGTTATTTAAATTGGTATTGGGTCAATTTAAATAGAAGTGGAAATTTAATTGAATGGATAGGGAAGTGAACAGTTTTGACTCTGGACTATTTTCAATATAAATTGTTTTAAAATAAACTTATTTTTCCAAGCTATTTAATAAACACTTCTTTATTAAAGCCAAATTATTTTATATTTGTTTTACAATTATTTTTGGAACTATTAACCATTTTTCAACAATTTTATAAACTAATTACTATTTTTCAATTATTATACAAATTAATTACTATTTTACAACTATTTTTCAATTATGTAAAAAAATTCTGAAACTATTTAACTATTTTCCAACTATTTTACAATTGGTTAACTATTTTACAGCTATTTTACAAACTAATAATTATTTTTCAACTACTTATCTATTTTAAAAAAATTCAAGCTATTTTCTAAATATAAACAGGTCGGAGTTCAAACTGTTACTGATTAAATACCCAACCGAGATAAGAATTGAAGTGATAATCCAAATGGGGATCAAGGCAATTGTAAATAAGTTAATGAAAATTTAAGTGAATGTGAATAGAAAGGAGATTGATTTAGTAAATAGTCAATGAAGATAATTACGTAGGATGTACGTAGATTATTCCTTTCACATAGTGATTTGATCCAGATATGAGCATAGAATTTCGAGATAGTTATATCGATCCAAGTTGGGAATTTTCACTCGATTTTCGACGGCGAACCTAGATATGGATTGTTGATTGGTTCTGGATATTCTCTATTATAGTTATAGCTATGTAAGGAGAATGACGGTTTCTGATCAAGAAACCAGATCTGAGTCCGCACTAGAAAGTTGGGTGAACGATACTTGTTCGGAAGTGAAATTATGTGATCAAGTGAGCGATCAGATTGGTATAGCGTATGGATGATATGTGTTCATCATACGGATTTGATTGAAATTGATATTAAAAAGAGTAATCAAATTTGAATATTTGATTTTGAATAAACAAAGTTAAATATCTTTGTTATATAAGATAAATCTCCCCTTGTTGAATCTATTGCCGGAAGAAATGGTTTTGGAAATGTTTGAAGTATAAAAGGAATTTTATACAAGTTTGAAATGATCCAAAGTTTTAACAATTATATATATCAACATATATATATAAAGGATCTTATGAGGATTTTGGAAAAAGGGTTTTGGGAACCTTTGGATTTGGAAAGGCTTTGATTTTTGGGTAAAATCAATATTGAATTTTGAAAGCCTAGTTTGAGAATTATCGAGTTTGGGATAATCGATTTTGTGTAAAGGAGCTTTGTATGAGATCATAGTAGGTGTATGGTTTGAAAGTTACTATATGTGTATAGTATAAAGTGTTTTGATGATGGCTCTGGGGAAAAGGCGCTCCATTGAAATGGACTTCTCACGAGTGCCGTCGGGTGGTGCTGCCTTGAGCCCCAAGGTGGGTTCTAAAGTTGATCCTGTGAGGAGTCCGGACAAAAATAGTTCCTGAGGATTATGAGTAGTGTGTACCATAGCGAAAATCGTGTGTGCCGCTGAGAGACAACGGTCTACGTTTGATTTTATATCGTTAGACTGCGACCTATGGTAACATAGCGAAAGTCGTGTGTGCCGCTGAGAGACAACAGCCTACGTTTGTTTTACATCGGTAGACTGCGACCTATGTAGGAGTGGAGAAGTTTCATTTTGATAGCGAAAATTGAGGGCGCCGATGCCTACAGTTACAAAGACTTTTGATCCGATGGCAACGTAACCCTGAAATGTAACTGCGATCTGTTGTAGGTTCGATGGCGTAATCGAGGGGCGCGGAGTGCCTACAGTTACATGGACTTTTGCTGCGATGACAACGTAACCCAGGATGTAACTGCGACCATGGATGGGGGTTATGATTTCCAGAGCATTCTCCCTAAAGATATATCCTCTATTTTCAAAATATATTTTCTACATTTTCAATAAAATTATTGTCCCAAGTATTTTCATTGTGTGTTGAAACGGGTTTACCAAGTACTTATAGATTTTCAGTTGTATGCCTGATCAACGTGTGACTGAATATCTATTAGAACAAGGACGGACTAGTCGAAACATCGAGTTATAAAAGTATTTTTATAAAAACTATTTTAGTAATATTACATAGATTTTTAAAGTAGTTTCGAAATGATCGAAGAAAATTTATTTGATTTTAAGCATTTAATAATTCTGGCTTCGTTCCTTTTCGAGGACGAAAAGATTCAAAGGGGGAGGAATGTGACGACCTGGGTTCTTGAACGTTTATTAATCGGAAATTAATTGATTTTATTTTTGGAGTATTAATTTATTAATCAAATAAATAAGTTTTTGATAATTAAAGATATTTGAATATATATGTTGATTTGGAAATTAAGTAAACATAGAATTCAAATATATTTATATGTATAAAGATAAACATATAGACAAGTGTTATGATGTTCAAATATAAATATACATAAGTAAGAATTTGTGTATTCAAGGCAAAAACAAAATATCTACGTATGTACAAGAATGGGATAAGTATGCTATCAATTCAAGTACAAAACAAGGTCAGTTTATTTTCCACAAAACAAAAATATTGTTATAAAAATAAATATAAATATATATACACAAGAAACTATGAAAATAACATAAGTATAAAAATAAATAAGAAATAAGAAATTAAATGTTTAGTAGTTTAACCTTTAAAAAAATTAAAATAACTATTGATGTAAAATAAATACCTTAAAGTTTACAGTTATAGAAAATAAAAACTTAAGATAATTCTAGAATTTATATGATACATGTAGTAATGAAATGGAATAAGGCAGCAGCAAATTTATACAAGTTAGTACATAAATCAAAATGAAATAAATATGAAATTGTGAAACAAGACAAATTCATTAATGCTAGCACAAAGAAATATCATATCAACCACCAAAAAATATCTCTGTCCAAGTTTGTACCAGTAAACAAACCCTGTACACACTTTGTTTCTACATATATATATATCATCTTCTTTGTCCATTCGTTCATCAACTTTGTAAACTAGAGAATAATCTCACAATTGAAGTTAGATAAACAACTCAACACATCTTTCTTTCAATTTTTGAATTAATTCTTGAAACAAATCCACAAAATTTTCAAAATCTGTAAGACAAACTCAAAGAATTCAAGCAAAGCAACTCCCGATAAATCAGTCTCTGAGATTTCTTCTCTAAGATTCATATTTTGAAGTATCAGCTACCTCAAAATATAAACAAAGAAATTCAATGCTCAAGTTCAGTTTTTCCCAATTTCAAGCCCCAAATTTCAGAAGCATTGTTCTGCTCAAACCTGTGAGTAAACATCTTAAAACAGTTTAATCTGGTTTTAACTAAGGGCACGTGATGTTATTGATTTGAATTAAAGTCCTTCAACTTGAACTTATCTGAATTATTATATGTTGTTGAGACGGTTGGTGTAGATATGTATGTATTGAACTCTATTGATACTCAGTTTTGGGTTTGCTATTAAAATTCAAAAATCTCCCATCTTAACCCTATTAAATTTTGATATTTGAATTGAAGTGGGGTGTTATTGTATGATGAAAATTTCAAAAATAGTTTAAGGGTTTAAAATTCAAAAAATTATTTTTAAATTTAAAATAATAGTGTAAATTCATATTCATGATAAAAATCAATAATTTTATTATCGATTTTGGATTGTATGGATGGAATCGTGGCAGGGAATCTTCATTTTTAATGCAAGGGTCATGATTTTTAATTTGCTAAATCGCTGGGAAAATCGAATTTAACATTTTGGGTATTTTGGATGATTGTCGTTGATCGCGGTGAAAGGAAGGACAAAATTTGGGTTGAAGGTGGCCTTGGGGACGTCGATCGAATGAAAAATAGGCAGATGATTTATCAGTAGACGTGGTGGCCAGGGATGTTCAGAGTAGGGTTTAGCTCTGAGTTATGGTCGAGATTGGTAACGGGGTTGCTGCATCTCCACCGGAGTATCGGACTCGAGAAGGTGAGGGGGAAAATGAAGCACGGTCTTCGATGAACCTATAGGCGAAGTTTCTTGGATGATGGTTATCAGAGGCGTCGTGACGAGGAGAATTTATGTTGATTGGTCAAGTTCCAGTTTCGTCTTGAAATGCTCGAACTCGATTATTGGCTTGTAACGATATCTAGGTGGATGGAATCAATAGGGGAGGCGATCGATGGCTTGCCGAAGGTGGAGTGGATCGCCGGAGTGTCGCCGTGGTGATGTGGACGTACAAGGGCCATTGCGTGTATCTGGATTTTTAAAGTTTTGGGAAGGAACGTTTTTAGTCGTAATATTTCGTGTTTTCTTAGTGTTTGAGCCGAAGCATTCGATAGTGCCAAAGCTGCTTTTAGGTGCATCAAAAGCTACTCGAGTATTGTCTCGAGAATGTCTCGAGAGATTTGTTGATGGCTTGGAAACAATTTTTGTTTCTAGTTTTTACTTTCCAGATTTGAACTTAAATGAACTTCAACTTTTGAAAGCCAAACTGAAATTTTAAACAAAGTTTCAACTAGGTTTTTTATAAAAAAAAAGGGTGTTTCAAGATTTTAAAACCAAAGTTGAGTTTACAAATGATTTCAAATTTTAAAGGAAAAACAAATGTTTAACCGGTTTTAAATTTAAATAAAAGTAAAATTTAAAACTTTAAATAATCAAGTTAAATCAATTTCTTGAAATTCATTTCTTTGTGATGAATGTTTTGAATAAATAAATTGTACGATTTGTTAACTTAGATGTTTAAGTTAAATACTTAAGTTATTTCCAAACTTCATTTGTAATGTAAAAGGTAACTGATAGGGAAATGATTTATCTTAAAACTTAATTTAAGTTTGATAATAAATGGAATAATTAAAGAATGATTAACTAATTGAATTTGTTAATGATTAAGGATTTATAAATTAACAATTAAGGTTTGCAAGTGATTTATTAACTTGTAAATTAAGGATTGTTAATTAATAAATAGACTAAGTAATTAATGTTTAATTTATTTTAAGCTTAATTAATAAATTAATTCACTAAAGTTAATTACTAAGATTAAATATTTTAATGATGCTTAAATATAATGTTTTATCTTAAGGATAGTTAAGATTTTAATGAGTTGGAATTAAGAAATTATAAGTTTATTTAATTACTTCTGATAAGGATTAATTAAGTAATTAATTAAGGTTAATTAATTTATAATAAGAGTAATTAAGTAATGATTACTTTGAATTAAAGCATGTTGATAAAAAAAGTTAAGGTTATTAATTAATAACTGAAGAATAATTAATCTGTAATTAAGGATTAATTTACTTGTTTAAATGGTAATTAAAGGACGAATTACTCAGTTATGATTCATGAGATGAATGAAATTAAGTTAAGAAAATTATATTGTTAATTTATTAAAGATTGTCACTTAGAATCGATTAAGTATAATTACTTAATGAGATTTGATAGTGTAATTACTAGTGTAAGTAATTGATAAATGAATTACTGGATGTAATTGATATAAGGGAAACTACTTGATGGGAAGTAATTAAAGGATAATTACTTGGTGGAACGGATTATATGATAATTACTCATTGTAATTAAAGGATTGATTAATATAGTTAATCAAGGAGTTAGTTTAATTGATGGGTAATTTAGGAAAGTTAATTTCTGATCGTGATTAATGATTGTAATTAAGTTAAAGGTTAATTATTAAATGAAATTAATGAAAGTAATTGAAGGATCGTTAATTAATGTAATTAACGAAAGTGATCAATCTTGCTTATGGATAATTGAATGATGGTGAGTACTTGAATTAGTTGATATTTCTGATTTGAATTGCTTTGTGATATGATATGTTGGGTGGTCGATGATAATGTCACTTACTATCAATTAAGAATTGCTGTGTAAAAGTGATATCTGCTAATTAAAGTTGAATTGTATTTAATTGAATAACTTGGGCTTGATGATATTGAATTCGAAGAGACCGGAGTCGGGTATTAGTGAATATCCGAAACCACTTCGATTCTTATAAATTGATATGTGGAACAAATAGGCTGGAATAGAATGATTTAAGTGAATTGAACCGTTTTTTATCTAAATTTTTGATATTTAGAAATTGATGTGTGATGTAAGTGATGTCTATAACAAACTGTGAACTTGTAAATTAATACAAGTTACCCCGGGTTTATATAAGTTGTGTGCTTTTATATTCCATGTTAGATGGTGTTACTCACGCTGGTTTCCAGCGTGACCCAGGTGTTACTTTGATGTAATGCTTGGGTCAGACCGATTATTACAGATTTTCAGATAAAGACGCTCTGGAGCTCACGAGGAGAGTTGGATGGCAAGAACATATGGGGTGCTTTCGCTATATTATACTGTTGTATATCTGAGGCATGATGATTGTGTATATCCAGTGTCTGTATATATGTATAACTCTGATGTATTAAAGTGAAACTTGAAAAGTACAGTTTTCCTTTGTATAACTGATATTATTTGTTATTATACTTTATCCGCTGCGAATATGAGATGTTGGTGATTCTGTTCTTATTCTTCTATCTCTTTTTTTCCTAACTATCTGGAATTTTCGGGTTCGATAAATTCCGGGTCGTTATAGTAATAATCATCTAAAGATGGTGAAAACTAAAACATCAAAACTTAAAGAAATCACGGATTGGCCATATCCTCGATTGCATGCCAAAGCAGTGCTACGCGCTCTACATCGTGACTAGTATTACTATTTGGTACCATAAAAATCATGATGACTGGATTCAAATAACATCTTAACATCGTGAACATCATGAATGACTAATGTCCATAACATCATAATGACTCCCAGTCACAAAGACCCGAGTTAATAACATCGTGTTGATCGGAGTAGCAACTACATCATGATGACTCCAATCGAGTACTCATGGTCTGTAGTACTAGTAGACATCGTGAATGTGTCTCAATTTCTCGGACAGAACCCAATAGGTGTTAACATATTTCCCATACCATAGTTCGCACCAAACGGTTTACTAGCCGTTAGTTGGTACCACACTAGTATAACATCATGAAAATATACTCAGACTCATCTCATTGGCGAGTAAATACAATACCATACCCGTCTCATCTCATTGACGAGTACTAGTAACTTGTCTCATCTCATTGACAAGTAAAAACAATCATAATACATATCAACATCATAAAATCATCATAAATAAGCTTACCGCATCTCATCGGCAAGTAAAAATAAAATCAAGATGGTTATTTATAACCATAATTCCAAATAGGAATTTCTAGCTCTTAATTCACCTCATTTCATCGGCGATTAAGAAATGCATCTTAAAATGATCCTTCATCTAATGTACTCCTAAATTGGAGTTCTTGGACCATATAATCTGCCCAAAATTTAATAACCTCTTAAATCATCTCAAACAGTTCATCAAAAGGGTTTCAATGGTATAAGTCCGATATTAAGCGATAAAGCAAATCCAAGTGTCTCTTACCACATGTTTTACTTTACCGTTTAATTGCCTTTCTTATACGTCTGAAATTCGCCAAAAAAAGTAATTTTATTTATAAAATAGTTTTATTACAGAAAACATAAATTTAAAACAATTTTTGGAAATCGATTATTAAGACCAATATTTGGAAATCCTTTATTATAGGAAATAATTCTACCTTTCTTTAGAAAAATAATTTAAAAAAATAATATGTAATAATAATTTGAAATGTCCGTGTATTTCAAATATGGTTTAGTGGAAACCATTCTCGAAAGCAATCAAAACTAAGAGGGATATCTCAAAACAGATAACTTGAATTCAATACGAATTCAATTCAAATTCAACCCAAATTAATTCAAACTCCATCTAAATTTGAATTTCAACTTCTTAAAATATCGCTAACCTACTGGTGGGCATCATATCTCTCAAAAAATCCCAAAACATCATCAAAACCGAAGAGAATGAGAGCGAAAACAAGCTAATACAATTCTATGGTCAACGATTGTTGTTGCTATCATTTATCTCTCAGGACAGCAACATACAACCATAATTTTGACCAAGAAAACTTCAAAATTCTAGAAAACACAATAATTAAAACTTATAGCTCACGGTCTAAGCTTTTCGGAACATCGAAAGTTATCAAAATCAGTTATGAAACGAAGATGTTATGGTTAAATTCGTTTCGGTTTCAAGCACAGGTCCAATATTGGTTTTGCTCTTGGGAAAGCAGCAGAAAAATAAAATTTTGACATAGCTAAACTCAAAACATGAAAGTTTTAGTACATGATTTATGATTTCTGGAACATCCAAAATTATTAAAATCGGTTGAGAAACGAAGAAGTTATGACCAATTTCGTTTCAGCTTCAAGGACAGAGCAAATATTGGTTTTGCTCTCGGATTAGCAATGGAAAAATTATATTTTGAAATAGCTAACCTCAAAATTGCAGAAAACTCAAAGCATTAAAGTTGTAGTACATAATTTTTTCTCATTGGAACCTCCAATGTTATCAAAATCAGTTAAGAAACCAAGAAGTTATGGCCAATTTCGTTTCAGCTTCAAGGACAGAGCAAAAATAATTCATACAGGCTTTAGAAATTCACAGATTATAACACATTGATGATACAGAGAGCTAGGGTTTATGTTTACACTCACCTTGCTGCAAGGATCAACCAACCTTCGAATTAGAGCCAAAGATGAGAGCTTTTAGCAAGAATAAACTCTTGAAACCTATACAGACTTGAGTAACAGCATGCAGGAACCAGAGACAAAATTAACAGATACTACTACAAAAACATGATTTTGATCAGGAGAATTGTTTTAGAATAGAGATTACCTAAGTTTTACTCTTGAATTAACATTCGAAATCATCAATCTTCATTCTAGATTGTTAAATTTAAGCGTTGGTTTGAGAAAGTAAAGAGGGTTTGAGCCATTATTCTTTTTTTCTTCTGAAAGCTATGAGAAGAGGCTGAGAAGAGTGTGTACAGGTAATACTTCTTCTTTCTCATTTATTTTCAAAATTACAAGATAATGATAGTGGATATGGGCTTTATCCTAAGCTAATAAAATAAATTAGCTTTTCTTTATAATTTAGCCACTAATTACATTAACAAAGCATACTTAAAATTTCAATCATAAATTTAAACTTCATTCCATACCAAAAAATTACAAAAAAATTTATTCATGCTAATAAAATGTTTTACACTCAAGATATAAGATTATTTAAATTATTAAAACATTTTATTAACATAATTCTCTATATTTAAAATAAATAATAATTTTACATTTTTAATTACAAAACCCATTATAATTAACATGATAAATTACGCAAAAATCACATTTTTGTGTAATAAATTTTTATAACCAATTAAAAATATAATTTTTCACCTAAATTATATTTTAAACTCAATTCCATCGTTATTTTAATTATATCTCATCTTAAAATTAATTACTTCTTTTAGAAAGTCATTAAAAAAAGTAAATAGCAATAATTTACAAAATTATTGCATTTACTCCAAATAAAACACATTTTCTCATTTTATTATCTCAAACCATCTTAATAAAGTTTCCTAAAATTTACTTTCCTCGTTTTATTCTCAAATATATTGTTATTCACAATAAGCAATTAAATTCTTCGTTTATTATTAATTCCTACTATTAAATTATAACCTCCATTATAATTTAATGTTCTCAGGTAATCATTGAAAGTGGGGTTGTTACATGATTCCTCAAACTTCATATTGATTATTTTATATATATATATATATATATATTAATAAATGATGTGTTAGAATAGTTTGTTATAGATTATTGTTGTGATATGAATTGTTGGATGCTATAGTAGCACTTGCCTGAATTTTGGTATTTTAAATACCATAAATTTTGTTTTTGAAATTGAAGGAGTTAAAAGAAGATTTTGAATATAAACATATGTATATCGAAGTTGGATTATTTTAAAATAAATTAATTTGGATAAAACGATAAATTGATATTGGGTTGTACATAACTATTTGGAAAATTATATTTTAAATAGAGATTTAAGTATAATTTATTTAGAAGATTTTTAAATGATGAATTTTTAAATGATACCATGAAAATATGGAAAGAAGTTGGAATCGATATTTCGATAGATTTGCAAAATAAATGAAAATTATGAGAAAATGTATTTATAAAATGAAATTTTATAAATAAGATTAATTTTTATATATAAGTAAAATCGAGGAAGTTTGTAAATTTACAAGTGATGTTATAAATAAGGGAAATGTGATCAGTGATAAATTGGGAGTATAGATTTCAAAGTGTAAATTTATATCAAGATATGAAAATAGTTTTCGGGAAAAATAGTGGACACTATTTTTGAAAAGTGAAAATGGTTAAGGAGATCGGAATGAAAGTGATGCTTTGGGAATCGAGATTAATTTATAAATTTAACTGGTTATTGAGATTTTAAAAATATATTTTTAATTTAAGAAGTTAAGTTGTTTTTTAAAAGGGAAAATTTATTTATCCAATTATGAATATTTAAGCTATTAGTAGTGAAATATTTGGAGAAGTAGATTTTTTAGATATTTACTATTTATTGAAATGAATTTGCATATCTATAATAAGCTTCATAAGTCAATTAGTTATTTGAGAATGTAGTAGGAAAAAATTTATCAATGTTTGCTAAAGTATTTAAAAATGACATGTTTTAAAAATAGATTATCATTCTTTAAAAATACTTGTTATACATATATAGAGTTTTGGAAATGGGTTTAAATTATTTATGAACTATCTCGAGATGTGGAAGCATATACGATTTTTAGAAATTTATAAATGAATATATGAGATTATAAGTGAGTATAATCGATTTTGGAAGATGTAAAAGAATTTAATGTGCATTTAGAAAAATATAGGAGATAAGATAAGAAAATTCATAAGTATTGGTATTTGAAATGATTTTGGAAAAATGGACTTAAAATATTTTCCTAAGTGAGGAAATGAACGGTTTTTGGAAATATTAGTGATGAAGGATTCGTATCAAGATATTTTCTAAGTAATGGATTATAAATCGAAGTCGAAAATATTTCACTAAGTGTTGCAGTGAGGTATGGGTGCAAATATCATGTTATGGAAATATGTATTTAGAAATGTTTTCAAATATTGAAAAAATTTGAAAGAGGTTTGAATATATATCTTATAAAGTTATTTTGAGAATAATTTTTTTTTAAATTTATGATAAGGACTGATGTCTACTTATGGAAGTTTTATTGATAGTTAAATAATCGATTATCAAAGTTGGCCAAATTCATTGTTCAGAACGGGATCGGTTTTAATTACCCCAAACCCACTTCGATCCAGTTTGAACATTATTAATGGTGAAATCGTGAAGATGGGGAAGATGGTGATTCGGTTTGTCCAGACCGAGGACAACCTTTATGGACGAATGCTATTAGAACATCGTCATTGGTGGACGACGAGCATTCTAAGTGAAATTTTTCTTTAAAGGTAAATGTTAGCCTCAAGCCTTATCAACTGGAAATGAGTAAAACAGGGGAGATGTAGCAAGGCTAAGTGGGTCGCACCCAATTAGGGTATGCTATCACCTTTCTAGATGACCATGGAAATATACATAAATTATGGATATGGTTATGCATGGAAAAGTGAGCGCTCATTTTTAAGGGTAGGAACACCCGGGGTGATAACATATTCGGTTTTTCCTAGGTTACGGATAGGGCCGGTCTTGTGTGGCAAGGGATCCGGGCGAGGTCCTCCAAACATTTTTCTAGAGGTTTGCTGTGATGGTAGGTACCCCAATAGCCCAGTCATTGTATGGAATCCATTCTCTAATAAGTGCCATATGGTTTTGATTATGCTCAACTATGCTGAAATGTAAGTTGCAAGCATTTTGGCTATTTTCTGCTTACTTTGTTTAGACACTATTATAATATCAGATGATTTTGATAAAAATATTTTGGTTAACATAAGGGAAAAACCCGTCGTGTTTATGTATAACGTGGTCTTACAAGATACCATTGTTTTTCAAAGGATTTTTGGTAACTTTAATAGTTAAAATTGTGTGTGTTTTCTCACGCTGGTTTTTCCAGACTGACTCGAGTGTTGTTTTATTATAATGCTTGGGTCAAACCGAGCATACAGATTCAAGATAGGATGCTGTGGAGATCAGGAAATGAGCTGGATGATAGAGACATATCTTTGTACTTGGTTTATGTTTTCGATGTGTGAGGACAAGTTCTCATAACTTTTAGATTGATTGCTGTCTATTGTACTTGGATAAAGGTATGTATTAATAGTACCATTCTTGTATTTAAAAACTATTATTATATATTATAATATTCCCACTACGATCATGAGATTCCGTGTTGTTCTTTTCTGTTTCTTCTTCTACATTTTCTTCTTTACACTAGCAATCGGCTTTTCGGGCACATGGATATTCAGCATGCTACATAGTGAACGTATAGATGTCGAATTTTCGAGGTTCGAAAATCCTTGGTTTCTACATGTCTGTAAAGGGTAGGCCGATGTTGTGTTGGAAGGGATTGATAGGTTCGATCTCATTACATTTTCTAAACGTATACCACGATAGGTGGTACCCCAGTGCCTAGTCATTGTATGGAATCCATTCTCCAATAAGTGTCATACAGTTTTGATTATGCCCAACTATTTAGAAATATGAGATGTAAGCATTTCAGCTATTTTAATATGTACTTGTACTTAGATATTATTATAATAATGCAAGATTTTTATATAAAAGTAGTTTAGTTATCGTAGGGTAAAAACCCATCATGTTTATGTGTGGCTTGGTCTTACGAGATACCTTTTGATTTAAAAGATTCTGTATAACTTTAAATCCAGTTGGGTGTACTTTTCTAATGCTAGTTTTCCAAACTGACTCAATGTTGTTTTATTATAATGCTCGGGACAGACCGAGTATATTACAGTTTTGTTTGGTTGATTGGATTTTCAAGAGATGAGTTGGAGGCCCAAAGACGTACTCACGTGGATGGTTATATTTTCCACTGTACTCATTGATGTACCATCATCAATTGTGAGGCCAGACTGTTATAGCTATCCAGGCTAAAATAGGTTAGTATACTCTGATTGATGTTTGTATATGTACATATTACATTTTTGCTTTTGTGTAAAGACTTGTGATATATTATAGATTATTCGTTCTGCTGTGAGATTGTATGTTGTTTAGTTTTCTTCTTATCTACTTTCTTCTTCTTGTCCCCTAACGATTCAGTTTCTCGACATTTGATTTCTCGACATGTGATACAGTGGACATATTAGTGTCAATTTTCGAGGGTCAAAATTCACGATCATTACATTTGGTATCGAAGCTGAAGGTTAAGCGAGAACCTTAGCTTTGGTGGGGTAACTCATTAGAGATAGGGACATTAGCATCCTATAGTGAGTTTGAGTGTGTGTGTCTATATACACACAAACAAACATATGAGCGTTTGTTTGTACTGGTATAAAAATTGTTTAATACAGTGTTGGCTTATCTATTGTGTGGCTTATGGATTCTGGTCAATACGAGTGATTAACGTCATTGATAGGGATCTCTAAACACTTGAACAGTGAAATTCGACATGGTATTGTTTTAAAATTGGGTAAATGAAATAATTCTACCCTAATTATAGTATTATATATAAAGATATAATTTTTTCAATAATTATTATGGTATATGTTAACCCCGTTTAGTCAACGAGTTAAGACCTGGGGCGACTCACGACTTAAGGGAATGCACGGCTCAAAGAAGGAATACGACCTAATGATTGAACGACTTAACGAGTTGAAAAATTAGCGACTTACGACATAGAGAAGTCTGCGACTTAATGGTTTAAGAGATGGCATGGCCAAGGAAAGAAGTGAGTGAACGACTCAGAGCTATCCATGACTCATCAACTTGAGGTTCCTAACGACTCAGTGGGTCTATGACTCAAGAGGATTTACGACTTAAAGAAGCAGACCGACTCAAGGCCTCCAACGACTCAACGAGTTAAAGAGCTACGACCTAGTGACTCAAGATAGGAAAAAGCGCAAGCAACTGCATTTAAATCGTGACTGATCTACGACCTAGGATAAGCCGTTCACGACCTAAAACTACAGAACATAAATTTAATGCTTCCTTATCTCGTGACCTTTGACTCGCAAACGAGTCAAGACTTGTATCCAGGTGAACAACTCAGTACCGCTTCTAACGCTTGACCCTTAAGTCGAGCGCGACCTACGACTTCCCCTGAGTCGGGCATGACTCATGACTTGGGCGAAAACTGCTGCCTAAAATTCTCTATAAATAGAGGGCCATCTCCAACTTTGGAGGGACTTTTGGCCGACCATTCCAAGCGCCGATACTCTGCAGAATTCTCTACTCATTCAACACTTCAAGTACTCCAAACACCAAAGACACTACGTCGATCTCGAAGAGGAAATCTACATCATTTCAACATGAATTCGAAAGATTATTCTCTATCAAAGTTTGATCTACTGGTCTAAAGTGTGTTGTAATTGAAGATTGTTGTTAAGTTGTAATCAAATTCAATAATAAAGAGAGTTAAAGTGGACGTAAGCTTACCTTGAGCCGAACCACTATAAAAATTGTTGTCTTTCCTGCTTTCTTCTGTATTTTCTCTACTTTCTTGTGGTTCCCGTATACACGGGTGGTGCTTTCATCCAACTTTATTTCACACCGGGGTGTTAGCGTCTGATTTTCACGTTAACATTTTTGGTGCTTTCACCGAGAGGGGCTGAATTCAGGTGAATTATCATCATTGCTCCACGAAAGTTTGTTGAAGTAATCTCACTGAAGACTGGAAGTTTATCTGAAATCATGGCTCCAGGGAGAAGGAGTAGATCTGTTAGATCTGGAAATGTTCAAGAGGGAACCTCCGCTTCCCCAGTACCTAATCAAGCCACTCCACCTGTTGGGGTTACAAAAGCAGAGTTGGATGTTGTAATCTTGGGGCTGAACTAGCAGATAAATGCCCAAAATGCACAATTGGAGGTTCAGAATGCCCAAAATGCTCTAATTTTGAATAGGTTGAACGATTTGCTTGGGGCAAACCGTCAACCAACGAGTAATGAAAGGAACTTTGCTGGCAACGTTCATGATGCTGAAGAAAGGAACGGTCCTGAGAGGGCTGCCAGCCCCTTTGAGTAGACACTTCCTGAAGTTGGTGGATCTAAAGCTCGAAATGATGAGGGGTATCTTTCTGAAATGGTTCGACAAATCATGAAAGAGAACATGCAAAGGGATGAAGACGAGAAAGAATGGGGTTTCTCTCCAAGTAAAACCCCGTTTACGGAAAGGATCTTAAAGGCTGAGTTTTCGAGGAAGTTCGTCCCTCCAACCATTCCAGCTTATAAAGGGACAAGCGATCCGAACGAATTCTTGTATAAGTATGATTGGCACATGACAGGTGCCAGAGCTTCTGATGAAATATAGTGCCGATATTTTCCTGTATATCTGGAAGGTGTAGCTCTGCTTTGGTTCACCAAGCTACCAATCCGGTCTATAGATCAGTTTTCTGACCTAACCTGGAAATTCAAGGAGCAGTTCAGACTATATGCTTCAAAAGCCAAAGATATCATGTCGTTGTCAAGTTTAGAACAGAATCCAGGGGAAACAATCAGATCTTTCTTGAATCGCTTTAATATAGCGCTGGCTGAGGTAGACAATGCAGAACCACGGATGATCTTGACTTATCTGATGAGGGCCATTGACAAGTCGAGCGAATTTGGAAAATGGCTAAACATGAAGGAACTAAATTCCCTTGAAAAATTCTACAAGAAAGCAGATGAGTTCATACGCCTGGAAAGCCGTCCTGTACCGGTAAAGGCAGTATTGGAAAAAGCTGAAGATAACATTGCTGCTCCACGCAAGAATGAATCTGTAGGACATAAAAGGGAAAATAACGATGGAAAGAAACAGAAAAATCTGAAGAAGCCTCGTTCCTTCAAGCCATCGGAATATACTCCTTTATCAGATACGCCGGAGCGTATTTACCTTGCCACTAAAGATTCCGTTGACTATCTTAAACCTCCTGTTCTCAGAACCGGGAAAAGAGCTATACAAAGTGGGAAGTTCTGCCGCTTCCATAATCAACCCGGTCATGATACCGACGAATGCCGCCAATTGAAGAATTAGATTGAAGAGTTGATAAGGGAAAACAAGCTGAAGCAATTTGTGGAAAAGAATAGCAGCAATCCTGCTTCGTCTAGTCAGGGGCAACAAGCTCCTGCTCATCAACCTAGGACAAGTGAAAAGGCTGCAGGGCATGAATTCGGAAGGCCTGTTATCAATGTTATTACGGGAGGACCTCACCCAGCAGGCAGGAGCTGGGGTGAGATGGAAAGGTATACCCGGGCTTTGAAATATGTACCGGCCGAAGAAGATGTCTTTGTTTTGGAAGACGCTACGCCCCTGAAACAACAAAGAACTTTCAATGATAATAATGTGTTCAGAGCCAGGGATTCGACAGGTGTTGAAGCTCCTACCTTGGATCCCTTAGTCATCTCGGCTGGTATCGGGCCAGCTATTGTCAGAAGAGTTCTCATTGATTATGGCGCATCCTGCAATATCCTCTTCAAGAAAACATTCGACCAAATGAAGATCCATATGGCTGATGTGCAAGCCTCGTCGCAGAAAATCGCTGGCTTCACTGGGGAGCCAAAGCAGCCGATAGGAACCATTGATTTGCTTGTAGAACTTGGAGAGGGAGAAAGAAAAGTAGTCCGCAAGCAAACTTTTGTGATTGTCGACGAATTTTCTGCTTATAATGCTTTCCTTAGCCGTCCAACTCTTGCAGCGTTCAAAGCTGTTCTGGCCCCATGGTGCCTCACCATTAAATTCCCCACAGACAATGGAGTAGGAGTTATAAAAGGGGATCAAAATGCTGGGCGGGAGTGTTATCTGACAGAGCTGCGAGAGGCAAGGAAAAGAGAAATGGGAAAGGATGCGCCAACCCCAGTCCGCATCAAAGAACCAACCTTGTAGCAATTACAGGGTGGACCCTGCACTGGCGAGCATAGCGGAGCACGAAAAGAGATGGATCCTGGAAAAGCCAGTGCAGGGAAGAATAGAGTGGTACCGGTGGAAACGACGGTACCGGTACCTGTTGACCCGAAGGACCCAAATAAGGTGTTAAATGTGGGTTCACAACTTAATGTGTCGATTCAGAATATCTTAATATCTTTTTTGAATGCAAATTTGGATGTTTTCGCTTGGACTCATACCGATATGTGCGGAATATCCCCAGAAGTTGCAGTACACGCTCTGAATATTGATCCAAAGTTTACGCCTGTGAAACAGAAAAGAAGAACCCAAGGTCCAGAAAGGTCAGCAGCATTAAAAGAAGAAGTTGATCGGCTCATGGAGAATGACTTTATCAAAGAATCTACCTATCCGAATTGGGTTTCAAATCCAGTGCTGGTTAAGAAAGCCAACGGAAAATGGAGAGTGTGCATCGATTTTTCAGATCTAAACAAGGCCTGCCCCAAAGACTGCTTCCCATTAGCCAGGATCGATCAACTGGTAGATGGGACAGCGGGATATGAATTGTTATCTTTTATGGATGCCTACTCCGGATATAACCAGATCATGATGCATGATCCAGATCAGGAGGACACGAGCTTTATCACCGATGTTGGTCTTTACTGCTACAGAGTTATGCCCTTCGAGCTGAAGAATGCAGGGGCAACCTACCAAAGACTTGTTAATGCTATGTTCAAACCGCAATTGGGCAAGACTATGGAAGTCTACGTCGACAATATGTTAGTAAAGTCTAAGAAAGCAGTGGATCACATAGAACACTTAGAAGAAATGTTCGCAGTCCTCCGGAAATACGGAATGAAGCTTAACCCTTTAAAATGTTCGTTTGGGGTGGAGTCCGGAAAGTTCTTAGGTTTCATCGTAAGCGCTAGGGGCATTGAAGCCAGTCCAGCTCAAATTACCGCCTTAAAAGAAGTCAAGGCTCCTAGAACGAAGAAGGAATTGCAAAGTCTCAACGGAAAAGTCGCCGCCTTGAGTCGGTTCATTTCCAAAGCTACTGATAAATGCATCCCATTCTTTGACGCTCTAAAGAAAGGAAAGAAAAACTTTGATTGGACTCCCGAATGCCAAAAAGCCTTTGATGAATTGATTCGTCATATGGAAACGCCTCCAATACTTACTAGCCCGGCGATGGTGAGAATCTTCTTATATACTTGGCCGTATCATCTCATGCTCTAAGTACAGCGCTGATACGAGAAGACAGGGGGATCAACATCTGGTTTACTATATCAGCAAAAGACTCACTGGGGCAGAGATGAATTAGTCCAAGTTGGAAAAACTCGCCTACTGTCTACTGATTGCATCGAGGAAGTTGAGGCAATATTTCCAAGCTCATCCTATCAGAGTCCTCACTGATCAACCTCTAAAGCAAGTCTTGTTTCGCCCTGAGACTTCGGGTCGTCTTCTAAAGTGGAACATTGAACTCGGTCAATATGACATCACTTATCACCCCCAAAAGCAATCAACGGACAAGCTTTAGCGGATTTCATCGCAGAATTCACAGATAAGGGTAACGGTGGGGAAGAAACGATCGATGATTCCCCAATCCAGTGGAAGTTATATGTTGATGGCGCGAGAAATGACTACTGTTCTGGAGCCGGGGTTGTACTTGAAACCCCTGAAGTTCGGTCATTATGCTATGCGCTAAGATTGGAATTTCCTTCAACGAACAATGAAGCAGAATCCGAAGCTCTTATCGCTGGCTTGAGAATTGCTAAAGAACTAAACATCCGAGCATTACAGATCTTCAGTGATTCCCAGCTTATTGTATGCTAAGTGAAGAAGGAATTTCAAGCGAAAGGGGGAAATCTGCCTGCCTACTTGTCAAAGGCCTGGGAACTTCTATGTGACTTCGATCACTACACGATAAGCCATATTCCTCGAGAAGAAAACACGAAAGCAGATTCTCTCGCAAAGTACTCTAGCACAGGCGAAGCTCAATTTCTGGGGTTAGCTCCAGTGGAAGTCCTGTCGGCTCCAAGCATTAATGAGATGGATATTGATTGGATCATGAGTGTGTCTCAAGAGCAAGAATCATGGATGACTCCAATAACAGAATATCTGCTCAATGGCTCTTTACCGGAAAATTCAAAAGAACGACAGAAGCTACTGAGGAAAGCCTCTTGCTATATAGTCTAGGATGGCCAATTATACAGACGGGGATTCTCAATGCCATTACTTCGATGTGTATCCAGGGAAGAGTCCAAAACAATCCTAGCTGAGGTACATGGAGGAGAATGTGGTGATCATTTAGGTGGTCAAACTTTAGCAAAGAAGGTTCTCCGATACGGATATTTTTGGCCAGAAATTAATCGAGATGCTGCAGACTATTCCCGAAAATGTGATAGATGCCAAAGATTTGCCAAAATTCCTAGAGCACCTTCTACTGAACTCACACAGATAGTCAGTCCATGGCCATTTGCAATCTGAGGGATAGACCTTATAGGACATTTACCAACTGTCAAATTTGGAATCAAATATGCCATTGTTGCTGTAGATTATTTTACTAAATGGGTTGAAGCTGAACCATTAGCTACTATCACCTCTAAAAAGATGATAAATTTTGTGACTAAAAGTATCATTTGCAGATATGGTGTGCCTCAAAAGATAATTACAGATAATGGTACTCAATTCGAAAGTGAGGAATTCCAAGATTTTTGCAAGCGATTCAAAATCAGAAAAAGCTTCTCAACAGTGGCTCATCCGCAGGCAAACGGGCAGGTGGAAGCAGTAAACAAAATTATCAAGTCAACCATCAAGAAGCAACTCGAAAGAGCAAAAGGTGGTTGGGTCGATAAGCTACCACTAGCACTATGGGCATACAGAACCACCCACAAAACTGCGACTGGGCATACTCCGTTTTCATTGGCATATGGGTCAGAAGCAATGATTCCGGTAGAAACAGAGGTCCCTTCACATAGAAGAATCCATTTCAATCAAGCGGAGAATGAAAAACTACAGCTTGAGGCACTAGATCTCCTTGATGAAAAAAGAGAAGAGGCTAAGCTCAGAATTGCAGCTCATCAGCAAAGGATAGCCAGACATTTCAATTCCAAAGTTCGCCAACGCAGCTTTGAGATTAGAGATCTAGTCCTGAAGAGAATTATGACGGCGACATGTGTGTTTGGGCCAAATTGGGAAGGACCATATGTCATAGGTCAGAAGCTTCTTGACGGCACATTCAAACTCACTATTATCGAAGGAGATCAAATTCCAAGGGCTTGGAACAGCAATCACTTGCGTCCATACTTTACTTGAAAGCTTTGTTGAAATATTGTAAAAAGAATTATGAATGTATGATTCTTGTAATTGAAAGCAACTGTAAAGCCCATGCAAGTGAATAATGAAAGACTATAAAGTGGATGTAGGCCCAAATTCTTGGTCGAACCACTATAAATCTTGTGTTCCTTATTATTATTACATGTTTGCTTTATTTTCGATATGAAAAGTACATTAAATGTATTGCTGAAATGTCGACTTAAATTTTTGCAGACAATGAAAATAAAACTTGCACGTTACAAGACCAAGTGATTCTTGTTATCATTCAACAAACAAATTTCGAGTCACAAAAGCCCCGAATTCAAATCCTAGATAGGAAGTGCTTCAATTGAACGACCAATGATTTCGCCGGAAACGGGCCCTTGCTAATAAATTGAGATCGTTTGAACAAACAAACATCCAATTAAGAAGCTTATGCCCGTTCTCGCGAACTTGCCTAGCAATGAAGTACACTTCTTTGGATTAAACAAACTACTTGCAAGTGAAGGGAGTGTGAGCTTGAAAAGAAAAACAGAGGATCGCTGAAAAGGCATAAGCAAGTGGACAAGGAACAACTAAAGCCCTCTTTGGAGGCACAAGCCCTCTTCGGAGGCACAACTCTTCGGAGGATAAAGACCTCTAACGAGGCATATGCCGCAAAAAAGAAAGTTCTCTACTCAACAAAAAAGATTGGAGGAGTCATGACCCTCCAACTATGAGAGAGTAACTTCCAGGCGATCAAAGCCCTCTTCGGAGGCACATTTCACCAGGAGTTGAAGTGTAAGAGCCCCTCTTTGGAGGCCCACTTCACCAGAGTTGAAATGCCAAACAAAATAAAGCCCTCTTCAGAGGCACATTTCACCAGGAGTTAAAGTGTAAGAGCCGCTCTTCGGAGGTCCACTTCATCAGAGTTGAAATGCAAAACAAAGTAAAGCCCTCTTCGAAGGCACATTTCACCAAGAGTTGAAGTGCAACAGCCGCTCTTCGGAGTTTCACTTCACCAAAGTTGAAATACAAAAAAAAAAAAAGACCTCTTCCCAGAGGCAGAAATGAAAAGACCTCCTCCCGGAGGCACAATCAAGCAGAAAGACCTCTTCGGAGGCACATGTTTCACCAAGATTGAAATAAAACTTCCAGGCGTTGAATCATGAAAAAGCTTTCCTCAGAGGTCCAACTTTTCAAAGAAACAAAAATCAAAAAGCCCTTTACCGTGGTATAAAAAAAAATCCTCATCAAAGGCACACTTTAACTTTCAAAGGAAGAATGATTTACCTATTCTGAAAAAATAATATTCCTCAAAAAGAAGTTAAAGTACCCTTCAGAGGCCCGCTTTACCACATAGAAGAATTCACTTGGTAAAATGTGTATATACACAAAAGAAAAAGTGATATCTTCGAAGGATGAAGCGTAAAAACGTATTTGTACTCTGTTTTTTAACGAAATAACATTCCTCCAAGTATGGAATAATTATTCTCAAAAAAATAAAAGTACAAATTCCTCATAAAATAAAATATTGCAATGAGCTTATGGTATAGGGGCAACATGGTATAACTACATCGGTAAAATTGCGCTCGAACAGTATACCACAAGCTCACTGCAATATCGTACAAAGAAACTTGTACAAAAGTGAATAATAAATGCATTCTCAAATTCAAACAAGAACTTTGAACAAATAAAGGATCATTTTATTTAATTCTGTTACAATTTCTTACAGATACAAGTTTCGAAATAAAGAAAACGGGGGCCGGTACCCGCACAATTTCCGGTCAATACATGCAAAAAAGGCAAAAAGCGATATGAAAGCCACAGAACCAGAGCCATCATTTCTTCTTCCGTCCACCTTTTGATCCCGCACCTGGCCGGATAACCAACTTCTTAGGCCAACTTGTAAGAGTAGGGGATGAAGGAGAAAGGGGCTCAGTCGGACTTTCTTCCATTTTTTCTTCGCCAGTTGAGGATCCCTTCTTCTTCTTCTTGGAAACTCCCTGCTTTCCTCTCTTCTTGGAGGAAGACCCACTCCCTGGAGAAAGAAGTTTAGCTAATGGTGCATCATCGGAACCAGTTGCTTCTGGAGTCTTCTCACTCCCTTCAGTTTCTTCTCCCTTGTGTTCCTGTGAAGCAATGGGATCGTCCAAGTCTTGAAGAGCTTCTATTTGATCCTCTTGTGATCCCGGTTGCGAGGCGGAAGGAGGAGTCACTTGAATAGATAGAGGAGGAATAATTGGAGGTGGGGAAGTTTGAACGATGCTCGACGTTTTCTCTACAGAAGGAAAAAAGTTCAAGTCGGTAAAAAGCGGAGATTAAGGTTCGCTGAGGTTCAAGAAGTAGTCAAGAAGCTCATCAAGCTCGTAAGACGAAGATGAGCAGTCTACTTGGGCAAGATTAACAGTAGGGTTACCTGCAGAAGTCGGTTTCCTGACATCAACTTCGTAAGCCTGTACCTCGGCACTCTCGTCGCCTTCATCTCCACCTTGTATACTTGTGATCTCGGTGGTAACTTGGTAGGAGATAGAGAATGAGAACTAGAACCGATAATGTCAATTTCGGTCGAAGAAGAAGGCTGAATTGGAACAGTTGAGATAGTTTTTCCCGAATATTCTCCTGCCGCTGTTTCGGCCCTTAATTTTGCAAGCTGTTATCTCCCCCTGGCGAGAGCGGCGCGAGCATCATCATCAAGATAATGCTCCTCAAGAGCTGACTCAGCATAGCCAGCGCCTTTACCGCCAAGCATATCGAGTGCAGCCTCCCAAACTTCAGCCAGAGTAATTTCATACTTGGGGCCTAGAAAGGCGAGGCTACCGCGCCCCAAGACTCTATGCAGGTAGAAATCAAATAATGTTGAGCTGATGTTGGTCCTCGTTGCCTCGTGAGATTCTTCAGCTGCAATTTTGCCGGCAACGGCTTCATCACGCTCCCTTTCAGCTTTGGAAAGTTGAAGCTTAAGCATTTGAATCTCCGCCTCTTGGGAGCTGTTTTTATTCCGAAGCTCTTCAATATCAGCAACATAGCCCTCACTAGTTCTTTTTTGCACTTCAAGCCTGTCTTCGGCATCTCTTTGGATGGCATGAGCATCCCTCACTTGTTTTAGGAGCACTTCTTCTTTTTGAGTATAGGAAGTAGAGGAAGTAGCAAGCTCTTGTTTAAGTTCCTCAACTTTTGCTTCAAGCTCTTCATTGTAAGTAGCGATGCTCCTCATTTCAGTATCACGTTGCTCAAGAACCTTTTGCCATTCGGCTTTATCATTTTCCATAGTGAGCATGGCCTCTATATTTGCACGATTAACCCTTTGGAGCTCGTCAACAAGTTTTTGCCAGTTCGACATCCTTTCAATATCAAGCTTGACGGCATCGAGATTTCGTAACATGGCAGACTTGTCAATGGGGACCAAGTGAAGGTCGAACCTCACTCCCTTCAGGCACCACTGTAGAAACCGGCTTTGCAAAGTGGCCGGGCCCGGTCTAACTTGGAATTTAGGCCTGCCAATTATTGTTTGGATGTCTGTCTTCCCGAGAGCGGGAGAGCCGAAAGGAATGTCAAGCGAGACGGGGACGGTAACCTTTTCAGGAGTTGTAGAGGTATGCTTCTCACCATGTCGGGCTCGCTTGCTTGAATCCTCAACCATATGACTTTTCCCTCGGTCATCATGGGATTTTCTTTTGTGGGAATCGTCTCCTCTCTGCGAAGAATCGTGGCGCTCCTCCCTCTCTCTTCTTTCATAATGCTCCTCTTGAACCCTCTTCTCTTGAGCCTTTCGGGCGGCTCTTTCTTCATCGGATTCTCTGTAAGAGGGGAGGTAGCGCCTATAATCATATTGGCTACGCCCCCCGTAGCGCTGGAAGTCATCATAGTAGGATCCGCTGCGTCCCATCGGAGGATCTGAAATAAAAAGAGATAAATTTTAGAATTCTTCAAAATACAAAAAGTAAGAAGTATAAAAGTGCCGAAAGATTCTAAGTGTGTGTAATGTGCAAACTACGCGCATCAAACTACGAACCACTCTTTAATTGTGGAGTAGTTATGGGAGTAGAAGTTAACATCAACTCTTGAGTTGACGGGGTCTGTTGCAGAATATAAGTCACCTCGACTACTGAAGAAGAAACCCCGGTAGTA
Organism: Allium cepa; assembly: GCA_030765085.1. NCBI lineage: Eukaryota > Viridiplantae > Streptophyta > Magnoliopsida > Asparagales > Amaryllidaceae > Allium > Allium cepa. The sequence continues at coordinate 269,302,134 of CM060935.1, read as the reverse complement.
ATAGGATCATCTTTAAAGATCTCTTGCGAGGTGGCAAAGAGGTCGCTCAGTCCTTCGAAAGTGTCGTCCCTGCTCTGCTTGACAAGGCTGGTTTTCTCGGCTTCTTCGTCACCAGACTTCTTTGAATGCGGAGGAGAATCCCGAGGCTCTTCTTCTTCAGTGACCGGGGCAAGTTTGCCAAATGACCCCGCAACATCAACAGAAGTGGAGCACTTCACTAGAGAAGCCTCAGAAGCAGGTTCTTTTGGTATGGATGTGTCAGTAGAAACGGGGGCATACGACGCTCTAGCCGGAGAGTCTGGGACTTCGTGGGGGTGTGTAGAGCGAGAGGTATGCAAAAGCCCATATTGGTGCAGAAATTCATCCCTCAACAAGAATTTTACACTTCTCTCTTCCGCGGCCACGACACTCAGTCTCTCAAAAACTTGCTTATGGCCTAGATCTCTGGATAGGGAAGGAAGTGCTGAAAAAGGAAAGAGTGGAATTAACGATTAACAACTCGAAATTCAAAAAGTTCGGAAATGGAAAATAGAAGCAGGTGATCTTACTTCCTACTCTCCAGATGGCATAAAACCCTGGAGGGCAACGAACGAATAAAACTGATTTAGAAATCCATGAGCACTTTCGGGTAGGTCAGTCACGAGTTTGCGATTCCTAACACTCCTTATGACAACAATGGAAGGATGGTCTTTAATCTTGGTGAAAGAACATAAGTAACAAATTTCTTCAAAGCTCAGTAACCGACCCAGAGTTCTCATGAATAAAACACACAACCCCATCAGAATGGCGTAACTATTGGGGTGCAGTTGAAACGGGAAGATAGTCAATCGAACTAGAAATTGCTGAAGCAACTCGTTGAAGGGAGGAATAACACCAAACAAGAAAATTTGGCGGTTGACAGCGACGAAACCACGGGGAGGGCTATCAGCAAAATCATTTGGCCCAGGAAATATAGCATCCGTTTCAACGATGCCAAACTGAGCACGCAATAAGCTAAATGTCCGGTAGTTTAAAGAAGTTGAAACTCTTTCCGGTGGAGCAGCTATTGGAAGAGCTTCTCCAATCTGTTCCGTTACTTCTTCTTGATGAGAGGCCATTCTACATAAGCAACTGGATATTCAAATTTGAAGGTGAACGTTTCCTAAAAGTGTGGAGTGTTGTGCAAAAGTGATAAAAATAAACAAGTAAATATAACTGGAATTAAGCTCCTTAACAATTGATTGGCTATCAAATTTCAGGATTTGTTAATTTGAAGTTCAAGTACAGTGTTAATGCAAACAGGAAAGTTTAGTTGACTATTCCAATGTTGCCTTGATACTTTGCCTGAATTCATTGTTTTAAAGCACTTCGTTCACACAATCTGTTCAAGTTGATTAATTGTTATTAACTAATCTGTCATTTGATGTGGGCAATCAGTGGCAGTATATTCGTCCTAATTTTCTGTAAATGTTGTGTAAGACAGGTTATTAGCTTGCAAGAGTGACCTGTGAAAAAATGCAACAAAGTTTAACAAGTTAAAGTCCAAACAATTCGGCACTCAGGCAGTTTATTTCAGCAAATCAGGTTAAAGTTCGAGTCAGGATTATGCTCCGAGACAGTTCAATATATTAACTTGCCCATGATTTAAAGGTTATGAGACGGCTTAGGTCGTTTATGCTATAAGTCGTCAACCCTTTGAGTCAGCAATTCTTAAGCCGTAAGGCATGCGCCATAGGAGGGAGAAAAGATTTCAGTTCAAAGTTTAGTAGTTCAAGGTTCACGCATAATTGTAAACTGTGAGTTAAGTGTTAACTCGGCGACGAATCAAGTGTTGACTAGGCCACGACTTAAGAAATTCTTCCTACGGGTTAAATCAAGTCATCGGTTATCTGGCTAACTCGTCCATGACCTAAGGATCACAAGACGAGTTAAGTTAGGTCGTTTCAATCTTGAATTGTTAGTGTCTTAAGTCGGCTGTGCTCTAAGTCGTAAACCATGGAAAATAGATGAGGCTTTAGTTCGAAGCAACATGAAATTCTCCAAGTCCTATCCCGGCTACGACTTAAGACTTGTGTCATGAAGGTTGGTAAGTCGGTCAAGGATTAAGTCGCAGAGGTTATCGAATCGCTCAAAATTACGGCGCTCAAAATTACTGAATCGCGTCCAAGTTAACGTCATGCTTCCTTCAACCGACCAACCTCTTCTCCTAACTCCTAACCCGCTATCCTCCTAACTCCTAACCCGCTATCCTCCTAATTCCTAACCCGATAACCCATGCAAGACGGTATCGTCTCCTCTAAATTCGTGGATCAATTGTCTCGAAATATGGTAACCCATCATCTTCTCGTTGCAAATCATCTAAAAACTCAATCAAAGCGCTCCAAGCTTGTCAGAAAATCGATTATAACATGGGTCGAAGCGAAGCATGGTGTGAGGATTTGGACTGGGGTTAGAAAGTGGGAAGTCCATAATCGAAGGATAACGGTAATTGTGAAATTGAACGGGCGATGGCGATGAGTTTACTTACGAAGTGTAATGACGAAGATTGTAGGAATTTGGTTGGAAATGAGGAGAACTGGTTGAATTCGTCTCTGAAAGCTTCGAAAGTTGCTAATGGCGGAAGTAAACACTTAAGCAAGAAGGTGAAGTAAAAGAAGCAACTTAAGCCTTTTATACCCTAGGACAGCGGAACTCGAAACAGCACACACGGGTTAAGGAAAGTCGAAGCACACGGCCTACGACTTAGGCGTGTACTTCGAGGGGCAATTGTTAACCCCGTTTAGTCAACGAGTTAAGACCTGGGGCGACTCACGACTTAAGGGAATGCACGGCTCAAAGAAGGAATACGACCTTAAGATTGAACGACTTAACGAGTTGAAAAACTTAGCGACTTACGACATAGAGAAGTCTGCGACTTAATGGTTTAAGAGATGGCATGGCCAAGGAAAGAAGTGAGTGAACGACTCAGAGCTATCCACGACTCATCAACTTGAGGTTCCTAACGACTCAGTGGGTCTACGACTCAAGAGGATTTACGACTTAAAGAAGCAGACCGACTCAAGGCCTCCAACGACTCAATGAGTTGAAGAGCTACGACCTAGTGACTCAAGATAGGAAAATGCGCAAGCAACTGCATTTAAATCGTGACCGATCTACGACCTAGGATAAGCCGTTCACGACCTAAAACTACAGAACATAAATTTAATGTTGCCTTATCTCGTGACCTTTGACTCGCAAACGAGTCCAAGACTTGTATCCAGGTGAACAACTCAGTACTGCTTCTAACTCTTGACCCTTAAGTCGAGCGCGACCTATGACTTCCCCTGAGTCGGGCACGACTCATGACTTGGGCGAAAACTGCTGCCTAAAATTCTCTATAAATAGAGGGCCATCTCCAACTTTGGAGGGACTTTTGGCCAACCATTCCAAGCGCCGATACTCTGCAGAATTCTCTACTCATTCAACACTTCAAGTACTCCAAACGCCAAAGACACTACGTCGATCTCGAAGAGGAAATCTACATCATTTCAACATGAATTTGGAAGATTATTCTCTATCAAAGTTTGATCTACTGGTCTAAAGTATGTTGTAATTGAAGATTGTTGTTAAGTCGTAATCAAATTCAATAATAAAGAGAGTTAAAGTGGACATAGGCTTACTTTGAGCCGAACCACTATAAAAATTGTTGTCTTTCCTGCTTTCTTCTGTATTTTCTCTACTTGCTTGTGGTTCCCGTATACACGGGTGGTGCTTTCATCCAACTTTATTTCACACCGGGGTGTTAGCGTCTGATTTTCACGTTAACAGTATATATGGTGTGCTTGGCTGTTAAAGAATGATAATATTTGATTATTATCATTTGTTGATTGTTATTTTGATCGAATAAAGGTTGATACTATAATGCAAACAAGAATAACAGTCAAGGAGTGATATAACCAAAGTGAGATTATATAAATATATGATTTATAAATGTGATTTATAAATTGAAAGGAAATGAAATTTCAGCGTATATTATAAATACGATTTATAAAAAAATTAGAAGTCGGAAATGTGGGAATTTTAATCTCATAGGGTTTGAAATGGTTTCTCAAAGTTTGGGAATAGAATAATAGTATTATTTGGAAAATGCTTTTGAATGGGAATAATGGATATATTTTTAAAGGAATTTAAAGGAAATGAAAACATTGAACTCACTTCGGTCGCTAGAAAATAATTTCGATGTTGACTACAGCATCATCGACGTTCATTTTCGAGTTTCCAAGGGTGGAATTGCTACCATGGGGAGTTTATTTTGGTAAAGCTATTTTTAATTTTAGAATTCAAAAGAACGATTTGACATACCAAGGAATTTTGTGTATATATATGATTTGAAATACTTAAGAAAAAGGTGTTTAAACTTTAGGATTTTCGTTTAAAATGTTTTATTAAAAATATGAGAAAATAAGATTGATCACTTATAAAATTTGAGAAATAGCAAGTTAAAACAATGTTATATTATTGAATGTGAATGTAAGAAAAGTATAAATTTAAAATTAAACTATGGAATGAAATTTAACATTAATTGAATTAAATAAAGTGAAATTTGGAAGTTTAGCCAAGTTAGACAAAATGAAATAATTATTGGAAGTACAATTGATTGAGGTTGAAATAAATCAGTGAAATAGGAAAAATTAATTAATTAGTGAATTGGATATGGTTTGGAATATTGGTTGATAAAATTGAATGTTGAAGTTGGAGAAAGATATTGAAATTAGGATAGAAATGGATAAGGACTTAAGTAATAATGTAACAACCCAATTTTTAGACCCCCGGAATTCGGCATCCATACGTCCACCGTATCAAATGCCACACGTTCGAATGTCGAAAAACCGATCGATTAGGGTAAAGAAGAAGAAGATAGAAGAAGAATTAGAAAAACAATAACAGAATCTCCCATTTCGCAGCGAAACATATATAATAGTTAAATGAATAATCTTTAAAACAAAGAACTATATCGGTTTAAACATACATCCTCAGAGTTTACAATGACACAATATAAACACTGGCAGTTATTTTAAATTGTGCACAAGGAAATTTGACTTGCACTAACCCAAACGAAATGGACACTACATAGTTCAAGTGGTATGTCTCGCCGTCCCACTTTAACTCCAAATATCCACAGCAACTTCTTGACCGACTTTGGTCCAGAATAATGATAACCTAACTCTAGGCTGCCCGTATGGAAAATTATGGGCACCTAGATTTCAGTAAGGGAACAATAAACTTTAGGTCAGTCATGGGACTGGTGTGAGATCTTAAAAATAGTTATTTTCACAAAGAAAGGAAAAGAAATCTGCTATACTTTTGGAAAATAAAACTACCATAAGGCCTCCCCGCACACACACAATGCAAGCGAACAACTGGAGGAGATTTCTGCTTATGATTGTTCAAACACATTTGATATTTAAATTCTTTTTAATATTATCATTATTGCATAGTGGAGACCATTTCCAAGTATAATATTAATCTTAGCCAGCATACGTACCATTATAGTATGCCTACTATAGCTATCATGTTAAATGGTAGGTTCTACAACTAAAACCATACAAGGCACGTATTGGAGATTGGATATCCAACAAATGGTCAGGTTAAGAACTTCCTACTGCCACATAGGTACGCCTATGGAGGGACGTACTGAGAACATAACCAGCTCTCTGCCAACACAAGGTCGGTTACTTCTGTAACTAGGTAACCACTACACGAGTATGCCATCCCCCGGTCGTTTGCGACCTTTATCCGAGAATCCTCAACTACAAAGAAACAACCACAAGTATAATAAATTTGTAGCAACAACATAGGTAACATATGTGGGCCGCATACCATGATACTACCCTTTTCCAGAAAGAAATGACATACCCTCGGGGGCGCTACCCCCAAATAACCTTGCCGCATCCTTCCTGATTCGACCATTTCCATGTTGTGAGGTCCGACGAGGTCTCGTCCACAAAGCTACACTTTTTCATAAAACCATGCTTCAATCAACAAATAATCAGTAGCAATTCATATTCCTCATTACCATTTTGGGAATATATCACTACTAACCATCAACTACATAACCTTTGAGCTCATACGTCTCAGAGAAGGGTGTTAAGCTAAGAGAATAAATTCTCCGCCACCAACAGAAATGTATTTGATAGAAGCCAACTTTATATCTCAAATGTAACGTCAGACACACATCCATACAAGTCCATTCCGGGATCGAACTTAACTGGAGGCACTTCAAAAGAAGCCCTTGCAATACGGATATTCACTAATCACGTCTTGTAATCCCATCACAAAGGGTGATAAAATCTCTATACCGAAGCAACGTGGTGCAGAGACGTTCGACAGGTAATCCTTTCATTTTCAAAAATACCCTGCCTTCAACACCGTCTTCAAATGCAATCCTATTTCGTCGTATCATTATTCGAAACGGGTTTTACGACACAAAGTCCTCTCCCGACTAATCCTAATAATGAGCGCTTATTTTTAAAAATATGTGATATCCCGTAATTTATGGCACTATAAATTTAATAATCTATGTTTAAAATTAAATTGATTTGATAATTTATTGATTATTAAATCTATTCATTTAGTGAATTTATCTTTTAATAAGTTAATAAATTATTTTCTATTTATAATGTATATATATTTATATATATTTTAATTGATAAGTTTGGTTTTTAAATTTAATTAGTATAGCATATTTTCTAAATGTTGAAATTGGGAAATTTTGATTTATTTTTTATTTAAGCTTTTCAAAGCTATTTTATAAATAACAAATAAGCTACAATATCTTTTATGAATTTATTTTAAATGATTAAAAATATTATTTTCAAATAATTGATATGTTTATTATTTTTATTTATGATCATACTTGGTTTATTCTTTGATTATCATCTATATACATAACTAAGTATTAAAAAAACTAACTAATTCAGGTTAAAACTTTCATTAACACTTTAATAAAAAATACTAATTACAAAAAGGACATGTGTAAGTATATAAAATCCTAATTTAACATGTGTTGAATAAATAAATAAGGATTTTAACAAGTGTTAAAATTTAAGCCAAGTGTCAAATTTTAATTTTAATTTTCTTTAATTTTTAATTTATCATAAATATTGTTATATAAACTTGCCTTCTTCCCTTTTCTATTTTTTTCTCATTTTCAATTCATTAACTTAAGAAAATCTTTCTACTGAAAAAAACATTCCACTTTTAACAATCCTCAAATCAAATTAAAATCTGATGCAACCTGTAAATCATTTTTCTGCATGCAAATCATCTTCAAAACATGTAAATCTGAAGTCTGCATTTTATTCAATTTGGAAAGCAATAAATCCTGCATTACATTTTCAAACAAGCAATCTGCATTTCCTTCTTCAAAAATCTGGAAATGGCCACTACATGTAAAACATAGGAATTAAAGAAAATTAAAACATCAGCAAGTTTTCAAATGGTTTGAAGGCTGTTCAAAATCATGGAGTAAAAGTTTTAAAGTATTCAAACAAGTTTGAAGGATTCAAAGTACTAATGTTTTTAAAAGCAAGTTTTCAAAAATTTCAAGAGCTTTTCAAAAACCTGAAGCACTGATCTGCATGTTTAAAATCAAGTGAGTAACTCAACTTTAAAAAAAAAAAAAGTAGGTAAAGGTTGTTTTCATGCTTTTAAATTAGAAATGAATATATATATATGAATTGGCTGCGAATATATATACATGCGAATATATTTATGTGTACATGTTGTTTACCGTTACATTTCTGCTCCTAAATTTCAAAACTTCTGTTTGATTATAAAATCCATTATCTTTTGATTAAAATCTTGGTTTAGATTTAAGGGTTAAACAAGATATGTTTATTTCACCATAAACTATTGCTTAAAATTTTTATTTAAGATTAAACAATCCTGTATCATCTCTAAAGTTATAAACAGATGAATAAACTTTAATTTGTGAAATTTTCAAGTACAATGATTTGAAGTTTCAGGGTTATATATCAAAACACCATGCAAAATCATGAATTTTAAATTTAGTATTACAATTTATAATGCTTGAACAGAGTGTAGTTTTAATTTCACTTTGTTTTAATTTTTGGGTTAGCACTGTTGATTTATGTGTTCGATTGAGTTGAATTTGCTCCCGGAGGTGGAGGAGTAATTAGGGATGATGGGAAAATTATTAGATCGGGTTGCATTGCATTTTGGTGGTGATGATTTTGATTTGAATTTTTGAACCCTAGTTTTTACTGGGTTTGAGAAAATTGAATATTTCAGCAAATGTAATTGTTCAAGTTGCTTGGGATCTTTGGCGTTGGAAGATGATGGGTTGTCAATGTCTTCGCCGAAGTTTTAGGGGTAACAGTGACCGGTGGCACGTGAACGAGGACGTTGACAGGTTCTGGTGGAAGTGTGTAGCATTTGTTCCAGGTTTGGGAATGTGATCGCGATTTTGAATTCGTGCAAGTGTTGATCGGCTTGTTGATTGAATGGCCTGAGGAGTTGAATGTCGACTGTGGGGTGGTCTCGTAGTTGGCTAGCGATGGCCGAA